>JARDYJ010000003.1:63803246-66203246 GCA_029215755.1 Spea hammondii | reverse complement strand
CATACACCCAAACCACGTTCGCTTCAGGCAGGATGAGCCAACAGACACCACCATTGCCTTCAGCCAATCTCACATACACCCAAACCACGTTCGGTTCAGGCCGGTTATGCCAAAAGACACTACCGTCGCATTCGACCAGTCTCACATACACCCAAACCACGTTCGGTTCAGGCCGGTTATGCCAAAAGACACCACCGTCGCATTTGTCCAGTCTCACATACACTCAAACCACGTTCGGTTCAGGCCGGTTATGCCAAAAGACACGACCGTCGCATTCGACCACTCTCACATACATCCAAACCACGTTCGGTTCAGGCCAGTTATGCCAAAAGACACCACCGTCACATTCGTCCAGTCTCACATACACCCCAACCACGTTCGGTTCAGGCCGGTTGCGCCAAAAGACACCACCGTCGCATTCGTCCAGTCACAAATACACTCATATCTTTAGCCAATCTCACATACACCCAAACCACGTTCGGTTCAGGCCGGTTGTGCCAAAAGACACGACCGTTGCATTCTACCAGTCTCACATACACCCAAACCACGTTCGGTTCAGGTCGGTTATGCCAAAAGACACCACCGTCGCATTCGTCCAGTCTCACATACACCCAAACAACGTTCGGTTCAGGCCGGTTATGCCAAAAGACACCACCGTCGCATTTGGCCAGTCTCACATACACCCAAACCACTTTCGGTTCAGGCCGGTTATGCCAAAAGACACCACCGTCGCATTCGACCAGTCTCACATACACCCAAACCACGTTCGGTTCAGGCCGGTTATGCCAAAAGACACCACCGTCGCATTCGACCAGTCTCACATACATCCAAACCACGTTCGGTTCAGGCCGGTTATGCCAAAAGACACCACCGTCGCATTCGTCCAGTCTCAAATGCACTCATATATTCAGCCAATATCACATACACCCAAACCACGTTCGGTTCAGGCCAGTTGTACTAACAAACACCACCGTCGCATTCAGCCAATCTTACATACACCCATAACACGGTCGCCTTAGCCCGGTTGTGCCAAAGGACGTTGCCTTCGGCCAGTCTGACATCCACCACTACCATGACTGCCTCAAACTGGTTGCACCAACAGGCACCACCACCGTCATCGGCCAGTCTCACATAACACAAATCACGTTCGGTTCAGGCCACTTTTGCAAAAAGACACCACCGTCGCATTCGACCAGTCTTACAAACACCCAAGCCCTCAATCTTCAGCCATTCTCGCATACACCCAAACCACGTTCGGTTCAGGCCGGTTATGCCAAAAGACACCACCGTCGCATTCGGCCAGTCTCAAATGCACTCATATCTTCAGCCAATCTCACATACACCCAAACCACGTTCGGTTCAGGCCGGTTATGCCGAAAGACACCACCGTCGCATTCGTCCAGTCTCAAATGCACTCATATCTTCAGCCAATCTCACATACACCCAAACCACGTTTGCTTCAGGCAGGATGAGCCAACAGACACCACCATTGCCTTCAGCCAATCTCACATACACCCAAACCACGTTCGGTTCAGGTCAGTTGTGCCAAAAGACACCACCATCGCATTCTACCAGTCTCACATACACCCAAACCACGTTCGGTTCAGGCCGGTTATGCCAAAAGACACCACCGTCGCATTCTACCAGTCTCACATACACCCAAACCACGTTCGGTTCAGGCCGGTTATGCCAAAAGACACCACCGTTGCATTCGTCAAGTCTCAAATACATTCATATCATCAGCCAATCGCACATACACCCAAACCACGTTCGGTTCAGGCCGGTTGTGCCAAAAGACACCACCGTCGCATTCGTCCAGTTACAAATACACTCATATCTTTAGCCAATCTCACATACACCAAAACCACGTTCAGTTCAGACCGGTTGTGCCAAAAGACTCCACTGTCGCCTTTGGCCAGTCTCACATCCACCACTACCATCTGACCGCCTCAAGCTGGTTGCACCATAAGACACCACCGCCGTCATCGGCCAATCTCACATACACTCAAACCACGTTCGGTTCAGGCCATTTGTACTAACAAACACCACCGTCGCATTCAGCCAATCTCACACACACCCAAACACTCAATCTTCAGCCATTCTCACATACACCCAAACCACGTTCGGTTCAGGCCGGTTGAGCCAAAAGACACCACCGTTGCATTCTACCAGTCTCACATACACCCAAACCACGTTCGGTTCAGGCCGGTTATGCCAAAAGACACCACCGTCGCATTCGTCCAGTCTCACATACACCCAAACAACGTTCGGTTCAGGCCGGTTATGCCAAAAGACACCACCGTCGCATTTGGCCAGTCTCACATACGCCCAAACCACTTTCGGTTCAGGCCGGTTATGCCAAAAGACACCACCGTCGCATTCGACCATTCTCACATACACCCAAACTACGTTCGGTTCAGGCCGGTTATGCCAAAAGACACCACCGTCGCATTTGTCCAGTCTCACATACACTCAAACCACGTTCGGTTCAGGCCGGTTATGCCAAAAGACACGACCGTCGCATTCGACCACTCTCACATACATCCAAACCACGTTCGGTTCAGGCCAGTTATGCCAAAAGACACCACCGTCACATTCGTCCAGTCTCACATACACCCCAACCACGTTCGGTTCAGGCCGGTTGCGCCAAAAGACACCACCGTCGCATTCGTCCAGTCACAAATACACTCATATCTTTAGCCAATCTCACATACACCAAAACCACGTTCAGTTCAGACCGGTTGTGCCAAAAGACTCCACTGTTGCCTTTGGCCAGTCTCACATCCACCACTACCATCTGACCGCCTCAAGCTGGTTGCACCATAAGACACCACCGCCGTCATCGGCCAATCTCACATACACTCAAACCACGTTCGGTTCAGGCCAGTTGTACTAACAAACACCACTGTCGCATTCAGCCAATCTTACATACACCCATAACACGGTCACCTTAGCCCGGTTGTGCCAAAGGACGTTGCCTTCGGCCAGTCTGACATCCACCACTACCATGACTGCCTCAAACTGGTTGCACCAACAGGCACCACCACCGTCATCGACCAGTCTTACAAACACCCAAACCACGTTCGGTTAAGGCCACTTTTGCAAAAAGACACCACCGTCGCATTCGTCCAATCTCACACACAGCCAAGCCCTCAATCTTCAGCCATTCTCGCATACACCCAAACCACGTTCGGTTCAGGCCGGTTATGATAAAAGACACCACCGTCGCATTTGGCCAGTCTCACATACACCCAAACCACTTTCGGTTCTGGCCGGTTATGCCAAAAGACACCACCGTCGCATTCGACCATTCTCACATACACCCAAACCACGTTCGGTTCAGGCCGGTTATGCCAAAAGACACCACCGTCACATTCGTCCAGTCTCAAATGCACTCATATCTTCAGCCAATCTCACATACACCCAAACCACGTTCCGTTCAGGCCGGTTATGCCGAAAGACACCACCATCGCATTCGTCCAGTCTCAAATGCACTCATATCTTCAGCCAATCTCACATACACCCAAACCACGTTCGCTTCAGGCAGGATGAGCCAACAGACACCACCATTGCCTTCAGCCAATCTCACATACACCCAAACCACGTTCAGTTCAGGTCGGTTGTGCCAAAAGACACCACCATCGCATTCGTCCAGTCACAAATACACTTGTATCTTTAGCCAATCTCACATACACCAAAACCACGTTCAGTTCAGACCGCTTGTGCTAAAAGACTCCACTGTCGCCTTTGGCCAGTCTCACATCCACCACTACCATCTGACCGCCTCAAGCTGGTTGCACCATAAGACACCACCGCCGTCATCGGCCAATCTCACATACACTCAAACCACGTTCGGTTCAGGCCATTTGTACTAACAAACACCACCGTCGCATTCAGCCAATCTCACACACACCCAAACACTCAATCTTCAGCCATTCTCACATACACCCAAACCACGTTTGGTTCAGGCCGGTTGTGCCAAAAGGCACCAACGTCGCATTCTACCAGTCTCACATACACCCAAACCACGTTCGGTTCAGGCCGGTTATGCCAAAAGACACCACCGTCGCATTCTACCAGTCTCACATACACCCAAACCACGTTCGGTTCAGGCCGGTTATGCCAAAAGACATCACCGTTGCATTCGTCAAGTCTCAAATACATTCATATCATCAGCCAATCGCACATACACCCAAACCACGTTCGGTTCAGGCCGGTTATGCCAAAAGACACCACCGTCGCATTCTACCAGTCTCACATACACCCAAACCACGTTCGGTTCAGGCCGGTTATGCCAAAAGACACCACCGTCGCATTCTACCAGTCTCACATACACCCAAACCACGTTCGGTTCAGGCCGGTTATGCCAAAAGACACCACCGTCGCATTCGTCAAGTCTCAAATACATTCATATCATCAGCCAATCGCACATACACCCAAACCACGTTCGGTTCAGGCCGGTTATGCCAAAAGACACCACCGTCGCATTCGTCAAGTCTCAAATACATTCATATCATCAGCCAATCGCACATACACCAAAACCACGTTCAGTTCAGACCGGTTGTGCCAAAAGACTCCACTGTCGCCTTTGGCCAGTCTCACATCCACCACTACCATCTGACCGCCTCAAGCTGGTTGCACCATAAGACACCACCGCCGTCATCGGCCAATCTCACATACACTCAAACCACGTTCGGTTCAGGCCAGTTGTACTAACAAACACCACCGTCGCATTCAGCCAATCTTACATACACCCATAACACGGTCGCCTTAGCCCGGTTGTGCCAAAGGACGTCGCCTTCGGCCAGTGTGACATCCACCACTACCATGACTGCCTCAAACTGGTTGCACCAACAGGCACCACCACCGTCATCGGCCAGTCTCACATAACACAAATCACGTTCGGTTCAGGCCACTTTTGCAAAAAGACACCACCGTCGCATTCGACCAGTCTTACAAACACCCAAACCACGTTCGGTTAAGGCCAGTTATGCCAAAAGACACCACCGTCGCATTCGTCCAGTCTCACATATACCCAAACCACGTTCGGTTCAGGCGGGTTATGCCAAAAGACACCACCGTCGCATTTGGCCAGTCTCAAATGCACTCATATATTCAGCCAATCTCACATACACCCAAACCACGATCGGTTCAGGCAGGATGAGCCAACAGACACCACCGTCGCCTTCGGCCACTCTCACATGCACCCATATCACAGTAGCCAATCTGCACCCATATCACAGTCGCACCAAAAGACTCCACCATTGCCTTCAGCCAATCTCACATACACTCAAACTACGTTCGGTTCAGGATGGTTATGCCTAAAGACACCACCGTCGCATTTGTCCAGTCTCACATACACCAAAACCACGTTCGGTTCAGGCCGGTTGTGCCAAAAGACACCACCGTCGCATTCGACCAGTCTCACATACACCCAAACCACGTTCGGTTCAGGCCGGTGGTGCCAAAAGACACCACCGTCGCATTCGACCAGTCTCACATACACCCAAACCACGTTCGGTTCAGGCCGGTGGTGTCAAAAGACACCACCGTCGCATTTGGCCAGTCTCACATACACCCAAACCACGTTCGGTTGAGGCCGGTTATGTCAAAAGACACCACCGTCACATTCGTCCAGTCACAAATACATTCATATCTTTAGCCAATCTCACATACACCAAAACCACGTTCAGTTCAGACCGGTTGTGCCAAAAGACTCCACTGTCGCCTTTGGCCAGTCTCACATCCACCACTACCATTTGACCGCCTCAAGCTGGTTGCACCATAAGACACCACCGCCGTCATCGGCCAATCTCACATACACTCAAACCACGTTCGGTTCAGGCCGGTTGTGCCAAAAGACTCAACTGTCGCATTCAGCCAATCTCACACACACCTAAACCCAGTTCGCCTAAGGCCGGTTGTGCCAAAAGACACCAATGTCACCAATCGCCAATCATACATCCATATTACCGTACTCTTAGGCCAGATGTTTCAACAGACAATCTCACATAAACACATATCACGGTCGCCTTAGGCCAAATGTGCCAACAGATAGCACTGTTGTGTGCGGCTAGTCTCACATACACCCCTGCCTTGATCGCCTTATGCCGGTTGCGCCAACAGACACCACTGTCGCATTTGGCAATCTCACATACACCCAAACCACTTTCGCCTCAAGCTGGTTCTGCAAACAAAACCACTGTCACCTTCACCCAGTCTCACATACACCCATATCACAATTGCCTTAGTCTAAGGCTACACACCAACTCTTACAATCATTTTGCAAAACTTTCACACACTGTAAAATAACATGTTCCAATACACAGACATTTGTATACAAAACAGGATAAATATGGTATTTCAGAGCTTAAGAGTTCCAGAATTTTGTGTTACACTACTGCACTGATTACCAGACCATATTAATATTGCGCACATCTTTACATCAAGTAGGTTACCCGACTCAGAAATATACATATATATATATATATACACATACATATATATTTGTATATATATATACACAAATGCACATTTTCTAATACATTAATAATTACAGTGCATGATAATTGGCACTTATTTGTACAAAAGAAGTTGTGTACATAACAGCACAGCAAATCCCCCCTTGTGCCATAAAAACCCTTTAAATCACCAATAAAAGATAATAAACTTTAACCATCAAGTGAGAGTACACATCGAAAATGATAAATAGACAAGCCTTAGGTCATGCAAAGAAACTAAGGCTTGTCTATTTATCCAAAAAATAGCCTTAGTTTCTTTCCATGACCTAAAGAAAAGTTAACCATTAACCAATTGCTTCTACACTGTCAGTCAAAGACTATTGGCAGGATGTATGGGTTACAGCGTTAGTGCTTCACATGAGCTTCAATTCTTGCAAATGGTGTCCAACAAACATTAAAGATACACAAGTAACGTTCAGAAACATTAATTGCAGCTGGATATGGCTATGGCTATTGGACTTCAAAAAAGGAGTTCAAAAGGTTGGGTACATCTTAACCACATTGACGTTAGATTTGTATTCTGTTAAAAGCGCTGACAAACAAAACTGTTGCCACCTGATTCTTCAATACTAAAATGTGTACCACTTTCTCTGTTAGTTTTACTGAAACAGAAATTAAATGTGAAGGCAGAGAATCCCTTACTGACAGCCCATTAAAACATACTGCAATAAACTGGATAAAATCCTTATTGCTTCAAAAAGCAGGTCTAGCAATAAGTACCGTATTTGCACGATTATAAGACGACCCTGAATAAAAATCTGAAGATTAATTTATGAAAAAAAGAAAGAGCCTGAATATAAGATGACACTATAGGAAAAAAGTTTTACCAGTAAATGTTAATTCATGTAAACTATGTGAACAATTTTTTTTTTAAATAAAAGCTATGATTGAGAAAAATATTTTGTTTTTATTTCCTTTTTTTCAACCTGCCACCCTAGTTATGCACATGTGCCCCTTGGCTTGCCACTCTGCCCCATGATATCCCTTTTAACCCTCTAAATGCCACTGTGCCCCATGATATACCTTTTGACTCCCTATTTGCCACTCTGCCTCCAGAACTGCCTTATACCCCTATATGCCACTCTCGCATTAAAAGGCATATTATGGAGCAGAGTGGCGTATAGAGGGTTAAAAGGCATTTCTGGAGGCAGAGTGGCATTAAGGGGGTTAAAAGGCATTTCACAGAGCACTCTGCCTCCAGAAATGCCTTATGCCCCCCCATTTAACACCCCCTCCCTCCTCCAAACTCACCAGTGCTTCTGAGTCCCCGGTGCGTAGTCCGGGCAGCGTGTAGAGCTCTACGCAATTCGCGTAGACAACTTCCGCTGCAGCCGGGAGGAGGTGCGGTTAGCACCGGGGGTTGTCTGCATCCATCGCGCAAACCTTCCCCGGCTGTCAGGGTTCACGGGGAACTCTGATCTCTGACAGCCACTGAAGGTCTGCGCGATGGACGCAGAAAACCCCCCGCTGCAGCGGAAGTTGTGTACGCGAATCGCGTAGAGCTCTACACGCTGCCCGGACTAAGCACCGGGGACTCAGAAGTACCGGTAAGTTGGGGGGGGGGGGGATAGACAGGAGGATACAGGTCCCCTGCATCGCTGCAGGGGATCTGGATCTTAGTCTCATAGTCAGACCTAGTTGAGGTCTGATTATAAGACGACCCCGATTTTTTGCTCTGAAAAAAACCTTGTCTTATAATCGAGCAAATACGGTATCTTGCACTAACAGCCATATCTAGAAACATGAAATGCTAAAATAGTTTCTGTTTCAAATGATTATCATATTTCTGACTTAAAGTATTGTTGCACAGAAACACCCCCCCATCGCCTAATCAGATGAGCCCAAAGAGAAAGTCCAAGGTTACAGCAGACAGCCTTCTGCAACTCAACAGAGCAAAACCTGTCTGCCTCCAGTTTAGTGCTAAGCCCAATCCTGCTCCTACACAGGGAGTCGAACCTGAGCCAGCACCCGCGTGGCTGACAGTCTCCATTGCTGTTATCCCGTTAAAACAGAAAGTTCCCATGAAGAAAATAAAATGTCAGACCTGTATTTGTTTGAGACCACCAGTTCTTCATCCTGTAGAAGAAGCGACCTTCGCGTATACCAACTGGAATCCTGATACACTGCCAGGTAGCTAGCAACATCTATGTCTCCATCCAGACGCATCTGAGGGAGCTGACTGTGCAGAGAAGATTTTCAGAATGCAAGTGCCTATTGTTGCATCGCACTGACATCATCAGTGTCTATGACACCATTCACTGTTCTCAGCATCTGAAAATGATGTTTAACACAGCTATTTAAATCAAACTATATTCTTTATCTATTCTAGACAGAGATAATTTACTTCCAATGTTAGAGATTCTGCTTGAATAATCTGAGTAGATGGGAAGTCCATACACTTTATCAGAGAGTACAAGACTTTAGAAAATCAAGGCTTAAAACATATATCTAGAGGATTTTCCTGATGGCCGATAATTTGTTGAGTTATACTGCTTGGTTGCTGCTGAGATTAATAATATTTTGAATAAACCATTCACCAATTCATCATTATGTTTGTGGATTTTGGGTTATACTACCGCTCTGCTTATCAGACCATATTAAAACGGCTGCATATCCATACATGGAGCAAGCTACCGGACTCTGAAACTTATATATATATATAATTGGCCCATGGATGCTCTGTTTTCCATATTGTAAACAGCCAGTTGGGGCAACTAGAGAACTCATCTTAACCATCCCATTACGCAGAAGCTAATGTGAATATGAATATAAAAATCATCACAAAATCACACACAAACAAAGACATGCTAATTATTGCCATAATTCTTCGTGATGACTTCATGGCGTCCGGGATGGATCGCAGACATTAAAATCAGTGGCGCACAGGTCCGGCACAACAGACACGCAAGATGGCCGCCGGCCTACAGATCACTCAGCCTGGGGGAGGGGCTCCTCCGCAGCGGGCTAGCCCGCCCACTGCCGGAGGAGAAGAGCCGGTTGGCAGTGCTCCAGAAGCATCTATGGGACGCAGGCAGCACTATGCCGCCCCAAAGTCACTGATGGATCCGGTAAAAATAAAGAGGTAAGTCCCGATACTCGGTTTTACCGCTTTAATTTTCTGGAGGAGGCGGGGTCTATCGGGTCACGCAGCGTCATTGCGTGACCCCGAGGGAGCTGCAGTAAGCGCCTGCTAGGTCAACACGGTGAGTTAAGTGTGTGAGCTGCTTCAGTGTGTTTTGCTTTGGTTGTGTGTCCGCGCGGGTATGTTTACGTGCGTCAGTGTGTCCGCGTGGGTATGTTTACGTGCGTCAGTGTGTCCGCGTGGGTATGTTTACGTGCGTCAGTGTGTCCGCGTGGGTATGTTTACGTGCGTCAGTGTGTCCGCGTGGGTGTGCGTCAGTGTGTCTCATTTGGTAAATTAGACACGCTAAGATACTAAATCAGAAACACTAACATACAACATGTGCTTGGGTACATTAGTAGTAGTTTGTGGGTACAGTAGTAGTAGTAGTAGTGTGGGTACAGTAGTAGTAGTAGTAGTAGTGTGTGGGTATAGTAGTAGTATTAGTAGTGTGTGGGTACAGTAGTAGTAGTGTGTGGGTATAATAATAGTAGTGTGTGTAGTTGTGAGTGACCTCGCGGTTAAACGTGAGGATACCCGTGAAGTGTGCCGCCAGCCAAAAAGGTCTGCAGACTGCTACTAAAGATGGAAGGAAAGGGGAGGGGGGTGAAGAAAGGTTTGTTTGTGAGTCTGAATATATATATGTATGTATACAAAGACAAAAAGTGAAACGCTGGCACTCAATGAAGATGAGAGCCAAACTGTGTGTTGCTGAAATATAATAATTCCTTTATTTGGGTTCGTAGTCCCGTATTAAAAATTCATAATACTAAAAATACGAATATATTTTATACTTTTTTAAATAGTATATAATATGATACAATCAAAACAATGTCATCTAAAGAAAGCCCTTGTCCTGAAAAAAAAATAAATATATAACTTGTGTGGGTTCAGTAAACGGGAAAGAAGAAAATCACAGCTAAACACGAGCAGCACAGAAATGTTAAAAATAGCCATTGTCACAAAGGGTACAAAAAATAAAATCAGCCTTTGTCACAAAGGAGTTAAACAACATGAGTGCTTAGGGTCATTGTCCTGCTAGAAGGTGAACCTCCGTCCCAGTGTCAGATCTCTGGGAGACTGAAACAGATTTCCCTGTATTTAGCGGCATCCATCAATTCTCACTAGTTTCCCTGTTCTTGTCGAAGAAAAACACAGCATGATGCTGTTACTATGCTTCACCGTGGATGGTGTTCTCGTGGTGGTGATAGGTTTTGGGTTTGCTGCAGACAACGTAATGTTTTTCTTGATGGCCAAAAAGCTCAATTGTCTCCTCTGATCAGAGTACCTTCTTCCCTATGTTCGGCAAGTCTCCCACATGCCTTTTGGGAACAGGAAATGTATTTAGCCTAGCTCTGTGGAGCTCTCCCCCTCTTATGAGATCCCCATGTACGCAGGTAAGAGGAAAGCTGCGGGTGAGGGATGCTTGCTTTGAAGCACTCCCTCTGCTGGAAATATGCCGCTGCCGCTAATATATAGTGGCAGCAGGTGCGTTCATGTGTGTCCAGCAGGGAGGTGGCGCGTGTGATGTCTGCAGAGTGGCGTGGCTTAAGCTGGTGATCTGTACTTTTCTGCAAGTTTGTCGGTAACCTGTTTGGAAAGTTCCTTGGTCTTCATGGTGCCCCTTGCTCGGTGGTTTGCGGACTCTGGGGCTTTTCAGAACAGGTGTGTATATATATAGTGAGATCATGTGACACTTATATTGCAAACAGGTGGTCTTTGATTATGTGACTTCTGAAGGTAATTGGTTGCACCAGATATTTGGGGGGGCTTCATAGCAAAGAGTTGAATACGTATGCTACTTTTCCCTCTTTCATGTTTTAGAATAATTTAAAAAAATATATTTTCTTCATTTCACTTACCAATTTGGGCTATTTTGTGTATGTCTATTGCATGAAATCCAAATAAAAATCCATTTTAATTACAAGGGGGTGAACACATGAAACCCCCTCCCAAAACGCAGGTACTCCAAATCTATGTCCGAGCTCCATGGTAGTTAGAGTCTCTGGTAATTTGGGAAATTGGGAAGTAGTTCCAACGAAGCTTTGTACACACCTCCCTGAAAACAGAACCCCTGCGAAGGCCAGGGCCTGTAGTCTGTATGGAGGAGGCTGGAGCCCAAACCCCCTTTTGGAGCCTGGGGCACTGAGACTTCAGCGACAGATGTGTGCGCATTCAGGCTGTTAAAAACAAACAGCAGAAAGAAAAAAATATTGCATTTCTTTGTTTTTATTTCCCAACCTGCCCCCCAGTTATGCACATTTGAGCCCAGGCTTGCCACACTGCCTCCCAGATATGCCACATACCCCCACATATGCCACTCTACTCTCCCCACATATGCCACTCTGCCCCTCACAAAGACTTACCCCCGTGCTCCAGACTCCTTGGTGTCTAGTAGGGGCAGCCGGTGAACGTCTGTGCGATGTGCGTAGACAACCTCTGCTTCTGGCTGGCACTTTTGCTGGAGCTTCTAGGACTGAGCACAGGAAGGTCATGTGACACCGGTGCTCCATCATAGAAGCCCCAGTAGAAGTGCCGGTAGTAACGGAGATTGTCTCCATGCATCGCACAGACGCCCACCGGCTGCCAGAGAGAATGATCCGGCTCCTCTGCAGAACTGCAGGAGATCCTCCTCTCTGGCAGCTGGTGAACGTTGCGCAAAGCACGCAGACCACCTCCGCTGTGCTGGCTGATACTTCTGCCGGGGCCTCTATGGAGAAGCACCGGAAGGTCATGTCAAGCTGGTGCTCCATCATAGAAGCCCAGGCGGAAGTGGAGGACATGTATGTATGTAGTGTGTATGTATGTTGATGTAAGTGCGTAAGTCTGTGAAAGTATGTGTGTGTTACTGAGGGAGAGGCCGATTACAATAATGAGTATGTAGAGAGAGAGAAACGAGAGAGATATGGGCAGGAAGTAGATAATGAGACAGGGAAATTATGAGAAAGGGGAGAGAAAGTGTGTTAAGGCAAGGACAAGTGTAAGCCAGGATGTCTATGTGTAAGGCAAATGTGAATGTGTGTGAGTATGTATGTGTGTTTATGGGCAGGCAGTAAGAGTAGTGCATCTGTTCCCGTTTTGGGCCTAAAGGTTATGCAATAAATCAATGGTGCACCTGAGCCAGACTAAGAGGAGACCTGAGAAGCTGAGGAAACCACTCTGCGTGCAATATAGATGCTGGGTAATTCTAGTGGATACAAAATTGACTTCTGTCTAGGGGCGCTTAAAACCACGATCACGAATAGCTCGTATACCGATATAAAAGTGAAAAAGAAGGAAAAAGAAAAAAATATATAGTGTAATAAAGTAAAAATAATAAAACTCCGGCACAAAGCTTCAATGAATGCACTCACAATGTGGATAAGCTTTTAGCGCGTATATCACAACCACTCCTCGGTGTATGTGTTGTTCCCTTGGCTCCACATATAAGCAAGAAAAGAAAATCTAATAGGGTAATACCTTTACCATTAATATGTGTGCTATGTAGTAATGCACTCACATTTAGTAGAGGAATATCAAGCTCATCTAGTTTGTTGTCCTGCAGTGGAGCCGATCCTTTGATGAGATTCCTGAGAAGTTATGTTGGTTTCCACAAGAAAAATTCCTTCAATATTCCGGTGTGAAAATGAATAAAGTGCAAGTGCTTATGTATATAATAAATAGTATGTATTCATTAAATATGTGCCAAAAAATAGATCCAAAAAAGCGGGATAAAATAAATAAATAAATAATTTAATCTGGGACTAAGCCCTTATCACACTCTTGTCGGCAACTACACCATATAGGGGTTTACAAAGTTGTCACGACAAGCTAAAAAAGTACTTAAACAATTATAAAATGTAATAAATAAAATATATAAAAAATGTAATAAAAAAGACGAATCAAAGTCCAAAATAAACGATCCTCAACGCGTTTCGCTGTATATAGAGGCTTCCTCAGGAGGTATAATTGTGGCCGAGTGATGTTCATCCTTTTATGCTTCCCCCGGTCGCATCATCTGCGTTCTTTTCGTTCCGTCCGTCTGTTGCCGTCACGTCATCACGTATTCATTCTGCCGCGTGCGTGCATGCTGTATGTCCCATCTACGTGTCGTTTTTCATATTCCATGTCTTCCTACCCATGCAGTGTATCGGGTATGTACTTCTTCTTGAATCTACGTGCAGTGAGGGATCACATATCCCGGGAACAAAATAAAAAGTTAGATTTGTCAATGCAACGGAGTTTGTTTTATTTGAAACCTGGAGGGGCGGATTTCGAGGGAGTTATTTATATAAAAATAAAAATAAAAAATCGGCTAGTAGGAATCATCAATATCCACCATATGGGCGATTCCTCATGAAAAACATGATTTTGTATATTTTAAATAAAAATAAAACATAATCCATAACTCATATCAATGGATTATGCGGGTGATGCCTAATATATCCATGGCTTATACAAGTGGGATCATCAAGAGGTAAGAAAAAATTGGAAAATCAAGGGATAAGGGGATAAAATATACTCTTCAAATTATCAATATGGTTAAGTTTTCACTTTCTGTGTAAATACATCAAATATTGCAGATATGTGCTCATGAAGAGAAGGGATGAAGAGGAATAATGTGATATATATAGAATATAGATTATTACAATGTATGTAAATAGCTTAAACCCATAAGGAGGTAATATTTTTTATTATTTTATGAAAAAGAAAAAGTGAATATTGTCATCAAGTGTTGTGCAAAAGGTGGGTGAATAATATGTTGTTTATTAATATTCTTATGTATTCTTAGTTGTTTTTATCTATTTACTTGTCTATTAACCTATAATGTTATACACAAAGTGAGTGTCTTTCTTATCTAATTTTATTCTTGTGTATTTTTATTTGTGATTGTTTATTAATTAATATTTCTCCATTATGTAAGGTGAATGAGATCTGTTTCATTAAAGTGAGTTCTTTAAGTTTTCATCGTGTCCTGTGGTGTGTCCTAAAAAATTATCCGTAAATTAATTATTTGTGAATAAAATCGAATGGTAAAGCGAGGGCTAAAACTGATATTCCTACAGAAAAGACAAAATATCTATTTCTAAGTTCAGACCACCCTTTTTGTATGTCTTTAATTTAAAAATCCATTCCGTTTCTATTTTGGATAAATGTTCTATATTATTGCCCCCTCTCCAATTGGGAGGTACCCAATCTATACCCATAATTTTTAGTGTCTCTATGGAGAAGCGTGAACAAGAATTGCAGTGTTTAGGTACACTGTGTTTAATGCTTTGGTTCCTGATATTACCTATGTGTTCCAAAACCCGTTCCTTTAGTGGTCGAATCGTCCTTCCAACATATTGTAGTCCACATGGGCATTCTAAAAGGTATACCACACTTTTGGAATTACAGTTAATAAAATGCTTAATGTTATATGTATTCCCTGTGTTGTTGCCTTTAAAGCTCTCAGTTTTTTTAGGTAAATATGTACACATTTTACAATGGCCACATGTGAAGAAGCCTTTGGGTTTTGTGCTTAAGAAATTGCCACTATTTTGTGGTTTGGTGCTCTTAGGGAGTACGCTCGGTGCTAGCATAGTTTTTAAAGTGTCCGCTCTTTTGTAGATAATCTGTGGTTTATCTGGGAGTAACTTCCCTAGGACACAATCGTTTTTCAGTATATGCCAATGGCTTCCCATTATCTTTTTTATCTTGTGTGCTTGTGAATTATATTTTGTAAAGAAAGAAAAACTGAAGTCTTTCTTATCTTTTACGGTTATATACTGTTTATTTCCCCCTAATAGCTGGTTTCTGTCTATCTGTTGTACCTGCCGAAGGCTGCTTTGTAACCTCTCGGAGGGATAGTTTTTTTCTCTGAATTTTTGTGTTAGCTCTTCAGCCTTAAGGTTGAAATCTTCCTGCTTTGAGCAATTTCGTTTAATTCTCATGAATTGACCCTTGGGAATATTGTTAAGCCACAACGGGTGGTGGCAACTAGTGTATTCTATGTACCCGTTTTTATCTGTAGGTTTTGTATAGTTTCTAGAGCAAATGATGTTGTTTTCAGTGAATAATTCCACATCTAAAAATTCTATGTGTGTTTTTTGTATGTTGGAGGTGAATTTCAGATTGTAGTTGTTATTGTTGACATATTGTACAAATGTATTAAGTTCATCCATTGTTCCTCTCCATATAATTAGGACATCATCTATGTATCTTCTCCATAGCACCAGGTTTGCACCGTGGGGGTTGTTGTTCCAGATGGCATGTCTCTCCCACTCAGCTACGAATAGGTTTGCGTAGCTGGGTGCAAACCTGGTGCCCATGGCCGTTCCGCACATTTGTAGATAAAATTCGTTTTCAAACCAAAAATAATTAAATTTGAGTATGAAGTTAATACAATCTAAAATGAAGTTTTTTTGCATGGGATTCATACTGTCATCACGTGTGAGCACATTGTCAATGGCTTGTATACCTTGCTGGTGTTCTATCACTGTATATAGGGATGAAACATCTAGTGTTGCCCATATCCATCCCTGGGTCCATTGTATTTCTTTTAAGATATTAAGTAAGTGTGGAGTATCTTTTAGGTAGGCGGGCATTTGGGTCACATATTTTTGTAGAAAGTGGTCTACGTATTCCGAGGTGTTACAGGTGAGTGAGTCTAGTCCACTTATTATGGGTCTTCCCGGGGGTTCTTTCAAGTTTTTATGAACTTTCGGCAAGAAGTAGAATACCGCAATCTTGGGATGTTCCTTCTTTAGATAATGATATTCTTGTTTGGTGAGGATCTGCTCCTCTAAACCTTTGTTTAATATATTATACAGTTGAATGCTGAACTCTTTGGTGGGATCGCTTTTCAATTTTTTATAGGTGTTGGTATCTCCTAGAATTCTGTTGGCTTCATCTATATAATAGGTGCGGTCCATAATGACCGTGGCGCCCCCTTTGTCTGCTTGTTTGACCACTAATTCGTTTTTATGTTTAAGGGTTTTGAGTGCTTGTCTCTCTTTTTGATTCAAATTAAAAGATTTATTATTCCCCTTCAGGTTTTCCAAATCTTTGAGTACTAGATCTGTGAATACCTCTAAATGTTCACTTTTTTCACTTAAAGGGTAAAATTTTGATTTTGGTTTAAGGGGGGTGTGTGCAAAAACAGTCGTGGGGGCAAGATTGGTTTCCCCGTTTTTCTCCTGTTTCTGATTCTCCGTTTTATTAAAGAATCTTTTTACCATCAGTTTTCTTAGGTATCTTTGTGTATCCATAAATAAATCAAAAAGGTTGGGGCCTTGTGTGGGTGCAAATTTAAGACCCTTTTTAAGTAATCTAATTTCATCTTGAGTAAGTTCTGCTTTGGAGATGTTAATTATACCCCCATCTTCTGGTGTTAAGAGTGTAGTCTGGTTTACCTTCTTCCCTCCTCCTCTTTGTCCCCTAGTTGTCTTTGGAACCTTCCCCTCTTCCATGGATTTTGTTCTAATGGGATGTGGCGGCTTCTTAATTCCCGTATCTCCTGTCTGGGTGGTGTTTCTTTCCTTTTCGTGCCACCTTTTCGGGACGGCTCCCTGTCTAAAAAATCCTCCTTATCGTGATCTACATTCCTAGGTTTAGGGGGTGTTCTCGTCTCCTTCTCTATTGTGTATTCTTGTTGACGCCACGCAGGGGAGTGTGTTCTGTGTTCATTATCTCTATATCTTTGTATGTGTGTATATTTATTGGAATATGTGTTCTGTCTGAAATTCGTGTCTCTTGTGTATCTCCTGGTGTTAGATCTGGCCCTCAAGTTGGAGTATTTATGCAGACCAGAATTCCAATGATTCCTATAATTGAATTCTGTGTGACTCTGTGTTGGTTTGTGTATTCCCTTTTCCATTTCCATTTTATCTCTGAAAAATTTACGTTTTTTGTTGTCAATAATTTCTCCCTCTATTTTATTGATTTTTATCCCTATCTCCTTATGTTTAGTGGTGATAACTTGTGGGTCTATTTGAGCTTTTATTTCTTCCTCTACCCCTTGTATTTCTTCCTCAATTTTATTTAATTGTTCTTTTTGTTGTGCTACTATCAGCTTCATGAGGTTAAATGAACACTCGTCTAGTATGTTATCCCATTCTTGCATAAACCCCTCATCATCTTGGCCGAATGCTGGAGTTTTGTTTATCCTTAGGCCTCTGGGTATAGTCTTAGTTTTTATGTATTGATCTATGAAAGTAATCTCCCACCATCTTTTGATTTCTTTTTCCATAAATCTTTCCAATTTTATAAACAAAAAATTATTAGGTTCTTGGTATACTGGTGCCTGTGCAAAAATGTTTTCTAATTTTTTTGTTCTCTCTTCTCTCCATGTGGAGAAGGGATTAGATGAATATGCCATTGGCTTTGACTTTTATGACTAAGGTTTCGTGTGGAATGAATCAAAGTATAGAACGTGAAGAGGTGAAACCCAGTGTCAAAAAAGTGAAAAAGTTATAAAATAAAGAAAGAAACCAAAATACTTTCCTTTCTGGCGGTCGGGTCTATAGCTGCAACCCTACAAAACACTCTCCACAGAATGTTGAAAAGGGGATACAAAATTGACTTCTGTCTATGGGCGCTTAAAACCACGATCACGAATAGCTCGTATACCATATATAGCATAAAAGGATGAACATCACTCGGCCACAATTATACCTCCTGAGGAAGCCTCTATATACGGCGAAACGCGTTGAGGATCGTTTATTTTGGACTTTGATTCGTCTTTTTTATTACATTTTTTATATATTTTATTTATTACATTTTATAATTGTTTAAGTACTTTTTTAGCTTGTCATGACAACTTTGTAAACCCCTATATGGTGTAGTTGCCGACAAGAGTGTGATAAGGGCTTAGTCCCAGATTAAATTATTTATTTATTTATTTTATCCCGCTTTTTTGGATCTATTTTTTGGCACATATTTAATGAATACATACTATTTATTATATACATAAGCACTTGCACTTTATTCATTTTCACACCGGAATATTGAAGGAATTTTTCTTGTGGAAACCAACATAACTTCTCAGGAATCTCATCAAAGGATCGGCTCCACTGCAGGACAACAAACTAGATGAGCTTGATATTCCTCTACTAAATGTGAGTGCATTACTACATAGCACACATATTAATGGTAAAGGTATTACCCTATTAGATTTTCTTTTCTTGCTTATATGTGGAGCCAAGGGAACAACACATACACCGAGGAGTGGTTGTGATATACGCGCTAAAAGCTTATCCACATTGTGAGTGCATTCATTGAAGCTTTGTGCCGGAGTTTTATTATTTTTACTTTATTACACTATATATTTTTTTCTTTTTCCTTCTTTTTCCCTTTTATATCGGTATACGAGCTATTCGTGATCGTGGTTTTAAGCGCCCCTAGACAGAAGTCAATTTTGTATCCCCTTTTCAACATTCTGTGGAGAGTGTTTTGTAGGGTTGCAGCTATAGACCCGACCGCCAGAAAGGAAAGTATTTTGGTTTCTTTCTTTATTTTATAACTTTTTCACTTTTTTGACACTGGGTTTCACCTCTTCACGTTCTATACTTTAATTCTAGTGGATGCAGCCTGGGCAAGTGTCCTGTCTACGTGTAATCTGGTTGCTTGCGCAAGTCCTTATGTGTGCAATACGAATGAGGACCAGTCAATACACTCTAATACACAACCCTCATCAGGTGCCAAAAAAGCAGAGACCGGCTGATGGGGGGGGCAAGACAATTTTCACACCAGGGCTCTGTGTTTTCTAGTTACGCTCCTAATGTAGAGTCCCCAACCCTGACCGCTCCCTGCTACATGAGAGCTCTGTAAGAGCTAGTGTGCATTAAGTGTTACTTTGCAATCACGGCCACCTTCGGTCCCCACAGAGATTTGTGGGGTTTTCTTTTGGCAATTTAGAAATGGAAATGGGTGTTCTGAGATTATCAGTAGGTATACTTTTTGATTCATCTCTGCAGGCCATTAATTTTTGCTTTGAAACCGCTTTGCACACACATGATTTTGGGTGGGAATGTATTACTCCCGTTCTCCGCTCTCTGGCCAGTTGTGTACAGCATCGCGGCAGAGAAGCTGAAGAGGAGGCTCTACCAAGTACAGGAGTGGTTAGACACCAGCAACAGGAGCTTTCCTCTCAAGCTGAACTGCCTTTATCTGCAAAAAAAAAATGTGATTTCAGATAAGGGGTTCTCAGATAAGAAAAGGATACTTAACTTGCATTACCGAATTTTAGTACATGTTTATAAAACCTACATTTAACCACATTTCATTACAGTATACTCAGAGGATGTTGTACTCTTTGTTTAAATCATCCTGTAGCTCTCTGGGCTGACTTCATATGCAAAACTGACCGTTCCGCTGCCTATGTTGCTGCTTTCGAGGAAGGGTATGTATTTTGGATATCAATCCTCTTTTGTTTGTTTGGTTTTTTTCCTGGCTTAGGGTGATTGTGGGTCTTAAAGGCAGAGGCGTATATAGGGTATGGCAGCCATGGCACGTGCCATGGGCGCCATCCCAAGGGGGGCGCCGGTGAGCGGCTTTTAAATGCCGCTCACCGGCATTTTTTTTTTTTTTTTTGATGCGGAGGAGAGAGAGGGGCGCCTAGCAACCGCTCGGCGCCCCTCATTCTCCTCCACGAGCCCTCTACCCCCATCCCGGTGCCGGCATTTCATGCAGAGCGCCGCAATATGCCGGCATATTGCGGCGCTCTGCATGAAATGCCGGCACCAGCGAGCGGCTTTTAAACACTGATGCGGAGGAGATAGAGGGGCGCCGAGCGGTTGCTAGGCGCCCCTCTATCTCCTCCGCATCAGTGTTTAAAAGCCGCTCGCTGGTGCCCGCTGCTTCACTGCTGGGCGCCGAAATATGACGTCATATTACGGCGCTCAGCAGTGAAGCAGCGGGCACCAGCGAGCGGTGCAGGAAGACAGCAACATCCTGCTCCCGTCGCTGGACTTCAAGGTGGGGGGGTGAGTGAGTGAGTGAGTGAGTGGGGGGGGGTTAAAAAGTGGTGAGTGAGGGAGGGAGGGAGGGAGGGAGGGAGGGGGGTTAAAAAGTGGTGAGGGAGGGAGGTTAAAAAGTGGTGAGGGAGGGAGGGAGGGAGGGGGGTTAAAAAGTGGTGAGGGAGGGGGGTTAAAAAGTGGTGAGGGAGGGAGGGAGGGAGGGGGGTTAAAAAGTGGTGAGGGAGGGGGTTAAAAAGTGGTGAGTGAGTGAGGGAGGGAGGGGGGTTAAAAAGTGGTGAGGGAGGGGGGTTAAAAAGTGGGGAGGGAGGCAGGGAGGGGGTTAAAAAGTGATAAGGGAGGGGGGTTAAAAAGTGGTAAGGGAGGGGGGTAAAAAGTGGTAAGGGAGGGAGGGAGGGAGGGAGGGGGTAAAAAGTGGTAAGGGAGGGGGTGGGTTAAAAAGTGATGAGGGAGGGGGGGAGATATAAGTAAAGAGTGTGCATTAATGTGTGGATGCATTGAGTGAATGAGAGAGAGCATGAGTTAATGTGTGGATGAGTTGTCTGAATGAGGGCGAGCATGAGTTAATATGTGAATGTATTGTCTGAATGAGGGAGAGCATGAGTTAATGTGTGGATGCATTGAGTGAATGAGGGAGAGCATGAGTTAATGTGTGGATGAGTTCTCTGAATTAAAGTGTGAATTAGTGAGTGACTGTAAAAGTGTTTGTGTATCATAGATGTATAATTGTGGAAGGGCAAAGATGGCACTAGCAGGAGGTTTGAGCCTTGGGGACCGAGATGGCACAGGCAGGGTGTATATGGGACAAAGATGGCACTGGCCGGACTGTTTGGGGACAAAGTTGACTTGTGGTGGGCTATTTGGGGACAAAGATGGCAAATCTTATGTGTGTAATCTGGGTGCTGGTCAGGTTCTATGTGGGCAGTGTGGACGCCAGGGCTGGCTTTGCGGTGTGCAACCTGTGATCTATGCCTGTAATTTAGGGGGTTTTAAATATACCTTTAATGCTGTGTTTTTATGTGAATTCCAATTGATCTTTACCTGCAAAGCTGGGTTTTTGTGTTATTCTGTAGATCCATATCTGCTATGCTATGTTTCCATACATTATTTATGTGTACCTGCAAATACAGGGTTAATATGTCTTATTCAGTTGATCTATACCTGCGATGCTACGTTTCACATATTATTATTGTATACCTGCAAATACAGGACTTGTATGTCTGATTCTGTTTATTTGATATATACCTTCAGTGCTGAGATCACAAGTGAATTTCAATTGATCTGGGTTTGCGTGTTGATCTATACCTGCTATCGGCAGCAGGGACTAATATATATATATATATATATATATATATATATATATGTAGCAGGGGCTAGTAAATGGGTTTTTATTTGGACAGGGGCGCAATTTCAGTGCTTGCCATAGGCGCTATTTTCAGTAGATACGCCTCTGCTTAAAGGGGAGATATATATAAAATTAACAATGGGTTGTTGGATGTGTATAGTTATGTTATAAATAATTTGTGCTCTGTTGAAACAGAGCAATGGTTCAGTCATTCTATATAATGCTCATTATGCCTAATACATGTAGTGAGTAGAAGGCAACACCTTTCTATGGTTTTAAGCATATATGTTTATTTAACCATAATTTAGCATTTACAAAAAGTCCCTAGAGTACCCTAACACATATATAAGGTTTTTTCTTTTGTAGGCTCAATATTCTAGTGCACGGGATCAAAAAGAAAATATGGTCTAGAAGTGGAATTGTCACTTTTAACCCACTTATTAAAACTACCAATAAGTGTTTTGCTTATCAAGTAGTGTAATTGTTTTGAGGATAGTTATCAGATTTCCCTGAGAGATATTAATAATTTTCTGTCCCAAAATTATCTTCCTTCTCCTCACCCCACTCTTTTGGATTTTACTTAACCATAGCGGTGAGATAACATAATATAATGGATTAATCATGCAAATCCAAATTACAGTTAGTTAAGGTTTTGCTCCCACAAAAAAGGGATTTCTGAACTATATATAATCTGTAAACACCACTAGAGTATAGAACTACAACATGTAGATTTTTGGAAAAGTGACAGATCTTCTTTAAACCCCTTCAGTCCCCTATGGACGTACCGGTATGTCTAAAAAATGCATCCCAAGAATCCCCTATGGACGTACCGGTACATCCTGCCCTTGCAGTGGCAGGGATGTGTCCCTACACGGGAGATCAGGCATCGCCAGCTTTCTGCTGTCCAATCTGATGTAATAGCTTCCGGCACAAAAGCCGGAAAACTGTTACATTTTTAAACGCTGATCGCACGATCAGGCATTCCCTTCCGGGTCGCAGACCCTGCAGGGGATATCCTGTCCTCCGATGAGGCACAGACTCTGTGGGGACTTGCATAGAGATCACAGTGTGATCGGTGCAGGGGGATCGCAGAGAGGAGAGTGAGAAACCATGTTTCTCACTCGTCTCCCATGCTGAAACAGACAACTAAGGGAAAAAAGTTAGTGATTGAAGAAAAAAACCCATAAATAAATCACCAAAATAATACAATAAAAAAAATAATAGTGAGCTAAGTGATGTCATTGTGACATCACTGGCATTAATAACATGTTCAAGAGGTCCCTAAGAGGATCTCTAACCATTTTTATATATATAAAATATAATAATAATTAAAAAAAAAAAAAAACCCTTACATCCCATTGCCCTAACATCTACCCAGTATAACCCTCCTGCCCCCATTCACAACCCCCAAACCCGTTAAGCCATAAGCATAAAAATTCTACGAATCATGTACACCTTCTAGTATGTTCCCTATAAGTGCTGGGAAAGTATGGAAAATCTATATAAATTAGGTATTTCTGAAATCAGGACACCTGAATTGATAAATTTGGAGGGAATTTTCCATCACTTTTACCTAATTTTGTGAGGATTCAGAGGGGAAATGTAAAAAAAAAAAAAAAAGTGTTTTTTTTCTAATTTTTCCTAGTTTTTACTAAATTTCTCATTCTAAATTTTCACCTAATCATCCAACTATGGTATCAAAAGAAAGCTCTATCTCTCCTTGAAAAAACAATATATAGTTTACATGGGTACACTATTCGCAGGAAAAGAGAATAATCGCTGAACCGGCATAGCGCAAAATTGCTCTGGGACTTGAGGTACCAAAAACCCCTGGGATTGAAGGGGTTAATATCTCCTTGGGTGTTGCTCACAAAAAAGTACTTAATCTCACATCTATTATGTGGCTATGAAGGAGAGCGTATATGTGGATAATAGGGAGACATAGCTATCTGATTACATTAATGGCAGAACATCAATCTGCTTGACACAGAAATTAAGATAAATATTTCTGAGAAGGACTGGGATAAGATGAGTTTACATCATGTCAATTATAGGTTTATGTGCACTTACAAATCTCATAATTTTAAGAACAAAAAATAGCTAACTGTGAAGTTGAATTACGTAGAAGACTAGTGATGGCCGTTTACCTAGTCATAGACAAGTTATGACCCATTTATTTTAACGAAAGATTGGCTACTGGGTAAAAAAAACACTTTTTGAAGTTAAAACCACTTTTCAAACTCTTTTTATAAATAGCTCCCATAGAGCCATATTAAGAAAAATGCTGGGCATGGAGCTTAAATATGCTATTGCTGCTTTCTTTAAACTTTGCCCCAAGATTGCAAATATTGCCCTTTGTGCTCACTACCGGAGAGCAATTGGCATCTTCTCTATACATTGCATATATATATATTAGGGCTGCAACAACTAATCTATAATAATCGATAATGAAATTAGTTGCCAACGAATTTCATTATCGAATAGTTGAATCGATTTTTATCGATTAGGGTTTTTTTCAGAGCAAATGCTCTGGAAAAAAACCCCCTCATTTTATAATCCATTTCACTCAGTGTGACTCACAGCAGTTACTACTTACCAGTCCCTCCCTGCAGTCACTCTGAATATTGGCCCCACCCATTTCCTAAAGCGTCCACATGGCCCATCAATTCATCTAATTGTGAGTATAAAATTAATATTTGGGTTACAGAAAGTTAGGGGAAGTGGGGGTTAATTTAGGGGCAGTTATGGTTGATGAAGTGTTTAGGGTTAATTTAGGGGCAGTTATTGTTGATGGGGTTGTTATGGGTTAATTTAATGCTGAGGACTGAGGGTTAATTTAATTAATTTAATAAGGTTAACTTAAGGTGCAGTTAGAGGTAAAGGGGGGGCAAACTAAGGGGAAGCTAAATCCTGGGGGCAGTGAAGATTATTAATGTATTTATAAAAGTATGGTGTCGGTGTGCTGTGAACGAGTCTGTGAATCTATGAAGGCACTATGGCATATCTGGGGGGTTATATGGCATATCTGGGGAGGACGGGTTGACATATCTGGGGGTATAAGGCATATCAGGGGGCACAGTGGCATATCAGGGAGTATAAGGCATATAGGGTATATATAGCGTGGAAACAATCTCCGTTACTGCCGGCACTTCTACTGGGGCTTCTATGATGGAGCACCGGTGTTACATGAACTTCCTGTGCTCAGTCCTAGAAGCTCCAGCAAAAGTGCCAACCAGAAGCAGAGGTTGTCTACGCACATCGCACAGACGTTCACCAGCTGCCCCTACTAGACACCAAGGAGTCTGGAGCACGGGGGGTAAGTCTTTGTGGGGGGCAGAGTGGCATATGTGAGGAGGGTGGAGTGGCATATCTGGGGTATGTTGCATATGTGGGAGGCAGAGTGGCATATGTGAGGAGGGTGGAGTGGCATATCTGGGGTATGTTGCATATGTGGGAGGCAGTGTGGCAAGCCTGGGCTCAAATGTGCATAACTAGGGGGGCAGGTTGGGAAATGCATTTTTATTAAAGTTTTTTTTATTCTGCTGTTTGTTTTTAACATCCTGTTTGTTTATTAAATTATTTTAAATAAATGAAAAATTTACATTTATTTTTTTATCCGATTAATGGAAAAAAAATTGGCCAACTAATCGATTATGAAAATTTGCCTCTACACTGCTTTTAGTGCATTGGTCTATTGGCAGGACGTATGGGTTGCAAACAGTATGAATAGCACTATTGCTTCACATGCGCTTTGGTCCTTGCTAATGGTGTCCACCAAACATTAAAGATACACAAGTAATGTTGAGAAACATTAATTGCAGCTGGATATGGCTATGGCTATGGCCTGAATGGTAAAAAAAAGGAGTCCAAAGGTTGAGTACATCTTAACTACATTGATGTTGAATTTGTATTCTGTTAAAAGCGCTGACAAACAAAATTGTTGGTAATGGTTAACGTTTGCAGCAAATGGAACCTAATTCTTCAATACTAAAATGTGTACCACTTTCCCTGATGGTTTTACTGAAATAGAAATTAAATGCAAAGGCAGAACATCCCTCACTGACAGCCCATTAAAACAGCCTGCAATAAACTGGATAAAATTCTTATGACTTCAAAAAGGAGGTCTGGCAATAAGTATCTTGCACTAACAGCCATATCTTGAAACATGAAATGCTAAAATATTTTCTGTTACGAATGATTATCATATTTCTGACTTAAGTTGAAGAACTATGGTTGCAGGCACCCCCCCCCCATCGCCTAATCAGCATACCTGGGAACTCTCCAGGTTTGACCCGGAGATTGTCGGGTGAGCGCTGCTCCTCCAGTTCTCCCGGTCAAGACCCGAATCCTCCGATTCTTGACACGCCCTGCTCCCCACCCATTTTTCCTTTAAATGAGAGTGTTTCCTGCTGCGGTCAGTGAGAACGCCCCCGACTTCAGCGGGGCCACGTCCCACAAGGGAAGGCTCCAGGTAGCCGTAAGCCCAGAAGTTCCCAGGTATGCTAATCAGATGAGGCCAAAGAGAAAGCCCAAGGTTGCAGCAGACAGCCGTCTGCAACTCAACAGAGGAAAACCTGTCTGCCTCCAGCCAAGCGCTAAGCCCGATCCCTCTTCTACACAGGGATTCCAACTGCTGGAGGAGAAGAGCCGATTGGGGAAATCATTGATCTCCACGGCAGGCGAGCCCGCCCACTGCTGGAGGAGAAGAGCCGATTGGGGAGATCATTGATCTCCGCCGCAGGCTAGCCCGCCCACTGCTGGAGGAGAAGAGCCTTTTGGGGAGATAAATGATCTCCTTCTAACAGGCGGCGCTCAAGAAGCAGAACCGATGCAATTTAGAGGGTTTTTAATTTTAACACGGAATTAAGCGCAAATCTAAATGCTTAAATCCAGTGGATGTAGAAGTATCTACAGGATTTTCCATATAAACTAGACATAGGTCATTAGCCAACATTATGTTGTGGCATTTACACTAGAATAAATGAAAAACACCCACATGGGTTTGATTCCAGAACTACGAATAGGTAAATACTATTACATGGTTTCCAAAAGCAACTCTCTGGCCCTTAAGATTTTAATGGAAGAGTCTTGAAGAGTGTTTTACCCTTTCTTCCTTCTACTTCCTTCTTCTTCCTGCTGTAAATATTCTAATAATATCAACTCATTACACTGTAAATAGAGTAGAGCTCAAATGTTCAGAGAATCCCCTTTTAAACATTGTTGTGAGTCCATTATAGCATTGTATAGGATTCCAGGACTCTTAACTACCATCAGAGAAATGTCCCTATGGACTTTGACAGCAAAGCACATAATTACTTTAGTCTGTTGAAACATACTGGGTGGGACCATGAATAATGTAGATCACAGAATGTCTGCAGATAAGAACCATTTGGCTAATTCAGTCTTCCCATTCTCTGGCCGCTGTGCTTTACAAAAATATGCATTGAACTGGTAAAGTGTTTCCCAGGGGTAGGCTAATAAACTATTTTTGGTTTTTAGAATTCCTGATTTGTATTTTTTTATTTATTTTTTTTTTTTTTTATTCTGCTGACATTTTTACTATATATGTATATCAGATGGGTCATATATTTATGAAAACAAAAGTGCAATTTAGTATTTAGAAGCCAGGAAGAGTTCAGTTAGTTAGTATTGTAATTTTGATCTGTATAGCTTTAAAACCAAAGGTTTGTCATTTCTGAGAATCCACGTCATGTTACTTTTGCTGGCAGCAAATTCTTGCAAGTTGCAATATCACTAATGACCCAAGGGTCAATCATGTTTTCCTGGTTTTGTTTTTAAGCCTTTTTGTGATAGAATGTAAGATCTGGAAACATTGGGCTTTGGTACTTAGTATCTCAGGACCATTTTTTTTCCTGTGTGTGTGTGTGTATGTATGCATGTGTATATATATATATATATATATATTTTTATTTTTTTATTTTTTTTACTTACACACAATGTGTAATGAAAATTTTATTTTATCTATTAAAAAAAAAACAAACAATCATAACGCGTAATCCAAGACCATTTTCCAAAAATGTAACTATTATGTCTAAAAAAAAAAATAATAAAAAAAAATATTTACTTGGCTTTCCCTTGTACCATAATAGCATCACATCCAATTTCCCTTTTACTTTAATCCATTTTAATGTACTAATGATGCTTATTGTATCCTAGTATATCCTGTAGTATCCAATGACCTACTTACTGATAATGCCTTGTTAGGGTAGAAACTGGATTTATGAAGATTCACTTTTCCCTGTGGGTTTGTTTTTTTTTTTTTTTTTTTTTAAATGCGAAAGAATTATGTTTCTCATTAGCAATCATTATTGTTTGTATACATACTCTAGGGAAATCCACTTCATGTATAATTGGTGGACTGAATTAGTTAAAAAATTTGTAAAAGTATTTAGGGCTCCAACTAACAATTATTTTCATAATCGATTAGTTGGCCGATTATTTTTTCGATTAATCGGATAAAAAAAACTATACAAATTTTTCGTTTAAAATAAAAACGTATCATTTACATTACGATGTGTCATTAACACTGACATAATAATAAAGCTATATTTTAAAGGAACCCAAACACACTATTTTTCTAACTAAGTTTTAATACCAAAAGTTTTACAAGTAAATATTAATTAATGTAAAGTATATTTTTTTCATATTTAATAAAAATTATGACAAAAATTGCCTCTTGTTTATATTTTCTTTTATTTGCCAACCTGCCCCCCAGTTATGCACATCTCACTCCCAGCTTGCAACTCTACCCATATATGCCTTATACCTCCTATGTACCAGAGATGCCATTGTGCCCCCCAATATGCCTTATACCTCCTATATGCTACTGACATGCCACTCTGCCCCCTATATGCCACTCTGCCCCCTATATGCCACCATGCCCCCTGATATGCCTTATGCCCCCGATATGCCACTGTGCCCCGATATGCCTTATACCCCCTATATGCCACTGTGCCCCCTGATATGCCTTACACCTCCTATATCCCCACTGTGCCCCCTGATATGCCTCATAGCCCCTTTATGCCACTGTGCCCCCTGATATAAAACAAACTGACAGCGCTAAAATAGGCATAAAATATATGCTTTAATGAATATAGAAAAAAAAAGGATACACAATACAATATAAATATATATAAATATATGGACAATACAAACAAATCATATATTACAGCAATCAAAAAATAAAAAACACATCCCCCTTTTTTTTTCCCCTGGTTCCTGTGCTGGGACCTCTGCCCAACAGGGCTGCTCCGCCTTTCGTTTTTGCTGCCCAGTGGTTTGCGAGGTGTCCGCCTGGGGTTTCTGCCTACGGGTTGGCCCGTCCCTTGTTGAGGTTTCCCTTCCCCTGTTTGTTCACAATACGAGTTATCGTGTTCTTGTTTTCTGGGCATGGTCCTGGGGGTCGCTGTCTATGGGCCTTTTTTCTCCTATTTGTCTCCTCACTACCACCTTATCTTGCTGAGGCCTGTTCCTTTCCGCGACATTAGTGATGTCGATATTACTTTTTGTATGCACTGGTTCAATGATACCTATGTTGATGACTGCTGATGTTTCTGCTACCTGCACATCGTTATCACGCGAACAAAAAAAAAAAAAAAAAGAAATGATGTCTAGGCGCCGCTTTACTCTGACCTGTATGATTTTTCTTTTTGCATATTCTGTCGTATGCTGTGCCTGGAGGTCAATAAAAAACTTTTCAATCGAAAAAAAAAACAAAAACACAAATTAAAGAATGCAAAGACATAATTAATAGATCCTGAAAACATTCTACCTGCCCCACCAGGGGTTAATATATCAACAAAAGAAACACAGGGAAAATAAGCATAAAAGTAAAGATAATACTCCATGCTTACCTTACCCAGTGGTGCTTACTTGCTCCGTTTTTCTTCTGCTGCTATATTAACCCCTGGTGGGGAAGGTAAAAGTGAAGGGAAGTAGGGAGGTTGCGCACATCGCGCACTAAAATCCAAATCCCGTGCAGCGCTGCACGGGACCTGGATCCACTCTGGCAGCTGGTAGGGGTCTGTGCGATGCACGCAGACAGCCGCTTCTCCCCTCCGCTTCCGTTGGGGCTTCCATGATGGAAGCCGCACCGGAAGGTCATGTGACGCCGGGTTCAGTAATAGAAGCCCCGGCGGAAGTGGAGGGGAGAAGTGGAGGATGTCTGCGTGTCACGGAGCTGGCTAGTCCGACCGACTGCCTCCGCTGTCTTGTGCTCCCTTAGCCTGGGACAACACACTTTCCCCGGTTCCCCAGTCACTAGCCGAGACTCAGTGTAGGGTAAAACCAAACGAAGACTGCTTTATTTTAGACACACAGAGCTGGATATATCCAGCCAAACACACATTAACATAAAACAAGATATTGGGACCCAAACCGCCCCCTTAATCTCCCTCTCAGAGATAACAGGGGCAGTAACGGGATTAACAATACAATAGGTGGGGGAGACTGATTTATACAACATTAAACATCAAAGAATGGTGGTCACTCCCTGGTGGCAGATCCTAGCTGTCTGCTGGAGATAATCCCCTCAGCCAGTGATGAGATGATACTGCTGGGGGTAGCCACAGAAGCCTTTACAAACCCAGGGCCCATAGTCAATAGGGAGGAGGCTGGCAGTCAGGCTTCTCCAGTGGTCCCAGTGATGGAGGCTTCCGTCACAATTCTCCCCCCTTCGAATTGGACTGACATAGGATGAGACCCCAAACGGGTTGACTCCGTAGTCAGTCAGTTTATTTGGCCCATCAATGCCCTCCCAAAATTGTTGCTCCTGCTGCTGCTGGGAAGATGGGCCGGCTGCGCCATCTCCCGGGTACCGCTGGGGAGGGATGCCTCCTGCATCCCCTCCCTGGTGCTCCTGCTGCCGTTGAGGAGGGAGTTCAGGTTGATCCGGTCCCAGAATTAGGGTGTTCCACCTCCCTGCTTCTGCTGGGGGGGCAGGTCGGCCGCTGTATCTCCCTGAATTCCTGCAGCTTTGGTAGGTGCTGGGTAGAGGCCAGCGATGCTCTGCCCTGTTGCCAGCACTTCAGCTGGGGTTAGGGCATCTTGTGGGTCGGCCTGCCGCTGGTGAGGGAGGGCCGCTTCCTCCGCTCCCGGACATGTGAGCTGCCGCTGGGGAGAAGGGCCGGCTGCCGCATCTCCCTGGATCCCTGTAGTGATTGCAGGTGTGGGGCAGAAGCCAGCAGCGCTCTGCCCTGTTGCCAGCTCTTCAGATGGGGTTAGGGCATCTTGTGGGTCGGCCTGCCGCTGGTGAGGGAGGGCCGCTTCCTCCGCTCCCGGACATGTGAGCTGCCGCTGGGGAGAAGGGCCGGCTGCCGCATCTCCCTGGATCCCTGTAGTGATTGCAGGTGTGGGGCAGAAGCCAGCAGCGCTCTGCCCTGTTGCCAGCTCTTCAGCTGGGACTAAGAGATCTGGGCAGACTGCCCAGCATTCTGAGGACCCAGGTGTGGAGACTGCAGTGTTATCCACCCCTCTTGGGTTAACATCCTCAGACAATAAATCAAATAAATCCCCAGTCTCTGGTTGTGGTGTAAAGTCGCACAGCTCCAGTATTGGATCTGGATTAGCTGCCCAGCATCCCTGTGACTCAGGGGTGGAGACCGCAGTCCCATCCACCCCGCCTGGGTCAACATACTCAGCTGACCACTCAATCACATCCACAAAATCCACACAATCCCTGGACACTGGGGCATTCTGTTGAACGCGTTCGAACAGTTTTTTATACGCCTTCTCCAGTTCCCACTCCTGTGTAATTAAAAAGTCTAAATCACCCTTAAGTTCTAGTGCATCTGGGAGGTCCCACTCCCTGAAATCCCGGATGTCCTCAATCCGCCACTCCGCTGTGCTGCCGAAGTCCGGATCCTCCTGAAGACTATCCCATAATAATCCCAGGCCACCGAAGTCATAGCCCTCTGGAGAACATTCTTTCGCAGTTCCCCAATATGCTTGCTCTGTATACCACTGCAGAGCCCTATAGTGATCTTCCAGCTCTACCTCCTGTTGGACCAGCTTGTCCAATTCGGATACCCATTGCTCCTGGGGTTGCTGTCCCAGGAATGACATCCTAAATTCCCGCTGGTCTCTAATCTTTTGTTCGGAGCTTGGAAGACACTGACCCCGGCATATAACAGCCCTCTGCCATACTGACCGTCGAACCACTTGCCTCAGGTACTGGTATTGTTCTGTAGGCAGGGCAGTGGTGTAGCAGGAGAGGATGACCCGCAGCAGCCCCTGGAATTCTGATACCACATCCATGTCCTCGTCAAGGCGACCGAAGTCTGCCGTCCTGTCGGTTAATCCCGGTAGAAAGTAAGTGTCCCTCGGACTAAGAAGCAAATCCCACCGCTTGCCACCAATGTCACGGATCGTCCTGTGCCCCAGACTGGACACATCCGCCCGTCAGCTCCTTCCCTCTCCCAGTAAGCGGACGCGCTGCGGCTGTCCGAAGAAAGCAGTCACAGACCAGCACTTCCCTCAATCATGAGACAGAACTTCATGCTTTGAGGTTAAAAACAGAACTCTCTTTATTACAAACACACAGAATTTATATACAATCTACATTCACTGTGCACCGAACCCAACCCCCAATCCTATCAGCCACATCCCATGACAAATCCCATCAGCCACATCCCCTCACAAATCCCATCGGTATAGAGAAGATGTATCAGGTGAGGGGATTAAGGGATACAATGGGTTCCCCCTCCTGTGTTATCCCCCCTGTAGTGCGGGTGCCGTCTGGGCAGACAGGGCTGTGTTGGCTGATTAACAGCCCCAGCCAGATTATGGGATCGTCTCCTTGAAGGCTGGAGCTGCAGCCACATTTAAACAGGGTACAAATAAATATAATAATAATAATAACAGTGAAGATCAGACATAGGTTCTTCACACTGCGCGTTTTGCACAGACCCTCACCGGGGGTGGCAGAGAGGATCCAGGTCTCCTGCAGCTTTGCGGGGGGTCTGGATTCTACTGTTCTCTATTTGAGATCGGATTATAGAAGGATGGAGTTTTTCAGAGCATTTGCTCTGAAAAACATAATTTTATAAATCGATAAAAATCGATTCAACAAATCGTTGACAACTATTTTCATAATCGATAATTATCGATTTTATCGATTCGTTGTTTCAGCCCTAAAAGTATTGCAATAAGTGTCTGGAAAGCCATTAACAGCATTTAAACAACAAGTGTTTGATAATTAATCACCAGAACACTAGAAAGTAGATAAAGCTCCAGGGCTAGATGAGATACACAGGAGCATACCACAGGAAGTTAGTCAAGCAATAGCCAGATTACTGTTTCTGATTTTGAAAGATTCTTTCCAGTCGGGAATTGTACCAAAGGATTGGCAAAGCTGATGTGGTTCCCATTTTTAAAAAAGGATCCAAATCTGAGCTTGGGAACTACAGACATGTAAGCTTAACATCTGTGGTGGGGAAATTGTTTGAGAGTTTATTAAGAGATGGCATATACTATACTGTACATAAACTAATAATATCAACACATTACACTGTAAATAGATTAGAGCTGAAATGTTCAGAGAACAAATTAACCCCTTAATGACAAAGCCCACAGGCTGCCGTTAAACAGCTAAAACAGCTTAGGAAGCGATCGGAATCTCTTCCTAAGCATAAACTGTGTTGCGTCGGTAACACAACCCCCTACCTCAATAGCCTCGTGATTGCTTCGAAGAGCAATCACAGGTGCCATCCTGTAAATGACGTTGCCGTCATTCACACGACGGCATTAACAATAGATCTGAGTTCGCAGAGGGTCTATCCAGAGCCTCTTGAGAACTCTCGAGCTCCTCCTGCAGGTTGAATGCGGTACATGCATGGGACAGGCAAAAAAGCTACCCTGACTCTAATAGACCAAGGACTGATTAAGGTATAGGTCCTTTCAAGGACCTATAAACATGCAGACTTGATTGACCAAATTGTACTTATGTAATTAAATTTCTTCTCATCCAATGGCTACATACAACCCGATCTAGAGGTATACAAATCACTCCATTCAGAACCTCATCGTGAAGAGAAACTGACTCACACTACCACAAATATTCAACATTCCCGTGGGGAAAAGAATCTTGAGCATAAAATACTGTGCTGAGTGATTCTATTTTATACCACTGGCTGTGTGATAAGGAATTGGAGTGATGTGTCTAGCAGACTAGAGCTACAATAAAATATATATGTATAAAGCTGTCTCAAAACATATACAAAAACTAGAACTGATAAAAAAAAACCTTAACCTGATACTACTAATTAAAAAAAATAATGATAATTGGGTCGGTGTCACGTTTCACCATGCGCTAGCTGGACTTGTTCAAACTTTCCATTTTCATTTCATGTTTCCTGCCACTAGTGGCCGCCCTGGCCAATCAGGACATCTCAGACCAATCATCAGGTCCAGCTGCAGTGGCTTACCTGATCAAGTCAGCCTTGATAAACCTGCCCAGCCCTGCAGTCTGGGCCTTGACATTGAAGTTGGAGGACTACCTGTTTGGTTCCTGCCTTGTTCCTGTACCTGCCTTGTTCCTGTACCTGCCTTGTTCCTGTACCTGCCTTGTTCCTGTACCTGCCTTGTTCCTGTACCTGCCTTGTTCCTGTACCTGCCTTGTTCCTGTACCTGCCTTGTTCCTGTACCTGCCTTGTTCCTGTACCTGCCTTGTTCCTGTACCTGCCTTGTTCCTGTACCTGCCTTGTTCCTGTACCTGCCTTGTTCAAGGACTACCTGTTTAGTTCCTGCCGTGTTCCAGTACCTGCCGTGTTCCAGTACCTGCCGTGTTCCTGAGTTGCGGCCTGCGCCCCACTAAGTGGACTCCCAAGAGGAGTGCCCTGCATCGCGACTCCCAGGATGACTGCCCACTAGCGGACTACCCTGGTTGAGTGCCTTGCAAGTGGGCAACCTGCCGTGTGCCCTGCAAGTGGGCAACCTGCCGTGTGCCCCGGAAGAGGGCTTCAAGTCGTGTGCCCCGCAAGTGGGCTTATCTGCCGTGTGCCCCGCAAGTGGGCTTATCTGCCGTGTGCCCCGCAAGTGGGCTTATCTGCCGTGTGCCCCGCAAGTGGGCTTATCTGCCGTATGCCCCGCAAGTGGGCTTATCTGCCGTGTGCCCCGCAAGTGGGCTTATCTGCCGTGTGCCCCGTAAGAGGACTTATCTGCCGTATGCCCCGCAAGTGGGCTTATCTGCCGTGTGCCCCGCAAGTGGGCTTCCTGCCAAGTCGCGTGACTCTTTATATATATTGTTGTACCACCTCATTCAATACAACTCTTGATCCAGATCTGTTGTCTGTGGTTTATTCCTGCGCCTGTCTGTAACAACCCCAGACCATAAATCATCGTGGGGTACAGACAGAGCCCCGCGTATCCCCTGCACCTGGGCTCCTTATCAACCTGTGTCCTCGGTTCGTGACAGTAGGAGTTCTCCTTTTAAAGTGTGGATGACACGGTTGACTGCAAGTATGAAACATATACACACATTGTGGCAGTAAAATTGGTAACGTGTGTGTGTGTGTATAATATATATATATATATATATATATATATATATATATATATAATCTCATTTTACACACTCACTACATGAACAAAAGTATTGGGACACCCGACCATTACTCCATCAGGGACTTTGATGACATCACATTCTAAACGCATAGACATTAATATGAAGTTAGGCCCCCGTTTGCAGCTAACAGTTTCCACTTTTCTGGGAAGGCTTTCCACAAGATTTTTGTGGGAATTTTTGCCCACTCGCCCAGTATAGTGAGGTCAGGCACTGATGTTGTATGAGAAGGCCTAGCTCGCAATTGCCGCTCCAGTTCATCCCAAAGGTGTTTGATGGGGTTGAGGTCAGGGCTCTGTGCGGGCCAGTCAGGTTCTTCCACACCAAACTCATCCAACCATGTCTTCATGGACCTTGCATGGGCACTGGGGCCAGTCATGCTGGAATAGAAATATTTTCCCACAAAGTTGGAAGCATAGCAGGGGTGTGACTAGAACCCACAGGACCCTGATGCAAAAATTGCACCTTCACTATGCAACATGTCCAACAGTGCCACCTTTACTCCACACAGCTTGTGAGTATATTTTCCCCCAGGCAGCTTATCACTGCCATCCTAACCACCAAACAGCCTGTTTGTGAGTACTGACTAGCTGGGGCAAAGATGGCACAAACAGCTGGTCTGTGCCATCATTGCCCTGAAACAACTTGCCTGTGCCTTCTTTGTCCCTTGCCACACCCAGTTCCAACCTACACTCTGGCACACATATATAAACACACTTACACAAATTAGACACATTTACTCATACTTTCTAGCACACACGTACACATTATGTGACCCTTGGGTCATTAATGATATTGCAACTGGCAAGAATTTGCTGCCAGCAAAAGTAACATAACGTGGATTCTCAGAAATGACGAACCTTTGTTTTTTTGTTTTTATTTTTTACACTTACACGTACATGTTCGCATACATACATATAAATAAAAACACATATACATACGTTTCTGTCAATGCCAGTTCAAAATAGTTTCTAAACAATTTTGAACCGGTACAAGGAGACAGGAACAATGGGTTGCAGGCCCCAGGCCACCTAGAGCTGTGACCCCCTGTAGTTGTGCAACGGAAGCATAACATTGTCCAAAATGTCTTGGTAAGTCCCCTTTAGCATACCAAGACACTTAGGACAATGCTATGCTCCAACTTTGAAAAGCCTTCCAAGGTGAGTGAAAGCTGTTACAGCTGCAAATGGGGGACCAACTACATATTGATGTCTATATATTTAGCATGCAATTTCGTCAGAGTCCCTGTTAGTGTAATGGTCAGGTGTCCCAATACTTTAATCTGTATAGTGTGTGTGTGTATAATTGGAGGGGGCATTTAAAATTGGTTAGCCCTACAAAGTGACATCTTCTAATTTTATTAATAAAATCTATTATTTTGTAAACTTTTTTTTTTTACATAAAACTACTTACTCTTTTACTTAACAGGTGCACCTGGTCAGCCTCCCTATGGAGCATATGTAGGGGTGCCTCCTGTCCAGAGTATCTAAGCCAGGTATCTGTAATACCAAATTTGTTTACCATGTGCTTGATGCAAGTTTTAAATAAGTTTGTTTTCTCTGTAATGGAATCCGTTTTCCATGATCAGTATCCTCATATCCTAAGATCATCACAGGTACTGGTGAGACAAGAAATACTGTATTTTTACCAATTTATAAACCACCCTTGAAGTCTGCAAACCATAGATTTGAGAGGTTATTTTAGTGGAAGCAGACAGTCTATAAGTCTGTTCCGTGCGGGTAAACGAGAATCCCCATACTATTTTCTTTGAGAGGCTCTGCAGGGATAATGGTTCTGGTCAAACCTTCCCCTTGGGTGGAGGTAAGAGTCCTTTGTTAATAACACTATTATATTTTCCCTCCCAGATAGACCAGCTTTTAATTCACCAGCAAGCTGAGTTGTTAGAAGGTATGTCATTTTTTTCTATTTCCTTTACAGATGTCACACTTACATTGATGAGTTCATAGTTTTGTTTTTTGTTATTCTAAAAGATTATTAAGCTTTATTAACAGGAGGCTAATCTTTATTTTTTAACCACTTTTTTAAAATGTGCACTGCATTTCCATTTATATTGCCATTTCCATCATCCCCATGAATTGGCAAATAGCTGTTTTTTGTTTCCATACATTTATTTTTTTTCTCTCTCAACTTCTCAGCCTTGACTGGATTTGAAACCAACAATAAATATGAAATAAAAAACAGCTTGGGGCAAAGGGTTTACTTTGCTGCAGAAGAAAACGATTGCTGCACTAGGAATTTCTGTGGGCCTGCTCGTTCCTTTGCCATGACCATTGTTGACAACACGGGCCGTGAAGTGATGAAATTAGTCCAACCGTACAGATGTTCTTCCTGTTTTTTTCCGTGTTGCTTACAAAAAGTAAGTGTGAAGCAATTGGTAGGCCCAAGGGTTAACATCACACTACACACATTTCCTTGACCAATAACATAGATGTATCTTATGGTCAAGTCCCACAGCACTATAGAAAGAAACGCTAAACAGAATGAGTCATGGGGAAATATGAAAAGTGTATTTTATTAGGAATAAGACTAAAAGTTAATTTTAAAATGGATGAGGGACATGGATTCACTAATCTTACATCACTGGACACCGGGATTCCTTGAGCATCAGTGGTCCAGTTGAGGTTGTGCCTGGGCTGCTAATGTAAGAGTATTCCTTAACCCCTTCAATCCCCTATAGACGTACCGGGACGTCCAAAAAACGCCCACAAAGAAACCCCTATGGACGTCCCGGTACGTCTAGCCTTTCGTGCAGCGTCAGGGACACATCCCTGCCGCTGCACGGGAGACCAGGCTGTCGTTTGACAGCCTGGACTCCCCCCTGGCAGCAGAAGCCAGCGTCGCTGGCTTTCTGCTGCTCGATCTCCCGTAACAGCTTCCGGCGCGAAGCCGGAAAGCTGTTACAGAGAGAAATGCTCGATCGCACGATCGGGCTTTCCCTGCCAGGTGACGTCGCTACTGACGTCACCTGGAAGCTCACGGGAGGATCGGGTAGCCCAGCAGGGTCTGTCTAGACCCTGCTGGGCTACTCGATCACTCCGGTGAGGGAGCTATAGCAATTTCCGGCACGAATGCCGGTAAACTGCTACAGCTGGAAATGCGCGATCGCGCTTTCCCTTCCGGGTCACGTCACTACTGACGTGACCTGGTAGCTCACGGGAGGACAGGGTATCCCTGCAGGGTCTATCTAGACCCTGCTCGGCTACCCGATCCCTCCGATGAGGGAGCTATAACAGTTAACGGCATGAATGCCGGTAAACTGTTATAGTTGGAAATACCCGATCGCGCGATCGGGCTTTCCCTTCCGGGTAACGTCACTACTGACGTCACCCGGAAGTTCACAGGAGGACAGGGTATCCCCTGCAGGGTCTGTCTAGACCCTGCTGGGCTACCCGATCGCTCCTATGAGGGAGCTGTAGCAGTTACCGGCACGAATGCCGGTAAACTACTACAAATATATGCCCGATCGTGAGATCGGGCATTCCCTCCAGTATGGCATTAGCCTTGGGGGACTGCCCCACATCCGGGGCAGTCCCCCAGTGCCACACATCCGGCAGTAATGTCACATGATCGCTGTGATGACCAATCACAGCGATCGTGTGACCGTTACTGCAGATTCTCTTCCTCTCTCCTCCATTATTGTGATCGGAGAGAGAGAGAGAGAGATCTGTGTGCAGAGCTGCAGCGTTTTGTGAAAAAAACACATAAACCATCATATATAAACCCCTACTACCTGTCTTATCCAAAATCAACCCACCCTTTCCTCCCCACAATCCTCCAAAAAAAAAAACCTTAAAAAAAAAATGTAAAAAAAAAAAAATTTGGGTTTAGTTTGGTGGGTGGTTAGAGGGAATTGGGGATAGTGTAGTGTCTTAGAAATTGGGTAGGTAGGTGTCCTGTACAATGGCGCAACGTGTCTTCAGCGCTGAGGAGGCTTATGACTTCCTCACTCAGTCTGATGATGAAGCCACTCTGACTGCGTCAGACGACGATGCCACTCTGACTGCATCAGATATTGATCCAGTATCTGATGGATCTACGTCTGAGTCAGAGGAAGAAGATAATGCCCAGGGTCCATCTGCTAAAGCCGGGCGTGGAGAGCCTGACTCTAAATATAATTGGGTGCCCCCAAATATGATTGACCCAGTAATCCCTGCTTTTACTGGGACTCCTGGCATCAGATGTGACATTGATGCTAGTGAGCCAAACTCATTTTTCAATTTAATGTTTGCCCCCGAGTTTTTTGAGCTGCTAGCAGCTCAAACAAACATCTATGCAGCCCAGTGTCAGGCAGCTGACCAAGGAGACAGAAGCCAGACCTGGTACCCCACTGACCCCCATGAAATTAAAAAATTTTGGGCCCTGACCCTTATGATGGGCATTGTCAAAAAGCCCACTATGCGATTATATTGGAGCACAGATCCCATAATATCCACCCCTGCTTTTTCCCAAATAATGCCCCGGAACAGGTACTTTGAGCTCCTAAAATGTTTACATTTTAGCGACAATTCCCAATGCCCCCCTAGAGAGCACCCCCAATTTGACCGTTTATATAAATTGAGGCCCATTATTAATTATTTTTCAAGTAAATTCCCTGAAATTTATACCCCCGATAAAAATGTGGCTATAGACGAGTCCCTGGTCCTATTCAAGGGTAGACTGAACTTCAAACAGTATATCCCGTCCAAGCGCTCGAGGTACGGTGTAAAGTTATATAAACTTTGTGAGAGTGGGACGGGATATACTGTTTCCTTCAGGATCTATGAAGGGAAGGACCGTCACCTTGATCCCCCTGGCTGCCCACAATCTGTGGGTACTAGTGGGAAGATAGTGTGGGACCTGCTGTCCCCCTATTTGAATAAGGGCTACCACCTCTGGGTGGATAACTTTTACACCAGCCCAGATTTGTTTCATTTTTTTATTTTTACACCAGACCCCGGCATGTGGCACTGTTAGGCCAACCCGCAAGGGTTATCCTAAAATTCTTACGTACCCAAAACAGAAGCGCGGCACTACCAGTGCTCTGCGCAGTCAGGAGCTGTTGGCCCTCAGGTACACTGACAGGAAGGATGTGTATATCCTCTCCACTATACACAATGAGAAGGTGGTACCTGTCAGTGTACGTGGGGAAGGTGATACTCAGGGGCTCAAGCCTCAGTGTATCACCGATTACAACAAGAACATGGGGGGTGTAGATCTTTCTGACCAGTGTCTGCAGCCGTACCTGGTACAAAAAGGTGGCCATTTACCTCACCCAGGTTGCCATGTACAACACATATGTGTTGTACAAGAAATGTGCCACTGGGAAGATCTACACCTTCCTAGAGTTCCAGCTGAAAATCCTGAGGGATATCCTCTTTGAGCAGCCAATCCCTCATGTGCAGGATGAGAATGTCCTGCGTCTTACCGGCAGGCATTTTCCTTCTACAATCCCCACCACTGGTGCCAATTCCAGCAGAGTCTGTTACAAAAAGGGTATTAGGAAGGACTCCAGGTACCACTGCCCTTCCTGTCCCTCTTTGCCAGGACTCTGCATCGATGAGTGCTTCATGATCTACCACACCAAGGTAGATTATTAAATTTCTGTTATACTTTTTTTTTTTTTTGTGTTAGGGTGAGCCACAGGGGGGTATTTTCAGTTGGCACAATTCCATAAGTTTTTGCCCTACAAATTAAAAAACCCCCATAAATAACCATATGCATAAAAAACCTATGCGTGTGGGGTATTTCTGTAATCAGTGATCCAGTATGCCAGCACGTTACAACTTATGCCCTGTAATGTCCAGAAAACCACACAAAAACTAGGCATGTGGGGTATTTCCGTAATCAGGAGAGGCGGCTGAACACTTTAGGCTGGATTTCTCTGCCGTAACATATACAATGTGCAAAATATCCTCAGCAACACAGATGTGTTGGCGAAAAAAGCGCATGAAATTATTGCTACGGCTGATTTGGCAGTGATTGGCGGCCACATGGTTGCATGAAAATTGTCCAAATGCTCTTGATGAGATACTCTGGGTTGTCTGCTTTTCAGAAATATATACTTTTATGGGGGTATCTATAATTAGGGGGTGCTAAACAGCCCCAAATGAAACATAGGTCTACTAAAGCAAAATGTGAAAATTTCACGTTTGGAATCTATAACGCGCATGGTCCCGTTTGTGCCCTGTAATGTCCAGAAAACCACACAAAAACTAGGCATGTGGGGTATTTCCGTAATCAGGAGAGGCGGCTGAACAATTTAGGATAGATTTCTCTGCCGTAACACGTACCCCGTACAGAAAATCCTAAGAATACTACAAAATATTAAGACGCGTTGTTAAAAAAAGTGCAGGAACTAATTTCTGTGGCCACCTTTGACAGTGATTGGTGGCCAAATACCTGCATGTAGAGTGCCGAAATACCCCTGATAGGATAGCCTGGATTGTCTGCTTTACAGAAATATATACCTTTGTGGGTGTTTTTGTTGTATTTGTTTAAAATTAGAGTTGCAGTCCCATCATACCTAATGTATATAAATTAGGTATTTCTGAAATCAGGACACCTGAATTGATAAATTTGGATGGAATTTTCTGTCACTTTACCTAATTTTGTGAGGATTCAGAGTGAAATTTTAAAAAAAATTAGGTGTTTTTTTCTAATTTTTGCTAGTTTTTACTAAATTTCTAATTTTAAATTTTCAGCTAATCATCCAACTATGGTATCAAAAGAAAGCTCTATCTCTCCTTGAAAAAACAATATATAGTTTACATGGGTACACTATTCACAGGAAAAGAGAATCATCGCTGAACCGACAGTGCAAAAATGGCAAAATTGCTCCGGGCTTTGAGGTACCAAAAACCCCTGGGATTGAAGGGGTTAATCTGTCTGTGTTCTCAAACAGTAAAGAGGGTAACATCTGAGTGTATTGATCTGTAGTATTTTTTCTAATTTGAGATGTAACTATAGCTGGGTATGAATTGAGAATTTGTTCTGGAAGGAGTTACTTAAAAGTAATATATTTTTATAGGTAATATGCGTATATTCAATAATCTCTCTAAATCCTTTTTTTTTTATTTTATTTTTATTTTTTTTACAGTTTGAAGTGCAGGCTCCTCCAGGTGACGTAGCTGGTTATGTAAAACAGAATTGGCATCCTTGTCTGCCAAAGTTTACCATCCAGAATGAGAGAAAAGAAAATCTGTTAAGAATCACGGGGCCCTGTATTCCTTGTAGATGTTGCCCGGATGTCAACTTTGAGGTACAGAACCGTAGATACATTCTAACAACCTTTTCTTTATGTGCCGGTGAAACAAAAATTGCCATTTTAAAACCCTATAATAATACCAAACATCTTACTTAGCAATAGGGTTCATTATAGTTAATCATAGTAAGTTGGCAATCGTGAAGTTGAAAGTTCTATTGCATTCCTGTACTAATGCAGCTCTCCACGGGATGGGATTTGCTAATATGCATTATGTCACATTAGAAAGGTTGCAGAACATTGAGCTACAAAATTGGGTAGCTTAACGTTGGCATCAGTCTTGGATTTGTATCCTGACTTCTCATTAACTTTCATATAATATATCCATAACTGAACACTGAATAACCATTACCATTTAAAATGTATGCCCGGAGAATTCTAGCAATTTGAATTTATTCGGAAGATATTTATTCAATGTATTAACCAGAAAACAAAATCAAAGATTACAACAGACAACACAGCATTGATATTATGTTTAAAAAATATATATATTTAAGCTTATTTAATAAATAATCTTGATAGAGATTTGTGAGTATGCACTGTAATTTTTTTTGTTGTTGTTTAGCTGAAGACTCTTGATGAAACCTCTACGGTTGGGCGAATTTCCAAACAGTGGATAGGTCTAATAAAGGAATCCTTAACAGATGCAGACAACTTTGGTGTTCAGTTTCCAATGGATCTTGATGTGAAAGTCAAAGCAGTTGTGCTTGCTGCCTGCTTCCTTATTGTAAGTAGTGGGTTGTTTATTCAGAAGGGTTATTCTTTCAAATAAGGATTTTTTTTCCTCTACATGTACGTTTCCTAATCTTGCTGTTTTAAAAGATTGCAATGAAGGTGTTTGTCCGTTTAAAGTTATCCTGATCTTAGAAATGTAAGTGATTTACCAGTAGCTGGGAATGTATTAACTGAACTGAATTTGCTTTATTACTATGCCCGGCACTTCCGCTGGGGCTTCTATGACGGAGAGCCAGCGTGACATGACCTTCCAGTGTTCAGTCATAGAATCCCCAGTGGAAGCGCTGGGCAGCAGCAGAGGTTGTCTACGCACATCATACAGACGTTCACCGGCTGCCCCCACTAGATACCAGGGAGTTTGAAGCACGGGGGACAAGTCTGCTGATACATTGGTGGGGGGGGGGCAGAGTGGCATATAGGGGGTATAAAGCATATCTGGGAGGCAAAGTGGCATGTAAGCTGGTATAAGGCATATCTGGGGAGCAGTGGCATGACGGGGGAAAGATGTGCAAGTTGGAAAATAAAAGGAAATAAAATCAAAAAACACATTTTTTTCAATCATAGTTTTTATTAAATATGAAAAAATACTTTACATGTGAATTAATATTTACTAGTAAAACTTTTTTTTCCTATTGGATAGTCTTATATTCAGGCCTTTTCTTTTCTTCCTAAATTAATACTGAAATTTTGGGGGGTTGTCTTATAATCAGGGTCATTTTATAATCGAGCAAATATGGTATGTTGTCCTACATTATATTCTGCATCAGGCTGATGTTTATATTGAATATTTTTGTCCCTCAGGATTTCATGTTCTTTGAGCACAGCTAAGATTGAAGACAACTTTCTGAAGATACCCATGAAAGAAGGGCGTGGGTTGTTTTTTGTTAATGAGTTATGTTTTTACTGGTTTTAACACCTGTACTTTTCATTTATAGTATTTGGAATTCATGAAGCAAGGCTATTTCAATTTTTCTACAAACTCATCTTTTTAAGAGGTTCCAAATGTTTTAACTATCTCCACTTGGTGTTAACAGTCCAACGGGAATATTAAAAAGATTTATTTTTTTTTGATCCGTACATTGTGCTTCCTAAATTTATAGATTATGAGGGCTGTATTTGTTTAATACCCATCTACATGCTCTGTTGCGATGTTGAAGTGCACTATCCATGCCAAATATAAAGTCTGTATTTGGAGGAGGGGTTTATACCTCTTCAGGACCCTCTCCTTCAGGGTGTTTCATTAGCGCTGTTTGAGCATCTCGTTAGTGCTTGCAGGGCGGGAGGGGCTCCTGTTTAAGCAGAGCTGCTCAGTATCGTTTTATGTGCAGGTAGGGCTCATTTAGGGGGAATCTTGGACTGACTCGTTTCATGTGCAGGAAGGAAGAGGGCCTGTTTAGAGGAGTGTATCCAGAGCACCTCTACTCATTTTGTTTTACACAAAAAAAAAAAAACCTTTCTTAAATGTGGCTCTACCATTTGCCATCTTCTGCCACACTCATTTAAAACTTACCCCAACTCTATCATCTATACATAGCAGGCATACAACATTAGGTTTCACTATTACACCCGGATAGGGCTTTCCTTCTTAGCACACATCCCGGACCTGGAACATTCCTTTAAATACCTTGCAAACGATAACACAGCTGTAACACAGCATTTATTATCAAATCATACTCTATTCCTACATTCAGCATTGGGTCATTACTTTGGCCACTATCTTACCTACAATGGTGGCGTTTTCAGGGTCTAGGCACATTTCACTTGACGTTTGCTCATGTTTTACCCGTACCATAAATCTAAAGCATGTTTTTGGTATTTGTTGGAGATGTCTCGGGGAATATGTATACCCCCCTTTAGGACCCTCTCCTTCAGGGTGTTTCAGTAGCGCCTTTCCTGCCTGCCCCCCTTAGTTCACTCTTTCTGCTCGTCTCTATTCTCCCTTTCCTAATCCTCTTCCTTCTCCTTTTGAGAGGTAGGCTCCTATCCTACCTACAAAAGAGGGTCATTTTTAGGGTCTAGGCGTATTTCAGACCCACTGGACATTCGCTTATATTTTACCCCTACCATAAATATTTTTTGTATAGAGAGCATAAAGGTTGTTGAGTCAAATGTCTGTTAAAAGTAAAATATATATCTAAACAATTAGCACAGTATATATGTTTAAATAGAACCTATGAGGTGAAAGTTTACAAGACAAGACCTATATATCATATATGACCAATATCTATGACCGGATTATTCTACTGCGATTGTGACCGTTAAATATTGTTTTTCTATTTCATGTTTTCAGTCACTAAATATATATATTTTTTTATACTTAATTGCAACCAGTCTACCTCCAACAGTAAAAATTCATCCCTGTCTATTGATGGACAAAATCTGAGACTGAGAGTGACCTTGTGTAAAGTCTTACTAGAATTTTGGTACATTCCAAACTAAGTTGGTTGTTTTAGTTGATTGAAGAGTTGCTAGTCTTTGTATAAGTATAACCTGGGCATTTTTTCACTATGCACAAAACCATTTTCCTTGCCCAGCATGATGAACACTACATGAAATACTGCAGTCAGCGAATTTAACTCCAAAGGAGGCTGTAAGTGATGTTTTATAGTGGTATCAATACTCCATTGAAACATGCGAGGAGACGGTAAACCACCAAACTGGTTTGGAAACGACCAGAGTATTAAAGTGGTGTGGAATCAAACAGCCAGAAAATACTTGGAAAACCACATATTACATTGCATAGGTTTAACACATACATTAGGTCCTTCTTAAACCTGGGTTATAATCTATACACTTTCTTTTGCCTTCTACAAGTTTATACTTTTGTGTCAATCTGATGCACTGATGTAGAGGACTGCATTGGGAGGCGGGTCCCACTGGACCCGCCAAAAAACTTGCGGGCGGTCTTTCTGGGGCTGTGGGCGGGAGCGGGCGGTCAGGCACTGTACCTGCGGGTCGCGGTAATCCCGCGCAGTCCCGCAAGGATGCCTTCTCGCTGCTCCATTACAGTGTCTCCTATCTTGCTCCGCCCATGAACAAAGCGGAGTCACGTGATGTGACGTCACTTCCTGTGACTCCGCCTTGTTCCTGGGCGGAGCAAGAGAAGAGACGCTGTGTGCGAACAACTCGAGGGCAGCCTTGCGGGACTGCGCGGGAAATCGGGTAAGGAGGCGGGCGTGATTGGCCACAAATGTGTCGGGAGCGGGCGGGAATGTGTCGGGAGCGTGGCGGGAGCGGAACACCCACATTGCGGGAGCAGGATTCAAAACAGCGGGAGCGGGATTCAAAAAGCAGTCCCGCGCAGGGCTCTACACTGATGCTCCTGTATCCATGGCCTGAAATTGTGTCATTTTGGTGGGAGATAAAGGGAATGTTTTCAGGAAAAGCAATCTCATTTTCTGTCATTGATTCATGAGATAGTTTAACAATGCTGATCCGGGGAGTGAGTGAAGAGCATCCATACTTAATGTGAGTGGTCATATATTTTCAATGTTTAGCTTTTTTCCTACCAGCTCAGAACAGTAGCATCTGGGGTTAATCCCTGTCTCTGTCACTGTTCCCAGATGAAGTATAGACCTTTTAAGTCTGTTTTAATACTAAATAATCTTCAGATCAAGCCAGACGTGTCTTTATAGTTTGTACAAAGTGAGTATAAATAGCACCAACCCCTTAACTAATTCTGCTGCGCTTTGCCTTGGACTCTTGCGCTAAATCCATAACCAGCTAAAATGGCATTTGGCATTACCTATAAGAACTAAATATTCCCTGTCACTACAACAGCAGGTTCCAGACAAGGCACACTCAAGGAGTGTCTATAAAAAGCTTTATCCAGCTTCCAATACAATATATATATATATATATATATATATATATTTTATTTTTTTATTTTGTGGAGCCAACTATAGCAAGAAATAAACTGGCATTTGATATGATGTTTACTAGAATAGTAAACGTACTGTGAGGAATGGGTCACGATGGCCTTAAAATATTTTGTGTTTTGTGCTCACCTATGCAGTAGGCTTTAGTATTTGTTTGGGCATTATATTGTACCTGTGCTTCATAGGGGCTTGCTTGATTTCCATTAGCTTTAAGAAATGAAAATATTACATGAATCCATTTAAGTAATCTCCTTATTCATAGGTTACAAGTGTTTCAATTTTGTTTTGAGGATTTTGATCTGGTTAATTTTGACAACGCAGCCAAGGTATATTAATGTCTTTTTGTTTACTCATTGAAGTACCTAGCTGACAAATGTCAGGTTTTGTTAAAATTGCATTTTCAGGTTTTGTATGTTTTTTTGTTATGTTTGTATCCTACTTATATGTATAACTGTAATGCCTGAAAATAATGCAATGTGTGTGTTTTTCTCTCTCCATGAAATATTACAAAAATAATAATGTTAGAAGGGCTCAGCTGTGACTTTATTATACATAACCAAATCAATAAGATTTCTTAAAAGATGCCTGGCGGATTGAACTTCTCACGGGGTATGCCATTCAAAATGTGAAGTGGAAGCTACAAGACTTGAAATATCCATTTTAGTGAATACACCCTGATATGGTGATCAGACTAGTGACTGGTAACATAATTCCATTAAGAATGAAACCTGTGCCTTAGTCATCCATCTTTGTCTAGCGAGGCAGGTTTATGGGGATAGCGGCTCTGTGTGCTGGTTTAAATGCTCTCCCTTGTAACTGGTCAGCTAAAGACAGACTCCCGTAATCGCCCTGTGCTGGGGTGATGCGATATCGCATCTCAAGGATAAACCGTGCAGGGAAATGGCTGATTTGAGTGCTGTCCTGGATTAGGCCTACAGTAGTACCCCTACTATATATGTAAATGCCTTTTCTACCTCTGCTGCCTACCTGCAGCTCATCACATGGACTGTGATGGGTGTGTAATCTGTTGCATTTTTATTTTTTTTTTTGTTCTCTGTAAAATAAAATGTATTATGTTTATCAGCACTAATCTGGTATGTGTCTCATTTCTTTGCCTTTACAGTTACAGTGTTTACACATAAGTAAAATAGTAAAATAGCCTTAGTCCTTAAAGCAGTAAACTTAACATCTAGCATTTTTTGTTTGTCACAACCATAATTGTCCCATTCATCTTAAAATATTATTTATGGCTGTGGACAGAAATCTGCAAACTGTATTTACCTTTTTAATGTTTATTATTATTTCACACTTTTTTATTTTTTTACTTTTCACATTTCTCCACTTGTTTTTCACTGTTCTTTTGAAGAGCAGTGGAATATGATTTGAGATCACAAAAAACCCTGAGTCCTTTTTTTAGAATATTTTGTGCGCTCTATTAAATTATTTTTTTTTCCACTACCCAGGTATCATTTTTGTAAGCGGAAAGGACTATGTTTTCACCTATTCACACTTTGATGTCTTTGCCGTACATGTGGTCAGCAACAGGGGGATCATCAGAGATGCCCCCAGGGTCTTCCCTACTGTGTCATTACTAATTTTGTAGTAAAAGTATGTAAAGAATTCCTAAACTGACCAAAAAGAAAAAACTTATCTAAACCATCCCAAATAATTATATTGTTCTCTAACTTGCTTCTCAGGATTTCTGCCGCTATGCTGTGAAGGATATTCATCTGTAGATGCCAACAAACTATTTTTTAATCATTTTCTTGTTAGTACCTAAACATATTTTAACAGTTTACAGAATTTTCAGTTGTTTTGGTAATTGTTTGCAGCAAAACCTCTTTTGAACATTAAGTTACGGAGTTGCAAACATATTTAGAACAAAGCATTTTATTTCTATCAATGGGCACAGTTAAATTCATACTAAACTTAGAGCTAGGTTTCAAAAATCAATAGGGAGCTAACACCAGTCACTTGTGACCTTTTGATTTTTTAACTGGACAATCTGTGTTAGGCCACACTGACCTGTGCCAAAGTCACTGTCAAATGACTGAATCTGGATATCTAGTAGAAGGTAAGTAATATGTTTTCTGTCATGCTGTCATTGAGTGAATACACTTTTCTCCTCAAATGTGCTGGGATCCCCATCACCTAAACCAGTTAAAATACTCCAAATCATGATAGTAGTAGTAGTTTCAAAGAAAATTGCAACAGCAGAAGACTAAATGGTTTTACATTAGTTCTGACCCTAGTGGTATGGCACTTGTCGGGATACATCTAGGACCATAGTTCAGTGAAGCTTTCAGAGACCCGATGAGATTTTACATGTTTATTTAAAGAATTGTAACCTTAGCACACTGTCCATTTTAGAAGTGACTGGGCAACAGGAGTCAATCCAAAAAACCTACTCCTGTTTAGGAAACTGGCTAAACATTAGCTTTCCAGTCAAAACAATACAAACATAAAAGACGCTTTAACAATAAATCTGGCGCTCTTACCAGCTCTGTGTCTTCCACTTTCACCCAGGGTAATGGATGCTCAATGGGAGAGACAGCCTGTTTTCTTCAGCCCTGCATATAACACCCAAGGATTAATGTTAATATGGCCCATAGTTAACCCATAGGTCAAAGAGAACTTCCATTTTCCAAACTCATTTATATAAAAGCCCTATTTCACCCTTTGTCTCAGATATATTCCATTACCAAGTAACATTGTCTTGGTGGGTTTAAACTCATTAAGTCCTCTCATTAAGCCATCAGATCATTTCTAGAAGCATGAAGGGGAAAAACTTTCACACATCTAGTCAACATGCCTAATTTGTGAGTAATTAAGTATATCCAAAAACTTAGATGTTGGTATCAAAGAAGTTCATATTTAATTACACTTTCCAAACATACATTTGATGATGTATTCACTAAAGTGTGAGCTTGCGTGAGCTAGTCCCATATATTGCATTGATATTGTTTGAGTTTTCGCTGATTTTACTATGCATTTCTCAGGGCTAGATATAGCTAAATTTCATAAATAATGAAAAGCATGGCACATTCTAAAATTCCTAATTTTCTCCACATTTTTAGATATTTTTTATACTAAATAATGGTTTATATATATATATATATATATATATATATATATATATATAATTATTTCAAAATAAAGCCCAACTTGTGCTAAAAAAAACAATGTTCTCTGGTCATTTAGTGCAAGCATGGTAAAAAATAAATTAAAAAAACCCGGTCCTGAAGGGGTTAAGTGCTGGAGGTGTTTAGACATGCATCAGTGGTACAGGGAGTATGAGTTTTCTTAAGTTTTGTTTCTTCACAAATGCTTCTCTGTGAATACCTCTATCACTCGATAGCATGCATCACATATATAAATAACATCCTGCCTCAGTATTGAACTTCCCCACCCTTCTTTTTTAATGTTAGTGGGAGTTTAGGACACATGCATTTTTGTTTCAATTTGCAGTTTTTAGGTTTTTTTTCCCATCATCCTACAAGGTGCATAAGAGATTGGAATAGGTGCAATAGAGTTAGCTGGCACAGTTTCTCCGCAACTAAGGTAAAGCTTTAAAGAAGTTTAATTAAATCCTGTGTTTTGTGACCAGATAAGAAAGGTGAGCATCTAATATCTTCCATTAATTATTTTATGTTTAATCTCTAATCCCATAGACCTACCTATATGCACATATAAATAGCCTTCAGATCTGGTCTAATTCGGTAATAACTCAACGTAGTTTAAGAACAATTGGCTATATTCAACCGCTAGTATTTAACACAGATGCGATTATTGCAGTGAATCTAAAACAATATGAGGTAAAGGCGTTAGGTCAAGGTCATTGGATCAACCTTAATAAAATACTATTGTTATTCAATGGTTAGCTACCTACAAATCAGGTAGGTATAAACCACCTTCAACTGCTAACCTAGTAGTAGATTATGCATTTACATTGCTGTGTCCCAGCACCTATTACTTAATCCTTCCATGACATGAACTAGAATCAGATTGGTTCCATTCTTTTTGTAAGTGGCAGAGTTTATCTGAATTCCATGCATATGCATATGTCTAATGGTGCAAATTATTATTATTTGATTCATATGGCACCGTCATATTCTACAGCGATATATGTAAAATATATAAAATGGCGTACCTTTGCTGTTACTAGTGCTTCTACTACTACTTCTATTTAGACTAATGGGTGGGGTGCAATTATCTACTTTTTTCTTGCAAATAGATGACATCGACAAGCCTTTATTATCATTTTTTGATCTTTTTTTGGTTCAACCTGCGCAAACATGAAACATTTCTTGCCTACCTCCACAGATTCAAAGAGGCCTACTAGAGCAGCAGCAGGGGAGGGGGGGGGGGCAGTAGGCTGTTTAGAGTAGGGTTACTTGACACAGAGAGCAGAAAAAATTCTGGGCAGTCAGGGTAGTGCAGCCAAAGGGGTTTTATTTAATTCTGTGGTGTTTAGGTCTGCTCTCTTTCCTCTAGCCGATCTACTCTCCTTCACTCTGGAAGCTGCTTCTTCACAGGCAAGTCCCATCCTGGACAAAGAGACTGCTGAGTCTACATTTCCCATAACTCTTAGCCAGTCTGGTATGTTAAGCATCATGGGTTTGCAAGTGCTGATAACCCTACACCAGTAAATCAAGGTCATGAGTATCCGCCAGTATCCTGCTCCTGGTTACCATGCACTGGGATACCCTGCTGCAAATGTGCAGACAACTCATGGATATCAGGCCCCACCTGGAGATTACCAAGGCCATTTATGATTAAGAATTAGTACATTGGAAGCAAAACTCTCTGGCTTTTACAGTGTGCACTGAAGTGTACAGGTTAAGCCCCCTGCAAAAATGCTTGTGCAGACTGGAGTTTACTTAGATGCATAAAACAAAGAATTTGACACCAGATAAGAATCATTTATCCTATCTAGTTTTCCTCTGACCCTCTAGTTTTAGATTTTTAGACCTATTGTTTTAATATTTCTACTAATTTAAATCTCCCTCTTGTACTTTAAATGCCTTTACGTTTCTATCTTCTTTCTCTTCTCAAAGCTATACAGTTAGGTCAAAGCTATTGATTTCCCTTAGCCTTTCCTGATATTTGTTATCTGGTAAACCATTCACGACTTAGTACTCTCTCTAGAATGTTAGTATCCTTCTGGAGATGGGGTCTGACCAGAGATCTGAGGAGTGGTAAGACCACCTCTTTTATTCTACTACTAATGCCTCTAGCTGCACAACCTATCACCCTGCTTGCTCGTTCTAATTGTTTGTTCTTTAACTCAGAAATAATTACTGTTAAGTCCCAAGTACAGTATAGACAATGCTGTATTTTGCCTTTGGAATTTGGCATCCCAAGTACATTTTTAGATTTACCAACATTAAACTTACCAACATTAAATGTACCATTCTTCTAATTTACTTGAATTATTACATTTTGACTTACTCTCTAAAAAATGTCTACCCTTACCTTCCTACACTATATACATATTACAATGTGCGAACCTTTTCTAGAAACCTTCATTTATTTTGCACTATGTTAACTGAAAGAGTAGCCATCCCTCTGTATCTACATAGTCTCATCATCATTTGTAGAGCAGTAGATATCGGGGATTATCTTTCACTCCTTAAAATATGATGAATGGACAATTACCACCTCTTAGGGTTGGTCATAGTTTGGTTACTAGGTTGCTAATTGGCACATGACTACTTAATTTATTGTATTTTTTTGTATTAAAGGTGCTCCTTTTACAGTCCTTACTTGTATAGCAAACAGTATGTTTCAAATAAAAAAACAGTATGTGAACGAAGGTATACTCTGTCACAGAGGAAAACGATTGCTGTGGATGAGCCCGTTGCTTTATAATGAACATTGCTGACAACACAGGCTGTGAAGTCATGAAATTAATCTGTCCCTGCAGATGTTCCTTATGCTGTTGCCCATGCTGTTTACAGAAAGTGAGTATAAAGCTGTCTCTAGGGGCAAGGGTTAATCACTGCCTGCACTACTGATTATTTTAAGTTTACCATCCAGAAAGAGACGAAAACTTGCTTAAAATCTCTGGCCCACATGTTCGTTGCAGATGTTGCAGAGATATCAACTTTGCGCTATTACATCAGCAGCTGCCTATCTGGCATCTCTTCCTGGATGGCCTCTCACCACCTCAAGATAAATATGTCTAAGACTGAGCTCCTTCTAATCCCTCCCTCTTTCCTCCCTTTTATCCCTCACATCAAATCACTCTCTAAATCCTGCCACAACTAACTACGCAACATTTCCAAAATTCGTCCATTCCTGACTGCTAGCAGCGCAAAACAACTAGTCCACTCCCTCGTAATCTCCCATCTAGACTACTGCAACAACCTACTTATCGGCCTCCCTCTTTCCCGACTATCCCCTCTCACCCGACACTCTGCATCTGCCGCACCTCTCTGCGAGTCCCTCCACTGGCTCCCCATCCATAGCAGAATTAAAATCAAAATACTAACTCTATCCTACAAAGCTCTCACTAACGCCACTCCTCTCTACCTATCCTCCCTCATCTGCAAATATACTCCAGCCCACCATCTAAGATCCAACAATGACCTGCTCCTTGCATCTTCACTTATCACCTCCTCCCATGCCCGTCTATAGGACTTGTCTCGCCCAGCACCAACCCTCGGGAACTCTCTTCCCCGTGCTGTCCGACTCTCACCAACTCTAATCTCCTTCAAACCCTCCCTAAAAACTTTTCTCTTCAGGGAAGCCTACCACTGACATAAACATCAAAACTTCCCTCTCACCCACTTACAACCCTTATCTCACCCTAAATTAACATCATTCACTACCACACAGTCCTCACCTCCTGTTTCTCACCCCTTATCCACCTATATTGTAAGTTCCTGCAAGAACAGGGCCCTTCATTCCTCTTGTATCTTATGTCAATTGCTGTATTATACTTGTCGTTATCTGTAAAATTTTCATCTTGTACAGTGCTGTGGAATCTGTCGGCGCTATATAAAATAATATATATCAATTCTAAAATCATGTTATCATTTATTTCATAAATTGGCTTGCGATTATTATGAGTGTGCATTAAGCTATATTTATTTTTTAAATATTGGATTATTTATTTTATTTTTGAACGTTACCCGACAAATTTAGATGAAACCTCTACAATTGGACGAGTTTCCAAACAGTGGACAGGTATTGTAAAGGAAGCCTTAACAGATGCAGACAACTTTGATGTTCGGTTTCCAATGGACCTTGATGTGAAAGTTAAAGCAGTCATGCTAGCTGCCTGCTTTCTTATTGTAAGTTTTTAGTGACCCATTAATAGGGTACATTGTTAAAATTAAGTAAATAAGTTTGCATTGTTTATTCTCTTTCTGTTTTAAAAGGTTTGAGTGAATGTGTTTGCAGATATAAAGTTATATTTAGCTTGAAAATGTAATTGACAGTATAACCCAAAGAATTTTTTTTAATCAAAATTCTAACAGTAACTGAAAAAGTATTGCTTTAACAAGATTGATAGGTTGATCTGCCATGGTTCCTCTTCTAACTTTTGCCACTCATTGTGCTGCATGACTTTCTGGATGTCTGTAAGTTCAAAAGTAAAGGCACAGTTTAAATTCCTATAGACAGCTTGACCAGAGAATAATGCATATTAAAGTAATTTGTAAATATTTTAATATGCATTTTTTTAAAATGTAAAAAATATAAAACAAATCAGTTACTTACTTTTTAGAGAGAAGCGGCAGCTTCCTGTGTCCTCCATGGTCTGACAATCATCCAATCAGTGAAATCAATGGGCTTACTTTCTGTGAGGCATCTCATGAGAACCCTCCTTGCCAAACTAGTGCTGGTGCTGACAGATGGTGTCGGGAAATGTGTTTGACGGAAGAGATCTCCTGCCTAGCATCTAGCGATTGGATGGGGAAAGGGGCAAATATATATCCAGGTAATTTGAAATGGTTCATATGATTTCCCTGCAGCTGTACAATAGCTGCATGTTCTATTTACCATATTTGCTCGATTATAAGACGACTCCCCAAAATCTAAATATTAATTTAGGAAAAAAAGAAAGAGCCTGAATATAAGACTAGTACATAATATATACTAGTACATATTAATTCATGCAAACTATTTTTTCATATTTAATAAAAGCTATGATTGAGAAAAATATTTTTTGGTTTTATTTCCTTTTATTTGCCAACCTGCCCCCCCAGTTATGCACATCTGCCCCCAGAAATGCCTTTTACCGCATTTGCCACTCTGACCCATGATGTGCCTTTTAACCCTCTATATGCCACTCTGCCTCCAGAAATGTCTTATACCCTCCTATATGCCACTATGGCAAGGCATATCATGGGGCTGAGGGGCATACAGGGGGTTAAAAGGCATTTCTGGAGGTATATAACTGCTAACAACAATCACACTCCTATCAAGCACAGGCAGTCAGTACATGCTGGAACCTGGGGATGATAGGAGTGTGATTACAGCCCCCTATGCCATGCTACAACCCCCCCCCCTTACACATCCATGCTATCACACACACACTCATTCACAAACAGTTAAATACTCATTCATTCCATTAATCACACATACTTGCTCGAAAAACCCCACCCCCTAACCTGAACTGCAAATCTCTCACTCGCAGACTTCTGCAGAGGCCCGGCTGCTTCCCTTTGCAAATTCTCTGGCCCCGCCCCCAGAGGAAGAATGACGACTCTGCTGGCTTCCTGTTCTCCTGCTGCTAGTACAAGAGACGCTGCTCGCGACCAAAGCACCGGTAAGCAGCCTGGCCCCAGCGGACATTTTTTTGAGGTCTGATTAGAAGACGACCTCGATTATAAGACGAGGGGTATTTTTCAGAGCATTTTCTCTGAAAAAAATCTCGTCTTATAATCGAGCAAATACGGTAATTTCTACCCCTTACAAATGCAACCAGCTCCAGCATTGGGTCATGTGAAAGTTTCAGGGGTTTTAATGAGACAGAGTCCAAGGAAGCATTTTCCGAAAGCTCTACTGTTCCTGCCTTTTAGTTGCCAAAAGTGTTTTAAAAATGAGACTGGTGATGGGCCATTGTGCTGTAGCAGAAAAGCTGCAGTTTATTCTAAAACTATGAAATTCTGTTTTTATTTTACTTCTACATGTAAATAATGCATATTCAAGTACTTGGGAACCAGTGGCGGAACTACCGGGGTCGCAGGGGTCGCGACTGCAACCGGGCCCTGGAGTTCTGCCACTCAGGGGGGCCCAAGCAGGGCCGGACTGGCCCACCGGGATACCGGGAAATTTCCCGGTGGGCCCGCAGATTCGTGGGCCTGGCGGCCGGCGGAGCAGGATTGGAAGGAGCGGGCTGGGCAGGGGGACAATTGCCAAAATCTAATCTAAACGGCCGATGCGGCCGGCCGGCACTACTTTAATTCTTTTTTTTTTTTTTTTATTTAATATGGCAAGCTGAATCGGCTTTTAAATTAAAAAAAAAAAGTATTAAAGTAGCGCCGGCCGGCCGCATCAGCACCCAGCGGCCGTGTGCGATGGCCGTCTGGTGATGGGAGCAGCGTGAGGGGTGAAAGCTCCGCCCCCTCGTACGGACCTTTCACCCCTCACGCTGCTCCCATCACTATGCGGCCATCAGATTGCTGGAAATGTAAATCTAAATGGCCGCTGCGTGCTGATGCCGCCGGCCGGAGTTACTTTAATACTTTATTTATTTATTTTTAATATGGAAAGCCGATCCGGCATATTAAATAAATAAAAAAAGGATTAAAATAGCTCTGGCCGGCGGCATCAGCACGCAGCGGCCGTTTAGATTTACATTTCCAGCAATCTGATGGCCGCCTAGTGATGATGAGACTGAGAGCAAGGTGAGGGGTGAAAGCTCAGCCCCCTCGCACTCAGACTGCTGGAGCACCGGATGTCGGGTCACTGACATCCTGTCAGCAGAGAGAACAGTGTGCAGCAACCAGAGGACGGTGATGAAGATGAAAAAGCCCCAAAGTGGAAGAAGTAGGTCAGTAAACTAATTTATTGTTTGAACAAACTGTATAATACTTTTTGTATTTTTAAAAAACAAAAACAATCAGTATGTGTGTGTATGTAAGTGTGTCCGTGGGGGACAAACAACATAATGCTTTTTTAAATTATTATTTTTAAATGATTAAACAAAAAAAAAAATCTCTGTATGTTTTCACAAGTTTAGCGCCCCAGTGCCACCTCTGCCCCCTTTCAGCCCCCCATGTAATCTCTGTCCGCAATGAGCCCCTCCCAGTGTCACCCCTGTCCCCATTCAGCTCCCCAGTGTCACCCCTGTCCCCATTCAGGAGGCAAAGTGCTCTATGATATGCCTTTTAACCCCCTTTATGCCACTCTGTCTCCAGAAATGCCTTTTAACCCCCTATATGCCAAATAAAACCAAAAACCAAAAATGTAGCCGGAGAAGGGGGGTGTGTGTGAGAGGAGGGTAGATCGGTTGGGGGAGCCTTTAACAGATTCTCGCACCGAGGCCCTGAGGCTTCTAGTTACGCGCCCGGTTGGGAACTACTTTACTATGGATTATTTGTTCGTGAGACTGTGTGGGATTGTTAACCCAGTAATGTATTTTGTGTCATGCTGAAGATTTTGCTATATGTTGCCCTTGAGGACAGGGTCACAAAGTAAAATAGAAAAAATGTTTAATGTTTGTGAACTGTACCATACAACTATTACGTTTTTCAATGGACAGTCATGGATTTCAGGCACTGTCCTTCCAAACATCCACACTGTTCTGCTTTTAGAGAATGGGGATCATGGGCTGGGGAGATCCTCTGGTCTCCCCTGACTGGTCCAGCAAACTGTGAGATTGAGTTCTGTGATTATCTGCGATAATCAAAGCTCCCATGAGGCCACCTTGCAATATATTTTAGCTGAGTGGCTAGAAGTCCCCTACTAAAGGTGTCTTGATTTGTGCACCTGAAATGTTGTTGGACATGACCATACAACCTGAGTTAGATTAAGCTATAATATCAGTTGTGTTAAAACCTTTAAATAGCAATATAAGAAATGTGTATTTTCTTGGTTTTCTTTATATATGTTTTGTGTACCAGGTGTACATGGCTTCCACATATTTAGCACTACCTCTCTATATCTTAGATCTGCAGGAAATTTGACCTTGTTATTTTAGACATATCCCATACACTCACTGTATACACTCTTTCTGTTACTCATGTTATATCCTTTCTTTGTTTGTTTATACCCAATGAATGCCACATGGGTTTTATGTTATGTTATAAACATATGCCAAATTATTGTGTCTATTGGTTATTGGGCCAAAAACCTGAAAAATGTGTCCGACTTTTGGCCCATTTGCACATGTATAATGTACACAGAGGACAGGAGTATTTGACGGTGCACCCAGTAAAATATTAGCAGGGTATACAATATGCTGTAAAGTAAGCATTTTCAGTTTTTTTATATATAGGAATTGGACCTGGGAGATCCCAATAATGGCTTGGTAGAAAAGACCAAAAGAGGAGGATATCCATCCTCCAAAAAAAAAATCAACATAATAATAATCTAAATAAATAAACAACCATTAACCCCTTAAGGACAGAGCTATTTGTTTATTTGACAATGGCAGTTTTTTTCTGCTGTGCTCATGTTTAGCTGTAATTTGTTTCTCCCCCATTTAGTGAACCCACACTCATATATTGTGTTTTTCATGACAAAAAGGGTTTTCTTTAGATATCATTATTTTGATCATTTTGCAATTTATTATAAAAAATGATGAACATTTTTATTTTCATTACATTTTTCTTTTACTATTTTCATATTTAAAAAAACCCCAAAAAAACATTTTTTCATTGATCACATAGTGACCTGGGCTCTATTGACCTACATGTTTAGCTGCATTACCGGTAATCGACCTGCAGGATTCTCAGAAGAGTCTACAGTGACCTCTTGGGAACTCCTTTATTTGAATGGGTGCTGCCATCTTGTTAGAGACAGCATGTCTCTAACAGGTGGCGATTTGAAACACTCCTAAAAAGCGATCAAAATGCCCTCCTTATTACACCTCCTAAATATATTTTTTAACACCTAGGTGCCACAATAACTAAAAGGCATCAAGCATTTCAATACAGTGAACACGACTGCTCTTAGGAGAGATCGTACCAGGCCCCTACATTTGTTTTTGGTGTTGCTGGATGTCTCAATGTCGAGGCATTGCAACAACACCAGCTGAGTGAAGAAAGCAATCATTGACAGTGAGCTTAGCAGTGGCTGAGATAATAATAATAAAGTAATAATAATAATTTAATTTAGTGCAGAAAATGTACTGTTTAAGGGTAATCCAGCTGTAGGGACTGCAGCAGGCATTTTTTACCAATTTTAGGGAAAACACAAAATATTTTTTATTATCTTATCATATACTATTCTTTATCTTCATTGATAAATATTGGTGCCAAAACTAGGCATTCTACTATTCTTTCCGTTGTTTAAAATGTAAAACCTGTTCCTGTGTAGTTTGAGATAGGTGCCCATTTACCCTACCAGCCAAACCTTCAATTTGTGGACAAGGTAATTTTTTAAATTATCATTTTATCATATTATATATTATTTTTCATTGATAAATATTGAGGACAAAACCAGGAATTGTAATATGTATAATATACACTCACTGGGCATATTATTAGGTACACCATGCTAGTACCGGGTTGGACTCCTTTTTGCAACTGCCTTTATTCTTCGTGGCATAGTTTCTACAAGGTTCTGGACACATTTTGGTCTATATGGACATGATGGCATCACGCAGATTTGTCAGGTGCACATCCTTAATGCGAATCTCCCATTCCACCACATCCCAAATGTACTCTATTGGATTGAGATCTTGTGACTGTGGAGGCAATTGGAGTACAGTGAACTCATTGTCATGTTCAAGATGATGTGAGCTTTGTGACATGGTGCATTATCCTGCTGGATACACTGTGGTCATAATGGGATGGACATGGTCAGCAACAATACTCAGGTTGGCATTTAAACGATGTTCAATTGGTACTAAGGGGCCCAATGTGTACCAAGAAAAGGTCCCCCACACCATGACACCACCAGTAGCCTTATCGATTGATACAAGGCAGGATGGATCCATGCTTTTTTTATGTTTTTTACGGCAAAGTCTGACCCTGCCATCTGAATGTCGCAGCTGGAATCGAGACTCATCAGACCAGGCAACATTCATCCAGTCTTTCATTGTCAAATTTTGGTGAGCCTGTGCGAATTGTAGCCTCAGTTTCCTATTCTTACCTGACAGAAGTGGCACCCAGTGTGGTGGTCTTCTGCTGTAGCCCATCTGCTTCAAGGTTTGACTTGTTGTGCATTCAGAGATGGTATTCCGCATACCTTGGTTGTAACAAGTGGTTATTTGAGTAACTGTTGCCTTTCTGTCATCTCCGAGTTTGCCCATTCTCTGACATCAACAAGACATTTTCGTCCACACAACTGCCGCTCACTGGATATTTTCACTTTTTTGGACCATTCTCTGTAAACCCTAGAGATTGTTGTGTGTGAAAATCCCAGTAGATCAGTAGTTTTTTAAATACTCAGACCAGCCATCTGGCACCAACATACATGCCACGTTCAAAGTCACTTAAATCCACTTTCTTCCCCGTTCTGATGCTCGGTTTGAACTTCATAAAGTTGCATTTACCACATCTGCATGCCTAAATGCATTGAGTTGCTGCAATTAGTTTGGCTGATTAGCTATTTGTGTTGACAAGTAATTGAACAGGTGTACATAAGAATATTGGGGAAATTCAGTCCAGTTTCAAAGGGCTTCATCTGCCAATGCCTGTTTGCCCGGGTCCAGTGCCCTATTTTTGTTGCTGCTAATCTATCGCCTTCCTTACTGTGGCAAATCAATATTTTGTTCTAACATTGGGTTGTATAAAAAAAAATGTGGCAACACACTGCAAGCTTATATATTGTGAGACTAGCAGGCAAGTAAGGAAAAATCAACAACCAACTTAATACCGAAACATGCGGGGATCAGTAACTGTGGTGTCACAGGACTAAGAAATGCCCATCACCCTCAGCCAGTATGATGATGAGGGTGGTCAGAGCTGTAGCTCTCAAAAGCTGGCGATCTGGTAGGAAATACCGTATTTGCTCGATTATAAGACGACCCCCCCCCCAAAATCTGAATATTAATTTAGCAAAAAAAGAAAAAGCCTGAATATAAGACGACCCTATAGGAAAAAAGTTTTACCAGTAAATGTTAATTCATGTAAACTATGTAAACTATTTTTTTTTTAATAAAAGCTATGATTGAGAAAAATTTTGTTTTTAATTCCTTTTATTTTCCAACCTGCCCCCCAGTTATGTACATCTGCCCCCAGGCTTGACCCCCCTATGTGCCACTCTGCCTCCAGAAATGCCTTTTGACCCCCTATATGCCACTCTGCCTCCAGAAATGCCTTATACCCTATATGCCACTCTGGTATTTAGGGGGTTAAAAGGCATATTATGGGGCAGAGTGGCATATAGGGAGGTATAAGGCATTTAAGGAGGCAGAGTGGTGTATAGAGGGTTAAAAGGCATTTCTGGAGGCAGAGTGACATTAAGGGGGTCAAAAGGCATATCATAGAGCACTCTACCTACAGAAATGCCTTATGCCCCCCATTTAACCCCCCCCCCAAAAGAAAACTCACCGGTGCTTCTGACTCCCGGTGTGTTGTCCGGGCAGTGTGTAGATGTCTGACGCCGGAAGGAGGTGCGGTTAGCAGCGGGGGTTGTCTGCGTCCATCACGTAGACCTTCCCCGGCTGTCAGAGAGAATTCCCCGGTGAGGGGAACTCTGATCTCTGACAGCCGGGGAAGGTCTGCGCGATGGACGCAGACAACCCCCGCTGCTAACCGCACCTCCTTCCAGCTGCAGCGGAAGTTGTCTACGTGAATCGCTACACACCGGGAGTCAGAAGCACTGGTAAGTTGGGGAGGGGGGGGACAGGAAGATCCAGGTCCCTTGCAGCGTTGCGGGGAATCTGGATCTTAGTCTCATAGTAAGACCTATTTGAGGTCTGATTATAAGACGACCCCGATTATAAAACGAGGGGTATTTTTCAGAGCATTTGCTCTACAAAAAACCTCTTCTTATAATCGAGCAAATACGGTAATGTCATAAAATCTGGAAATACTGTATCTATATTTTTTTTTATTTATTTTGGAACTTAACCGCCTTCTTATGTATGCATAACCTGTGTTATATTATGTACTGTCACCTACATTTAATGTGTGTACACTCGTCATGCATATATGAGCACATCTATTGGATAAGAGTTAGTACACACACTAGTTCTAAAACCCCCCACACCTCTTCTGGCAAGGTCTTCAACAAGATATTGTTGTGGGAATTTGTGCCCATTCACTGATGTTGGATATGAGGGTCTTGCTTGCAATCAGCATTCCAATTCACCCCAAAGGTGTTCATTGGGTTTAAGGTCACGGCTCTATGCGAGTTTCTCCCTTGCCATATTTTCAACAAACAGCTTGCCTCACCATCTTTGCCACCAAATTGCTTGTTAGTGCAATATTTGTCCCCAGATTGACTGTGACATATTTGCCCCAAACAAATTGTCAGTGCCCCAGACACCTTGTCTGTGTCATCTGTGCCCACAGATTGAATGTGCCATATTTATCACCACACAGCCTGCCCCTCCAGGAAAATTTTTAAAGAAGCACTCAAACGCAAACAGAACTAAGAGACTAAACAAACTTTATTATTAAGTCAACACCTGAAGACAAAAGCAAAAGATTTTTAAACAAATTGCCACCTCTGGACTCACAAAGAGTCATTCTTCAGCACGCAGGAGAGGAAAACCCCTATTTAATGGGGGAAACCTCTGGGGAACCATGTCTGAAGAATAGCCCTTCCCTCTGGGCACTAAGAGGTTGATTGATTACATGTGGAATGTTTTAGAATGCAGTTTTACTTTTAAATTTCCACATTATTACTTCATTATCTCTGTATGGTCCAAACGTCTACTGCTGGTGAAGTTTGCTTTCCTTATTTTCACTTAAGAGTAAGATATGTTGGCAGTATGAGGCTGCCCCTTCGCCTTGAGTGATCCCTGCTGATTTCCTGCAGATGAGAGAAAACTTGGGGAAAAACAAAGTGAAAACTCGCGGACACCCCCATCTTGGTCACCTTTTGCCAGTTGTGTAGAAAGACCCCACTGTCTTCGGCCAGACTCACATACACCTCTACCACTGTCGCCTTAGGCCGGTTGCACCAACACACACCACAGTCGCCTTCTGCCACATTCAAATACACACACACACCACGGTCGGGTAGGTCGGTTGTGCAGAAAGCCACAAACGTTGCCTTCGGCCAGCCTCACATACACTTATATCAAGGTCACCTTAGGCCGCATGTTCCAACAGACACCCCACCGTGGCCTTCAGCCAATCTCACATACACCCAAAGCAAGTTCGCCTCATACTGGTTGTGCCAAAGACAGCAAAGTCACCTTGACCGGTCTAAAATACGCCCCTACCACGGTCACCTTAGGTCACATGTGCCAACAGAAACCACCATCGCCTTCAGGCAATACCACATACACCCGAACCAAGTTTGCCTTAAGCCAGTTATGTCAAAAGGAACCACCGTCGCCTTCGGCCAGTCTAGAAAACCATGTACGGTTAAAGCCAGTTGTGCCACCAGACACCCCTGTTGCCTTCGGCAAGTCTCACATGCACCCAAGCCACGTTCGGGTCACTGTGCCAACAGACACCACCGTCGCCTTTGGCTAGACTCACGTACACCCCTACCACGGTCACCTTAGGCTGGTTTCACCGACAGATACCACAGTCGCCATTGGCCACATTGACATACACCCACACTACGGTCAGGTAGGTCGGTTAAAAAGAAAGACCCCACCGTCGCCTTTCGACAGACTCATATACACCCATATCACGGTCCCCTTACAACGGCTGCACCAACAAACACCACCATCGCCTTCGGCCAGAGTCACATACACCCACACCACAGTCACTTAGGTCGGTTGCGCAGAAAGACCCCACTGTCGTCTTCAGCCAATCTCACATGAATCCAAACCAAGTTTGACTGAGGCTGGTTGTGCCGAAAGAAACTACAGTTGCCTTCCGCCAGTCTCACATACACTCATATCATCATCATGCCACAAGACAAAACCACCACCTTCACACAATCTCACATAAACCCAAACCACGTTCGGTTCAGGCCGGTTGTGCCAAAAGACACCACCGTCACTGTCGACAAGTCTCACGTACACCCATACCTCTTTCATTTCAGACCGGTTGTGCAAAAAGACACCACCGTCGCCTTTGGTCAGTCTCACATACACTCATATCATGGTCACACCAACAGACACCACAACCGCCTTTGGCCAATCTCACATACACCCAAACAATGTTCAGTTTAGGCCGGTTGTGCCAAAAAAACACCACTGTCGTTATCAGCCACTCTCACATACACTCATATCACCATCAAGCCAACAGACAAAATCACCACCTTCAGCCAATCTCACATACACCCAAACCACGTTCGGTTCAGGCCGGTTATGCCCAAAGACACCACCGTTGCATTCGACCAGTCTCACATACACCCAAACCACGTTCGGTTAAGGCCGGTTGTGCCAAAAGACACCACCGTCACATTCTACCAGTCTCACATACACCCAAACCACGTTCCGTTCAGGCCGGTTGTGCCAAAAGACACCACCGTCGCATTCGAACAATCGCACATACACCCAAACCACGTTCGCTTCAGGCCGGTTGTGACGGACTCGTCCCTTCAGGCACACCGCTGTGGATATTATACAGCCCAACCACCCGTTCCCCTGGAACCCAGTTTCTATGTTCACCCCTTTTTCCTATTGCCCAGAAGCTGCCCTCTGTCGCTCACACCGCCAGGCCCAGTACCAGGAAATACAGGTTTTACTTTTGGAACTGCTGGGCGGCTAGAATAGCCTCCTGTCCCACTATGTGTACCAGACAGGATTATCTCCACAGGGTGCCCAGCCAGGGCTCCAGCCTGACTATCGGTGGAAGATATCAGAGGCTAATCCCGTTATCTCCCGTATTGTTCCTGGGAGACCTGAATCCCCCAGTTTAAGGGGGCGGTTATGTTACTCAGACGTCTCATTCTGTGTGTTGATGTGATTATATGGATATATATACCTGTGTCTGTGTCCAATAAAGTGTGCTTCATGTTATACCCTACACTGAGTCTCGGCTGGTGACTGGGGAATCGGGGAAAGCGTGTGGTGTCCCAGGCTAAGGGAGCACAAGACAGCGGAGGTAGTCGGTCGGACTAGCCAGCTCCGTGACACCGGTTATGCCAAAAGACACCGCCGTAGCATTCGTCGAGTCAAATTCACTCATATCTTCAGCCAATCTCACATACACCCAAACCACGTTCGGTTCAGGCCGGTTGTGCCAAAAGACACCACCGTCGCATTCGTCCAGTCTCAAATACACTCCTATCTTCAGCCAATCTCACATACACCCAAACCACGTTCGGTTCAGGCCGGTTATGATAAAAGACACCACCGTCGCATTTGGCCAGTCTCACATACACCCAAACCACTTTCGGTTCTGTCCGGTTATGCCAAAAGACACCACCGTCGCATTCGACCATTCTCACATACACCCAAACCACGTTCGGTTCAGGCCGGTTATGCCAAAAGACACCACCGTCGCATTCGACCATTCTCACATACACCCAAACCACGTTCGGTTCAGGCCGGTTATGCCAAAAGACACCACCGTCACATTCGTCCAGTCTCAAATGCACTCATATCTTCAGCCAATCTCACATACACCCAAACCACGTTCGGTTCAGGCCGGTTATACCGAAAGACACCACCGTCGCATTCGTCCAGTCTCAAATGCACTCATATCTTCAGCCAATCTCACATACACCCAAACCACGTTCGCTTCAGGCAGGATGAGCCAACAGACACCACCATTGCCTTCAGCCAATCTCACATACACCCAAACCACGTTCGGTTCAGGTCGGTTGTGCCAAAAGACACCACCATCGCATTCGTCCAGTCACAAATACACTTGTATCTTTAGCCAATCTCACATACACCAAAACCACGTTCAGTTCAGACCGGTTGTGCTAAAAGACTCCACTGTCGCCTTTGGCCAGTCTCACATCCACCACTACCATCTGACCGCCTCAAGCTGGTTGCACCATAAGACACCACCGCCGTCATCGGCCAATCTCACACACACTCAAACCACGTTCGGTTCAGGCCATTTGTACTAACAAACACCACCGTCGCATTCAGCCAATCTCACACACACCCAAACACTCAATCTTCAGCCATTCTCACATACACCCAAACCACGTTTGGTTCAGGCCGGTTGTGCCAAAAGGCACCAACGTCGCATTCTACCAGTCTCACATACACCCAAACCACGTTCGGTTCAGGCCGGTTATGCCAAAAGACACCACCGTCGCATTCTACCAGTCTCACATACACCCAAACCACGTTCGGTTCAGGCCGGTTATGCCAAAAGACACCACCGTTGCATTCGTCAAGTCTCAAATACATTCATATCATCAGCCAATCGCACATACACCCAAACCACGTTCGGTTCAGGCCGGTTATGCCAAAAGACACCACCGTCGCATTCTACCAGTCTCACATACACCCAAACCACGTTCGGTTCAGGCCGGTTATGCCAAAAGACACCACCGTCGCATTCTACCAGTCTCACATACACCCAAACCACGTTCGGTTCAGGAGGGTTATGCCAAAAGACACCACCGTCGCATTCGTCAAGTCTCAAATACATTCATATCATCAGCCAATCGCACATACACCCAAACCACGTTCGGTTCAGGCCGGTTGTGCCAAAAGACTCCACTGTCGCCTTTGGCCAGTCTCACATCCACCACTACCATCTGACCGCCTCAAGCTGGTTGCACCATAAGACACCACCGCCGTCATCGGCCAATCTCACATACACTCAAACCACGTTCGGTTCAGGCCAGTTGTACTAACAAACACCACCGTCGCATTCAGCCAATCTTACATACACCCATAACACGGTCGCCTTAGCCCGGTTGTGCCAAAGGACGTCGCCTTCGGCCAGTGTGACATCCACCACTACCATGACTGCCTCAAACTGGTTGCACCAACAGGCGGCACCACCACCGTCATCGGCCAGTCTCACATAACCCAAATCACGTTTGGTTCAGGCCACTTATGCAAAAAGACACCACCGTCGCATTCGACCAGTCTTACAAACACCCAAACCACGTTCGGTTCAGGCCGGTTATGCCAAAAGACACCACCGTCGCATTCGTCCAATCTCAAATACACTCATATCTTCAGCCAATCTCACACACACCCAAGCATTCAATCTTCAGCCATTCTCACATACACCCAAACCACGTTCGGTTCAGGCCGGTTGTGCCAAAAGACACCACCGTTGCATTCTACCAGTCTCACATACACCCAAACCACGTTCGGTTCAGGCCGGTTATGCCAAAAGACACCACCGTCGCATTCGTCCAGTCTCACATACACCCAAACAACGTTCGGTTCAGGCCGGTTATGCCAAAAGACACCACCGTCGCATTCGGCCAGTCTCACATACACCCAAACCCCTTTCGGTTCAGGCCGGTTATGCCAAAAGACACCACCGTCGCATTCGACCAGTCTCACATACACCCAAACCACGTTCGGTTCAGGCCGGTTATGCCAAAAGACACCACCGTCGCATTCGACCAGTCTCACATACATCCAAACCACGTTCGGTTCAGGCCGGTTATGCCAAAGGACACCACCGTCGCATTCGACCAGTCTCACATACACCCAAACCACGTTCGGTTCAGGCCGGTTATGCCAAAAGACACCACCGTCGCATTCGACCAGTCTCACATACACCCAAACCACGTTCGGTTCAGGCCAGTTGTACTAACAAACACCACCGTCGCATTCAGCCAATCTTACATACACCCATAACACGGTCGCCTTAGCCCGGTTGTGCCAAAGGACGTTGCCTTCGGCCAGTCTGACATCCACCACTACCATGACTGCCTCAAACTGGTTGCACCAACAGGCACCACCACCGTCATCGGCCAGTCTCACATAACACAAATCACGTTCGGTTCAGGCCACTTTTGCAAAAAGACACCACCGTCGCATTCGACCAGTCTTACAAACACCCAAGCCCTCAATCTTCAGCCATTCTCGCATACACCTAAACCACGTTCGGTTCAGGCCGGTTATGCCAAAAGACACCACCGTCGCATTCGGCCAGTCTCACATACACCCAAACCACGTTCGGTTCAGGCCGGTTATGCCAAAAGACACCACCGTCGCATTTGGCCAGTCTCACATACACCCAAACCACGTTCGGTTCAGGCCGGTTATGCCAAAAGACACCACCGTCACATTCGTCCAGTCTCAAATGCACTCATATCTTCAGCCAATCTCACATACACCCAAACCACGTTCGGTTCAGGCCGGTTATGCCAAAAGACACCACCGTCGCATTCGTCCAGTCTCAAATGCACTCATATCTTCAGCCAATCTCACATACACCCAAACCACGTTCGCTTCAGGCAGGATGAGCCAACAGACACCACCATTGCCTTCAGCCAATCTCACATACACCCAAACCACGTTCGGTTCAGGTCAGTTGTGCCAAAAGACACCACCATCGCATTCTACCAGTCTCACATACACCCAAACCACGTTCGGTTCAGGCCGGTTATGCCAAAAGACACCACCGTCGCATTCTACCAGTCTCACATACACCCAAACCACGTTCGGTTCAGGCCGGTTATGCCAAAAGACACCACCGTTGCATTCGTCAAGTCTCAAATACATTCATATCATCAGCCAATCGCACATACACCCAAACCACGTTCGGTTCAGGCCGGTTGTGCCAAAAGACACCACCGTCGCATTCGTCCAGTCACAAATACACTCATATCTTTAGCCAATCTCACATACACCAAAACCACGTTCAGTTCAGACCGGTTGTGCCAAAAGACTCCACTGTCGCCTTTGGCCAGTCTCACATCCACCACTACCATCTGACCGCCTCAAGCTGGTTGCACCATAAGACACCACCGCCGTCATCGGCCAATCTCACATACACTCAAACCACGTTCGGTTCAGGCCATTTGTACTAACAAACACCACCGTCGCATTCAGCCAATCTCACACACACCCAAACACTCAATCTTCAGCCATTCTCACATACACCCAAACCACGTTCGGTTCAGGCCGGTTGTGCCAAAAGACACCACCGTTGCATTCTACCAGTCTCACATACACCCAAACCACGTTCGGTTCAGGCCGGTTATGCCAAAAGACACCACCGTCGCATTCGTCCAGTCTCACATACACCCAAACAACGTTCGGTTCAGGCCGGTTATGCCAAAAGACACCACCGTCGCATTTGGCCAATCTCACATACGCCCAAACCACGTTCGGTTCAGGCCGGTTATGCCAAAAGACACCACCGTCGCATTCGACCATTCTCACATACACCCAAACCACGTTCGGTTCAGGCCGGTTATGCCAAAAGACACCACCGTCGCATTTGTCCAGTCTCACATACACTCAAACCACGTTCGGTTCAGGCCAGTTATGCCAAAAGACACCACCGTCACATTCGTCCAGTCTCACATACACCCCAACCACGTTCGGTTCAGGCCGGTTGCGTCAAAAGACACCACCGTCGCATTCGTCCAGTCACAAATACACTCATATCTTTAGCCAATCTCACATACACCAAAACCACGTTCAGTTCAGACCGGTTGTGCCAAAAGACTCCACTGTTGCCTTTGGCCAGTCTCACATCCACCACTACCATCTGACCGCCTCAAGCTGGTTGCACCATAAGACACCACCGCCGTCATCGGCCAATCTCACATACACTCAAACCACGTTCGGTTCAGGCCAGTTGTACTAACAAACACCACTGTCGCATTCAGCCAATCTTACATACACCCATAACACGGTCACCTTAGCCCGGTTGTGCCAAAGGACGTCGCCTTCGGCCAGTCTGACATCCACCACTACCATGACTGCCTCAAACTGTTTGCACCAACAGGCACCACCACCGTCATCGGCCAGTCTCACATAACCCAAATCACGTTCGGTTCAGGCCACTTTTGCAAAAAGACACCACCGTCGCATTCGACCAGTCTTACAAACACCCAAACCACGTTCGGTTAAGGCCGGTTATGCCAAAAGACACCACCGTCGCACTCGTCCAATCTCACACACAGCCAAGCCCTCAATCTTCAGCCATTCTCGCATACACCCAAACCACGTTCGGTTCAGGCCGGTTATGATAAAAGACACCACCGTCGCATTTGGCCAGTCTCACATACACCCAAACCACTTTCGGTTCTGGCCGGTTATGCCAAAAGACACCACTGTCGCATTCGACCATTCTCACATACACCCAAACCACGTTCGGTTCAGGCCGGTTATGCCGAAAGACACCACCGTCACATTCGTCCAGTCTCAAATGCACTCATATCTTCAGCCAATCTCACATACACCCAAACCACGTTCGCTTCAGGCAGGATGAGCCAACAGACACCACCATTGCCTTCAGCCAATCTCACATACACCCAAACCACGTTCAGTTCAGGTCGGTTGTGCCAAAAGACACCACCATCGCATTCGTCCAGTCACAAATACACTTGTATCTTTAGCCAATCTCACATACACCAAAACCACGTTCAGTTCAGACCGCTTGTGCTAAAAGACTCCACTGTCGCCTTTGGCCAGTCTCACATCCACCACTACCATCTGACCGCCTCAAGCTGGTTGCACCATAAGACACCACCGCCGTCATCGGCCAATCTCACATACACTCAAACCACGTTCGGTTCAGGCCATTTGTACTAACAAACACCACCGTCGCATTCAGCCAATCTCACACACACCCAAACACTCAATCTTCAGCCATTCTCACATACACCCAAACCACGTTTGGTTCAGGCCGGTTGTGCCAAAAGGCACCAACGTCGCATTCTACCAGTCTCACATACACCCAAACCACGTTCGGTTCAGGCCGGTTATGCCAAAAGACACCACCGTCGCATTCTACCAGTCTCACATACACCCAAACCACGTTCGGTTCAGGCCGGTTATGCCAAAAGACACCACCGTTGCATTCGTCAAGTCTCAAATACATTCATATCATCAGCCAATCGCACATACACCCAAACCACGTTCGGTTCAGGCCGGGTGTGCCAAAAGACACCACCGTCGCATTCGTCCAGTCAGAAATACACTCATATCTTTAGCCAATCTCACATACACCAAAACCACGTTCAGTTCAGACCGGTTGTGCCAAAAGACTCCACTGTCGCCTTTGGCCAGTCTCACATCCACCACTACCATCTGACCGCCTCAAGCTGGTTGCACCATAAGACACCACCGCCGTCATCGGCCAATCTCACATACACTCAAACCACGTTCGGTTCAGGCCAGTTGTACTAACAAACACCACCGTCGCATTCAGCCAATCTTACATACACCCATAACACGGTCGCCTTAGCCCGGTTGTGTCAAAGGACATTGCCTTCGGCCAGTCTAACATCCACCACTACCATGACTGCCTCAAACTGGTTGCACCAACAGACACCACCGCCATCATCGGCCAATCTCACATACACCCAAACCACGTCCAGTTCAGGCCAGTTGTGCTCACAGACACCACCGTCGCCTTCAGCCAGTCTCACATACACCCATATCACGGTCACCTAAGGCCGGATGTGCCAAAAGGCATCACCATCGTCTTAAGCCAGTCTCACAACCACCACTACCATGAACGCCGCAGGCTGGTTGCACCAACAGACCCCACCGCCGTCATCGGTCAGTCTCACATACACCCAAACCACGTTCAGTTCAGGCCAGTTGTGCTCACAGACACCACCGTCGCCTTCAGCCAGTCTCACATACACCCATATCACGGTGTGCCAAAAAACACCGCCTTCGGACAGTTTGACATCCACCCAAACCACGTTCTTCCCACTGTGGCCTATGGCCCGTCTTAGGCAGGATGTGCCAACAGACACTACAGTCGTCTTCGGCCAGTGTCACACAAGCCTCTACCATGATCGCCTTAGGCCGCTTATGCCAATAGACACCACAGTCGCATTCGGCCATTCTCACATAAACTCAAACCATGTTCGTCTTAAGCTGGTTCTGCAAACAGACAACACTGTTGCCTTTCGGCCAGTTTCACATATACCCAAACCACGTTCATCCCAGGTGTCAAAAGACACCACCGTCGGCATTGGCCATATTTATATACACGCAAACCACGCTCGCCTTAGGCCAGTTGTGCTAACAGACACCACTCTTGCTCTTGGCCAGCTGCACATTCACCCACACCACAGACATCTTAGGCTGGTTTCGCTGCGAGCTAAACTTTCACACACTGTAAAATAACATGTTCCAAGCCATTTGAATAAAAACAGGATAAATATGTCAGGAATTACTCCATAACAGAGCTTAGGGCTCCAGGATTTTGTGTTACACTGCTGCTCTGCTAACCAGACCATAATAATATGGCCGCACACCTATGCATCAAGTAAGCTACCTGACTCTCGGAAATGAACATACATATATATTTATATATATTTGAGTGCCGGCAACTATTCTTGGAATTTATATGCATTACTGCTACAGTTACCAGGCACCGGGCAGAGCATTTAAGGTTGGTGTGCAATTGTGTATCTTGGATTATATATATACATATATATATATATATATATATATATATATATACATATATATATATATACATATATATACACACACACACACACACACAAATGCACATTTCCAATAAATGATTTACACTGTGTGATAATTGGCACTCATTCGTACAAAAGAAATAGCGTATATAACAGCGCAGGAAATCCCCCCTTGTGCCATAAACACCCTTTAAATCACTAATAAAAGATAATAAACTTTAACCATCAAGTGAGAGTATGCATCAAATATTATAACTAGGCAAGCCTTAGTTTCTTTGAATTACTTTAGAGAAAAAAGAACCATTAACCATTTGCTTCTATGCTGCTTATAGTGCATAGCTCATGTCTATTGGCAGGATGTATGGGTTACATACAGTATGAACAGCGCTAGTGCTTCACATGACCTCCGGTTCTTGCTAATAATGTCCAACAAACATTAAAGATACACAAGTAACGTGTAGAAACATTAATTGCAGCTGGATATGGCTATGGTCTGAATGGTAAAAAAAGGAGTTCAAAGGTTGGGTACATCTTAACCACATTGTGGTTGAAATCGTATTCTGTTAAAAGCGCTGACAAACAAAACTATTGGCAATGTTTTTGTTAGCTGCCAACTTTTTCAACAAAAACAACCTAATCCTTCAATACTAAAATGTGAACCACTTTCCCTGTTAGTCTTACCGAAATAGAAATTAAATGTAAAGGCAGAACATCCCTCACCGACAGCCCATGAAAACATACTGCAATAAACTGGATAAAATCCTTTTATGCCTTCAGAAAGCAGGTCTAGCAATAACCATCTTGCACTAACAGCCATATCTAGAAACATGAAATGCTAAAATATTTTCTGTTACAAATTATTATCATATTTCTGACTTAAGCTTAAGAAGTCTTGTAGTACAGACTCCCACCATCACCTAATCAGGTGAGCAAAACCTGTCTGCCTCCAGCTGAGTGCTAGGCCCGATCCTGCTCCTACACAGGGAGTCCAACCTGAGCCGGCACCTGCGTGGCTGAGAGTCTCCATTGCTGTTATCCCTTTAAAACAGAAAGTTCCCATGAATAAAATAAAATGTCAGACCTGTATTTGTTTGAGACCACCAGTTCTTCATCCTGTAGAAGTGACCTTCACATATACCAGCTGGAACCCTAATAAACTGCCAGGTAGCTAGCAACATCCATGCGCATCTGAGGGAGCTGAGTGTGCAGAGATTTTCAGAATGCAAGTGTCTATTGTTGCATCACACTGACATCATCAGTGTCTATAACATCATTCACTGTTCTCACCATCTGAAAATGATGCATTACACGATTATTTGAATCAAGCTATATTGTCTATCTATTCTGGACAGAGATAATTTACTGACAGTGTTAGGGATTCTGCTTGAATAATCTGAGTAGATGGGGAGTCCATGCACTTTATCAGAGAGTACGAGACCTTAGAAAATCATGGCTTGAAACATATCTATAGGATTTTCCTGATGGCCGATAATTTGTTGAGTTATAATGCTTGGATGCTGCTGAGATAAATAATAGTTTGAATAAGGCATTGGCCAATTCATCATCATGTTTATTTTTAGGGAGTGTGTGGCCTTGTCCTAAATGGGTTGTTTGGTATGCCTGCATTTAGGCACAAGGGAGAAATATATGACCCTCCACCCAGTGATACAGAGGGATCCTATACATACAATGTGTTAGCAGATCACCGACTCATATAATGGACACAATTGTTTATTTGGCCCGTAATATGAGTGCATATAAGTTAGCAATACTTTCACACACCTTAAAATAACATGTTTTAAGAGACAGCCATTTAGATACAAAATAGGATAGTTACATGGAAGGACTCCATTACAGAGCTCACTGGGGGTCACAGTACTGCTCTGCTTACCTGACCATATTAATATGGCCGCATATCCAAGCATCAAGAAATGCTCATGTCTACTGGCAGGACGTATGGGTTACAAACAGTATTAACAGCGCTAGTACTTCACATGACCTTCGGTTCTTGCTAATAATGTCCAACAAACATTAAAGATACAGAAGTAACGTGCAGAAACATTAATCGCAGCTGGATATGGCTATGGTCTGAATGGTAAAAAAAAAAAAAAAAAAAAAAAAAAAAAGGAGTTCAAACGTTGGGTACATCTTAACCACATTGTGGATGAATATGTATTCTTTAAAAATGCAGACAAACAAAATTGTTGGCAATGCTTAACTTTTGCAACAAAAACAACCTAATTCTTCAATGCTAAAATTTGTACCGCTTTCCCTGGTCGTTTTGCTGAAATAGAAATTAAATGTGAAGGCAGAGCATCCCTCACTGACAGCCCGTGAAAACATACTGCAATAAACTGGATAAAATCCTTTTATGCCTTCAGAAAGCAGGTCTAGCAATAACCATCTTGAACTAACAGCCATATCTAGAAACATGAAATGCTAAAATATTTTCTGTTACAAATTATTATCATATTTCTAACTTAAGCTTAAGAAGTCTTGTAGCATAGACTCCCACGATCATCTAATCAGGTGAGCCCAAAGAGAAAGTCTAAGGTTACAGCAGACGGCCGTCTGCAACTCAACAGAGCAAAACCTGTCTGTCTCCAGCAGAGTGCTAGGCCTGATCCTGCTCCAACACAGGGAGTCCAACCTGAGCCGGCACCTGCGTGGCTGACAGTCTCCATTGCTGTTATCCCTTTAAAACATAAAGTTCCCATGAAGAAAATAAAATGTCAGACCTGTATTTGTTTGAGACCATCAGTTCTTCATCCTGTAGAAGCGACCTTCACATATACCAACTGGAACCCTAATAAACTGCCAGGTAGCTAGCAACATCTATATTTCCATCTATGCGCATCTGAGGGAGATGTGCAGAGAAGATTTTCAGAATGCAAGTGCCTATTGTTGCATCACCCTGACATCATCAGTGCGAGACCACTTACCAGCCCATACTAATATGGCCGCATATCCACGCAACAAGAAAACGCCTTGTAAACATCCCATTAAGCAGCAGCTCTCCTGGGAGCTTCCACATTTATGTTTTTCATTCAATGAGCTGAAACTAATGTAAAATGATTAAATGTTTCCTACAACAGAACACCGGGACAATACCGTAAACAAACACCGGGTGGCAACATTTATAAGATGTCAAATCATCTGAATATATAAATCAGAACAAAATTACACACCGCTCAAGACATGCTTATTCCTGATGACTTCATGGCCTCCGGGCCGGATTGCATTAAAACCAGCTACACACAGGCAACGTAGGCGCCGGCCTAGAGAGCACTCGGTCTGAAGGCACCTCCTCCGCGGCAGGCTAGCCCGCCCACTGCTGGAGGAGGAGAAGAGCCGGTTGGGGAGATCATTGATCTCCCTCTAACAGACGGCGCTTCATAGCCGTCAATGATCTCCCCAACCGGCTCGGTTCCATGGGACCCAGGCGGCATTATGCCGCTCCAAAGTCATTGGCGGATCCGGTAGAGAATAAGAGGTAAGAGCCCGTCGTCCAGACTTGCCTCTCTATTTTTCTGGAGTAGGCGGGGTCACGCAGCGTCGTTGCGTGACCCCGAGGGAGCTGCAGTAAGCGCCTGCTGAGGCAACGCGGTGAGTCAAGCGTGTGAGCTGCTTGAGTGTGTGTCTTGGTTTGTTAGTGTTTCTGTCTGTGTTATGAGTCTTTGGATATGTATGTATGTATGTGCATGCATATGTTTGGGTGTCTGGGTATTGTATGTATGTATGCATGTGTTTGGGTGTCTGAGTATGTTATTGTATGTGGGTACTTTAATGAACAATCGTTTTTGGGTATGTTTCTGTATGTGTATCTGGGTATGCTAGTGAGTGAACATGCTTGTTTGGGTGTGTTTGTGGGTCAGCGCATAAACTTTTTTTGGGGGCGGTATGTTTGTGTCTGGGTATATTATTCAAAGTGTGACTGGGTATGTGGGCATGTGAATGTGTGTCTTAGCATATGTTATTGTGTGTGTATTTTAATGAAAGTATGTGTGTATGTTAGTGCCTGAACATGTGTCTTTGTGTGGGTAGGTTAGTGTGAGTGTATATTACTGTGTGTCCAGGTATTTTTAGTGTGTGAAATTGTCTTTGGGTATGTTAGCATGTGTGCCCAGTTACTTAAGTGAAAGTGTGTGTGCCTGGGTATATTATTGTGCAAAAGTGTCATTGGGTATGTTAGTGTCCATGTCTGGGTGTGTTAGTTTGCCTGAGTGGGTATGTTGGTGTCTGGGTATGTTTGTGTGAGTGAGCGGGTATTTTTGTTTGTGTGTCTGGGTATGTTTGGGTATATTAGTGCGTTTGTGGATACGTCAGCGTCATTACATATGCCTTTGGGTGTGTCTGGGTATTGTATTGTATGTGGGTAAAACGGACGTGTGTGTTTGGGTACTGTGTAAACACATTTCTTTGGGTATGTTTGTGGGTGTCAATGTAAAAACATGTATCTTAGTGTGTGTCTGGGTGTGTTAGCTTTTGTGTCTTGGTTTGTTAGTGAAAGTTATGTCAGGATATGAACATGTCTTTGGGTCTGTTAGTGTATGTGTGTCTGGGTCTGTTGGTGTGTTAACATGCACCTTGTGTGGATAGGTTAGTGTGAGTGACGGTATGTCAGTGTGTGTTGCTTCCTCACAGGGTCTCTTCTCTTGTTCCGCCCAGGAAAGGAGCAGAGTCATGACGTAAAATCACGTGATTGGGGCTGGGTTCCTGGGTGGAACAAGAGATGAGTGAGGGAGCAACGCGAAGGATTACTGGGACCCGCAGGTACAGTGTTTGACCGCCCGCATCTCCCAAAAAAAGTAAGATGACCACACCGGCCATGTTTTCCTGGGCAAGTATATTTTTTTTCTTATTGCTAACCAGAGGCAAAGTGCTGCCCTGCAATATGTGGGATCTATAGATACATGCATTTGACACTGCCCCTCATAGAAGACTTATAAATGCAATCTATGGGTATGGATAATAGTTGAATGGGTAAGCCAATGGATGAGTGATAGGAGTCAGAAGGGTTGTAGTTAATGGTGTATATTCAGATGAAGGATTTTCCACTAGTTGAGTACCTCAGGGGTCAGTATTGGGACCTGTATTTTTTTATATTTTTTATTATTAATATTACAAAAGGTCTTATTGGTATGATATGTCTTTTTGCAGATGATACAAAGGTCTGCACCAAGTTATTCCGGGTGGAACAACTCAAATGGCAAACTTGGGATGTAAAAAGCCCAAGGCAGCATATAGAATGGTGGCACTGTACTGTCGATAACAACCGAAGAGAGGGACTTAGGAGTCATTATTTCTGATGACTTAAAGGTAAGCAGACAATGCAATGAAGCATCTCAAAAAGCCAGCAGGATGCTGGATTACATAGGGAGAGGCACTTCACAGTATATGAAATTATTCTTAAGTTTTCAAGCACTTTAAATGTTCAATTGTGACGTTTTTATTTAGCGTAGAATGACTCAACCTCTTAACCCCTTAACGTCCATTGCCGGGTCAGGCACGTCATGCAAAACAGTCAGTTAACGACCTATGACGTGCCTGACACTCAGGAGAGTGATCTTGATTTGCTCAGTCAAAGGCAATGTTTATAAACATTGCCTTTGACCGGTAAAGATCTGCCTCCCTCCATCACTTGCTTTTAGTGAGGGAGAGAGACAGATCGTGAGAAAGCAGGTACACTTTGATAAAATCTTATCAAAAATAAACATTTACACAAAAGGCTCTTATAAGAGCCCCTCTTTTTCTTTTTAACCCCTTCCTTACTGTTGATCACTGCATAGGCAGTGATATTGCACATCAGCACTTTTTTGCTGTTTGTGCCCTTTTATTTTATCCACATTTTTTCAGGTTTATTTTATATTGTTATTATTTTTAGCACCTTTTTTGCTTACTGTATTTTTTTTATATATATTTTATTTTCTTTTTCATTTTACCGGCTAGGGGTTAATGATGAAGCGCAGGTATACTGCGGAGGAGGCGTATGATTTTTTGGCCTCAGATTCTGAGGCCACTGACACAGCGTCAGATTTTGATGTTGGTCAGTTCACTCCTGTGTTGGAAGCGTTTGTCTCGGGTGCCGGCGCTTTACGCTGGGCGCCGGCATATGACGTCAGACGCCGGCGCTCAGCAGTGAAGCGCCGGCACCCGAGACAAACGCCTCACGCTTCCAACACAGGAGTTTAAGGTAAGTGACCGGGGCGGGGAGATCCTGAGAAGGGGGGGTTAGGGAGTTAGAGGGGAGATCCTGAGAAGGGGGGGTTAGGGAGTTAGAGGGGAGATACTGAGAAGGGGGGTTAGGGAGGGAGGTCTTACTGTGTGTGTCTTACTGTGTTTGTGTGTGTGTGTCTTACTGTGTTTGTGTGTGTGTGTCTCACTGTGTCTGTGTGTGTCTCACTGTGTCTGTGTGTGTCTTACTGTGTGTGTCTTACTGTGTTTGTTTGTGTGTGTCTTACTGTGTGTGTGTGTGTGTCTTACTGTGTGTGTGTGTGTGTCTCACTGTGTCTGTGTGTGTCTTACTGTGTGTGTCTTACTGTGTTCATAGCTTATTCAGTTATTGTAATAAATATTTTAGCCCATTTTTTAGCTCAAAATATTTTTTCCTTTTTTTTCTCCTCTAAAATCTAGGTGCGTCTTATCAGCAGGTGCGTCTTATAGAGCGAAAAATACGGTAACTTGTGTGGGTACACTACATGGGTGAGGAGAAAATTACATTTAAACACGAACACCGCAAAAGTGTTAAAACAGGCTCGGTCCCAAAGGGTACATAAAGAAAAATAAGCCCGGTCCTTAAGGGGTTAAGGGAAAATATGTCCCATCAGCCTTAGCAACAAAGAATGCATATTAAGGTACTTTACATGTAATGTAATATGCATTCTTTTAACCTGTATTAAAAAAAAAAAACACACACTTTTAGTAGACGCTGCAATCCCAGAGATGCAGCACAACACCTGCTTAATGGTCCTATTTTCACGTGTGCTCTCTGTGCATTTGCATTGGGGTCTCATTAGAACATAAGAAAGCAGGGCGTATATGGCATGGGAGGAAATGTGTTTAGTTGAACAAATCACCAGGTAGTCAAGGTGCTGTGGGACGGGAGAAGAGGCAGATTACATATGAGGGATTCTGCAGAATCCTTCCACGCGCTTTAATGGACCGCTCAGCTATGACATGCATTATGTAACATTACAGACAAGGTATTCTGTTGACTGGAGTATTGTGGATTGAAGATGATGTTATGGGTTTGGTACACATGGTAAAGAGGAAAGTTGTCCTCTTAAAAGGAAAACCCTACAATTTATTGGACTGTCATTATTTTTATTTAAGGTTCAGTTTTTAAGTTATATAAGATTATATTTCCCTGCTCTCGTAACACATCATGCATTGCCAGATCATGTGTGGGATTTGTGGCTGGCCAAGTGGACCATAGGAAGCCAAAATGTTATTGAAGAAAAAACACTTCCAGTACCTCTATTGTCAGCTACAACAGAGAAGCCACACTGCAGTTAGTGAGCATCACTTTGCTTTTTATTGAACCTCTTTAGATAATGATTGCGTCAAATTTGTCAGAATATTGGCTAAAGCAAATTAAATAGAAAAGCAAATTACTGTAAAATCTCAAACAGCTTCACAATTTTCCCTAATTGGTAGCAATCTAAAAGTTAGTGTGCATTACTCAATAAACCAAACTTTTTGAGTGGTTAAAGAGTCCTGCAATAAGCCTGCATACCTCTTCATATACAGATAGAATGGGGATTTGAAAAAATCTACACCAACATAGTGTCCTATATGGCTTATGTACACTGTTCATCCATAACATTATGATCACTGACAGGTGAAGTGAATAACACTTATAATCTTGTTATAGTGGCACCTGTCAGTGGGTGGCATATATAAGGCAGCAAGTGAACATTTCTTACTCAAAGCTGATGTGTTAGAAGCGGCACTAGTGGGCAAGCGTAAGGATCTGAGCGACTTTGACAAGGGACAAACTGTGATGGCTAGATAGTGCAACTCCAAAACTGCAGCTCTTGGGGGTCCCGGTCTGCGATCAGTACCTTTTTAGAAAGTGCTCCAAGGAAGGAAAAGCCGCCAACTGGCGACAGGGTCGTGGTCGGTCAAGGCTCGTTGATGCACGTGTGGGGCGAAGGCTAACTGTCACAGCAGGATATAGTGAAGGAACCACTTGCAGAAATAACCAAGAAAACCAAAGCAGAAATAAACGGGAGCAGGCAGGAGAATAGTCAGTCGAGCAAATAAGTCGGTGCAGTCGGCAATCAGGCAAGGTGAGGATCAGGCACAAGTCAGGAACCAGGAAATATGGATAGGTAACGCAGGAATGCTAGTAAAGGCTTAGAGGCACTATTACAGGCAAGGTACAATGAGTACTGAGGGTTTAAATATCCCTCTAGTAATTGATGAGTCAATAGCAGCATAGGGAGGAGAAAGAAAGGTTTTAAGTATGTCTCTTTAAGATCCTATAAGGGCAAGAAGCCAGAAATGATGCATGCATGCGCAGTGAACCAGCTATGCGCGCTCTGTTCTGCTGGAGGAATGCAGAACGGGATGCACGGCTGGCAAGCGTGTGGGGCGGGGACTCCCACCAGAGTCCAGGAAGTTTGCCGACCCTGGATGGGTCCGGAGAGAGTAAGGTGAGGGGTCCTGGTTGGGAGGGATAGGTATGCGCGATGGCGCCAACGTGACACTGGCCCATGTGGTCAAATCCAACAGACGAGCTACTGCTTGAAAAGTTAGCCCTTTGCGGTCCTATGTTGGAATATATCCGACAAAATATTTAACTGTTTGTGGTCCAATGTCGGAATAAATTTTACTGTTTGAGGTCCAATGTCGGATTTACTATTTGACCACTAGGTGTCGCTATTATAGAACAATATTTTACAGCTTGTGGTTCAATGTTGGATTTCCTAGTGACCACTAGATATCGCTATTATAAGGAAGAATTAGCCATATTATTAGTACAGAGTGATTCTGAATGTGATATTAGTGAAGATGATTATAAAAAAAGTTTCATACAATGAAAAAATATAGAGACTTACATAATATATGTTTTTAGAATAGTATTTATTAATTGCTTTGTAGTTATAAGAATTAAAATAATAAGTATACAAATTAAAATTGTGTTTTTTAATTAAATTGGACCTGCTTGGCACACTTAGTGAAAATTAATTGCACTGCAAATGGTTAATGCTGGTTCTGATAGAAAGTTGTCAGAACACAGTGCATCTGACCCCTGTCCAGTGCTGACCCCTGTCCACGGTCGAAAGCATCCACAATGGTCAACTAAGCCTAAGGACTGGACCACGGAGCAGTGGAAGAAGGTGGAGAACACATGGCAAAAGAATGCATCGATGGAGGCCCCACCTCGTAACTTAGAGGACTTAAAGGATCTGCTGCTAACGTCTTGGTACCAGATACCACAACACACCTTCAGAGGTCTAGTGGACCATGCCGTGTCAGGGCTGTTTTGGTGGCAAAAGGGGGACGTACGCAATATTAGGCAGGTGGTTATAATGTTATGACTGATCGGTATATATTCCAATGTTAGAACTGCCCCTTCGGTCTTGTTATGGTGTATGTTTCAAATCCTAAAAAAAAATGTGTGATGTTATTGAAAGTATGACTGGGTATGTCTGTGTGTGAACATGCCCTTTTGTGTAGGTACTTTAGCGTGTGTCTGGGTATTTTATTGTGTGAACATTGGGTATGGTAGTGTGTGTCCGGTTATATTAGTGTGTGAACATGTGTTTTTGTGTGGGTAGGCTAGTCACTGGAACACACTAAGTGCCACTCCTGTCAGCTAAGAACAGGAAACTGAGGCTACAATGTGCACAGGCTCACCAAAATTGGACAATGGAAGACTGGAAGAACGTTGCCTGGTCTGATGAGTCTCAACTCCAGCTGTGACATTCAGATGGCAGCGTCAGACTTTGGCATAAACAGCATGAAAGCATGGATCCATCCTGCCATGTATCAACAGTTCAGGCTGGTGGTGGTGTAATGGTTGGGGGGGACAGTTTCTTGGCACACTTTGGGCCCCATAGTACAAATTGAGTATCGTTTAAATGCGACAGCCTACCTGAGTATTGTTTCTGGCCATCTACATCCCTTTATGACCACAGTGTACGTATATCCGGAGATGGCTACTTCCAGCAGGATAACACATGGTGCATTATCCTGGAAGTAGCCATCAGAAGACAGTTGGACAGTTTTTTCCCTCTATACATGAAATCATTATTTAAAAACTGCATTTTGTATTTACTCGGGTTATCTTTATCTAATATTAAAATTAGTTTGATGATCCAAAATATTTAAGTGCAAAAAATATGCAAAACAGAAGAAAACAGCAGAGGGGGGAATACTTTTTTCAGCGCGCTGTATAAGTTCCAAGATTTATTGTTAGTTTGAAGAAATTCCACTTAACTCCAGTATTGCCCAGATGCTGGTTAGTTCTTACCACATTCAGACAATTGTCTTTTCTAGGTGGCATCCATGCTGCCCCTCTTACCGCATGCTTAAATTTCTTTCTAAGGTCCCAACATTATCAACAGCATGAAAATAAACTCCTTAAGAATGTATAATCATTTAACTTTACCCTTAAATGATGCCTATATTACCACATTTCCATGATCCCAATTACACCATACTGTTCATTGCTTGTCAGTAACTCGAGATCCCCTATGTTTTTTGTGAAGCATTTTACATGTCCAAGCAGGAACGTAAGGTTTTTCATACCCCATTGCTGCATAATTGTATAAACTACAATCCATATTTTATTTCAAAGTTCATTAACTTTATAGTGACCTAATGTTTATCTTATATACAAATGATGTCAAATAAAATCAGAATCTTACTTTGAAATAAAATAACTGCAAATGTCAGCTCCGCTGTGGAACCTTGCCCTCCTCAAGTAGAAATTGTACACCGATCCAAATCGTTTAAGGTAAAGTCTGATTTAACTGTGCTGCCAATAGCTTAAACAAGGACACTTTACATGATGTGAATAGAAAAATCAGAACACTCAGTTGCTGTACAGTTTATTTTTTCGTTATGTATAAGAAAGGCCAAAAATGTATTTACATAGATTCCAAAGAAACCCAAAGTAAGTCTGCGTGAAAGCAGAAGGTAAACCTCCACCCAAGGCTTTGGTTTTAGCATGTTGCCGGTGAAAGGTTTGAGGCCATCATATAATGGGGCAAAGAATGAAAGTTATTTGGTGGGAACCAAACCGCATGCACTGTTCCAACTACGTGCATCAGGCAGACCATCCCTCATGTAATAAACAGATCTGATGCAGGGAAACATTTGAATGACTTGACCCTTAACTTAAAAAGTTGGGGCTTGTAGGTGCACTAATGTTCTATGCCAGTAAAATTAACTTATAAAAAAAGTATTCTAATATGTTGATAGAAGATTGCACTAGAAGAGCCACACTGCACTGCTTGGACTTATACTTTGTGCCGTCTGACTAGACACTACTTTACTTATGCTCCAAGGGAATGTCAATATATACTGCGTTATCCAACCCACTTCATGCATCCAACAGGTATACATAGAACTACATGCATGACCTGAATTACTCATTCTGCATTGCCAAGCATACAGTCTGCTGCATGACAACCACAAAACCTGCATCGCCAGATCGACCCAGTCAAACTATTTAATAGCATTCAAAATGTCATCATGAAATCTTAAACCAGATCCATGGCAAAGTAAATGACTCATTCATCAGCAGTCTGGCTTTCCTTTTCCAAATACACCATCCTCTCCTAACTTCATAACTACAGTCTGTAGGTGGAGCCAAGCACTTACTGGCACATTTTATTTTACAGTAGCATAACAACTGCAGTGGGTAGTGCTGGTGCCAAGGTGGAGAGAGAAATCCATATGCTTTAGCCAGTGCCCTGGAAATGCGTATGGGAAGGGCTGCAATGGAAATATTGACGAGTCAACAGGGGGAGAGTGTAAACCTTAGAGTAAAACACTGCTGCATAAATTGGTTTGTGTATTACCTACACTCTAGCATCAAACCACTGTGACGTCTCCAGCCATCTGAAACCCAGAATAAGCACCCACACCATGCAGGGTTTACCAGACGCAAGCCATACATTCCTAAAGTGTAATAATGGAGCATGTTTTGTATAGTATTTGCCAAACTGCACAATCTGACAAGATACAAGGATATAGTGAGTCAAGTTATTTTTGTTGTCTGCGGATAGAGTTACTCTTAACAACTTAAAATATCACTAAGGATGGTATAGTGATCAATGTCTGGTTCTGCATGAGTTGAGAGTGTGGTAAACTCAGCACCACTTTATGGAGAAGCACTTTCAGATGAATATATGCTGTGTCCAGCCTCCCACCAATGCTATACGATTCTGCTCTTTTTCAAATCCATCATAAACACCTGCTAAAATAATAATAAGCACACACCATCAAATAAAGCAAGAATGCAGTTGAAATGCATATATATAAGGAATATGCGCTTATCTTAACAGAAAACTCCTCCAATTCACACTTAAAAATACACATCAACCCCAGAATCTTCCACTGCTCTTCCTCCATGCGGGCCGCATTGCTCCTCTTTATTTCAGATAAAAGCACTGCACTGTTGCCTTTTATTGATTGTTTTGGTTTGAAATCAAGGCATATTGTTGTCTTAAAAGTACCAGCTATGCACGAATCAGGTTTTGTGCTCGATTTCTCTAACAAGTTCATTATGCCTTGCATAAAAAAAGGGGGAAAAAGTACAAGTATGCCTTATCCAAAACCCAGACTAATAACTATACACTCACTTGAGATACTACGATCTCTATTTTACTTCCCTCAAATACATTGATAATGAAAGTTTCAATCCCATGCCGATGCAACAAGGAGAAAAGATGGGGAAAATAATTCCATCTGGTGTTATAAATGTGCAAGACAGGAAAAAAAAAAGATAGTAAAGGTAGTTAATGCACTCTATTAACCCCTGAGCTGCTGGAGGATAGTGCAGCACCTGGGTTCTTCCAGCAGGCAAGGGGTTACACTCTGATTAAAACCTCAAACACAAATGTCATTAAGGACAATAATGCGAAACCGTTCTGGTTGCAAATGAGTGCGTTGCTCGCAAAGTGCATGGGATGGTGAATACTCTCGCAGTAAGCGCTGGGTTTGGGTTCCCCCTCTGCTCCCCCATCCACCTCAGGCCTCTTGCTGTGCGGGTCTCTTCAGGTCCCGGATCTGTTTCACTAGGTAGGTTTTCTCATCGTTAAACTGCTCATCTTTAGTGCGGTCATTCTCTGGAATTTGCTGAGAAATTCAATACGTTTGCTCTGGTTCTTCAGCAGGATGTCCAGGACAGGTTGGGTCTTGTTGGGGTTGGCTACAAATACCTGGAAATAATGGAAGTTGGAGAAGAAGCAAGGACTTGTTTTACTAATGAGGAAACACGAAAACATGAATGAGAACTACTGGCGCAAAAGGGAAAAAACACGGGTAGTTAAATCCTTCTTTAGGTGGGGGGGTATTTTGTACAAAAAAAAAATAGGGCTTTTTTTTTTTTTGCATATTTACATTGTATTGTTAAACACACAAACAAACTACCACAAACCCCCAACCCCAGCGCTTTCCATACTAACAAACTACCACAACCCTTCCAATCTCAACAGATATTCTCCTTTCTCCTGTGCCCTCTTGAATGCATGCTCTGTATGCAACAGACTCACTGCTGTTCACAACCTATTCATCTCTAACCACCTTTTCATCTCTTTGCACTCACTGAAACATGGTTAACATCCTCCAGCACTACCTCCCCTGCTGCTCTCTCTTACAATGGCCTGCACTTTAGTCAAACAACTAGACCTGGAGACCTCCTCTCCTACCTATGCACCTTTCAATGTCTTCCACCAATTCCCTCTCTCACCATGACGGTCATCAAATCGACCAAGTGTTCTCCCATCTTTGTTCAACATGGTATTTCTCCAACCCTCTCTTATGTCTGCCCACAGCCTGTTAACATTTAAACCTGACATGCCTCCCACACCTCCTCTACCCAAAAACCACCACAAACCTAATGAAACCTCAACATTCTACAACATTTAGTATGAATACATTAAAATGAAATTATTTGAAAGACGAAAATTGTATTATTTTCCTGTAAGTGTTTAATAAGACGTTAATTCTTTCTCTGTGTTCTGTCTACAGGAGATGCGGGTTGGAGACGTTGTATGCAATCAGGTTTTTTTAGAAAGTTCGCCAGTGACGCAGACATTGTCCCTTTTAGATGTTGGAAACTCATCCCTACACAAATTGCTGAATTATTATTTTAGGGCCAGGTATTTGTGATTTTGTTTTATAATGTGACTTTAGGTACTTTACTAAAAGCTCTGATGTGACTTCCTAAGCTTGATGAGTAGTCTGTCTGGTATGGAACATGTGGATGTACAAGTATATGAATGCAAAACAAATATTCTTTATTTCCTTTCAAACTTTACAAAAATCATAATCAATTATTTTTATGGTATCCAATACCGCTAGTGAATTAGCAGCCGACGCTTATTGTGACGTTTAACAGAATAACTCCTGTACACTCAACTACTAACTTTTTGTTCCTCCCAATGGATATGCATTATCAACTTAAACTAAAGATGTCATTGTTTTAGGAGATGAGATGAATGGATGCAAGTTCTAAAACAAGAGAAACACTTTTCTCTAGAGCATGTGGATTTCTTTACCGATTTCCTCAACTGCAGCTACTAGGTTTAGTAAGGCAATCCCACATCCTCTAAGGGGGCTCTTTACACCAATGTTGACCATAAGCAAGTAAGCAACTGCTTCGTCATGTATGAACACTCTTTTCCCTCTTCTGTGTGGGACCCAAGCCATTGCTGAAAATTCATGGCAATAATGGGTCCTATAAAACGACCTGTCTACCCAGTGCCACTTACTTCCTATGGTACAGTCATATAACATTTGCTAAGTTTTTCAACTGTGTGCACATTTAACACACAATGTTGTATCTCCACACAATGCATGCTAATTTCAATTAAAAATCACTATTTGTCAAATCAGAGCAATAATGTCTTCAAGTAGCAAGACATTAGGAGATGATTAATAAATTAGTAAATAAACAAAAAGGTACAATTCCGCTAAACTGAAAAAATGTGTCTAGATCCCCTTGAAACGCAGACAAGACAAAAACAACAGTATGTGTATAATACTGTGTGTGTGTAATATATATGGTTGTACTGCAGTTATCGGGTGAGCCGCAGGAACTCTGGAAGGCACCTGTGCAGGACAATTAGACCTGTGTGCCTCTAATTGCAGATTAGCTTTGCTCTTGGAAACCATTTGCTCTAAACTAGTTGGAAGACACAAGAGACCTCTGTGCCTTTGTCACAGGATGACCTGTGAACATGTGACTATGGCAGGGCAGATACAAATTAGGAGACTGGCAGATAGCAGGAGGCTATGACAGGAAGCACCAGGAGCACATCTTTGATCAGCAGGACAGGCACAAGGCCGAATAGCAGAGATGTAATCATGGTAAGGTTAACTAAGGTCATACATGGAGGGAACCAGGGCATGGTACAAAGATAAGACAAATACATATTCCAAGTCCTGGTCAAGGTCAAATACCAGGCAATCAAGGATCCAAAACAAGGTACTGAGAAAGTGAGAAAAACACATATAAGGGCCTTTAGCACATAGTCCAGGGGGCGTGGGGATACTGAGATTGCGGTACCCACAGAGCCTCCTAGTGTTGACAATGGTAAGTGCATCAACTCCTTAGCTTCAGGTTTCTGGTTTGAGCCCTGAGGTTCCTAGCATATACTCAGGCCCGGATTGACGTAGGGGCTGATGGAGCTGCAGCTCCAGGCCCCTACCTTAAAATAGGCTCAGTCAGTACTGGACTGACTGGGCCTGTGCGGCCGCATTAACGCAGGGCATAAGGGGCACCTGCCACTTAAGCCCGCAGCAACTGCGACAGGGTCCGCCACTCTAGGGGGCCGGGCAGCCCCAACCAGGGTTTTTTTTTTTTGTTTACTTTATTTAACATCCTTCATGCTAAATAAAGTTTGTTTAACTTTATTTTACATGGAGGATGTTAAATAAAGTTAAAAAAAAAACCAACAAAAAACCCCCGATGTTTTAATTTAAGCCCTGTGCGGCCGCAAACCCCTAAGGCCGGCCCTGTTGGCGGCTGCCCGGCCCCCTAGAGTGGCGGACCCGGTCGCAGTTGCTGCTTACTCCGGCAACAAGGTAAGTAGGGTAAGGGAGGGGGGTGCAGTGAGAAGGGGCAGAGGGGGGAGAGGGGTTAGATAGAAAGGGGTAGAGGGGATAGATAGCGAGAGGGGGTAAATATTGAGAAATGGGGAAGGGGGTACATAGTTAGAAGGGGCAGATAAGAAGGGGATGGGGAGAGGGGGTAGTGTGAATGCGTACAAGAATGAATGAGTAAATGTGTGGATGAAGTGTGTGAATGCGTATGAGAATTAATGAATTCATGTGTGGATGAATTGCTTGAATGATTTGTGAGACTGCGTTAATAAGTATGTGTTAATGATTTGTGTGAATGAGTGAATAAGTGTTTGTGTCTATCATGAATGTTTAAGTGATTTGGGGAAATGCAAAGATGGTACATGAAGGGTGGGCTTTAACAATAAATAAATAAATAAAAATGGGCTGCTCAGTCTTAAATGCCCGGGCCTATTTTTTGTCCCAGTCCGGGCCTGCATATACTGTATTCACTATGTTCTATAATAATGCAAATTATAAGTACTTTAATAACTGCAATAAAGCACATCTAAATAAGTAATAAAGAAGGGGGCATTGAAGCCGATAACATTAAATAACTTTTCTATTCATTCTGACAAATCCCTAAATATGCATTTATTATCATCTTTTATTTATATAATGGCAACAATTTAGCAGCACTTCTTACAATACATATATTCAAGGGTATGACAAAACTAGAAGTCATAGACTAGGAAAAATTTATTAATTTGCCCACTTCCACATTCCCCAGCTATACTCCTTAGAGGAGATGTGATACCTCCAGTCAGTGTCAGACCCAGCTTGGCAAATGCTGCAGAAGGGTTTGCTCAGATGCCTGTGTGCATGTGTGGAAAGTGTTCCCATTTACTTTATTGGCATTGCTTTCCTACGCTGCAGCTTCTACCTCGGGTAAATTCAAAGTATTTAAATATCCATTCTTCTTTATTGGGGTATCAGAGACAGTAAAATGTCTTTATGCCTGTATGGTGGATATTTGTGAATTACTAACAGTAAAATCTTAAATATACGATTAATGAAGTTAATCTTTAACTAATGCCCTAAGAGGGTTTATTCACTGATATGGAGTTTACAGGAGAATTTCAGTTCTTGGTATTCATGATGATGAGCCACCCCAGTCAACTTTTTGCACAAGAAGAGCTTGGTCGGGTCTAGATAACGCTTAGTTAAATAACTTATTTTTAAAGAAAGTCACCTCAATTATGCATTTTAAGTTTCCATGGTCTTGCAAGAGAACAAACTCTGAAAAAGTAACACTTGCTCTCAAGGCTTTAGTGAAGGATAATGAATAATAAATAATATTGTATAAATGTCAACAACTTTGTTCCTCTATTCTTAATGGAAAAATTCCAATAAAAGTTCCAATAATTATTGAATATTCAATAATCAAATCCCATCCGGGTTGCAGGCTCCTTTGAAGTGCCAATATACAAGTGCCAGCAAAATACTTTTTGATCACATGTGAACTTTGTCATTCTATTCTTTCTTGAGTTAAGTCTAGCACAGTGTTGAACTGGTTAATGTCTCAGACATTGCCCTATGGACTTATTAATATAGAAAAAGCCTAGTGTCAGCTAATCTGTGACTTTTAAACCCTGTATCATAATCACTGTGATTATGATAAAGGGTTTCTGCCACAAAGTATATAAACCTAGATAAAGAGGTCTCTCTCTATGCAGTCTGTTCTCCCTATCATTTCATATTTTTGCTCCCAACCCATCACATCACATCATGCCGGCTGATTACAATGGAATCTGGGTCATGGAGAAGAATGAAAACTTTGAAAGCTACATGGCCAACGTACCCGTGGTCCCTCAAGGCGCCTGGGCCCATGCTTGATGCTCTTGCGGCGGTGCGTACCGAGTGGGCTGGATCATTTCCCCGGTCGAGAGAGATGGAAGAATAATCGCTTATTCGCTCAGTGAGTAGCCATGTTGTGATCTCCCCGACTTTTTGCTGCTGGTACTGGCCCTAGCCGTGATCCACCTTTCTGGCCCATAGGCCCTGGTTCCCATGTGGATTCCCCGAGGGTGCCACAATAACGTGTTCTGCACCCGTGCCTCCTGACGTTCCCCTCCGCTCGCCTGGGACTTGTTCCCCGATCCACGGCCCCAATATGCTGGTCTATCTGATTCCTCTGCCACGTACATGGGGGGAGACCTTTCCGGGGCCTGTCGGTGTTTTGGACTATACCGGTCTCCGCTCCTATCTTCAGCCCTCGGATCGCCTCCTTGTGGGCCTAGGCCCGCCGACTGTTACCAGACATGGATTGGGGGGCTCCTGTTGTTTGGGTGGGGAGTTGGGTTCCGGGCGGGTGGAGGTTATCTGCTGGAGCTCCTGCCACGTCCGCTGGGCTTGCAGTCAGTTGCGGTGTTTCCTAAGTGCGCCCGCGTGAGTCTCGGGGGATATGCGTGTGCCTGCTATGCTATGCTTTGTATTGTACATCTGCTTTTTATTGTACATATTTGCCCGCCCTAGCTGCCCCCTGTGCGCCGTCCCCGGGGTGGTTGGGAGGTATACGTGCCGGGCTCTGTCGAAGGGTTGATATGCGTAACATGTGTCTGGGGAAGGTTTGTGTACAGCATGTCTTCCTGTCGCTGGGTGGGCGAACGTTGCTATGGGCCTGAGTCCTATGTTCTATGTTTTTTGGTTCTGTTTGGCCCTGGACCGGCAGTCTCCTGTGTTTGACTGTCTTCCTGTTACGCTGTAGCTTGCTTTATGGATGCAGGGTATTTTGATAGGTGGTCGGGGGGAGGCGGTGACCTCCCTTCCTCTGTTTATTTGTTTATTACATTATATTGTAATTTGACCGGTGCTTTTCCTGGTCTACTTTCTGCGGTGGCGGCCCGTTGCCTTTCGCCGTGGGCGTCCTAGTCTATTGGCGCGGCCCGAGCCCCTATATCTCTATACGTCCTTTAGTCGCCCCAGGTGTATACACACCATTCTCTGTAGGTTTTCCCCTTCATTACCCCTTCATTACTACCATGCCTGTCCCCGGCGGTTCTCGCACTCGTGCGTGCAATGAACTCACTATCGTGTCATGCAACGTGAAAGGTCTGAATATCCCCGAGAAACGATCCTTGTTGTTGCGTGACCTAAAGTTTAACAAGGCTTCGGTAGCCTTTATACAGGAAACTCACTTCAGGCTGTACTCTCGACCTAAACTTACTACTTCTGACTACCCATTGGGGTTTTTCAGTGATAACCCTGACTCCAAATCTAAAGGTACAGCAATCTTATTTGACAAACACACCCCATTTTTGGAGAAGGCGCAACTGTCTGACCCTGAAGGCCGCTATGTTTTTGTAAAAGGAACCATTGTGGGGAAATTATACACGTTTGCAAATTTTTACTTGCCCAATAGGCAACAACACAATAGTCTTTCCAGGATTTTACACAAGCTGCAATCATTTCATGAGGGTATACTAATTCTTGGAGGAGACTTTAATGTGGCGCTAGAACCCAAATTGGACACGTCCTTGGGTCTTTCGTGTTCGCCCCCGCATGTCCTGCGTAAGATAAAGACGCTCCTTCATGATTTTCAATTAGTGGATTGTTGGAGAGCTCTCCACCCTGGTGACCGGGACTATAGCTTTTATTCTACACCCAGGGCAACGTATTCTCGCATTGATTACCTGTTCCTGCCTTATTACCATCTTCCCCGCGTGCTCAGGTCCTCCTATGGCTCCATTACGTGGTCGGACCACGCTCCCCTTGTATTGTCCATCACTTCGGACTTGTTGCGTCTCACGTCCACGACTTGGCGACTCAACGAATCGTTCCTGACTGATGATGTGGTCCTGGCCAACACCAAGGCTGCGCTCTCTGATTACTTTCTGGAGAATTCGACTGCTGACATTTCCCCGTTGCTGGTCTGGGAGGCACATAAGTGCGTAATTCGAGGCCATTTCATCAAAATAGGGGCTGACAAGAAGAAGGCTAACTCGACCAAACTTCGGGACCTTTATGCCAAGATTGCAGACCTTGAGAAGTCGCACAAAGCTCTAGGTTCCGCGGAGGATTTCCAGTCGTTGTTGGCATTACGGAAGGAACTATCATCCTTGCTCGTCACGCAAACCCGTAGGTCCTTTCTCAAACTGAAAGCCCTGTTTTATGAACACGGGGATAAATCCGGAAAATACCTGGCCAGGGCGCTCCGCCAAAGATGCAAGTCATTCTACATCTCCCAAATCAAAGCCTCTTCGGGGCATCACCATCGTCTGCCCCAACATATCATGGAGGAATTCTCGGCATTCTACTCAAGGCTCTACAACCTGGAGCCTGGACTCTCCCCAGAGTCCTTAACTCGGACGGCGGAGTCCATCAAGGACTATCTCCGCAAGTATCTGAAACACCGTCTCTCTCCCACCGTCGCTGATCAATTGGAAGCTCCTATCTCCCTACCTGAGCTTGCGGAAGCAATAAAAACCTCCAAGTCCGGTAAGTGCCCGGGCCCGGACGGTCTCCCGCTACTTTATTATAAAAAGCTACTTGATGTCCTGGGTCCCAAACTTGTGTTGTCTTTAAATGCCCTTCTGGAAGGGGCGGACTTCCATCCTCATACTCTAATGGCCAACATATCTCTGATCCCCAAGGAAGGGAAGGACCCGGAATTATGTAGCAGCTTCCGACCTATTTCCCTGCTCAACGCGGACCTCAAATTATTTTCCAAAATTTTGGCTACTAGACTTAAAAGTCATGTTCCGCACCTAGTTCACCCGGACCAGACGGGGTTTGTGTTGGGTAGAGAGTCCAGAGACAATACCATTCGGGCAATAAACCCCATCCACTACGCCCGTCGTTCTGCGACTGAAGCCATACTCCTGTCGACAGACGCAGAGAAGGCTTTCGACAGGTTGGATTGGACCTTCCTATCTGCAGTGTCCCCTTTCCCCACTACTTTTTATACTATCTCTTGAGCCCTTTTTAGGAGCAATTAAACAAAACCCGGATATTACAGGTGTTACCATAAGGGGCTCCCAACTCAAGGTGCTTGGCTATGCGGATGATCTACTCTTCACCGTAACCAACCCGCATATCTCACTACCAAACATCATTCAGGAATTCCAGACCTACGGGGTTCTCTCCAACTTTAATATCAATCACTCCAAATCCGAAATTTTGAATATCAATTTGCCGCACGCCACGGTGGAACGGATACGTCCCAATTTTCCCTTCAAATGGAATGAGGACAAGCTCAAATATTTGGGGATCTGGCTTACCGGGGATCTGTCCCTCCTGTACTCCTACAACTTCCTCCCACTACTCACTACTATACGGAAGGATTTCCGACAGTGGTCTAAACTTTATATATCCTGGTTCGGCAGGATAAACGCATTGAAGATGACTGTGATGCCCAAGAGTCTTTATTTATTTCAAACAATCCCTATCAGGATTCCGCTAGCCTTCTTTAACTCTCTGAGATCCATGTTTATTCAGTTTGTTTGGGCAAATAAGAAACCCAGGACTAAACTCGCTACCCTGATCCTCCCTAAAGCCGAAGGAGGGACGGGCCTTCCCTGCCCCCATACCTACTACCACGCGTGTCACCTTCTCAGAGTTATGGAACGGTCGTACCATCCGCCGCATAAACTGTGGGTGGCTATGGAATCCCAGCTCCTCGGCATACCAATTTGGCACCTTCCTTGGATTCCCCAGCATCACGCGAGGGAACTCTCTCGAAACCACGTTCTTCATTCCACTCATTCGAAATACGGGCTCACGACGTACCCGTCTCCAATGATGCCTATAAGGAGCAACCCGGATTTCCCTCCAGGCCTGACGACAGGCTCCTTCCTGACAACTACCGACACTGACCGTGCCCCGATTTCTGACTTCCTGACCGGGGGAAAACTGAGAACTTTGAGCTCCCTCCTCGCAGGCAGGGCTCCGACCCCCTTGGAGTGCTTCAGCTACAACCAACTCTCAAGCTACTTTAAGTCGATACCGGACAACATACGCTAACAAGGGACCCCACTTGCTTTGAACTGCTCTGCAGTAGAACCGATCTTCCTACCCACGCTATATCCATACTGTACAAGCTTTTGATCCTGAAACTAAATAGCGTGCCACTCAAGTTCAAGGCTCTTTGGGAAGAAGCTCTGCACATCACACTGACACAGGAAGAGTGGAATAAAATCATTATTCTCGCCCACAAATGCTCGCTACATACCAAATCCCAAGAAACCGCTTATAAACTCCTTACCCAGTGGTATCTGACCCCGGTGGCTCTCCAGAAGGTCTTCCCAGATGTTCCTAATACGTGCTGGAGATGCCACTCGGCGCCTGGCATGCTCCTACATATCTGGTGGAAATGCCCCAAGATCGCCGAATTCTGGAGGTGCATACACGCAATTGTGGAGAAACTCACGGATCATCCTCCCCCGTTCCTGCCTGGTCCCCACTTATTGCATCACTCCACCCTCTCGCTCTCGAGATACAAGAAATCGGTGACACGTCACTTGATCACGGCGGCAAACACACTTATACCCTTGCACTGGAAGGATACTCCCCCCCCCCTTCGTTTCGAGAGTGGGTTTCACAAGTCGAAAAGATTAGAATGTTGGAAGAATTAGCAACGCATTCCGAGGATCAACACACGAGACACCTGCGGATGTGGTTCCATTGGCAATTGTTTCTTGCTGACCCCCTTACGCAACCTCATCTCCTGCTCTAGAGGCTACTGGAACATCTAGGACGCACTACAGTTGGCGTGGTGGTGGGGCTTGGCCGCCTTTTCCCCCCCTCCCCCTGTCTCCCCCCCCTTTTTTGGGGGGGGGGCTTTCCCTGTCCTACTGTTTGGTTCTTCTTCCTCATTCTACGGACTGGGGGTTTGTTGGTTCTAGTTACCCTATTCGGTTGCTCGTTGTGACCGGTTTCTGGACTCGTTCCCGATACTTTGCCTCCTTCTTCTATTCCCCCCCTTCCTTCTCCATCCCTTCCTCCCCCTATACCTTTCCCCCTGGTTCGCACTGAACCATTTCTCTTCTCGAGACGTCTGTTCCTTTTTTGGGGTACTGTTCTTGCACATTCCATGTTGATCGTGGTTCGTGGTGTTTACCTCACCGCATTGCTTGTGCGGTCTTGTTTCTTGCATTGGTAAAGCTCCCTGCTTTACCACTAGCTTGAATGCTGCGAGATACCAGTGTGACTTCTGTGCCTATGTACGTCGACTGACTTTGCCTATATGATGCTGCATCTTTACCTTTCGAGGTGACGGTGATATCGTTAGACCGTATTTTGCTACTTCCTTGTTACGGTATTAATGCCATCTATTGCTATTTTTCTTGCCTGATGATGTTCTACCGCGATCTTCCCTGCTGCGTCAGGGTTTTTGCAATGTCACTCTGTACCCTGTCATGTTTTCCCTTTTCATCTTTCCCTGCCCCGTTTTTGTTTTCCTATTGTCTTCTGTTTTTGTTTCCTGAGTTATATTACAAAATAATACAAACCTTTGATTTACAAAAAAAGAAAGCATTAGGTACTACATAATACAATGCATTTTGTTGCATAATTCTATTGGGCTGTATATTAGATAAATATGAAATACTGTAGTGTTAAATATAAAAAAAAAATCTTACTGTGGACAGACTAGTGACCAATAATTCTTAATTCTATAGAGGCTAGGGGAATAAGCGAAGAAGAGTGCCTATAACCTCAGTGTAACACTCTAATAGATCTCACTGTTTGAACTACCACAGACGGTCTCTAACTGTATTGATGAGCAATAATTCTGTAAATTTTAGACCTAAAGCTAGTGTATTCGTGCCCAGTTTACAAAATCTGTTTTTTTAGTGTTATTGTATCAACCATTTAAATATGGCAGTTATAAAATAATGTAGTACCCCATTTGTTTCAAAATAATCATAGAGGGCAGTTATACAGGAATTCTCTTTAAGAGGGAAAATATCATGAAAAAGTCATGAATTAACTTGGAATTTTACCAATCAGCACTTGTCAACATGATGTATGGCAAAGGAGTATTTGGCTGAATGTTTGTACTGCAAATATCTACTTTACTGCATATGATAGCTAAGACGTCCCTTCAGATTTTTGTGGTGTCCTCCTTGCAAAAGCATTGATTGATTCTGCAGAATATGCCTTAAGGTATTTTTATATGCATTCTTTTTATTGGGTCTGCCAGGGACAATAGGCTATCCATTTAATGATATACACATAATTAATTTGGGCAGGGAATAAAAATTGCTGGTTTGTGAATAAAGGGAGCTTCATCGACATAAAAAAGGACCTCTTCATTTTACTGTTTCCCAGAAAAAAAAAAAAAGGGATGCTCACAAAGAGTACAGAGAGTTACTGTCTACCAACATTTCTTCCATTTGTCTCCACAATACCGGTATTTTTCTTTTTTTCAGACATTGATTTTGCTACACGGAAAATAGCTAATCACCTGACCCAGACCAAGGAACTTATCCAAGATGGGGACAGCTTCAAAACCAAGACTTTGAGCACATTCAGGAATTATGAGGTCAACTTCACTGTGGGAGTAGAATTTGAGGAGAAGACAAAGGGACTGGATGACCGTTTAGTGCAGGTAAATTCAGTACAAGATTTATAGTCAAAGGGACAAAGTTAGAGTGCTAATATAATATGTAATGTAATATAATTTGCATCGTATTCCTGCATGCACCTGTTTGTTAACATTGGGCAGAAGTTCAGGGAAGAGACCTCTTCCAGCTCAGCTGGTTAGGTAGGATTAGCCCTTAACAGTAACTGTCATACAGAAAGAAATTCGATCAAAGACACCAATGAAGTCAACTACTTGGTTTCATAAATATTTACAAGGAAGTAATATGTTGTTTTTGGTTTTAGAGGGGAACTCAAGCTTTATGGAAACTGATAAGACGACCCCCCAAATCTGAATATTAATTTAGGAAAAAAAGAAAAAGCCTGAATATAAGACGACCCTATAGGAAAAAAGTTTTACCAGTAAATGTTAATTCATCTAAACTATTTTTTTTTAATAAAAGCTATGATTGAGAAAAATATTTTGGTTTTATTTCCTTCTATTTTCCAACCTGCCCCCCAGTTATGCACATCTGCCCCAGAAATGCCTTATACCCCCTATATGCCACTGTGCCCCATGATATGCCTTTTAACCCTCTAAATGCCACTGTGCCCCATGATATGCCTTTTAAACCTATATGCCACTGTGCCCCATGATATGCCTTTTGACCCCCTATGTGCCACTCTGCCTCCAGAAATGCCTTATACCCCTATATGCCACTCTGGCATTTAGAGGGTTAAAAGGCATATTATGGGGAAGACTGACATATAGGGAGGTTTAAGGCATTCAGGAGGCAGAGTGGCGTATAGAGGATTAAAAAGGCATTTCTGGAGGCAGAGTGGCATTAAGGGGGTTAAAAGGCATTTCACAGAGCACTCTGCCTCCAGAAATGCCTTATGCCCCCCATTTAACACCCCCCCCAAACTTACCGGTGCTTCTGACTTCCCTGTCATGTAGCCGGGGCAGCGTGTAGATCCCACGCACTTACGCTGCAGCCAGAAGAAGGCGTGGCTAGCAGAAGGGGTTGTCTGCGTCCATCGCGCAGACCTTCCCCGACTGTCAGAGATCAGAGTACCGGCACCGGTGCGGGGAACTCTGATCTCTGACAGCCAGGGATGGTCTGCGCGATGGACGCAGACAACCCCTGCTGCTAGCCACACCTCCTTCCTGCTGCTGCGGAAGTTGTCTACGCGAATCGCGTAGACATCTACATGCTGCCCCAGCTACACACCGGGGACTCAGAAGTACCGGTAAGTGGGGCGGGGGGGGGGGGGATCCAGGTCCCCTGTAGCTGTGGGGGAATCTGGATCTTAGTCGTCTCATAGTCAGACCTATTTGAGGTCTGATTATAAGACTACCCTGATTATAAGACGAGGGGTATTTTTCAGAGCATTTGCTCTGAAAAAAACCTCGTCTTATAATCGAGCAAATACGGTACTATGCAATGGACAAGGGGAATGATAATAACCACAACCCAAAAAGGGTCATTAAAATTGCCTTAATGTGTGTTGAGAAGTGCACGTGCAATATTCTTAAATATGTGGAATAAGCATTCACAACACTACAACACACTACAAGTACAAGTACAAAAATCAAACAAATATTCTTTATTAATGTGATATGTCATGCTGTAAATAAAATACATAAATTCAGGGCCGGCCCACGGCAAAATGCCGCCTGGGGCGAATTTTAAAATGCCGCCGCCCCCCCCTTATCTACCCTTCCTCTCCCTCCGTCCCTGCCGCCCCCCCCCCATTATCTACCCTTCATCTCCCTCCGTCCCCCCCCCCTTGTACTTACCTTTCAGCAGTCCTGCGGCGAGTCTCCCTGTTCGGTCTCGGTGCCGGCTTGTAATGCGGAGTGCCGGAAATCTTCCCAAGGGTAGGCTATGGGCAGCTAGAGCCCACAAGTTCCCAGGTATGTAATTAACTCTGTATGAAATATTGCTTTGCAAGCTTCATCTTGAAGCCTTCTACAGCAAACATTAAAATAAGACAGGGGTCTTATTAGAACCCTAGAACACATAAGGCAGCGGTGGAGCTGGCAGGTCGTGAGTATGTCGCATATGTGCGTCAGCGAGCAGGAGATTTGTTTGACCGAACACATCTCCTGCAAGACTAGTAGCTAGGGGCAGAGGAAGTGGACAAATACATAGGAGGGACACTTAGCTATCATATACTCAGTATTAAAGTGTATGATCAGTCTTATGTAGGAGGGATTTTACTTTAAAGGGGACACTTAACTATCATACACTCAGCATCTAAAGTTTATGACAGACGGAGTGTTCTTTTAAAGGAGATACTACCACTAGCAATATCATAATATCAGGTTCGATATTATGGGTTTACAGGCAATGCAGCGTAGGTACCACTGTCACACAGGAGGTGTGCTCCTACATCCCTACCCTGGATACTAATACATTGTTTAAGGTAGTTGCTCCTCTGGGGAACATGGGTGGTTTTAATTATAGGGGACATAGGGAAAAAGTGATTTTTTTTTGTAAATAGGGGATGGGCTTTGGTAATATAGAGAGCACCTTGGGGGATTAACAGACAACAGACCATGAACATCATGAGTGAAACACCAGAGAATACCCACAAACAATACAATCTGTGGGTTCCAAACAAATGGATAAAAACTTTAGTGTTTGTGATATCTACCTTTATTCTATCATTTATTTATTCTATAAGTAAATGACTTCAGAATGGAAAAAAGGAGACATTCTACAGTGAGGGGACAATTGCACATACATAAGAGTCCAACATATAACAAGTGAATCTTCCTGGCAGAATTGGAGATATACAATGCTTAATAAAACACAATTTGCTTACATGTCTATTCGGGGATTTATTCCTTTGCATATTATATGTACCTGTAAAACAGACTAAAGGTTCTATGATATTGTTCAAACAATCCTCATTGCCCTCTGACTGTGTAACTGCCCTCATCTTTGATAGGATTCCTCCCTCGAAGACAGGGCTGTCCAACCTGCGGCCCTCCAGGTGCAGCAGGGCTACATATCCCATACTCCTCTGCCAGGCCTTAGCTGAAAGATCATTATGGGAGATGTAGACCTGTAGCAGCTGGAGGGCCGCAGGTTGGACACCCCTGTCTTCGAGGGAGGAATCCTATCAAAGACTGAATGTGGATGTATGTGAGTAAGTGTTTAATGATAAGGTGTGTTTTCTGTTGTAGACCTTGGTTACTTGGGATGGAGACAAACTGGTCTGTGTTCAGAAAAGGGAGAAGAAGAATCGAGGCTGGAAGCATTGGATTGAGGGTGACAAACTATCTAGTAAGGGGAGCCTTGCAAATTGTGTTTTCTGAAGGGTTCAAGCAACAAATCATACAAAGTCCTTTGGACTTTTCAATTATTGTCTAAAATATGCATACATATAAAACATTTTGCATTACCTGTAAATACCTACAAAGTATGTATTTGAAAACAGCTTATTTTAAGAACTGACAGAGTTTTCATTATCTACTTGCTTGATAATAAAGAGTTTAGGAATATGACAGTCAAGATTAGGATGCTTGAGGCATATGTGACATAAATGTTTGGAGTATTGGAACATTCACCCTGTTTTGCTCAGTTCTGTTTAAGGGAAGGAGTTGCTAGAATACAAGAGTTTTTTCACCAGTAAATAAAAGTGTGCAGAGATATGTGAATACATCTAAAATTAGTTTTAGGCCACCTAATTCCCATGCACATTGTAATTAAAATTGCAAATGCATTAGTTACCCACCTGAACTAAAAGGGAACAGAACTTTGCCCTTGTAGATTAGATCCTTAAATTGTCTGCAGTATAACTATCTCTGGGCCATTTAAACAAAAACATGTTCTAACACATTTTTTGGGGAAATTACAGCAAGAGGGGTAATAATGTAATTTATTGTTCTAGGAATTAACCTGTGAAGATCAGGTTTGCCTCCAAGTTTTTAAGAAGAAAAACTAAACCATGCACCAGAATCCATGCGCCTGCACCGACCCAGAATGTTATTTTGCTTTGTAAAGAGCGGACACACCTGATACATTTCTATGTATATTTCCTTCATTACATACAATACATTTTATTAACAAAAACATTAAAAATTACATTGAGAGTTATGCAAGAAAAACATATTCAAAGGTATCCAAAGTCTATTTGATAACCGTTCATTGAGAAAGCATTAACATAAGTTCTGTATCTTGTGTTTTTAAAATGGTTCAGCAGTTTTCAAGATAAACTAATAATGTATTTACATTAATATAATGCCTTCTTCATATTGATTTATCATACCAAAGCAGATTTCTTTTTCTGTTTCCTTACTGGGTTAACCAAATTCAGGCAGCAGATATGATGTCATTTCTGATCCTCATGTGAGGGAAAAAAAACGTCTCCTTTACACTAGACTTGGGCACCAGGGGGCTCTTCGTGTTCGTCTTCGTACTCGTCTTCGGAGAAAAAAACCCTTCGTATTCCGCGAATATTCGCCCGTTCCTGTCTTCTTTTCGGGTGAATATTCGTGGACATTCTTCGTGCTCGTTTCATCTTCGTTTTCTCCCGGCTGCGTAGCAGGGGTTAATACGGGGTTAAGAACACATCGGAGCAGCAGCAGCAGCAGCAGCAGCAGATGCGTTTGCGCCGTGAAGGTACGTGTGTGCGACTCTATTGGTCGCCGGAAGGGGGCTGGTCTGGCATCAACAAATGAATTGCAGAACTGCAGAATGCACCTCATTCGTTGATGGCAGGCGAGCCCCCTGCCGAAACGACCAATAGAGTTGCACACACGTACCGAGGTGTACTGTACAAAAAATGACCTAGACAAATGCTCCAAGGAACTTGGCCTCCTTTTTATCATACACAGTCACACATCCACAGATATTTAATAAAAGAACAGGGATTATTTTACATTTTTAAATTGATTTTGGACCACTTGTAATACATGCCTAACATTTGCTACCTATTTATAATGGCATACTTTGCAACAACCCAACTTTTACTGGACAGGACTAGAAAAAAGCAGGACTGTCCACAAAAAATGTTGGGTGTGTTGGCAGGTATGCGAATGGAAAAATGTTGGACAAGAACTAAAACATAGCTTAGGGTTAATGTACGGTTATTTTTAAGATTATTAGCAGTGCACTGTTTTGGTTAAAGATGTATTATGTCTAAATAATAATTACATTTTAATTTTAATGGGTTTATTTAATTTTATTTTAAAGTTATATTTATTATTATTTACTTTATTATATTTATTTAATGTTGTAGTGCTACCCTAATCAGCTATACCTATGTGCACTAGCATACCTAGTTTAGCTAATGTCACGGACTGGGTCCAAACAGATGACTGAAAGGACCCAGCGCGCCCGATGATTGTATGCAGGAGTCACAGTGCAGTAGTGGAGTTTGGACAGGGCCTGGTTGCAGGGTGACCACACTCACCCAGGTGTTGAGCACCTAGGGTAGTGCAGCCAAACACCAGCGCCCTGATATGGCAGCGGATGTAGTCCAGAACAAAGTGAAGTGGTATCCTGCAGGCACCCTGGACCAGGCATGAAACATATCATTAGAATCACGTGCAGGATGCTGCAGGCTGGGAGTATGGAAGCTAAGCAAAGGGTAAGCAGAAACATAACAAGCAAGGGACAGGGAGACCAGGCACGAAACATAACCAGATAAGACATACATGTTACAGGGCACTACAGTGAACCAGACAAGGAATAAACATTGCTAGACACGATTTACATGATACAGGGCACTACAGTGAACCAGACGAGGAATAAACATTACTAGACAAGATATACATGATACAGGGAACAAGGCAAGGAACACAGGGGAAGGAGTGAGGAGCCGGAATCCTCGGACGCTTCTCCTTTAAGCAAGGATAGGACATTTTAACTAGGACAAAGGGAGAGGAGAGAGGAACCGGAATCCTCAGATGATACAAGGAAGAAGGGAAAGGTACATAAGAGACAAACAAACATGAATGCAAGAACTAGCCTAAGACTGTTTGATAACAATTGGAGATTCCGTCACATGATATGGCCATAGTATGCTTAGCCCACCACTACGCCAAAGTACTCCAATGACGGTGGGTCCTAACGCTAATCCCTGCTGACAGTGGTACGAAACAAACCAAACATGTAAACCAAACACATAGCACTGAGACATACCTTAGACTGAAGACTGAGACAAACAGAACACATAGGTGGGGCACACCTTATAAAGGAAACAGAGCTGAAGCAAAGAGCTGAAGCAGAAGCAAGGAATGGAAGATCAGAACAAAGCAAAAGGAAATCCAGGAATGGATCGAAGCAAAACAGGGAAACTGAAACAAGACAGATATGCAGCTCCGCAGCCTGGGCAGATCGTGACAGCTAAATTTGATGGGACAGGAAAAAGGCAGGACTGTCCCTGAAAAAGTTGGGTCTGTTGGCAGCTTTGTGGATGGAAAAATGTTATAGCGTTAATGCTAGTGAGTGTAGAAGTGAAGGCCAGGGCAAATAACAGGAGGAAAGGTCCTTGTGATTTGTGAATTGTACATGTGTGTTTTATGTGTGTTATGTGTTATGTCACTGTGTTATATGTGTTATGTGTGTTATGTCTTATGTCACTGTGTTATATGTGTTATTGTGTGTGTTACGTTTGGTAGGTTGTGTATCAGACGGAAAAAAATGAAATGGAAATGGAAAAGAAAATGGAAAAGGCGAATGAGTGGGCAACTGGCGACCCACTCACCTGTTTCACCCCAAGGCAAAGCATCCAAACAACTGTCAGTCCTAGACGTTTGGCAGCGGACTTCCAGAGCTCAGACACTAGGCCCTAGCGTAAGCTGGCTACTCCGGCGGAGGTAGCAGGCGTTGCCACACCGCAAACAGACGCAGCCAGGGAGGAGAAACTACCCTTACAATTAGGGACATTTTGACTCTAGCCAGAAAGGGAACTAGCATTAAAGAGACGCTGGCACCACCACCAGAAGCAGCAGCAGCAGTAGCAGCATTGGGAAAGGCGAATGAGTGGGCAATTGGCGACCCGCTCACCTGTTTCACCCCAGAGCAAAGCATCTAAACACTGTCAGTCCTTGGCGTTTGGGAGCGGACTTCCAGAGCTCAAACACAAGGTCCTAGCGTAAGCTGGCTACGCCGGCGGAGGTAGCAGGCGTTGCCACACCGCAAACAGACGCAGCCAGGGTGCTGCTGCTGGTGGTGGTGATGGTGATGATCGTAGCGGAGAAGGTGGAGGCTCAGGGGAAAATTGTGCACTAGTCATTTGGAAACTGCTCCCTGAGGAATCTGATTCCTGACCACTCATCTCCTCTACTTCCTCTGGCTCATAGTCTAGTTCTTCATTAGCCATATCGAATGGAATTTCTGCTAGGCTGGAGCTAAGACTGATATCGTCGTGAGACTCGTGACTACTAGTAGTGCGAGCAGGAAGAACAGACTCTGCACTTGGCCTCTCTCTAACTGTCTTTACAAAAATATTGTAAGGACTTGGTGGCTTGCTAGAGGTACTAGGAGGACATGGCGTGGCGGTACAGGTGGGAACAGTAGGCGCAGCACTAGTGGTGGCAGAGGAGGTAGAGGTGGGGGTGGTGGTGGTTTTCCCTATGAAGGAATGAGATCGCTTTGGTTTGGGACCCCTCTGTGTCTTGCTGCTAATTTGGCTCTGCTTGGTACCTTGCATGCTGCTTGGGGCAAAAGGCACTTCTTTTTACTCACTGGGCTAGTAGAAGTACTAGTTGTGCTACCCTTTAACTTTGAACGTGCTTCTGGTGCTTTAGGCTTTCCGTAAAAAACCATAGAGCTTGCGGGCCTAGCTGCACTACTACTGCCTGCTTTTGGTGCCTTTCCTTTACTTGATGATCCTTCAAGCAATGCTTCCCCAAATGATAAGCGAGAGCAACTGGTGGTGGTGCTGGTGGTGGTGGTAGATGGAGCTTGTCCCTCCTTAGTCCCAAAAGGAGGATCCATTTAAAATTTTGTGTTGTGTGTGTAGTGTAGTGTTTAAAAAAACTTAAAAATAGAAAAAAAGGGGGAAAACAAATTAAAGACTTTGAATTTACACGGGCCTAAGAGCCTATCCTACTACTATGCTAAACCTAAAGCTATATTAGTATTCTATTCTAACTCTAGGCAGACGCTCTCAAGCCCACTAAGCTAAAGTGAGGTTACGTTATATATAATATTATATTATTAATATATTAGAATTATTTATATTATGGATTATAGATAGAATATAGATTATGAATTAGAAAGAATTACTTATATATATTATAGATTATGAATTAGAATTTATATTATATTATGTTATATAATATATTATAGATTAAGAAGATTAAAGATTAGAATTATTTTAGTACTACAGCTACTAGCTTGAAGCTTTGTTTAGTACAGTTGTTGTCGTCACACATCAATTTTTCTTGAAAAGAAATTAGAAATAAAATAAAATGTCACAGCAAAACAGTTAGCTTCACTGCTTGCTGAAACACACAGCACTTATGCGGCTGCACTCACTAGCCCAACAAGTTCACTTCACTGATGGACTGAGGTGAGCAAAACACTAAGGGTACTTTTAATAAAATTCAAATAAAATGTAAAATAAATGAGAAAATCTTTGCAAAACAGTTAACGTCACTGCTTGCTGATCAAAAAAGAACACAGCACTTATGCGGCTGCACTCACTAGCCCAACAAGTTCACTTCACTGATGGACTGAGGTGAGCAAAACAAATGAAATAAAATGAAATATTATTAAGAAAAATTGACTTGGTCTCTTGCTGTTGCTAAAACAAAGCACAAACTATAGAGCTGCAGCACCAGTACTAATAAGATTAGCTGAACTATAAGCTAGTAGTAATTATTATTAATTTTATTTATAGCTAATTTAATTAACTATTAAGATAAGAATTATAGAATTATTGATATTAATGATTTTAGATTAGACACTAGTAGATGTCGTGAATGTCTACAGTACACTCTACACTAGTATACTATTACTAACTATAGTATATATAACTGACAAATATATATATAATTTTATAATGTATTCAATTATTAATTATTAATATTACTGATTTTAGATTAGACACTAGTAGATGTCTTGAATGTCTACAGTACACTCTACACTAGTATACTATTACTATACTAACTATAGTATATATAACTGACAAATATATATATAATTTTATATGTATTCAATTATTAATAATATATTCTATTAAATTATTTATAAATTATATTATTTAATTTATTTAAGCAGGACAGGCAGTAGGCACTAGTGCCAGCCCAGGGCAAGGGCACCCCAGTGCCAGTGAGGCACTGAGTGCACTGTCAACTCAACAGCACTACACAGTTGATGACAGACAAATTAAATAAAAAAATTATTAAATTAATAAAATTATTATTATTAAATATTATTAATTCAGTAGAACTGAAGTGAGGAAGAGTACACTGTGAGAAATGGCAGGCTGAGGCTTACCAGTCTCACACAGAACAGAACAATCTCTCTCTTTAACGCACGGATGCAGCACAGCAGTGTTGCCAAAGCAGTCACAGCGAAAAATGAATGGATCTCTCAGGCAAGCCCTGGTCTTATAAAGGCGGTTTCAGAAATTTAAAAAAAACAGCAGCACAGGCATTGGACGAGACCCTTAGCGTGACGTCACAAGAGTGAGCTGATTGGAGAGATGAGGATCAGCTCACTCCTGTTTGAAATTTTGGCGGCTGCACGGCAAAAACGAAGACGATGGTTGTGAGTCTTTGTCTTCTCCTACGTTTGGCCGGCACTGTATTCTCTTCGGCGTGTCTTCGGAACGAACAAAAAAACGGCCTCTTCGTGCTCGTTTACATGTTTGCCCGAAGACGAATGCGCAAGTCTACTTTACACTACATCATCAGTAATTGCAGCCCTTGAACACAGAGTTTCTTACACCCAAAGATATGCACCATTAAGCAACACTGTACCCCAAAATATATCAAATCAACCATATTCAGCAAAAGGAAGGATTTTTCAAGGGGAAAAATACCAGAAACTTAAAAGCAGAGGGGTGTAGAAGTAGTGGCTGGTTTGGACAGAGCTCATAACCTGACAACAGGTCAAAGCATATGTGATCTGGTAGCTCAAGATGTAGCCATATTTATGCAAGGTAAGGAGCTGGTCGGTGAGGGAAGAGGCAAATGTTAAAGGACAACAATAAAATGTAAACGGGTCTTTCAACTATCATATACATTATGCATTTTGTATTGCTGTTGAATGCAGTGATTAAAACATTTTAGTCCATAGAGACATCACAACAACACAGTAGAGCACTGCATCGGGCAGAGGGCGGTCAGACAATATACCTGCGGGTCCCTGTAATCCCGCACACTTCTGCAAGGCTGCCTTTGCGTTGCTCGCGCACACAACGTCTCTTGTGCCGCTCAGGGGAAGCAGGAACCCAGCTAAGTCACGTGAAATTGCATCACGTCACATGATCCAGAGGCCTGGTGCTATTAAACCCTTCATGCCCTCCACACAGTCACGGCTTGGCTAGTAGTCCTGACCGTGACACACACAGCAGCTCTTGTTCTGCCCAGGGTCACATGACCCTGCTCTGTTCCTGCTTCCCCTGGGCAGGACAAGAGAAGTTGTTTGCACAGAGTGTGAGCAACGCAGAGGGAAGCAGTTGCCCCTGAAGAAGCCTGCCAGCGGCACTGAAAGATCTGCAGTTCATATAAGGGGGTGGGGGAGGGTCTATTAACAAGTATGCATGATTCAGGGAATATGTGAGTATCTGTGAATGAGAATGTTTGCAGGATTGGACACATGTTGCAGAAATGGGCAGGAGTGGAACACACGTTGCTGGAGTGGGTGGTAATGGTCAGGAATTCAGTGGGATTACACTCCACAATGCTCTCTTATTAGACAACAATTATCGTTACCTGTCACAAATACACTCACTGGCCACTTTATAAGGAACACCTTGCTAGTATCAGATTGGACCCTGTTTTGCCTTCAGAACTTCCCTCCTTCTTCGTGGCATACTTTCTACAAGGTGCTGGAAACATTCCTCAGAGATTTTGGTCCATATGGACATGATGGCATCATGCACTTGCTGCAGATTTCTTGGCTGCACATCCATGATGCGAATCTCCTCTTCCACCACATCCCAAAGGTGCTCTATTGGCTTAAGATCTGGTAACTGTGGAGGCCATTGGCAGGGGAGGGCTGTCGGCCTAAGGCCTGGGGGCAAATCTAGTCAAGTGGCCTACTGCGCCACGAAATCAGCCCACCATCTTTTCCTGATTTTCGCATATTCATACTCCGATGTTCGCACTCTGTGCAAACAACTTATCTTGTCCAACCCAGGGAAAGCATGAACGGAGCAGAGTCATGTGACGTGACATAAATTCACATGACTCCGCTGGGTTCCTGATTCCCTGGGCAGAACAAGAGCTGCTGTGTTAGTCACGGTCAGGACTACTTGTCAAGCCGTGACTGTGTGGAGGGCGTGGGCATTGTTAGGGATATTAATGAGCCAAAATAGGCAAAACCAATATTTTATCACACGCAAAATAACAACGCTATTAATTATTGTAGTACCACATCCACAATATTAATACAAAGAGATACCCTATATTTTATCTCCGATCCTAAATTCTTTCAGATCGCCGAAAATTATAATTCAAATTAGATATATATCACCACGATAGTCAATCAAAAATATTATTTATTGTAAACACAATTTATAAAATCTATATATGAGTCACACAGTGCATGATATAAAACACAAAATTCTTAAAACATGTCAAAAATGAATTAATTCCAAATACAGTATATTATCAATGTTATCAATATGAATTACTACTTTATGAGTCTAATACACACAATTAATTCCCATTCCACTCAGCAACCAAAAATGATAATAATCAGGGCAGTAATAAAAAAAAAAAATCACTAACTCTATCTATATATTAGTTCTACTAATATGACAAAATAAGAGTATTAGTGAAGTTCCTAATAGATGCAAATGATGTTAAACTTCATCTACAGGTAAAAATACCTTTTCATTATTGTCATTATCACGGGTTATAAGCTGCAGTTTCACAAGCCGTCATATACAATCATGTCAAATACTTGCTATTTCCCAGAAAAAGGGAATTCTATATGAAGAAGACAAAATTCACCTCTATTCAGAATAATAAAACAATTATATTTACCACCACTTGTTGCTGTGATCCAACTGGTCCTTGTAGAAATTAATCCAGGTTCAGTGGCAAGAAATTAAGTGGGAAGAAATAAAACTTTCTAAAAGTTATATATGTTAGAACTCAAAGTAAAGAGTGAAAATTATGGTGCCAGGATCTTAAGATGTTCCAAATTCTCTGGGGTAAATTTGGTGAATAAGTCCGTCAGGGTCTGTCTGTTTCAGGATGAGTTTTAGGGTGAGTTTTCAAATTATTAAAGACATAAGCTTTTAAAGACAGGGCTTATTATCATAGCCTCCACCTCTTGATTGGAATTCTCCAATAATAACGGTGGATTTTACCCATTACAATTAGGACTTCTACTCATATTTACGTTGTCATTTCTTAATTTACCTCTGAGAGACGCTCTGGTCTAAGAAATAACTTAAGACCATTGCATATGCTTTTGGAATTTATCCTTGGTCACTCTTATCTTTAGATGTTACCTCCTCGTTAGTAAATCAGGTCTTTGTAGTCACCCATATCTCCAGATGTTGCCTCCTAGGTAGTAAATTAGGTTTTGGTGGTCTTACGACGTATCCCCCATTCCAATTTATATTCCTAAGGATATGCAGTGTCTACTCCTTAACTTTCTCATGGAAGATAACGCTAATTAGATCATATATACTGAAACATCTATATACATGACTACTTCTTTGTTCTCAATTATAGAGGGAACAAAGACAGAAAGAAATAATCATTATATGATTAAGTAAAATAAAATGGCTCTGACTCCATTTTGTGCTCATGTAAAATACAGAATATATAGAATACATGTTTTCGATCATAGAATATCTGACAGCATGAGGGGGTTAATAGCATCAGGCCTCTGGATTTACTAACTTCACCCCTTAACAAGGCATAAGTTATATCAAATGAACCTCCAAATCCTGTCTGCCACCAGGTAGTCTGCCACCACGATTTTATAACCGGACTCGTGAGATATCCGGATTAAAATATCTATCTCTATATATGTGTATATCAACCCACCCCAGGAAAACAACATATATATGTCCAATCTAGTCCAATCCGTAACCTTGTTACTACCAGAGAAAGCACTGGGTGCTAATTCCAACTCTGCATGCCAGAAGGCAAACAGCCACCAAAAAATTAAACTCCCTCTCAATAAAAGGACCGCATCACTTTAAATTACCCTCAAACTTTTTACCCCTTAAATAGAGAAGTGATACACTTAATGTTCACAGCAATATAACTTTTTAACACTGTTCAGAGACTGAATGCAACACAAGATACATTGTACATAATTATGTACAAGTTCACTGACGCTCTATACGGTATTTGCTCGATTATAAGACAAGGTTTTCATTAGAGCAAATGCTCTGAAAAATACCCCTCGTCTTATAATCGAGGTCGTCTTCTAATACAGACCTCAAATAGAGGTCTGACTATGAGACAGTGCTGCGGGGAATTCTCCTCTCTGGCAGCCGGCGAACGTCTGCTCGATGGACGCAAAAAAACCCCGCTACTGCTGGCACTTCCGCCGTAGCTTCTATGACACAGCACCGGCGTGACATGATCTTCCAGTGCTCGGTCATAGAAGTTCCGGCAGACTCCAACAGCTGCCCCCACCAGATACCAGGGAGTCAGAAGCACTGGTAAGTCGGGGGGGGGGGGAGAGTGTTGTATGGGGGCATAAGGCTTTTCTGGAGGCAGAATGCCCCATGATATGCCTTTTAACCCCTTATTCCACTCTGCCTCCAGAAATGCTTTTTAACCCCCTATATGCCACTCTGCCTCTACAAATGCCTTATACCCCCTGTATGCCTCTCTGTCCCATGATATGCATTTTAACCCACTATTTGCCAGAGTGGCATATGGGGGTATAAGGCATTTCTGGATGCAGAGTGGCATATAGGGGTTAAAAGACATTTCCAGAGGCATAAAGGGGGTATAAGGCATTTCTGGAGGCAGAGTGGCATATAGGGGGTTAAGGCATATCATGGGGCAGAGTGGCATATAGGAGGGTATAAGGAATATCAGGGAGGCAGATGTGCATAACTGGGGGCAGGTTGGGAAATAAAAGGAAATAAAAACAAAAAAACTATTTTCTCAATCATAGCTTTTATTAAATATAAAAAAATTGTTAACATGAAATAATATTTACTAGTAAAACTTTTTTCCTATTGGGTAGTCTTATATTCAGGCTTTTTCTTTTTTTCGTAAATTAATATTCAGATTTTGGGGGGTTGTCTTATTATCAGGGTCGTCTTATAATCGATCAAATACGGTAATAGCATAGGCCCACTTCACCGTAATACATGTACTGTATGAATGGCATAGGCTAAATCCACTGTAATCCAGACACTTGGCTCTGTAAAACAGATGGTTGCCGTTTTATAACACTGAACTCTAAAATGAAACAAACACTGAACTAACATACAGTAGTTATGTATACACCACTCTTTGGGACACTCTGCCCTAACCAAACCATAATATGCACGCAATGTTTTGTCAGATGGGAAGCTGTCCTATTAATATACACACACAGTGTTATATGAACACACTGCCATACAAAACCAATATATTGATCCAGATTAATTTTCTTGCTACCTCCTGTGAGGAGGGGAACCACTGAAGTCTTTCAGGATATGTAAGAGAAGCACTTGCTGCAGAGACCTCAGGAACTTACTTGACATTTGACATGTTTCAAATCCTCATTAATTTAAAACTAACCAAAAGGAAAAACTTTTAAATGATGAAACTCAAACTTAAACTCAAACAAACTTAAAAACAATAGAATTTGATGTTAGATAAGAACCATTCGTCCATCTAGCCTGCCCATTTTTTCTGATGTAGAGACTCAAACCTTAATGAGTCATTGATCTTGCTTTACATGCTGAATTCTCTCACTGTTTCAGCCTCTGTCACTTCAACTGGGAAGCTATTCCATTTATCTACAACCCTTTTAGTAAAGTAAAACTTTCTTAAATAAAACTTAATTTAACTTGTCACATTATCACAACTAATAAATGAAATACTTATTGTATCTGTATGTCTTCTATTATCGACTTAATTGTAAGCCCTACTGGACAGGAACCACCTATCCTAATCTATATGTTAAATTTGCAACTCCTTTCAGGTTGACTGTATATGTCCTGAGTATACCCAACCTCCTATAATGTATTAAGTATGAAACACAAGGAACATCTGTTGGTTCTCTATAATAAAAAAAAAAACCTTATTTATACTTTACCAATGTAACAAAGCTTCATCTCACTGAAAGTCAGGGTGTCCGGATTTGTCATCGTCAAGTCCTTTTTCATCGGTGGTGAACTTAAAGGGGAGAATCAACTCATCATGCACCATTAAAGGCCACTGAACGGTTTTCTCAATTTGGTGAGACACTGAAAACTTAAAATGCAGTTATGACGCGTTCTTTTTTTAGCTATAGAGTCCCGCCAGGGTTTCTTGATAATGAGCATATCTGGAGCAAAGTTAGAAGCAGTGGTATCTCATTAGCAACCAATGGAATAGTCCAATCATTAGGAAACTGGTCATTATAAATATCACCTTAACATCACTCTTTAAAACTAAGTCAGGTGTTATTTGTCCATCACTGGGATGTAGGCGGATTTACAATACGGCAAAGTAGACATATCTAAGGCATGGTATGGTTAAGTGTTTCCTCACCAAGAATTCATTTGTTAGCGAATTACTGCAACACTGTGGATTTTTGGTAGAGCCACATAAGTGAGGTTCTTTCATCTATGTAGCACAGAATTGTTCTTATGGCCAATGCAGATCTGTAATTGTGGTTAGTGTGGGCACCATAGATGCTTTAAAGCACATTTGGCATGCTGAAGAACCACTAAGAAGCTGAATGGTGAGTCTCCCCCGGGTAAAGAGACTAATCTGAGGCTCTAACGGAGTTCTCCTGTAGTTGAGATAATTATGAGTAAGGGAAATTAGTATGAGAAAGGGGAGAGAGAGTGTTTGTGAGTGTGTTTTGAAAGTGCTTGTATGTTAGGGAAAGTAAGTGTGTGCATGCAAGGGTAAGGCCACGATGTCTATGTTTAAGAGCAAGTGTGAATATGCGTATGTATGTGTGTAAGGTCATGTATGTGTGTTTATGGGCATTCATTTGTAAGAGTAGTGTATATGTGTGTATTGTGACAGTCTATCCATTACTGCTCCTGTTTTTGGCTTAAAGGGTATTGAACAGTGATGGCGAACATTTTTGGGCCCGAGTGCCCAATTTTCAGCATGAAACCAAGTTGTAGACCTTAAAGTGCCAACACTGCATATTAAACATTGAGAGGAAGTTTTTTCGGTACAAAATTGTGTACACAACAGCATGCATCAATTTGCCCATATATATTATGTCTGTTTGTTTTCTAAGCATAGAAATATAAAATGTGTCAGCAGATAACTATTTGCCCATCTATCTGCCCAAGCAGAAAAACACATGAAAAGAGAGTCTATTCGTGAAAAAGGATTTTATTAAATAACCTTAGCCCTGAAATTATATCAGTGTATAAAAAGTAAATGGAGTCACTCACTCATTCACACAAACATTAATTCTCTCAGGCAATTCATCCACACATGAATTCATTCTTTCACACAATTCACCCACACATTAATTGATTTTCTCACTCATTCACACAATTAATCCACACATTAATTCATTCTCTCACTCATTCTCACTCTATCTACCACCTCCCTCTTTATATTCCACTTACCCTGCTCAAGTACTGCGGTGGGAGTGCGAGGCCTCTGCCTCACTGCTGTGTCGTGGTGCTTCAATGCTGAGTGCTGGAATATGACGTCAAATAGAATGGTTCAGTACCTTTATAGATAAAGACTATGGAGTCTTCCGGGTCTGGTTAACTCTTACGAATACCTTGGCTAGGGTTTGCCCAAGCTTGCTATTCAGTATACTGTGTATTACTGGTGTGTGTGACCTGCACTAGATGCCTGTGTTATTCTCATGTTGTGCAGTTTCATGTCATTTTATTGTATTAACCCTTCAGGACCGGCATTTGCGTACTGCGTCTTCCCTTGAAGACCGCAGTTTTTTTTTAAATATTTTAATTCCGTGGTCAGTAGCAGCTGCCCCTTGTGATCCTAGCGTTCATAGCGACGCTGGATCGCGCGTCATCGATGACGTACCTGGTACATCCCGGTCTGGGGGTGACCTATGACCAGGAAGTACCAGGTGCGTCCCGGTCTTGAAGGGGTTAATATTCTACATATTTTTATTACGTTTCCTATTGCAAATTAAAAACCTTTAATATTATTTCTTTGTGAAAAATATAATGCTGTCATAAATCTGCTGGACGTACAAAAACAAAAGGTTAGGAGGGCCTTGCTTAAATATAATTAAAAAAAAAAAAAAAAGATGTGCGAACATGTATACAGATGACAGTAGTATTTGACAGTGCATCCGGTAAAATATTAGCAAGGTATTCAATATATTGTAAAGTAAGAAGAATTTAACTACTTCATCATTTTCTCTTTTCTTATAGGAATCGGATGCCTGGGAGATCCCAATCATTGATTGGTAGAGAAGACATCCATTCTCCAAAAATAAACATAATTAATAATAATTTAAATAAACACATATGAACCCCTTAAGGGCAGAGCTGTTTTTTGTATATTTTTGTACCTGTTTTGACAATGGCTGTTTTAACATTTCTGCTGTGCTCGTGTTTAATTTTCTTCTCTTTCATTTAGTGAACCTACACAATACAGTATATTGTTTGTTTGTTTTTCGGGGCAAGAAGGGATTTCTTTAGATACCATTAGTTTGATCATATCATCTAATTTACTATTAAAAATGATTAACTATGGTTAACTATGACTTGTACTTCAATAATCTTGGGCTCTGCTGGCTGATTAAGAGCTCCAGCCAGGTTACAGGATTGTTCCTTTGAAGGACTGGAGCTGCAGCCACGTTCAGGCACTGTTCCATGGCTGGATGTGCATCTGCCAGTGTCTGCCCTGTGCCGTTTCTTACTCGGGTGGATTAAGTCTTCTTTTTTTTTTTTTTTTTTTTTTTTTAATATGGGGGAATTCGGACTGGGGAGATGGACAAATACTTTTTTTCATCAACATTTGACTTTACTTGAGTTATAGCGTGTCCTTCCTCCTATAAATACACCCTGCTGTCCAATATTTGGACCTAAAGATGTGCTGTGACATGTTAAATGTTTTTAATGATTTTGTTTGAAAAAATATGGTTATGAAAAACAGATTAACCCAGTTGCTACAGCTCATGTGCTGGGATTCAGTTTATCTTTCAGCCATCCACAAAGACCTTGCCTTAAGCTTTCATCTAAATCAAAACAACCAAACTCATGATCAACACCAGTGTTTTGGAAACTAAACAATTCAGAGAATTATACCTGGGTGTTTTCATCCTCCAATGTATTTAAAAATAAATTGCCCAGTCTTGTGCACTGTTGATAGTTTGATTGCATATTAATAAGATGAAGGGAGTCTTTAGCAGAAAGGGACACCTTTTACTGGGCATATAGAAAAAATACATAGCATCACATAAGCTTTTTTAGATGGAATGTACCTGTGGAACTGTCACCAGCACAGCTTAACTACCATTAACCGTTAGAAATACAGCTATCCACACTGAATTTTGTACATTGTGACTTATCTTAACCTAGATGAAAGGCATCCGTCCCCATGGGCGTAGAAACCGGGGGGGACAGATCCCACCCAGTAACTCATGCTGGGGGGACCGATAATGAAGAAACCCCCCCCCCAATAGAAACGCCGCAAATGCGGCCTGCAAGACCGCAGCCAGGGCAACCGATCTTACGCGGTCCGCACCTCGAGCCCTGCTACTTACCTGTGGGAGGAAGCGGAACCCAACAGAGTTCACGTGACATCACATCACATCCTGCTTCGTCTGGCAGTACCAGAGAACGCAGAGGGAGGCCGCGCCTCCTGCTGAAGTCTGTGAGCAGCATCGAGGAGCTGCAGTGCAGGTAAGGGGGTGGGGAGGGTGTTTGAATGAGTATGCGTGATTGAGGGAATGAATCTGTGAATGAATTAGTATATGAATGAATGAGTATGTGTGTGATAGCATGGATGTGTAAGTGCTGGAACCTAGTTATGATGGGACTGTGATTGTTGTTAGCAATCACACTCCTATCATGCCAAGTCAGCCAGTACATGCTGAAACCTAGCTAGCTGCCCCCCTTGTGTATTGATGCTGCCAGCAATATGGGGTTTGCACATCACTTACAGCCACCCTGTACCAGCATGTACTGGCTGATTTGGCATGATAGGAGTGTGATTGCTAACAGCAATCACAGTCCCATCATGTCTAGGTTCCAGCATTTACTGGTTGGATGTGTAAGTGCTGGAACCTAGGCATGATGGGACTGTGATTGCTGTTAGCAATCACACTCCTATCATGCCAAGTCAGCCAGTACATGCTGCCCCCCTTGTGTATTGATGCTGCCAGCAATATGGGGTCTGCACATCACTTACAGCCACCCTGTACCAGCATGTACTTGCTGCCTGGGTATGATAGGAGTGTGATTGCTGTTAGCAATCACACTCCTATCATGCCAAGTCATATTGCTATTTTTTTTGTCCAATCGTGTCCAAAAGTGTTACCTACTTTTATAAAAAATGTGTGTTTTTATTATTATTTTTAAAGGTGGGGGGTCATTTTCGGGTTTGGCTAAGTGAACCGTGAATGTTTTGGTCCAGAATTTCCATTTTGGTGCATCCCTAGAATAAATAGAACTATTTCATTTTTAATTATCCTGAGTCCTGAATTTGTAGTCACAAAACTTTCTAGGCCCAGAAATCAGTGAGAGGAAAAGTAAAGGTTTTATGATTCTGATGAAGTGGCCCACTGCAGAAAAAACTTGGACACCCCTGGGGTAGACAGTAAGAAGGGGGTGTAGGGAGAGGGTAGCTAGTGAGAAGGGGGGGTAGAGAGAGGGTAGCTGGTGAGAATGGGGGGTAGGGTGAGGGTAGCTAGTGTGAAGGGGGCGGTAGGGAGAGGGTAGCTAGTGTGAAGGGGGCGGTAGGGAGAGGGTAGCTAGTGAGAAGGGGGCGGTAGGGAGAGGGTAGCTGGTGAGAAGGGAGGGTAGGGAGAGGGTAGCTAGTGAGAAGGGGGGTAGGGAGAGGGTAGATAGTGTAAGAAGGGAGGTTAGGGAGGGGGTAGATAGTGTGAGAAGGGAGGGTAGGGAGGGGGTAGATAGTAAGAAAGTGTGAGAAGGGGGAGAGGGGGTAGATAGTGTGAGAGATAGGGAGAAAGTGGGGATCTGATGGGGGAAAATGCTGTCCCCTGTTGCAAAATGGAGGAGGCAGATAAATAAATTGCTGGCTGTATTTCATAACTGCTATAAAGTAATTTAGTTCCGTCACCCCTCCCCCTCCGCTGAAGTCTTGCATGTTTAATTGCACACACAAGATTTCGGAGGAAAAATTAGAATTTATATCTAAATGTGGAGTCTTCTTACATAGCAAAGAAAATGCTGTTGAACGGTCTGTAACTGACCGGCTTCTTCACTGAAAAAAACTAAAATCCTAATGACAGCGTTCTCTCTATAGATCAGCCTAATATGGCTGTTTACTACCATGATAACCAAAGTAAAAAAATGTGGAAACACGCTGCAAGCTTATATATTGTAAGATCAGTAGGCTAGTAAGGAAAAAAAACAACATTCTGATACCTGAGACATGCGGGGATCAGTAACTATGGTGTCACAGGTGGCACCCCACTCTGTAATTTGCAATTTTCCATAAAAAATATTTAAGGACATATAAGTGTATAAATACATCAGTTCACTTTTTAAATAATGAAAGACAGACTGGTTTTGTAGACTACAATGCACATCATCCTCAAACAATGATGATGAAGGTGATTGGAGTTGTAGGTTTCAAAAGCTGGTGATCTGGGAGAAAAACAATGTAATAAATCTTGAAATATGTGTCACTTGGTCTAGGAGCAGCACTGGGTTGGGGTCCCCCTTTCAGTCATTTCTCCCTGTCTGTTAAGTTAGTGTCTGTCTTTCATAGGAGCATGTGGCAGAAGAGAGGGTATATAACATAGACCTCTAACTAATAACTAACTAAATATTTTTAGAAAGCCTATTCAGTTCTTATTCATTAGATGTGTGCATATATGTAGACACATTATATATATATTGGTTGTGTCATCTTTGCCATCAGTTTGTCTGTGCCATCTTTGTCCCCAAACAGCATGTCTGTGCCATCTTACTGTTCTCACAGCTTGCCAGTGGCCCCAAACATCCGAATGGATGATCTTTACACTCTCTGTGAAGCCAGGTGCACCTAGCGGCTTTAAGAGGTCAGAGCAGTTGCCGGGCTCCGTAGAGTGGCAGCCCTGTCACAGTTATGAACTCTACTACTATGATTGTTACGCCCCTGTATACATGGATAGGAGGCACACAGGGGGTCCCCAAGAAAATATTAAAAGAATAACACACGCAAACAGAACTGAGAGACTAAACAAACTTTATTATTAAATAAACATCTGAGGACAGAAGCAGGTTTTCTAACAAATTGCCACCTCTGGACTCACAAGGAGTCATTCTTCAGCACGCAGGAGAGGAAAAACCCTTTTGTGAGGGAAACCTCTGGGGAACCATGTCTGAAGAATCGCCCTTCCCTCTGGGCACTAAGAGGTTTACTGATTACATGTATAATATTTTAGAATGCAATTGTACTTTTACATTCTCACATTGTTGTTATTTCATCATTTCTGTATGCTCCAAACTTCTACAGCTGGTGACATAGTTTGTATTACTTCATTTTGACTAGGACTTAAGAGTAAGAGATGTTGGTAGTAAGAGCCTGTCCCTCGCCTTGAGTGTTCCTTGATATCCTGCAGATGACAGAGAACTTGGGGAGAACAAAATGTGCAAGCTCACAGACACCCTCACCACTGCCGCTTTTGGTCACTTTCACATACACACTCACCACCATAGCATTCAGCCAATTGCACAAAGAAACACATAGATAGGCTTGATGCACAGATAGACACCACTGTCACCTTCATTCTGTTTCACATACAATCCCAGTTGCGCAGACACCACTCTCAACTGTGCCGGTTGCACAGAAAAACACATGTCATTTAAGGTCGGACAGACATCACCGTTGCCATCAGCCAGTTTCAGATACACCCACACCACATTCGCCTTAAGTCGGATGTGCCAACATACACCACAGTTGCCTTTGGTCAGTTTCACAAATATCCACACCCGTGTTGATTTAGGCCAGTTGCTCCAAAAGATGTACTCAGACAAGTTCGTATACACCCACTCCAAAATTACCTTAGGCTAGATGTATCAATAGACATCACTGTTGCCTTCGTCCAGTGTCACATACATAATTACCAAGGTCATTTATGCTGGTTGCATCACAGTCGTCTTAAGCCGATCTCACATACACCCCTACTAAAATCGCCTTAAGCCCGTTGCACCAACAGACGCCACCGTCGACTTCGGCCAAAGTTACATACAACCACATCACGGTCACCTTAGGCCGGTTGTGCAGAAGGACACCACATACATCCAAACCAAGTTCACCTCAGGCTAGTTGTGCCAAAAGACACCACCGACACAGTTGGACAGTCTCACATACACCACAACCATTTTTGGTTCAGGCCGGTTGTGCCAAAAGACACCACTGTCACCTTCGGCCAGTCTCACACACACCAGAACTATTTTCAGTTCATGCCGGTTGTGCCAACAGACACCACCGTCGTCTTAAGCCAATCTCACATACATTAAAACCAAGTTCCCCTCAGGCTAGATGTTCCAAAAGACACCACCGTAACATTCAGCCAATCTCACATGCATCCATATCACGGTCACACCAACAGACACCACTGTTGCGCCAACAGAAACCACTGTCACTTTCGACCAGTTTCACATACACCTAAACCATGTTCGGTTCAGGTCGGTTGTGCCAAAAGACACTGCCATCGCATTCACACAGTCTTACATCCACCACTACCATGACCGCCTCAAGCAGGTTGCGCCAACTGTCATCTTAAGCCAATCTCACATACATCCAAATCAAGTTCGCTTCAGGCTAGTTGTGCCAACAGACACCACCGTTGCATTAGACCAGTCTCACAAACACTCATATCACAGTTGAGACAACAGTCATCACCACCAACATCGGCCAATCTCACATACATCCCAACCAAGTTCTCCTCAGGCTAGTTGAGCAAACAGACAGTCTCACAAACACTCATATGGTCGCCTTAGTCTGGATGTGCCAAAAGACACCACGGTCGCCATCGGCAAGTCTCATATACACCCAAACCACGATCGGTTAAGGCCGGTTGTGCCAAAAGACTCCACCGTCGCCTTCGGCCAGTGTCACATGCACCCATATCACGGTCGCGGCAACAGACACCTCCACCGTTATTGGTCAATCTCACATACACCCAAACCACGCTCAGTTCAGGCCAGTTGTGCTCACAGACACCACTGTCGCCTTCAGCCAGTTTCATATACACCAATATCACGGTCACCTAAGGCCAGATGTGCCAAAAGACACCACCGTCGCCTTCAGCCAGTCTCACAACCACCACTACCATGACTGCCTCAAGCTGAACACCAACAGACAACACCGCCATCATCGGCCAGTCTCACATACACCCAAACGACGTTTGATTCAGACCGGTTGTGCCAACAGACACCACTGTACAATTTGGCCAGTCTCACATACACCCATATCACGGTCGCCTTTGGCCAGTTGTGTCAAAGGACACAACCGTTGCCTTTGGCCAGTCTCACATACACCCAATCCACATTCAGTTAAAGCTGGTTGTGCCAACAGACACCACCGTCACATTCAGCCAGTGTCACATACACCTATATCATGGTCGCCTTAGGCCAGTTGTGCCAAAGGACACCATCGTCGCCTTCTGCCAGTCTAAAATACACCCAAACCATGTTCAGTTCAGGTCGGTTGTGTCAACAGACACCACCGTCGCATTCGACCAGTCTCACATACACCCAAACAACGTTCAGTTCAGACAGGTGGTGCCAAAAGACTCCACTGTCACCTTTGTCCAGTCTCACATCCACCACTACCATCTGACCGCCTTAAGCTGGTTGCACCATAAGACACCACCGCCTTCGGCCAGTCTCAAATACACCCAAACCATGTTCAGTTCAGGTCGGTTGTGCCAACAAACACCACCGTCGCATTCGACCAGTCTCACATACACCCAAACCACGTTCAGTTCAGACAGGTTGTGCTCACAGACACCACCATCGCATTCTGCCAGTCTAACATACACCCATATCACGGTCACCTAAGGCCGGATGTGCCAAAAGACACCACCGTCCCCTTCAGCCAGTCTCACAACGACCACTACCGTGACCGCCTCAAGCTGGTTGCACCAACAGACACCACCGCCGTCTTCGGCCAATCTCGCATACACCCAAACCACGTTCAGGCCGGTTGTGCCAACAGACACCACCGTCTCATTCGGACAGTCTCACATACACTCAAACCACGTTCAGGCTGGTTGTGCCAACAGACACCACCGTCCCCTTCAGCCAGTCTCACATACACCCATATCACGGTAGCCTAATGCCGGATGTGCCAAAAGACACCACCGTCGCATTCAGCCAGTCTCACAACCACCACTACCATGACCGCCTCAAGCTAGTTGCACCAACAGACACCACCGCCGTCATCGGCCAATCTCACATACACCCAAACCATGTTCAGTTCAGGCCGGTTGTGCCAACAGACACCACCGTCCACTTCAGCCAGTCTCACATACACCCATATCGCGGTCGCCTTAGGCAGGATGTGCCAAAAGACACCACTATCGCCTTCAGCCAGTCTCACATACACCCATATCACGGTCACCTAAGGCCAGGTGTGCCAAAAGATACCACCGTCGCCCTCAGGCAGTCTCACAACCACCACTACCATGACCGCCTCAAGCTGGTTGCACCAACAGACACCACCGCCATCATCGGCCAATCTCACATACACCCAAACCACGTTCAGTTCAGGCCAGTTGTGCTCACAGACACCACCGTCACCTTCAGCCAGTCTCACATACACAAATATCACAGACACCAAAGGCCGGATGTGCCAAAGGACAACAACGTCGCCTTCAGCCAGTCTCACAACCACCACTACCATGACCGCCTCAAGCTGGTTGCACCAACAGATACCACCGCCGTCATCGGCCAATCTCACATACACCCAAACCATGTTCAGTTCAGGCCGGTTGTGCTAACATACACCACCATAGCCTTCGGCCAGTCTCACATACAACCATAACACGGTCACCTAAGGCCGGATGTGCCAAAAGACACCAACGTCGCCTTCAGCCAGTCTCACAACCACCACTACCATGACCGCCTCAAGCTGGTTGAACCAACAGACACCACTGCCGTCATCGGCAAATCTCACATACAAACAGACCACGTTCGGTTCAGGCCGGTTGTGCTAACATACACCACCATAGCCTTCGGCCAGTCTCACATACACCCATAACACGGTCACCTAAGGCCGGATGTGCCAAAAGACACCACGGTCGCCTTCAACCAGTCTCACAACCACCACTACCATGACCGCCTCAAGTTGGTTGCACCAACAGACACCACCTCCGTCATCGGCCAATCTCACATACACTCAAACCATGTTCATTTCAGGGCGGTTGTGCCAACAAACACCACCGCCGCATTCGGACAGTCTCACATACACTGATGTAACGGTAGCCTTAGGCCGGATGTGCCAAAAGGCACCACCGTCGCCTTCAGCCAGTCTCACAACCACCACTACCATGACCGCCTCAGGCTGGTTGCACCAACAGACACCACCTCCGTTATCGGCCAATCTCACATACACCCAAACCACGTTCATTTCAGGCCAGTTGTAATCACAGACACCACCGTCACCTTCAGCCAGTCTCACATACACCTAAGGCCGGATGTGCCAAAAGACACCACCGTCGCCTTCAGCCATTCTCACAACTACCACTACCATGACAGCCTCAAGCTGGTTGCACCAACAGACACCACCTCCGTCATCGGCCAATCTCACATACACCCAAACCACGTTCATTTCAGGCCGGTTGTGCCAACAGCCACCACCACCGCCTTCGGCCAGTCTCAAATACACCCAAACCATGTTCAGTTCAGGTCGGTTGTGCCAACAAACACCACCGTCGCATTCGACCAGTCTCACATACACCCAAACCACGTTCAGTTCAGACAGGTTGTGCTCACAGACACCACCGTCGCATTCTGCCAGTCTAACATACACCCATATCACGGTCACCTAAGGCCGGATGTGGCAAAAGACACCACCATCGCCTTCAGCCAGTCTCACAACCACCACTACCGTGACCGCCTCAAGCTGGTTGCTCCAAGAGACACCACCGCCGTCTTCGGCCAATCTCGCATACACCGAAACCACGTTCAGGCCGGTTGTGCCAACAGACACCACCGTCGCATTCGGACAGTTTCACATACACTCAAACCACGTTCAGGCTGGTTGTGCCAACAGACACCACCGTCCCCTTCAGCCAGTCTAACATACACCCATATCACGGTCGCCTTAGGCAGGATGTGCCAAAAGACACCACTATCGCCCTCAGCCAGTCTCACATACACCCATATCACAGACACCTAAGGCCGGATGTGCCAAAAGACACCACCGTCGCCTTTAGCCATTCTCACAACTACCACTACCATGACCGCCTCAAGCTGGTTGCACCAACAGACACCACCTCCGTCATCGGCCAATCTCACATACACCCAAACCACGTTCATTTCAGGCCGGTTGTGCCAACAGCCACCACCGTCGCCTTCAGCCAGTCTCACATACACCCATATCACGGTCGCCTTAGGCCGGATGTGCCAAAAGACACCACTGTCGCCTTCAGCCAGATTCACAAAAAACACTACCATGACCGCCTGAAGCTGGTTGTGCCAAAATACACCACCGTCGCCTTCAGCAGTCTCACATACACCCAAACCACGTTCAGTTCAGGCCAGTTGTGCTCACAGACACCACCGTTGCCTTCAGCCAGTCTCACAACCACCACTACCATGACCACCTGAAGCTGGTTGCACCAACAGACACCACCGTCGCCTTCAGCCAGTCTCACAACCACCACTACCATGACCACCTGAAGCTGGTTGCATCAACAGACACCACCGTCGCATTCGACCAGTCTAACATACACCCATATCACGGTCAACTAAGGTCGGATGTGGCAAGAGACACCACCGTCGCCTTCAGCCAGTCTCACAACCACCACTACCGTGACCGCCTCAAGCTGGTTGCACCAACAGACACCACCGCCGTCTTCGGCCAATCTCGCATACACCCAAACCACGTTCAGGCCGGTTGTGCCAACAGACACCACCGTCGCATTCGGACAGTCTCACATACACTCAAACCACGTTCATTTCAGGCTGGTTGTGCCAACAGACACCACCGTCCCCTTCAGCCAGTCTCACATACACCCATATCACGGTCTCCTTAGGCAGGATGTGCCAAAAGACACCAGCATCGCCTTCAGCCAGTCCCACGTACACCCATATCACAGTAGCGTAAGGCCGGATGTGCCAAAAGACAGCACCGTCGCATTCAGCCAGTCTTACAACCACCACTACCATCACCGCCTCAAGCTAGTTGCACCAACAGTCACCACCACCGTCATCGGCCAATCTCACATACACCCAAACCACGTTCAGTTCAGGCCGGTGGTGCTAACATACACCACCGTCGCCTTCAGCCAGTCTCACATATACCCATATCACGGTCACCTAAGGCCAGGTGTGCCAAAAGACACCAACGTCGGCTTTAGCCAGTCTCACAACCACCACTACCATGACCGCCTCAAGCTGGTTGCACCAACAGACACCACCGCCATCATCGGCAAATCTCACATACAAACAAACCACGTTCAGTTCAGGCCGGTGGTGCTAACATACACCACCGTCACCTTCAGCCAGTCTCACATACACCCATATCACGGACGACGTAGGCCGGATGTGCCAAAAGGCACCACCGTCGCCTTCAGCCAGTCTCACATACACCCATATCACGGACACCTAAGGCCGCATGTGCCAAAAGACACCACCGTCGCCTTCAGCCAGTCTCACATACACCCATATCACGGACACCTAAGGCCGCATGTGCCAAAAGACACCACCGTCGCCTTCATCCAGTCTCACAACCACCACTACCATGACTGCCTCAAGCTGGTTGCACCAACAGACACCACCTCCGTCATCGGCCAATCTCACATACACCCAAGGCACGTTCAGTTCAGGCTGGTTGTGCCAAGGGACACCACCGTCGCATTCGGCCAGTCTCACATACACCCATATCACGGTCGCCTTAGGCCGGATGTGCCAAAAGACACCACCGTCGCCTTCAGCCAATCTCACAACCACCACTACCGTGACCGCCTCAAGCTGGTTGCACCAACAGACACCACCGTCGTCATCGGCCAATCTCACATACATCCAAACCACATTCATTTCAGGCCAGTTGTAATCACAGACACCCCCGTCGCCTTAACCAGTCTCACATACACCCATATCACAGTCACCTAAGGCCGGATGTGCCAAAAGACACCACCGTCGCCTTCATCCAGTCTCACAACCACCACTACCATGACTGACTCAAGCTCGTTGCACCATCAAACACCACCTCTGCCATCGGCCAATCTCACATACACCCAAACCACATTCATTTCAGGCCAGTTGTAATCACAGACACCACCGTCACCTTCAGCCAGTCTCACATACACCCATATCACAGACACCTAAGGCCGGATGTGCCAAAAGACACCACCGTCGCCTTCAGCCAATCTCACAACCACCACTACCGTGACCGCCTCAAGTTGGTTGCACCAACAGACACCACCTCCGTCATCGGCCAATCTCACATACACTCAAACCACGTTCATTTCAGGCCGGTTGTGCCAACAGACACCATCGTCGCCTTCAGCCAATCTCACACACACCCATATCACGGTCACCTAAGGCCTCATGTGCCAAAAGACACCACCGTCGGCTTCATCCAGTCTCACATACACCCAAACCACGTTCAGTTCAGGCCAGTTGTGCTCACAGACACCACCGTCGCCTTCTGCCAGTCTCACATACACCCATATCACGGTCACCTAAGGCCGGATGTGCCAAAAGACACCACCGTCGCCTTCAGCCAGTCTCACAACCACCACTACCATGACCGCCTCAAGCTGGTTGCACCAACAGACACCACCGCCGTCATCGGCCAATCTCACATACACCCAAAGCACGTTCAGTTCAGGCCGGTTGTGCTAACATACACCACCATAGCCTTCGGCCAGTCTCACATACACTCATATCACGGTCGCCTTAGGCCAGATGTGCCAAAAGGCACCACCGTCGCCTTCAGAAAGTCTCACAACCACCACTAACCATGACCACCTCAAGCTGGTTGGACCAACAGACACCACCTCCGTCATCGGCCAATCTCACATACACCCAAAGCACGTTCAGTTCAGGCTGGTTGTGCCAAGAGACACCACCGTCGCATTTGGCCAATCTCGCATACACCCAAACCACGTTCAGGCCGGTTGTGCCAACAGACACCACCGTCGCATTCGGACAGTCTCACATACACTCAAACCAGGTTCATTTCAGGATGGTTGTGCCAACAGACACCACCGTCCCCTTCAGCCAGTCTCACATACACCCATATCACGGTCGCCTTATGCAGGATGTGCCAAAAGACACCAGCATCGCCTTCAGCCAGTCTCACATACACCCATATCACGGTAGCGTAAGGCCGGATGTGCCAAAAGACAGTCAGTCTCACAACCACCACTACCATCACCGCCTCAAGCTAGTTGCACCAACAGTCACCACCACCGTCATCAGCCAATCTCTTATACACCCAAACCACGTTCAGTTCAGGCCGGTTGTGCCAACAGACACCACCGTCGCCTTCAGCCAGTCTCACATATACCCATATCACGGTCACCTAAGGCCAGGTGTGCCAAAAGATATCACCGTCGCCCTCAGCCATTCTCACAACCACCACTACCATGACCGCCTCAAGCTGGTTGCACCAACAGACACCACCGCCATCATCGGCAAATCTCACATACACCCAAACCACGCTCAGTTCAGGCCAGTTGTGCTCACAGACACCACCGTCACCTTCAGCCAGTCTCACATACACCCATTTTACAGTCACCTAAGGCCGGATGTGCCAAAAGACACCAACGTCGGCTTTAGCCAGTCTCACAACCACCACTACCATGACAGCCTCAAGCTGGTTGCACCAACAGACACCACCGCCATCATCGGCAAATCTCACATACACCCAAACCACGTTCAGTTCAGGCCGGTTGTGCTAACATACACCACCGTCACCTTCAGCCAGTCTCACATACACCCATATCACGGTCGACTTAGGCGGGATGTGCCAAAAGGCACCACCGTCGCCTTCAGCCAGTCTCACAACCAACACTACCATGACCGCCTCAAGCTGGTTGAACCAACAGACACCACTGCTGTCATCGGCAAATCTCACATACAAACAAAACACGTTCGGTCCAGGCCGGGTGTGCTAACATACACCACCATAGCCTTCGGCCAGTCTCACATACACCCATAACACGGACACCTAAGGCCGCATGTGCCAAAAGACACCACCGTCGCCTTCAGCCAGTCTCACATACACCCATATCACGGACACCTAAGGCCGCATGTGCCAAAAGATACCACCGTCGCCTTCAGACAGTCTCAGATACACCCATATCACGGACACCTAAGGCAGCATGTGCCAAAAGACACCACCGTCGCCTTCATCCAGTCTCACAACCACCACTACCATGACTGCCTCAAGCTGGTTGCACCAACAGACACTACCTCCGTCATCGGCCAACCTCACATACACCCAAGGCACGTTCAGTTCAGGCTGGTTGTGCCAAGAGACACCACCGTCGCATTCGGCCAGTCTCACAAACACCACTACCATGACCGCCTCAAGCTGGTTGCACCAACAGACACTACCTCCGTCATCGGCCAATCTCACATACACCCAAACCACGTTCAGTTACGGCAAGTTGTGCTCACAGACACCACTGTCACCTTCAGCCAGTCGCACATACACAAATATCACAGACACCAAAGGCCGGATGTGCCAAAGGACACCAACGTCGCCTTCAGCCAGTCTCACAACCACCACTACCATGACCGCCTCAAGCTGGTTGAACCAACAGATACCACTGCCATCATCGGCCAATCTCACATACAAAAAGACCACGTTCGGTTCAGGCCGGTTGTGCTAATATACACCACCATAGCCTTCGGCCAATCTCACATACACCCATAACACGGTCACCTAAGGCCGGATGTGCCAAAAGACACCACGGTCGCCTTCAGCCAGTCTCACAACCACCACTACCATGACCGCCTCAAGTTGGTTGCACCAACAGACACCACCTCCGTCATCGGCCAATCTCACATACACCCAAACCACGTTCATTTCAGGCCGGTTGTGCCAACAAACACCAGCGCCGCATTCGGACAGTCTCACATACACTGATGTAACGATAGCCTAAGGCCGGATGTGCCAAAAGACACCACCGTCGCCTTCAGCCAGTCTCACAACCACCAGTACCGTGACTGCCTCAAGCTGGTTGCACCAACAGACACCACCGCCATCATCGGCCAATCTCACATACACCCAAACCACATTCATTTCAGGCCAGGTGTAATCACAGACACCACCGTCACCTTCAGCCAGTCTCACATACACCCATATCACAGACACCTATGGCCGGATGTGCCAAAAGACACCAAAGTCGCCTTCAGCCAGTCTCACAACCACCACTACCGTGACCGTCTCAAGTTGGTTGCACCAACAGACACCACCTCCGTCATCGGCCAATCTCACATACACTCAAACCACGTTCATTTCAGGCCGGTTGTGCCAACAGACACTACCGTCGCCTTCAGCCAATCTCACATACACCCATATCACGGTCACCTAAGGCCTCATGTGCCAAAAGACACCACCGTCAGCTTCATCCAGTCTCACATACACCCAAACCACGTTCAGTTCAGGCCAGTTGTGCTCACAGACACCACCGTCGCCTTCTGCCAGTCTCACATACACCCATATCAATGTCACCTTAGGCCGGATGTGCCAAAAGACACCACCGTCACCTTCAGCCAGTCTCACAACCACCACTACCATGACCGCCTCAAGCTGGTTGCACCAACAGACACCACCGCCGTCATCGGCCAATCTCACATACACCCAAACCACGTTCAGTTCAGGCCGGTTGTGCTAACATACACCACCATAGCCTTCGGCCGGCCAGTCTCACATACACTCATATCACGGTCGCCTTTGGCCGGATGTGCCAAAAGACACCACCGTCGCCTTCAGCCAGTCTCACAACCACCACTACCATGACTGCCTCAAGCTGGTTGCACCAACAGACAACACCGCCATCATCGGCCAGTCTCACATACACCCAAACCACGTTTGGTTCAGACCTGTTGTGCCAACAGACACCACTGTACAATTTGGCCAGTCTCACATACACCCATATCACGGTCGCCTTTGGCCAGTTGTGCCAAAGGACACCACCGTTGCCTTTGGCCAATCTCACATACACCCAAACCACATTCAGTTAAAGCTGGTTGTGGCAACAGACACCACCGTCACATTCGGCCAGTGTCACATACACCTATATCATGGTCGCCTTAGGCCAGTTGTGCCAAAGGACACCATCGTCGCCTTCGGCCAGTCTCAAATACACCCAAACCAAGTTCAGTTCAGGTCGGTTGTGCCAACAAACACCACCGTCGCATTCGACCAGTCTCACATACACCCAAACCACGTTCAGTTCAGACAGGTTGAGCTCACAGACACCACCATCGCATTCTGCCAGTCTAACATACACCCATATCACGGTCACCTAAGGCCGGATGTGGCAAAAGACACCACCGTCGCCTTCAGCCAGTCTCACAACCACCACTACCGTGACCGCCTCAAGCTGGTTGCACCAACAGACACCACCGCCGTCTTCGGCCAATCTCGCATACACCCAAACCACGTTCAGGCCGGTAGTGCCAACAGACACCACCGTCTCATTCGGACAGTCTCACATACACTCAAACCACGTTCAGGCTGGTTGTGCCAACAGACACCACCGTCCCCTTCAGCCAGTCTCACATACACCCATATCACGGTCGCCTTAGGCAGGATGTGCCAAAAGACACCACTATCGACTTCAGCCAGTCTCACATACACCCATATCACGGTAGCCTAAGGCCGGATGTGCCAAAAGACACCACCGTCGCATTCAGCCAGTCTCACAACCACCACTACCATGACCGCCTCAAGCTGGTTGCACCAACAGACACCACCTTCGTCATCGGCCAATCTCACATACACTCAAACCACGTTCGGTTCAGGCCAGTTGTACTAACAAACACCACCGTCGCATTCAGCCAATCTTACATACACCCATAATACGGTCGCCTTAGCCCGGTTGTGCCAAAGGACGTCGCCTTCGGCCAGTCTGACATCCACCACTACCATGACTGCCTCAAACTGGTTGCACCAACAGGCACCACCACCGTCATCGGCCAGTCTCACATAACCCGAATCACGTTCGGTTCAGGCTGTCACGGAGCTGGCTAGTCCGACCGACTGCCTCCGCTGTCTTGTGCTCCCTTAGCCTGGGACAACACACTTTCCCCGGTTCCCCAGTCACTAGCCGAGACTCAGTGTAGGGTAAAACCAAACGAAGACTGATTTATTTTAGACACACAGAGCTGGATATATCCAGCAAAACACACATTAACATAAAACAAGATATTGGGACACAAACCGCCCCTTAATCTGCCTCTCAGAGACAACAGGGGCAGTAACAGGATTAACAATCTAATAGGGGGGGAGACTGATTTGTACAACATTAAACATCAAAGAATGGTGGTCACTCCCTGGTGGCAGATCCTGGCTGTCTGCTGGAGATAATCCCCTCAACCAGTGATGAGATGATACTGCTGGGGGTAGCCACAGAAGTCTTTACAAACTCAGGGCCCATAGTCAATAGGGAGGAGGCTGGCAGTCAGGCTTCTCCAGTGGCCCCAGTGATGGAGGCTTCCGTCACAATTCTCCCCCCTTCGAATTGGACTGACATAGGATGAGACCCCAAACGGGTTGACTCCGTAGTCAGTCAGTTTATTTGGCCCATTAATGCCCTCCCAAAATTGGTGCTCCTGCTGCTGCTGGGGAGATGGGCCGGCTGCATCCCCTCCCTGGTGCTCCTGTTGCCGCTGAGGAGGGAGTTCCGGTTGATCCGGTCCTGGAATTAGGTTCTGCTGCTGGGGAGGCTGGTCGGCCACTGTATCTCCCTGAATTCCTGCAGCTTTGGTAGGTGCTGGGCAGAGGCCAGCGATGCTCTGCCTGGTTGCCAGCACTTCAGCTGGGGTTAGGGAATCTTGTGGGTCGGCCTGCCGCTGGGGAGGGAGGGCCGGTTCCTCTGCTCCCGGACATGTGAGCTGCCGCTGGGAAGATGGACCGCTTGTCACATCTCTCGGTTCCTCCCACTGCCGCTGGGGAGGAAAAACAAGTTCCTCCGCTCCCGGACATGTGAGCTGCTGCTGGGGAGAAGGGCCGGCTGCCACATCTCCCTGGATCCCTGTAGTCATTGCAGGTGTGGGGCAGTAGCCAGCAGCGCTCTGCCCTGTTGCCAGCTCTTCAGCTGGGACTAAGAGATCTGGGCAGACTGCCCAGCATTCTGAGGCCCCCGGTGTGGAGACCGCAGTGTTATCCACCACTCTTGGGTTAACATCCTCAGATGTAAAATCAGTTAGATCCACAATCTCTGGATCTGGTTGTGGAGCACAGTCGCACAGCTCCAGTATGGGATATGGATTAGCTTCCCAGTATCCCTCTGACTCAGGGGTGGAGACCGCAGTCCCATCCACCCCGCCTGAGCCAACATCCTCAGGTGACCACTCAATAACATCCACAAAATCCACACAATCCCTGGACACCGGGGCATTCTGTTGAACGCGGTCAAACAGTTTTTTATACGCCTTTTCCAGTTCCCACTCCTGCGTAATTAAAAAGTCTAAATCACCTTTAAGTCCTAGAGCATCTGGGAGGTCCCACTCCCTGAAATCCCGGATGTCCTCAATCCGCCACTCCGCTGTACTGCCGAAGTCCGGATCCTCCTGAAGACTATCCCATAATAATCCCGGGCCACCAAAGTCATAGCCCTCTGGAGAACAATCTTTCGCAGTTCCCCAATATGCTTGCTCTGTATACCACTGCAGAGCCCTATAGTGATCTTCCAGATCTACCTCCTGTTGGACCAGCTTGTCCAATTCAGATACCCATTGCTCGTGGGGTTGCTGTCCCAGGAAAGACATCCGTAGTTCCCGCTGGTCTCTAATCTTTTGTTCGGAGCTTGGAAGACACTGACCCCGGCGTATAACAGCCCTCTGCCATACTGACCGTCGAACCACTTGCCTCAGGTTCTGGTATTGTTCTGTAGGCAAAGCAGTGGTGTAGCAGGAGAGGATGACCCGCAGCAGCCCCTGGAATTCTGATACCACATCCATGTCCTTGTCAAGGCGACCGAAGTCTGCCGTCCTGTCGGTCAATCCCGGTAGAAAGTAAGTGTCCCTCAGACTAAGAAGAAATCCCGCCGCTTGCCACCAATGTCACGGAGCTGGCTAGTCCGACCGACTGCCTCCGCTGTCTTGTGCTCCCTTAGCCTGGGACAACACACTTTCCCCGGTTCCCCAGTCACTAGCCGAGACTCAGTGTAGGGTAAAACCAAACGAAGACTGATTTATTTTAGACACACAGAGCTGGATATATCCAGCAAAACACACATTAACATAAAACAAGATATTGGGACACAAACCGCCCCTTAATCTGCCTCTCAGAGACAACAGGGGCAGTAACGGGATTAACAATACAATAGGGGGGGAGACTGATTTGTACAACATTAAACATCAAAGAATGGTGGTCACTCCCTGGTGGCAGATCCTGGCTGTCTGCTGGAGATAATCCCCTCAACCAGTGATGAGATGATACTGCTGGGGGTAGCCACAGAAGTCTTTACAAACTCAGGGCCCATAGTCAATAGGGAGGAGGCTGGCAGTCAGGCTTCTCCAGTGGCCCCAGTGATGGAGGCTTCCGTCACACAGGCCACTTATGCAAAAAGACACCACCGTCGCATTCGACCAGTCTTACAAACACCCAAACCACGTTCAGTTAAGGCCGGTTATGCCAAAAGACACCACCGTCGCATTCGTCCAATCTCAAATACACTCATATCTTCAGCCAATCTCACACACACCCAAGCACTCAATCTTCAGCTATTCTCACATACACGAAACCGTCCGGTTCAGGCCGGTTGTGCCAAAAGACACCACCATCGCATTTGGCCAGTCTCACATACACCCAAACCACTTTCGTTTCAGGCCGGTTATGCCAAAAGACACCACCGTCGCATTCGACCAGTCTCACATACACCCAAACCACTTTCGGTTCAGGCCGGTTGTGCCAAAAGACACCACCGTTGCATTCTACCAGTCTCACATACACCCAAACGACGTTCGGTTCAGGCCGGTGGTGCCAAAAGACACCACCGTCGCATTTGGAAAGTCTCACATACACCCAAACCACGTTCGGTTGAGGCCGGTTATGCCAAAAGACACCACCGTCACATTCGTCCAGTCTCACATACACCCAAACCACATTCGCTTCTGACAGGATGAGCCAACAGACACCACCGTCGCCTTCGGCCACTCTCACATGCACCCATATCACAGTAGCCAATCTGCACCCATATCACAGTCGCACCAAAAGACACCACCATTGCCTTCAGCCAATCTCACATACACTCAAACTACGTTCGGTTCAGGATGGTTATGCCTAAAGACACCACCGTCGCATTTGTCCAGTCTCACATCCACCAAAACCACGTTCAGTTCAGACCGGTTGTGCTAAAAGACTCCACTGTCGCCTTTGGCCAGTCTCACATCCACCACTACCATCTGACCGCCTCAAGCTGGTTGCACCATAAGACACCACCGCCGTCATCGGCCAATCTCACATACACTCAAACCACGTTCGGTTCAGGCCATTTGTACTAACAAACACCACCGTCGCATTCAGCCAATCTTACATACACCCATAACACGGTCGCCTTAGCCCGGTTGTGCCAAAGGACGTCGCCTTCGGCCAGTGTGACATCCACCACTACCATGACTGCCTCAAACTGGTTGCACCAACAGGCACCACCACCGTCATCGGCCAGTCTCACATAACCCAAATCACATTCGGTTCAGGCCGGTTATGCCAAAAGACACCACCGTCGCATTCGACCAGTCTCACAAACACCCAAACCACGGTCGGTTAAGGCCGGTTATGCCAAAAGACACCACCGTCGCATTCGTCCAATCTCAAATACACTCATATCTTCAGCCAATCTCACACACACCCAACCCACGTTTGGTTCAGGCCGGTTGTGCCGAAAGACACCACCGTCGCATTCTACCAGTCTCACATACACCCAAACCACGTTCGGTTCAGGCCGGTTATGCCAAAAGACACCACCGCTGCATTCGTCGAGTCTCAAATACATTCATATCATCAGCCAATCGCACATACACCCAAACCACGTTCGGTTCAGGCCGGTTGTGCAAAAAGACACCACCGTCGCATTCGTCCAATCTCAAATACACTCATATCTTCAGCCAATCTCACATACACCCAAACCACGTTCGGTTCAGGCCGGTTATGCCAAAAGACACTACCGTCGCATTCGACCAGTCGCACATACACCCAAACCACGTTCGGTTCAGGCCGGTTATGCCAAAAGACACCACCGTCGCATTTGTCCAGTCTCACATACACTCAAACCACGTTCGGTTAAGGCCGGTTATGCCAAAAGACACCACCGTCGCATTCGACCAGTCTTACAAACACCCAAACCGCGTTCGGTTAAGGCCGGTTATGCCAAAAGACACCACCGTCGCATTCGTCCAATCTCACACACACCCAAGCCCTCAATCTTCAGCCATTCTCGCATACACCCAAACCACGTTCGGTTCAGGCCGGTTATGCCAAAAGACACCACCGTCGCATTCGTCCAGTCTCACATACACCCAAACCACGTTCGGTTCAGGCCGGTTATGCCAAAAGACACCACCGTCGCATTTGGCCAGTCTCACATACACCCAAACCACTTTCGGTTCAGGCCGGTTATGCCAAAAGACACCACCGTCGCATTCGACCATTCTCACATACACCCAAACCACGTTCGGTTCAGGCCGGTTATGCCAAAAGACACCACCGTCGCATTCGACCATTCTCACATACACCCAAACCACGTTCGGTTCAGGCCGGTTATGCCAAAAGACACCACCGTCACATTCGTCCAGTCTCAAATGCACTCATATCTTCAGCCAATCTCACATACACCCAAACCACGTTCGGTTCAGGCCTGTTATGCCGAAAGACACCACCGTCGCATTCGTCCAGTCTCAAATGCACTCATATCTTCAGAAAATCTCACATACACCCAAACCACGTTCGCTTCAGGCAGGATGAGCCAACAGACACCACCATTGCCTTCAGCCAATCTCACATACACCCAAACCACGTTCGGTTCAGGTCGGCTGTGCCAAAAGACACCACCATCGCATTCTACCAGTCTCACATACACCCAAACCACGTTCGGTTCAGGCCGGTTATGCCAAAAGACACCACCGTCGCATTCTACCAGTCTCACATACACCCAAACCACGTTCAGTTCAGGCCGGTTGTGCCAAAAGACACCACCGTCGCATTCGTCCAGTCACAAATACACTCATATCTTTAGCCAATCTCACATACACCAAAACCACGTTCAGTTCAGACCGGTTGTGCCAAAAGACTCCAGTCGCCTTTGGCCAGTCTCACATCCACCACTACCATCTGACCGCCTCAAGCTGGTTGCACCATAAGACACCACCGCCGTCATCGGCCAATCTCACATACACTCAAACCACGTTCGGTTCAGGCCATTTGTACTAACAAACACCACCGTCGCATTCAGCCAATCTCACACACACCCAAACACTCAATCTTCAGCCATTCTCACATACACCCAAACCACGTTTGGTTCAGGCCGGTTGTGCCAAAAAACACCACCGTCGCATTCTACCAGTCTCACATACACCCAAACCACGTTCGGTTCAGGCCGGTTATGCCAAAAGACACCACCGTCGCATTCTACCAGTCTCACATACACCCAAACCACGTTCGGTTCAGGCCGGTTATGCCAAAAGACACCACCGTTGCATTCGTCATGTCTCAAATACATTCATATCATCAGCAAATCGCACATACACCCAAACCACGTTCGGTTCAGGCCGGTTGTGCCAAAAGACACCACCGTCGCATTCGTCCAGTCACAAATACACTCATATATTTAGCCAATCTCACATACACCAAAACCACGTTCAGTTCAGACCGGTTGTGCCAAAAGACTCCACTGTCGCCTTTGGCCAGTCTCACATCCACCACTACCATCTGACCGCCTCAAGCTGGTTGCACCATAAGACACCACCGCCGTCATCGGCCAATCTCACATACACTCAAACCACGTTCGGTTCAGGCCAGTTGTACTAACAAACACCACCGTCGCATTCAGCCAATCTTACATACACCCATAACACGGTCGCCTTGGCCCGGTTGTGCCAAAGGACGTCGCCTTCGGCCAGTGTGACATCCATCACTACCATGACTGCCTCAAACTGGTTGCACCAACAGGCGGCACCACCACCGTCATCGGCCAGTCTCACATAACCCAAATCACGTTCGGTTCAGGCCACTTATGCAAAAAGACACCACCGTCGCATTCGACCAGTCTTACAAACACCCAAACCACGTTCGGTTAAGGCCGGTTATGCCAAAAGACACCACCGTCGCATTCGTCCAATCTCAAATACACTCATATCTTCAGCCAATCTCACACACACCCAAGCACTCAATCTTCAGCCATTCTCACATACACCCAAACCACGTTCGGTTCAGGCCGGTTGTGCCAAAAGACACCACCGTTGCATTCTACCAGTCTCACATACACCCAAACCACGTTCGGTTCAGGCCGGTTATGCCAAAAGACACCACCGTCGCATTCGTCCAGTCTCACATACATCCAAACCACGTTCGGTTCAGGCCGGTTATGCCAAAAGACACCACCGTCGCATTCGACCAGTCTCACATACACCCAAACCACGTTCGGTTCAGGCCGGTTATGCCAAAAGACACCACCGTCGCATTCGACCAGTCTCACATACATCCAAACCACGTTCGGTTCAGGCCGGTTATGCCAAAAGACACCACCGTCGCATTCGTCCAGTCTCAAATGCACTCATATATTCAGCCAATCTCACATACACCCAAACCACGATCGGTTCACGCCGGTTATGCCAAAAGACACCACCGTCGCATTCTACCAGTCTCACATACACCCAAACCACGTTCGGTTCAGGCCGGTTATACTAAAAGACACCACCGTTGCATTCGTCGAGTCTCAAATACATTCATATCATCAGCCAATCGCACATACACCCAAACCACGTTCGGTTCAGGCCGGTTATGCCAAAAGACACCACTGTCGCATTCGACCAGTCTCACATACGCCCAAACCACGTTCGGTTCAGGCCGGTTATGCCAAAAGACACCACCGTCGCATTTGTCCAGTCTCACATACACCCAAACCACGTTCGGTTCAGGCCGGTTATGCCAAAAGACACCACCGTCACATTCGTCCAGTCTCAAATACACTCATATTTTCAGCCAATCTCACATACACCCAAACCACGTTCGGTTCAGGCCGGTTATGCCGAAAGACACCACCGTCGCATTCGTCAAGTCTCAAACGCACTCATATATTCAGCCAATCTCACATACACCCAAACCACGTTCGGTTCAGGCCGGTTATGCCAAAAGACACCACCGTCACATTTGTCCAGTCTCAAATACACCCAAACCACGTTCGGTTCAGGCCGGTTATGCCAAAAAACACCACCGTCGCATTCGTCCAGTATCAAATACACTCATATCTTCAGCCAATCTCACATACACCCAAACCACGTTCGGTTCAGGCCGGTTATGCCGAAAGACACCACCGTCGCATTCGTCCAGTCTCAAACACACTCATATATTCAGCCAATCTCACATACACCAAAACCACGTTCGGTTCAGGCCAGTTGTACTAACAAACACCACCGTCGCATTCAGCCAATCTTACATACACCCATAACACGGTCGCCTTAGCCCGGTTGTGCCAAAGGACGTTGCCTTCGGCCAGTCTGACATCCACCACTACCATGACTGCCTCAAACTGGTTGCACCAACAGGCACCACCACCGTCATCGGCCAGTCTCACATAACCCAAATCACGTTCGGTTCAGGCCACTTTTGCAAAAAGACACCACCGTCGCATTCGACCAGTCTTACAAACACCCAAACCACGTTCGGTTAAGGCCGGTTATGCCAAAAGACACCACCGTCGCATTCGTCCAATCTCAAATACACTCATATCTTCAGCCAATCTCACACACACCTAAGCACTCAATCTTCAGCCATTCTCGCATACACCCAAACCACGTTCGGTTCAGGCCGGTTATGCCAAAAGACACCACCGTCGCATTCGTCCAGTCTCACATATACCCAAACCACGTTCGGTTCAGGCCGGTTATGCCAAAAGACACCACCGTCGCATTTGGCCAGTCTCACATACACCCAAACCACTTTCGGTTCAGGCCGGTTATGCCAAAAGACACCACCGTCGCATTCGACCATTCTCACATACACCCAAACCACGTTCGGTTCAGGCCGGTTATGCCAAAAGACACCACCGTCGCATTCGACCAGTCTCACATACATCCAAACCACGTTCGGTTCAGGCCGGTTATGCCAAAAGACACCACCGTCGCATTCGTCCAGTCTCAAATGCACTCATATATTCAGCCAATCTCACATACACCCAAACCACGATCGGTTCAGGCAGGATGAGCCAACAGACACCACCGTCGCCTTCGGCCACTCTCACATGCACCCATATCACAGTAGCCAATCTGCACCCATATCACAGTCGCACCAAAAGACACCACCATTGCCTTCAGCCAATCTCACATACACTCAAACTACGTTCGGTTCAGGATGGTTATGCCTAAAGACACCACCGTCGCATTTGTCCAGTCTCACATACACCAAAACCACGTTCGGTTCAGGCCGGTTGTGCCAAAAGACACCACCGTCGCATTCTACCAGTCTCACATACACCCAAACCACGTTAGGTTCAGGCCGGTTGTGCCAAAAGACACCACCGTCGCATTTGGCCAGTCTCACATACTCCCAAACCACGTTCGGTTCAGGCCGGTTGTGCCAAAAGACACCACCGTCGCATTCGACCAGTCTCACATACACCCAAACCACGTTCGGTTCAGGCCGGTGGTGCTAAAAGACACCACCGTCGCATTCGACCAGTCTCACATACACCCAAACCACGTTCGGTTCAGGCCGGTGGTGTCAAAAGACACCACCGTCGCATTTGGCCAGTCTCACATACACCCAAACCACGTTCGGTTGAGGCCGGTTATGTCAAAAGACACCACCGTCACATTCGTCCAGTCACAAATACATTCATATCTTTAGCCAATCTCACATACACCAAAACCACGTTCAGTTCAGACCGGTTTTGCCAAAAGACTCCACTGTCGCCTTTGGCCAGTCTCACATCCACCACTACCATTTGACCGCCTCAAGCTGGTTGCACCATAAGACACCACCGCCGTCATCGGCCAATCTCACATACACTCAAACCACGTTCGGTTCAGGCCGGTTGTGCCAAAAGACTCAACTGTCGCCTTCAGCCAATCTCACACACACCTAAACCCAGTTCGCCTAAGGCCGGTTGTGCCAAAAGACACCAATGTCACCAATCGCCAATCATACATCCATATTACCGTACTCTTAGGCCAGATGTTTCAACAGACAATCTCACATAAACACATATCACGGTCGCCTTAGGCCAAATGTGCCAACAGATAGCACTGTTGTGTGCGGCTAGTCTCACATACACCCCTGCCTTGATCGCCTTAGGCCGGTTGCGCCAACAGACACCACTGTCGCATTTGGCAATCTCACATACACCCAAACCACTTTCGCCTCAAGCTGGTTCTGCAAACAAAACCACTGTCACCTTCACCCAGTCTCACATACACCCATATCACAATTGCCTTAGTCTAAGGCTACACACCAACTCTTACAATCATTTTGCAAAACTTTCACACACTGTAAAATAACATGTTCCAATACACAGACATTTGTATACAAAACAGGATAAATATGGTATTTCAGAGCTTAAGAGTTCCAGAATTTTGTGTTACACTACTGCACTGATTACCAGACCATATTAATATTGCGCACATCTTTACATCAAGTAGGTTACCCGACTCAGAAATATACATATATATATATATATATATATATACACATACATATATATTTGTATATATATATACACAAATGCACATTTTCTAATACATTAATAATTACAGTGCATGATAATTGGCACTTATTTGTACAAAAGAAGTTGTGTACATAACAGCACAGCAAATCCCCCCTTGTGCCATAAAAACCCTTTAAATCACCAATAAAAGATAATAAACTTTAACCATCAAGTGAGAGTACACATCAAAAATGATAAATAGACAAGCCTTAGGTCATGCAAAGAAACTAAGGCTTGTCTATTTATCCAAAAAATAGCCTTAGTTTCTTTCCATGACCTAAAGAAAAGTTAACCATTAACCAATTGCTTCTACACTGTCAGTCAAAGACTATTGGCAGGATGTATGGGTTACAGCGTTAGTGCTTCACATGAGCTTCAATTCTTGCAAATGGTGTCCAACAAACATTAAAGATACACAAGTAACGTTCAGAAACATTAATTGCAGCTGGATATGGCTATGGCTATTGGACTTCAAAAAAGGAGTTCAAAAGGTTGGGTACATCTTAACCACATTGACGTTAGATTTGTATTCTGTTAAAAGCGCTGACAAACAAAACTGTTGCCACCTGATTCTTCAATACTAAAATGTGTACCACTTTCTCTGTTAGTTTTACTGAAACAGAAATTAAATGTGAAGGCAGAGAATCCCTTACTGACAGCCCATTAAAACCAGGGCCGGCCCGACAATGGAGCCGAGTGGGGCAACCTCTCCAGGCGGCACTCTTGAAGGGGCGGCTCTTCGCCGCCCCAAGCCTTTTTTTTTTTTTTTTAAAGCGAAAGAGAGAGAAAGGGGCGCCGGTGTCAGTACCCGCTCGGCGCCCCTCGCTCTCTCCTCTGCGGCGAGTCTCCCTGTTCGGTCTCGGTGCCGGCTTGTAATGCTGAGTGCCGGAAGATTTCCAGCGCTCAGCATTACAAGCCGGCACCGAGACCGAACAGGGAGACTCGCCGCAGGACTGCTGAAAGGTGAGTACAAGGGGGGGGGGGGCGGAAGGGACGGAGGGAGAGGAAGGGTACATAAGGGGGGGCGGCATTTTAAAATTCGCCCCAGGCGGCATTTTGCCTTGGGCCGGCCCTGATTAAAACATACTGCAATAAACTGGATAAAATCCTTATTGCTTCAAAAAGCAGGTCTAGCAATAAGTACCGTATTTGCACGATTATAAGACGACCCTGAATAAAAATCTGAAGATTAATTTATGAAAAAAAGAAAGAGCCTGAATATAAGATGACACTATAGGAAAAAAGTTTTACCAGTAAATGTTAATTCATGTAAACTATGTGAACAATTTTTTTTTTAAATAAAAGCTATGATTGAGAAAAATATTTTGTTTTTATTTCCTTTTTTTCAACCTGCCACCCTAGTTATGCACATCTGCCCCTTGGCTTGCCACTCTGCCCCATGATATCCCTTTTAACCCTCTAAATGCCACTGTGCCCCATGACATACCTTTTGACCCCCTATTTGCCACTCTGCCTCCAGAACTGCCTTATACCCCTATATGCCACTGTGGCATTTAGGGGGTTAAAAGGCATTTCTGGAGGAAGAGTGGTGTATAGAGGTGTTAAAAGGCATTTCTGGAGGCAGAGTGGCATTAAGGGGATTAAAAGGCATTTCACAGAGCACTCTGCCTCCAGAAATGCCTTATGCCCCCCATTTAACACTCCCTCCCTCCTCCAAACTTACCGGTGCTTCTGAGTCCCCGGTGCTTAGTCCGGGCAGCGTGTAGAGCTCTACGCAATTCGCGTAGACAACTTCCGCTGCAGCCGGGAGGAGGTGCGGTTAGCAGCGGGGGTTGTCTGCGTCCATCGCGCAGACCTTCCCCGGCTGTCAGGGTTCACGGGGAACTCTGATCTCTGACAGCCGCTGAAGGTCTGCGTGATGGACGCAAAAAACCCCCCGCTGCAGCGGAAGTTGTGTACGCGAATCGCGTAGAGCTCTACACGCTGCCCGGACTAAGCACCGGGGACTCAGAAGTACCGGTAAGTTGGGGGGGGGTGTAGACAGGAGGATCCAGGTCCCCTGCATCGCTGCAGGGGATCTGGATCTTAGTCTCATAGTCAGACCTAGTTGAGGTGTGATTATAAGACGACCCAAATTTTTTGCTCTGGAAAAAACCTTGTCTTATAATCGAGTAAATACGGTATCTTGCACTAACAGCCATATCTAGAAACATGAAATGCTAAAATAGTTTCTGTTTCAAATGATTATCATATTTCTGATTTAAAGTATTGTTGCACAGAAACAACCCCCCATCGCTTAATCAGGTGAGCCCAAAGAGAAAGTCCAAGGTTACAGCAGACAGCCTTCTGCAACTCAACAGAGCAAAACCTGTCTGCCTCCAGCTGAGTGCTAAGCCCAATCCTGCTCCTACACAGGGAGTCGAACCTGAGCCAGCACCCGCGTGGCTGACAGTCTCCATTGCTGTTATCCCGTTAAAACAGAAAGTTCCCATGAAGAAAATAAAATGTCAGACCTGTATTTGTTTGAGACCACCAGTTCTTCATCCTGTAGAAGAAGCGACCTTCGCGTATACCAACTGGAATCCTGATACACTGCCAGGTAGCTAGCAACATCTATGTCTCCATCCAGACGCATCTGAGGGAGCTGACTGTGCAGAGAAGATTTTCAGAATGCAAGTGCCTATTGTTGCATCGCACTGACATCATCAGTGTCTATGACATCATTCACTGTTCTCAGCATCTGAAAATGATGTTTAACACAGCTATTTAAATCAAACTATATTCTTTATCTATTCTAGACAGAGATAATTTACTTCCAATGTTAGAGATTCTGCTTGAATAATCTGAGTAGATGGGAAGTCCATACACTTTATCAGAGAGTACAAGACTTTAGAAAATCAAGGCTTAAAACATATATCTAGAGGATTTTCCTGATGGCCGATAATTTGTTGAGTTATACTGCTTGGTTGCTGCTGAGATTAATAATATTTTGAATAAACCATTCACCAATTCATCATTATGTTTGTGGATTTTGGGTTATACTACCGCTCTGCTTATCAGACCATATTAAAACGGCTGCATATCCATACATGGAGCAAGCTACCGGACTCTGAAACTTATATATATATATAATTGGCCCATGGATGCTCTGTTTTCCATATTGTAAACAGCCAGTTGGGGCAACTAGAGAACTCATCTTAACCATCCCATTACGCAGAAGCTAATGTGAATATGAATATAAAAATCATCACAAAATCACACACAAACAAAGACATGCTAATTATTGCCATAATTCTTCGTGATGACTTCATGGCGTCCGGGATGGATCGCAGACATTAAAATCAGTGGCGCACAGGTCCGGCACAACAGACACGCAAGATGGCCGCCGGCCTACAGATCACTCAGCCTGGGGGAGGGGCTCCTCCGCAGCGGGCTAGCCCGCCCACTGCCGGAGGAGAAGAGCCGGTTGGCAGTGCTCCAGAAGCATCTATGGGACGCAGGCAGCACTATGCCGCCCCAAAGTCACTGATGGATCCGGTAAAAATAAAGAGGTAAGTCCCGATACTCGGTTTTACCGCTTTAATTTTCTGGAGGAGGCGGGGTCTATCGGGTCACGCAGCGTCATTGCGTGACCCCGAGGGAGCTGCAGTAAGCGCCTGCTAGGTCAACACGGTGAGTTAAGTGTGTGAGCTGCTTCAGTGTGTTTTGCTTTGGTTGTGTGTCCGCGCGGGTATGTTTACGTGCGTCAGTGTGTCCGCGTGGGTATGTTTACGTGCGTCAGTGTGTCCGCGTGGGTATGTTTACGTGCGTCAGTGTGTCCGCGTGGGTATGTTTACGTGCGTCAGTGTGTCCGCGTGGGTGTGCGTCAGTGTGTCTCATTTGGTAAATTAGACACGCTAAGATACTAAATCAGAAACACTAACATACAACATGTGCTTGGGTACATTAGTAGTAGTTTGTGGGTACAGTAGTAGTAGTAGTAGTGTGGGTACAGTAGTAGTAGTAGTAGTAGTGTGTGGGTATAGTAGTAGTATTAGTAGTGTGTGGGTACAGTAGTAGTAGTAGTGTGTGGGTATAATAATAGTAGTGTGTGTAGTTGTGAGTGACCTCGCGGTTAAACGTGAGGATACCCGTGAAGTGTGCCGCCAGCCAAAAAGGTCTGCAGACTGCTACTAAAGATGGAAGGAAAGGGGAGGGGGGTGAAGAAAGGTTTGTTTGTGAGTCTGAATATATATATGTATGTATACAAAGACAAAAAGTGAAACGCTGGCACTCAATGAAGATGAGAGCCAAACTGTGTGTTGCTGAAATATAATAATTCCTTTATTTGGGTTCGTAGTCCCGTATTAAAAATTCATAATACTAAAAATACGAATATATTTTATACTTTTTTAAATAGTATATAATATGATACAATCAAAACAATGTCATCTAAAGAAAGCCCTTGTCCTGAAAAAAAAATAAATATATAACTTGTGTGGGTTCAGTAAACGGGAAAGAAGAAAATCACAGCTAAACACGAGCAGCACAGAAATGTTAAAAATAGCCATTGTCACAAAGGGTACAAAAAATAAAATCAGCCTTTGTCACAAAGGAGTTAAACAACATGAGTGCTTAGGGTCATTGTCCTGCTAGAAGGTGAACCTCCGTCCCAGTGTCAGATCTCTGGGAGACTGAAACAGATTTCCCTGTATTTAGCGGCATCCATCAATTCTCACTAGTTTCCCTGTTCTTGTCGATGAAAAACACAGCATGATGCTGCTACTATGCTTCACCGTGGATGGTGTTCTCGTGGTGGTGATAGGTTTTGGGTTTGCTGCAGACAACGTAATGTTTTTCTTGATGGCCAAAAAGCTCAATTGTCTCCTCTGATCAGAGTACCTTCTTCCCTATGTTCGGCAAGTCTCCCACATGCCTTTTGGGAACAGGAAATGTATTTAGCCTAGCTCTGTGGAGCTCTCCCCCTCTTATGAGATCCCCATGTACGCAGGTAAGAGGAAAGCTGCGGGTGAGGGATGCTTGCTTTGAAGCACTCCCTCTGCTGGAAATATGCCGCTGCCGCTAATATATAGTGGCAGCAGGTGCGTTCATGTGTGTCCAGCAGGGAGGTGGCGCGTGTGATGTCTGCAGAGTGGCGTGGCTTAAGCTGGTGATCTGTACTTTTCTGCAAGTTTGTCGGTAACCTGTTTGGAAAGTTCCTTGGTCTTCATGGTGCCCCTTGCTCGGTGGTTTGCGGACTCTGGGGCTTTTCAGAACAGGTGTGTATATATATAGTGAGATCATGTGACACTTATATTGCAAACAGGTGGTCTTTGATTATGTGACTTCTGAAGGTAATTGGTTGCACCAGATATTTGGGGGGGCTTCATAGCAAAGAGTTGAATACGTATGCTACTTTTCCCTCTTTCATGTTTTAGAATAATTTAAAAAAATATATTTTCTTCATTTCACTTACCAATTTGGGCTATTTTGTGTATGTCTATTGCATGAAATCCAAATAAAAATCCATTTTAATTACAAGGGGGTGAACACATGAAACCCCCTCCCAAAACGCAGGTACTCCAAATCTATGTCCGAGCTCCATGGTAGTTAGAGTCTCTGGTAATTTGGGAAATTGGGAAGTAGTTCCAACGAAGCTTTGTACACACCTCCCTGAAAACAGAACCTCTGCGAAGGCCAGGGCCTGTAGTCTGTATGGAGGAGGCTGGAGCCCAAACCCCCTTTTGGAGCCTGGGGCACTGAGACTTCAGCGACAGATGTGTGCGCATTCAGGCTGTTAAAAACAAACAGCAGAAAGAAAAAAATATTGCATTTCTTTGTTTTTATTTCCCAACCTGCCCCCCAGTTATGCACATTTGAGCCCAGGCTTGCCACACTGCCTCCCAGATATGCCACATACCCCCACATATGCCACTCTACTCTCCCCACATATGCCACTCTGCCCCTCACAAAGACTTACCCCCGTGCTCCAGACTCCTTGGTGTCTAGTAGGGGCAGCCGGTGAACGTCTGTGCGATGTGCGTAGACAACCTCTGCTTCTGGCTGGCACTTTTGCTGGAGCTTCTAGGACTGAGCACAGGAAGGTCATGTGACACCGGTGCTCCATCATAGAAGCCCCAGTAGAAGTGCCGGTAGTAACAGAGATTGTCTCCATGCATCGCACAGACGCCCACCGGCTGCCAGAGAGAATGATCCGGCTCCTCTGCAGAACTGCAGGAGATCCTCCTCTCTGGCAGCTGGTGAACGTTGCGCAAAGCACGCAGACCACCTCCGCTGTGCTGGCTGATACTTCTGCCGGGGCCTCTATGGAGAAGCACCGGAAGGTCATGTCAAGCTGGTGCTCCATCATAGAAGCCCAGGCGGAAGTGGAGGACATGTATGTATGTAGTGTGTATGTATGTTGATGTAAGTGCGTAAGTCTGTGAAAGTATGTGTGTGTTACTGAGGGAGAGGCCGATTACAATAATGAGTATGTAGAGAGAGAGAAACGAGAGAGATATGGGCAGGAAGTAGATAATGAGACAGGGAAATTATGAGAAAGGGGAGAGAAAGTGTGTTAAGGCAAGGACAAGTGTAAGCCAGGATGTCTATGTGTAAGGCAAATGTGAATGTGTGTGAGTATGTATGTGTGTTTATGGGCAGGCAGTAAGAGTAGTGCATCTGTTCCCGTTTTGGGCCTAAAGGTTATGCAATAAATCAATGGTGCACCCGAGCCAGACTAAGAGGAGACCTGAGAAGCTGAGGAAACCACTCTGCGTGCAATATAGATGCTGGGTAATTCTAGTGGATACAAAATTGACTTCTGTCTAGGGGCGCTTAAAACCACGATCACGAATAGCTCGTATACCGATATAAAAGTGAAAAAGAAGGAAAAAGAAAAAAATATATAGTGTAATAAAGTAAAAATAATAAAACTCCGGCACAAAGCTTCAATGAATGCACTCACAATGTGGATAAGCTTTTAGCGCGTATATCACAACCAGTCCTCGGTGTATGTGTTGTTCCCTTGGCTCCACATATAAGCAAGAAAAGAAAATCTAATAGGGTAATACCTTTACCATTAATATGTGTGCTATGTAGTAATGCACTCACATTTAGTAGAGGAATATCAAGCTCATCTAGTTTGTTGTCCTGCAGTGGAGCCGATCCTTTGATGAGATTCCTGAGAAGTTATGTTGGTTTCCACAAGAAAAATTCCTTCAATATTCCGGTGTGAAAATGAATAAAGCGCAAGTGCTTATGTATATAATAAATAGTATGTATTCATTAAATATGTGCCAAAAAATAGATCCAAAAAAGCGGGATAAAATAAATAAATAAATAATTTAATCTGGGACTAAGCCCTTATCACACTCTTGTCGGCAACTACACCATATAGGGGTTTACAAAGTTGTCACGACAAGCTAAAAAAGTACTTAAACAATTATAAAATGTAATAAATAAAATATATAAAAAATGTAATAAAAAAGACGAATCAAAGTCCAAAATAAACGATCCTCAACGCGTTTCGCTGTATATAGAGGCTTCCTCAGGAGGTATAATTGTGGCCGAGTGATGTTCATCCTTTTATGCTTCCCCCGGTCGCATCATCTGCGTTCTTTTCGTTCCGTCCGTCTGTTGCCGTCACGTCATCACGTATTCATTCTGCCGCGTGCGTGCATGCTGTATGTCCCATCTACGTGTCGTTTTTCATATTCCATGTCTTCCTACCCATGCAGTGTATCGGGTATGTACTTCTTCTTGAATCTACGTGCAGTGAGGGATCACATATCCCGGGAACAAAATAAAAAGTTAGATTTGTCAATGCAACAGAGTTTGTTTTATTTGAAACCTGGAGGGACGGATTTCGAGGGAGTTATTTATATAAAAATAAAAATAAAAAATCGGCTAGTAGGAATCATCAATATCCACCATATGGGCGATTCCTCATGAAAAACATGATTTTGTATATTTTAAATAAAAATAAAACATAATCCATAACTCATATCAACGGATTATGCGGGTGATGCCTAATATATCCATGGCTTATACAAGTGGGATCATCAAGAGGTAAGAAAAAATTGGAAAATCAAGGGATAAGGGGATAAAATATACTCTTCAAATTATCAATATGGTTAAGTTTTCACTTTCTGTGTAAATACATCAAATATTGCAGATATGTGCTCATGAAGAGAAGGGATGAAGAGGAATAATGTGATATATATAGAATATAGATTATTACAATGTATGTAAATAGCTTAAACCCATAAGGAGGTAATATTTTTTATTATTTTATGAAAAAGAAAAAGTGAATATTGTCATCAAGTGTTGTGCAAAAGGTGGGTGAATAATATGTTGTTTATTAATATTCTTATGTATTCTTAGTTGTTTTTATCTAGTTACTTGTCTATTAACCTATAATGTTATACACAAAGTGAGTGTCTTTCTTATCTAATTTTATTCTTGTGTATTTTTATTTGTGATTGTTTATTAATTAATATTTCTCCATTATGTAAGGTGAATGAGATCTGTTTCATTAAAGTGAGTTCTTTAAGTTTTCATCGTGTCCTGTGGTGTGTCCTAAAAAATTATCCGTAAATTAATTATTTGTGAATAAAATCGAATGGTAAAGCGAGGGCTAAAACTGATATTCCTACAGAAAAGACAAAATATCTATTTCTAAGTTCAGACCACCCTTTTTGTATGGAATCAAAGTCCAAAATAAACGATCCTCAACGCGTTTCGCCGTATATAGAGGCTTCCTCAGGAGGTATAATTGTGGCCGAGTGATGTTCATCCTTTTATGCTATATATGGTATACGAGCTATTCGTGATCGTGGTTTTAAGCGCCCCTAGACAGAAGTCAATTTTGTATCCCCTTTTCAACATTCTGTGGAGAGTGTTTTGTAGGGTTGCAGCTATAGACCCGACCGCCAGAAAGGAAAGTATTTTGGTTTCTTTCTTTATTTTATAACTTTTTCACTTTTTTGACACTGGGTTTCACCTCTTCACGTTCTATACTTTAATTCTAGTGGATGCAGCCTGGGCAAGTGTCCTGTCTACGTGTAATCTGGTTGCTTGCGCAAGTCCTTATGTGTGCAATACGAATGAGGACCAGTCAATACACTCTAATACACAACCCTCATCAGGTGCCAAAAAAGCAGAGACCGGCTGATGGGGGGGGCAAGACAATTTTCACACCAGGGCTCTGTGTTTTCTAGTTACGCTCCTAATGTAGAGTCCCCAACCCTGACCGCTCCCTGCTACATGAGAGCTCTGTAAGAGCTAGTGTGCATTAAGTGTTACTTTGCAATCACGGCCACCTTCGATCCCCACAGAGATTTGTGGGGTTTTCTTTTGGCAATTTAGAAATGGAAATGGGTGTTCTGAGATTATCAGTAGGTATACTTTTTGATTCATCTCTGCAGGCCATTAATTTTTGCTTTGAAAGCGCTTTGCACACACATGATTTTGGGTGGGAATGTATTACTCCCGTTCTCCGCTCTCTGGCCAGTTGTGTACAGCATCGCGGCAGAGAAGCTGAAGAGGAGGCTCTACCAAGTACAGGAGTGGTTAGACACCAGCAACAGGAGCTTTCCTCTCAAGCTGAACTGCCTTTATCTGCAAAAAAAAAATGTGATTTCAGATAAGGGGTTCTCAGATAAGAAAAGGATACTTAACTTGCATTACCGAATTTTAGTACATGTTTATAAAACCTACATTTAACCACATTTCATTACAGTATACTCAGAGGATGTTGTACTCTTTGTTTAAATCATCCTGTAGCTCTCTGGGCTGACTTCATATGCAAAACTGACCGTTCCGCTGCCTATGTTGCTGCTTTCGAGGAAGGGTATGTATTTTGGATATCAATCCTCTTTTGTTTGTTTGGTTTTTTTCCTGGCTTAGGGTGATTGTGGGTCTTAAAGGGGAGATATATATAAAATTAACAATGGGTTGTTGGATGTGTATAGTTATGTTATAAATAATTTGTGCTCTGTTGAAACAGAGCAATGGTTCAGTCATTCTATATAATGCTCATTATGCCTAATACATGTAGTGAGTAGAAGGCAACACCTTTCTATGGTTTTAAGCATATATGTTTATTTAACCATAATTTAGCATTTACAAAAAGTCCCTAGAGTACCCTAACACATATATAAGGTTTTTTCTTTTGTAGGCTCAATATTCTAGTGCACGGGATCAAAAAGAAAATATGGTCTAGAAGTGGAATTGTCACTTTTAACCCACTTATTAAAACTACCAATAAGTGTTTTGCTTATCAAGTAGTGTAATTGTTTTGAGGATAGTTATCAGATTTCCCTGAGAGATATTAATAATTTTCTGTCCCAAAATTATCTTCCTTCTCCTCACCCCACTCTTTTGGATTTTACTTAACCATAGCGGTGAGATAACATAATATAATGGATTAATCATGCAAATCCAAATTACAGTTAGTTAAGGTTTTGCTCCCACAAAAAAGGGATTTCTGAACTATATATAATCTGTAAACACCACTAGAGTATAGAACTACAACATGTAGATTTTTGGAAAAGTGACAGATCTTCTTTAAACCCCTTCAGTCCCCTATGGACGTACCGGTATGTCTAAAAAATGCATCCCAAGAATCCCCTATGGACGTACCGGTACATCCTGCCCTTACACGGGAGATCAGGCATCGCCAGCTTTCTGCTGTCCAATCTGATGTAATAGCTTCCGGCACAATAGCCGGAAAACTGTTACATTTTTAAACGCTGATCGCACGATCAGGCATTCCCTTCCGGGTCGCAGACCCTGCAGGGGATATCCTGTCCTCCGATGAGGCACAGACTCTGTGGGGACTTGCATAGAGATCACAGTGTGATCGGTGCAGGGGGATCGCAGAGAGGAGAGTGAGAAACCATGTTTCTCACTCGTCTCCCATGCTGAAACAGACAACTAAGGGAAAAAAGTTAGTGATTGAAGAAAAAAACCCATAAATAAATCACCAAAATAATACAATAAAAAAATAATAGTGAGCTAAGTGATGTCATTGTGACATCACTGGCATTAATAACATGTTCAAGAGGTCCCTAAGAGGATCTCTAACCATTTTTATATATATAAAATATAATAATAATTTAAAAAAAAAAAAAACCCTTACATCCCATTGCCCTAACATCTACCCAGTATAACCCTCCTGCCCCCATTCACAACCCCCAAACCCGTTAAGCCATAAGCATAAAAATTCTACGAATCATGTACACCTTCTAGTATGTTCCCTATAAGTGCTGGGAAAGTATGGAAAATCTATATAAATTAGGTATTTCTGAAATCAGGACACCTGAATTGATAAATTTGGAGGGAATTTTCCATCACTTTTACCTAATTTTGTGAGGATTCAGAGGGGAAATGTAAAAAAAAAAAAAAGTGGTTTTTTTTCTAATTTTTCCTAGTTTTTACTAAATTTCTCATTCTAAATTTTCACCTAATCATCCAACTATGGTATCAAAAGAAAGCTCTATCTCTCCTTGAAAAAACAATATATAGTTTACATGGGTACACTATTCGCAGGAAAAGAGAATAATCGCTGAACCGGCATAGCGCAAAATTGCTCTGGGACTTGAGGTACCAAAAACCCCTGGGATTGAAGGGGTTAATATCTCCTTGGGTGTTGCTCACAAAAAAGTACTTAATCTCACATCTATTATGTGGCTATGAAGGAGAGCGTATATGTGGATAATAGGGAGACATAGCTATCTGATTACATTAATGGCAGAACATCAATCTGCTTGACACAGAAATTAAGATAAATATTTCTGAGAAGGACTGGGATAAGATGAGTTTACATCATGTCAATTATAGGTTTATGTGCACTTACAAATCTCATAATTTTAAGAACAAAAAATAGCTAACTGTGAAGTTGAATTACGTAGAAGACTAGTGATGGCCGTTTACCTAGTCATAGACAAGTTATGACCCATTTATTTTAACGAAAGATTGGCTACTGGGTAAAAAAACCACTTTTTGAAGTTAAAACCACTTTTCAAACTCTTTTTATAAATAGCTCCCATAGAGCCATATTAAGAAAAATGCTGGGCATGGAGCTTAAATATGCTATTGCTGCTTTCTTTAAACTTTGCCCCAAGATTGCAAATATTGCCCTTTGTGCTCACTACCGGAGAGCAATTGGCATCTTCTCTATACATTGCATATATATATATTAGGGCTGCAACAACTAATCTATAATAATCGATAATGAAATTAGTTGCCAACGAATTTCATTATCGAATAGTTGAATCGATTTTTATCGATTAGGGTTTTTTTCAGAGCAAATGCTCTGGAAAAAAACCCCCTCATTTTATAATCCATTTCACTCAGTGTGACTCACAGCAGTTACTACTTACCAGTCCCTCCCTGCAGTCACTCTGAATATTGGCCCCACCCATTTCCTAAAGCGTCCACATGGCCCATCAATTCATCTAATTGTGAGTATAAAATTAATATTTGGGTTACAGAAAGTTAGGGGAAGTGGGGGTTAATTTAGGGGCAGTTATGGTTGATGAAGTGTTTAGGGTTAATTTAGGGGCAGTTATTGTTGATGGGGTTGTTAGGGTTAATTTAATGCTGAGGACTGAGGGTTAATTTAATTAATTTAATAAGGTTAACTTAAGGTGCAGTTAGAGGTAAAGGGGGGGCAAACTAAGGGGAAGCTAAATCCTGGGGGCAGTGAAGATTATTAATGTATTTATAAAAGTATGGTGTCGGTGTGCTGTGAACGAGTCTGTGAATCTATGAAGGCACTATGGCATATCTGGGGGGTTATATGGCATATCTGGGGAGGACGGGTTGACATATCTGGGGGTATAAGGCATATCAGGGGGCACAGTGGCATATCAGGGAGTATAAGGCATATAGGGTATATATAGCGTGGAAACAATCTCCGTTACTGCCGGCACTTCTACTGGGGCTTCTATGATGGAGCACCGGTGTTACATGAACTTCCTGTGCTCAGTCCTAGAAGCTCCAGCAAAAGTGCCAACCAGAAGCAGAGGTTGTCTACGCACATCGCACAGACGTTCACCAGCTGCCCCTACTAGACACCAAGGAGTCTGGAGCACGGGGGGTAAGTCTTTGTGGGGGGCAGAGTGGCATATGTGAGGAGGGTGGAGTGGCATATCTGGGGTATGTTGCATATGTGGGAGGCAGAGTGGCATATGTGAGGAGGGTGGAGTGGCATATCTGGGGTATGTTGCATATGTGGGAGGCAGTGTGGCAAGCCTGGGCTCAAATGTGCATAACTAGGGGGGCAGGTTGGGAAATGCATTTTTATTAAAGTTTTTTTTATTCTGCTGTTTGTTTTTAACATCCTGTTTGTTTATTAAATTATTTTAAATAAATGAAAAATTTACATTTATTTTTTTATCCGATTAATGGAAAAAAAATTGGCCAACTAATCGATTATGAAAATTTGCTTCTACACTGCTTTTAGTGCATTGGTCTATTGGCAGGACGTATGGGTTGCAAACAGTATGAATAGCACTATTGCTTCACATGCGCTTTGGTCCTTGCTAATGGTGTCCACCAAACATTAAAGATACACAAGTAATGTTGAGAAACATTAATTGCAGCTGGATATGGCTATGGCTATGGCCTGAATGGTAAAAAAAAGGAGTCCAAAGGTTGAGTACATCTTAACTACATTGATGTTGAATTTGTATTCTGTTAAAAGCGCTGACAAACAAAATTGTTGGTAATGGTTAACGTTTGCAGCAAATGGAACCTAATTCTTCAATACTAAAATGTGTACCACTTTCCCTGATGGTTTTACTGAAATAGAAATTAAATGCAAAGGCAGAACATCCCTCACTGACAGCCCATTAAAACAGCCTGCAATAAACTGGATAAAATTCTTATGACTTCAAAAAGGAGGTCTGGCAATAAGTATCTTGCACTAACAGCCATATCTTGAAACATGAAATGCTAAAATATTTTCTGTTACGAATGATTATCATATTTCTGACTTAAGTTGAAGAACTATGGTTGCAGGCACCCCCCCCCCCCATTGCCTAATCAGCATACCTGGGAACTCTCCAGGTTTGACCCGGAGATTGTCGGGTGAGCGCTGCTCCTCCAGTTCTCCCGGTCAAGACCCGAATCCTCCGATTCTTGACACGCCCTGCTCCCCACCCATTTTTCCTTTAAATGAGAGTGTTTCCTGCTGCGGTCAGTGAGAACGCCCCCGACTTCAGCGGGGCCACGTCCCACAAGGGAAGGCTCCAGGTAGCCGTAAGCCCAGAAGTTCCCAGGTATGCTAATCAGATGAGGCCAAAGAGAAAGCCCAAGGTTGCAGCAGACAGCCGTCTGCAACTCAACAGAGGAAAACCTGTCTGCCTCCAGCCGAGCGCTAAGCCCGATCCCTCTTCTACACAGGGATTCCAACTGCTGGAGGAGAAGAGCCGATTGGGGAAATCATTGATCTCCACGGCAGGCGAGCCCGCCCACTGCTGGAGGAAAAGAGCCTTTTGGGGAGATAAATGATCTCCTTCTAACAGGCGGCGCTCAAGAAGCAGAACCGATGCAATTTAGAGGGTTTTTAATTTTAACACGGAATTAAGCGCAAATCTAAATGCTTAAATCCAGTGGATGTAGAAGTATCTACAGGATTTTCCATATAAACTAGACATAGGTCATTAGCCAACATTATGTTGTGGCATTTACACTAGAATAAATGAAAAACACCCACATGGGTTTGATTCCAGAACTACGAATAGGTAAATACTATTACATGGTTTCCAAAAGCAACTCTCTGGCCCTTAAGATTTTAATGGAAGAGTCTTGAAGAGTGTTTTACCCTTTCTTCCTTCTACTTCCTTCTTCTTCCTGCTGTACATATTCTAATAATATCAACTCATTACACTGTAAATAGAGTAGAGCTCAAATGTTCAGAGAATCCCCTTTTAAACATTGTTGTGAGTCCATTATAGCATTGTATAGGATTCCAGGACTCTTAACTACCATCAGAGAAATGTCCCTATGGACTTTGACAGCAAAGCACATAATTACTTTAGTCTGTTGAAACATACTGGGTGGGACCATGAATAATGTAGATCACAGAATGTCTGCAGATAAGAACCATTTGGCTAATTCAGTCTTCCCATTCTCTGGCCGCTGTGCTTTACAAAAATATGCATTGAACTGGTAAAGTGTTTCCCAGGGGTAGGCTAATAAACTATTTTTGGTTTTTAGAATTCCTGATTTGTATTTTTTTATTTATTTATTATTTTTTTTTATTCTGCTGACATTTTTACTATATATGTTTATCAGATGGGTCATATATTTATGAAAACAAAAGTGCAATTTAGTATTTAGAAGCCAGGAAGAGTTCAGTTAGTTAGTTAGTATTGTAATTTTGATCTGTATAGCTTTAAAACCAAAGGTTTGTCATTTCTGAGAATCCACGTCATGTTACTTTTGCTGGCAGCAAATTCTTGCCAGTTGCAATATCACTAATGACCCAAGGGTCAATCATGTTTTCCTGGTTTTGTTTTTAAGCCTTTTTGTGATAGAATGTAAGATCTGGAAACATTGGGCTTTGGTACTTAGTATCTCAGGACCATTTTTTTTCCTGTGTGTGTGTGTGTATGTATGCATGTGTATATATATATATATATATATATATATATATTTTTTTTTTTTTTTATTTTTTTTTTTTTTACTTACACACAATGTGTAATGAAAATTTTATTTTATCTATTAAAAAAAAAAAAACAATCATAACGCGTAATCCAAGACCATTTTCCAAAAATGTAACTATTATGTCTAAAAAAAAAATAATAAAAAAAAATATTTACTTGGCTTTCCCTTGTACCATAATAGCATCACATCCAATTTCCCTTTTACTTTAATCCATTTTAATGTACTAATGATGCTTATTGTATCCTAGTATATCCTGTAGTATCCAATGACCTACTTACTGATAATGCCTTGTTAGGGTAGAAACTGGATTTATGAAGATTCACTTTTCCCTGTGGGTTTGTTTTTTTGTATTTTTTTTTTAAATGCGAAAGAATTATGTTTCTCATTAGCAATCATTATTGTTTGTATACATACTCTAGGGAAATCCACTTCATGTATAATTGGTGGACTGAATTAGTTAAAAAATTTGTAAAAGTATTTAGGGCTCCAACTAACAATTATTTTCATAATCGATTAGTTGGCCGATTATTTTTTCGATTAATCGGATAAAAAAAACTATACAAATTTTTCGTTTAAAATAAAAACGTATCATTTACATTACGATGTGTCATTAACACTGACATAATAATAAAGCTATATTTTAAAGGAACCCAAACACACTATTTTTCTAACTAAGTTTTAATACCAAAAGTTTTACAAGTAAATATTAATTAATGTAAAGTATATTTTTTTCATATTTAATAAAAATTATGACAAAAATTGCCTCTTGTTTATATTTTCTTTTATTTGCCAACCTGCCCCCCAGTTATGCACATCTCACTCCCAGCTTGCAACTCTACCCATATATGCCTTATACCTCCTATGTACCAGAGATGCCATTGTGCCCCCCAATATGCCTTATACCTCCTATATGCTACTGACATGCCACTCTGCCCCCTATATGCCACTCTGCCCCCTATATGCCACCATGCCCCCTGATATGCCTTATGCCCCCGATATGCCACTGTGCCCCGATATGCCTTATACCCCCTATATGCCACTGTGCCCCCTGATATGCCTTACACCTCCTATATCCCCACTGTGCCCCCTGATATGCCTCATAGCCCCTTTATGCCACTGTGCCCCCTGATATAAAACAAACTGACAGCGCTAAAATAGGCATAAAATATATGCTTTAATGAATATAGAAAAAAAAAGGATACACAATACAATATAAATATATATAAATATATGGACAATACAAACAAATCATATATTACAGCAATCAAAAAATAAAAAACACATCCCCCTTTTTTTTTCCCCTGGTTCCTGTGCTGGGACCTCTGCCCAACAGGGCTGCTCCGCCTTTCGTTTTTGCTGCCCAGTGGTTTGCGAGGTGTCCGCCTGGGGTTTCTGCCTACGGGTTGGCCCGTCCCTTGTTGAGGTTTCCCTTCCCCTGTTTGTTCACAATACGAGTTATCGTGTTCTTGTTTTCTGGGCATGGTCCTGGGGGTCGCTGTCTATGGGCCTTTTTTCTCCTATTTGTCTCCTCACTACTACCTTATCTTGCTGAGGCCTGTTCCTTTCCGCGACATTAGTGATGTCGATATTACTTTTTGTATGCACTGGTTCAATGATACCTATGTTGATGACTGCTGATGTTTCTGCTACCTGCACATCGTTATCACGCGAACAAAAAAAAAAAAAAAAAGAAATGATGTCTAGGCGCCGCTTTACTCTGACCTGTATGATTTTTCTTTTTGCATATTCTGTCGTATGCTGTGCCTGGAGGTCAATAAAAAACTTTTCAATCGAAAAAAAAAATAAAAAACACAAATTAAAGAATGCAAAGACATAATTAATAGATCCTGAAAAAATTCTACCTGCCCCACCAGGGGTTAATATATCAACAAAAGAAACACAGGGAAAATAAGCATAAAAGTAAAGATAATACTCCATGCTTACCTTACCCAGTGGTGCTTACTTGCTCCGTTTTTCTTCTGCTGCTATATTAACCCCTGGTGGGGAAGGTAAAAGTGAAGGGAAGTAGGGAGGTTGCGCACATCGCGCACTAAAATCCAAATCCCGTGCAGCGCTGCACGGGACCTGGATCCACTCTGGCAGCCGGTAGGGGTCTGTGCGATGCACGCAGACAGCCGCTTCTCCCCTCCGCTTCCGTTGGGGCTTCCATGATGGAAGCCGCACCGGAAGGTCATGTGACGCCGGGTTCAGTAATAGAAGCCCCGGCGGAAGTGGAGGGGAGAAGCGGAGGATGTCTGCGTGTCACGGAGCTGGCTAGTCCGACCGACTGCCTCCGCTGTCTTGTGCTCCCTTAGCCTGGGACAACACACTTTCCCCGGTTCCCCAGTCACTAGCCGAGACTCAGTGTAGGGTAAAACCAAACGAAGACTGCTTTATTTTAGACACACAGAGCTGGATATATCCAGCCAAACACACATTAACATAAAACAAGATATTGGGACCCAAACCGCCCCCTTAATCTCCCTCTCAGAGATAACAGGGGCAGTAACGGGATTAACAATACAATAGGTGGGGGAGACTGATTTATACAACATTAAACATCAAAGAATGGTGGTCACTCCCTGGTGGCAGATCCTAGCTGTCTGCTGGAGATAATCCCCTCAGCCAGTGATGAGATGATACTGCTGGGGGTAGCCACAGAAGCCTTTACAAACCCAGGGCCCATAGTCAATAGGGAGGAGGCTGGCAGTCAGGCTTCTCCAGTGGTCCCAGTGATGGAGGCTTCCGTCACAATTCTCCCCCCTTCGAATTGGACTGACATAGGATGAGACCCCAAACGGGTTGACTCCGTAGTCAGTCAGTTTATTTGGCCCATCAATGCCCTCCCAAAATTGTTGCTCCTGCTGCTGCTGGGAAGATGGGCCGGCTGCGCCATCTCCCGGGTACCGCTGGGGAGGGATGCCTCCTGCATCCCCTCCCTGGTGCTCCTGCTGCCGTTGAGGAGGGAGTTCAGGTTGATCCGGTCCCAGAATTAGGGTGTTCCACCTCCCTGCTTCTGCTGGGGGGGCAGGTCGGCCGCTGTATCTCCCTGAATTCCTGCAGCTTTGGTAGGTGCTGGGTAGAGGCCAGCGATGCTCTGCCCTGTTGCCAGCACTTCAGCTGGGGTTAGGGCATCTTGTGGGTCGGCCTGCCGCTGGTGAGGGAGGGCCGCTTCCTCCGCTCCCGGACATGTGAGCTGCCGCTGGGGAGAAGGGCCGGCTGCCGCATCTCCCTGGATCCCTGTAGTGATTGCAGGTGTGGGGCAGAAGCCAGCAGCGCTCTGCCCTGTTGCCAGCTCTTCAGCTGGGACTAAGAGATCTGGGCAGACTGCCCAGCATTCTGAGGACCCAGGTGTGGAGACTGCAGTGTTATCCACCCCTCTTGGGTTAACATCCTCAGACAATAAATCAAATAAATCCCCAGTCTCTGGTTGTGGTGTAAAGTCGCACAGCTCCAGTATTGGATCTGGATTAGCTGCCCAGCATCCCTGTGACTCAGGGGTGGAGACCGCAGTCCCATCCACCCCGCCTGGGTCAACATACTCAGCTGACCACTCAATCACATCCACAAAATCCACACAATCCCTGGACACTGGGGCATTCTGTTGAACGCGTTCGAACAGTTTTTTATACGCCTTCTCCAGTTCCCACTCCTGTGTAATTAAAAAGTCTAAATCACCCTTAAGTTCTAGTGCATCTGGGAGGTCCCACTCCCTGAAATCCCGGATGTCCTCAATCCGCCACTCCGCTGTGCTGCCGAAGTCCGGATCCTCCTGAAGACTATCCCATAATAATCCCAGGCCACCGAAGTCATAGCCCTCTGGAGAACATTCTTTCGCAGTTCCCCAATATGCTTGCTCTGTATACCACTGCAGAGCCCTATAGTGATCTTCCAGCTCTACCTCCTGTTGGACCAGCTTGTCCAATTCGGATACCCATTGCTCCTGGGGTTGCTGTCCCAGGAATGACATCCTAAATTCCCGCTGGTCTCTAATCTTTTGCTCGGAGCTTGGAAGACACTGACCCCGGCATATAACAGCCCTCTGCCATACTGACCGTCGAACCACTTGCCTCAGGTACTGGTATTGTTCTGTAGGCAGGGCAGTGGTGTAGCAGGAGAGGATGACCCGCAGCAGCCCCTGGAATTCTGATACCACATCCATGTCCTCGTCAAGGCGACCGAAGTCTGCCGTCCTGTCGGTTAATCCCGGTAGAAAGTAAGTGTCCCTCGGACTAAGAAGCAAATCCCACCGCTTGCCACCAATGTCACGGATCGTCCTGTGCCCCAGACTGGACACATCCGCCCGTCAGCTCCTTCCCTCTCCCAGTAAGCGGACGCGCTGCGGCTGTCCGAAGAAAGCAGTCACAGACCAGCACTTCCCTCAATCATGAGACAGAACTTCATGCTTTGAGGTTAAAAACAGAACTCTCTTTATTACAAACACACAGAATTTATATACAATCTACATTCACTGTGCACCGAACCCAACCCCCAATCCTATCAGACACATCCCATGACAAATCCCATCAGCCACATCCCCTCACAAATCCCATCGGTATACAGAGGATGTATCAGGTGAGGGGATTAAGGGATACAATGGGTTCCCCCACCTGTGTTATCCCCCCTGTAGTGCGGGTGCCGTCTGGGCAGACAGGGCTGTGTTGGCTGATTAACAGCCCCAGCCAGATTATGGGATCGTCTCCTTGAAGGCTGGAGCTGCAGCCACATTTAAACAGGGTACAAATAAATATAATAATAATAATAACAGTGAAGATCAGACATAGGTTCTTCACACTGCGCGTTTTGCACAGACCCTCACCGGGGGTGGCAGAGAGGATCCAGGTCTCCTGCAGCTTTGCGGGGGGTCTGGATTCTACTGTTCTCTATTTGAGATCGGATTATAGAAGGATGGAGTTTTTCAGAGCATTTGCTCTGAAAAACATAATTTTATAAATCGATAAAAATCGATTCAACAAATCGTTGACAACTATTTTCATAATCGATAATTATCGATTTTATCGATTCGTTGTTTCAGCCCTAAAAGTATTGCAATAAGTGTCTGGAAAGCCATTAACAGCATTTAAACAACAAGTGTTTGATAATTAATCACCAGAACACTAGAAAGTAGATAAAGCTCCAGGGCTAGATGGGATACACAGGAGCATACCACAGGAAGTTAGTCAAGCAATAGCCAGATTACTGTTTCTGATTTTGAAAGATTCTTTCCAGTCGGGAATTGTACCAAAGGATTGGCAAAGCTGATGTGGTTCCCATTTTTAAAAAAGGATCCAAATCTGAGCTTGGGAACTACAGACATGTAAGCTTAACATCTGTGGTGGGGAAATTGTTTGAGAGTTTATTAAGAGATGGCATATACTATACTGTACATAAACTAATAATATCAACACATTACACTGTAAATAGATTAGAGCTGAAATGTTCAGAGAACAAATTAACCCCTTAATGACAAAGCCCACAGGCTGCCGTTAAACAGCTAAAACAGCTTAGGAAGCGATCGGAATCTCTTCCTAAGCATAAACTGTGTTGCGTCGGTAACACAACCCCCTACCTCAAAAGCCTCGTGATTGCTTCGAAGAGCAATCACAGGTGCCATCCTGTAAATGACGTTGCCGTCATTCACACGACGGCATTAACAATAGATCTGAGTTCGCAGAGGGTCTATCCAGAGCCTCTTGAGAACTCTCGAGCTCCTCCTGCAGGTTGAATGCGGTACATGCATGGGACAGGCAAAAAAGCTACCCTGACTCTAATAGACCAAGGACTGATTAAGGTATAGGTCCTTTCAAGGACCTATAAACATGCAGACTTGATTGACCAAATTGTACTTATGTAATTAAATTTCTTCTCATCCAATGGCTACATACAACCCGATCTAGAGGTATACAAATCACTCCATTCAGAACCTCATCGTGAAGAGAAACTGACTCACACTACCACAAATATTCAACATTCCCGTGGGGAAAAGAATCTTGAGCATAAAATACTGTGCTGAGTGATTCTATTTTATACCACTGGCTGTGTGATAAGGAATTGGAGTGATGTGTCTAGCAGACTAGAGCTACAATAAAATATATATGTATAAAGCTGTCTCAAAACATATACAAAAACTAGAACTGATAAAAAAAACCTTAACCTGATACTATTAATTAAAAAAAATAATGATAATTGGGTCGGTGTCACGTTTCACCATGCGCTAGCTGGACTTGTTCAAACTTTCCATTTTCATTTCATGTTTCCTGCCACTAGTGGCCGCCCTGGCCAATCAGGACATCTCAGACCAATTATCAGGTCCAGCTGCAGTGGCTTACCTGATCAAGTCAGCCTTGATAAACCTGCCCAGCCCTGCAGTCTGGGCCTTGACATTGAAGTTGGAGGTTCCTGATTTGTTCCTGTACCTGCCTTGTTCCTGTACCTGCCTTGTTCCTGTACCTGCCTTGTTCCTGTACCTGCCTTGTTCCTGTACCTGCCTTGTTCCTGTACCTGCCTTGTTCCTGTACCTGCCTTGTTCCTGTACCTGCCTTGTTCCTGTACCTGCCTTGTTCCTGTACCTGCCTTGTTCCTGTACCTGCCTTGTTCCTGTACCTGCCTTGTTCCTGTACCTGCCTTGTTCCTGTACCTGCCTTGTTCCTGTACCTGCCTTGTTCAAGGACTACCTGTTTAGTTCCTGCCTTGTTCCAGAACCTGCCTTGTTCCAGAACCTGCCTTGTTCCAGTACCTGCCTTGTTCCAGTACCTGCCTTGTTCCAGTACCTGCCGTGTTCCTGAGTTGCGGCCTGCGCCCCACTAAGTGGACTCCCAAGAGGAGTGCCCTGCATCGCGACTCCCAGGATGACTGCCCACTAGCGGACTACCCTGGTTGAGTGCCCCGCAAGTGGGCTTATCTGCCGTGTGCCCCGCAAGTGGGCTTATCTGCCGTGTGCCCCGCAAGTGGGCTTATCTGCCGTGTGCCCCGCAAGTGGGCTTATCTGCCGTGTGCCCCGCAAGTGGGCTTATCTGCCGTGTGCCCCGCAAGTGGGCTTATCTGCCGTGTGCCCCGCAAGTGGGCTTCCTGCCAAGTCGCGTGACTCTTTATATATATTGTTGTACCACCTCATTCAATACAACTCTTGATCCAGATCTGTTGTCTGTGGTTTATTCCTGCGCCTGTCTGTAACAACCCCAGACCATAAATCATCGTGGGGTACAGACAGAGCCCCGCGTATCCCCTGCACCTGGGCTCCTTATCAACCTGTGTCCTCGGTTCGTGACAGTAGGAGTTCTCCTTTTAAAGTGTGGATGACACGGTTGACTGCAAGTATGAAACATATACACACATTGTGGCAGTAAAATTGGTAACGTGTGTGTGTGTGTGTGTGTATAATATATATATATATATAATCTCATTTTACACACTCACTACATGAACAAAAGTATTGGGACACCCGACCATTACTCCATCAGGGACTTTGATGACATCACATTCTAAACGCATAGACATTAATATGAAGTTAGGCCCCCGTTTGCAGCTAACAGTTTCCACTTTTCTGGGAAGGCTTTCCACAAAGATTTTTGTGGGAATTTTTGCCCACTCGCCCAGTATAGTGAGGTCAGGCACTGATGTTGTATGAGAAAGCCTAGCTCGCAATTGCCGCTCCAGTTCATCCCAAAGGTGTTTGATGGGGTTGAGGTCAGGGCTCTGTGCGGGCCAGTCAGGTTCTTCCACACCAAACTCATCCAACCATGTCTTCATGGACCTTGCATGGGCACTGGGGCCAGTCATGCTGGAATAGAAATATTTTCCCACAAAGTTGGAAGCATAGCAGGGGTGTGACTAGAACCCACAGGACCCTGATGCAAAAATTGCAACTTCACTATGCAACATGTCCAACAGTGCCACCTTTACTCCACACAGCTTGTGAGTATATTTTCCCCCAGGCAGCTTATCACTGCCATCCTAACCACCAAACAGCCTGTTTGTGAGTACTGACTAGCTGGGGCAAAGATGGCACAAACAGCTGGTCTGTGCCATCATTGCCCTGAAACAACTTGCCTGTGCCTTCTTTGTCCCTTGCCACACCCAGTTCCAACCTACACTCTGGCACACATATATAAACACACTTACACAAATTAGACACATTTACTCATACTTTCTAGCACACACGTACACATTATGTGACCCTTGGGTCATTAATGATATTGCAACTGGCAAGAATTTGCTGCCAGCAAAAGTAACATATTGTGGATTCTCAGAAATGACGAACCTTTGTTTTTTTGTTTTTATTTTTTACACTTACACGTACATGTTCGCATACATACATATAAATAAAAACACATATACATACGTTTCTGTCAATGCCAGTTCAAAATAGTTTCTAAACAATTTTGAACCGGTACAAGGAGACAGGAACAATGGGTCGCAGGCCCCAGGCCACCTAGAGCTGTGACCCCCTGTAGTTGTGCAACGGAAGCATAACATTGTCCAAAATGTCTTGGTAAGTCCCCTTTAGCATACCAAGACACTTAGGACAATGCTATGCTCCAACTTTGAAAAGCCTTCCAAGGTGAGTGAAAGCTGTTACAGCTGCAAATGGGGGACCAACTACATATTGATGTCTATATATTTAGCATGCAATTTCGTCAGAGTCCCTGTTAGTGTAATGGTCAGGTGTCCCAATACTTTAATCTGTATAGTGTGTGTGTGTATAATTGGAGGGGGCATTTAAAATTGGTTAGCCCTACAAAGTGACATCTTCTAATTTTATTAATAAAATCTATTATTTTGTAAACTTTATTTTTTTTTACATAAAACTACTTACTCTTTTACTTAACAGGTGCACCTGGTCAGCCTCCCTATGGAGCATATGTAGGGGTGCCTCCTGTCCAGAGTATCTAAGCCAGGTATCTGTAATACCAAATTTGTTTACCATGTGCTTGATGCAAGTTTTAAATAAGTTTGTTTTCTCTGTAATGGAATCCGTTTTCCATGATCAGTATCCTCATATCCTAAGATCATCACAGGTACTGGTGAGACAAGAAATACTGTATTTTTACCAATTTATAAACCACCCTTGAAGTCTGCAAACCATAGATTTGAGAGGTTATTTTAGTGGAAGCAGACAGTCTATAAGTCTGTTCCGTGCGGGTAAACGAGAATCCCCATACTATTTTCTTTGAGAGGCTCTGCAGGGATAATGGTTCTGGTCAAACCTTCCCCTTGGGTGGAGGTAAGAGTCCTTTGTTAATAACACTATTATATTTTCCCTCCCAGATAGACCAGCTTTTAATTCACCAGCAAGCTGAGTTGTTAGAAGGTATGTCATTTTTTTCTATTTCCTTTACAGATGTCACACTTACATTGATGAGTTCATAGTTTTGTTTTTTGTTATTCTTAAACATTATTAAGCTTTATTAACAGGAGGCTAATCTTTATTTTTTAACCACTTTTTTAAAATGTGCACTGCATTTCCATTTATATTGCCATTTCCATCATCCCCATGAATTGGCAAATAGCTGTTTTTTGTTTCCATACATTTATTTTTTTTCTCTCTCAACTTCTCAGCCTTGACTGGATTTGAAACCAACAATAAATATGAAATAAAAAACAGCTTGGGGCAAAGGGTTTACTTTGCTGCAGAAGAAAACGATTGCTGCACTAGGAATTTCTGTGGGCCTGCTCGTTCCTTTGCCATGACCATTGTTGACAACACGGGCCGTGAAGTGATGAAATTAGTCCAACCGTACAGATGTTGTTCCTGTTTTTTTCCGTGTTGCTTACAAAAAGTAAGTGTGAAGCAATTGGTAGGCCCAAGGGTTAACATCACACTACACACATTTCCTTGACCAATAACATAGATGTATCTTATGGTCAAGTCCCACAGCACTATAGAAAGAAACGCTAAACAGAATGAGTCATGGGGAAATATGAAAAGTGTATTTTATTAGGAATAAGACTAAAAGTTAATTTTAAAATGGATGAGGGACATGGATTCACTAATCTTACATCACTGGACACCGGGATTCCTTGAGCATCAGTGGTCCAGTTGAGGTTGTGCCTGGGCTGCTAATGTAAGAGTATTCCTTAACCCCTTCAATCCCCTATAGACGTACCGGGACGTCCAAAAAACGCCCACAAAGAAACCCCTATGGACGTCCCGGTACGTCTAGCCTTTCGTGCAGCGTCAGGGACACATCCCTGCCGCTGCACGGGAGACCAGGCTGTCGTTTGACAGCCTGGACTCCCCCCTGGCAGCAGAAGCCAGCGTCGCTGGCTTTCTGCTGCTCGATCTCCCGTAACAGCTTCCGGCGCGAAGCCGGAAAGCTGTTACAGAGAGAAATGCTCGATCGCACGATCGGGCTTTCCCTGCCAGGTGACGTCGCTACTGACGTCACCTGGAAGCTCACGGGAGGATCGGGTAGCCCAGCAGGGTCTGTCTAGACCCTGCTGGGCTACTCGATCACTCCGGTGAGGGAGCTATAGCAGTTTCCGGCACGAATGCCGGTAAACTGCTACAGCTGGAAATGCGCGATCGCACTTTCCCTTCCGGGTCACGTCACTACTGACGTGACCTGGTAGCTCACGGGAGGACAGGGTATCCCTGCAGGGTCTATCTAGACCCTGCTCGGCTACCCGATCCCTCCGATGAGGGAGCTATAACAGTTACCGGCATGAATGCCGGTAAACTGTTATAGTTGGAAATACCCGATCGCGCGATCGGGCTTTCCCTTCCGGGTAACGTCACTACTGACGTCACCCGGAAGTTCACAGGAGGACAGGGTATCCCCTGCAGGGTCTGTCTAGACCCTGCTGGGCTACCCGATCGCTCCTATGAGGGAGCTGTAGCAGTTACCGGCACGAATGCCGGTAAACTACTACAAATATATGCCCGATCGTGAGATCGGGCATTCCCTCCAGTATGGCATTAGCCTTGGGGGACTGCCCCACATCCGGGGCAGTCCCCCAGTGCCACACATCCGGCAGTAATGTCACATGATCGCTGTGATGACCAATCACAGCGATCGTGTGACCGTTACTGCAGATTCTCTTCCTCTCTCCTCCATTATTGTGATCGGAGAGAGAGAGAGAGAGATCTGTGTGCAGAGCTGCAGCGTTTTGTGAAAAAAACACATAAACCATCATATATAAACCCCTACTACCTGTCTTATCCAAAATCAACCCACCCTTTCCTCCCCACAATCCTCCAAAAAAAAAAACCTTAAAAAAAAAATGTAAAAAAAAAAAAACTTAAAAAAAATACAAAAAAAAATTAAAAAAAAAAATTTGGGTTTAGTTTGGTGGGTGGTTAGAGGGAATTGGGGATAGTGTAGTGTCTTAGAAATTGGGTAGGTAGGTGTCCTGTACAATGGCGCAACGTGTCTTCAGCGCTGAGGAGGCTTATGACTTCCTCACTCAGTCTGATGATGAAGCCACTCTGACTGCGTCAGACGACGATGTCACTCTGACTGCATCAGATATTGATCCAGTATCTGATGGATCTACGTCTGAGTCAGAGGAAGAAGATAATGCCCAGGGTCCATCTGCTAAAGCCGGGCGTGGAGAGCCTGACTCTAAATATAATTGGGTGCCCCCAAATATGATTGACCCAGTAATCCCTGCTTTTACTGGGACTCCTGGCATCAGATGTGACATTGATGCTAGTGAGCCAAACTCATTTTTCAATTTAATGTTTGCCCCCGAGTTTTTTGAGCTGCTAGCAGCTCAAACAAACATCTATGCAGCCCAGTGTCAGGCAGCTGACCAAGGAGACAGAAGCCAGACCTGGTACCCCACTGACCCCCATGAAATTAAAAAATTTTGGGCCCTGACCCTTATGATGGGCATTGTCAAAAAGCCCACTATGCGATTATATTGGAGCACAGATCCCATAATATCCACCCCTGCTTTTTCCCAAATAATGCCCCGGAACAGGTACTTTGAGCTCCTAAAATGTTTACATTTTAGCGACAATTCCCAATGCCCCCCTAGAGAGCACCCCCAATTTGACCGTTTATATAAATTGAGGCCCATTATTAATTATTTTTCAAGTAAATTCCCTGAAATTTATACCCCCGATCAAAATGTGGCTATAGACGAGTCCCTGGTCCTATTCAAGGGTAGACTGAACTTCAAACAGTATATCCCGTCCAAGCGCTCGAGGTACGGTGTAAAGTTATATAAACTTTGCGAGAGTGGGACGGGATATACTGTTTCCTTCAGGATCTATGAAGGGAAGGACCGTCACCTTGATCCCCCTGGCTGCCCACAATCTGTGGGTACTAGTGGGAAGATAGTGTGGGACCTGCTGTCCCCCTATTTGAATAAGGGCTACCACCTCTGGGTGGATAACTTTTACACCAGCCCAGATTTGTTTCATTTTTTTATTTTTACACCAGACCCCGGCATGTGGCACTGTTAGGCCAACCCGCAAGGGTTATCCTAAAATTCTTACGTACCCAAAACAGAAGCGCGGCACTACCAGTGCTCTGCGCAGTCAGGAGCTGTTGGCCCTCAGGTACACTGACAGGAAGGATGTGTATATCCTCTCCACTATACACAATGAGAAGGTGGTACCTGTCAGTGTACGTGGGGAAGGTGATACTCAGGGGCTCAAGCCTCAGTGTATCACCGATTACAACAAGAACATGGGGGGTGTAGATCTTTCTGACCAGTGTCTGCAGCCGTACCTGGTGCTGCGGAAGACCAAGACCTGGTACAAAAAGGTGGCCATTTACCTCACCCAGGTTGCCATGTACAACACATATGTGTTGTACAAGAAATGTGCCACTGGGAAGATCTACACCTTCCTAGAGTTCCAGCTGAAAATCCTGAGGGATATCCTCTTTGAGCAGCCAATCCCTCATGTGCAGGATGAGAATGTCCTGCGTCTTACCGGCAGGCATTTTCCTTCTACAATCCCCACCACTGGTGCCAATTCCAGCAGAGTCTGTTACAAAAAGGGTATTAGGAAGGACTCCAGGTACCACTGCCCTTCCTGTCCCTCTTTGCCAGGACTCTGCATCGATGAGTGCTTCATGATCTACCACACCAAGGTAGATTATTAAATTTCTGTTATACTTTTTTTTTTTTTGTGTTAGGGTGAGCCACAGGGGGGTATTTTCAGTTGGCACAATTCCATAAGTTTTTGCCCTACAAATTAAAAAACCCCCATAAATAACCATATGCATAAAAAACCTATGCGTGTGGGGTATTTCCGTAATCAGTGATCCAGTATGCCAGCACGTTACAACTTATGCCCTGTAATGTCCAGAAAACCACACAAAAACTAGGCATGTGGGGTATTTCCGTAATCAGGAGAGGCGGCTGAACACTTTAGGCTGGATTTCTCTGCCGTAACATATACAATGTGCAAAATATCCTCAGCAACACAGATGTGTTGGCGAAAAAAGCGCATGAAATTATTGCTACGGCTGATTTGGCAGTGATTGGCGGCCACATGGTTGCATGAAAATTGTCCAAATGCTCTTGATGAGATACTCTGGGTTGTCTGCTTTTCAGAAATATATACTTTTATGGGGGTATCTATAATTAGGGGGGTGCTAAACAGCCCCAAATGAAACATAGGTCTACTAAAGCAAAATGTGAAAATTTCACGTTTGGAATCTATAACGCGCATGGTCCCGTTTGTGCCCTGTAATGTCCAGAAAACCACACAAAAACTAGGCATGTGGGGTATTTCCGTAATCAGGAGAGGCGGCTGAACAATTTAGGATAGATTTCTCTGCTGTAACACGTACCCCGTACAAAAAATCCTAAGAATACTACAAAATATTAAGACGCGTTGTTGAAAAAAGTGCAGGAACTAATTTCTGTGGCCACCTTTGACAGTGATTGGTGGCCAAATACCTGCATGTAGAGTGCCGAAATACCCCTGATAGGATAGCCTGGATTGTCTGCTTTACAGAAATATATACCTTTGTAGGTGTTTTTGTTGTATTTGTTTAAAATTAGAGTTGCAGTCCCATCATACCTAATGTAAAAATGTAACGGCTTTGTATAAAGTAATGTACACCTTATAGTATGTTGGCTTTATGTGGTGGAAAAGTATGAAAATTCTATATAAATTAGGTATTTCTGAAATCAGGACACCTGAATTGATAAATTTGGATGGAATTTTCTGTCACTTTACCTAATTTTGTGAGGATTCAGAGTGAAATTTTAAAAAAAATTAGGTGTTTTTTTCTAATTTTTGCTAGTTTTTACTAAATTTCTAATTTTAAATTTTCAGCTAATCATCCAACTATGGTATCAAAAGAAAGCTCTATCTCTCCTTGAAAAAACAATATATAGTTTACATGGGTACACTATTCACAGGAAAAGAGAATCATCGCTGAACCGACAGTGCAAAAATGGCAAAATTGCTCCGGGCTTTGAGGTACCCAAAACCCCTGGGATTGAAGGGGTTAATCTGTCTGTGTTCTCAAACAGTAAAGAGGGTAACATCTGAGTGTATTGATCTGTAGTATTTTTTCTAATTTGAGATGTAACTATAGCTGGGTATGAATTGAGAATTTGTTCTGGAAGGAGTTACTTAAAAGTAATATATTTTTATAGGTAATATGCGTATATTCAATAATCTCTCTAAATCCTTTTTATTTTATTTTATTTTTATTTTTTTTACAGCTTGAAGTGCAGGCTCCTCCAGGTGACGTAGCTGGTTATGTAAAACAGAATTGGCATCCTTGTCTGCCAAAGTTTACCATCCAGAATGAGAGAAAAGAAAATCTGTTAAGAATCACGGGGCCCTGTATTCCTTGTAGATGTTGCCCGGATGTCAACTTTGAGGTACAGAACCGTAGATACATTCTAACAACCTTTTCTTTATGTGCCGGTGAAACAAAAATTGCCATTTTAAAACCCTATAATAATACCAAACATCTTACTTAGCAATAGGGTTCATTATAGTTAATCATAGTAAGTTGGCAATCGTGAAGTTGAAAGTTCTATTGCATTCCTGTACTAATGCAGCTCTCCACGGGATGGGATTTGCTAATATGCATTATGTCACATTAGAAAGGTTGCAGAACATTGAGCTACAAAATTGGGTAGCTTAACGTTGGCATCAGTCTTGGATTTGTATCCTGACTTCTCATTAACTTTCATATAATATATCCATAACTGAACACTGAATAACCATTACCATTTAAAATGTATGCCCGGAGAATTCTAGCAATTTGAATTTATTCGGAAGATATTTATTCAATGTATTAACCAGAAAACAAAATCAAAGATTACAACAGACAACACAGCATTGATATTATGTTTAAAAAATATATATATTTAAGCTTATTTAATAAATAATCTTGATAGAGATTTGTGAGTATGCACTGTAATTTTTTTTGTTGTTGTTGTTGTTTAGCTGAAGACTCTTGATGAAACCTCTACGGTTGGGCGAATTTCCAAACAGTGGACAGGTCTAATAAAGGAATCCTTAACAGATGCAGACAACTTTGGTGTTCAGTTTCCAATGGATCTTGATGTGAAAGTCAAAGCAGTTGTGCTTGCTGCCTGCTTCCTTATTGTAAGTAGTGGGTTGTTTATTCAGAAGGGTTATTCTTTCAAATAAGGATTTTTTTTTCCTCTACATGTACGTTTCCTAATCTTGCTGTTTTAAAAGATTGCAATGAAGGTGTTTGTCCGTTTAAAGTTATCCTGATCTTAGAAATGTAAGTGATTTACCAGTAGCTGGGAATGTATTAACTGAACTGAATTTGCTTTATTACTATGCCCGGCACTTCCGCTGGGGCTTCTATGACGGAGAGCCAGCGTGACATGACCTTCCAGTGTTCAGTCATAGAATCCCCAGTGGAAGCGCTGGGCAGCAGCAGAGGTTGTCTACGCACATCATACAGACGTTTACCGGCTGCCCCCACTAGATACCAGGGAGTTTGAAGCACGGGGGACAAGTCTGCTGATACATTGGTGGGGGGGGGGGGCAGAGTGGCATATAGGGGGTATAAAGCATATCTGGGAGGCAAAGTGGCATGTAAGCTGGTATAAGGCATATCTGGGGAGCAGTGGCATGACGGGGGAAAGATGTGCAAGTTGGAAAATAAAAGGAAATAAAATCAAAAAACACATTTTTTTCAATCATAGTTTTTATTAAATATGAAAAAATACTTTACATGTGAATTAATATTTACTAGTAAAACTTTTTTTTCCTATTGGATAGTCTTATATTCAAGCCTTTTCTTTTCTTCCTAAATTAATACTGAAATTTTGGGGGGTTGTCTTATAATCAGGGTCATTTTATAATCGAGCAAATATGGTATGTTGTCCTACATTATATTCTGCATCAGGCTGATGTTTATATTGAATATTTTTGTCCCTCAGGATTTCATGTTCTTTGAGCACAGCTAAGATTGAAGACAACTTTCTGAAGATACCCATGAAAGAAGGGCGTGGGTTGTTTTTTGTTAATGAGTTATGTTTTTACTGGTTTTAACACCTGTACTTTTCATTTATAGTATTTGGAATTCATGAAGCAAGGCTATTTCAATTTTTCTACAAACTCATCTTTTTAAGAGGTTCCAAATGTTTTAACTATCTCCACTTGGTGTTAACAGTCCAACGGGAATATTAAAAAGATTTTTTTTTTTTTGATCCGTACATTGTGCTTCCTAAATTTATAGATTATGAGGGCTGTATTTGTTTAATACCCATCTACATGCTCTGTTGCGATGTTGAAGTGCACTATCCATGCCAAATATAAAGTCTGTATTTGGAGGAGGGGTTTATACCTCTTCAGGACCCTCTCCTTCAGGGTGTTTCATTAGCGCTGTTTGAGCATCTCGTTAGTGCTTGCAGGGCGGGAGGGGCTCCTGTTTAAGCAGAGCTGCTCAGTATCGTTTTATGTGCAGGTAGGGCTCATTTAGGGGGAATCTTGGACTGACTCGTTTCATGTGCAGGAAGGAAGAGGGCCTGTTTAGAGGAGTGTATCCAGAGCACCTCTACTCATTTTGCTTTACACAAAAAAAACAACCCTTTCTTAAATGTGGCTCTACCATTTGCCATCTTCTGCCACACTCATTTAAAACTTACCCCAACTCTATCATCTATACATAGCAGGCATACAACATTAGGTTTCACTATTACACCCGGATAGGGCTTTCCTTCTTAGCACACATCCCGGACCTGGAACATTCCTTTAAAGACCTTGCAAACGATAACACAGCTGTAACACAGCATTTATTATCAAATCATACTCTATTCCTACATTCAGCATTGGGTCATTACTTTGGCCACTATCTTACCTACAATGGTGGCCTTTTCAGGGTCTAGGCACATTTCACTTGACGTTTTACCCGTACCATGTTTTACCCGTACCATAAATCTAAAGCATGTTTTTGGTATTTGTTGGAGATGTCTCGGGGAATATGTATACCCCCCTTTAGGACCCTCTCCTTCAGGGTGTTTCAGTAGCGCCTTTCCTGCCTGCCCCCCTTAGTTCACTCTTTCTGCTCGTCTCTATTCTCCCTTTCCTAATCCTCTTCCTTCTCCTTTTGAGAGGTAGGCTCCTATCCTACCTACAAAAGAGGGTCATTTTTAGGGTCTAGGCGTATTTCAGACCCACTGGACATTCGCTTATATTTTACCCCTACCATAAATATTTTTTGTATAGAGAGCATAAAGGTTGTTGAGTCAAATGTCTGTTAAAAGTAAAATATATATCTAAACAATTAGCACAGTATATATGTTTAAATAGAACCTATGAGGTGAAAGTTTACAAGACAAGACCTATATATCATATATGACCAATATCTATGACCGGATTATTCTACTGCGATTGTGACCGTTAAATATTGTTTTTCTATTTCATGTTTTCAGTCACTAAATATATATATTTTTTTATACTTAATTGCAACCAGTCTACCTCCAACAGTAAAAATTAATCCCTGTCTATTGATGGACAAAATCTGAGACTGAGAGTGACCTTGTGTAAAGTCTTACTAGAATTTTGGTACATTCCAAACTAAGTTGGTTGTTTTAGTTGATTGAAGAGTTGCTAGTCTTTGTATAAGTATAACCTGGGCATTTTTTCACTATGCACAAAACCATTTTCCTTGCCCAGCATGATGAACACTACATGAAATACTGCAGTCAGCGAATTTAACTCCAAAGGAGGCTGTAAGTGATGTTTTATAGTGGTATCAATACTCCATTGAAACATGCGAGGAGACGGTAAACCACCAAACTGGTTTGGAAACGAGTATTAAAGTGGTGTGGAATCAAACAGCCAGAAAATACTTGGAAAACCACATATTACATTGTATAGGTTTAACACATACATTAGGTCCTTCTTAAACCTGGGTTATAATCTATACACTTTCTTTTGCCTTCTACAAGTTTATACTTTTGTGTCAATCTGATGCACTGATGTAGAGGACTGCATTGGGAGGCGGGTCCCACTGGACCCGCCAAAAAACTTGCGGGCGGTCTTTCTGGGGCTGTGGGCGGGAGCGGGCGGTCAGGCACTGTACCTGCGGGTCGCGGTAATCCCGCGCAGTCCCGCAAGGATGCCTTCTCGCTGCTCCATTACAGTGTCTCCTATCTTGCTCCGCCCATGAACAAAGCGGAGTCACGTGATGTGACGTCACTTCCTGTGACTCCGCCTTGTTCCTGGGCGGAGCAAGAGAAGAGACGCTGTGTGCGAACAACTCGAGGGTAGCCTTGCGGGACTGCGCGGGAAATCGGGTAAGGAGGCGGGCGTGATTGGCCACAAATGTGTCGGGAGCGGGCGGGAATGTGTCGGGAGCGTGGCGGGAGCGGAACACCCACATTGCGGGAGCAGGATTCAAAACAGCGGGAGCGGGATTCAAAAAGCAGTCCCGCGCAGGGCTCTACACTGATGCTCCTGTATCCATGGCCTGAAATTGTGTCATTTTGGTGGGAGATAAAGGGAATGTTTTCAGGAAAAGCAATCTCATTTTCTGTCATTGATTCATGAGATAGTTTAACAATGCTGATCCGGGGAGTGAGTGAAGAGCATCCATACTTAATGTGAGTGGTCATATATTTTCAATGTTTAGCTTTTTTCCTACCAGCTCAGAACAGTAGCATCTGGGGTTAATCCCTGTCTCTGTCACTGTTCCCAGATGAAGTATAGACCTTTTAAGTCTGTTTTAATACTAAATAATCTTCAGATCAAGCCAGACGTGTCTTTATAGTTTGTACAAAGTGAGTATAAATAGCACCAACCCCTTAACTAATTCTGCTGCGCTTTGCCTTGGACTCTTGCGCTAAATCCATAACCAGCTAAAATAGCATTTGGCATTACCTATAAGAACTAAATATTCCCTGTCACTACAACAGCAGGTTCCAGACAAGGCACACTCAAGGAGTGTCTATAAAAAGCTTTATCCAGCTTCCAATACAATATATATATATATATATATATATATATATTATTTTTTTATTTTGTGGAGCCAACTATAGCAAGAAATAAACTGGCATTTGATATGATGTTTACTAGAATAGTAAACGTACTGTGAGGAATGGGTCACGATGGCCTTAAAATATTTTGTGTTTTGTGCTCACCTATGCAGTAGGCTTTAGTATTTGTTTGGGCATTATATTGTACCTGTGCTTCATAGGGGCTTGCTTGATTTCAATTAGCTTTAAGAAATGAAAATATTACATGAATCCATTTAAGTAATCTCCTTATTCATAGGTTACAAGTGTTTCAATTTTGTTTTGAGGATTTTGATCTGGTTAATTTTGACAACGCAGCCAAGGTATATTAATGTCTTTTTGTTTACTCATTGAAGTGCCTAGCTGACAAATGTCAGGTTTTGTTAAAATTGCATTTTCAGGTTTTGTATGTTTTTTTGTTATGTTTGTATCCTACTTATATGTATAACTGTAATGCCTGAAAATAATGCAATGTGTGTGTTTTTCTCTCTCCATGAAATATTGCAAAAATAATAATGTTAGAAGGGCTCAGCTGTGACTTTATTATACATAACCAAATCAATAAGATTTCTTAAAAGATGCCTGGCGGATTGAACTTCTCACGGGGTATGCCATTCAAAATGTGAAGTGGAAGCTACAAGACTTGAAATATCCATTTTAGTGAATACACCCTGGTATGGTGATCAGACTAGTGACTGGTAACATAATTCCATTAAGAATGAAACCTGTGCCTTAGTCATCCATCTTTGTCTAGCGAGGCAGGTTTATGGGGATAGCGGCTCTGTGTGCTGGTTTAAATGTTCTCCCTTGTAACTGGTCAGCTAAAGACAGACTCCCGTAATCGCCCTGTGCTGGGGTGATGCGATATCGCATCTCAAGGATAAACCGTGCAGGGAAATGGCTGATTTGAGTGCTGTCCTGGATTAGGCCTACAGTAGTACCCCTACTATATATGTAAATGCCTTTTCTACCTCTGCTGCCTACCTGCAGCTCATCACATGGACTGTGATGGGTGTGTAATCTGTTGCATTTTTTTTTTTTTTTTTGTTCTCTGTAAAATAAAATGTATTATGTTTATCAGCACTAATCTGGTATGTGTCTCATTTCTTTGCCTTTACAGTTACAGTGTTTACACATAAGTAAAATAGTAAAATAGCCTTAGTCCTTAAAGCAGTAAACTTAACATCTAGCATTTTTTGTTTGTCACAACCATAATTGTCCCATTCATCTTAAAATATTATTTATGGCTGTGGACAGAAATCTGCAAACTGTATTTACCTTTTTAATGTTTATTATTATTTCACACTTTTTTATTTTTTTACTTTTCACATTTCTCCACTTGTTTTTCACTGTTCTTTTGAAGAGCAGTGGAATATGATTTGAGATCACAAAAAACCCTGAGTCCTTTTTTTAGAATATTTTGTGCGCTCTATTAAATTATTTTTTTTTCCACTACCCAGGTATCATTTTTGTAAGCGGAAAGGACTATGTTTTCACCTATTCACACTTTGATGTCTTTGCCGTACATGTGGTCAGCAACAGGGGGATCATCAGAGATGCCCCCAGGGTCTTCCCTACTGTGTCATTACTAATTTTGTAGTAAAAGTATGTAAAGAATTCCTAAACTGACCAAAAAGAAAAAACTTATCTAAACCATCCCAAATAATTATATTGTTCTCTAACTTGCTTCTCAGGATTTCTGCCGCTATGCTGTGAAGGATATTCATCTGTAGATGCCAACAAACTATTTTTTAATCATTTTCTTGTTAGTACCTAAACATATTTTAACAGTTTACAGAATTTTCAGTTGTTTTGGTAATTGTTTGCAGCAAAACCTCTTTTGAACATTAAGTTACGGAGTTGCAAACATATTTAGAACAAAGCATTTTATTTCTATCAATGGGCACAGTTAAATTCATACTAAACTTAGAGCTAGGTTTCAAAAATCAATAGGGAGCTAACACCAGTCACTTGTGACCTTTTGATTTTTTAACTGGACAATCTGTGTTAGGCCACACTGACCTGTGCCAAAGTCACTGTCCAATGACTGAATCTGGATATCTAGTAGAAGGTAAGTAATATGTTTTCTGTCATGCTGTCATTGAGTGAATACACTTTTCTCCTCAAATGTGCTGGGATCCCCATCACCTAAACCAGTTAAAATACTCCAAATCATGATAGTAGTAGTAGTTTCAAAGAAAATTGCAACAGCAGAAGACTAAATGGTTTTACATTAGTTCTGACCCTAGTGGTATGGCACTTGTCGGGATACATCTAGGACCATAGTTCAGTGAAGCTTTCAGAGACCCGATGAGATTTTACATGTTTATTTAAAGAATTGTAACCTTAGCACACTGTCCATTTTAGAAGTGACTGGGCAACAGGAGTCAATCCAAAAAACCTACTCCTGTTTAGGAAACTGGCTAAACATTAGCTTTCCAGTCAAAACAATACAAACATAAAAGACGCTTTAACAATAAATCTGGCGCTCTTACCAGCTCTGTGTCTTCCACTTTCACCCAGGGTAATGGATGCTCAATGGGAGAGACAGCCTGTTTTCTTCAGCCCTGAATATAACACCCAAGGATTAATGTTAATATGGCCCATAGTTAACCCATAGGTCAAAGAGAACTTCCATTTTCCAAACTCATTTATATAAAAGCCCTATTTCACCCTTTGTCTCAGATATATTCCATTACCAAGTAACATTGTCTTGGTGGGTTTAAACTCATTAAGTCCTCTCATTAAGCCATCAGATCATTTCTAGAAGCATGAAGGGGAAAAACTTTCACACATCTAGTCAACATGCCTAATTTGTGAGTAATTAAGTATATCCAAAAACTTAGATGTTGGTATCAAAGAAGTTCATATTTAATTACACTTTCCAAACATACATTTGATGATGTATTCACTAAAGTGTGAGCTTGCGTGAGCTAGTCCCATATATTGCATTGATATTGTTTGAGTTTTCGCTGATTTTACTATGCATTTCTCAGGGCTAGATATAGCTAAATTTCATAAATAATGAAAAGAATGGCACATTCTAAAATTCCTAATTTTCTCCACATTTTTAGATATTTTTTATACTAAATAATGGTTTATATATATATATATATATATATATATATATATATATATATAATTATTTCAAAATAAAGCCCAACTTGTGCTAAAAAAAACAATGTTCTCTGGTCATTTAGTGCAAGCATGGTAAAAAATAAATTAAAAAAACCCGGTCCTGAAGGGGTTAAGTGCTGGAGGTGTTTAGACATGCATCAGTGGTACAGGGAGTATGAGTTTTCTTAAGTTTTGTTTCTTCACAAATGCTTCTCTGTGAATACCTCTATCACTCGATAGCATGCATCACATATATAAATAACATCCTGCCTCAGTATTGAACTTCCCCACCCTTCTTTTTTAATGTTAGTGGGAGTTTAGGACACATGCATTTTTGTTTCAATTTGCAGTTTTTAGGTTTTTTTTTCCATCATCCTACAAGGTGCATAAGAGATTGGAATAGGTGCAATAGAGTTAGCTGGCACAGTTTCTCCGCAACTAAGGTAAAGCTTTAAAGAAGTTTAATTAAATCCTGTGTTTTGTGACCAGATAAGAAAGGTGAGCATCTAATATCTTCCATTAATTATTTTATGTTTAATCTCTAATCCCATAGACCTACCTATATGCACATATAAATAGCCTTCAGATCTGGTCTAATTCGGTAATAACTCAACGTAGTTTAAGAACAATTGGCTATATTCAACCGCTAGTATTTAACACAGATGCGATTATTGCAGTGAATCTAAAACAATATGAGGTAAAGGCGTTAGGTCAAGGTCATTGGATCAACCTAAATAAAATACTATTGTTATTCAATGGTTAGCTACCTACAAATCAGGTAGGTATAAACCACCTTCAACTGCTAACCTAGTAGTAGATTATGCATTTACATTGCTGTGTCCCAGCACCTATTACTTAATCCTTCCATGACATGAACTAGAATCAGATTGGTTCCATTCTTTTTGTAAGTGGCAGAGTTTATCTGAATTCCATGCATATGCATATGTCTAATGGTGCAAATTATTATTATTTGATTCATATGGCACCGTCATATTCTACAGCGATATATGTAAAATATATAAAATGGCGTACCTTTGCTGTTACTAGTGCTTCTACTACTACTTCTATTTAGACTAATGGGTGGGGTGCAATTATCTACTTTTTTCTTGCAAATAGATGACATTGACAAGCCTTTATTATCATTTTTTGATCTTTTTTTGGTTCAACCTGCGCAAACATGAAACATTTCTTGCCTACCTCCACAGATTCAAAGAGGCCTACTAGAGCAGCAGCAGGGGAGGGGGGGGGGCAGTAGGCTGTTTAGAGTAGGGTTACTTGACACAGAGAGCAGAAAAAATTCTGGGCAGTCAGGGTAGTGCAGCCAAAGGGGTTTTATTTAATTCTGTGGTGTTTAGGTCTGCTCTCTTTCCTCTAGCCGATCTACTCTCCTTCACTCTGGAAGCTGCTTCTTCACAGGCAAGTCCCATCCTGGACAAAGAGACTGCTGAGTCTACATTTCCCATAACTCTTAGCCAGTCTGGTATGTTAAGCATCATGGGTTTGCAAGTGCTGATAACCCTACACCAGTAAATCAAGGTCATGAGTATCCGCCAGTATCCTGCTCCTGGTTACCATGCACTGGGATACCCTGCTGCAAATGTGCAGACAACTCATGGATATCAGGCCCCACCTGGAGATTACCAAGGCCATTTATGATTAAGAATTAGTACATTGGAAGCAAAACTCTCTGGCTTTTACAGTGTGCACTGAAGTGTACAGGTTAAGCCCCCTGCAAAAATGCTTGTGCAGACTGGAGTTTACTTAGATGCATAAAACAAAGAATTTGACACCAGATAAGAATCATTTATCCTATCTAGTTTTCCTCTGACCCTCTAGTTTTAGATTTTTAGACCTATTGTTTTAATATTTCTACTAATTTAAATCTCCCTCTTGTACTTTAAATGCCTTTACGTTTCTATCTTCTTTCTCTTCTCAAAGCTATACAGTTAGGTCAAAGCTATTGATTTCCCTTAGCCTTTCCTGATATTTGTTATCTGGTAAACCATTCACGACTTAGTACTCTCTCTAGAATGTTAGTATCCTTCTGGAGATGGGGTCTCCAGAACTCTAGGTAAAGCCTCAGGCCTGACCAGAGATCTGAGGAGTGGTAAGACCACCTCTTTTATTCTACTACTAATGCCTCTAGCTGCACAACCTATCACCCTGCTTGCTCGTTCTAATTGTTTGTTCTTTAACTCAGAAATAATTACTGTTAAGTCCCAAGTACAGTATAGACAATGCTGTATTTTGCCTTTGGAATTTGGCATCCCAAGTACATTTTTAGATTTACCAACATTAAACTTACCAACATTAAATGTACCATTCTTCTAATTTACTTGAATTATTACATTTTGACTTACTCTCTAAAAAATGTCTACCCTTACCTTCCTACACTATATACATATTACAATGTGCGAACCTTTTCTAGAAACCTTCATTTATTTTGCACTATGTTAACTGAAAGAGTAGCCATCCCTCTGTATCTACATAGTCTCATCATCATTTGTAGAGCAGTAGATATCGGGGCTTATCTTTCACTCCTTGAAATATGATGAATGGACAATTACCACCTCTTAGGGTTGGTCATAGTTTGGTTACTAGGTTGCTAATTGGCACATGACTACTTAATTTATTGTATTTTTTTGTATTAAAGGTGCTCCTTTTACAGTCCTTACTTGTATAGCAAACAGTATGTTTCAAATAAAAAAACAGTATGTGAACGAAGGTATACTCTGTCACAGAGGAAAACGATTGCTGTGGATGAGCCCGTTGCTTTATAATGAACATTGCTGACAACACAGGCTGTGAAGTCATGAAATTAATCTGTCCCTGCAGATGTTCCTTATGCTGTTGCCCATGCTGTTTACAGAAAGTGAGTATAAAGCTGTCTCTAGGGGCAAGGGTTAATCACTGCCTGCACTACTGATTATTTTGCATGACCAATTTAATAGTCATAATTTAATAGTAGTGTATTATGCTCTTGGCAAGGAGCATTACAAGAGATGCTCAGGGTAAAGTGGGTATGATGTACAAACAATGTGTATTTTATTGGGATTGGCCACTGATGGCCCTTTCTAAGAAAGTAATAGAAAATGTGTTTGGACTCACTCATCAGGCTTTATTATTATTGTCATCATTATTTTATATAGCTCTAACATATTACACAGAGCTGTACGATGGGTTGGGAGATTAATATTGTCTGCCAAAGTGTTTTGGGCTTTTATTACTGGGCCACTGTGGTGTAATTGCTCATCAAATTGAATGTTGCCAACCTTCTCATGGTATAAACACCCCTTTATTTTACAAAAAAATGCTATATTTCCTGGTACAACTACGTAAAGGTTGTTAATGCTTAACCATAAACATTAATTATCAATGTGCAAAAGTTTATAAAACTCTTTTATATCTCAATAGGAAAAGTACTTTCACAGGCATCTATTCACTAAAGTACGAATGCTTGCAAAATTGGATAAAAGTCTAACTCGCAAATTCACCAAATCCAAATCGCTTTAGTACTAGCAAAAAATAAAGGACTTGCATACACAAAAGCAGTTACTCAATAAGGTGCGAGTTGCCTGCTACTTTAAATGCAAAATGTCACATTGCAACCTAAAAGTGAGGTCCCTGCCCCATTGATATAAAAAAATGGGGGTGATAACTGCCCAACTTCCCAAACATGATGCAGTATTTAATTGCGTGTGTGTTTTTAATTCTCAAAATTTTTCATACAGCTTGAAGTGCAGACTCCTCCAGTTGTCACAATTGGCTATGTTGGCATATTTGCCTGACAAAGTTTACCATCCAGAAAGAGACGAAAACTTGCTTAAAATCTCTGGCCCACATGTTCGTTGCAGATGTTGCAGAGATATCAACTTTGCGCTATTACATCAGCAGCTGCCTATCTGGCATCTCTTCCTGGATGGCCTCTCACCACCTCAAGATAAATATGTCTAAGACTGAGCTCCTTCTAATCCCTCCCTCTTTCCTCCCTTTTATCCCTCACATCAAATCACTCTCTAAATCCTGCCACAACTAACTACGCAACATATTTCGTCCATTCCTGACTGCTAGCAGCGCAAAACAACTAGTCCACTCCCTCGTAATCTCCCATCTAGACTACTGCAACAACCTACTTATCGGCCTCCCTCTTTCCCGACTATCCCCTCTCACCCGACACTCTGCATCTGCCGCACCTCTCTGCGAGTCCCTCCACTGGCTCCCCATCCATAGCAGAATTAAAATCAAAATACTAACTCTATCCTACAAAGCTCTCACTAACGCCACTCCTCTCTACCTATCCTCCCTCATCTGCAAATATACTCCAGCCCACCATCTAAGATCCAACAATGACCTGCTCCTTGCATCTTCACTTATCACCTCCTCCCATGCCCGTCTACAGGACTTGTCTCGCCCAGCACCAACCCTCGGGAACTCTCTTCCCCGTGCTGTCCGACTCTCACCAACTCTAATCTCCTTCAAACCCTCCCTAAAAACTTTTCTCTTCAGGGAAGCCTACCACTGACATAAACATCAAAACTTCCCTCTCACCCACTTACAACCCTTATCTCACCCTAAATTAACATCATTCACTACCACGCAGTCCTCACCTCCTGTTTCTCACCCCTTATCCACCTATATTGTAAGTTCCTGCAAGAACAGGGCCCTTCATTCCTCTTGTATCTTATGTCAATTGCTGTATTATACTTGTCGTTATCTGTAAAATTTTCATCTTGTACAGTGCTGTGGAATCTGTCGGCGCTATATAAAATAATATATATCAATTCTAAAATCATGTTATCATTTATTTCATAAATTGGCTTGCGATTATTATGAGTGTGCATTAAGCTATATTTATTTTTTAAATATTGGATTATTTATTTTATTTTTGAACGTTACCCGACAAATTTAGATGAAACCTCTACAATTGGACGAGTTTCCAAACAGTGGACAGGTATTGTAAAGGAAGCCTTAACAGATGCAGACAACTTTGATGTTCGGTTTCCAATGGACCTTGATGTGAAAGTTAAAGCAGTCATGCTAGCTGCCTGCTTTCTTATTGTAAGTTTTTAGTGACCCATTAATAGGGTACATTGTTAAAATTAAGTAAATAAGTTTGCATTGTTTATTCTCTTTCTGTTTTAAAAGGTTTGAGTGAATGTGTTTGCAGATATAAAGTTATATTTAGCTTGAAAATGTAATTGACAGTATAACCCTAAGAATTTTTTTTAATCAAAATTCTAACAGTAACTGAAAAAGTATTGCTTTAACAAGATTGATAGGTTGATCTGCCATGGTTCCTCTTCTAACTTTTGCCACTCATTGTGCTGCATGACTTTCTGGATGTCTGTAAGTTCAAAAGTAAAGGCATAGTTTAAATTCCTATAGACAGCTTGACCAGAGAATAATGCATATTAAAGTAATTTGTAAATATTTTAATATGCATTTTTTTAAAATGTAAAAAATATAAAACAAATCAGTTACTTACTTTTTAGAGAGAAGCGGCAGCTTCCTGTGTCCTCCATGGTCTGACAATCATCCAATCAGTGAAATCAATGGGCTTACTTTCTGTGAGGCATCTCATGAGAACCCTCCTTGCCAAACTAGTGCTGGTGCTGACAGATGGTGTCGGGAAATGTGTTTGACGGAAGAGATCTCCTGCCTAGCATCTAGCGATTGGATGGGGAAAGGGGCAAATATATATCCAGGTAATTTGAAATGGTTCATATGATTTCCCTGCAGCTGTACAATAGCTGCATGTTCTATTTACCATATTTGCTCGATTATAAGACGACCCCCCAAAATCTAAATATTAATTTAGGAAAAAAAGAAAGAGCCTGAATATAAGACTAGTACATAATATATACTAGTACATATTAATTCATGCAAACTATTTTTTCATATTTAATAAAAGCTATGATTGAGAAAAATATTTTTTGGTTTTATTTCCTTTTATTTGCCAACCTGCCCCCCCAGTTATGCACATCTGCCCCCAGAAATGCCTTTTACCGCATTTGCCACTCTGACCCATGATGTGCCTTTTAACCCTCTATATGCCACTCTGCCTCCAGAAATGTCTTATACCCTCCTATATGCCACTATGCCCCATGATATGCCTTGTTAAAAGGCATATCATGGGGCTGAGGGGCATACAGGGGGTTAAAAGGCATTTCTGGAGGTATATAACTGCTAACAACAATCACACTCCTATCAAGCACAGGCAGTCAGTACATGCTGGAACCTGGGGATGATAGGAGTGTGATTACAGCCCCCTATGCCATGCTACAACCCCCCCCCCCTTACACATCCATGCTATCACACACACACTCATTCACAAACAGTTAAATACTCATTCATTCCATTAATCACACATACTTGCTCGAAAAACCCCACCCCCTAACCTGAACTGCAAATCTCTCACTCGCAGACTTCTGCAGAGGCCCGGCTGCTTCCCTTTGCAAATTCTCTGGCCCCGCCCCCAGAGGAAGAATGACGACTCTGCTGGCTTCCTGTTCTCCTGCTGCTAGTACATGAGACGCTGCTCGCGACCAAAGCACCGGTAAGCAGCCTGGCCCCAGCGGACATTTTTTTGAGGTCTGATTAGAAGACGACCTCGATTATAAGACGAGGGGTATTTTTCAGAGCATTTTCTCTGAAAAAAACCTCGTCTTATAATCGAGCAAATACGGTAATTTCTACCCCTTACAAATGCAACCAGCTCCAGCATTGGGTCATGTGGAAGTTTCAGGGGTTTTAATGAGACAGAGTCCAAGGAAGCATTTTCCGAAAGCTCTACTGTTCCTGCCTTTTAGTTGCCAAAAGTGTTTTAAAAATGAGACTGGTGATGGGCCATTGTGCTGTAGCAGAAAAGCTGCAGTTTATTCTAAAACTATGAAATTCTGTTTTTATTTTACTTCTACATGTAAATAATGCATATTCAAGTACTTGGGAACCAGTGGCGGAACTACCGGGGTCGCAGGGGTCGCGACTGCAACCGGGCCCTGGAGTTCTGCCACTCAGGGGGGCCCAAGCAGGGCCGGACTGGCCCACCGGGATACCGGGAAATTTCCCGGTGGGCCCGCAGATTCGTGGGCCTGGCGGCCGGCGGAGCAGGATTGGAAGGAGCGGGCTGGGCAGGGGGACAATTGCCAAAATCTAATCTAAACGGCCGATGCGGCCGGCCGGCACTACTTTAATTCTTTTTTTTTTTTTTTTATTTAATATGGCAAGCTGAATCGGCTTTTAAATTTAAAAAAAAAAGTATTAAAGTAGCGCCGGCCGGCCGCATCAGCACCCAGCGGCCGTGTGCGATGGCCGTCTGGTGATGGGAGCAGCGTGAGGGGTGAAAGCTCCGCCCCCTCGTACGGACCTTTCACCCCTCACGCTGCTCCCATCACTATGCGGCCATCAGATTGCTGGAAATGTAAATCTAAATGGCCGCTGCGTGCTGATGCCGCCGGCCGGAGTTACTTTAATACTTTATTTATTTATTTTTAATATGGAAAGCCGATCCGGCATATTAAATAAATAAAAAAAGGATTAAAATAGCTCTGGCCGGCGGCATCAGCACGCAGCGGCCGTTTAGATTTACATTTCCAGCAATCTGATGGCCGCCTAGTGATGATGAGACTGAGAGCAAGGTGAGGGGTGAAAGCTCAGCCCCCTTGCACTCAGACTGCTGGAGCACCGGATGTCGGGTCACTGACATCCTGTCAGCAGAGAGAACAGTGTGCAGCAACCAGAGGACAGTGATGAAGATGAAAAAGCCCCAAAGTGGAAGAAGTAGGTCAGTAAACTAATTTATTGTTTGAACAAACTGTATAATATTTTTTGTATTTTTAAAAAACAAAAACAATCAGTATGTGTGTGTATGTAAGTGTGTCCGTGGGGGACAAACAACATAATGCTTTTTTAAATTATTATTTTTAAATGATTAAACAAAAATCTCTGTATGTTTTCACAAGTTTAGCGCCCCAGTGCCACCTCTGCCCCCTTTCAGCCCCCCATGTAATCTCTGTCCGCAATGAGCCCCTCCCAGTGTCACCCCTGTCCCCATTCAGCTCCCCAGTGTCACCCCTGTCCCCATTCAGGAGGCAAAGTGCTCTATGATATGCCTTTTAACCCCCTTTATGCCACTCTGTCTCCAGAAATGCCTTTTAACCCCCTATATGCCAAATAAAACCAAAAACCAAAAATGTAGCCTGAGAAGGGGGGTGTGTGTGAGAGGAGGGTAGATCGGTTGGGGGAGCCTTTAACAGATTCTCGCACCGAGGCCCTGAGGCTTCTAGTTACGCGCCCGGTTGGGAACTACTTTACTATGGATTATTTGTTCGTGAGACTGTGTGGGATTGTTAACCCAGTAATGTATTTTGTGTCATGCTGAAGATTTTGCTATATGTTGCCCTTGAGGACAGGGTCACAAAGTAAAATAGAAAAAATGTTTAATGTTTGTGAACTGTACCATACAACTATTACGTTTTTCAATGGACAGTCATGGATTTCAGGCACTGTCCTTCCAAACATCCACACTGTTCTGCTTTTAGAGAATGGGGATCATGGGCTGGGGAGATCCTCTGGTCTCCCCTGACTGGTCCAGCAAACTGTGAGATTGAGTTCTGTGATTATCTGCGATAATCAAAGCTCCCATGAGGCCACCTTGCAATATATTTTAGCTGAGTGGCTAGAAGTCCCCTACTAAAGGTGTCTTGATTTGTGCACCTGAAATGTTGTTGGACATGACCATACAACCTGAGTTAGATTAAGCTATAATATCAGTTGTGTTAAAACCTTTAAATAGCAATATAAGAAATGTGTATTTTCTTGGTTTTCTTTATATATGTTTTGTGTACCAGGTGTACATGGCTTCCACATATTTAGCACTACCTCTCTATATCTTAGATCTGCAGGAAATTTGACCTTGTTATTTTAGACATATCCCATACACTCACTGTATACACTCTTTCTGTTACTCATGTTATATCCTTTCTTTGTTTGTTTATACCCAATGAATGCCACATGGGTTTTATGTTATGTTATAAACATATGCCAAATTATTGTGTCTATTGGTTATTGGGCCAAAAACCTGAAAAATGTGTCCGACTTTTGGCCCATTTGCACATGTATAATGTACACAGAGGACAGGAGTATTTGACGGTGCACCCAGTAAAATATTAGCAGGGTATACAATATGCTGTAAAGTAAGCATTTTCAGTTTTTTTATATATAGGAATTGGACCTGGGAGATCCCAATAATGGCTTGGTAGAAAAGACCAAAAGAGGAGGATATCCATCCTCCAAAAAAAAAATCAACATAATAATAATCTAAATAAATAAACAACCATTAACCCCTTAAGGACAGAGCTATTTGTTTATTTGACAATGGCAGTTTTTTTCTGCTGTGCTCATGTTTAGCTGTAATTTGTTTCTCCCCCATTTAGTGAACCCACACTCATATATTGTGTTTTTCATGACAAAAAGGGTTTTCTTTAGATATCATTATTTTGATCATTTTGCAATTTATTATAAAAAATGATGAACATTTTTATTTTCATTACATTTTTCTTTTACTATTTTCATATTTAAAAAACCCCCAAAAAAACATTTTTTCATTGATCACATAGTGACCTGGGCTCTATTGACCTACATGTTTAGCTGCATTACCGGTAATCGACCTGCAGGATTCTCAGAAGAGTCTACAGTGACCTCTTGGGAACTCCTTTATTTGAATGGGTGCTGCCATCTTGTTAGAGACAGCATGTCTCTAACAGGTGGCGATTTGAAACACTCCTAAAAAGCGATCAAAATGCCCTCCTTATTACACCTCCTAAATATATTTTTTAACACCTAGGTGCCACAATAACTAAAAGGCATCAAGCATTTCAATACAGTGAACACGACTGCTCTTAGGAGAGATCGTACCAGGCCCCTACATTTGTTTTTGGTGTTGCTGGATGTCTCAATGTCGAGGCATTGCAACAACACCAGCTGAGTGAAGAAAGCAATCATTGACAGTGAGCTTAGCAGTGGCTGAGATAATAATAATAAAGTAATAATAATAATTTAATTTAGTGCAGAAAATGTACTGTTTAAGGGTAATCCAGCTGTAGGGACTGCAGCAGGCATTTTTTACCAATTTTAGGGAAAACACAAAATATTTTTTATTATCTTATCATATACTATTCTTTATCTTCATTGATAAATATTGGTGCCAAAACTAGGCATTCTACTATTCTTTCCGTTGTTTAAAATGTAAAACCTGTTCCTGTGTAGTTTGAGATAGGTGCCCATTTACCCTACCAGCCAAACCTTCAATTTGTGGACAAGGTAATTTTTTAAATTATCATTTTATCATATTATATATTATTTTTCATTGATAAATATTGAGGACAAAACCAGGAATTGTAATATGTATAATATACACTCACTGGGCATATTATTAGGTACACCATGCTAGTACCGGGTTGGACTCCTTTTTGCAACTGCCTTTATTCTTCGTGGCATAGTTTCTACAAGGTACTGGACACATTTTGGTCTATATGGACATGATGGCATCACGCAGATTTGTCAGGTGCACAGTGTGATGGTAGCCGTCTGAGACTTTTGGGCATACAAGGATTAATGTGTGTTTTGTATTTTCAAACTGATGTTCCTTCTTTGTATAATCCCTTTATGTTTATTGGTGCTGCTTCCTGTCTGTACTGCCATTATCTGGAGCTGATGTTATTAACCCTTTGTTGTGGTGTGAACTATTGTATCCCAGGATGTATTTCATGTGTTTAAAAGTTCTTGCCCTGTATAATCCCGTTATGTTTATTGGTGCCGCTTCCCGTCTGCAATACCATTATCTTGAGGTGATGGTATTGATCCTTTGTTGTGGCGTGAACTATTGTATTGTATTAATGAAATGCCTGAGTTAATCTCCTTATTTTAACTTTCCTTTTGTATACAAAGTACTTGGTTGTTTGTAGTGTTTTACCCACCCCTTGTTTTCCTATATAACCTTGTATGCCTTGCAATAAAGAGAGAAGTCTTCCCCAAGAGTTTGGTGTGCGTCCATTTCTTGGGAGGGTTGCGGCAGAGTCTTCGGATCTGTCAGCATTGAGCTTTACACTTGGCAGCCTCTGTAAGGGCTGTACTTGGAGGCAGAGGGATCAATACCTGCCTCCCTATCCAGTGGCTAAAGGACTCGATGCCTACCCCAGATCAGGTCAAACCTGCTACCGTCTACTGACCCTTCAGCCTCGCTCCAGAAGTTTACCCTACTGAGACCAGCATCCTGGGGGAGATACAGTCACCGACTTGACCCCGGTCTCAGCAACGCTCCTTTCTGGACGATACATCCTGGGGGAGAGGCTGCTCCAGGTATCCGTATCGTCACACACATCCTTAATGCGAATCTCCCATTCCACCACATCCCAAATGTACTCTATTGGATTGAGATCTTGTGACCGTGGAGGCAATTGGAGTACAGTGAACTCATTGTCATGTTCAAGATGATGTGAGCTTTGTGACATGGTGCATTATCCTGCTGGATACACTGTGGTCATAATGGGATGGACATGGTCAGCAACAATACTCAGGTTGGCATTTAAACGATGTTCAATTGGTACTAAGGGGCCCAATGTGTACCAAGAAAAGGTCCCCCACACCATGACACCACCAGTAGCCTTATCGATTGATACAAGGCAGGATGGATCCATGCTTTTTTTATGTTGTTTACGGCAAAGTCTGACCCTGCCATCTGAATGTCGCAGCTGGAATCGAGACTCATCAGACCAGGCAACATTCATCCAGTCTTTCATTGTCAAATTTTGGTGAGCCTGTGCGAATTGTAGCCTCAGTTTCCTATTCTTACCTGACAGAAGTGGCACCCAGTGTGGTGGTCTTCTGCTGTAGCCCATCTGCTTCAAGGTTTGACTTGTTGTGCATTCAGAGATGGTATTCCGCATACCTTGGTTGTAACAAGTGGTTATTTGAGTAACTGTTGCCTTTCTGTCATCTCCAACGAGTTTGCCCATTCTCTGACATCAACAAGACATTTTCGTCCACACAACTGCCGCTCACTGGATATTTTCACTTTTTTGGACCATTCTCTGTAAACCCTAGAGATTGTTGTGTGTGAAAATCCCAGTAGATCAGTAGTTTTTTAAATACTCAGACCAGCCATCTGGCACCAACATACATGCCACGTTCAAAGTCACTTAAATCCACTTTCTTCCCCGTTCTGATGCTCGGTTTGAACTTCATAAAGTTGCATTTACCACATCTGCATGCCTAAATGCATTGAGTTGCTGCAATTAGTTTGGCTGATTAGCTATTTGTGTTGACAAGTAATTGAACAGGTGTACATAAGAATATTGGGGAAATTCAGTCCAGTTTCAAAGGGCTTCATCTGCCAATGCCTGTTTGCCCGGGTCCAGTGCCCTATTTTTGTTGCTGCTAATCTATCGCCTTCCTTACTGTGGCAAATCAATATTTTGTTCTAACATTGGGTTGTATAAAAAAAAATGTGGCAACACACTGCAAGCTTATATATTGTGAGACTAGCAGGCAAGTAAGGAAAAATCAACAACCAACTTAATACCGAAACATGCGGGGATCAGTAACTGTGGTGTCACAGGACTAAGAAATGCCCATCACCCTCAGCCAGTATGATGATGAGGGTGGTCAGAGCTGTAGCTCTCAAAAGCTGGCGATCTGGTAGGAAATACCGTATTTGCTCGATTATAAGACGACCCCCCCCCAAAATCTGAATATTAATTTAGCAAAAAAAGAAAAAGCCTGAATATAAGACGACCCTATAGGAAAAAAGTTTTACCAGTAAATGTTAATTCATGTAAACTATGTAAACTATTTTTTTTTTAATAAAAGCTATGATTGAGAAAAATTTTGTTTTTAATTCCTTTTATTTTCCAACCTGCCCCCCAGTTATGTACATCTGCCCCCAGGCTTGACCCCCTATGTGCCACTCTGCCTCCAGAAATGCCTTTTGACCCCCTATATGCCACTCTGCCTCCAGAAATGCCTTATACCCTATATGCCACTCTGGTATTTAGGGGGTTAAAAGGCATATTATGGGGCAGAGTGGCATATAGGGAGGTATAAGGCATTTAAGGAGGCTGAGTGGTGTATAGAGGGTTAAAAGGCATTTCTGGAGGCAGAGTGACATTAAGGGGGTCAAAAGGCATATCATAGAGCACTCTACCTACAGAAATGCCTTATGCCCCCCATTTAACCCCCCCCCCAAAAGAAAACTCACCGGTGCTTCTGACTCCCGGTGTGTTGTCCGGGCAGTGTGTAGATGTCTGACGCCGGAAGGAGGTGCGGTTAGCAGCGGGGGTTGTCTGCGTCCATCACGTAGACCTTCCCCGGCTGTCAGAGAGAATTCCCCGGTGAGGGGAACTCTGATCTCTGACAGCCGGGGAAGGTCTGCGCGATGGACGCAGACAACCCCCGCTGCTAACCGCACCTCCTTCCAGCTGCAGCGGAAGTTGTCTACGTGAATCGCTACACACCGGGAGTCAGAAGCACTGGTAAGTTGGGGAGGGGGGGGACAGGAAGATCCAGGTCCCTTGCAGCGTTGCGGGGAATCTGGATCTTAGTCTCATAGTAAGACCTATTTGAGGTCTGATTATAAGACGACCCCGATTATAAAACGAGGGGTATTTTTCAGAGCATTTGCTCTACAAAAAACCTCTTCTTATAATCGAGCAAATACGGTAATGTCATAAAATCTGGAAATACTGTATCTATATTTTTTTTATTTATTTTGGAACTTAACCGCCTTCTTATGTATGCATAACCTGTGTTATATTATGTACTGTCACCTACATTTAATGTGTGTACACTCGTCATGCATATATGAGCACATCTATTGGATAAGAGTTAGTACACACACTAGTTCTAAAACCCCCCACACCTCTTCTGGCAAGGTCTTCAACAAGATATTGTTGTGGGAATTTGTGCCCATTCACTGATGTTGGATATGAGGGTCTTGCTTGCAATCACCATTCCAATTCACCCCAAAGGTGTTCATTGGGTTTAAGGTCACGGCTCTATGCGAGTTTCTCCCTTGCCATATTTTCAACAAACAGCTTGCCTCACCATCTTTGCCACCAAATTGCTTGTTAGTGCAATATTTGTCCCCAGATTGACTGTGACATATTTGCCCCAAACAAATTGTCAGTGCCCCAGACACCTTGTCTGTGTCATCTGTGCCCACAGATTGAATGTGCCATATTTATCACCACACAGCCTGCCCCTCCAGGAAAATTTTTAAAGAAGCACTCAAACGCAAACAGAACTAAGAGACTAAACAAACTTTATTATTAAGTCAACACCTGAAGACAAAAGCAAAAGATTTTTAAACAAATTGTCACCTCTGGACTCACAAAGAGTCATTCTTCAGCACGCAGGAGAGGAAAACCCCTATTTAATGGGGGAAACCTCTGGGGAACCATGTCTGAAGAATAGCCCTTCCCTCTGGGCACTAAGAGGTTGATTGATTACATGTGGAATGTTTTAGAATGCAGTTTTACTTTTAAATTTCCACATTATTACTTCATTATCTCTGTATGGTCCAAACGTCTACTGCTGGTGAAGTTTGCTTTCCTTATTTTCACTTAAGAGTAAGATATGTTGGCAGTATGAGGCTGCCCCTTCGCCTTGAGTGATCCCTGCTGATTTCCTGCAGATGAGAGAAAACTTGGGGAAAAACAAAGTGAAAACTCGCGGACACCCCCATCTTGGTCACCTTTTGCCAGTTGTGTAGAAAGACCCCACTGTCTTCGGCCAGACTCACATACACCTCTACCACTGTCGCCTTAGGCCGGTTGCACCAACACACACCACAGTCGCCTTCTGCCACATTCAAATACACACACACACACACCACGGTCGGGTAGGTCGGTTGTGCAGAAAGCCACAAACGTTGCCTTCGGCCAGCCTCACATACACTTATATCAAGGTCACCTTAGGCCGCATGTTCCAACAGACACCCCACCGTGGCCTTCAGCCAATCTCACATACACCCAAAGCAAGTTCGCCTCATACTGGTTGTGCCAAAAGACAGCAAAGTCACCTTGACCGGTCTAAAATACGCCCCTACCACGGTCACCTTAGGTCACATGTGCCAACAGAAACCACCATCGCCTTCAGGCAATACCACATACACCCGAACCAAGTTTGCCTTAAGCCAGTTATGTCAAAAGGAACCACCGTCGCCTTCGGCCAGTCTAGAAAACCATGTACGGTTAAAGCCAGTTGTGCCACCAGACACCCCTGTTGCCTTCGGCAAGTCTCACATGCACCCAAGCCACGTTCGGGTCACTGTGCCAACAGACACCACCGTCGCCTTTGGCTAGACTCACGTACACCCCTACCACGGTCACCTTAGGCTGGTTTCACCGACAGATACCACAGTCGCCATTGGCCACATTGACATACACCCACACTACGGTCAGGTAGGTCGGTTAAAAAGAAAGACCCCACCGTCGCCTTTCGACAGACTCATATACACCCATATCACGGTCCCCTTACAACGGCTGCACCAACAAACACCACCATCGCCTTCGGCCAGAGTCACATACACCCACACCACAGTCACTTAGGTCGGTTGCGCAGAAAGACCCCACTGTCGTCTTCAGCCAATCTCACATGAATCCAAACCAAGTTTGACTCAGGCTGGTTGTGCCGAAAGAAACTACAGTTGCCTTCCGCCAGTCTCACATACACTCATATCATCATCATGCCACAAGACAAAACCACCACCTTCACACAATCTCACATAAACCCAAACCACGTTCGGTTCAGGCCGGTTGTGCCAAAAGACACCACCGTCACTGTCGACAAGTCTCACGTACACCCATACCACTTTCATTTCAGACCGGTTGTGCCAAAAGACACCACCGTCGCCTTTGGTCAGTCTCACATACACTCATATCATGGTCACACCAACAGACACCACAACCGCCTTTGGCCAATCTCACATACACCCAAACAATGTTCAGTTTAGGCCGGTTGTGCCAAAAAAACACCACTGTCGTTATCAGCCACTCTCACATACACTCATATCACCATCAAGCCAACAGACAAAATCACCACCTTCAGCCAATCTCACATACACCCAAACCACGTTCGGTTCAGGCCGGTTATGCCCAAAGACACCACCGTTGCATTCGACCAGTCTCACATACACCCAAACCACGTTCGGTTAAGGCCGGTTGTGCCAAAAGACACCACCGTCACATTCTACCAGTCTCACATACACCCAAACCACGTTCCGTTCAGGCCGGTTGTGCCAAAAGACACCACCGTCGCATTCGAACAATCGCACATACACCCAAACCACGTTCGCTTCAGGCCGGTTGTGACGGACTCGTCCCTTCAGGCACACCGCTGTGGATATTATACAGCCCAACCACCCGTTCCCCTGGAACCCAGTTTCTATGTTCACCCCTTTTTCCTATTGCCCAGAAGCTGCCCTCTGCCGCTCACACCGCCAGGCCCAGTACCAGGAAATACAGGTTTTACTTTTGGAACTGCTGGGCGGCTAGAATAGCCTCCTGTCCCACTATGTGTACCAGACAGGATTATCTCCACAGGGTGCCCAGCCAGGGCTCCAGCCTGACTATCGGTGGAAGATATCAGAGGCTAATCCCGTTATCTCCCGTATTGTTCCTGGGAGACCTGAATCCCCCAGTTTAAGGGGGCGGTTATGTTACTCAGACGTCTCATTCTGTGTGTTGATGTGATTATATGGATATATATACCTGTGTCTGTGTCCAATAAAGTGTGCTTCATGTTATACCCTACACTGAGTCTCGGCTGGTGACTGGGGAATCGGGGAAAGTGTGTGGTGTCCCAGGCTAAGGGAGCACAAGACAGCGGAGGTAGTCGGTCGGACTAGCCAGCTCCGTGACACCGGTTATGCCAAAAGACACCGCCGTAGCATTCGTCGAGTCAAATTCACTCATATCTTCAGCCAATCTCACATACACCCAAACCACGTTCGGTTCAGGCCGGTTGTGCCAAAAGACACCACCGTCGCATTCGTCCAGTCTCAAATACACTCCTATCTTCAGCCAATCTCACATACACCCAAACCACGTTCGGTTCAGGCCGGTTATGATAAAAGACACCACCGTCGCATTTGGCCAGTCTCACATACACCCAAACCACTTTCGGTTCTGTCCGGTTATGCCAAAAGACACCACCGTCGCATTCGACCATTCTCACATACACCCAAACCACGTTCGGTTCAAGCCGGTTATGCCAAAAGACACCACCGTCGCATTCGACCATTCTCACATACACCCAAACCACGTTCGGTTCAGGCCGGTTATGCCAAAAGACACCACCGTCACATTCGTCCAGTCTCAAATGCACTCATATCTTCAGCCAATCTCACATACACCCAAACCACGTTCGGTTCAGGCCGGTTATACCGAAAGACACCACCGTCGCATTCGTCCAGTCTCAAATGCACTCATATCTTCAGCCAATCTCACATACACCCAAACCACGTTCGCTTCAGGCAGGATGAGCCAACAGACACCACCATTGCCTTCAGCCAATCTCACATACACCCAAACCACGTTCGGTTCAGGTCGGTTGTGCCAAAAGACACCACCATCGCATTCGTCCAGTCACAAATACACTTGTATCTTTAGCCAATCTCACATACACCAAAACCACGTTCAGTTCAGACCGGTTGTGCTAAAAGACTCCACTGTCGCCTTTGGCCAGTCTCACATCCACCACTACCATCTGACCGCCTCAAGCTGGTTGCACCATAAGACACCACCGCCGTCATCGGCCAATCTCACATACACTCAAACCACGTTCGGTTCAGGCCATTTGTACTAACAAACACCACCGTCGCATTCAGCCATTCTCACATACACCCAAACCACGTTTGGTTCAGGCCGGTTGTGCCAAAAGGCACCAACGTCGCATTCTACCAGTCTCACATACACCCAAACCACGTTCGGTTCAGGCCGGTTATGCCAAAAGACACCACCGTCGCATTCTACCAGTCTCACATACACCCAAACCACGTTCGGTTCAGGCCGGTTATGCCAAAAGACACCACCGTTGCATTCGTCAAGTCTCAAATACATTCATATCATCAGCCAATCGCACATACACCCAAACCACGTTCGGTTCAGGCCGGTTATGCCAAAAGACACCACCGTCGCATTTGGCCAGTCTCACATACGCCCAAACCACTTTCGGTTCAGGCCGGTTATGCCGAAAGACACCACCGTCGCATTCGACCACTCTCACATACACCCAAACCACGTTCGGTTCAGGCCGGTTATGCCAAAAGACACCACCGTCGCATTCTACCAGTCTCACATACACCCAAACCACGTTCGGTTCAGGCCGGTTATGCCAAAAGACACCACCGTTGCATTCGTCAAGTCTCAAATACATTCATATCATCAGCCAATCGCACATACACCCAAACCACGTTCGGTTCAGGCCGGTTATGCCAAAAGACACCACCGTCGCATTTGGCCAGTCTCACATACGCCCAAACCACGTTCGGTTCAGGCCGGTTATGCCAAAAGACACCACCGTCACATTCGTCCGGTCTCACATGCACTCATATCTTCAGCCAATCTCACATACACCCAAACCACGTTCGCTTCAGGCAGGATGAGCCAACAGACACCACCATTGCCTTCAGCCAATCTCACATACACCCAAACCACGTTCGGTTCAGGCCGGTTATGCCAAAAGACACTACCGTCGCATTCGACCAGTCTCACATACACCCAAACCACGTTCGGTTCAGGCCGGTTATGCCAAAAGACACCACCGTCGCATTTGTCCAGTCTCACATACACTCAAACCACGTTCGGTTCAGGCCGGTTATGCCAAAAGACACGACCGTCGCATTCGACCACTCTCACATACATCCAAACCACGTTCGGTTCAGGCCAGTTATGCCAAAAGACACCACCGTCACATTCGTCCAGTCTCACATACACCCCAACCACGTTCGGTTCAGGCCGGTTGCGCCAAAAGACACCACCGTCGCATTCGTCCAGTCACAAATACACTCATATCTTTAGCCAATCTCACATACACCAAAACCACGTTCAGTTCAGACCGGTTGTGCCAAAAGACTCCACTGTTGCCTTTGGCCAGTCTCACATCCACCACTACCATCTGACCGCCTCAAGCTGGTTGCACCATAAGACACCACCGCCGTCATCGGCCAATCTCACATACACTCAAACCACGTTCGGTTCAGGCCAGTTGTACTAACAAACACCACTGTCGCATTCAGCCAATCTTACATACACCCATAACACGGTCACCTTAGCCCGGTTGTGCCAAAGGACGTCGCCTTCGGCCAGTCTGACATCCACCACTACCATGACTGCCTCAAACTGGTTGCACCAACAGGCACCACCACCGTCATCGGCCAGTCTCACATAACCCAAATCACGTTCGGTTCAGGCCACTTTTGCAAAAAGACACCACCGTCGCATTCGACCAGTCTTACAAACACCCAAACCACGTTCGGTTAAGGCCGGTTATGCCAAAAGACACCACCGTCGCACTCGTCCAATCTCACACACAGCCAAGCCCTCAATCTTCAGCCATTCTCGCATACACCCAAACCACGTTCGGTTCAGGCCGGTTATGATAAAAGACACCACCGTCGCATTTGGCCAGTCTCACATACACCCAAACCACTTTCGGTTCTGGCCGGTTATGCCAAAAGACACCACCGTCGCATTCGACCATTCTCACATACACCCAAACCACGTTCGGTTCAGGCCGGTTATGCCGAAAGACACCACCGTCACATTCGTCCAGTCTCAAATGCACTCATATCTTCAGCCAATCTCACATACACCCAAACCACGTTCCGTTCAGGCCGGTTATGCCAAAAGACACCACCGTCGCATTCGTCCAGTCTCAAATGCACTCATATCTTCAGCCAATCTCACATACACCCAAACCACGTTCGCTTCAGGCAGGATGAGCCAACAGACACCACCATTGCCTTCAGCCAATCTCACATACACCCAAACCACGTTCAGTTCAGGTCGGTTGTGCCAAAAGACACCACCATCGCATTCGTCCAGTGACAAATACACTTGTATCTTTAGCCAATCTCACATACACCAAAACCACGTTCAGTTCAGACCGCTTGTGCTAAAAGACTCCACTGTCGCCTTTGGCCAGTCTCACATCCACCACTACCATCTGACCGCCTCAAGCTGGTTGCACCATAAGACACCACCGCCGTCATCGGCCAATCTCACATACACTCAAACCACGTTCGGTTCAGGCCATTTGTACTAACAAACACCACCGTCGCATTCAGCCAATCTCACACACACCCAAACACTCAATCTTCAGCCATTCTCACATACACCCAAACCACGTTTGGTTCAGGCCGGTTGTGCCAAAAGGCACCAACGTCGCATTCTACCAGTCTCACATACACCCAAACCACGTTCGGTTCAGGCCGGTTATGCCAAAAGACACCACCGTCGCATTCTACCAGTCTCACATACACCCAAACCACGTTCGGTTCAGGCCGCTTATGCCAAAAGACACCACCGTTGCATTCGTCAAGTCTCAAATACATTCATATCATCAGCCAATCGCACATACACCCAAACCACGTTTGGTTCAGGCCGGTTATGCCAAAAGACACCACCGTCACATTCTACCAGTCTCACATACACCCAAACTACGTTCGGTTCAGGCCGGTTATGCCAAAAGACACCACCGTCGCATTCTACCAGTCTCACATACACCCAAACCACGTTCGGTTCAGGAGGGTTATGCCAAAAGACACCACCGTCGCATTTGTCAAGTCTCAAATACATTCATATCATCAGCCAATCGCACATACACCCAAACCACGTTCGGTTCAGGCCGGTTGTGCCAAAAGACACCACCGTCGCATTCGTCCAGTCACAAATACACTCATATCTTTAGCCAATCTCACATACACCAAAACCACGTTCAGTTCAGACCGGTTGTGCCAAAAGACTCCACTGTCGCCTTTGGCCAGTGTCACATCCACCACTACCATCTGACCGCCTCAAGCTGGTTGCACCATAAGACACCACCGCCGTCATCGGCCAATCTCACATACACTCAAACCACGTTCGGTTCAGGCCAGTTGTACTAACACCACCGTCGCATTCAGCCAATCTTACATACACCCATAACACGGTCGCCTTAGCCCGGTTGTGCCAAAGGACGTCGCCTTCGGCCAGTGTGACATCCACCACTACCATGACTGCCTCAAACTGGTTGCACCAACAGGCGGCACCACCACCGTCATCAGCCAGTCTCACATAACCCAAATCACGTTTGGTTCAGGCCACTTATGCAAAAAGACACCACCGTCGCATTCGACCAGTCTTACAAACACCCAAACCACGTTCGGTTAAGGCCGGTTATGCCAAAAGACACCACCGTCGCATTCGTCCAATCTCAAATACACTCATATCTTCAGCCAATCTCACACACACCCAAGCATTCAATCTTCAGCCATTCTCACATACACCCAAACCACGTTCGGTTCAGGCCGGTTGTGCCAAAAGACACCACCGTTGCATTCTACCAGTCTCACGTACACCCAAACCACGTTCGGTTCAGGCCATTTGTACTAACAAACACCACCGTCGCATTCAGCCATTCTCACATACACCCAAACCACGTTTGGTTCAGGCCGGTTGTGCCAAAAGGCACCAACGTCGCATTCTACCAGTCTCACATACACCCAAACCACGTTCGGTTCAGGCCGGTTATGCCAAAAGACACCACCGTCGCATTCTACCAGTCTCACATACACCCAAACCACGTTCGGTTCAGGCCAGTTATGCCAAAAGACACCACCGTCGCATTCTACCAGTCTCACATACACCCAAACCACATTCGGTTAAGGCCGGTTATGCCAAAAGACACCACCGTTGCATTTGTCAAGTCTCAAATACATTCATATCATCAGCCAATCGCACATACACCCAAACCACGTTCGGTTCAGGCCGGTTATGCCAAAAGACACCACCGTCGCATTCTACCAGTCTCACATACACCCAAACCACGTTCGGTTCAGGCCAGTTATGCCAAAAGACACCACCGTCGCATTCTACCAGTCTCACATACACCCAAACCACATTCGGTTAAGGCCGGTAATGCCAAAAGACACCACCGTCGCATTCGTCAAGTCTCAAATACATTCATATCATCAGCCAATCGCACATACACCCAAACCACGTTCGGTTCAGGCCGGTTGTGCCAAAAGACACCACCGTCGCATTCGTCCAGTCACAAATACACTCATATCTTTAGCCAATCTCACATACACCCAAACCACGTTCAGTTCAGGTCGGCTGTGCCAAAAGACACCACCATCGCATTCGTCCAGTCACAAATACACGTATCTTTAGCCAATCTTACATACACCAAAACCACGTTCAGTTCAGACCGCTTGTGCTAAAAGACTCCACTGTCGCCTTTGGCCAGTCTCACATCCACCACTACCATCTGACCGCCTCAAGCTGGTTGCACCATAAGACACCACCGCCGTCATCGGCCAATCTCACATACACTCAAACCACGTTCGGTTCAGGCCATTTGTACTAACAAACACCACCGTCGCATTCAGCCAATCTCACACACACCCAAACACTCAATCTTCAGCCATTCTCACATACACCCAAACCACGTTTGGTTCAGGCCGGTTGTGCCAAAAGGCACCAACGTCGCATTCTACCAGTCTCACATACACCCAAACCACGTTCGGTTCAGGCCGGTTATGCCAAAAGACACCACCGTCGCATTCTACCAGTCTCACATACACCCAAACCACGTTCGGTTCAGGACGGTTATGCCAAAAGACACCACCGTTGCATTCGTCAAGTCTCAAATACATTCATATCATCAGCCAATCGCACATACACCCAAACCACGTTCGGTTCAGGCCGGTTATGCCAAAAGACACCACCGTCGCATTCTACCAGTCTCACATACACCCAAACCACGTTCGGTTCAGGCCGGTTATGCCAAAAGACACCACCGTCGCATTCGTCAAGTCTCAAATACATTCATATCATCAGCCAATCGCACATACACCCAAACCACGTTCGGTTCAGGCCGGTTGTGCCAAAAGACACCACCGTCGCATTTGTCCAGTCACAAATACACTGATATCTTTAGCCAATCTCACATACACCAAAACCACGTTCAGTTCAGACCGGTTGTGCCAAAAGACTCCACTGTCGCCTTTGGCCAGTCTCACATCCACCACTACCATCTGACCGCCTCAAGCTGGTTGCACCATAAGACACCACCGCCGTCATCGGCCAATCTCACATACACTCAAACCACGTTCGGTTCAGGCCAGTTGTACTAACAAACACCACCGTCGCATTCAGCCAATCTTACATACACCCATAACACGGTCGCCTTAGCCCGGTTGTGCCAAAGGACGTCGCCTTCGGCCAGTGTGACATCCACCACTACCATGACTGCCTCAAACTGGTTGCACCAACAGGCGGCACCACCACCGTCATCAGCCAGTCTCACATAACCCAAATCACGTTTGGTTCAGGCCACTTATGCAAAAAGACACCACCGTCGCATTCGACCAGTCTTACAAACACCCAAACCACGTTCGGTTAAGGCCGGTTATGCCAAAAGACACCACCGTCGCATTCGTCCAATCTCAAATACACTCATATCTTCAGCCAATCTCACACACACCCAAGCATTCAATCTTCAGCCATTCTCACATACACCCAAACCACGTTCGGTTCAGGCCGGTTGTGCCAAAAGACACCACCGTTGCATTCTACCAGTCTCACATACACCCAAACCACGTTCGGTTCAGGCCATTTGTACTAACAAACACCACCGTCGCATTCAGCCATTCTCACATACACCCAAACCACGTTTGGTTCAGGCCGGTTGTGCCAAAAGGCACCAACGTCGCATTCTACCAGTCTCACATACACCCAAACCACGTTCGGTTCAGGCCGGTTATGCCAAAAGACACCACCGTCGCATTCTACCAGTCTCACATACACCCAAACCACATTCGGTTCAGGCCGGTTATGCCAAAAGACACCACCGTCGCATTCGTCCAGTCACAAATACATTCATATCATCAGCCAATCGCACATACACCCAAACCACGTTCGGTTCAGGCCGGTTGTGCCAAAAGACACCACCGTCGCATTCGTCCAGTCACAAATACACTCATATCTTTAGCCAATCTCACATACACCAAAACCACGTTCAGTTCAGACCGGTTGTGCCAAAAGACTCCACTGTCGCCTTTGGCCAGTCTCACATCCACCACTACCATCTGACCGCCTCAAGCTGGTTGCACCATAAGACACCACCGCCGTCATCGGCCAATCTCACATACACTCAAACCACGTTCGGTTCAGGCCAGTTGTACTAACAAACACCACCGTCGCATTCAGCCAATCTTACATACACCCATAACACGGTTGCCTTAGCCCGGTTGTGCCAAAGGACGTCGCCTTCGGCCAGTGTGACATCCACCACTACCATGACTGCCTCAAACTGGTTGCACCAACAGGCGGCACCACCACCGTCATCGGCCAGTCTCACATAACCCAAATCACGTTTGGTTCAGGCCACTTATGCAAAAAGACACCACCGTCGCATTCGACCAGTCTTACAAACACCCAAACCACGTTCGGTTAAGGCCGGTTGTGCCAAAAGACACCACCGTTGCATTCTACCAGTCTCACATACACCCAAACCACGTTCGGTTCAGGCCGGTTATGCCAAAAGACACCACCGTCGCATTCGTCCAGTCTCACATACACCCAAACAACGTTCGGTTCAGGCCGGTTATGCCAAAAGACACCACCGTCGCATTTGGCCAGTCTCACATACACCCAAACCACTTTCGGTTCAGGCCGGTTATGCCAAAAGACACCACCGTCGCATTCGACCAGTCTCACATACACCCAAACCACGTTCGGTTCAGGCCGGTTATGCCAAAAGACACCACCGTCGCATTCGACCAGTCTCACATACATCCAAACCACGTTCGGTTCAGGCCGGTTATGCCAAAAGACACCACCGTCGCATTCGTCCAGTCTCAAATGCACTCATATATTCAGCCAATCTCACATACACCCAAACCACGTTCGGTTCAGGCCAGTTGTACTAACAAACACCACCGTCGCATTCAGCCAATCTTACATACACCCATAACACGGTCGCCTTAGCCCGGTTGTGCCAAAGGACGTTGCCTTCGGCCAGTGTGACATCCATCACTACCATGACTGCCTCAAACTGGTTGCACCAACAGGCACCACCACCGTCATCGGCCAGTCTCACATAACACAAATCACGTTCGGTTCAGGCCACTTTTGCAAAAAGACACCACCGTCGCATTCGACCAGTCTTACAAACACCCAAGCCCTCAATCTTCAGCCATTCTCGCATACACCCAAACCACGTTCGGTTCAGGCCGGTTATGCCAAAAGACACCACCGTCGCATTCGGCCAGTCTCACATACACCCAAACCACGTTCGGTTCAGGCCGGTTATGCCAAAAGACACCACCGTCGCATTTGGCCAGTCTCACATACACCCAAACCACGTTCGGTTCAGGCCGGTTATGCCAAAAGACACCACCGTCACATTCGTCCAGTCTCAAATGCACTCATATCTTCAGCCAATCTCACATACACCCAAACCGCGTTCGGTTCAGGCCGGTTATGCCGAAAGACACCACCGTCGCATTCGTCCAGTCTCAAATGCACTCATATCTTCAGCCAATCTCACATACACCCAAACCACGTTCGCTTCAGGCAGGATGAGCCAACAGACACCACCATTGCCTTCAGCCAATCTCACATACACCCAAACCACGTTCGGTTCAGGTCAGTTGTGCCAAAAGACACCACCATCGCATTCTACCAGTCTCACATACACCCAAACCACGTTCGGTTCAGGCCATTTGTACTAACAAACACCACCGTCGCATTCAGCCAATCTCACATACACCCAAACCACGTTCGCTTCAGGCAGGATGAGCCAACAGACACCACCATTGCCTTCAGCCATTCTCACATACACCCAAACCACGTTTGGTTCAGGCCGGTTGTGCCAAAAGACACCACCGTCGCATTCTACCAGTCTCACATACACCCAAACCACGTTCGGTTCAGGCCGGTTATGCCAAAAGACACCACCGTCGCATTCTACCAGTCTCAAATACACCCAAACCACGTTCGGTTCAGGCCGGTTATGCCAAAAGACACCACCGTTGCATTCGTCAAGTCTCAAATACATTCATATCATCAGCCAATCGCACATACACCCAAACCACGTTCGGTTCAGGCCGGTTGTGCCAAAAGACACCACCGTCGCATTCGTCCAGTCAAAAAAACACTCATATCTTTAGCCAATCTCACATACACCAAAACCACGTTCAGTTCAGACCGGTTGTGCCAAAAGACTCCACTGTCGCCTTTGGCAAGTCTCACATCCACCACTACCATCTGACCGCCTCAAGCTGGTTGCACCATAAGACACCACCGCCGTCATCGGCCAATCTCACATACACTCAAACCACGTTCGGTTCAGGCCAGTTGTACTAACAAACACCACCGTCGCATTCAGCCAATCTTACATACACCCATAACACGTAAAAGGCGACCCATAAAGGACGTCGCCTTCGGCCAGTGTGACATCCACCACTACCATGACTGCCTCAAACTGGTTGCACCAACAGGCGGCACCACCACCGTCATCGGCCAGTCTCACATAACCCAAACCACGTTCGGTTAAGGCCGGTTATGCCAAAAGACACCACCGTCGCATTCGTCCAATCTCAAATACACTCATATCTTCAGCCATTCTCACATACACCCAAACCACGTTCGGTTCAGGCCGGTTGTGCCAAAAGACACCACCGTTGCATTCTACCAGTCTCACATACACCCAAACCACGTTCGGTTCAGGCCGGTTATGCCAAAAAGACACCACCGTCGCATTCGTCCAGTCTCAAATGCACTCATATATTCAGCCAATCTCACATACACCCAAACCACGTTCGGTTCAGGACGGTTATGCCAAAAGACACCACCGTCGCATTCGTCCAGTCTCACATACACCCAAACCACGTTCGGTTCAGGCCGGTTATGCCAAAAGACACCACCGTCGCATTTGGCCAGTCTCACATACACCCAAACCACTTTCGGTTCAGGCCGGTTATGCCAAAAGACACCACCGTCGCATTCGACCAGTCTCACATACACCCAAACCACGTTCGGTTCAGGCCGGTTATGCCAAAAGACACCACCGTCGCATTCGACCAGTCTCACATACATCCAAACCACGTTCGGTTCAGGCCGGTTATGCCAAAATACACCACCGTCGCATTCGTCCAGTCTCAAATGCACTCATATATTCAGCCAATCTCACATACACCCAAACCACGATCGGTTCAGGCCTGTTATGCCAAAAGACACCACCGTTGCATTCGTCCAGTATCAAATACACTCATATCTTCAGCCAATCTCACATACACCAAAACCACGTTCAGTTCAGACCGGTTGTGCCAAAAGACACCACCGTCGCATTTGTCCAGTCTCACATACACCCAAACCACGTTCGGTTCAGGCCGGTTATGCCGAAAGACACCACCGTCGCATTCGTCCAGTCTCAAACGCACTCATATATTCAGCCAATCTCACATACACCCAAACCACGTTCGGTTCAGGCCGGTTATGCCGAAAGACACCACCGTCGCATTCGTCCAGTCTCAAACACACTCATATATTCAGCCAATCTCACATACACCCAAACCACGTTCGGTTCAGGCCAGTTGTACTAACAAACACCACCGTCGCATTCAGCCAATCTTACATACACCCATAACACGGTCGCCTTAGCCCGGTTGTGCCAAAGGACGTTGCTTTCGGCCAGTCTGACATCCACCACTACCATGACTGCCTCAAACTGGTTGCACCAACAGGCACCACCACCGTCATCGGCCAGTCTCACATAACCCAAATCACGTTCGGTTCAGGCCACTTTTGGAAAAAGACACCACCGTCGCATTCGACCAGTCTTACAAACACCCAAACCACGTTCGGTTAAGGCCGGTTATGCCAAAAGACACCACCGTCGCATTCGTCCAATCTCAAATACACTCATATCTTCAGCCAATGTCACACACACCCAAGCCCTCAATCTTCAGCCATTCTCGCATACACCCAAACCACGTTCGGTTCAGGCCGGTTATGCCAAAAGACACCACCGTCGCATTCGTCCAGTCTCACATACACCCAAGCCACGTTCGGTTCAGGCCGGTTATGCCAAAAGACACCACCGTCGCATTTGGCCATTCTCGCATACACCCAAACCACGTTCGGTTCAGGCCGGTTATGCCAAAAGACACCACCGTCGCATTCGACCATTCTCACATACACCCAAACCACGTTCGGTTCAGGCCGGTTCTGCCAAAAGACACCACCGTCACATTCGTCCAGTCTCAAATGCACTCATATCTTCAGCCAATCTCACATACACCCAAACCACGTTCGGTTCAGGCTGGTTATGCCGAAAGACACCACCGTCGCATTCGTCCAGTCTCAAATGCACTCATATCTTCAGCCAATCTCACATACACCCAAACCACGTTCGCTTCAGGCAGGATGAGCCAACAGACACCACCATTGCCTTCAGCCAATCTCACATACACCAAAACCACGTTTCAGTTCAGACCGGTTGTGCCAAAAGACTCCACTGTCGCCTTTGGCCAGTCTCACATCCACCACTACCATCTGACCGCCTCAAGCTGGTTGCACCATAAGCCACCACCGCCGTCATCGGCCAATCTCACATACACTCAAACCATGTTCGGTTCAGGCCATTTGTACTAACAAACACCACCGTCCCATTCAGCCAATCTCACACACACCCAAACACTCAATCTTCAGCCATTCTCACATACACCCAAACCACGTTTGGTTCAGGCCGGTTGTGCCAAAAGACACCACCGTCGCATTCTACCAGTCTCACATACACCCAAACCACGTTCGGTTCAGGCCGGTTATGCCAAAAGACACCACCGTTGCATTCGTCAAGTCTCAAATACATTCATATCATCAGCCAATCGCACATACACCCAAACCACGTTCGGTTCAGGCCGGGTGTGCCAAAAGACACCACCGTCGCATTCGTCCAGTCAGAAATACACTCGTATCTTTAGCCAATCTCACATACACCAAAACCACGTTCAGTTCAGACCGGTTGTGCCAAAAGACTCCACTGTCGCCTTTGGCCAGTCTCACATCCACCACTACCATCTGACCGCCTCAAGCTGGTTGCACCATAAGACACCACCGCCGTCATCGGCCAATCTCACATACACTCAAACCACGTTCGGTTCAGGCCAGTTGTACTAAAAACACCACCGTCGCATTCAGCCAATCTTACATACACCCATAACACGGTCGCCTTAGCCCGGTTGTGCCAAAGGACATTGCCTTCGGCCAGTCTAACATCCACCACTACCATGACTGCCTCAAACTGGTTGCACCAACAGACACCACCGCCATCATCGGCCAATCTCACATACACCCAAACCACGTTCAGTTCAGGCCAGTTGTGCTCACAGACACCACCATAGCCTTCGGCCAGTCTCACATACAACCATAACACGGTCACCTAAGGCCGGATGTGCCAAAAGACACCAACGTCGCCTTCAGCCAGTCTCACAACCACCACTACCATGACCGCCTCAAGCTGGTTGCACCAACAGATACCACCGCTGTCATCGGCCAATCTCACATACACCCAAACCATGTTCAGTTCAGTCCGGTTGTGCTAACATACACCACCATAGCCTTCGGCCAGTCTCACATACACAAATATCACAGACACCAAAGGCCGGATGTGCCAAAGGACAACAACGTCGCCTTCAGCCAGTCTCACAACCACAACTACCATGACCGCCTCAAGCTGGTTGCACCAACAGATACCACCGCTGTCATCGGCCAATCTCACATACACCCAAACCATGTTCAGTTCAGTCCGGTTGTGCTAACATACACCACCATAGCCTTCGGCCAGTCTCACATACAACCATAACACGGTCACCTAAGGCCGGATGTGCCAAAAGACACCAACGTCGCCTTCAGCCAGTCTCACAACCACCACTACCATGACCGCTCAAGCTGGTTGAACCAACAGACACCACTGCCGTCATCGGCAAATCTCACATAGAAACAGACCACGTTCGGTTCAGGCCGGTTGTGCTAACATACACCACCATAGCCTTCGGACAGTCTCACATACACCCATAACACGGTAACCTAAGGCCGGATGTGCCAAAAGACACCACCGTCGCCTTCACCCAGCCTCACAACCACCACTACCATGACCGCCTCAAGTTGGTTGCACCAACAGACACCACCTCCGTCATCGGTAAATCTCACATACACTCAAACCACGTTCATTTCAGGCCGGTTGTGCCAACAAACACCACCGCCGCATTCGGAAAGTCTCACATACACTGATGTAACGGTAGCCTAAGGTCGGATGTGCCAAAATACACCACCGTCGCCTTCAGCAGTCTCACATACACCCAAACCACGTTCAGTTCAGGCCAGTTGTGCTCACAGACACCACCGTTGCCTTCAGCCAGTCTCACAACCACCACTACCATGACCACCTGAAGCTGGTTGCACCAACAGACACCACCGTCGCCTTCAGCAAGTCTCACAACCACCACTACCATGACTGCCTCAAGCTGGTTGCACCAACAGACACCACCTCCGTCATCGGCCAATCTCACATACACCCAAGGCACGTTCAGTTCAGGCTGGTTGTGCCAAGAGACACCACCGTCGCCTTCAGCCAGTCTCACATACACCCATATCACGGTCTCCTTAGGCTGGATGTGCCAAAAGACACCACCGTGGCCTTCAGCCAGTCTCACAACCACCACTACCATGACCGCCTCAAGCTGGTGGCACCAACAGACACCACCGCCGTCATCGGCCAATCTCGCATACACCCAAACCACGTTCAGGCCGGTTGTGCCAACAGACACCACCGTCGCATTCGGACAGTCTCACACACACTCAAACCACGTTCATTTCAGGCTGGTTGTGCCAACAGACACCACCGTCCCCTTCAGCCAGTCTCACATACACCCATACCACGGTCGCCTTAGGCCGGATATGCCAAAAGACACCACCGTCACCTTCATCCAGTCTCACAACCACCACTACCATGACTGCCTCAAGCTGGTTGCACCAACAGACACCACCTCTGTCATCGGCCAATCTCACATACACCCAAACCACGTTCAGTTCAGGCCAGTTGTGGCAACACACACCACCGTCGCATTCGGCCAGTCTCACATACACCCATATGACGGTCGCCTTAGGCCGGATGTGCCAAAAGACACCACCGTCGCCTTCAGCCAGTCTCACAACCAACACTACCATGACCGCTTGAAGCTGGTTGTGCTAAAAGACACCACCGTCGCATTCAGCCAATGTTACACACACCCATATCACGGTCACCTAAGTCCGGGTGTGCCAAAAGACACCACCGTTACCTTCAGCCAGTCTCACATATACCCATATCACGGTCACCTAAGGCCAGGTGTGCCAAAAGATACCACCGTCGCCCTCAGCCAGTCTCACAACCACCACTACCATGACCGCCTCAAGCTGGTTGCACCAACAGACACCACCTCCGCCATCGGCCAATCTCACACACACTCAAACCACGGTCAGTTCAGGCCAGTTGTGCTCACAGACATCACCGTCGCCTTCAGCCAGTCTCACATACACCCAAACCACGTTCAGTTCAGGCCAGTTGTGGCAACAGAAACCACCGTCGCATTATGCCAGTCTCACATACACCCATATCACGGTCGCCTTAGAGCGGATGTGCCAAAAGACACCATTGTCGCCTTCAGCCAGTCTCACAACCACCACTACCATGACCGCCTCAAGTTGGTTGCACCAATAGACACCACATCCGTCATCGGCCCATCTCACACACACTCAAACCACGTCCATTTCAGGCCGGTTGTGCCAACAGACACCACCGTCGGCTTCATCCAGTCTCACAACCACCCTATACACCCTTACCACGGTCACCTATGGCCGGATGTGCCAAAAGACACCACCGTCGCCTTCAGCCAGTCTCTACCGTGATCGCCTCAAGCTGGTTGGACCAACAGACACCACCGCCGTCTTCGGCCAATCTCGCATACACCCAAACCACGTTCAGGCCGGTTGTGCCAACAGACACCACCGTCACCTTCAGCCAGTCTCACAACCACCACTACCATGACCGCCTCAAGCAGGTTGCACCAACAAACACCACCGCCGTCATCGGCCAGTGTCACATACACCCAAACCACGTCCAGTTCAGGCCAGTTGTGCTCACAGACACCACCGTCGCCTTCAGCCAGTCTCACATACACCCATATCACGGTCACCTAAGGCCGGATGTGCCAAAAGGCATCACCATCGTCTTAAGCCAGTCTCACAACCACCACTACCATGAACGCCGCAGGCTGGTTGCACCAACAGACCCCACCGCCGTCATCGGTCAGTCTCACATACACCCAAACCACGTTCAGTTCAGGCCAGTTGTGCTCACAGACACCACCGTCGCCTTCAGCCAGTCTCACATACACCCATATCACGGTGTGCCAAAAAACACCGCCTTCGGACAGTTTGACATCCACCCAAACCACGTTCTTCCCACTGTGGCCTATGGCCCGTCTTAGGCAGGATGTGCCAACAGACACTACAGTCGTCTTCGGCCAGTGTCACACAAGCCTCTACCATGATCGCCTTAGGCCGCTTATGCCAATAGACACCACAGTCGCATTCGGCCATTCTCACATAAACTCAAACCATGTCCGTCTTAAGCTGGTTCTGCAAACAGACAACACTGTTGCCTTTCGGCCAGTTTCACATATACCCAAACCACGTTCATCCCAGGTGTCAAAAGACACCACCGTCGGCATTGGCCATATTTATATACACGCAAACCACGCTCGCCTTAGGCCAGTTGTGCTAACAGACACCACTCTTGCTCTTGGCCAGCTGCACATTCACCCACACCACAGACATCTTAGGCTGGTTTCGCTGCGAGCTAAACTTTCACACACTGTAAAATAACATGTTCCAAGCCATTTGAATAAAAACAGGATAAATATGTCAGGAATTACTCCATAACAGAGCTTAGGGCTCCAGGATTTTGTGTTACACTGCTGCTCTGCTAACCAGACCATAATAATATGGCCGCACACCTATGCATCAAGTAAGCTACCTGACTCTCGGAAACGTACATACATATATATTTATATATATTTGAGTGCCGGCAACTATTCTTGGAATTTATATGCATTACTGCTACAGTTACCAGGCACCGGGCAGAGCATTTAAGGTTGGTGTGCAATTGTGTATCTTGGATTATATATATATATATATATATATATATATATATATATATATTAGGGCTGCAACTAACGATTATTTTAATAATCGATTAGTTGGCCGATTATTTTTTCGATTAATCGATTAATCGGATAAAAAAAAATATGCAAAAAAAAATTTTTTGTTTATTTCAAATTTAATGAACTGGATGTTAAAAAACAACTTAAAATTTACATTAACATTCTTATTTTGTTATGATGTAATAAAAAAACAATATGTTCAAAGTACAAAAAGCCAAACACAATATTTATGAAACAAAATAACCCCAAACATTCTGAAAAGAGGTGGACTATTACTGTTCAAGAAACTTTGCCCCAGCCCTGGCACTTTGCACCCAGCACTTTGCACCCAGGCCTGGCACTTTGCACCCAGCACTTTGCCCCACCCCTGGCACTTTGCACCCGGCACTTTGCACCCAGCCCTGGCACTTTGCACCCAGCACTCAGCACTTTGCCCCAGCCCTGGCACTTTGCACCCAGCACTTTGCACCCAGAACTTTGCACCCAGCCCTGGCACTTTGCACCCAGAACTTTGCACCCAGCCCTGGCACTTTGCACTGTGCCCCTGCACCCAGTCTCCAACTCTGCCCTGCACCCAGCCCTGCCCCCACATTCTGCCCTGCCCCCACACTCACACCCTGCACCCACTCTGCCCTGCACCCAGTCTCCAACTCTGCCCTGCACCCAGTCTCCAACTCTGCCCTGCACCCAGTCTCCAACTCTGCCCTGCACCCCCACACCCACTCTGCCCTGCACCCAGTCTCCTGCCCTGCCCCCCCACCCCCACTCTGCCTTGCATCCCCTGAAACCCCACCCCCACCCCCGCGAATCGCTCTGTGCGAATGGAGCCACTCGCACAGAGCGAACCGCTCTGTGCGAAGGGAGCCACTCGCACAGAGCGAACCGCTCTGTGCGAACGGAGCCACTTGCACAGAGCGAACCGCTCTGTGCGAACGGAGCCACTCGCACAGAGCGAACCGCTCTGTGCGAACGGAGCCACTCCCACAGAGCGAACCGCTCTGTGCGAACGGAGCCACTCCCACAGAGCGAACCGCTCTGTGCGAACGGAGCCACACGCAACAAAAAGAAGGCGGAGAGTGCAGCGGAAGCGGGGAACGCTCGCGGAGGTAAGTAAAAGGAGCCGAGTGCTCCAACAACTAATCGATCACTCGATTAATCGATAACGGAAATCGTCGACAACGATTTCCGTTATCGATTATTATCGATTTTATCGATTCGTTGTTTCAGCCCTAATATATATATACACACACACACACAAATGCACATTTCCAATAAATGATTTACACTGTGTGATAATTGGCACTCATTCGTACAAAAGAAATAGCGTATATAACAGCGCAGGAAATCCCCCCTTGTGCCATAAACACCCTTTAAATCACTAATAAAAGATAATAAACTTTAACCATCAAGTGAGAGTATGCATCAAATATTATAACTAGGCAAGCCTTAGTTTCTTTGAATTACTTTAGAGAAAAAAGAACCATTAACCATTTGCTTCTATGCTGCTTATAGTGCATAGCTCATGTCTATTGGCAGGATGTATGGGTTACATACAGTATGAACAGCGCTAGTGCTTCACATGACCTCCGGTTCTTGCTAATAATGTCCAACAAACATTAAAGATACACAAGTAACGTGTAGAAACATTAATTGCAGCTGGATATGGCTATGGTCTGAATGGTAAAAAAAGGAGTTCAAAGGTTGGGTACATCTTAACCACATTGTGGTTGAAATCGTATTCTGTTAAAAGCGCTGACAAACAAAACTATTGGCAATGTTTTTGTTAGCTGCCAACTTTTTCAACAAAAACAACCTAATCCTTCAATACTAAAATGTGAACCACTTTCCCTGTTAGTCTTACCGAAATAGAAATTAAATGTGAAGGCAGAACATCCCTCACCGACAGCCCATGAAAACATACTGCAATAAACTGGATAAAATCCTTTTATGCCTTCAGAAAGCAGGTCTAGCAATAACCATCTTGCACTAACAGCCATATCTAGAAACATGAAATGCTAAAATATTTTCTGTTACAAATTATTATCATATTTCTGACTTAAGCTTAAGAAGTCTTGTAGTACAGACTCCCACCATCACCTAATCAGGTGAGCAAAACCTGTCTGCCTCCAGCTGAGTGCTAGGCCCGATCCTGCTCCTACACAGGGAGTCCAACCTGAGCCGGCACCTGCGTGGCTGAGAGTCTCCATTGCTGTTATCCCTTTAAAACAGAAAGTTCCCATGAATAAAATAAAATGTCAGACCTGTATTTGTTTGAGACCACCAGTTCTTCATCCTGTAGAAGTGACCTTCACATATACCAGCTGGAACCCTAATAAACTGCCAGGTAGCTAGCAACATCCATGCGCATCTGAGGGAGCTGAGTGTGCAGAGATTTTCAGAATGCAAGTGTCTATTGTTGCATCACACTGACATCATCAGTGTCTATAACATCATTCACTGTTCTCACCATCTGAAAATGATGCATTACACGATTATTTGAATCAAGCTATATTGTCTATCTATTCTGGACAGAGATAATTTACTGACAGTGTTAGGGATTCTGCTTGAATAATCTGAGTAGATGGGGAGTCCATGCACTTTATCAGAGAGTACGAGACCTTAGAAAATCATGGCTTGAAACATATCTATAGGATTTTCCTGATGGCCGATAATTTGTTGAGTTATAATGCTTGGATGCTGCTGAGATAAATAATAGTTTGAATAAGGCATTGGCCAATTCATCATCATGTTTATTTTTAGGGAGTGTGTGGCCTTGTCCTAAATGGGTTGTTTGGTATGCCTGCATTTAGGCACAAGGGAGAAATATATGACCCTCCACCCAGTGATACAGAGGGATCCTATACATACAATGTGTTAGCAGATCACCGACTCATATAATGGACACAATTGTTTATTTGGCCCGTAATATGAGTGCATATAAGTTAGCAATACTTTCACACACCTTAAAATAACATGTTTTAAGAGACAGCCATTTAGATACAAAATAGGATAGTTACATGGAAGGACTCCATTACAGAGCTCACTGGGGGTCACAGTACTGCTCTGCTTACCTGACCATATTAATATGGCCGCATATCCAAGCATCAAGAAATGCTCATGTCTACTGGCAGGACGTATGGGTTACAAACAGTATTAACAGCGCTAGTACTTCACATGACCTTCGGTTCTTGCTAATAATGTCCAACAAACATTAAAGATACAGAAGTAACGTGCAGAAACATTAATCGCAGCTGGATATGGCTATGGTCTGAATGGTAAAAAAAAAAAAAAAAAAAAAAAAAAAAAAAGGAGTTCAAACGTTGGGTACATCTTAACCACATTGTGGATGAATATGTATTCTTTAAAAATGCAGACAAACAAAATTGTTGGCAATGCTTAACTTTTGCAACAAAAACAACCTAATTCTTCAATGCTAAAATTTGTACCGCTTTCCCTGGTCGTTTTGCTGAAATAGAAATTAAATGTGAAGGCAGAGCATCCCTCACTGACAGCCCGTGAAAACATACTGCAATAAACTGGATAAAATCCTTTTATGCCTTCAGAAAGCAGGTCTAGCAATAACCATCTTGAACTAACAGCCATATCTAGAAACATGAAATGCTAAAATATTTTCTGTTACAAATTATTATCATATTTCTAACTTAAGCTTAAGAAGTCTTGTAGCATAGACTCCCACGATCATCTAATCAGGTGAGCCCAAAGAGAAAGTCTAAGGTTACAGCAGACGGCCGTCTGCAACTCAACAGAGCAAAACCTGTCTGTCTCCAGCAGAGTGCTAGGCCTGATCCTGCTCCAACACAGGGAGTCCAACCTGAGCCGGCACCTGCGTGGCTGACAGTCTCCATTGCTGTTATCCCTTTAAAACATAAAGTTCCCATGAAGAAAATAAAATGTCAGACCTGTATTTGTTTGAGACCATCAGTTCTTCATCCTGTAGAAGCGACCTTCACATATACCAACTGGAACCCTAATAAACCGCCAGGTAGCTAGCAACATCTATATTTCCATCTATGCGCATCTGAGGGAGATGTGCAGAGAAGATTTTCAGAAGTGCCTATTGTTGCATCACCCTGACATCATCAGTGCGAGACCACTTACCAGCCCATACTAATATGGCCGCATATCCACGCAACAAGAAAACTCCTTGTAAACATCCCATTAAGCAGCAGCTCTCCTGTGAGCTTCCACATTTATGTTTTTTATTCAATGAGCTGAAACTAATGTAAAATGATTAAATGTTTCCTACAACAGAACACCGGGACAATACCGTAAACAAACACCGGGTGGCAACATTTATAAGATGTCAAATCATCTGAATATATAAATCAGCACAAAATTACACACCGCTCAAGACATGCTTATTCCTGATGACTTCATGACCTCCGGGCCGGATTGCATTAAAACCAGCTACACACAGGCAACGTAGGCGCCGGCCTAGAGAGCACTCGGTCTGAAGGCACCTCCTCCGCGGCAGGCTAGCCCGCCCACTGCTGGAGGAGGAGAAGAGCCGGTTGGGGAGATCATTGATCTCCCTCTAACAGACGGCGCCTCACAGCCGTCAATGATCTCCCCAACCGGCTCGGTTCCATGGGACCCAGGCGGCATTATGCCGCTCCAAAGTCATTGGCGGATCCGGTAGAGATAAAGAGGTAAGGGCCCGTCGTCCAGACTTGCCTCTCTATTTTTCTGGAGTAGGCGGGGTCACGCAGCGTCGTTGCGTGACCCCGAGGGAGCTGCAGTAAGCGCCTGCTGAGGCAACGTGGTGAGTCAATCGTGTGAGCTGCTTGAGTGTGTGTCTTGGTTTGTTAGTGTTTCTGTCTGTGTTATGAGTCTTTGGATATGTATGTATGTGCATGCATATGTTTGGGTGTCTGGGTATTGTATGTATGTATGTATGTATGCATGCACGCATGTATGTGTTTGGGTGTCTGAGTATGTTATTGTATGTGGGTACTTTAATGAACAATCGTTTTTGGGTATGTTTCTGTATGTGTATCTGGGTATGCTAGTGAGTGAACATGCTTGTTTGGGTGTGTTCGTGGGTGTCAAACTTTTTTTGGGGGTGGTATGTTTGTGTCTGGGTATATTATTCAAAGTGTGACTGGGTATGTTGGCATGTGAATGTGTGTCTTAGCATATGTTATTGTGTGTGTATTTTAATGAAAGTATGTGTGTATGTTAGTGCCTGAACATGTGTCTTTGTGTGGGTAGGTTAGTGTGAGTGTATATTACTGTGTGTCCAGGTATTTTTAGTGTGTGAAATTGTCTTTGGGTATGTTAGCATGTGTGCCCAGTTACTTAAGTGAAAGTGTGTGTGCCTGGGTATATTAGTGTGCAAAAGTGTCATTGGGTATGTTAGTGTCCATGTCTGGGTGTGTTAGTTTGCCTGAGTGGGTATGTTGGTGTCTGGGTATGTTTGTGTGAGTGAGCGGGTATTTTTGTTTGTGTGTCTGGGTATGTTTGGGTATATTAGTGCGTGTGTGGATACGTCAGCGTCATTACATATGCCTTTGGGTGTGTATGGGTGTCTGGGTATTGTATTGTATGTGGGTAAAACGGACGTGTGTGTTTGGGTACTGTGTAAACACATTTCTTTGGGTATGTTTGTGGGTGTCAATGTAAAAACATGTATCTTAGTGTGTGTCTGGGTGTGTTAGCTTTTGTGTCTTGGTTTGTTAGTGAAAGTTATGTCAGGATATGAACATGTCTTTGGATCTGTTAGTGTATGTGTGTCTGGGTCTGTTAGTGTGTTAACATGCACCTTGTGTGGATAGGTTAGTGTGAGTGACGGTATGTCAGTGTGTGTTGCTTCCTCACAGGGTCTCTTCTCTTGTTCCGCCCAGGAAAGGAGCAGAGTCATGACGTAAAATCACGTGATTGGGGCTGGGTTCCTTGGTGGATCAAGAGATGAGTGAGGGAGCAACGCGAAGGAAGCCTTGCGGGATTACTGGGACCCGCAGGTACAGTGTTTGACCGCCCGCATCTCCCCAAAAAAGTAAGATGACCACACCGGCCATGTTTTCCTGGGCAAGTATATTTTTTTCATATTGCTAACCAGAGGCAAAGTGCTGCCCTGCAGTATGTGGGATCTATAGATACATGCATTTGACACTGCCCCTCATAGAAGACTTATAAATGCAATCTATGGGTATGGATAATAGTTGAATGGGTAAGCCAATGGATGAGTGATAGGAGTCAGAAGGGTTGTAGTTAATGGTGTATATTCAGATGAAGGATTTTCCACTAGTTGAGTACCTCAGGGGTCAGTATTGGGACCTGTATTTTTTTATATTTTTTATTATTAATATTACAAAAGGTCTTATTGGTATGATATGTCTTTTTGCAGATGATACAAAGGTCTGCACCAAGTTATTCCGGGTGGAACAACTCAAATGGCAAACTTGGGATGTAAAAAGCCCAAGGCAGCATATAGAATGGTGGCACTGTACTGTCGATAACAACCGAAGGGAGGGACTTAGGAGTCATTATTTCTGATGACTTAAAGGTAAGCAGACAATGCAATGAAGCATCTCAAAAAGCCAGCAGGATGCTGGATTACATAGGGAGAGGCACTTCACAGTATATGAAATTATTCTTACGTTTTCAAGCACTTTAAATGTTCAATTGTGACGTTTTTATTTAGCGTAGAATGACTCAACCTCTTAAGGGAAAATATGTCCCATCAGCCTTAGCAACAAAGAATGCATATTAAGGTACTTTACATGTAATGTAATATGCATTCTTTTAACCTGTATTAAAAAAAAAAAACACACACTTTTAGTAGACGCTGCAATCCCAGAGATGCAGCACAACACCTGCTTAATGGTCCTATTTTCACGTGTGCTCTCTGTGCATTTGCATTGGGGTCTCATTAGAACATAAGAAAGCAGGGTGTATATGACATGGGAGGAAATGTGTTTAGTTGAACAAATCACCAGGTAGTCAAGGTGCTGTGGGACGGGAGAAGAGGCAGATACATATGAGGGATTCTGCAGAATCCTTCCACGCGCTTTAATGGACCGCTCAGCTATGACATGCATTATGTAACATTACAGACAAGGTATTCTATAACTGTTGCACTAACTTTGCACTGTTGACTGGAGTATTGTGGATTGAAGATGATGTTATGGGTTTGGTACACATGGTAAAGAGGAAAGTTGTCCTCTTAAAAGGAAAACCCTACAATTTCTTGGACTGTCATTATTTTTATTTAAGGTTCAGTTTTTAAGTTATATAAGATTATATTTCCCTGCTCTCGTAACACATCATGCATTGCCAGATCATGTGTGGGATTTGTGGCTGGCCAAGTGGACCATAGGAAGCCAAAATGTTATTGAAGAAAAAACACTTCCAGTACCTCTATTGTCAGCTACAACAGAGAAGCCACACTGCAGTTAGTGAGCATCACTTTGCTTTTTATTGAACCTCTTTAGATAATGATTGCGTCAAATTTGTCAGAATATTGGCTAAAGCAAATTAAATAGAAAAGCAAATTACTGTAAAATCTCAAACAGCTTCACAATTTTCCCTAATTTGTAGCAATCTAAAAGTTAGTGTGCATTACTCAATAAACCAAACTTTTTGAGTGGTTAAAGAGTCCTGCAATAAGCCTGCATACCTCTTCATATACAGATAGAATGGGGATTTGAAAAAATCTACACCAACATAGTGTCCTATATGGCTTATGTACACTGTTCATCCATAACATTATGATCACTGACAGGTGAAGTGAATAACACTTATAATCTTGTTATAGTGGCACCTGTCAGTGGGTGGCATATATAAGGCAGCAAGTGAACATTTCTTACTCAAAGCTGATGTGTTAGAAGCGGGACTAGTGGGCAAGCGTAAGGATCTGAGCGACTTTGACAAGGGACAAACTGTGATGGCTAGACAGTGCAACTCCAAAACTGCAGCTCTTGGGGGTCCCGGTCTGCGATCAGTACCTTTTTAGAAAGTGCTCCAAGGAAGGAAAAGCCGCGAACTGGCGACAGGGTCGTGGTCGGTCAAAGCACGTGTGGGGCGAAGGCTAACTGTCACAGCAGGATATAGTGAAGGAACCACTTGCAGAAATAACCAAGAAAACCAAAGCAGAAATAAACGGGAGCAGGCAGGAGAATAGTCAGTCGAGCAAGTAAGTCGGTGCAGTCGGCAATCAGGCAAGGTGAGGATCAGGCACAAGTCAGGAACCAGGAAATATGGATAGGTAACGCAGGAATGCTAGTAAAGGCTTAGAGGCACTATTACAGGCAAGGTACAATGAGTACTGAGGGTTTAAATATCCCTCTAGTAATTGATGAGTCAATAGCAGCATAGGGAGGAGAAAGAAAGAAAGGTTTTAAGTATGTCTCTTTAAGATCCTATAAGGGCAAGAAGCCAGAAATGATGCATGCATGCGCAGTGAACCCGCTATGCGCGCTCTGTTCTGCTGGAGGAATGCAGAAGGGGATGCACGTCTGGCAAGCGTGTGGGGCGGGGACTCCCACCAGAGTCCAGGAAGTTTGCCGACCCTGGATGGGTCCGGAGAGAGTAAGGTGAGGGGTCCTGGTTGGGAGGGATAGGTATGCGCGATGGCGCCAACGTGACACTGGCCCATGTGGTCAAATCCAACAGACGAGCTACTGCTTGAAAAGTTAGCCCTTTGCGGTCCTATGTTGGAATATATCCGACAAAATATTTAACTGTTTGTGGTCCAATGTCGGAATACATTTTACTGTTTGAGGTCCAATGTCGGATTTACTATTTGACCACTAGGTGTCGCTATTATAGAACAATATTTTACAGCTTGTGGTTCAATGTTGGATTTCCTAGTGACCACTAGATATCGCTATTATAAGGAAGAATTAGCCATATTATTAGTACAGAGTGATTCTGAATGTGATATTAGTGAAGATGATTATAAAAAAGTTTCATACAATGAAAAAATATAGAGACTTGCATAATATATGTTTTTAGAATAGTATTTATTAATTGCTTTGTAGTTATAAGAATTAAAATTGTGTTTTTTAATTAAATTGGACCTGCTTGGCACACCTAGTGAAAATTAATTGGACTGCAAATGGTTAATGCTGGTTCTGATAGAAAGTTGTCAGAACACACAGTGCATCTGACCCCTGTCCACGGTCGAAAGCACCCACAATGGTCAACTAAGCCTAAGGACTGGACCACGGAGCAGTGGAAGAAGGTGGAGAACACATGGCAAAAGGATGCATCGATGGAGGCCCCACCTCGTAACTTAGAGGACTTAAAGGATCTGCTGCTAACGTCTTGGTACCAGATACCACAACACACCTTCAGAGGTCTAGTGGACCATGCCTTGTCAGGGCTGTTTTGGTGGCAAAAGGGGGACGTACGCAATATTAGGCAGGTGGTTATAATGTTATGACTGATTGGTATATATTCCAATGTTAGAACTGCCCCTTCGGTCTTGTTATGGTGTATGTTTCAAATCCTAAAAAAAATTGTGTCTGATGTTATTGAAAGTATGACTGGGTATGTCTGTGTGTGAACATGCCCTTTTGTGTGGGCACTTTAGCGTGTGTCTGGGTATTTTATTGTGTGAACATTGGGTATGGTAGCGTGTGTCCGGTTATATTAGTGTGTGAACATGTGTTTTTGTGTGGGTAGGTTAGTGTAAGTGACTGGGTAGGCTAGTCACTGGACCACACTAAGTGCCACTCCTGTCAGCTAAGAACAGGAAACTGAGGCTACAATGTGCACAGGCTCACCAAAATTGGACAATGGAAGACTGGAAGAACGTTGCCTGGTATGATGAGTCTCAACTCCAGCTGTGACATTCAGATGGCAGCGTCAGACTTTGGCGTAAACAGCATGAAAGCATGGATCCATCCTGCCATGTATCAACAGTTCAGGCTGGTGGTGGTGTAATGGTTGGGGGGGAACAGTTTCTTGGCACACTTTGGGCCTCATAGTACAAATGGAGTATCGTTTAAATGCGACAGCCTACCTGAGTATTCTTTCTGGCCATCTACATCCCTTTATGACCACAGTGTACGTATCTTCTGATGGCTACTTCCAGCAGGATAATACATGGTGCATTATCCTGGAAGTAGCCATCAGAAGACAGTTGGACAGTTTTTCCCCTCTATACATGAAATCATTATTTAAAAACTGCATTTTGTATTTACTCGGGTTATCTTTATCTAATATTAAAATTAGTTTGATGATCCAAAATATTTAAGTGCAAAAAATATGCAAAACAGAAGAAAACAGCAGAGGGGGAATACTTTTTTCAGCGCGCTGTATAAGTTCCAAGATTTATTGTTAGTTTGAAGAAATTCCACTTAACTCCAGTATTGCCCAGATGCTGGTTAGTTCTTACCACATTCAGACAATTGTCTTTTCTATTTGGCATCTATGCTGCCCCTCTTACCGCGTGCTTAAATTTCTTTCTAAGGTCCCAACATTATCAACAGCATGAAAATAAACTCCTTAAGAATGTATAATCATTTAACTTTACCCTTAAATGATGCCTATATTACCACATTTCCATGATCCCAATTACACCATACTGTTCATTGCTTGTCAGTAACTCGAGATCCCCTATGTTTTCTGTGAAGCATTTTACATGTCCAAGCAGGAACGTAAGGTTTTTCATACCCCATTGCTGCATAATTGTATAAACTACAATCCATATTTTATTTCAAAGTTCATTAACTTTATAGTGACCTAATGTTTATCTTATATACAAATGATGTCAAATAATATCAGAATCTTATTTTGAAATAAAATAACTGCAAATGTCAGCTCCGCTGTGGAACCTTGCCCTCCTCAAGTAGAAATTGTACACCGATCCAAATCGTTTAAGGTAAAGTCTGATTTAACTGTGCTGCCAATAGCTTAAACGAGGACACTTTACATGATGTGAATAGAAAAATCAGAACACTCAATTGCTGTACAGTTTATTTTTTCCTTATGTATATGAGAGGCCAAAAATGTATTTACATAGATTCCAAAGAAACCCAAAGCAAGTCTGCGTGAATGCAGAAGGTAAACCTCCACCCAAGGCTTTGGTTTCAGCATGTTGCCGGTGAAAGGTTTGAGGCCATCATATAATGGGGCAAAGAATGAAAGTTATTTGGTGGGAACCAAACCGCATGCACTGTTCCAACTACGTGCATCAGGCAGACCATCCCTCATGTAATAAACAGATCTGATGCAGGGAAACATTTGAATGACTTGACCCTTAACTTAAAAAGTTGGGGCTTGTAGGTGCACTAATGTTCTATGCCAGTAAAATTAACTTATAAAAAAAGTATTCTAATATGTTGATAGAAGATTGCACTAGAAGAGCCACACTGCACTGTTTGGGCTTATACCTTTTGCCGTCTGACTAGACACTACTTTACTTATGCTCCAAGGGAATGTCAATATATACTGCGTTATCCAATCCACTTCATGCATCCAACAGATATACATAGAACTACATGCATGACCTGAATTACTCATTCTGCATTGCCAAGCATACAGTCTGCTGCATGACAACCACAAAACCTGCATCGCCGGATCGACCCAGTCAAACTATTTAATAGCATTCGAAATGTCATCATGAAATCTTAAACCAGATCCATGGCAAAGTAAATGACTCATTCATCAACAGTCTGGCTTTCCTTTTCCAAATACACCATCCTCTCCTAACTTCATAACTACAATCTGTATATGGAGCCAAGCAGTCACTGGCAAATTTTATTATACAGTAGCATAACAACTGCAGTGCGAAATCCGTATGGGAAGGGCTGCAATGGAAATATTGACGAGTCAACAGGGGGAGAGTGTAAAACACTGCTGCATAAATTGGTTTGTGTATTACCTACACTCTAGCATCAAACCACTGTGACGTCTCCAGCCATCTGAAACCCAGAATAAGCACCCACACCATGCAGGGTTTACCAGACGCAAGCCATACATTCCTAAAGTGTAATAATGGAGCATGTTTTGTATAGTATTTGCCAAACTGCACAATCTGACAAGATACAAGGATATAGTGAGTCAAGTTATTTTTGTTGTCTGCGGATAGAGTTACTCTTAACAACTTAAAATATCACTAAGGATGGTATAGTGATCAATGTCTGGTTCTGCATGAGTTGAGAGTGTGGTATACTCAGCACCACTTTATGGAGAAGCACTTTCAGATGAATATATGCTGTGTCCAGCCTCCCACCAATGCTATACGATTCTGCTCTTTTTCAAATCCATCATAAACACCTGCTAAAATAATAATAAGCACACACCATCAAATAAAGCATGAATGCAGTTGAAATGCATATATATAAGGAATATGCGCTTATCTTAACAGAAAACTCCTCCAATTCACACTTAAAAATACACATCAACCCCAGAATCTTCCACGAATCTTCCTCCATGCGGGCCGCATTGCTCCTTTTTATTTCAGATAAAAGCACTGCACTGTTGCCTTTTATTGATTGTTTTGGTTTGAAATCAAGGCATATTGTTGTCTTAAAAGTACCAGCTATGCACGAATCAGGTTTTGTGCTCAATTTCTCTAACAAGTTCATGTGCAAATATGCTGATGGAAACCAGATTTTCATTTTTCTGCAAGCATGCAATGCCTTGCATAAAAAAAGGGGATAAAAGTACAAGTATGCCTTCTTATCCAAAACCCAGACTAATAACTATACACTCACTTGAGATACTACGATCTCTATTTTACTTCCCCAAAATACATTGATAATGAAAGTTTCAATCCCATGCCGATGCAACAAGGAGAAAAGATGGGGAAAATAATTCCATCTGGTGTTATAAATGTGCAAGACAGGAAAAAAAAAAGAAAAGGTAGTTAATGCACTCTATTAACCCCTGAGCTGCTGGAGGATAGTGCAGAACCTGGGTTCTTCCAGCAGGCAAGGGGTTACACGCTGATTAAAACCTCAAACACAAATGTAATTAAGGACAATAATGGGAAACCGTTCTGGTTGCAAGTGAGTGTGTTGCTCGCAAAGTCCATGGGATGGTGAATACTCTCGCAGTAAGTGCTGGGTTTGGGTTCCCCCTCTGCTCCCCCATCCACCTCAGGCCTCTTGCTGTGCGGGTCTCTTCAGGTCCCGGATCTGTTTCACTAGGTAGGTTTTCTCATCGTTAAACTGCTCATCCTCAGTGCGGTCATTCTGGAATTTGCAGAAAAATTAAATACGTTTGCTCTGGTTCTTCAGCAGGATGTCCAGGACAGGTTGGGTCTTGGGGTTGGCTACAAATACTTGGAAATAACACGGGTAGTTAAATCCTTCTTTAGGTGGGGGGGTATTTTGTACCAAAAAAACCTAGGGGTTTTTTTTGTTGTTTTTTTTGCGTATTTACATTGTATTGTTAAACACACACACACAAACAAACTACCACAACCCCCCCACCCCAGCACTTTCCATACTAACAAACTACCACAACCCTTCCAATCTCAACAGATATTCTCCTTTCTCCTGTGCCCTCTTGAATGCATGCTCTGTATGCAACAGACTCACTGACGTTCACAACCTTTTCATCTCCTTGCGCTCACTGAAACATGGTTAACATCCTCCAGCACTACCTCCCCTGCTGCTCTCTCTTACAATGGCCTGCACTTTATTCAAACAAGTAGACCTGGAGACCGACAAGAGGGGTTGTTGGAATCCTCCTCTCCTACCTATGCACCTTTCAATGTCTTCCACCAATTCCCTCTCTCACCATGACGGTCATCAAATCGACCGAGTGTTCTCCCATCTTTGTTCAACATGGTATTTCTCCAACCCTCTCTTATGTCTGCCCACAGCCTGTTAACATTTAAACCTGACATGCCTCCCACACCTCCTCTACCCCAAAACCACCCCAAACCTAATGAAACCTCAACATTCTACAGCTTACAGACAGCAAGGGCCATGAATGCTCCTGTAACTGTTCGCCGCCCCCCCCATGCCATTCACCTCAGCCATGGCACTCTACATAGACCCGTCTCCTAAAAAAGGTATTCACGTACTGCTGAGCACCTGTAGAGGAAGACTTGTTCACCTGAGATTTTACTCATTACAAGCTCATGCTCCACTGGCCCTATATAAATACATTTAATGTAATATATCCATGACTGTCCTTTTTAATTTTGCATTCACCCATACAATATATATGATATTTTTTCAAGGACCGATAGCTTTCTTTTCCATTTTTAGTTGTATAGTACAACATTTAGTATGAATACATTAAAATGAAATTATTTGAAAGACGAAAATTGTATTATTTTCCTATAAGTGTTTAATAAGACGTTAATTCTTTCTCTGTGTTCTGTCTACAGGAGATGCGGGTTGGAGACGTTGTATGCAAACAGGTTTTTTTAGAAAGTTCGCCAGTGACGCAGACATTGTCCCTTTTAGATGTTGGAAACTCATCCCTACACAAATTGCTGAATTATTATTTTAGGGCCAGGTATTTGTGATTTTGTTTTATAATGTGACTTTAGGTACTTTAATAAAAGCTCTGATGTGACTTCCTAAGCTTGATGAGTAGTCTGTCTGGTATGGAATATGTGGATGTACAAGTATATGAATGCAAAACAAATATTCTTTATTTCCTTTCAAACTTTACAAAAATCATAATCAATTATTTTTATGGTATCCAATACCGCTAGTGAATTAGAAGCCGACGCTTATTGTGACGTTTAACAGAATAACTCCTGTACACTCAACTATTAACTTTTTGTTCCTCCCAATGGATATGCATTATCAACTTAAACTAAAGATGTCATTGTTTTAGGAGATGAGATGAATGGATGCAAGTTCTAAAACAAGAAAATTATTATAACACTTTTCTCTAGAGCATGTGGATTTCTTTACTGATTTCCTCGACTGCAGCTACTAGGTTTAGTAAGGCAATCCCACATCCTCTAAGGGGGCTCTTTACACCAATGTTGACCATAAGCAAGTAAGCAACTGCTTCATCATATATGAACACTCTTTTCCCTCTTCTGTGTGGGACCCAAGCCATTGCTGAAGATTCATGGCAATAATGGGTCCTATAAAACGACCTGTCTACCCAGTGCCACTCACTTCCTATGGTACAGTCATATAACATTTGCTAAGTTTTTCAACTGTGTGCACATTTAACACACAATGTTGTATCTCCACACAATGCATGCTAATTTCAATTAAAAATCACTATTTGTCAAATCAGAGCAATAATGTCTTCAAGTAGGAAGACATTAGGAGATGATTAATAAATTAGTAAATAAACAAAAAGGTACCATTTCGTTAAACTGAAAAAATGTGTCTAGATCCCCTTGAAACGCATACAAGACAAAAACAACGGTATGTGTATAATACTGTGTGTGTGTAATATATATAGTTGTACTGCAGTTATCGGGTGAGCCGCAGGAACTCTGGAAGGCACCTGTGCAGGACAATTAGACCTGTGTGCCTCTAATTGCAGATTAGCTTTGCTCTTGGGAGCCATCTGCTCTAAACTAGTTGGAAGACACAAGAGACCTCTGTGCCTTTGTCACAGGATGACCTGTGAACATGTGACTATGGCAGGGCAGATACAAATTAGGAGACCTGCAGATAGCAGGAGGCTATGACAGGAAGCACCAGGAGCACATATTTGATCAGCAGGACAGGCACTAGGGCGAATAGCAGAGATGTAATCATGGTAAGGCTAACTAAGGTCATACATGGAGGGAACCAGGGCATGGTACAAAGATAAGACAAATACATATTCCAAGTCCTGGTCAAGGTCAAATACCAGGCAATCAAGGATCCAAAACAAGGTACTGAGAGGGTGAGCAAAACACAAAAGCCTGGATATATAAGGGCCTTTAGCACATAGTCCAGAGGACGTGGGGATACTGAGATTGTGGTACCCACAGAGCCTCCTAGTGTTGACAATGGTAAGTGCATCAACTTAGCTTCAGGTTGTTGGTTTGAGCCCTGAGGTTCCTAGCATAAAGTTTGTTTAACTTTATTTAACATGAAGGATGTTAAATAAAGTTAAAAAAAAAACAACAAAAAACCCCCGATGTTTTAATTTAAGCCCTGTGCGGCCGCGCACCCCTAAGGCCGGCCCTAAGGGCTGCCAGGCCCCCTAGAGTGGTGGACCGGGTCGCAGTTGCTGCTTACTCCGGCAACAAGGTAAGTAGGGTAAGGGAGGGGGTGCACTGAGAAGGGGCAGAGGGGGGAGAGGGGTTAGATAGAAAGGGGTAGAGGGGATAGATAGTGAGAGGGGTTACATATTGAGAAATGGGGAAGGGGTACATAGTGATTAGGGGGAACATAGAAGGGGCAGATAAGAAGGGGATGGGGAGAGGGGGTAGTGTGAATGCGTACAAGAATGAATGAGTAAACGTGTGGATGAAGTGTGTGAATGCGTATGAGAATTAATGAATGTGGATGAATTGCTTGAATGATTTCTGAGACTGCTTTAATGAGTATGTTTAATGATTTGTGTGAATGAGTGAATAAGTGTTTGTGTCTATCATGAATTTTTAAGTGATTTGGGGAAATGCAAAGATGGTACATGAAGGGTGGGCTTTAACAATAAATAAATAAATAAAAATGGGCTGCTCAGTCTTAAATGCCCGGGCCTATTTTTTGTCCCAGTCCGGGCCTGCCTGACACTCCCCTGAAGGGATGTGCCAGGGCCTTCCTTCCCTCCTCGGAAGAGAGAGGCAGAGACAAAGGCAAAGGATCTGCTGTAGACTGACGCCAGTTGCATCATTGGTCCTATAGGGACATCTTTTCATGAAGTAACTAGTATGTAATTGGTCATGAAGGGGTTAAACACTGATTATGAACAATGTGTATGCTTCACACACTATAGCTTTTACATGCAAATAAACCAGGACATTGGATATTAGATGTACAAGTGAGGCAAAAATGATTAGGACACGTTTCAGTTCGTTTTTGGCCCGTTCATTTTTGAGCAATGAATTATATTCCCTGCTCATTTGGTTCTGACGAAAATTGGGGGAGGAAATTTAATCTGGGAACAAAATTCCGTGCCTACATTTACTCTAGCACTCTCACTTTCATTCTCAATCACTCTCTCACGCCATCTCTAAATGTTTCCCTACCTTTTCTGCTGACCACTTCCGCTTTTGCATCTTCTTGTTCTTCATCTTATGTTTTCTCTTTCATCTTCTCTCTTTTATCTTTTATCTTTGTCCGCATCTCCGCAGACATAACCTTTGGGTAAAATGGCTGCTCCTCAACCGATTGGAGGATCAGACATAACCTAAGGTAAAGTTTCACCAAAATTTCAGTCCTCTGCCCTGATTGGAGGACTGGAGGATGTCATCATTTGGCGAAAGGTTTGCGCCAGGTTATGTCCGCTGAGATGTGGGCGAAAATAAAACAGAGAAGATAAAAGACAGAGAAGATGTGGAAGTGGTCAGCAGGGAAGGTAGGGAAACATTTAGAGAGAGTACATGTGAAAGGGCACACAAATTTTAGGCGAAAATTCAGAGCTTTTAGTTTTCATCAGCTTTATGGGGAGTCTGGTCTTGTTTTCATGGCACGTAGGTGTCACGCTCTACCCAGGCCACGGAGCTGCATGTCTCTGTTTGTTCCTGTCTTGCTACAGTTTTCCTGTCTTGCTGTGGTCCATTTCTGGATTTCCTTATGTTCTGTCCTGAACCTCTTATTCCTGGATTCCAGTCCTGTTATGTTTCTCTCAGTCTGCAGTCTACAGGTATGTCTCTCTAATATGTGTTTAGGTTCAATGTTTAGTTTCAGTTTATTAGTAATTCAGTGGGCAAGATTTAGTGCTAGGACCAACCAAAATTTGGAGTACTTTGTCGTAGTGGTGGGCTAAGCATACTATGGCCATAAGATGTGACAGAATCTCCAATTGTTATCTTATAGTCCTAGACTATTCACGTTTGGTCCTTTGGTTTCTGTGTACTCTTGTCATGTGTAGCCTGGTCAGCTCTGTGCTTTGTTGTCCTGTCTTGTGCCTTGCCTTGAACCCCTGGTAGAGGGGTATCATGCCTTGAACCCCGGTAGAGGGGTGTCCTGCCTTGAACCCCGGTAGAGGGGTGTCCTGTCCTGTTCATGTCGGATCTTGTGTATTCATTGTCTTGTTCCCTGTCCATTGGGGTGTCCTGTATCATGTATGTCTTGCCTGGCTATGTTTCTTGCTTGGTCTCCCTGTCCCTTGCTCGTTCTGTCCCCCTTGCTTGCTATGTTTCAGCTGTTACTCTGCTTAGCTTCCATTCTCCCAGCTTGCAGCATCCTGCACATGATTCTATTGCTATGTCTCATGCCTGCTTCAGGGTGCCTGCAGGATATCGCTACGTTTTGCTTTGTTCTGGACATCATCCGCTGCTATGTCAGGGCGCTGGTATGTGGCTGCACACCCCTAGGTGCTCAACACCCGGGTGAGTGCAGTCGCCCTGCACCAGGTCCTGTGGCTCTGCTTCTGCATCCTGAACTCCTGAACACAATCTTTGGGTGCTCTGGGTCATTACAGTCGTCTGTATGGACCCAGTTCCCGACAGAAGGAATCGCCAAATTTGCCAAAAATCTTGAATTTGCAATTCACACAGATCTGAAAGCACAAGTTTGTTGGTTATAATAGCACTGTATTGTGATTTTTGAGTATGTTTGCAACAAAATAACATAGCTTAAGCTTATTTGTGTGTCATGGTAATAAAATGATCCCACTTGATTCATAATGAGTATGGCATTTTTTGCTGCATGTGCAATGACAAATTTGAAAAAATTTAGTTTATAGTTGCCACTTGTCCAACAATCCGCTGGGCAGTCCCTAGATTAGTCCTGTGTTTCCTAGGCAGTCCTGTGTTCCAGCTGCATCAGGACTGTCTCTTACACTCTCGGCCCCTCCAATCACTCTCAGCCACCTAAAGTACACTATGCTTCATACAACTCTCAGCATCACAAATCCCTCTCTACCATACTTACGACTCTTAGCCACACACATCTGTCTTTCATACATCCCACTCTCAAGCACACAAGTCACATTCTACCATATGCACTATTCTCAGCCACACAGATCGCATTTGGCCACCTATCACACTCAGATATGCCTACCTGGGAACTCTCCGGGTTTGCCCGGAGATTACCGGGTGAAGCATCGCTTCTCCGGGTCAAGACCTGAATCCTCTGGGTCGCAAGAGCGGGGTCTTGACACGCCCTGCTCCACACCCATTTTCCCTTTAAATGGGGGGGTCCCACTGACATCAGTGAGAACGCACTCGACGTCAGCGGGAACGCCCCCGATGTCAGCGGGGCGGCTTACTGATTTCCGGGAAACTCCCATTGACGTCACGGGACTGCCCGCTGACGTCAGTGGGCAGTCCTGGCCGCCCCCCGCAAGTTCCCAGGTATGCAGATATGTCTCTAGGTTTTAGAAAAATGTGGTGTAATACAAATCTTTATTATATAAAAAGAGGATCAGAGAAAAGGTACCTAAATGTTTTGTAGCACTGGAGCTGCTTATAAATATGAACTCCACTCTGTAAGTAGAAACAATAAATATTCAAAAAGCTCTCAATGAGAGAGACAGGTGAACAGAGGAGTAGGTACTCACTGTATACAAGTGTATCACCATCAATAATGAATATGAAAAAAGCAGAAGTCTCAGCCAGGATAATGGACAAAAACAGTTCTCCTCTTTATTAATGGAAACACCGGTTTGTTCACGCTGAAACCGGTCGGTGTTTCCATTAATAAAGAGGAGAACTGTTTTTGACCATTATCCTGGCTGAGACTTCTGCTTTTTTTCATATTCATTATTGAGCCTAAATTTTTTGTGCCATAGGGTTTAAATTATATACAATCATATTTTTTACCCAAAGGTGTTAACCCTACTTCAGTCATAGATAAAGAAGTTACATGTAATATTAACACATGCTTTAACTATGCTTCAATCATTATATATTGCCATATTAAAGTCCCAGTGCGTGTTTCCTTTCAAATGTATCCTCAGATTTAATATAGCAGTGCGCTTAGGATGGAGTGCAATTTCAGTAGATGGTGCACTGCAGACATTGCAAATATATAAATAATAAAAAAGACTTATGAAACTTAATAAAACATATTTATCACAGTAATAGAATGAGGCAATCTGGAACAATAATAGGGATACAATATTTCTGGGATTTTTACCATATGTTGTTAGATTTTTGTATCTAGACCTAGATGTCTTATATGCATATTTATTTTCTCTAGGTTCCTAGTAAAATGGATGATTTGTCTAAAATAAGTCTTTAAATTGTTATGTTTCACCAATTTTAGATTTTAGAAGGGAAGAAAGTGCTATGTAGAATAAAAGAGAATTACAACCTTTCCTTTGTTGATGAGCCCACCCTTAATTGGTACAGTTGACTTTGGCAGTAGCTTGAAAGACAATCTTTGATTGTGTCCCCCTTTCCCTTTTCAAGACAAAACGTTATCACTTATTCTGTATGGACTGGATACATGCCAATAACAATAAACTGTAGTTTGGAGTAGCCGTATTCAGTGGCGTCGGCAGGGGGGGGCCAGAGGGGGCCATGGCCCCCCCTAAATCATGCTGTGCCCCCCGGTGTGCCCCCCCAATTGAAACGCCGTCTTTTTTTTTTTTTTTTTTTTAATAGATCCGGAGGAGAGAGAGAGAGGCGCCGAGCGGTCGCTGAGGAATAAGTTCTCAGCGACCGTTCGGCGCCTCTCACTCTTTTCCGCGACCGCGAGGCCTCTGCCTTGGTCGCAGTGCCGGCATTTCAAGCCGAGCGCCGGTATATGATGTCATATCCGGCACTCAGCAATGAAGCCGCGCACACTGCGGCAGAACCAGGAAGACAGAGACCTCGCGATCCCGCCGCTGGACTTCTACAAGCCCAAGGTAAGTGAACTTCAAAGGGGGGGGAGGAGGGTAGAAAGTTAGGAGGGGGTTAGAGAGTGAAAAGAGGTAGATAGGAAGTGAGAAGAGGTAGATAGGGATACATTGGGAGGGAGAGAGGGGGTAGATAGGATAGATTGGGAGGGAGAGGGGGTAGTTAGGATAGATTGGGAGGGAGAGGGGGTAGTTAGGATAGATTGGGAGGGAGAGGGGGTAGTTAGGATAGTTTGGGAGGGAGAGGGAGATATTAACATATATTGGCAGCAGGGGCTAATATTAATATTAATTGGCAGCAGGGTCTAGTATTTATATTCATATTGGCAGCAGGGTCTAGTATTTATATATATATCGGCAGCAGGGGCTAATATTAATATATATTGGCTGCAGGGGCTAAGTTTATATATATATTGGCTGCAGGGACTAATAATATATATTGGCAGTAGGGGCTAATATTAATATATACTGGTAGCAGGGTCAAATATTAATATATATCCGCAGCAGGGGCTAATATCAATATATATCCGCAGCAGGGGTTAATATTAATATATATCAGAAGCAGGGTGTAATATTTCTATATATTGTCATCAGCAGGGGCTAATATTAAAGAATGAGAAATAACTGCCTAACGTGTGTGTGTATATGTGTGTATATATATATATATATATATATATATATATATATATATAGTGTATATGTACCGTTTTATAATTGGCCCCCATACTTTGGTTCCTGGCCCCCCATGTGCCCCCCCTAAATATGAAAGCTGGAGACGCCACTGGCCGTATTAGTCCAGTGTATAAGAATGCAGGGGGGCGTGGCCTGCAGCTGAAGAGAGAAGATGCACGACTGAACTTCTCTCTTCAAAACCCTGTAAAATCCGGCACAAATCATCTCACTGACCGGATAAAAAATCTGGCACGCTCAACCCGGAAGAGCTGCTCGTCCTGGGGCACACACCGGACGGTACTTTTACCGAGATCCGCGCTACCCACAGCCAAAAATCAACCACAACACCGGCGGCTCCCTGGAACAACACGTGGGAAGAGGACGCCATCTTACCTCTCCCCGGCCCTGCTCCACACTTACCGTCTTCGATTCTGCAGAGAGAAGATGCCGGCACATCCACACAGCAGCTACACCGTGTATTGAGCTCCGGTCGAGGCGTCAGCAACCTGCATTCGACCACAAAACTGCACCGAAGCGCTACAGTTCCAAGGGTAAGGGATACCTTCACCCCCTCCCTTCGCCATTCCACTCATATCCTACCTCCGGCTATCATATAAGGGAGGAAAATCGGCCAGCACCTCCAGAACTCCCTGCCATCTAGCAGACAACGCCAACAACCTCCTAAAGCTGACATAAACACTGTTATTGGGCAAATAACTGTCTGGGTTAGGTGGATTATAGAAGGAAAAGAAATATAAGGAAGAAGGAAAAAAAAAAAAAGTTCTCTTCACTCATACTGCATGATTTAAATACTACCACGAGAGGGCAGCATAGCACAACAAATCCTATACGACGCCACATTTCTCTATTTGAAATCTAAAAGGCATGTGAAATAGTCTAGGAAAAGACCGTTCTGTTCTCGCCAATCTTATCTCAGCCCAAACTATGCCCAGCAGGAGATCTAAAAAATAAACCCCTCTTAAACTCACTACATTTTATTCTCCAAAAGATAACAAACCACCATCATCTTCCTTACCTTCCTCAGCGGAACCCAACCAAAGTGACAACCACTCACTGTCACCTTTCCACTACTCTACACGCTCAAATATGCCTCAACAATCTATTCCAGCAGCCTCTCCTACGATGTTAGATGAGAATGCCTCACCTACTTTAGAAACCACCATTCGATCCCTTTTTTAAGAATTTAGGGAATCTTTACAGCAAGACTTCATGTCCTCCCTCAGCACCTTAGCTAAAGAAGTTACTAACATTGGGGAACGAACTGCACATCTGGAGGAAAAAATGGGAGAATTTACTGATGCCCACAATGCCTTTGTAGACAACCAAAATGATATGACTGATGATTTATTTGCAGTCCACCTGAAATTGGCAGACCTAGAAGATAGGTCCAGGCGAAATAACATCAGATTCCGTGGAATCCCAGAATCCGTACAGGCTTCTGACCTTAGAGATTTCCTCATTGATTACTTTACAATTCTTACACCTCAAGCGGCTCAGAGACATGATTATAGATAGAGTCCACAGGATTCCAAAACCCTCTCATCTCTCCAAAGACATACCCAGAGATGTCTTGGCCAGAATTCACTTCTTTCACTACAAAGAAGAGATACTTAAAGCCGCCAAGAAACCTCCTGTCCTACCTGAACGTTTCTCTAAAATAGCGTTATTTGCTGATTTATCAGCAGCTACTTTGAAAAGAAGAAGGCAGTTTGCTATTACCACTACAATTTTACGTGAAAAAGGAAGTCCTTACCGTTGGGGATTCCCTGTGAAACTTCTTGTAACCAGAAATGGGGCCACTCATGTACTTCATAACTCCACTGAGGCTTCTCACCTACTCAGCAAATGGTTCCCGGACTCCATACAGGAGACTTCCCTGACTCCACACAAGAAGCAGCCTTTCCCCCTTCACCGAGAATGGACCACTGTCAGGAAGTGTCCATCTGCAGAATCTTCACATGGACATAAACGTTCTCATTTAGGATCTGAATCTCCTACTTGAACATTATGATGCCTCAGGAACTGTATGGACACGCGTTGGCCAAAGCTTGTTGCCTTTGCACTAGATCTATTCCATCATCGCACTCACTTCCCTCCATGTTCAGCCACAACAATTTGGTTCCTGATCTACCTTTCCTGTACTCTCCCCCCCCAGCCCTACTCCCTTTCCCCCCTCCTTATCCTCTCCTCACCCTTCCGCACTTATGTGGCTATCTGTTTGTGGCGTGCCTTTTATGTTTTTTCATTATAGTCTCCAGTACTGATAGTGCTTCTGGATTGAACATTCATCGCGCCCGGCTTATTCAACAACTGCCTTCGGTCGAAGCTCCTGATCCCTCCTGAACGGACAATCTTTAGTCATGTATGGTTAGTGACAGTTACCTATCCTAGGTCAGGGTTAGGCAGTCAGTTATGCTCTCTGCCTCAATGTACTTATACACTCCACGCTTATCCACCCCCTTGTTTGCCACTGTAAACCTGTTGGTTTGGCATGTTCTCACAGAACATTATTGTTATTACTTAAAGTTGATTGTTTTCTATTTTTGTTGCACTCACTTTGTTGGAACTACTCCTATGCAACATATGTTGTTGATGGTATGTCATTACCTTATAGGGATCGAGCAGGTGCTCTACTCCACACACATCACCTAACTTATCATCATGGTTATTAAATTATCCACGTTAAATGTAAAGGGCTTGAATAGTCCTTTTAAAAGAAACTTATTCTGGAAGGAATGTCGTGTACAAGTCACTAGTCAGACCACACATGGAATACTGTTTACAGTACTGGGCACCAGTGTACAAGAAAGATATAGTGGAGCTGGAGAGGGTTCAAAGACGGGCAACCAGAGTAATAAGGGGAATGGGAGGACTACAGTTTCCAGAAAGATTATCAGAATTAGGGTTATTTAGTTTGGAAAAAAGACGGCTTAGGGGGGACTTAATAACTATGTATAAATATATAAGGGGGCAGTACAGAGATCACTCCCAGGACCTATTTATACCCAGGACTGTATCTATAACAAGGGGACATCCTCTACGGCTGGAGGAAAGAAGGTTTCTACATCAGCACAGACGGGGGTTCTTTACAGTAAGAGCGGTGAGATTATGGAACTCTCTGCCAGAGGAAGTGGTAATGGTAAACTCAATAAAAGAGTTCAAAAGGAGCCTGGACGTGTTTCTTGAAAGCAATAATATTACAAGTTATGGATATTAGGGACAGAACGTTGATCCAGGGATTTATTCTGATTGCCATATTTGGAGTCAGGAAGGAATTTTCCCCCTGGTATGGGGCAATTGGCATCTGCTTCATAAGGGTTTTTGCCTTCCTCTGGATCAACACAGTAGGGACACAATATGTATATAGAACTTGATGGACTTTGGTCTTTTTTCAACCTTATGAACTATGTTACTATGACTTACGATGTGACATCATTTGCGCACAAGAGACTCACCTGCTCGATTCTGATACCTTTAGGGTTAAACATAAACACTTTCCCAATATCTTTTTCACACCTAACACACAAAAAAAGAGAGGTGTCCTTATAGCTATTAAGCACTCAGTTTGGTTTGGTTGATGTCACGTATGATGCTAATGGACGATACATAATTTTAAACTGTGACATTAATAATGAGAAGTTCTCTATTGTTTCGCTTTATGCTCCTAACAGGCGACAGGGAAGATTCCTTTCTCACTTACTATCCGTTCTCAATAAACACAGATATGGGGCGATTATTCTAGCTGGGGACTTTAATAAAGTCCTCTCCCCCCACATAGACAAAAATCCACATAACACATCAGACACATACACAGACATATATAATATCTTATTCAAAGAAGACCTCTATGACTCATGGAGGACCCTTCACGCTTATGAGAGAGACTATACATTTTTCTCTAACCCACACCACATGTACTCACGCATTGACCTGATTATGGTGGACAAATGGCTTCTCCAGAAAATTGTCTCATCCACAATTGGCGTTATCTCGTGGTCAGATCACGCCCCTGTATCAATCACTATCACAGAAAAATTTAACACCCTGCCTACTGCCCCCTGGAGACTCAACCACTCACTTTTAAACGACCCAATCGCTGATTCCATAATAGAAAGGGATATAAACGAATTCTTCCATTTCAATTCCCCTGCCGACACCAGTATTCTTACAAATTGGTGTGCACACAAAGCTGTCTTGAGGGGTACTTTTATAAAACTCACTTCAGCTCAAAAAAAACACAGGCTCGCCAAGACACAAGATATTATGCAAAACATTAAACTAATTGAGGACAAACATAAAATCTCTAGAGATCCTGCTTTACTCAAGGACCTTAAATCACTGCGTTTTCAACTCTACCAACTTTTACATTACAAATTTGATTTCCTTCTTAAAAGGACTAAAACACAATATTATTGGCAAGGCAATACAGCTGGCAAATTATTAGCAAATCGTTTTAAAACAAAAGCAGCAAAATCTAAAATTCCCTTTATCTATGATAAACAAGGGCGTAAAGTGTTGAACCCGCAAACGATCACAAATACACTAGCAGATTATTATGAGAACCTTTACAATTTACATCTGGATCCAAACACTCCCCAACCGACACCACCCTCCATTTCGTCCTTTTTGGAAGCTATTAAACTTCCTTCTATTAATGAGGACACTTTACTCCTCCTCAATAATCCCATTTCCAAAGACGAGGTATCCTCAGCGATCTCTTCTTTGAAGCTGAACAAATCTCCGGGTCCGGACGGACTTACAGGGGAATACTATAAAAAATATAACCATATTTTATCTCCTCAACTCCACCTAGTTTTTAACGACATTTTTAATAGTGGAACTATTCCCCCTGAGATGTTACATGCAATCATCATGACGATTCCTAAACCAGACAAAGCCCCTAATAGACCCGAAAATTTTAGACCGATATCTCTGCTAAACATAGACCTAAAACTATACACTAAGATTTTGGCTAACAGAATTAACGACATTCTTCCATCTCTAATTAACAATGACCAGGTTGGTTTTATTAAAGACCGTCAAACGGTAGATGGAACGAGAAGATTTATCAATTTAATCCACTATGCGGAGACTCGTCGGATGCCTTCTTTGCTGCTCTCCCTGGACTCGGAGAAGGCATTCGATAGGGTACACTGGGGATTTCTAAACTCGGTCTTACTCAAATTTGGCTTTACGGCAAAAATCCTTTCAGCGATCAAGGCCCTCTATTCCCACCCCTCTGCTGTAGTATACTCCTCAGGATTCTTATCACATAGATTCAACATATCAAACGGTACCCGTCAGGGTTGCCCCTTATCACCCCTCATTTTCGCCCTTGTGATGGAGCCCCTAGCCGAGAAAATAAGATCTGACCCCACAATATCAGGTTTACTGATGGGCGGGAAAGATCATTCGCCGACGACATCATCATAATTTGTGGAAACCCCTTGTCATCCCTTCCATCCATACTTAATATTCTAAGAGAATTTCGAGCCATTTCCTATTACAAAATTAATGAAAACAAATCCCAAATTCTTAATCTAGGTCTACCCTCTAAAACGGTTAATATCCTTAAATCCAGGTTTCCTTTTACCTGGGCAATCACTTCACTCCCTTATCTGGGTATAAAATTGACATACCTAGCACGCGTCTTTTTGACGTAAACTATACCGAACTACTAAAAGATATGAAACACACACTCTCACATTTACCTTCCCTGGGTATTTCCTGGCTAGGTAGATTAGCTGTCATCAAAATGATGATCCTACCCAAAATATTATATTTGTTCCGCACTGTCCCAATCTATCTTCCGTTAACTTACATTCAAAAGCTGCAAAATATTATAATGCAATACATTTGGATCAAAAAGAAACCTAAAATACGGGCAGACACCTTATACCTACCTTTGCGACATGGAGGCGTTAGCTGCCCCTCTATCCTCCAGTACTACAGGGCTACTTTATTGGATCAAACAAAATATTTATGGAACCAGGACGTCTCTAGACTATGGGTGGTTATGGAATTGACAGAGTTGAGCCCTTTTTGAATCCGTGATATTTTAAGTGCAGCCTATTTGTTCCAAACCACTCTGTCATACTCTCACCCCACTTTGAGAGCAATATCACAACTGTGGCATCGGTTTATAGTTCCTAACAAATTGTTCCAAGCTAATTCACTATCTTTGCCTCTTAATACTCTGGAAGCAGCGATCCCTGATTTAAATCTATCAGCATGGATCAACAGAGGCGTACAGCATATCTCAGACGTCTGGGACGGTGGTGCCATGGTTTCTTTTGAAACTCTACACAATAATTTTCAAATTAACAACACAGACTTTTATAAATACCTCCAAGTTCGCTATGCTCTCCAATCACTCACACTACGCCCCAACCAACTCTGACTTGTTCAAATGGCTGCAACAACACAACAAACACCATAAAGGTATCTCATGGTGCTACTCCCTGCTAATCAAGACTTATATAGGCCTTTCAGACTCCTACAAACTTAAATGGGAATCCGAGCTTAACATTCAGTTCTCTGAGGATCAGTGGTAAACTGCCCACACGGTCATATTATCAGTGTCCAAATGCATCAGTCACCTAGAAACTTCAAAAAAACTGTTATACCGATGGTATCCTACACCGTCACGACTAGCAACATTCAGATTCCAAACACATGTTGGAGATGCCCAGATGTAGGCACTTTATTACATATTTGGTGGCAATGCCCCAGGATACTTGCATTTTGGAGGAGACTAGGTAGATTTCTATCAACCCTATATGGGTTCCCAGTCATTCTGGACGCCCCTTTGGCATTACTTAATATTAATCCGGACCAATACTCCTACTTTTATAGGACAATTATTATGCATTCACTGATCTCAACGAGGTATAATATTACTAAACGTTGGAATACGAATTCGATACCCTCTCTTAAGACAGTCATACAAGGCATTAATTCAAATTGTTGGCACGAGCACAAAATTTCTTCTGCCCAAAATAGGGACAATGACTTTTATTCCAGGTGGGACATTTGGCTAACCGGCACACACAACACGGTCCAACTCCTATAACTCTTAAACACCAAAATCACACGCCATCACATACTCTTTCTTCATACATTGCTATACCACAAGATGTTCATATATGCACATACTTATGCCTGTCTGGGATCCTTGGGAGTGCAAAAACCATTTCTTTCTTTCTTTTTTTTTTTTTACTTTAATTTAAATTTATTTTTTTTCCTGTTACTCTTTTCAGAATTGTTTGTTTTGTTTATGTACAAACATTTCTACTTCTGTACTATGTATAACTTGTACATTACTTCCGCATTACCTATGTACATGTCTAAAATCCTGTCAATTCTTTCTTCATTGAAAATCTAATAAAAATTATGTTCTAGAAAAAAGAATGCAAAAAAACCAAAATGTTGCAGAATCTTGTAATATCTTTTTTTATTGGACTAACAGTATTTCTGACCAAGCAAGTGAAAAACACAGTTGTAAATATTTTATTATATCTTTTCATGTGACAATACTGAAGAAATGACACTCTGCTACAATGTAAAGTAGTGAGTGTACAGCCTGTATAACAGTGCAAATTTGCTGTCCCCTCAAATATAACTCAACACACAGCCATTAATGTCTAAACCTTGGCAACAACAGTGAGTACATCCCTAAGTGGAAATGTCTAAATTGGGCCCAATTAGAAATTTTCCCACCCCGGTGTCATGTGACTTGTTAGTGATACAAGGTCTCAGGTGTAAATGGGGAGCAGGTGTGTTACATTTGGTGTTATCGCTCTCACACTTTCTCATACTGGTCACTGGAAGTTCAACATGGCACTTCATGTCAAAGAACTCTCTGAGGATCTGAAAAAAAGAATTGTAGCTCTACATAAAGATGGCCTAGGCTATAAGAAGATTGCCAAACCCTGAAACTGAGCTGCAGCACCGTGGGCAAGACCATACAGCGGTTTTACAGGACAGGTTCCACTCAGAACAGGCCTCACCATGGTCGACCAATGAAGTTGAGTGCACATGCTCAGCATCATATCCAGAGGTTGTCTTTGGGAAATAGATGTATGAGTGCTGCCAACATTGCTGCAGAGGTTGAAGGGGTGGGGCTCAGACCATACGTTGCACACTGCATCAAATTGGTCTGCATGTCTGTCATCCCAGAAGAAAGCCTCTTCTAATGATGATGCACAAGAAAGCCCACAAACAGTTTGCTGAAGACAAGCAGACTAAGGACATGGATTACTGGAACCATGTCCTGTGGTCCGATGAGACATGGTAAACTTATTTGTTTCAGATGGTGTCAAGCGTGTGTGAGTGGCGTCAACCAGGTGAGGAGTACAAAGACAAGTGTGTCTTGCTTACAAGCATGGTGGTGGGAGTGTCATGTCCTGCATGTGTGCTGCTGGCACTGGGGAGCTACAGTTCATTGAGGGAACCATGGATGCCAACATGTACTGTGACATACTGAAGCAGAGCATGATCCCCTCCCTTTGGAGACTGGGCCGCAGGGCAGTAATCCAACATAACGACCCAAACATGTCTCCAGACCTTAACCCTATTGAGCATCTGTGGGGCATCCTCAAATGGAAGGTGGGGTAGCGCAAGGTCTATAACATCCACCAGCTCCGTGATGTCGTCATGGAGGAGTGGAAGAGGAGCTCTGGTGAACTCCATGCCCAAGAGGGTTAAGGCAGTGCTGGAAAATAATTGTGGCCACACAAAATATTGACACTTTGGGCCCAATTTGGACATTTCCACTTAGGGGTGTACTCACTTTTATTGCAAGGTTTAGACATTAATGGCTGTGTGTTGAGTCTTTTTTAAGGGAAAAACACATTTACACTGTTATACAGGCTGTGTCATTTCTGAAAAGATATAATAAAATATTTACAAAAATGTAGGGGTGTACTCACTTGTGTATATCATACACAGGGCTGGCCCAAGGCAAAATGCCGCCTGGGGCGAATTTTAAAATGCCGCCCCCCCCTTATCTACCCTTCCTCTCCCTCCGTCCCTGCCGCCCCCCCCCCCACGGGTACTTACCTTTCAGCAGTCCTGCGGTGAGTCTCCCTGTTCGGTCTCGGTGCCGGCTTGTAATGCTGAGCGCCGGAAATCTTCCGGCACTCAGCATTACAAGCCGGCACCGAGACCGAACAGGGAGACTCGCCGCAGAGGAGAGAGAGAGGGGCGCCGAGCGGGTACTGACAGCTTGGTAAGCGAAAACCACTCGCGCCCCTTTCTCTCTTTTGCTTTTTTTTTTAAAAAAAAGGGGCTTGGGGCAAATTGCCGCCCCTTCAAAAGTGCCGCCTGGAGCGGTTGCCCCACTTGGCTCCATTGTCGGGCCGGCCCTGATCATACAGCTATAAAGAACGATGGTTAACTGTGTGTATTTGGGCTTTGTGCTTATTTTTTGGATAAGATACAGGACATGTCACAATCTCACAGGTGGTCTTTGCGAAAACAAGGTCTTGTTCAAGGTCTTGCAGATGTCCATTTGTCGTAAACAACTTTGAATGATATAGTCAAGGTTATGCAACGTGGCAATGCCAACTTTTGTCCAAGACAAGGGTATGTAAGTGGAATAGTTTAGAGGGGGGTGGAATACTTCACTTACTGTCAGATTGTAGCACATGGGTATGTTGCAAATTATTATCTTTATTTTCAAGTGTTATACTTATTTTCATCTACTCTGCTTTATAGATTCAAGTTCCCTTTATTTTACTATATCCTCAGTTATTCATTATGAATATAGAGACCATACCATTTATATAAAATTATTTATTTGATACTTGTATAATAAGCTTTGCTTAATCCTGAGAAATAAGATGTTAAAAATGGGAATAAAGGTATGGACTGCATTAATATGCAGCATCTGATCTGATAGCATAGCCCAGGGGCGTCCAACATGCGGCCCGCGTGACCTCGAGGTGCGGCCCGCGTGAGATCTGCAGCCAGGATCACAAGCCCTGCCGCTTACTTGTGGGAGGGTCTATTCTCTGCTCCAGTCCTGCCTCCTCTGTGGGGAGAACGAGGGAGGCCGCGCCCCCTGCTGAAGTCTGTGAGCGGCATCGAGAGCTGTAGTAGGTAAGGGGGTGGGTGAGGTTGTTTGAATGAGTATGCCTGTGAGGGAATGAATGTGTGAATGAATGAGTATATGAATGAATGAGTGTGTATGTGATAGCATGCATGTGTAAGTGCTGGAACCTAGGCATGATGGGACTGTGCTGTTAGCAATCACACTCCTATCATGCTAAGTCAGCCAGTATATGCTGAAACCTGGCTAGCTGCCCCCCTTGTGTATTGATGCTGCCAGCAGTATGGGGTCTGCACTTACAGCCACCCTGTACCAGCATGTACTGGCTTCACAGTCCCATCATCAGGTTCCAGCATTTACTGGTTGCCTGAGTATAAAAAGAGTGTGTTTGCTGTTAGCAATCACACTCCTATCATGCCAAGTCAGGCAGTACATGCTGAAACCTGGCTAGCTGCTCCCCTTGTGTATTGATGCTGCCAGCAGTATGGGGTCTGCACTTACAGCCACCCTTACATCACACTCCTATCATGCCAAATCATATTGTTGATTTTTTTCTGTCCAATTGTAGTGTGTTACTTTTAATAAAAGCGTGGTTACACACTAAAATTGGACAAAAATTACTGGTACAATGCCCAGCCAACCAGTACATACTGGAATCTGGGTATGCCTGAGATTGCTGTTAACAATCATAATATATAATTTTTTTGTACAATTTTGGTGTGCAACTTACTTTTATTAAAAGTATGTGGGGGGGGGGTCATTTTCAGTTTTGGCTAAGTGAATCCTGAATTTTCGGTTTTGGTCCAAAATTTTCATTTCGGTGTATCCCTAAAATAAATAGAACTATTTCATTTTAACTTATCCAGAATCCTGAATTTGTAGTCACAAAACTTTCTAGGCCCAGAAACACCCCTGATATAGGATATATGAACAACATAAAAATGAGTTACAAGAACAAGTAGATGTATTTTTACAAGCAAGATTGTTGTTAAATGTTTGATCTAATTATGCATGTGTTCTTATGCATATGTACCAAATATGTATTTTGGGGACATTGTTTCTTTTCAGGCAAATGTTGTTTTTTTTTAAAATGCACATTCCTGATGCCTTTCCCCTATTGTAGCTTCCTTGAATCACTGTAACCTCTCTGCTAGGCACCATCTTCACACCATCACTATCATCTTTTGCATACTGGTAGAACTTTAATGCTACAAGACAAATGCTACCCCATTTGTTTCAATTACCCATACTATTCATTTAGATTATAAGCTCACAAGCGGGACCCTCAAAAGCCCACCATTGTTGACAGGAAGTTTGTGTAAAAGAACCATAAGGCTAGATGGCAAGTTCACAGAGAGGATTCTCAACTCCTGTTGTGTCTATGTGTGTTAATGTATATTTGTTATGTATTAACACACATTTAAATTTTAAAGAGCTTCAAAAATATTATAAATAAATAATAATATTTAATAAAATATGCAGTAGACTTGTAGCTTCAGCTCAATAACTTGTTTCTAAAATGGCTCTCTTCAACTTTGAGATCTTCATCCCACTTACTTTTCATATCACCCTCGCTACAATCAAGTTGCCATCCCCTAAATAGTTCCTTTCTGTCTATTTTTTTCTCCATCAAGTTCTTGATAAACTGTAAGCTTGCAATATCAGGACCCTTTTCTTCTACCTGTGTTAAAGTTAACAATTTTGTATATTATCAATGTATGTATGATAATACATGTTTCACAGATAATGTGAAAGGCTTTGGATCATGAGCCGATCCTTCCCTTCTTTATACTCTTCTCCTTCTGGAATAGATTAATTTTAGTTTCATCCGTCTGGAGAATATTGTTCCAGAAATGCGCAGGCATTTTTATATGTTTTCTGGCAAAGTCTAATCTGCCCTTTTTATTCTTGAGGCTTCCCAGTAGATTGCACTCATTGTGTAATAAACTTCCAGAAATTAACTAAAAAAAACATTAAAAGACACATAGTGCAAACTGATAAAAATGCGTCGTAGGAATAAATAGATATGAATGACACTCACAAAATGAACTCCAATATGAACGTGGAGCTGCGTATAAAGATACAATGAATATGGAGAATGAACAGATTACGCGCATGTATACATATATATCCATGCCCATGCATACTTATACATAGACAATCATGCCCACATTAACTGATACATACACATGCATGCCCACATACACTTATACATAGACATTCATGCTCACATACATACAAACATACATAGTGTCACTATATAATTTTCTTTCACCAGGACATGACTTCAGCTAATGCTTTATGTATAAATGAACACTCTTTTTACTCTTAGGAACTTGCTGTTTTGCACTTCCAATTAGCAGAAATAGATTAGCTGTGGAGCCTTGTGTACAGCTACTAGTGCCCACAAAAACCAAACCATTAATAAATAATTAGCTCTGCTCAGAGGCCACTCAATACACATCAGGCTTTGAATTTTCTCCCTTTTTTTAATGACCTGGCATCAGGCAAGTTCAAAGAAAAGTATGTTCATGAATAGAAATTGGGTTAAAAATAGGTCAATTATTCAATAAGGAACAGAGTGAGCGCTACATGACAACAGGGAATACAGACAAGAATGTGCAAAAAACCCTAAAATGATATATTCAGATTTCATTTTACTGAGAAACTATAGCGGTTCAGTTATTTTGGGTATGCATCTCATAATGATCTACCATTAAAATACATATAATTGGCTCTGTAATCGCAGGTTTCATGAAACTCCTACTGTGAAGTATTAATGCATTATTGTAAAATTAAAATTATTTCTTTGTGATGTTGGTTTTACTTCTCCTACTATAACCAGGAATGGCATAATTCTTGATTCATTTCTGGAACAATGATGAAGAGGCCACTTTCACAGAACAGTGAACTGGGAAATGAACAATGTTGAAAAAAAGATAAAATGAACCTCAGTATTATCCTCTTTTATTATGATAGAGTCCATATTTCAAGAGTATGTGAATCAATATGTAAATGCATGTACGTTACAGAGAATTTATATTGAATGCATAGACAATCTTTTCCATTTTACCTGCTATCCACAAGAGATAATTTTATTCGCAGGTGCCTGAAGATGGTAACAAGGGTTTTCACAACCAATGTAACACAGAAAAAAAAAATCAGGTTTATATAGTCACACATGCTTAATACATACATTGAAAATCATAACCAAACTGCTTGAAATGTTAAATAACATGAAATGGTGTAGCAAACATGTAGTGAAATAGAGCGTACTGTACTGTTATAATGGAACCATCAGATGCAGTTGCCCCTTGGGCTTGTATGAAAACTTGTGGTGGAGGGGTAGTAATAATGTTAGGGCAAAGACAATTCATGTTGATCCACTTGTGTCACTTCCCTTTCTTTGCCACAAGTTCACCTAGATGAAGAAACCTTGTCTATTCTATTTTGGCATTGCTAAACTAAAACTGAGGAGAGTGGGATTTACTGCCAAGAAATCAGGGGACATCATGGAAAGGATGTACCGGCACAGATTGGTATACAATTCCACAAAACAGGTTCCGCCAGTGAACTTTGTAGGAACTCCTGGGATTTGCCCAGCTTTCACTATTATTTTATGGCTAGGAATTGCATAGTGAACCCTATTTCCTGATTTTTCTCAGTTGTCATCACCAGACATTTTAGACTTGAAAGCAATGGTGACATGGATCCCTAGAGTAGAAGCAACATCATGTGAAAAACGTCTCAATTTTTTTTTACACAGAGCACAATCGTCTAGGTTTGATCAATGACTGGCTGAATAACATAAGGTCAGATGCAATTAATATATTTTTTACAATATCCAGTTCACCATCTCTACATGTGTCTTTGCTGGGAACATAGTGAATTATGGGCCTTTTCTCCTGTCACTATTCTATACTCTCTGACCTACCTTTTTTTCAATTACTCTTACATTGCACACTATGTAGAAGATTCAACACTCATTGTAATGTTTCTGTTGTCCCCATCTTACTCTCCAAATTAAATATTCCTTTATTTAGCATCTTTTCAAAATGTCCTTTTTCATATTAGATTTTATCATTTGTTATGCTTAGAAAAAATATATCACAGTCGTTTGGTTAATACTTCTTAAGAAAAATCACTCCTTTGTGAGATCCCATCTGGATTATTACAACTCCCTACTAACCGGTCTCCCCCTCTCCCGCCTTTGACGGCTTCAATCCATCGTCCACACTGCAGCCAGATTAATTTTTCTCTGCTGCTGTTCCTCATCCACTGCCCCACTATGCCAATCACTTCATTGGCTCCCCATACCATCCAGAATCAAATTTAAACTTCTGACCCAGACCTACAGAGCCCTCAACAACTCTGCACCTCCTTACTTCTCTCCTTTTATCCAAATACACCCCTACCCGCCCTCTTCGCTCCTCTCATGACCTGCGGCTATCTTCTACTGTTGTTACCTCTTCCCTCTCCTGTATTCAGGATTTCACCTGCGCCGCTCCCCTCCTGTGGAATTCCCTTCCCTGTTTGGTCAGACTTTCTGCCTCAAATGCAACTTTCAAAACCTCTCTGAAAACCCACCTGTTCAGGGAAGCATACAACATTCCTTCCCATTACTCCCAACCATCATCATAATCAAGCCATCTGAATAATTAACAGCTTCAACACATCATAGGAACCAGATCAACTCATCCCCATCCAAGCAGTCCTGTCCTATTGTCTCACTTCCCCCTCAACCACCGACTAGATTGTAAACTCGCAAGAGCAGGGCCCTCTTCTACTTTGTACCAGTTTGTTATTGTGTGTGATTCTAAATTGTTCTTGTGAGTGTAACAGCGCTGTGGAATCTGCTGACGCTTTATAAATAAATGTAATGTAAATAATTGAAATACAGGTTATTAAATAAGGTTTTTTTGGGGAAAAAGTTCTCCCAGATGACCACAGTGGCCTCTTGGTAGGTAAAACACAGTGGGTAGAAACATATATTTTGAATTCAAAAATTTTTAGGTGTACTGTATATGTACTAAGCACTGTAAATACCCAAAGTAATAGAGGCACAGATAATAGAGCAGATCGTAAATATAAAAATCTGTAAAAATATGAAATATTTTTCACTTGCTATTTTACAATCTCAAACTTTCACAAAAGTGAACTTTTGTCTTCAGATTTGGCTGTTGAGGGTAGTTGCAACTCCCACATGCCCATTATATGCAACCAATGTCAAACCAGATTTTTATTATATCAAAATATAACTATTTTTAAATCATAAAATGGACACAACCTTTCAATCCTTATTTGCACTGCTCAATTTCTTCAGTAGGTCATAAAATACCACTGTCAGTACTGTTGTCAAAATGGATTCAACAAGTGAAGCATTTGTTGAAATGACCATTGTGCCTTTGGTACTTTATTCAGTCTCTTAGTGTCTTGTAAATAAAACTTACAAGTTGCAGCTGAAAAAGAACTATTAGTAATTTTTTATTTCAGAAATTACCAATATTGTATCTGATACCTTTGTTTCTATGTTGTAGCCATTGAGTTATTGATTTTTGTTCTCAAATCACTTCTCCATGTGTACTTTATTTCTGTTTCCATGTTCTTATACATGTAACAAGGATTAGTAACTTATTTATAAAACCAGAACATAGTGAATGAAAGTACTGAAATAACTATTGTTTTGGACTTTTTACTCATTTGAACAAAGACAGAAGCAAGGCTTTTTTTTCCCTATGAATTACTCTTAATGGATCATAGCTCTGGGAAACTCTGGAATATAAAGATTCCCTTTAATTATAGAAATTATCATGAGAAATTGAATGAGATTACTTCCTTTGCTCTCTTTTTGGTATCACCAATAGTTAATGGAGTAGACCTCTCCCATGTAGTACATAATTGTCAGCCTGTACGTTGAGTGAAATAAGACCATCAACATTTCGAAGAGGTTGATCCTTGGTCCTTCTCACGTGCCTCTATCTTGTGTTAATGTCAAACCAGCTGGGGCGCATTTAGTGGAGAGTCCTTTGTTGGTTATAGCTATTTCCGAATTAAATAAAAATCAATGGACTGCCGTTAAAAAAAGAAGTTAAAAAAAATAAATTCAGATCTGTATTTAACAAAATATGGAGTGTTACAAAATGCATTTTCTACTTTAATGACACTGTGTGCATCAACCTATAGTGTGCCATTCTGTCTAGTTCTAAAACACATTGACTGTGACACCAGACTTGCCTTTACTTGCCTCATAAGCACTATATATTCCCATTGTGTGCATCATTCCAGAACTATTTCAAAAGAGAAGGATGTGAATGACATCTCTTTTAGGATCTTTGCAACACATACCAATCAAAAGTAACCACACAGGGAATAAAGAGCTACATATAGTGATTTTAATCCATTCCATTTTGAATACCACAATAAAACCTCTCACAATAATTTAAGGAGCCATACTCAGTTTTACAAAATATAGTTACTTAATGTGAAACCAGTATGTACAATAAAATATACATTATTTACATAAATGTTCCTTCTGACAGACGTACACGCTGTTGGGAGACATGATTAGTATGGTTTTTTTTAATGCTATTGTCAACATGCTACAGGTGGACATATAACTGTACAAAAAAAGAATAGTGCAAATTCACCACGGAGACTTTGGAACAATATAACTGTAAAAAGATAAGCATTTCTAAATAACGTGAAAATAGTGTTATTACATTTTTCCTGCAACAGCAGTTTAGGAGTAAATTAAAATAATGACACCGGTAAGGATCTGCATCTTATTTTTTTTCACATAGTATGATAAGGTTCTGTTTTCTTATATAAATTATGTTAGCGAAAAAGAAAACAGGAATATACTATGAATATGTGCCGGAGTTTTAGGGTTTCTCCGAATAACATGTAATTAAACAATGTGCATGGTGTGTGCAATGTATGTATCGTTCTGAAAACATGCAGTGTTTTCAGCCCTCGAGGACAGGGTTTCACAACCCTGCTTTTAGGATTTTATGACATAAAGCTTCTCTTACTTGAATATCATAAAGATTATTCTAACAGAGTGCTTATATAATGGTAAAAGTAATGATATTCATTTTATAGCATTTCTCACACCAAATTCTCATTACACTTGTTATTTTTTTATTTCCCTATATTTCAAAATGATGTTATTAAGTAAAGAGTTATGCTTATTTTATATGGCTACCTAATTGTCATTCCATCTAAGGAAAATACATATTTTGAGTAAAGATCCTGTCTTCTTCTGTTGGGTATATCCATTTTCCTTACCAATTCTCTTTATTTGGTCACATACACATAATACATGTATTTTTCAAGAAATGAAAACAAAAACACAAACCATTTTCAAGGTGCCCATGAAAAGTGCATAATTGTCCTACTAAAGGCTTTATTGAAAGCATTGTGCAACACACAGTGTTGTAGACAATAGCTATTTAGGGCCAGTTAAATGTCCTCCCAGTGATCTGGTAAAACTTCTGATTGAAAGGATGAAAGAACTTGCGCAATTTGGTTATAACAGAGGGATCGACCTCGGGATGAATGCGTCCCTTACTTCCTGCCAGGCACTTGTTAAAAACAATATTAAACCGCAGGCAGTAAAACCCTCGAGTGGCATTAAAGTACAAGTTGTACTGACTAATCCTGGGTGGTAGGTTTAGAAACTTTTCCACCAGTTGCAGTTCTGGCAGTGGTTCCGTTATTAGACGGTCCCCATCAACAATGTGAAACTGCTCTATGGGAAAGTACTTTAGCCACCTCTCCAAGTGCTTGGTGTAGATACTGGTCCTCACAGCCTTGTACTTGGTGTTCACTTCACACGTGTTTGGATCCATGGCCATTTTTTCAAATTTGTAGTAAGTTTTATTCTTCCTCTCCTTTCCTTCTAAAACCTGTGTGTAGTCAGAAATAGCTCTTGTGGTAGGCTCCCTAACAATGACGAGCAATTTTATCGATGAGTTCATTTTGTAAATCCTTTCAGGGACTTCATCTGTGATGAAATACGCAGGGCTTTTCTCAATAGTGATTTGGTGCGGGTGGGAGAAAGGCATCTTTTTTCGATACCATTCAATGCCTTTTGCGTAGTTCTCATCATTATCAAAAAAGTGGATTTCTTGGGATGCTTTGACCACAGCTGGATGTAAATTTAACATCTCCAGAAGTGCTCGAGTGCCTCCTTTTCTTACTCCAATAATAATGGCCTTTGGTAGCTGCTGAACCAAATTATGTAGGAGGATCTGCTCTTTGCTGGCATTGCCTTTACGGAGTTCATGCAGCAGTCCTCTCTTTAACTGCATCGCTCGGAGAGTCATTGCATCTTGGCCATGTGGTCCAAACCGGCCTTCGATCGGACAAATAGGAGGTAATCTGCAGATACAATTAAAATAAACTTAATAGTTTAACTACAATTTTATGTTTAAAAACAACATATCTTTCAAATCCAGAAAACTACCTTTAATCATCAGTTTAAACCCGACATTTGAAGAGTTAACAAAGAACAATTGAAAGTGTGTAATCTTTTATTTAATATAAGAATATATAAATATATGTTTATGCTATATTGACACCATAATAAATAGAGAGATAGATACAAAATATATATTTAAGAGCAAAATTGTTACCTGACACACCTTGCAACTTTATTCTCAGCCGTTAAAGGCTAGATTTAAAAATATATAGTTTTAACAATATGATAAATATACATTGAGTAGACAGTCATGGGTGATTCTATTGTAATGCATGAAATACATGGATATAAAAAACACTAGGGATATTTCTGTTTTCATTTTTGGGCAATTATTCTTTGTTGCAGGAATATCACTAAGTCATGATGATGAAGGGGGTTAGCTTGTAATCCTCATTCTCTTGAGTGGCATCTCATCCTGTTATTTAAATTCAGTGGCGTTCCTGGATCTACACCGAAAACATACAATCTCTTGGGGTTTAATGTCATTGCTTGGGATTTCCACCTTATAGAGATCCCTTTGTCTTAGTGATATAGTCTTTCTAGAACACTTAAACAAAAATGTGCTATTAGTATGCAATCTGAATACAGAAGAATAATGATATCTTTACACAACCTACATTGCACAAATACACAAAGCTTTAAGAGAGAGCTTTTGCTGTTTCTAACCCTTTAATTTATAATACTAAAAGTACCATGGTTAAGATTACATTTACAAATATAACAAATACATACATTGTCATCACAATTTGGTTGGTAAGGAAGGATTAAATCATTGAGGATATTGATTTATTGTAAATGAAATTTAAAATAAGTGAACATATACTCACCTATCCAAGCTCCCAACTCTGGCAACTAAGTATAAGAGACTTCCAACAGCAAGGCTGCCTAACACTAAGAGCTTCTGTCTCAGCAACGCCTGCTGTTTGAATTGCATGGCCCTCCATCAATCTTCAGGACTTCTTCAGTCTGAGGAGATGAACACACACAAGTCATCCATCAGCAAGTGGCAGCGTAGAAGCTAATGTTTATTAACAGGCAGTCAATCAATTCTTACAAGTTATTAAGGCACACTTGAAAAATAAAACCTCTCAAGCCCAATTAGTTATTCAGCTCAAATTCCTTTGTTTGCAAATAATCCATGCGACTAAACATTTTTTTTAAGGTATTAGTGGTATAGGTAGATGCAATGCTATTACCATACTGGACATTACAAAATGTTAACAAAATACACATTTTGCAATTAATTTGATATTTTTAATTAAAGTAATTACTTTTTTATAAATAAAATACAGACACTTTTTATACTTTGCCATTTGAATTAGGCTTTGTTTAAAAATATGAATATTTTTTGTTCACACTATATTCCAAATCCATCTATCTTTTATGCCAAGGCAGTAAAATATCAAAAAATCAATAGCACATTCAACAACATTCACACATACTTATACCGGTTACAGGGCTGGTGCAAGGATTTTTGCCACCCTAGGCCCCTTGCCTCCACCCCCACAAGCCCCTGCCCTTTACCACACCCACTCATACCCCACTCCTCCCCATAGTGACTGTAAGCCGCTTCTAATGAATGACTGTGGCCGGCAGTTCGCAGCTGCCAGTGTCCCCTCCAAGTAGGCACCCTGGGCGGGCGCCTACTTTGCCTATAGGTGGTTACACTATAAAGTTAAACTATACATGTAACTATAGGAGTTATTATTAAGTTTAAGCTATTGCTGGAGATGTCCTAAAATGGGTGGAAAGGAGCACTCTGTGCACTTGTGTGAAAAACTTGGTTACCTGTGGGTGAGTTTCCGCCAACATATATGCATACATGGGAGCTTTCTATGGTAGGCTTCCCAGAGCTCTACCTTGTTCCAAGTTAGAGGCTCCTGAGGGGCGGGGTTTACCACATACACAGATGGGGCTAGTCACGAGAGGTCATGTGAGCTTTGACAAGGATGGGAGATTGTATGGGTTGAGAGTGGGAGGAGAATTAGGCGGAGAGAGTGGGCATGGCTAAATATCACTTCCATGCCGCAGAGAAAAGTAAAAGTTACCCGTAGACCCTGGGAAGTAGCACTTTATCCATACATTCCGGGTGCAACCTGGAAATCTCATGCATATACATCACATTGTGTGCTATGTGGGAACCAGATGTCTCTGCTCACTTTCTGAGCTTGTTAAAGCAAAACAAGCTCGTTGACATTCTACGTGTTCCATTTCTATTTTAAAGAAAACATAGTCCACTCAAAATGGACAGGATGGAAGAAAAGTAAACCTAGCGTAGGTCAAGTAGGAAATTGTTGCATGCATCGAGCAAACCCCTGCCAACTTCAATTTTAAGTAGTGTCAGCTTGAACTTTATGCTTAAGAGTTCACCTGAAATTGACAGAATTCAGCAAAAGGTCAAATGTATATTGTATAGCAAATCTGGCCAGGTTGTAGACATTGTATTTTAAAAGTCTTATGCAAAAGGCAATATTTAGAGATTACATTGGTAAAAATATCCACTAGGGGTCGCCAGTCGACTAAATTGTAAATACTACAGCCTCAGAATTTAATTCTTAATTAGCAATCCAATAGTTTGTTGTAGAGGGTTTTAGTAAGTGTGTGTTTGTGTCTTTCCACCTTGATTCCTAATTAGAGCAAAGGAAAAAAACATTTTCAAAAATAAACAAAAAAGGTTCAGCCATGATTTAATGCACCTAGTACCAGGTAGACAAAACTAAGTTAATTTGGTCATAATTGCATTCAGGATGAAAACTGGAAGTATAACATACAATATTTATCTGTAATTACTATAACAAGATGACAGCCCAAATGCAATCTGACTTCTTAGGTAATCTGCAGCTGGTAGCTTCAAAAATAAACATATATAAATGAATTAATATCCCTTAACACACATCCACCCTGTCATCTGGAAATATGTTCTTAATGCGTTGAGTGTCTAATAGCTCTGTATTCATTTTTTTTTATTTTTTTTTGAAGATTAGTGAAAACACACAGCTACAATACACAGAAAAATATGATGTATATACCTATACAGTTTACAAGATTAATAAAATGTTAATCATATAGGATTAAACAACAGCTTTAAAGCTACAAAGCACACATTTCCTATATTAATATTATTGTACAAATTATCTCTCTATCTATCTATCTATCTTGCCCCTAATAAACAGCCATGTTTTTTTAATGTGGTACTGCTACTGATCAGCTGTGATGCTTATGGCATATAAGTATCTATATGAAATATTTTTTTTTACAGAACATTTTTTGCAGAACTCATCACTGTTTGTGAAAAGCCATATCATACAGCCTGCTTTATATGCATAAAGATAAAAAAATATAGACTTGGGTCTATTTAAAGCATCTACTGCTGTTTTCCAAGATATAAAATGGACAATGGAGCCAAGACAGGTTTGTGTATATAAGCAAAAGTAAATTAAACCTGCAATTTATTTGAGAATTCTAATAAGATAACCTTCAAATACAAGCAGCAATGGGACGCACATTTATTAAAATTGGTTGCATTATTTAGGTTAGCTTTATAAGTACACGTTCAGAATCCCCATTTGAATACTGTCTTATTGATATATCTGTGTTAATCAGATTCATTACATTAGCATAGGGAATGCTTTAAGGCTTATAGTAAGCAAATCCCCTACCATACCATGTGTTGAGCACATACTTCTTTTGATATTGTGTATAAAATATTTATCATGTCACAGTTGTCCTCTGGCCCACGTTATACAAAATAATTTCCATTTATTTCAAGCACATGTGATATTAGAAAATAATACATGTCATTGTTGCTAGCTGATTTTTGTATGCCACCTGTCTTTTTATATATAAAGAGCAGACTAACAGAAATGATGTTAACCTAGAAACAAAAACATAGCAATGCATGCAAAAAACAGGATATAACACATAAGAAAAAAGTCACATCGCAGATTTCTCTAATTATAAAAGAAAAAATCTCTGATTCAACTTATATTTTTTAAAATACAGAACAATAAACAAAAACAGAATATTAAAAAACATTTAATATATTGTTTCCTACATACAGAAAGGACGCATGCAAAATAGCAATGACCTGTGTATTATGTTTTTTTTCCTGGAATTTTAGGTCTAAATTAAGCATGCGTATTATACTTTATTAGTTATTCAGTATTTCAGATGAGGGACAAGAGCGCATGTTAAAACTGTTAACTTTGTTCCCAAAAATATGAAAAAACATTATTCTTATTGGCTGGAGGATATTTACAATTAAGGGACTACATGACTAAACTAGATATTTCTAATGCCTTGCGTAAACAAATATATAAAAATAAATTGAGAGCACTTACTTAGAGAAAAGTCTATAAAGATTTTGTTTGTGCAAAATAATAATAGAGAAACCACAATGTATTTCACAGCAAACATGTAAGCAACTGATGTTGCATGCCGGCACTGACTGTTCCTTAGGATGTCGTCTTCCTGGTGTCATAGACAAGTGACAATACTTGACATGCTAATAGAGATACTGTTTTATATATTTGTGGTTCAGCAAATACGAAAAAAATATATTACAATAATAAATTTGGCTACAATAGTATGAAGGACAGTGTAGGATGATTCAAATGTATATAAAAAAAAATGTATTGTAATCATTTAGACATATGCATACATAAATATATAAATAAACAAAAGTGGCATTTAAGTCATATAATCTAGATAAGTAGAAATTAATTGATTAGGCCACGTGTGGACGCAAATAGGAAAAAAATGTATGCTGAATATGATAAGTGAATTAACTTACTGAAGCTTGCAGTAGTCAAAATGCCAACTAAAGTTTAAGCAATCTTAGTAACAGCCCATTTTCCTCCTTTCTACACAAGATCTGCAGCTCAAGCTAACACCAGACCATCGATTGGCGATGGTACAAGCCGTCAAATACATAAATTATTCTATTTAGTGGGAATGCAGAATGCATATCAGCTGCATTAAGAAACACATGCTGAAGGGCCAAACTGTAATACCAATAGCATAATACTATATAACAGGGGTGTCCAAGTTTTTTCTGTAGTGGGCCACTTCATCAGAATTGTATACGTGCGCGGGCCGCACTCATTTTTCACTGTGACAAAAAATATGGCCTTTAATAAAATATGCAGATTAAAATAAAGTAAAATGACACAAAACCTTTACTCTTCCTCTCACTGATTTCTGGGCCTTGAAAGTTTTGCGACTACAAATTCAGGATTCCCTAGATTTATTCTAGGGATGAACTAAAATGAAAATTCTGGACCGAAACATTCAGGGTGTCACGACCTCCCTACACTGGCACTCACCGCGGAAGTTATTCCACCTGGAACACTACGACCAAAGGAGGAGCCCCTGGCAGCAGCACCCCAGGATTTAGACAATCCCAACAGCAAGGAGGCCAGATAAGGTAGGTATAGGTAGAAGATACGGAGTTGGTGGTACAAGGTGACAGGCTTAGCAGAGACTGGAAAGCCGAACCAGGATACGGACACAGGAACCCAACGAGCCGTGGTCGAGATCCAGAGAGGGTAGTCAGACAAGCTGTGGTCGAGATCCAGAGAGGGTAGTCAGACAAGCCGTGGTCGAGATCCAGAGAGGGTAGTCAGACAATCCGTGGTTCAGCAATAAGATCAGCAAGGCACAGTACAAAATCGGCAGGCAAAGAAAGGTCAGGCAAGCAAAGGGTCAAAAATTAGCTGGAAGTAACACAAAACACAACCGAGCATAAAGACCACAACAGGATAACTAGCTAGAGAACTTCCTGACTTTTAAATCTGGCGCCAGAACCTAACCCCGCCCCTGAGATGACGTCATCGAGAAGCTCAAGCCGGCCATCCAAACCACGCCTCCAGTTGCGTGGCAACTAAACGCTCCTGCCGCAAAGAGACCGAGAGGAGGTAAGTGCCCGACTCCGGTGATCTCCACTGCTGCAGGCTGGCTGCTGCAGCGTGGAAAGATGATCCCCGGAGGAAACCCTATATGCCCCGGATCTCGGAGAAACACAGGCATCCGCCTGCCTGTGTCTGCCGAGATCCGTGTCAGTGACACTAGACCTCAGCGCCCGGCGTTCACAGGCATCGGCTTGCCTGTGTCTGCCGGGATCCGAGTCAGTGTCACACGATCTCGGCGTCCGGCGCTCGCAGGCATCGGCTCGCCTGCGTTTGCCGGGAACCGAGACTGCGACCCGCGACCTCGGAACCCGGCGTTCACAGGCCTCGTCTTGCCTGTGTTTGCCGGGATCCGAGGATGTAGCCCGAGATCCCGGAGTTTGCCGTGTACTGGCAAACTCTTGCCGGTACCGGCCGGGACCCGGAACCGTGACCCGGAACCGTGACACAGGGTTCACTTAGCCAAAACTGAAAATGACCCCCACCTTTAAAAATAATAATAAAAACTCACATGTTTAATAAAAGTAGGTAACACACAATTGGACAAAATTAGCAATATGACTTGGCATGATAGGAGTGTGATTGCTAACACACTCCTATCATGCCAAGTCAGCCAGTACATGCTGGTACAGGGTGGCTGTAAGTGATGTGCAGACCCCATACTGCTGGCAGTATCACTACACAAGGGGGGCAGCTAGCTAGGTTTCAGCATGTACTGGCTGACTTGGCATGATAGGAGTGTGATTGCTAACAGTAGTCACAGTCCCATCATGCCTAGGTTCCAGCACTTACACATCCATCCAGTAAATGCTGGAACCTAGGCATTATGGGACTGTGATTGCTGTTAGCAATCACACTCCTATCATGCCAAGTCAGCCAGTACATGCTGGTACAGGGTGGCTGTAAGTGCAGACCCCATACTGCTGGCAGCATCACTACACAAGGGGGGCAGCTGGCCAGGTTTCAGCATGTACTGGCTGACTTGGCATGATAGGAGTGTGATTGCTAACAGCAATCACAGTCCCATCATGCCTAGGTTCCAGCACTTACACATCCATGCTATCTCACACACACACACTCATTTATTAATATAATCATTAATTCACAGATTCATTCCCTCAATCACACACACTCATTCAAACACCCTCCCCACCCCCTTACCTGCACTGCATCTCCCTTCGATGCCGCTCACAGACTTCAGCAGGGGGCGCGGCCTCCCTCTGCCTTCTCTGCTAAAGCACAGAGGAAGTAGGATGTCACGTGAACTCCGCTTCCTCTGTGCTGTCCAGAAGACCCTCCCACAAGTAAGTAGCAGGGCTTGAGGTGCGGCTCGTATAAGATCGGTTGCCCTGGCTGCCGATCTTACGCGGGCCGCACCTCGAGGTCTCGCGGGCCGCATTTGGCCCGCGGGCCGCATGTTGGACGCCCCTGCTATATAATAATGTAACACAATGGCATCTATGGTCTTAGTGGTCCTAAAAGCTGATATGACTCCAGACTGTTTAAATTGTCCCAATAAAATGTATCACAGCTGACTAAGAACTCCATCTTCTATTGAACCAGTCTGACTATATCCTTTTTCCGGTATATGAAAGCACTGAATTTGTACTCGAATTGTGCATTTGGATTTGTACGTATTGGAAATTTAACAAATGTACCTTCTTTGCCAACCACTTCCGCTTCCACGTCTTGCAGCTCTGTCTCTGTGTCTTGCACCTTTTTGTTCTTCATCTTCTTGTTCTTCTCTCTTCTTCTCTCTTCCTTCTTCGTTTGCATCTCTGCGGACTTGACCTTCCGGTGAACTTCAGGTGACGTCCTTTCCCCGATTGGAGGGCCAGGGTAGATAATGTCAGCGGAAGCTCTACCATTTTGCCCTAAGATAACCCTGTGTGAATTTGGCAGAGCGGAAAATGGCAGAGTTTGCAGTGATGCTCTATTCTCCTGGTTGAAGGATCCAAGGAGAGGACGTCAGTCTCCACCATGTTTCTCTAAAATATCCTTGTGTGAACTTCCACCAAAATGGTGGGCTTCTGGTGATGTCCTCTCCCAAGATTGGGGGATTGGGAGAGAGGACATCACCGGAAGTTCCACCATTTTGCAAGAAGTTTGCCTGGAGGTTATATCCACAGAGATGCGGATGAAGAAAGAAGAGAGAAAAGAGAAGAGAGCAGTAAAAAAAAATGCAAAACAAGACGATGTGAGACACGGAAGCGGAAGTGGTTGGCAGAGAAGGTAGGGAGACATTCAGAGAGTATGAGAGAGTAGAGTGAAGGAAAAAAGAGAGGCACAAACAAATTTTGTTTCCAGATTTTTGTCCAAAATGAATGGGTAGGAAACAGGATTTGTTGTCTGAAAAAGAATGGGACAAAAACAAACTGAAAAAATTTTGGCCCATTTACACATGTCTAATATGTACTTACATTATCACTGGTTTAATGTAGCGTAATGCATAAATATTGTATGTGAGCTCACTTCTTTAAGCTATTATAATGTACAAACTTTCAGATCTTTATATCATGAGCACAAAGTAGAGAACAATGGATGCACAAAAGTTTTCTTTAGACCTTTTCAGCATTATACATTATCATTACTATCTTAGCTTTCAAATTTTATATATAGCAAAATATCTTTTGTAAATAAAATAAGAAATGAAAATTGGTTAGCATGTCTGAAATTTTCCATTTTCACTTTTTAAAATTTTGATAAAAGATATTTGCTATCTACACCGATCAGCCATAACATTATGACTACCTGACTGATATTGTGTAGATTCCCCTTTTGCTGCCAAAACAGCCCTGACCTGTCAAGGTATGACCACTAGACCGCTGAAGATGTGCTGTGGTATCTGGCACCAAGACATCAGCAGCAGATCCTTTAAGTCCTGTAAGTGGCCTGGTGGGGCCTCCATGGATGCATCCTGGTGCCATGTGTTCTCCAGGTAAGCGACACACATACACCCAGCCATCTACGTGATGTAAAAGAAAATGTAATTCATTCACCACCTTCTTCAATTGTTCCATGGTAAAGTTCTTATGCTCACGTGCCCATTCTTGGTGTTTTCAGCAGTGAACAGGGGTCAGTAGGGGCACCCTGACTGGTCTGCAGCTGCACTATGTGTTCCGACACCTTCCTATCAAAACCAGCATTAACTTTTTCAGCAAGTTGAGCTACAGTAGCTTGTCTGTTGGATTTGACAATACTGGCCAGCCTTTGCCCCCACGTGCATCAATGAGCCTTGGCCGTCCATGACCCTGTCGCCAGTTCACCGCTTTTGTTTCCTTGGACTACTTTTGATAGGTACTGACCACTGCAGACCGGGAACACCCCACAAGAGCTGCGGTATTGGAGATGTTGTGGCCCAGTTGTCTAGCCATCACAATTTGGCCCTTGTCAAAGTCACTCAGATCCTTATGCTTGCCTGTTGTTCCTGCTTCTAACCCATCAAGTTTGAGGACAAAATGTTCACTTGCTGACTAACATATCCAACCTGCTAACAGATACCACGATAACACGATTATCAGAGTTATTCACTTCGCCTGTTGGCGGTCATAATGTTATGGTGTATAATTTTTCTTGTCGACACATTGAGTGCATTGGATAAATAAATCAGATAAATAATGGATAGTTTTTTTTTTTTGGGGGGGGGTATTTGCTTAGAATAGACATGAGGTTATTTTTTTTAGACTACTGTCTCTAAAAGCCAGGCTTCCATTTCATGTATTAATTTTGTCAATCAAGTAATCACAAATTACATTCCCATTAGGCACTAGACACCTAAGATTAAGTCTTGTCTTCTTTTCACCAAGGGACTATCTTTACCATGTTTAGAATACTTTAGAATTAATGGAGATGAGGTAGCGTACAGATAGAAATCAAGAAAGGAACAGCTGACAGAAAGATGATAAATGTTGCACTCGAGCATTAGAGCTTTGATCAATTGAAACAAGATTATGTCAGTCGGAAAGAAGACTATACACATCCAGGCCAACTATTTGGCAGATGGCACGCAAAAATACTTCTTTCAAGACCCTGATAGCCAAAATGACAAATAGCTGTCTTACATTATACCCTTTTTGTCTCTGCAGCAATAAAATATTCTTACTATTACCCTTTTTCCACTGCCTCAGTAGTGATTGTTTGGAAAGAAAAAGAAACCATCAAATGTTTCAAAAGTAGAAAAAAAATGACTACATCAAATATCTACTTGTATTATACGGGTACAAAGTAGCAGAAAAAAGCAAATGCTTTACGAAAATGTCCAGCATATGAATCATTCAAACCTAATAAATGTCTCATTATGTCAACAAATTATTGCTAATGATGTAACAATTGCAGTGCTCTTATCGTCAATACATATCTGAGTGACTGATATTTAACCTAGGCAAATCAGATCTGTTATTACAGATACAAAGTCAGTGTTCCACAAATATAGAAGTGATACATCAATGATAATTAGGCATACAGCTCTAATGAATATAGGACAAAGGCATGGGATGACACTTAACCCCTTCAATCCCCTATAGACGTACCGGGACGTCCAAAAAACGCCCACTAAGAAACCGCTATGGACGTACCGGTACGCCTAGCCCTTCGTGCAGCGTCAGGGACAGATCCCTGCCGCTGCACGGGAGACCAGGCTGTCGATTGACAGCCTGGACTCCCCCCTGGCAGCAGAAGCCAGCGTCGCCCCAAATGAAACATAGGTCTACTAAAGCAAAATGTGAAAATTTCACGTTTGGAATCTATAACGCGCATGGTCCCGTTTGTGCCCTGTAATTTCCGTAATCAGGAGAGGCGGCTGAACAATTTAGGATATATTTCTCTGCCGTAACACATACCCTGTACAAAAAATCCTAAGAATACTACAAAATACTAAGATGCGTTGGTGAAAAAAGTGCAGGAACTAATTTCTGTGGCCACCTTTGACAGTGGCCAAATACCTGCATGTAGAGTGCCCAAATACCCCTGATAGGATAGCCTGGATTGTCTGCTTTACAGAAATATATACCTTTGTGGGTGTTTTTGTTTTATTTGTTTAAAATTAGAGTTGCAGTCCCATCATACCTAATGTAAAAATTTAACAGCTTTGTATAAAGTAATGTACACCTTATAGTATGTTGCCTATATGTGCTGGGAAAATATGGAAAATCTATATGAATTAGGTATTTCTGAAATCAGGACACCTGAATTGATAAATCTGGATGGAATTTTCTGTCTCTTTACCTAATTTTGTGAGGATTCAGAGGGAAAATGTAAAAAAACTTAGATGTTTTTTTCAAATTTTTGCTAGTTTTTACTAAATTTCTAATTCTAAATTTTCAGCTAATCATCCAACTATGGTATCAAAAGAAAGCTCTATCTCTCCTTGAAAAAACAATATATAGTTTATATGGGTACACTATTCACAGGAAAAGAGAATCATCGCTGAACCGACATAGCGCAAAAATTGCAAAATTGCTCCGGGCTTTGAGGTACCAAAAACCCCTGGGATTGAAGGGGTTAATAAGGTTATATTTTGGGTCACTCCTATCCCCATCACAACCAAGGAATGAGACCATCAAGAGTTAATGCGCTGCAACGGATCTTAATAGTTAAACACAAGTCATATATTAACCGTGAGCTATGTAACATGAAAAACAATTACTTAAGAGTGACCTAATACAATATATATAATATGCAATTGACCTTCATAAAGCAAATGTTTATTTACACTCATGGGCTACATAACCCGTTTTTGAGTTCTGAATATTCATTGCATCCAGTACAGACAGATTTGTATAATAGAAGGTCTTGCACATCTGATCAGGTTAATATCTCCTCTGTGGATTTATAACTGATATGACCCACCTCTTGAACCAATGAGATTTGATCATTAGCCCGTAGTTCTAATTTAAAGCATAAAACTTGGTGGCTACCGAGTTGGAGCGCTGAGGAACTAATTGTGCCATTAAGGTGATACAGTCTGCAGATTTTCATCTAATAGAGAGGCTATTCCCCAGGCTTCATTTCACAGAAAATGATGATTAAGAATAACATCCACAACATAAGTAATACGCTGAATGTATTACCCAAGTTAATGGAAGTAAGTTAAGCACAAAAACGGCTACATGGTTAAATAGGCTTCATAGACTCCATAAGTGGATATATGGAGTGACACACAAATTAACAGATGGGAAGCCATGTATAAATAAATACACATATACAGTACAGGAAAACAAACACGCCTGGGAATTACCTCATAACACTGTTTAATGGTTAACACACGAGTACGCCGGGTCACTGTTTCTGCCTTCATGTGATACTTTACTAGGCACAAGGATTGGATACAGATACCTCTTTCCTCGGCCTCCCTTCTTGAAACATATTTACTATTATTCAATATTTTTGTAAGGCTACATTTACCTCTATTGTTGCCCATAAGGAAATGGCTTTCTAGGCAAGGCCCTAATCATTCTCAAGAGAAATTTTATATATGGCGCCATGAAGCCTTGCGTCAACCTGTCTGTTGTACAAGAAGGACATGTCCAGTTACATATTTTTGGAAGAAATTGATGCCAAATATACACACATCGGTGTGAGATGGCGCAGTCTAAAATAAGTTCCTCTGGTTCGGTATAATGTCCATTTATAATTCAACTCCAAATTGGGAGGCATCATACATCATACCCCATAGGCATTAAATGAGCTATATAATTCATTGGACCTTGTAAAACCAATTCTGGAACAGTATTACAAACACATGCGATGTTCAAAATTCTGCTACCTCACAAACCTAGTGGGATTTCACGTCTAAATAAATAGGTTAAAGACGCATGTGTGTGCTTGAGTAAATGTAAAATTGATTTTGCTGTATGTCCCCACTTGTACAGATATATGCTCTCTCCTCTCCTACCTTGTAATTATATGTTAAGCCCTTTTCTTGGCTGTCTAGTTCCAGCATAAAAATTGCTGAATTTTATAGCCACTCAGTCCAAGGTTTGTTTGTTGAAATTGGTTTCATGAGAGACAATGGTTTAAAGGGAGTTATCAGAAAATAATACATATCTTCAAGGAGAACGAAAGTCCTCTCAATATTCAATATTTTATTTAGTTATATTTATTATTATTTATTGTTTTATATGGCGCCATTAGAGTCTAAAGGGCTATACAAAGGGTACACGAAACATAACAATATCTAACAATTTGACCTATAGAAACAACAGGTATAAATGAGCTTACAATATAATATGTAATATTTAAGATCTCTATGTTTATTTGTAAGTTCAGTTTTCCCAAAACTTACTATTGCTGCCCGTTGTTTGTTTGTTTCTACAAATGTATAAAAAATTAAGGAACAAAGTAAAATAAATGAATGGTAAGTCAGGGGTCACTTTATGTGATAGACCCCTTATCACATAGATAGCATAGACCCTTTAGAATTGTTGGATTCTCTTGCACTCTGCCCTCTTATATGATTAATTAAGCTTTTTCATTATGCTGGACCAAAGTACCATTTAAACATCTCAAAACTGATCAGGAAACTGAATGAATATTAAGCAATTCACTTGAGAAGGTAGGACATTTTAAGGACAAGCTGGACATCAACCCAATTTACAGAAAAGATATACTTTCTCTGTGTCCATCACGGGATAAAATGTAACAAAAACACAATGTCCTTAAAAAAATGCTTTGTTAAATAATATGTGATCTATATAATTCAGTTAAGTTCGTTGTTTCTATAGGAACTTTTCTGAGGTCAAGAAGTAGCGTAACAAGCCAAATTTACTTACTAAAAATCAAATTTTTGGACTAAATAAGCAGCTTCTTCTATTAATAATACCTTGATAAGATCTCATTTTCTCGTTCTGCTTCTATTCTTAATATGATTGCTAGTCAACTTTTATCTTACAATTCACATAATTCACATTATTAATTCAGTGTTAATAAATACTAGTAAATGAATTTCTCAAGGACGAGATTTTCAAATCCGTTTGATCAATTTGTCCATTCTATTGCCAACTTATTTGAAAAGTCTCTTTAGTAAACGTGGACACTTTGTTCAGGAGAATGCAATTAAGAAGCAGGCTGAGTATAATTAAATATTAATGATGTCTCCTAATGCATTTATCCTACAAAGCAGATGGAAGAATATTACTTTCTATTCCTGTTTTAATACAGGTGTCATCACGTACCAAGCAGCTTTAAGCAAAATCCAATACAGATTTTCATAAACATGAAGCATGAATTACAATGTCTGTACCAGGTGATTAAGTCGCATGCTCGCTTTTGGTTTTGTATATTCTACAGATCATACATCTTTAGGTATATTGAGATATTTGAGTATTCTTTCTTTTTTTGTACAGGCATAGTACTGTTCCATTGAAATCTACTTTTTAATGCAATGACTATTTCATTATATCGAGAACAAACATAAATCATTCAACTCATTCTTCTACTGCAGTGACCAATCCAAGGGAAACAGCATTGTATAATGCGCAGAAAAATACATCCATTTTCTGTATTCACAGCATACATTTTTCTATTGACAGTCTTCATACATTCCAAATACAAAGCAAATAATATTTGCAAAAAGAACCCCACTATAAATATATGTGTTATTCTTCTAAAAAAAACAGGCTTGGTGGATATTATTAAAAAAAAATAAAAAAAAATGCTTTGATGGATTGAATGTAAAACAAGAAATGAAAATATGCATCAAGAGAACTGTTGCCTCCCAATCTTGTGAAATATGGCCTGCTAAGGGCACTTAAGGTACCTGAGCTGCAACTTTTTCATTCATGATAAGCTTCAACTCTAAAAATTGGCTTTCTATCTAGCACCACCCCTGTTCAGATCATTGATATCCTTAGAATTTTAGTGCCAATGCACATTGTGGCATGGCAAAGGATTGTAAACCTCTTAATTCCAGAGAGAAGACCAATTATAGCAAGGCCAGAACCAAGAGTCCACGTTACAGTGAGCCTCAAGATCAGGGTAATCTTTAACCCCAATGTCATGTAGCTTTTTGATATTTAGTAGATAAAAGTGACATGTTTGTTCTATTTTGTTTGTGCAATTATATTATTATTTTTTATTTTCATAGTGCTGCATGAAAAAGACTATAACAAACCAATACATTTGGTGGAGAGGGCCCTGCCTGCAAGCTTGAGGGAATGAGGTGAGGACAAACATAAGGAACAGAAAAAGGTGAGAGGTAGTGTGGGGTTGTATCAGTGACAGGGAAGTTCTAGCAACCAAGACGGTATGCATCTTTGAAGAAGTGGGTTTTAAGATTTTTCTTGAGTGTTGGGTGTTTGGAGGGTCAAAGTTCAAGATTTGGTGGAAGGAGGTTCCAGAGGTATGGGACAGCATGAGTGAAGTAGACGAGAAAAGGAATTTCTTCTTTTTCTGAAATCAGTGATCCGTTATGGAGGTATATTTGCTCAGATTAGTGAGTATGGTATACTTAGTAGGTATGCCAGGAGGCTGTGCATGTATTGTGACCATATTGTGACCGTATTGTGATTTGCTAATTCAGTACAACAATACTCTCATGATGGCAGAAAAAACAGCCTGTTTCCCTTGCCTTGTGCCAGTTACTTAAGACACATGCAGATAAATACTGCTCAACTCTAAATGTTTGTGATTTTACAAGAATATCTGGCTAGTTTGTTTTACTGGTGTATATCAGGTGAGTAATATTTTTAAAATATTTGATTTTATGAAAACAAGAGCCACAAACATAGCAAATTATGCAGCTTGGTGCAACAAATGTTAACAAACCATGCATAGCTGTGTTCAAACCTTGGTCTGCAGTATAGAAGCAATACTAGAGGTCCAGGGTAAGCATATCGATTAATGTCACCTAATTCTACATAGATTCTGTCCGTAAATAGTAATTTGATTTCAGTCTCCGCATCACAGAAGAATACACCGAGAATGAAGGGAAAAAAAAGAATGAAAAGTGTAGACATGTGTAGTCTTGTGGAAAAACGCTTATTTCATTCAGTGACAGGTACTGCCACTATGGTCAACAGTATTTCCCAAGGGACAGTCTCGTCTCAAAGTAAGTAAGTAAATAAATAAATATATAATAAATCAATATTGACTCTTGACACATTTACATTTACATCAGAGCAGGGCTTTCAGTCTGAGCACAAATCAATAAGTACCTTTTAATGCTACTCAACTGGTTTGTTCTGTGTAAAATAAGAAAGTGTTTCTTTGTGAACCTTGGACTTTTTGGGCATATGTTTAAGGTTTATTTTCCTTCGGCGAGTACGTCGAAGACGCCAAACTAAAGTCCCTTTTGCCTTTCGAAAGTATTAGAATAGCCTAAACTGTACCTTAGAATAGCCTAAACTGTTCCATTAAATGACATTTTCTCAGTGTGTCTAGCATTTAATAGACTTTGAATTTAGCGAGAAGTGATGAACTATTCAACAGACAAAAAGTCGATAGACAGGATAATAGGGGAAATATTTTGTTCAGGAACAGTAAAGGTTCAAACCTCATCTTGTTTGTGGGGCTCACAAGTTTAACAATGTACCATTTTTTAATTTTGCCTGAGAATAATGGGTTGTATTGAAACATCACATTGACATCCATTTCTGACACTGAATCTAGAGACTGACACAGACAGAATTTATTTTCTTGCATTTCCACTTTTCATAGTATTCACTAGACTTGGGCACCAGGGGGCTCTTCGTGTTCGTCTTCGTGCTCGTCTTCGGGGGGAAAAAAACCTTCGTATTCCTTCGTTCCTATCTTCTCTTCGGGCGAATATTCGCGGACATTCTTCGTGCTCGTTTAATCTTCGTTTCCTTCCCGGTTGCCTAGCAGGGGTTAATACGGGGTTAACAACACATCGGAACAGCAGCAGCTGCCGTGAAGGAACGTGTGTGCAACTCTATTGGTCGTTTCGGCAGGGGGCTGGTCTGGCATCAACGAGTGAATTGCAGAACGCACTTCATTCGTTGATGGCAGGCCAGCCCCCTGCCGAAACGACCAATAGAGTTGCACACACGTACTGAGGTGTACTGTACACAAAATGACCTAGAGACAAATGCTCCAAGGAACTTGGCCTCCGTTTATCATACATAGTCACACATCCATAGATGTTTAATAAAAGAATAGGGATTATTTTACATTTTTAAATTGATTTTGGACCACTTGTAACACATGCCTAACATTTGCTACCTATTCACAATGGCATTCTTTGCAACAACCCAACTTTTACTGGACAGGACTGGAAAAAAGCAGGACTGTCAGGACTGTGTTGGCAGGTATGCGGATGGAAAAATGTTGGACAAGAACTAAAAAATAGCTTTAGGGTTAATGTACGGTTATGTTTAAGATTAGTAGCAGTGCACTGGTTTGGTTAAAGATGTATTATGTCTAAATAATAATTTTTATTTTAATGGGTTTAAAAAAAAAATTAGGGGTTTATTTAAATGTATTTTAAAGTTAGATTTATTATTTAGTACTTTATTATATTTATTTAATGTTTATACTAGTGCTACCTACCGAGCTATAACTACCAACATGTATTTGCATACCTAGATAGCTAAATTAGATGGGACAGGACTGGAAAAAAGCAGGACTGTCCCTGAAAAAGTTGGGTCTGTTGGCAGGTATATGGATGGGAAAATGTTATAGTATGAAGTGTGAGTTATAGCGTTAATGCTAGTGAGTGTAGAAGTGAAGGCCAGGACAAATAACAAGAGGAAAGGTCCTTGTGATTTGTGCATTGTACGTGTATGTGTGTTATGTGTGTTGTCACTGTGTGTTATATGTGTTGTGTGTTATGTGTTATGTCACTGTGTTATTTGTGTTATTGTGTGTGTTATGTTTGGTTGGTTGGTTGTGTATCAGAAGGAAAATAATGAAATGGAAAAAGGAAATGGAAATGGAAAAGGCGAATGAGTGGGCAATTGGTGACCCACTCACCTGTTTCACCCCAGAGCAAAGCATACAAACAATGTCAGTCCTAGACATTTGGCAGCAGACTTCCAGAGCTCAGACACAAGGCCCTAGCATAAGCTGGCCACTCCGGCGGAGGTAGCAGGCGTTGCCACACCGCAAACAGACGCAGACAGGGGGAGAAACTGCCCTTACCATTAGGGACATTTTGGGCATGACTCTAGCCAGGAAGCGAACTGGCACAGAAGAGATGCTGGCACCACCACCACCACCAGCAGCAGCACTGAAAAATGGGAAAGGCGAATGAGTGGGCAATTGGCGACCCACTCACCTGTTTCACCCCAGGGCAAAGCACCCAAACACTGTCAGTCTTAGACGTTTGGCAGCAGACTTCCAGAGCTCAGACACAAGGCCCTAGCGTAAGCTGGCTACACTGGCGGAGGTAGCAGGCGTTGCCACACCGCAGCAAGTGCAACCAGGGGGGAGAAACTGCCCTTACCATTAGGGACATTTGAGGCATGACACTAGCCAGGAAGCGAACTGGCATTGAAGAGACGCTGGCACCACCAGCAGCAGCAGCAGAATTGGGAAAGGCGAATGAGTGGGCAATTGGCGACCCACTCACCTGTTTCACCCCAGGGCAAAGCACCCAAACACTGTCAGTCTTAGACTTTTGGCAGCAGACTTCCAGAGCTCAGACACAAGGCCCTAGCGTAAGCTGGCTACATTGGCGGAGGTAGCAGGCGTTGCCACACCGCAGCAAGTGCAACCAGGGGGGAGAAACTGCTCTTACCATTAGGGACATTTGAGGCATGACACTAGCCAGGAAGCGAACTGGCAGAGAAGAGACGCTGGCACCACCAGCAGCAGCAGAATTGGGAAAGGCGAATGAGTGGGCAATTGACGACCCGCTCACCTGTTCCACCCCAGAGCAAAGCATCCAAACACTGTCAGTCCTTGGCGTTTGGGAGCGGACTTCCAGAACTCAGACACAAGGCCCTAGCGTAAGCTGGCTACACCGGCGGAGGTAGCAGGCGTTGCCACACCGCAAACAGACGCAGCCAGGGGGGAGAAACTGCCCTTACCATTAGGGACATTTAAGGCATGACACTAGCCAGGAAGCGAACTGGCAGAGAAGAGACGCTGGCACCACCACCAGCAGCAGCAGCAGCATTGGAAAAGGTGAATGAGTGGGCAATTGACGACCCGCTCACCTGTTTCACCCCAGGGCAAAGCATCCAAAGACTGTCAGTCCTTGGTGTTTGGGAGCGGACTTCCAGAACTCAGACACAAGGCCCTAGCGTAAGCTGGCTACACCGGCGGTGGTAGCAGGCGTTGCCACACCGCAAACAGACGCAGCCAGGGGGGAGAAACTACCCTCTCCATTAGGGACATTTAAGGCATGACACTAGCCAGGAAGCGAACTGGCAGAGAAAAGACGCTGGCACCACCACCACCAGCAGCAGCAGCAGCAGCATTGGAAAAGGCGAATGAGTGAGCAATTGACAACCGCTCACCTGTTTCACCCCAGGGCAAACACTGTCAGTCCTTGGCGTTTGGGAGCGGACTTCCAGAACTCAGACACTAGGCCCTAGCGTAAATTGGCTACACTGGCGGAGGTAGCAGGCATTGCCACACCGCAGCAAGTGCAACCAGGGGGAGAAACTACCCTCTCCATTAGGGACATTTGAGGCATGATTTCAGCCAGGAAGCGAACTGGCAAAAGATACTGGCACCAGCAGCAGCGTTGGAAACGGAAAAAGGTGAATGAGTGGGCAATTGACGACCCGCTCACCTGTTTCACCCCAGAGCAAAGCATCCGAAGACTGTCAGTCCTTGGCGTTTGGGAGCGGACTTCCAGAACTCAGACACTAGGCCCTAGCGTAAATTGGCAGGCATTGCCACACCGCAGCAAGTGCAACCAGGGGGAGAAACTACCCTCTCCATTAGGGACATTTGAGGCATGATTTCAGCCAGGAAGCGAACTGGCAAAAGATGCTGGCACCACCACCAGCAGCAGCGTTGGAAAAGGAAAAAGGTGAATGAGTGGGCAATTGACGACCCGCTCACCTGTTTCACCCCAGGGCAAAGCATGAAAGTCTGTCAGTTCATGGCGTTTGGGAGCGGACTTCCAGAACTCAGACACTAGGCCCTAGCGTAAATTGGCTACACCGGCGGAGGTAGCAGACGTTGCCACACCACAAACACGAGCAACCAGGGGGAGAAACTACCTTAAACATTACAGAGAAAAAAAATTAACTTTCCAAGCTAAGAGCTGGGTAACCCAACTTGAGCAGATTGAATTTAAGAAAGGCAATCTGCTCCATCAGATGAGGTGCCATGCGTGAGCGCTGTGGACTCAGTATGTTTCCAGTCATAGAAAACACGCGCTCACTTTGAACAGTGGTTGGCGGACATGATAGTAGCTGCTGCGCAACCCATGAGAGTGCAGGCCACACACTCTTCTTTTCATCCCAGTAGCTAAGAGGATCAACATTAGGCGCAGAAGGAACTTCACAGAGGTAAAGTTTGACCATTTCAGCAGCACTACTCTCCTTTCTGCTGCTAGCTCTGTCAGATGGTCCAACTATACTCCCAAGTGCCTCTTCCCAAAACGCAGCTGCTCCACTCAGCTGTGTTGTGCTGCTTGTGGCACTGCTGCTGATGCTGCTGCTAGGAGTAGCAGACCACATCATCTCTTCCTCCTCCTGCACCTCTCCCTCCTCGGACAGCATTCCCATTTTACGCTGCCAGTCACGCACCTTGTTGACCAATTGCTCCCGGCAGCTACTGAGAACATAAAATTTCAAAGCTAGCTTTCCCTTAATTCTTGGATCGCAAAGGCACGCTAGCATCATTTCGGGACTCTCTTCCATTCGTTTGCGAAGGTGTACTTTTAGCAGATCCTTCAGCTTCCTGACTATGGCTGCTACGTCAGGATGTAGAGTGCCACCTTGAACAGCCTCATGGTTTCCAAGGAACACATCCATCTTGCTGCCTAGATGGGAGAACACTGGGAGAACACTGGGATTACCTGGGCCAGACTGGCAGTGTTTGAGCTTAAATTTTCTGTGGCATCCCTGAATGGTTTAAGGACTGCCACTAGCTGGGCGATCACTGTCCAATCCTCCCTATTCAATGGAGAGGTAATCCCAATATTGTGCTCTGAGGCAAAATTATGGATTGCCCTCTGCTGCTCCAAAATCCTCTCCAGCATGTCTAACGTGGAGTTCCACCGTGTACTGACATCCTGACATAGGCAGTGTACGGGAAGACCTGACCTCTCTTGCTCTTCCCTCAAAAGTTGGCTAGCCTTAACACTATGGTGAAAGTGCCCAGCGATCTTTCTGCAGCGGGACAGAACTACTGCTGCCACATTAGTTCCTTCTGACATTGCTGCCTTCACTAAAAGATGGATGATGTGGGCTGCACAGTGCACACCAACAATATGACCATCTCGCAGCGCTTTCACCATATTGGCACCTCCGTCAGTTACCACAAAACCAACTTCAACATTGGTGCCCGCCTCTGCTCCCACCCAAAGGCTAAACATTTTCCTCATCGCATGCAGAATATTTTGGGAAGTGTGCTTTTCATCCATCACTTCTGCATGGAGAAGGAAAGATCGGTAGCCTGCTGCAGCAGCTTCCTTAGACACACCGGGCTGCCACCAGTGTGCTGTCAAAGACAGAAAGGCATGCTGGCCGCTAGGTGCACTCCACAAATCTGTAGTGAAATGAACAGACTGACCAGCAGCCTTGGAAAGCTCCTCTTTCACTGCTGCAACACAGGACCGATACAATGAGGGGACAATGTTCCTGCTGAAAGTGGAATGTTACGGAACTGTATATTGTGGAGCCACAGCCGCCATCAATTGTTTGAAAGGCTCCCCTTCGATCATAGAGAAGGATGCCCCTCCAACAGCAATGAACTGACCAATCAGTCGCGTTACTTTATTGGCCTGCTGTTTGGGCATTGACCTTTTGGATTGGAATGCCACAAATTGTTCCAGGGTGGGCTGGACATGCAGTGCTCAAACCTGCCTTGGTCTCTGGCTGCCAGCACTAGCTGCTGCTGCTGCTGCTGCTATTGGCTCAGAAGAAGAAGCTGTTGGGGTTTTTCCACGGCCACCAGCTATGCTGCCTGCACTAAGTTTTACTTCTGCATCTTTCCCCAATAGCACAGCGTTGTGTTGAGTGCTGAGGTGATGCTTCATGCTAGCACTGGTAAAATGGCCAGACACTTTCCCTCTGCTTATTAGCTTCCCACAATGTTTGCACTTTCCATAGCGCCCTTCTTCAACATTTTCAAAGTGCTCCCAAATTGGGGCGCGCATAGCCTTGGAGTGTGCCTTGGGTGCTGCTCCTACTGCTCGGGGTGGATGAACAGAGGCAGAACTAGTGGTGGGACTGGTGGAAACAGTACTGGCCATAGTGGGACTGCTAATTGCTTTAGATTTGCTAGGTTTTGCTGCTGCTGCTGGTGGTGGTGGTGATGGTGATGATCGTAGCAGAGAAGGTGGAGGCTCAGGGGAAAATTGTGCACTAGTCATTTGGACACTGCTCCCTGAGGAATCTGATTCCTGACCACTCATCTCCTCTACTTCCTCTGGCTCATAGTCTAGCTCTTCATTAGCCAGATCGAATGGAATTCCTGCTAGGCTGGAGCTAAGACTGATATCGTCGTGAGACTCGTGACTAGTAGTAGTGCGAGCAGGAAGAATAGACTCTACACTTGGCCTCTCAGTCTCAGGCTCCTCTGCTACCTCGCTAGGTGGAGTTCCACTATGTGTAGCCCTCTCTCTAACTGTCTTTACAAAAATTTTGTAAGGACTTGGTGGCTTGCTAGAGGTACTAGGAGGACATGGCGTGGCGGTACCAGTGGGAACAGTAGGCGCAGCACTAGTGGTGGTAGAGGCGGTGGGGGTGGTGGTGGTGGTTTTCCCTACAAAGGAATGAGATCGCTTTGGTTTTGGACCCCTCTGAGTCTTGCTGCTAATTTGGCTCTGCTTGATACCTTGCATGCTGCTTGTGGATGGGGAAGATGCTGCTTGGGGCAAAAGGCACTTCTTTTTAGTCACTGGGCTGGTACTACTTGTGCTACCCTTTAACTTTGAACGTGCTTCTGGTGCTTTAGGCTTTCCGTAAAAAACCATAGAGCTTGTGGGCCTAGCCGCACTACTACTGCCTGCTTTTGGTGCCTTTCCTTTACTTGATGATCCTTCAAGCAATGCTTCCCCAAATGATAAGCGAGAGCTTGGCCTACTTGGCCGACTAGACTGACGCAAAGGCTGCATCTTAGAACTGGTGGTGGTGCTGGTGGTGGTGCTGGTGGTGGTAGATGGAGCTTGTCCCTCCTTAGTCCCAAAAGGAGGATCCATTTCAAATTTTGTGTTGTGTGTGTAGTGTAGTGTAGTGTTTAAAAAACTATAAAAACAAAAAAAACAAAAAAGGAAAAACGAATTAAAGACAAAAAAATTAGAGGAAGTTCTCTTCAGTGCTACTGCTTAAAAAGTAAAACTATGCACTACTGCACTGTGCTGTTGTGTGCAATCTGCCAAAGTGCTAAAGTTATTTAAATTATTAACTCAAGATTAACTATTTAATAACTAGAAGTATTTTATTTTTAATTAGAATTTACACGGGCCTAAGAGCTTAGCCTACTACTATGCTAGCCTAAAGCTATAATTTACTATAAGTCTACCTCTAGGCAGACGCTCTCAAACCCACTAAGCTAAAGTGAGGTTAAATCAGATTCAGTATATGATTTATTAATTAATATTAAGTTATATAATATTAATAGATTAAAAATAATTTACTTATATATTATGTATTATAGATAGAAGAATATAGAATATGAATTAGAATTTAGAATTAGAATTACTTATATTATAGATTATGAATTAGAATTTATATTGTTATATATTATTTATAATATATTATAGATTAAGATTAAAGAAGATTATAATTATTTTAGTACTACAGCTAGTAGCTTGAAGCTTTGCTTAGTACAGCTCGTCACAGTCAATTTTTCTTGAAAAGAATTAGAAATAAAATAAAATGTCACAGCAAAACAGTTAACGTCACTGCTTGCTGATCAAAAAAAAACACAGCACTTATGCGGCTGCACTCACTAGCCCAACAAGTTCACTTCACTGATGGACTGAGGTGAGCAAAACAAATGAAATAAAATGAAAGATTATTAATTAAGAAAAATTGACTTGGTCTCTTGCTGTTGCTAAAACAAAGCACAAACTATAGAGCTGCAGCACCAGTACTAATAAGATTAGCTGAACTATACGCTAGTAGTAATTAATTAATATTATTACTTTTATTTATAGCTAATTTAATTAACTATTAAGATAAGAAAGAATTATAGAATTATTGATATTACTGATTTTAGATTAGACACTAGTAGATGTCTTGAATGTCTACAGTACACTCTACACTAGTATACTATTACTAACTATAACTGACAAATATATATATAATTTTATAATGAATTCAATTATTAATTATATTAATTAATATTACTGATTGTAAATTAGACACTAGTAGATGAATGTCTACAGTACACTCTACTCTTCGATTCTTCGTGGTTGTGAGTCTTCGTCTTCTCCTACGTTTTGCCGGCACTGTATTCTCTTCGGCGTGTCTTCGGAACGAACAAAAAAACGGCCTCTTCGTGCTCGTTTTCATGTTCGCCCGAAGACGAATGCGCAAGTCTAGTATTCACTGCAAATTTGAATTGTGGTTTTTTTTATGGAAATATGTATCATATTAGTGGAAGTTACAGAAGATATGAAGAGAATTTAACAAAACATTGCTCCGTTACAGTTTTCACGTTACAAATGAGACATCTATGTCTGTTTTAAACCTTGAGGCAGCAACTTTTGATTCCATAGCTATGGTTGGACTGGAGCTCTTATACTAGATGAACTGTGAGTTATAGTCCAGCAAAAGCTGAAAAGTGTCAGGCAAAGAATGGGTTAGTTCTACACAGGGCTGTCTTTAAACACATGCAAAAGGGGCAGCAGACCCTGGTCCAGGCATACACTAGGGAACCACAGCTCCATAATCTTGGGTCAGCTCAACAGCTTCTAGGGTTTCGAGGTGGAAGTAAGCAAGGACAAATCTGATCAGATTTCTAAACTAGGAATTACTCTTCACGGTTTACATACCATCTCATATTGATGAACATACCTAGGAACTCTCTGGGTCTCTGCATCATGGCCCAGGTGGAACAGCATTTAAACACGCCCACTCCCGCCCCATCCACGGGCAATGTCGACCTGGCCTCATCACATCAGCCCACTCACTGATGTTGTCAGCCCCACCCACCGATGTCATCTGGCTACCTGAAGAGGGAGGACTCCAAGAAGCCAGAGCTTGGAAGTTCCTAGATATGTTGATGAGTTCCCAGGACTTCCTTTTTAATATTTGTCAGTAATTATCAGTTCTATGCCCTTCCATGGATGAGAGACAGTATACAGGATAATACATTCTTAGGCAGTATTTTCCATTTGCTTGTATTATTCCTATGAACTTATTGGAAGAATATGTCCAGCCCACACTGATAAGTAGTAAAAAGATCAGTACACCCTATACCCCTCCCAGTAGACACATGAAATTTTGAAAATCATTTTGCTGCCCAACTAACCAAATAAAAAAATGGTGTAATGAGAAAGTACCAAAAATGCTATCATTGTTCACTACAGCCTTTATCCATAAAAATAATACGGAAATATTTGCAGTTCCAGACTAGCCTTCAGCAACAACAGAGCAAATGCCAAAAAAGTCAGTATTAAATAGTCCTTCTGCATAACTTTATTGCCATTTGTGGGGCCAATGCTTTTGTGTGTCCATGCTGTAGCATGCCCTTAGCTGTTGGATACATTTCTGTATAAGCCGTTTTAATATCTTCATAATTAAGTCTAATGTGCACTATGCAGGTTTTTGCCTATACTGTGGTCATTACATATACCATATCTGATTTCAATTAAAAAAAATGCGATGGCATGTATTCATCCCCAAGCCGATCCTCATTTTTTTTACATAGAAAAACAAGATTTGATTGTAAAAGCTGCATTTTAGACATGCAAAAAAATGGGATGAGTGACCAGTTCATGTGTTCCTTCTAAATGGGATATTACTAAATTCTGTCAAAGATCAATTTCCTCTACTAGAGGACCCACTTAAATATTTTGAGTGAAAAGAACAATTTAATTGGAAAACACAGGACAAATGCAATATATAGCAAAGGAAAAAGAGAATAAAAGAACATTGCACAGCAAGAGCTGCCATTAAAAATAGCATTTGCTTTTATTAACAAGGTAATTGCTTAATAAGAAACAATAAAACAAAAACATGTCACATGATACTGGATTTCAATAAAAAGGGACATTAAGCGGTAACTACAGTAAATCAACTTTACTTAAAGATATTCAATATAAAGTTATCTGTATTTAGGAAGGAAATAATTCACAGGCTTTTAAAAGCATAAGATGATTAATTGGATCAAGGGGCTTTTGAAAAGAAATCAGTAAAATGACAAGGCTAAGGAAGGTAATTCTTATGGGATGGATTAATATGATAGGTATTGATTGGCTGAAGTATTGAGAAGAGATGAGTAGGATCTGCTTTATACTGCTTTTATATGAATTTATATAAATACATGAAAGAGATGAGTCACTGAAATGGTTTGGTGTAGAAAAACAGTAAAATTAGAATAATATTAAGGATCTGCTAGTGGGCCTCTCTATCATATTAGTTTCAATAAAATGTATTCCCAGTGCAATTAACAGTTTTTTACTTATTAAATAACACCTGCATATAAAAACCCTTTTCATAAAGTAAAGCGTACTGGATGCTTTGTAGATTAACTTATCCATTATGTCTGCTTTGTGAATTTACTTAAAGCCAATCTTTGGCACCCCTTTAACAAAATTACCCTCAAATCTAACGGCAAACAATTTGCTAGTAGTGAATTGCTTGCAGTAGGCACCTCTTAACTTTTGAGAGAATCAAGCTGAGTGCATAAAAAAGCTCCCAAGGTTAAATCCTTTTAGAGTATGTATAGTATATTTGTCTGACCTACTTCCATTTCAACTGCATATCCATGCCCAGTGTATTTAGCACTTTATTTGATGCAGCCCCTCTTTAGAAGTTAGAGTTCTTTTGCCACATTAAGCTCATACCCCAGCTGCCTCTAGTGAATGTGAGGAGCATTTGTTAATATAGCACATGCTTAGTAGAACTCCCACTCTAGTCAATACGAGTTGATGTCCCTTTGAAATCAATATAATTGTAACGTAATTGAGTAATTACAGCCAATAACGCTTTGCTAGTTTACATGGGATTAGCTGCTGCTACTGCTCAGTGACTTCGACAGAAGTGCTACTGAGCATGTACACGATAGAAGCATAGAATTTCACTGCAGAAAAGAACCCTTCAGCCCATCTAGTTTGACCAGTCCTAGTTTCAGCAGTTTCATGCCAATTGCATATATTAGCCTCTACTCCTTATAACGGCATGCTGTTCCACTTATCTACCACTCCCTCATTAAAGTAAAAGTTCTTTATATATATCTAAACCTCTGATCCTCCAGTATTAAATTATGACGTCTTGTTCTGTAGACGAAGACACACGACACAAAGAATCTTCGTGTTCGTGTTCATCTACTAATCTCCCTGGTCCCTTCCCCATCTAGCCTACCTTATCTACGCTGCATCGCAGGGGTTGATGGAAGCGGAAATCCATAGGTTCGCCGTCAGGGGTTAACTTGGTGCAACTTGGCCGGCAGAGACTGGTCTCCCTGCTCTAACAGTTAAAAGTCTGTACGAACGACCAATAAAGTCGCTGGTACGGGTAAGTTGCTGCTCCGGGATTTTAAAAGTCTGTACGAGCAACTCTATTGGTCGCCAGCAGGGTGCTCCTCTGGCATCAACCAATTGGTTGATGCCAAAGGCGCCCCCTGCAGGAGACCAATAGAGTTGCTCGTACGGACATTAATAATCCTGGCACCAAAGCTGCTGCGTAGTCCGTACCTTGTTAACCCCGTATTAACCCCTTCTACAAAAAACGAAGAAAAAAACACACGAAGAATGTACACAAATATTCGCCCGAACCGAACACAGGAACAGGTGAATATTCGCAGAATATATAATCAATCACTATAAATATTTCCTTAAAGAATAAATCTGATATCTTTTGAGCAGTTTTGCATGTTTCTGCTATTAACCCCGAGGCATTATATGTACTTAAATACAGTGATGAGATGTGGGTTGCGCTTTTCTGCCTGCGCAATTCTCTATTTTTAGTTATCCAGTTGACAGATTGTAGAGAAGGTGTCCATGAACTACAACATGATATTTTGTTATTTTCTTTTCCTTGTTCCATGGTACCTAGGTGCTAAAACATGTCTTTACTGAAACCCCATCAATAAAGAAATGCCTATCCAAGTTTCCCTATAATGTAAAGTGTTCATATGTTCCATGCCAAAATATAAATTGAAATTTATGATAGTTAATGTTTAACCCCTTAATGACAAAGCCCGTACAATATGCATTGTTTTCAATGGGTTTTGGGACCGCCCATTGTCCTTAAGGGGTTAAATGTATGGGAAATCAAAATCAACGCTTGTATGTACTGTAAAACAAGTATTTGCCCCCGAATTTCATCATTCAGATTAATTAAATATATTTTCAAAACATAGCAACGTAGGGTGGTTTCTTGCTTATTTTTTTAATGTAGTTTCCTTAAAAAGCAAGTTTTCATTTTTCTGGTAAGATCAGTATACGATAATGTATATTCAGAAATGTGTCAAAAGAAATGTATTTTTACAGATGTTGTTAGGGGAGACTAAGTTGGGCACATGTCTACTAAGTCTACTACGGAAACCCCATACTAGGGTAGAGAGAGAACAAATTATGAGGTGTGTTTATGGAAAGAGCATGGGATCATTAAATAGAAGATTACATTATCTAGAATGTAAGCTTGTTTGAGCAGGGCACTCTTCACCTGTTGTTTCTGTAAGTCAAATTGTTATGTTACATACTACTTATTATGTCCTGTCTACCCATTGTACAGAGCTATGGAATTTGATGGCTATATAAAACAATAAATAAATAAATCTTATTATCCATTATATTGGCAATAATTAGATGACTTTACCAAAACTTTCTACCAAAACAATATGGCTTGAAATCCTGTAGCCCTTTTTTTTCGGGAGCGGACACTTAAAAAAACTGTTTTAAATGTTAATTAGCAAGATTTCCTCTCCACAAGATGAATATTTCAACTGCTATGTGCAGGAAGTCAATTCTCAGCATTGCCTTTGTTTTAAATTATTCACTTGGTTATATAAGAAATAATTTATTTAACATGACTCTTACCATCTGTGTGTGTGCGTTTGACAGACAGGACAAGACTTCTGGGGCAGAAAGCCCTACTATAAATAACTATTCTATATAAGTCGCATGCAAACATGAAAATGTACTTTGCCTTGATAATGAGGCATTAAACATGTCAGGGACATTCCTACACAGTTCAGTATTGCAGCCATTAAGTGGAGTTTCATTTCAAAAAGGAAATTTAGTCCCGTTGACTTTTTAATGAATGTTCGGCATTGTTTTATGATTTACCGCAAAAATACTTTTCGACCCTCCGCCATGGATGATAAAGTAAAACTTTTCATAGCGTCGCATATTTGAAGATGCTTGCGATGCTTTCAGTTTGTCATCTTTGTTTTTTTATTGTGTAATGAATTAGAGAGCCATTTTAGCTCACAGAATTAAATTAGGGTGCAAAGTAAAACAGCTTCAAAAATTCAAAGAATAAGTTAAAATAGGCACTGAACTGATCAAATAACTTCCAACGGCAAATCAAACACACTTTTTATTGCAAAACATAATGGTCACAAAAGAAATAAGTAAAGCTAGTAAAAGATAGCCTATTTTGCACTCATGCTTGGCTCGCTTGCTTAGAGTGACCAAGTTTTTGTTCTCGTGGTTGTCCTCATTTCTTTTAATTACAGAGCGGTAATTCAACTGTGCTCAGCTAAATCTCTGTAAAGGCAGGCTGATTTGCATACAAGACTTTTGTTGAATTCATTATATTTTACCAAAACACTAAAACAAACCTCTGGAATGTGACCTCAACTGGTTTCATTGATTATATTGTCTTTTGGAGGTATGAAACATTTTTATGGACCAGCATAAATAGATGGTTACTGTGATTGCCTGAATGGTTACAAACTCAAGTCCTCACTTTCAGAAAGTAACATCACTTAACCCCTTTGGTCCCCGTACCGTGTTGCTCTAGTGGTGTTTGAGTAGGGGATGCAGGGAGATCTGAGACTTAATTGGGACAGACCTCATGTGCATGGAAACTAATGGCACAAGTCACAAATCTGCATCCTTAGCCTCTATAAAGAACTAGAGAGGAGCAGAATAATCTGTCTGTTAAGTCAGATCTCCTTGTTACCTACAATGGGCTATTAGACACCCTACCTAAAGGTTAATGTGAAAAAGGTGATATATAAACCATATATTTATGCCTCTGTGAGTTTGATTTGCTACCTGAATACTTCAGTACTAAAGTATTTACTAGTACTTAAGAGTGGGCACCATTATGAGTTCAGTGGAGAATACTACAAAGCGGAACTACCGTATTTGCTCGATTATAAGACGAGGTTTTTTTCATAGCAAATGGTCTGAAAATCGGGGTCGTCTTATAATCAGACCTCAAATAGGTCTGACTATGAGACGACTAAGATCCAGATCCCCCGCAGCTGCAGGGGACCTGGATCCTCCTGCACCCCCCCCGCCCCACTTACCAGTGCTTCTGAGTCCCCGTTGTGCAGCCGGGGCAGTGTGTAGATGTCTACGCGATTCGCGTAGACAACTTACGCTGCAGCCGGAAGGAGGCGTGGCTAGCAGCAGGGGTTGTCTGCGTCCATCGCGCAGACCTTCCCCGACTGTCAGAGATCAGAGTTCCCTGCACTGGTGCCTGTGCCGCACCGGTGCGGGGAACTCTGATCTCTGACAGTCGGGGAAGGTCTGCGCGATGGACGCAGACAACCCCCGCTGCTAGCCACGCCTCCTTCCGGCTGCAGCGTAAGTGCGTGGGATCTACACGCTGCCCCAGCTACATGACAGGGAAGTCAGAAGCACCGGTAAGTTTAGGAGGGGGGGGCGGGGGAGTGTTAAATGGGGGGCATAAGGCATTTCTGGAGGCAGAGTGCTCTGTGAAATGCCTTTTAACCCCCTTAATGCCACTTTGCCTCCAGAAATGCCTTTTTAACCCTCTATACGCCACTCTGCCTCCTGAATGCCTTAAACCTCCCTATATGCCACTCTTCCCCATAATATGCCTTTTAACCCTCTAAATCCCAGAGTGGCATATAGGGGTATAAGGCATTTCTGGAGGCAGAGTGGCACATAGGTGGTCAAAAGGCATATCATGGGGCACAGTGGCATATAGGGTTAAAAGGCATATCATGGGGCACAGTGGCATATAGGGGGTATAAGGCATTTCTGGGGCAGATGTGCATAACTGGGGGGCAGGTTGGAAAATAGAAGGATATAAAACCAAAATATTTTTCTCAATCATAGCTTTTATTAAAAATAAATAGTTTAGATGAATTAACATTTACTGCTAAAACTTTTTTCCTATAGGGTCGTCTTATATTCGGGCTTTTTCTTTTTTTTCCTAAATTAATATTCAGATTTGGGGGGTCGTCTTATAATCAAGCAAATACGGTATCTAAAAAACCCACTGGAGCCAGTTGAGCCTTAAGATAGCATGACTTTGAATAACTAGTTAAATAGTGGGACCAAGTTCAGGGGTAGCTGCCTCATCTTTTAAGTAAAAATGGGGTTTAATGACTAGATATCTTGGCCAAGGAAGTTAGCATATTTCTGTGAAATGAAGTTTTAGAATACATTTTATGTTACAGCAGAATAAATTGATATGATGTCTTCATTTTTAATTAAAATAACCTACAAAAGTTTTGCCTGACAGTTATTCAAAATTATTTCATTGCTTGCATCAATCATATTACAAAGATTATTTTATCTCCTCAGCCAAAAAGTCTAATTAGTAGCAAGCACTAATCTTGCTATAGGCGCAATATTGCAAGAGATGAAATATTATAGCAGCTGCTGCAAAATAGCATGTCTAAAGAAGTCTGAATAATGCATGCTACTTTAAAGCACTGTCTGTTTACTCTAGGGAAGTTAGAAAATATACTTCAGCTTCAAGAATATATAAAAAGGCTTTTTTTTCCCTGACAAGTAGGATTTTCTATCTTTTTTAAGCTCAATGTTTATCGTACTCAGCAACAAGGATCCCAGTTTTGCACACGAGGGGTTAATGTTATGAAATTTAAAATCAAGATTGGAAATAAAGCAATGGAAGTTAATCATAAATATATTGAATGGAATAAAGCTACAAACTAAACTCCTTCTCTCTGTATGCCCTCTGTATGCTAGTACAAAATAACCTGGATAATAATAGTGTTTGCCTGTGTGGTTAACAGTAAAAGTTTTTGTTCCTTGTAATTGCTACACATTATTGTGTTACAAAATGTATGTATGAGGTCATATAGGGCAGGCACACACATGTAACTCAGAGCTTTCCTTTTATTAAACTGACAGTCACGTTAATCATTGGTGGGACACTTTAGAATCCAGAATCAAATCTTGTCCTCATGATCCAATTGCTTGGTTAATGTCCAGCTAGTACTGGGAATCACATGATTTAGCTGGTCATATATTGATTTTTAGTTACTTTTCATATGTCTTTCTACATCTTCAAGTAATGAGTTAAGAATTCATTACTTAAGGACAGCACAACGTTTTTGAATGTGTGGATGGAGCTCCAGTTCAATGCTTTCCACTTCAACCAGTTAATATTTCTGATATGCAATGATTATCCATTTTGACTTGCTATGCAAAGTGTGTGTATATATGCCTCATGGCATAGACAGCATCACATTGTCACCAAAATGTCCGTGTTTCTATTTCACATTGAACAAGCTGGCTGTATTTTAAGGTGTGTGTAAAGTTGGACTAGCCAACTAGGTATGGCTGTCCTCCACCTGACTGCGACAATCCACCTCATTGATGTCTTCACCAAGTGAGAGATTCTAGGGCTGGAACATACATCCCTGTGTCGCCGTAGCTTTCCGCCACTTCCTCAAGTCAAGTGATACTTACAAACTACTTTCATATGCATTCATTGTGCAGGAAGCTGCCTGGGACATTGGAGTGTGCCTTAAATGTTCTCTCTAAGAGGACCACCATCCTATTGTACATTAAAATCTAATGTATTGCGCTCATATAGATAAAGCATTGGAGATAATCCCATATTATATTATTTACACTAGTTTTGCAGTCTTATTATTCCTTTCCTCACATTATTATTTTGTTTTTAAATATATATTTTTAGTACTCCTCAGTTTTGAGTTTTTACTTAATTTATATACTGTATACTTTCCTAGGAAACAACACTTTTACTTCATTCAATACTTCAAAATTCTTATTTACGACCAAAAATAAGGAAAGACATTTCCTTTAATGTTTATATTCATAATCCTAGAAATATTGTTATGCAAATTAAAGTTTAGAGACACATCTTTTTTTCCAGATTATAAAGATGCATCTATCTTTCATAAGTCGGTAGTAGTACATTATAAAGATGTTCGCTGCTTCTAGAATAGAGATGTTCTATAAGTTCAGTGGGATGTCTTGTGCAGAAACACAACGTGGTGCCTTTAATGTTCCTCGTTACTAATTCATAAGCACTGAAGTAGTCTTACATTTTACTTTGATGCAAAGTGTGTGGGGAGTTAACATGGAAAAATTATGCCATTTAGTTAAAATAATCATCTCGAAACAGGTGCATCTCTGCTGGAAATCGATGGGATAAAATCAAAGGTCATGTGGTAAACATTTAATACATGTGTTCTCATTAGCAAATATTGGAACCGTAATATAATTCTTAACTATGAATATTCTTTTATTAGATTATTTTAGATTTTTTTTTTTCCCTACACTGTTGTTTTGCCACCAGGATATTTTACAGGCTATAGTACTTTTGCACATAAGCAATATAATAACAAAATAAAAACATGTCAGTTCAGGAAAAGGCAAATAATCTTTTATAGAATCTCCCCGGCCCTCAACCTGAAAAACAGAAATATATATATGTGCGTAAAAATATTTCTGTTTTTCAGGTTGGGGGCCAGGGAGATACTACAAAAGATTACTTGCGTGTTCCTGGACGAAGATGTTTTTATTTTATGTTTATATTGCTTATGTGCAAAAGTACTATAGCCTGTAAAATGATGAAAACTAAGCAAAAAGCTACACATTTTCATCCAAAATTGGCAGGCTCTTGTGTAAACCTACAGGAACATGGCGGAGTTCTGGTGATGTCCTTTCTCATGCTGAGAGGGTCAGGGGGAAAGGACGTCACCGGAAGCTCCAACGTTTTGGCAGAAGTTTGCCAGGAGTTTATGTCCGTGGAGACGTGTACGAAAAAAGAAGAGAGAAGAAAGACGAGAACAAAAAGATGCAGAACAAGAAGCAGAGATGCGAGACACGGAAGCATAAGTATTCGGCAGAAAAGGTAGGAGACATTCAGAGAGTATGAGAGAGAGTGAACAGAAATTCAAAGAAAAAAGTTACATAGCATAAGAACGTTTATGAGTGGGAAATAATATGTGCTGGGCCAGCCTTTGGGTTGTGCGAGCTGTGCGGCCGCACAGGGCGCCATGGCAGCAAGGGGTGCCATGTGGCTGTCCCATCACCAAGGCCAGGGCTACACCAAGGCGGGTGTACGGGGTCCACAGCACCCAGGCGGCAGGGAGAGGAGGAGAGAGGGGAGCGCTGAGTGGTCGCACATGAAAAAGTTTTCAACAACAGCTCGGCCCCCTTTGTCTCCTCTGCTCCCTACCACTACCCTGACTGCGGTGGTGGGAGTGCGAGGCCTTGGTCGCGGTACGGCGCTTCATGACGAGCGCCGGAATTATGTCATATCCGAATGCTCATCGGTGAAGCTGAGGCCTCCCGCTCCCACCACAGGACTTCACCATAAATGTACTATTATTTAATTACATAGTGTGTGATTCGGACTCATTTGTAGCTAAACAAATCAAGCTTGGGGTCAGGCTTGGCTCATGTCTCACTATTTAGAAATAGATGTAGATAAGTATATAAATAGGAATTAAAATGTAATGAGTAGAATGTTGACATAAAATGCTATATTGATTTCTTACTACATAGACCCATAAAACATTGCAAACTGCCATAGCGCACAGTAATACATTTCTTGAAAGTCTTACAAGTTAGAAATTGATACTACCTGCACTTTCCAAGTTGTTGGTGTGCACTTGCAAGTAAACAGGAAAAATAATGGTCTGATGGCTAAATCACCGATACATTACACTTGCTAAATCACTGGTACATTACATTGACTGAATCACTTCTCAGGCAATTTAAAGCCTGCATCTCAGTATAATCATCTTGCTTAGACAGACTCTGCTGATAATGCATTTGAGCTTTAACTGTCACTGTTCACAGGACTAGTTACTTCTACACAGGCAAAGAAAATGTGCAAATGGAGGGTCAAAACATTTTTTTTGTCATTTTGGAGTTTATTACTATTAATTATTTTTTAGGATTAAATGTTTCCATGTTGCGGAACATATTTTATATTTTGTGTATATTTAACAACACTGACCCAGGCTGCAACAATGACCCAGAAGTTCTACTCATAAAAATGAGGACCACTAAAGTTGCTAAAAACTTTTGAAGCTGTGTGTGTTGGGTTTTTGTGTATGCCTTATTTGTTCGACTGTGAAACTTATGTAAAAATCTCCAAATAATACTTTATTTAACAACAAGCAGCATGATAAGGAAAATCAAATCAACGTTTCAGACCACATCATGATCCGAAACATGGAGATCATCTTTATTATTGTGTGAATCACATTATGTTTTTGATACTATTTTGGATAATATAATTAGTAGATAAGGTAATTGACCAACAATTGATCAGATGGGCAGGGTATCTTACATCACTGGGTGCTGCACACTGGCATTGGGTAAGTGCTGTGTGCTTTATGTATTTATTGAAGGTATTTGTGCTACATAGTTATCTTGGTAAAGGGCCATGATGTAGTTCAAAACGTTGATCTGATTTTTCTTATAATGGCTGCTTGTTTGTTGACTAAAGGGTTATTTGGAGACCCGTGAGTACAAATCACCATTTCTAGACTTTGTATTCATCTGGCGGGAGCTGCATCGGGCCAAGTAGTTATTATTGATTTAAAAAAGCTGAGTACAAGCCTTGTGGACTTTGTGGGTAAAAATCCAATCCAATCCTAAGTATTGACTTGGTAACTACTGCGCCGAGTCAATACTATAGTATTTGGAGTTGTTTCATTAACCCCTTCGTGACAAAGGCTGATTTTACTTTTTGTACCCTTCGTGACAATGGCCGTTTTAACATTTCTGCGCTGCTCGTGTTTAGCTGTAATTTTCTTCTTTCCCGTTTACTGAACCCACACACATTAGATATTGTTTTTTTTCAGGACAAGAAGGGTTTTCTTTAGATGACATTGTTTTGATTGTATCATATTATTTACTATTAAAAAAGTATAAAATATGGTGAAAAAATTAGAAAAAAATGACTGTTTCTTTTAGTTGAAAAATCTTTTACTCATCTATAAAAGGTAATGAAAAAACCTGCTAAATAGATTCTACTATTTGTCCTGAGTTTAGAAATACCCAATGTTTTTATGTTTTTTTGCTTTTTTCTGCACGTTATGGAGCAATAAGTACAGGTAGCTTTTGCTATTTCAAAGCCATTTTTTCCAAATCTGGTAATTCTTCCCCCCATGTGCCATTTCGGGTATCTTTGAACCCGGCCAATGCAATTTACCCCATCAAATCATATATTTTTGAAAACTAGACAGCCCAGGGTATTCCAAATGCTAGTATTTTAACCCTTTCCAAGCACTTATTCTACCATCAGCCTTTGTCAAACTTTATGGTAGTAATTTTTTTGCATTTGTTTTTTCACACACATTTTACTTTAGGTATGAATAAACAGGTTCTGGTATATGTATATATATCATAAAACAACCCAATATGTGTTTAGCAACATCTCCTGAGTACAGCGATACCTCACATGAATGATTTTGCCTGGCTGTTTGGGGGCAAAAGGGCCACATTTGGGGCATGCACATTTTTCAATGTTGAACTTTGGCATTTGGGGATCCACTGCCCATGCCCTATTTGGTACATCTTTGAGCCGGGCCATTTCAGTGTGCCCAATAAAGCCATATATTTTTGAAAACTAGACACCCCAGGTATTTCAAATGCTAGTATTTTAACTCTTTCCATGCACCATATCTACCACCAGTCTTTGTCAAACTTTGTGGTAGTCATTTTTTTGCATTTGTTTTGTCACACACATTTTACTTCAGGTATGGATTAAAAATTTCTCGTATATGTCACTATCACAAAACACCCCAATATGTGTTCAGCAACATCTCCTGAGCGCAGTGATACCCCACATGAATGATTTTGCCTGGCTGTTCGGGGGCAAAAGGGCCACATTTGGGGCATGCACATTTTTCAATGTTGAACTTTGGCATTTGGGGATCCACTGCCCATCCCCTATTTGGTACATCTTTGAGCCGGGCCATTTCAGTGTGCCCAACAAAATCATATATTTTTGAAAACTAGACACCACAGGGTATTTTAAATGCTGGTATTTTAACTCTTTGCATGCACACATTTTACCACCAGCATTTTTTCAAAGTTTGCAGTAGTATTTTTGTGCGTGTATTTTTCCCACACACACCTACTTTATGTATGAATTTACAGCTCCTGGTATATGCCGCTGTCACGCGACACCCCAATATGTGTTCAGCAACATCTCCTGAGTACAGTGATACCCCACACATGCATGGGTTTGTCATTTTTGGGGGGAACTAAAAGGCCACATTTGGTACGTGTGCATTTTTCTAATTGGAAATTAGATGTGTGGCCATCCTTCCCCCCGTGTTAATTGGGACCTTGTTGAACCTGGCCAATTCAATTTACCCCATCAAATCATACATTTTTTAAAAGTAGACACCCCATGGGCATTTAATATGCCAGTATTTTAACTCTTTCCATGCGAGAATTGTTTTAAGCTAATATGCTAATTTTAGGACTTGCTCACAAAAATATATTTTTTATATATATATAATTTTTTTTTGCCTTTTTTTTCAACTTGAAGGTTCCCCTGATAGTGACATCAGTGGGAAATTATTTTTACATTTTACTGTTTTTTTACAATTTTTTTTCTAATTATTATTAATTTTATTTTTAATTTATTTTTTCTAATCACACTGTGATTAGAAAGCTGAGCTCCATTGACTTGCATGTTTGAATGCAGTACCTATATTCAACCTGCAAGTGGAGCCAGAGGGTCTGGAGACCGTCTAGCGAACTTTTTAGTCTTTATTGTTTTTTTTTCCCGGGCCGCCGCCATCTTGCTGATGGCGAAGATCACCGGCAGCTGCGGCTGTGACCGCTCTCCGGAGCGGTCACAGTCCATCCCCAGGTAAGTGTTTGGTGTCGCTGGATGCCTCCTGATCGAGGCATTCCAGCGACACCATTTAAGTTTAGGAGGCGATCGTTGATCAACGATCGCCTCCTAAACGCTTTTAAAACGGGCGTCCGCCCCGGGGAGGGGCCAGAGATGGCCCCTTTGTGCCAATAATGGCATTGCTGAATGCTTTCTGCACCCGTTTAAAGACGTGCCGGTCCTGGCACGTCATTTGTCGTTATCGACTTGAATTTCCGTGACGTGCCCGGACCGGCAATTGTCATCAAGGGGTTAATGGTAAAGGCTCCTCATAACATTGTAAATCAGCATTAGTGTAAGTGCAAAAAACGTATATCTTATTTTGCTCATAGCGTACAGCCATTAAGCCGATAAATTCAATTTTTTGCTCTGTCCGCAGAGAATCAGGTGTATAAACACATTTAATCATCCGAGTTTCTTGCATACATCAAGCCAATTTCATTGATTCTGAACGCTTCAATGAGAAGACCCATGCAAACTAGTTTTTAAGCTGAGATGTTCTCATTTGTATGCATTAAGCTATAATTGTAGTTATCCATATGCCTGCTTTTATGTTATATCTATATTTAACAAAAACAAATATTTCTTAGTTATCTAAAGATTAGAATATGTGTATGTTGTAAGTATTAAGTAATTCTAGTGCAAAGTTTAAAAAGTGCTGTTATCACCATAGTGAGTAATGGAATGTCCCTGCTGATTGGACTGCTTCCTTGGTTTCTATGGTGACAAAACAGTTTCTATCTATCTATCTATCTATCTATCTATCTTTCTATCTATCAATCTCTCTTTATACACACACATACATGCATACCTACATAACACTCAATGTTTCTGTAAGATCCCAGTCATAGAATATTCATGATACTCATTCTGAGATCCATTTTGGTGAGTACTCTTATTAGCAACTCTATGGTTTCATTTGTGAGTACATTATTGCAAGTTTATAGAATTAACCAAGGCAACACAACTCTAATGAATAGCTATATATGAATTTAGAATGATGACCAGTAATCAAAGTACTGAGAAAACGAGCCTCTGCGTGAAGACACCTGTTCCCCATTGATATATTTCGTGCAACATGATGTTGAAATAAAACATCATAAAAAAATGAGTACTCAGGATAGTTCTGCATCTGTAAATAGAAGCTCCAAGGCAAGAAAACTAGATATGCATCAATGAGCAACCTTTCCATGTGCAATGGCATAGCAGATCCTGAGGCAAAAAATAATAATAATACAAAAATGCTACTGCAAATTGCCTCTGGAGATAATTCTGCTCATCAATGGGTCAGTAATATGGTAACTTATATGGCATTGTGAAAAACATTCAAATATCCAAAATATGTCAGTTTTGCTATTTCCTGTGACAAGATGTCTTACCTAATCAATACAGCTTGTAATGAGAATTTCAAAAAATACAGAGAAAAACATATTTCTAATCACAGCTGTAGTTTAGTTTGTTTTATATGTGTTCAGTTATTCTAAATACAGTTTACACGTGTACACGGCAAGGAAACAATTTTTGTTTATTTTCTCATGTGTTTGTTTTTGGACAACAAGTTATGTTTTCGGACCACATGGGCTCAGAAGAAATGCGGAGGCCTTTTTTAATTCTGAAATAAAATTCAGTGGAGGGTTCCAAAGGGGGAGATCACTTTCTGGACTCGCCTTACAGCAACAGCATCTCAAGGTTTAGTAAGTGATCTAGACTTGATTTATGAGAGTTGTCTTTCTTTTCTATTTTACAGAGTTGTAAGGCAAATCTTGAGCTTTGGTGAACCTGACAAGCGCAAAAATTCTAAGTGCAAATGTGAGTAAGGAGTTAATTGTCGACAAGAAGTTCTATTCAACTTCACTGCTCTCAACTACACTGTGTGCTTTTGTGGAATAAAAGTTCATTTTTGGAAATAAAAAAGGAAGGCGGCATTCTCAGGTTGTTGCATATTTAGAAAAATACTGTATTTGCTCGATTATAAGACGACCCCCCAAAATCTAAATATTAATTTAGGAAAAAAAAAACAAAAAGCCTGAATATAAGACTACCCTATAGGAAAAAAAAGTTTTACTAGTAAATATGAATTCATGTAAACAATATTTTCATATTTAATAAAAGCTATGATTGAGAAAAATATATATTTTTTTATATGCACATCTGCCCCCAGGGTTGCCACTCTGCCCCCAGAAATGCCTTATACCCCCTATTTGCCACTCTGCCCCATGATATGCCTTTTAATCCCCTATATGCCAGAGTGGCATATAGGGGGTTAAAAGGCATATAATGGGGCAGAGTGGCATATAGGGGGTTAAAAGGCATTTCTGGAGGTATATATATATATATATAACTGCTAACAGCAATCACACTCCTATCAAGCCAAGGCAGCCAGTACATGGTGGAACCTGGGGATGATAGGAGTCTGAGTACAGCCTCCCTATGCCATGCTACCACCACCACCCCCCTTACACATCCATACTAACACACACTCATTCACAAACATTTAAATACTCATTCATTCCATTAATCACACATACTTCACACATTAATCACAAAAAACCCTCCCCCACCCCCTTACCTGAACTGCAGATCTCTCACTCGAAGACTTCTGCAGGGGCCCGGCTGTGCGAGCAACTTCTCTGGCCCCGCCCCCAGAGGAAGGAGGGGGGAGGCAGAGTTATGTGATACTCTTCTAGCTTCCTGTTCTCCTGCTGCTCGCGACCAAAGCCCGGTAAGCAGCATGGCCCCAGCGGACATTTTGAGGTCTGATTAGAAGACGACCTCGATTATAAGACGAGGGGTATTTTTAAGAGCATTTGCTCTGAAAAAAACCTTGTCTTATAATCGAGCAAATACGGTAATTGTGTTTGCCCTGGCTGGCTAGTAGGATTTTTCTTTTATTTCTATTTAAACACAGCTGTAATGAAAAACTTTCAAGAACAAAACTGGTAAGTGAGGAGTGAACTGCCAAGGAGTTAAAAGACTGAAAGGAGGGGAAAGTATAATTTATGCACTTGTACTTGTATCTAACTAGTTTTGTAACATCAGGGGTACCATGGGAAATGCCAATGTATGCACTCCTTGAGGAATCCAAGGTGCTCTCCTGGCTTGTTGTGGATCGGGTGGACAGATTGTTGGACTTGTATAACAGATTGTATAACTAAAGCACAACATAATAGGAAAATATTTAATTTTTACATTAAATAATCAAGTATTACATAAATAGGGAAACAAAACCTGCTGCTGCAGTCCCAATAAATCACCAAAACTATTGTTGTATAGCTTCTCCAATCCACCCCATCCCAGTAATTTTTCTGTACTACACTTCTTGACATTTGCAGTATGGTAGATAGATGGATGAACTTCGGTCTCTAACACTGTCCCTGACTGTCTCACACTCCTAACTTCCATCAGCCTGTGACTGCTACTGAGAAGTTAAAATTACATAAGCTCACGTATATATCTATGCTTGTCCCTTCTCCTTGCTGATTGACTAGAGTAAAAAAGTAAGGAAAAACAGGTGGGGCCTATCTATCACAGCCATAACCATCAATGAGACCACCCCCTCATTTTCTTGGCTACTTTAGTTATTTTTAGGTACTCAGGGGCATAACTAGAAACCACAGGGCCCTGGTGCGAAAAAAAATTGCCCTGGGCCCCCCATTTTCAACAGCTGCTCTGTGCCATCATTGCCCACACACAACTGGTCTGTGCCTTCTTTGCCCCCCTTCCACCATACAACTGATGAGAACACGCTTACACAAATTACACACACTTACTTATGTCGGATATGGTGCTAGATCTTCCTTCATATATACATATATCTGGGAACCTTCTTAGTATGCTGTGCTTGAGTCTTCCTTGTCCCGCTTAAAAATGATGTCAAGAGGCAGCACAAAACCATGTGCTGGCCATGGTGAGGTATGTGAATATCTAAAATGGGCACGATGAGGGTGCAAAAATGATGGAAGCAATCGGATTGGGCAGGGCTAGACACTACCACCCTCACCCTGGCATCAAAGGGCAACCATGTCTTTATGAACCTTTCTGCCCACCTCTATACATCTTTTCAGCTGATGAGTACTGAAATATTCTCATATAGCTCAAATTAGTTTCTTTTAAGTTGAATAATTAAAAGACATATGAATTAAATACACAACACCGTTGAATGCAAAAGAGCAGCTATTTGATGCCTAAATAATAACAGCAGGGATCAAATTCTTGGTTTCATTCAATCAGTTTACCAGTTGGTTTCCCAATTAAACTGCTACATGTACATAAATGATTTATTAAGCAGTGCAATGGGTGTTTCACAGAAGTGAGTTCTATTATTGCAGAATAATTATAATTAGCAGAGCGGTGATTTCCGTTAAAGTGCATGACATTTTTATTTATTATTTATTTATTATTTATTTATTATTCTGATTTTATATATATTTTCCACACAAATATGTGTCCTGTTCAAACATAAAACTACTTAGAATGCAATGTGTGCCTAGAATTTGTCACTTTTACTTTGTAGCAATGTGTGACCTTTCCATATGAACACAACCAGCCAGCTTCAAAATTAGTTTCCAAAGAAGAAATTACATATTGACAAATTCAGAGACTAGTTTGGGAAACCCCATTAGTGCATGGTACATACTTTTTTTTATACATAGATTTTTTTTTACAGTAGCTATTTTTGCCTGGAGTTAATGTCAAAACAAGGCTGCAAAACCAATTAAGCAGAAGGAAAACAAGATTAAAGGGTCTCCGTGAATAATGTATTGCTGTTTTCTGTTGCTCAGTCTTGAAATGAGTTCTTCCTGTTCCATGGCCTAACTTTGTTAGCTACACAGTTGTTTATTTTTCAGTACCGATAACCCAATTGCTACTCTTTAAGTAGGAAATATTTTCTCATAGTGGGTTAGACATTTGGGAACCATTAAAATGTTCCCTGAACATGAAAACAAAGAATCTAGTTTCTTCCAGTCGATTTTCTGTTAAATAGACAGTAATACATTTTAGTTGAAGAGACATAAATTTAGCCAGGTAAACCGAATTTATGCCTATCTTTATTGAGGAATAATGCCACACTCCCACTGATGGGCCTTCCTCTAGGGGTTACAAACATACCTTGAGAGTGGCTTTATGAGGGAAAGGTAGCAGTTAGGGTGACCACATCAACCATGTATTTCCATATTGCTGACCAGGACAGATAAAGTGCTGCTCTGCAGTATGTGGGATGTATAGACCTACGGAACGGAACCAATTAGTCAGTTATGCATCCCTCATACTGGATAGCACTTTATCTGGGCTGGTCAGCAATATGTAAAAATTATGTGTGTCCTGGAAAACATGGCTAATGCCATCACCCTACTAGCAGTGCATGGGGGGGGGGCTAGCTGGTGTGCCTTGAGAAAAATGAAAGTGACCCAAAGACCAGGGAAGCAGTGTACTCCAATGGCCTCCACAGTCAATCCAATAGAGCACCTTTGGGATCTGATGGAACGGGAGATTTGCATCATGGATGGGCAGCTGACAAATCTGCCGCAATTGTGTGATGCCATCATGTCCATATGGACCAAAATCTCTGAGGAATATTTCCAGTACCTTGTAGAAAGGCAACCCGGTACTAGCAAGGTATACCTAATAAAGCGGCCAGTGAGTGTATAAACATATATATTTGCATTCCTATACCCAGGTAATTATTTACGGGTATCTGGATCAGGACTGGGCTGGCAGTGAAAAACATCCCTGGCACTTTATAGCCATCAGTCAATAAATCACAGTAGTGCACCCTACTGCTAAATACATGCTACACTTATCTCAGCCGCAAAACACAAGCAGCGTATCAATGCATGTATTCAGCATGTACAGGCGTTTAACCCCTTCGTGACAATTGCCGGTCCGGGCACGTCACTGAAAATCGTGACGATTATGACAATTGACGTGCCAGGACCGGCACGTCTTTAAACGGGTGAAAAAATCGATCCGTGATCGATTTTTTCACTCAAACGGTGTTGCTCTAATGCCTCGACATCGAGGCATTGAGCAACACCAAAAAAAACATTCCCGCCCCCCCCCGATCGCTCCTAGGAGCAAAAAAAAAACATGTTTGAAAGACTGCACGTCTTTCAAACATGGCGGCGCCCGCCGCCGAAAAACGGGTTTAGGAAGCGATCGCGAGTCGCTTCCTTTGCTTAGCTGGTGTTGCTAAGATGCCTCAGTATCGAGGCATCTTTGCAACACCTGTTTAGCAAAGGAAGCGACTCGCGATCGCTTCCTAAATGCTCAACTTACCTTCCCGGTGCCGGTGTCTTCGAAACACACGCGGTGTTTCAAGATGGCGGCGCCCATCAAGCCGGGGGGCGGAGCCTGCTGACATCATCGGGGGGGTGTTGCTGGATGTCATGGACATCCAGTGAATAACACCCCTAGTGGTCAGATCACTCATAAGAGTGATCATGATTTGATAAATCAAAGGCAATGTTTTCTAAACATTGCCTTTGATCAGTATTGGATCTGCCCCCCTCCTTCACTTGCTTCTAGTGAGGGAGAGAGACAGATCGGTGTGTTCTGGTATTTCAGGTATTCCCTAATAAAAATATATATATATTGATCCAAAGGCTCTTATAAGAGCCACCCATATAATATTAACCCCTTCATTGCCATTGATCACTGCATAAACAGTGATCTTGCATAGTGGCAATTGTTTTTGGGTTTTTTTTTTTTTTACATGTTTTTTTACTTTTTTTAGTTTTTTTTACTTTTTTTATTTTTTTTTTTTATTTTTTATTATAGCCATTAACCCTTTCCTTCCCCACTATTTTTGCTGCAATTCTTACCATGCAGCGGTATACGGCTGAGGAGGCGTATGCCTTTTTGGCCACAGATTCTGAGGCCACTGATACAGCGTCAGATTTTGACGTTGGTCAGTTCACAGATACATCTAGTGATGTATCTGTGGCTGTTAGGACGCCTACCACACGTAGTCGTGGCAGTGCACCAGAGGCATGGGTAGCGCCTAATAGGTACAAGCCAGCTATCCCTCCTTTTTCTGGAATTCCTGGCATCAATATTGATGTTACAGGATTCACTCCACTGCAATTTGTGCAGGTTTTTTTGGGAGACGATGTCTTGGGAGACATTGTCACACAAACAAACATTTATGCCCAGCAGCACCGTGCTGCTAGCCCTAATTCTTTTTGGGCAAAACAGCCATGGACTCCCATTGACGTGCCAGAATTTCTTAAATTCTGGGCACTCACAATGTTAATGGGCATTATAAAAAAGCCCTCCATCCGCTCCTACTGGAGCACCAGCCCCATCTTTAGTACCCCCATTTTTGCCCAAACTATAACTAGGCAAAGGTATGAAATGATTCTTCGTTTCATGCATTTTAGCGACAACAGCCTGTGCCCCCCTAAGGAGGACCCCCAGTTTGATAGGCTGTACAAAATCCGCCCCCTGATTACCCATCTCGCTGCCAGGTTTCCAGAGGTTTATACACCTGGAAAAAATATCTGCGTGGATGAATCCCTAATGAAATATAAAGGAAGGTTGGGATTCAAGCAGTATATTCCTTCCAAGCGCTCCAGGTATGGAGTGAAGGTGTATAAGCTCTGCGAGAGCGAGACAGGATATACTCATGCCTTCCGGGTATACGAGGGTAAGGATAGCTACCTTGACCCTCCAGGTTGCCCAGATCATCTGGGCACCAGTGCCAAGATTGTTTGGGACCTAATATTCCCCCTTATGAACAAAGGCTACCACTTGTATGTAGATAACTTCTATACAAGCGTCCCTTTGTTCAAGCTGCTGTATTGTTTCGATACGGTAGCTTGCGGTTCTATAAAAAAGAACCGCTTGGGTTTCCCACAACGCCTGGTACGAACCCGGCTAGGAAAGGGGGAGACCTCAGCTCTACGCCAAGAGGAGCTTTTGGCATTGAAGTTCAAGGACAGAAAAGAGGTGTGCATGCTGAGCACCATCCACGATGAGAGAACCGTGGAGGTTTCTGTCCGTGGCAGAGCTGGGGTCACTACAAAGCCAGTGTGCATCAGGGCCTATAACAAGCACATGGGTGGAGTTGATCTGTCAGATCAACTCCTACAGCCCTACCTCATTATGAGGAAGACAAAGGCCTGGTACAAGAAGGTTGCAATTTATCTAATGCAAATTGCAACCTATAACGCTTTTTTGCTGCACAAAAAAGCAGACACTGGGCTGAAGCTGTCTTTTTTGCAGTTTCAGCTCGAAGTAATTTCAGGTATCTTGTACCGTGATGCACCTGGTCCCGAAGTAGTGATGGGAACCAACAGAATTGGGGCTACCCATTTTATTTTTAAAATCCCCCCTACAGCAAAGAAGCAGAATCCCCAAAAGAGATGCAGGGTATGCTACAGCAGGGGGCAAAGAAAGGACACCACATTTTACTGTCCAGATTGCCCTGGAAAACCTGCACTCTGTGTCGGTGACTGCTTCAAGCTGTATCACACAGTTTCCCATTTTTAATTTTTTTTTTGTTCCTGCTCCATTTTTTTATTTTTTTTTTATTTTTTGTTACATTTACTGTTTTTTAGCTTTTATTTGCTCCACCATTTTTAAGCGTTTTTATTTGCACTGTCAAGTGACCCCTGTGTCCATTCCGTGGCATGAGGGACCACTTAAGGTGCTAGATCAAATCCCTTCTTGGAGATAGGCCAGGCTTTCTTGTAACCTGTCCCTACTGATAGTTGGGTACAAGCATTTTTCTTTACCCAGATGTAAAATTCCTACTGAATTTGAATTGCTCATGTTCCAAATGTGGCCCTTTTGCCCCCAAACAATCTGACAAACCCATGCATGTGGGGTATCAATGTACTCAGGAGATGTTGCTGGACACATATCTGGGTGTTGTGTGACAGCAACATATACCAGGAGCTGTAATTTCACACCTGAAGTACAAAGTATGTGAAAAAAACACCAAAAACAATTACTATCCCAAACTTTGACAAGGGTTGGTGGTAGGATTAGTGCATGGAAAGGGTTAAAGTATCAGCATCTAAAATACCCTGGGGTGTCTAGTTTTCAAAAATATATGGTTTGGTGGGGTAAATTTAATTTGCTGGCTTCAAAGATGCCCCAAATACCACATAGAGACAGAATTACCAGATTCAGAGAAAAATGGTTTTGAATTAGCAAAACGCTACTTGTACTTATTGCCCCATAACGTGTAGAAGAAAGCAAAAAAACATAAAAACATTGGGTATTTCTAAACTCGGGACAAATAGTAGAATCTATTTAGCAGGTTTTTTCAGTAGTTTTTTATGATGAATAAAAGATTTTTCAAATAAAAGTGAGAAAATGTGTTTTTTTTTCAATTTTTCGTCATATTTTATTATTTTTATTATAGGAAATTACATCATATGAAAAAAATTTTGGTGTCTGAAGAAAGCCCTTCTTGTCCTGAAAAAAACAATATATAACTTGTGTGGGTTTAGTAAATGGGTTAAGAGAAAATTACAGCTAAACACAAACACCGCAGAAACGATAAAACAGCCATTGTCACGAAGGGTACAAAAAGTAAAATCAGCCTTTGTCACGAAGGGGTTAAACAGCAACTGGTTTAATTATGGGGAAACAGCTTATTGATCCAAGGAGAAATCTGACTGCCATTTTGGGGTCAAGAAGGAATTTTTTCCCTGGTTAGTGCAAAATTGGACAGTGCCAAACTGTAGTTTTTTTGCCTTCTTTTGGATCAACAGCAACAAATTAACAGATATAGGAAAGGCTGAACTTGATGGACACATGTCTTTTTTCAGCCTATATAACTATGAAACTATCTTAGGGCTTTCTATCTGACTGGTCAGTTTGTAGGCTAAAAAAAAAAATTATGGCTTTATTTGGATGAATGCTGTTTTACGAGTAGTAGCTAACATAACACATAGCTAGTGATGAATGGTTAGGCTTTCACACACTTAAATAAAAAAAATTAAAAACAACCAATTACAATTACAAGGGCTTGGATGGCAAAATAAACAAATACTCTTGCCTTCTTACTGCTTTAGGACCATGTCTTCCAGCTTTTTATTGTGGTATGCTTTATATCATTCAAAAATTCTTTATTAAAGCTGGATAACTTTGTTGTAAGGAGGAGACATGATTGTTAGGGTCATGAGCCTGTTAAGGTGATCTCCCCTGACAGGCCCACTGAGCTATAAAATCCTTTTTAGAGGGGGTAAGATAGGTAATATTGGCTTGCCTCTAAATCCCACCCACCACTAGCCACTTTCCCAACTATGGACATCCGAAATGTTGAGGTTATGCAAACCTGCATGATTTCCTCATAAAGAGGTTAAACAAGAAGTACACTATGTTTACAGTATACTCCATATATGCAAGCCAGTGTAATACGTCAACTAACACTATTGTGGTTGGCAATTTTAAAAGACAACCATAAGGCTAGGTTTCCACTTGGGTTTTTGTCCTGCGTTTTTTTTCTTGATGAAAAACGCCAAGAAAACTGCCACTGCATTTTCCTGCGTTTTGGCGTTTTTTTCTGGAGTTTTTTCTGGCGTTTTAGCCTTTCTGTGGAAATTGCTTTTTTTGACCTTAGGCAGTTTTTCCAGCCTTTACAAGTTAGAAGTTTCACCCAGCTAAAAGGGATTAGGATAAATGGCAAGTATCTGCCCCCTGATGTCATTTACTTGGTAGAGTTCTACTTAAACGCCCCGGCGGACCCTTTTGTCTCTTTTCTGTGGTTTGTAAGGCCTGCTTTATTCCGAATGTCTCCTCCTCTAGGAAGATTGGCCCCAAATGATGGTGCAAATTGTTTGCTGTTGCTTTTGGCACGCAGGATCCAGTTGATGCGTCGCGTATGTTTGTTTGTAATGGCATGTTTGTTCCAAATGGTGTAGAATTCAATATGAACTTTGTTTTGTGTGAAACTGTTTGTTTCCAGCCCATTTCTCGTAGGACACACAGATACTGGGTCCATCCTCTGCATTGTAACTGTGGAAAAAACGCCATAAAAAACGCCAAGGCAATAAACCCACATGGCTTTTTCATGGCGTTTTTTCTCTCCCATAGACTTCTATTGGAGAAAAACGCCAAGATTTCCTTGCATAAAACGCCAGACTGTCAACATGCTGCGATTTTGAAAAACTGCCACAGAGCCAAAGAAAGCAGAAAAACGCCAAAGAGGACTGAAAAAACGCCAAACAAAAAAACGCCAAGTGGATATGGCATTCTGCGATTTCCTATTGAAGAACAGCTAACATCTGGCTGCTGCGTTTTTTCACTAAAAAAACGCCAGGTGGCGCTATTGGCGTTTTTATGGGCGTTTTTAGCTAAAAAAACCCAAGTGGAAACCTAGCCTTACACAGTACACAGTTTGCACTGACTGTTCCTATGTAGGTCCAACATTGATCCACATTGATCCACATCTTGTAATACACATCCATTAATATATACAGTTGAGTCTGCACTGTAAGGGCTTTGTCAAGAATTCAATGGATATTGATAGAATCAACAGTCTACCGTAGATTTTTCAACATAATCTGTTTTTATGCTGTAGTCAAATTAACTCTCTAAGACCCAAAACTGGTGTGCAAGTGAGTGGGTGTCAATGTCCTCTTAGGCAGTGCTGGAAATCAAAGGGCCTCTTATCAGATTTGTTGAATATTGTATCTTGCAAGATATTCAGAATGAATACATTTTTACGCATTAATAAAATTCCAGAAACATGCAGGTATCCAAAGGTCAGGTTATTTGCATCATCCCCCAGAATAAATAATTAAACAAACTATGCATTGGATGCTACTGGTCCTTAAATGATACATAACATTGTAGTCACATATGGAATTGCATAAGTGGAAAAAACAAAGATAATAAGTTATTGCAGGGGCATAAACAAAAAAAACCCAGACATCTGAAAAAGAATTATTGATTGAAATTAGGGGAATGATACTGATGATAAATTGGATACAGCAACATGGGAAATTAAGAATCTCTGGTCCATGATCGCATCCTTGCTTCTAGAAGTTACAACTCCCCAAACCCTTTTTACATTCTTTTTCCCCTTTAGTTTTCCCCCTGCCACCATGCTGGTAACCTTCATGCTTTCTTGTTCAGTTTTCACATTTCTAAAATTTACACATCAATATAATCTTGCTGTAGAAGAAGCATTTTCTTATACCTACTGTTCTCTGTGGGGTTGAAATGCCAGCTAGCAGAAGTGCTTGGAGTAAATACATTTACATGGGATAGGCATAAGACTACACTGAAGACAAGACCCAGGACCATGTCTTTGTGTGGCTCTCCATTGCACAGCATTGAAAAATTCCTTGACAGTGTCTAAATATATTACACAAATATTAATATCCATACCATCTGTCTAAATTTCCAGTAGTTCACATGCCTAAGACTAATAGGAAAATACATAACATGGATTCTAAAACTTCTGCTATTAAATATATACTAGATACAATGACCATAGAGCAAAAAGTGAGGCCTTCATTAAGGTCAACGTGATACTTAAACCGGGTGAGCGCTGCTCGTCTGGTTCTCCGGGTCAAGACCCGAATCCTCCGGGTCGCGGGAGCTGTGGTCTTGACAGGCCCCGCTCCCCGCCCATTTTCAGCGGGAACTCCCTCGAAATCAGCGGGACCACCCACCAACGTCAGCGGGACTGCCCACCAACATCAGCGGGACCGCCCCGCAAGGGAAGGCTCTGGGTAGCCGGAGCCGAGAAGTTCCCAGGTATGGTGATACTTTATATTCATTGACTTCTTACCAACTCCTTTTTTACATTTAGCTCTTTTTGGGTGACTATTAAAACTAGTGAAAAGCAAAGTTTCCAGCATTTTTCTAACCTTACCTCAAAACATTCATAATATTGACACAGCAACAAGAAACAGGAAAATAAAATGCTTTTATAAGCAATTTGCCTCTTTCTGAATACAGTATATAATTAAACTGAATCCACAACAATACGCTATGTTCTGCTGTGGAAAATAGCAGACTAATAAATTAATTTAGCATTATGTACAAAGGATCACCAGTTGAATAAATTGCAATAACCTTTCAAACCAACAGCTTTTAAAAATATTAATTTCTACTTCAGATAATTGGATAGGATACCTAGGTGGACAGGCTATATTTTTATGGGATTGGCCTGTCAGAAACACAAATTGTCTTTGGAGTGAGGAACAATCGCTTAGTACTGAAAGACAATGAATCTCGCAAATAGTCCCTCCATGACAAGATTTGCCATAAATTCTTGAACTGAACTCCACTCTCAAGGTCAGTCGTAAAAGTAGGCAGGTATCAAATGGCCTTCAATGGATCCTGGAGAAATCAGTAAGCTTCATGAAAAATGGGTACTTTTCGTGTTTGATGTCATAAAATCAACTTAATAGACTGACAAAATAAATTACAATCAAGATTTGATGGTGTCATACACCATATATAGTAGCTGAACAAATGTAATTTCGATATTTCTTCAAGGTAATGATACCACAGGTGCAAAATCTGCAGACTTGTGGTTTTAATATTAGCAGTTTGAGATAAGCACAGAATTGAATGTTAAAGTAATTTAAACGGAATATGAAATCATTGTTGTGTGATAAATGGAAATAGTGATCATCTGTGAAGAAGGTGTATGCAGTGTGTAACGTGCCATGTTATGCAGCAGACAAGGAAAAGAGCATTTTCTTCCTTTTGCCGGAACCAAAGTACTGATTACTTGCTAATCTGTACTCTCTGCACATAGAGGTTTGTACAAAAAAAAAATACTTTTGATGACCCCTTTGAATTCAGAGTAGCTTTACAGACATTTCTATTACTTAAAAAAATACAAAATGGGACGATTAGGAGAAATTGGTTTGCATTTTGTTTTGTATACCAGAGACTAGATAGACTAGATCTAAAATAAAAGATACTGTGAATAGTTTTACTCTATAATAATTATCAAATATACTTGTGTAGACACATTTAATTTGTATGTTTACATTCTTCTGTGTACTTAAAAAGCACTCCAGTTAGCTTGCACTATTAAGCATACCTCAGGGTTTGACCTTCATTATCAGGGTTTTGGCCCTAATCTCAGGGGAAAGGGGCAGATTCTCAGGGTCACACAGTCTGGAACCAATTCCTTCCTATTCCACACTGCTGGGATTATATATATATATATATATATATATATATATATATATATATATATATATATATATATATATATATATATATATATATAATATTTCAAGCATCTCAGGGTGAGCTCATTTAGACTGTCCCCAATTATGCTAATAGGTAAAGCGTAAATAAAAATTGTTCCTTTAACCAATAAAGTACATTGCTGTTTACGCACCTAAAATGTTGTGTGGTATGCTAATGCAGTATGTTTTTTTGACTGCATACAGGCCTTGTTGAACCTTCATTGTAGCTCCAGGGTGTCCTAAATAGTTGAGATGTATGAGAGTTTGACATCAGTGCAACTGTCCACAACAAAAGAAGGGCTGTCCACTGACATCAGCAGGACCTGCTACCCGCATCCCTCAAGAGGGACTCCATTTAGCTGGAGCCAGAAAATTACCAGGTATGGTCATGAGCAGTGTTCCCTCTAAGCTGTGCGCTTGTGCGCGTGCACATAGCTTTTTAAGAGAGCGCACACGTCCAAAAATTGTGCGCACAACAGTTTTTCCCCAAAAAATTTTTTTTTAAACTTTATGCGGCGTGGATATTGTGCGCACAAAATTTTTGCTCTGTGAAAATTTTTGCACAAGAGAAATTCTCTGTGCACGCCAACTAAGAAAAATTAGATGGAACATTGGTCATGAGTATAAGAATTTAATTGCAACAGGGTCACCTACCTTAAACCTACATAAGCCACTGTAATTAAGTAATCTTTAAGCAGCTCATTATTGTATGGATGCATCTTCCCTTCTTTAAAATGTGTTCAAATCTCAGTAGGTATAACAAATTTCAAAGAGAGCAAACACAACACTGAAAGAAATAGGATGGTGCCCATAACATAACACAACATTGAGGGAAATCTCTAATAAACACTAATAATAAGACTATATATTATTACAGACCCATATATATATATATATTATAGACCCATATATAATAAAATAAATCATAGCATAAATACAGAAGATTCAAACATTTTACCACATATCCAGCCATTGTGAGCTCAGAGTTCACTGTAGATAAATGAAGACATTGTTAAATTTGCAGTGGACACCCACTATATCTCCTCAAGTGTAATAGACACCATGAAGCTACGGCAGGGAATTACAAAAGTCCGTGAATATTTTTCATGTCATGTGGACTAAAAAAATCAATGACAGAGGAATAATAGTTGCTGTCCAAATTTCTAGACGTTAACTGCTATAGAACTGCTTACTATACATTATGTACTGAAAAGGCCATTTGAAGCCACTTCACTTATCAGGTCAATAATTTAGAGTTGAATCTTTAGTGACCAAGACATCCCACAAACGCTCTGAATAAAGTAAAAAGTGCTGCAAAAGAAAAAAAAATCACTACTGATATATCTGAACAAAAGTAAACTCCTGTAGCTAATACTATTTATTATTGTGTGGTGAATTCAGAAAAATAGGTGTTGAACAGAAAAAAATGGATATTAGCCTGATTGCCATGAGTTAAATTGACCCCCAAAAAGAGTCAACTTTGCCATATGGTAGATAAGGTGCTATTTATTGCACTGCATCAAAAGGAAGCCACAGTAGTGGTCTTGGTAGCAAGTTTCTACCATGTTCAAAGGAATACTAAACGGTTCACTCTCAATATTGAGACAACCTTCTCGAAGACGCCTCCCAACTATAATGCAGAAACGCTTTTGCCTAAGCCAACACAAATCACACATCAATCATTTGATGAGCAGTTTCCTTTAACTTCAGAGCCTAGACTGGTGTGTATGTTGGCTTGTGCATCTTCTGACCATCCCTTTATTATGAAGACAAATCAAACACTGTGTACTGGTGTGTTGCATGAAGTTTTGGATGAACATTGAAAGCTGTTGAAGAAATTCAGATTGGCAAAGTATATTACAAATAAGAATTAAAGTAGTAATGTCTGCATGTCCTTGTTATTGCTAAGTAGATAAACAGACAAAACAAAATGCAATAGATTTTGGGCCTTATTTAAGTTTGATAAATACCATCATATAAAAATTTACTGCTTTGGATATGAGGAAAAACAAGTCCACCTGGTCTGCCAATAGGTCTTATATATAATGGTGATTATGATGTCAATAATTCAGACAGCACCCATTATCTGATTAGTAAATGGCACAGGGGTTAAAGGTTGAATCTTGAGTGCTCCTAAGAAATCGCTTTTACTGCAGGATTCCCATTTACATTGGTAATGCTTTTAATTATATTAATATTCACAGGCATGGCTCTGTAAATTCTTCTTATATTCCGTATTAAGTCTGGGAAGCACATAAACCTGATAATAAAACAGAGTGATATAAATGTACTATGGATTACAGACCCCTGAACTGCACTGCAATACTTTAAATGGGATGATGTAGAAAGGCAGTATTCACCACTTATTCATTATAGGTAGTAGGTGGAACACTTTAATACCAATGTCAAACCAATTATGGAATCGTGTGCAGAACTGGATTAAGATTTCAAGGAGCTCTAGTATGGGTCATAATATACAGATCCACCACCATTTCATATAGTTACCCTCTAAAGAAGTATCTTTAAGGTGTGTGTGGTCTTCACTTTTTACACCCTTTTAGAGTTGCACATAGTCGTACAGAAAGTGCTGGGATGCAAGGCATTGTACATCGGCACTATACAATCCTAGGTGGTGCCACAACTAAAATGGAACAGAAAACAGTGGGATCCATTAATCCACCGAATCAAGTTTATAACAAAAAAGTGCTTTATTAGTGCTGGTAAGCAACCTATAAACCCTAGCAGCATTATTAGATTTATGCTATTAGAGGCAGATTTCTGCTCCCTTTCCTGCTGGCCGGTAGAGACATTAAGTACCTATTCATCCTAGTACAAATCAGCAAAGTAAGATACACCCTTAGAAATGATAAGATGCTTTTATTGGTATTAAAAATAAATAAGCACTAATGACAATACTAAAGTTCCTATATTTGCATAAATTACCAACAAGTGAAATACATGAGAATACTAGAACTATTTCAGCCTTTTACGGGGCTAAAAGATCCCATTAAATCTCACTGGTCACATTCGTGTATCATTTTGAAACATACAGGAATCTTTTTTTATTTATGTTTTTTCATGTTGCGCTAACAGTGGTGTTTGTTTTCTCCCAGCTTTCTTTATGTATGTCAGTATGGCACATTACCCTATGATTTTGTGGTATCAAGGAAAGGACTGGGTATGAAAATCGTCTTTGGCACATACATGTGTATGGCTATTTGGTGCACACTAAACCATTGGTCATAAATATTTTTATATTGTGCACAGTAATCCTTTAAGTGCTAGATATTGTGTACAGTTTAGTAAAAAGAGGTTCTCTATTTATGTAGTATGATTTTATGCATCGCTTTTATTCTGGCTTGCCACCGTCTCTGATCTTGAAGAATCCATTTGGCATGTGTGTTGACCTGCATATAAAAAAAATATATTTTGGGCATCTATTCTGGGACAGCTTGTTGGCCTCTGAAAGCAGGCTTAAATCTGGCACCATGACCCTGTACTTGCCTGTCTGGAATGAGACCAACGAGACCTTACTCTTGTAGGTGAAGCAAGGCAGTATTGTAGAAAACATGACATATGGCCAGATTGCTGAGAATGGCTGGTGAATTATTAGCTGTGGGATATAGTCAAATGTATTTACTTTTAATAACGATCCATTGCATGAGTCATATACTCTGCAGAACTGCTCAATGTCATCTTATAATACGCATAATCGAGATAATACCTTTTGGTGAGAAGCGAGGATGCTGCTAGGCTCACATTTTATCTCAGACTTGAGGCGACCTCACATTTAATCAGATTTTTATACGGCCATACACTACGCACACCACCCAGGTATACCACACACATACAACATCGGCACACACATCGGCAACATACGTGCAAATAGCAGTGCCCTATTTTTCTGATGTATGAATTTGTCACCATCTGTCAGACTGAGTTTATAATTTTCATAAACATGGAATGACCAGATTCTGGGATTTCTTTAAAACATGTGGGGTTTTTTGTCCTTTTACGCCCACTAACAATGTTGGAGGCATGAGATTTTTTTTTTCAAAAAAGATTAGAAAATGGTACTGCACACACTTTAAGCATAGGTATGCTTATATATATTAAGAATATGTAAATCTGTAATATTTACAACAAATGTTGGTCAATTATATGGCAGTAGAGTTATTTATACAATGTTTATAGTGCTAATGCTCTAGAAATAGGGTTATGTTCACATATTTCTGACAGATGTACCATCCTCTTGATCAGTAATGAACTAATTTAAAATTGGCAGCATGTTCTGACCACTGAGCAGCTGATTAGCATCAGTGCTTACCAATTACCATCCTTGAATGACCTCTTATACATACTGAGTTTTATATTATTCTACCAAAAAATTTCCCAAGGATTTTTTAACAAATGTGTATATTGAATGAAACCTGTTAAATAAAGAATGTATTAAAATGCATTGGAGACAAAGTAATTGACTTAATATGACTACATTTTCATTTACGTTACCTTTTTTAGCATTCCAAATATTTTGACGCACACTTACCTACAGGTGACAGGAAATTCCCAAAGTCACGATCTGTTGCCCCAGACCATCATGGGAAGATGTAGTCTGTAGTCTGAGGTAGCACTTTAGGATGCTATTGGACATAAACTACCAGGTCTCACAAGTACTAAGACTGAAATTGATTGGCTGATTCTCCATTTGCCAAGTAACACCAGTGACAAATGTGACCAATGAGATCTGCTGGGATCCCTTAGACCCCTAAAAGGCTAATAAAAGGGGCCAAATGGTTAATTCTTTATAAAGTTATCATTGAACCCCCACACTGAATAAACTCTACAGACCCTCTGATGGATGGTGCATTTGACTGTCGCTTCTAAAGACAACCAGGTGTTGTTTTTTTTTACCACATTGACTCCTTGCACCAGTAGCAAGAGACATCTTTAAGGTATCTCATATTATAGTAGTGGGAGAATGATGCTGTATTATATATATATATATCAATTAAATCCGTACATGACCGATTACAAACATCACATACAGAATGTGAAACCTTGAACAGTTTAAAGATCAGTCTCTTTTAGATCGCTTGCAGGGGACCTATAACTTACAACATGCAATGGCACGGTGCTGAATTAGTTCATTTTCTCTTTTGCTACTCTAGGTCACAATAGTGCCAGTAAGATTGAAATCCTGCAGTGCTTTGTAGCAGTTCACTTAACTCCATTCAGTGGCATTTATTTGTCATCTTAACTTTAATCCAAAGGGGGAGTGACCCGGAACAGCAGAAAGGTAATTTCGTCTAGCACATCTTGATATGTCCCATGCCAGCTTTCACAGTTGGCCATGATTGCTCTTATACAGCCAAATAAAAAGTGGTTTAAAAAGTGAACAGCAGCTTTCTATAAAACAGGTAATGCTCGCTCTTGAACTACCTTTGTAAAAAAGGAATCCACTATGTTATATCAACTGCAACAGGCTGTTATATATATATATATATATATATATATATATTATATAAAATTATATCTATAAGTTGGTGTAACTAATTCTTGAATTTAGTTCACTACCAAATTTCATATAATTATTCACCCCTATGAGACTCATAACTAAAGAATTACTTTTTCATATAGGAAGTTATGACAGCATTGCTTCTTGGTTAACTAGCTCTTGGTGGGAAAAGTCAAGTACAGACACGAAAGTTACTCGTATAACATATAATTAGCATTATTTGAAGAATGCATTTTCTATCATTATAAAGTGTAGATTAATGTGTTATTATGACATGCATTCTCGAAATATAATGGCACAAAGGCTACAGATATTGAGGTAAGGTTCTCAACTGTAATGATTTCAGGGGTTGGTCTTCAGTGTAATCCCCATTCAAGATATGTACAAACAAACAACCCAGTGTCATTATAATGTATGGAGACATAGACGTCAATCTAACTGTATATAGCAGCTGTTAAGGAAAGTAAAGTGGAGTAAATTAAATATCCTGTCAGGTCTCTGTTAACATATCTAAAATTTCCCTTCTATGGTCCTGATTTATACTTGGATGAGCTAGTAAAACACAGCAAGGTCTTCTGTATAATGTTTAAAGAAAATCTAAGCATTCTTAATCTATGAGTAGAAGAGAAAGTAGAAGAGTCCCTTCTCTGGTCCTGATTTATAGTTGGATGAGCTAGTAAAACACAGCAAGGTCTCCTGTATAATGAAAATCTAAGAGACATTCCTAACCTATGAGTAGAAGAGAAAGTAGCAGCATGCTGGCTAAAAGAAGATTATGAACCTTGATGTTAAAGGAAGAACATCATAAGATATTTCTACAGTGTACCCTTTTGGTTGAGGACATTGTTGTCCTGATGAGGAGATACAACCAGAAATGTGTATTAGGCTTTCTAAAAAGTCTAAAAATCACCAGGGGTTATATGTAAAAAATCTAAAGATTTAAAAAAAAAACCTAAATAGCAACATAAAAAAATTGGTCTTGCCATAGTCACCAATGTAATGGTTCATTGAGCGCAACTACTGATTTGGTTGCTAAGTTGATCAGACCACTTTTTAAATCACTTTTTATGAATAACTCCTATTGTTTCTTTAGAAATGCATTGGCAAATGAACAGCAACGATATATATGCTTTGTGTGCCCTTTCTTAAAATGTCTTAACTGTTTGGAAACCTACCATTTTCAGAAGTGTCATGTGTCCTGACCATAAGCACACACAGAGCCACACAAAAATGTGATTTGCTTCCTATAACAACTTCTTTCATTTGAACACTTTGGCAGTATATTTCTTTACAGAGACATAGTCTATAGAGAAATAAAACCTCATTAGTTGTTGGAGTGCCTCAAAAACATTAACACAGTTAATTAAGGCATCGGAGAGTGTTTGTTTTAATTTGATGTGATATTGTGCTTCTAACAATCAGGGAAAGTCGCAAACAATTCCGCAAACAAACCACATACACAAGAGAGACAGCATTTTATGATACATGCATTTTAATCGGTGTGAACTTGTGAAGCCGAACTGTTATCAGGTACATTGATGGCACAATGGATCCCACATTCCCAATTCATTTCATTCTGCAGGAGGGCTCTTTTAACTGAATTTGCGTTTCGGAAATAGAGAATCATGGCTGGGCTTTAAGATGATACTATTGAGAATTGTAATGTTTAAAGATAATGCAGTTAAAGGAATGGAATTACTGAGTCTTTAAACTGCTCATCTCACACTGACTGCTCAGAATATACAGCACTTAGTATAATAATGTAACTAACAATGTGCAGAAGTATAAGGTTAACTAACCAGCTTAATGTGTACGCATTATCCGTGGTCGCTAATTCCCCATACATTTTAAATAGCAAGCTAATGTACTACGTAGAAATACAATTAATCAGTTGATCAACACAAAACAATAGCTAAATACATAAGAAATTGAGTACTAATTAGTTCAAAGTAAGGTCTGTATTTATATAACTATTTTTTGAGCTTGGTTCGTATGTGACTGAATGACTTGGAGAGTTATAAAAACGAATGATGCATTATTTTACCTAATAAAATTGGAGAAATAAGATTTATTTTATTAGGTTTATTTATTTATTGGGTGGCGATTAAATAAATCTCTGCCCAATAAATAATGGCCAAATAAAATAAATCTGTAAATACAGCATGCGTATATAAAAAACATAGATGTATAGAAAAACCTATGGTATTTCAGTTTGGGGGGCACATGGAGGGGCAGGATATTATGTAGGGGAGGCAAGGCCCTCCCTAGAGATGCCACTGATAATATTACCAATACACACAAATAAAACCAGACAAATATGGGCTACACAAAAGGAAATCCAAAGGAAATAACCCATATGTCCATCAATATCAGTGTCCGGACTGGTATTAATGTTCTCATAAGGCATATCATTTATCATAACGTCTACTTTTTCTGGGGTATTGTGTAGTTAGTAGGGTACTCAGTGCTCTGTTCAACAGTGTATTGTCTGCGATATAATATAAATCAAGTAAATGAAAAAATAAAATAAATAAAAAATAAAACAAAGAAATAATCAGAGAGAAAAAATAGAATAGAGGAACTGCTGCAATACTTCCAGTTGGTAGTATTCCCTAAATACCAAAAAGTAAAGTATACAAAATCTATAAATTCTAGTGTTCTAGGTGAAGGAGTATGTTAGAAAAGGTGTCTATGGGGGTCCTTCCTACCTGGTTCCCTCTGTATCTTCACAGTGCTCCAGTGTTCCCTCCTCTAACCCAACCACAGACCAAATGGAGCAGTGATATCAGACGCACCTTGAGTAAAGAAACATATTGCCAAAAGTAAGGCTGCAATTGGCAGCTTTTTCATCAATATGTGGCTTCAGTATGGGGCATTGGATGCCATTTGCAGCCTTCGTACTTTACATGCAACATTTCATTCAAAGTCATCGCTTTGGGGTTCAAGCTGGAGAAAGCCAGAGGATCATGGCTAGGTGAGCATTTCTATTTAACCTCCAGGTAAGTAAAATTAAAGTTTAAGAAATACTTAAAAGATTAAGTCTGTTTTGTTCCCGCTTAGAATTTCACCACTATGCATTACACCAAGAGGCTCTTTATATGTGCAGCTTCTTGTGTTTTTATGTATGCAGCATAATGATGTATTAACTTACTATATCTTACATAACGTTAGACATAGTAAAATGTTGGCTGCAACAACCCATTAATGTTCTTGGCTACATGCATGTATAACGTACAAAATAATTATTTTGCTGTATACCATAACATTATGCACATGCTGGTGAAACCAACGCGTTTAAGAGTACAGAAATAAATGAACCACTATCAATGCTTGTTTCCTTTTCAATGCACACCAGGGGCTTGCAAAATGCACACACATACGATGTAACAATTACAACTGTTTTAACATTTGCCGTAATGTAGCAATTAAAACAACATTATGGGCTCATTAAGATTCTTTATTGTAACAGTCACACTTCTTTCTATTTTCTGGAAGTCATTGCTTTAAAGAAGCTATAATTGCTGCAAAGTCAATCCTGGCACAAAGATCCGCCGCAAAATATTGTTTCTAATTACGGTCTCATCAGCACCCATTAGCAGTCACAACACTATATGTCTTTACACATTCAGCTGTTCTGCATTTAAGTGCAAGTCAAAATATACAGTATGTGCTTTTATATATATCAAAATAAATTATATGTATTTCATATTGTTTGCACAGGTTATAGTTACGATGCCATCTTACAGGGAACAAATTACCAGTGTCCATACTCTAATATCTAATAATTTGCTGTCTATAGGTCTCATCATTAAGGTGAAGCCTAGTAAAGCCCATGTTTAACTCCATGAGGAACATCGTACTTCATATGATTCATATTCCTGAATATATATATATATATGTTAATATAATATTCCTTAGATAAAATTCCTGATATGTTCAACCGTTGTAAATGCCAATGATATAAACATCATCATGGATAACCACATGCTTTCCAAGTATAGTGTTAGAGTAGAGGTCACGTTAGAGTTCCTCTATGGCAGGCATGTCCAAAGTCCGGCCCACGGACATGCCTGCTCTATGGCTATACCCTATGTATGCACATTTTAATTCCTCTCATTATCATTATTTATCTTATATTAAGATGAAGTGCAAGTTAAGCCAATTCCTTTCCAGATGTCAGCAATGCAAGTGCCAAAAGTATGTTCTTCACAGCAATTAAGAAGAAATTGGGGTCTCTCATATTCAACAGTTTTCAACAGAATTGCATTTATATATTCTCCTGGGTTGCACTTCTCCAAATTAATGGGACCTGCCGATACAATATCATGAACACCATTTATCCCTTTAGATATTTATTCTTCCCAGTGCAATCACATTGTCTCAGGTGGGCATTAATATGGTGCTTTGACATTTTAGTACAGGGTTTTGACTTTTTTGAATACATTTTTTAATATGAACCCAAAATGATCTAAGGTTTTAAATCATGTACTGCATGTAGAAGTGAGAGTGATGCCACACAAGTGAGTTTGAAAAGAGAGTAAACAGGGAATGCCAGTTTAAAGAGTGATCACTGGTAGAATTCTCAGACTTGTGTCAATAAGCTACCGTTTCATCCTATTGACCAAGTAAACTATATAAAGAAGGCTATAAATTGAATCCAAATTGATTTTTGGAAATAGTATCTAACTCTAGTGGGTCTGATTCAGGGAATTGTATTTTTCATCTTCCTTGAAATGTTGTTTAAACAATTAATGCACTTAGTATGTAAGACGCAAGGAAGAAATCTGATATTTGTTTCCTCTTTGCTGTCAATGGAAATTAATGGGATAAACTTGTCCAATAAACGTTACTCCCAATTGAAAGCTAACAACTCTCTCTAATGGATGGAATGCAACCTGTCCGTGTAAAAATAGGATTAACCCATCTCTTTCTATTAACTGCTGTTATACAGCTTACTATTTGATAGCCTAAAACAGTGGTTTTTGATGATGCTATATAAATATATATAAATCTCACCGTGAGTACAGCCTGTGGATTGCTGACTTTGGACATACTCGCTATACTCCGACATGGTAAGCATTTGATACATTATATTTATCTATTGGGACTACTAGCTCCTTGGGCTTCAGGGGGATCCTTAGGTCTTAGGGTCTGGTGCAGGAGTGAGAACTTTGAAATGAGCCCAAACAACATGTTTTTTTTTTAATACTCAGTATACCCACGGTGTTTGTTAAGATAGCATTGCTCATATTTTGAGTAACATTGCATTCATTGGCTTCATAATATTAAGTTATGTTACTGATGCAGATCAAAGATCTGTGTTTTAGTGCATGTCAGTGTGATGACATTTCACTACTATTTTAACGCAATTCCACATATTCAATAAGACCTTTCACCTAGTAAAAAGCATTAGAAACCTCAATAGCAAATGAAAAATTACTTTATGGTATGATAATTCTTTTAAATATGGTTCATATGTTAAGATAAAAAAACTATCACACATGCACACTAAATTATTCTAAGGTAATAGGAGGTAATAATAGATATTGCAAATAGGAAAGGTTTGTGTTCTAAGCTACAATAATAGTATTTACAAGTTTTACAGAAGAAGGGGAAGTAACATGAAATAAACATGGGCCTGCCCATTATTAATCTATTAATAATAATTTTGCAGAAAAAAAATCTTTTTTTTTTAAATAAACATCCTAAGAATTTTTTTAACATCCTATGATATATTTGTAACAGGGAACACAGCAAGACAATACAATGTGTTTAAGAAGACGGACATGCTAATTCTTTAATGAAAAAATTAACACTAAAATCATACTCACTGGTAAGCAATTTGATATCTGGGGCACATAGTCAAGTAACATGTGCTAACCACTCAATCTTGAAAATATGTTTAGCGAACATAACTTCATTTCATAGCTATCTTAAATTTAAAATAAACGCTTGTCTAAGCAGATCAATGCAAACTCCTAGCCAATTTAGATTAAAAGTATTTGAACAATTAGGTTTACTTAAGCTAACCTAGTGTGACGAATGTGTGCAGATACCCTTGATACAACTAGAAAATGGTATAACACAAGCAACATTGTATTAATATTATGTTTTGCATATATATATATATATATATATATATATATATATATATATATATATATGCAAAACATAATATATGTACACCGATCAGTCATAACATTATGACCACCTGCCTAATATTACAGCATTAATATTACACCTAATATTGTAGGTCCCCCTTTTGCCACCAGAATAGCCCTGACCCGTCGAGGCATGGACTCCACTAGACATCTGAAGGTGTGCTGTGGTATCTGGCACAAAGACATTAGTAGCAGGTCCTTTAAGCCTTGTAAGTTGCGAGGCGGAGCCTCCATGGATTTATCCTGGTGCCATGTGTTTTTCAGGTTAAAGACGCATACCCACCCGACCATCCACATGATGTAAAAGAAAGCGTGATTCATCAGATCAGGCCACCTTCTTTCATTGCTCCGTGGTCCAATTCTCATGCTCACATGCCCATTGTAGGCGCTTTCGGCAGTGGACAGGGGTCAGCAGGGGCACCCTGACTGGTCTGCGGCTATGAACTATGAACAGCATGAACTTTTTCAGCAATTTAAGCTACAGTAGCTCCTTCCTGTTGAATTTGACCAACATGAGCCAGCCAGACCCAACACGCATCAATGTGCCTTGGCTGCCCATGACCCTGTCGCTGGTTCACTGCTTTTCCTTCCTTGGACCACTTTTGATAGGTACTGACCACTGCAGACTGGGAACAGCCCACAAGAGCTGCAGCAGTAGTCCAGCCATCACAATTTTCCTGCTTCTACCACCTAATCTTTGAGGACAAAATGTTCACTTGCTGCCTAATATATCCTACCCAGTGGTCATAATGTTATGGCGGATCGATGTAAAAAAAAAAAACATATTAAAAAATAATAATAACTACAGAAGGGTCCTTTCAATAAGAAAAAGGGAACATTAAGTAAAAATTTACATTCCAAAGTTCTGTCAATCATCGTTGGGGAATTTAGCAAGTTGCTAGCAAATGTCCCAGAAATCAATTAAAGGAAAGGGAATGTAGAAGGAAAAGATGAGCCATTGAATCAGTAACCATGAATTTTTCACCTCCGTTAAATCCAAAAGTTTAAAGTTTAGAAGGGTCATTGAATCAAGCTCATTGTGTTTAAAACCAGGGTGTTTTTGCTTGCAAACATCAATAAAACATTCTTGTGAACTGAGCACATATTACAAAATAAGACTGTAAGAACCATTTATTTCTAGTAAGTGTGAAAATGTTACAACACCAGTTTATCCTGATTCCATAAGAGACTAGAATGTGAAGAAGACATTCAAATACTCTGTAGCAGTGGTCAACAAATGAAAAGGACCGCTTAGAATGCATTTACTCTATTAGTCGAATAAGAATGGCTCTTGAATCGTATTACTAGCAAGAAAATAGCTGGCAGGAAAATTATTTTCTTTGATTAGATCCTTTAATAGGAAGGAATCAACAGTACTCATGGTTGATAGAATAATGTAAAATATAAGTGGAAGTACAGCAGTGAACAAGAAGGGACACATTGACTTTTTGTTGTTTCTTAATTGAATTTCACATATTAAACTATTTAGATTAATCTTATAGACAGTGATTTGAAATCAGAAAAAAGCTCTTGTGTTTCCTCTCTGTGGGAGAAAATGTTCATTTGCAAAGCAATAACTGACAGACTCAATTCTCACGCGGCTGAATAGACTAATTCAGAAATTATAAAAAAAAATTCCCTTTAACTGAATTTCATTGCTTTTTAAACTGAACTCAGTGGCATGTTTTCCTTGCATTGCTATGGTGAAGCTGCAATTTTGGAAAAATTCTAAACTTTGTGAAAACTATGATGATTTCTCCATTCCTGACCCGGGTTGTTTGACCATTCTATTCTTTGGACTGTGTTCGTTACCTGTGCCTATCACTGCATTCTGAGTTCCTCACTTGAATTCCAACGTACATACGTTACAGGTACATGCATGATACACGGCCGCGTGATACACGAGGATAATAGCATGTGGATTCTCATGTCCAGCTGTCCTCCAAACTCACATCCAACATAAATCTTTTTGTTTATAGTTAATTGCGCCAACATTATTATGGTAGATGCGGTATTGTTGAACACTGAGGAGACACTCTTATCTGTCCTGGGAGGTCCTAAAAATGTGTTAACCCTTTGGAATGCAGTGGTTGGGATAAGCATAGCTATTTCTGCCATTATCTAAGTGTCCCAAGTACTCAGTAAGCAACACTGACATGTTTTCAGTCTATTGTCACAGCATTGAGATATCAGGCTCAAGCACACGCTATACATCTGTCACTTTATTGGCAAGACGTGTCAGTGCTTTGGGTAGTGGCTGACAAACATGCTGATAAAGATAGTTCTTTTCTCCAGCAGCAGCTAATTCAACATCCTTTTAAAAAAACAGCACGGCCTTACTATGCTCTTCAATCTATCTTCTTTGCTTAGTTTTTGGCTGTTACAAATGATCAAATTCCTTAGTTGTCTTCTCAACTGGAAGCATGAATTAATGTTTGCTGTGAGGTTTTTTTTACAACAGGTTTAAAAGAATCTAAAAAGTATTATATTTTAAAAAACTGGCAAGGCAAAAGCACACCAGAACAGTATTAAGATAATGTTTTATCGATCTTAACTATTTTTATTAAATGTCTGAGGTGCTTATATGGTATTTTATTGCATTGTTTCAGTAAAGGTCATAACTTTCATTGGAAGACACCCCTTTAATCAATACTGCACTGATCCTTCATCAACTGCTGCCCTATTGGTTTATTGTGTTTGTTCCACTCCCTACTCTACACTACCATTTCACTCCCACCACCATCATCATTCCCAATGTACCATGTCCACTATCTTCTTGTTGCTTCTCTCATTTTCTTTTATTACCAATATATTTTTTCTCCAGCCACAAGCACCACCACACCATATTTTTGTTGCTTCCACATTGCGTTCTTCTCCCCTTCTCTTATCCCAACCATCCCTTTACCAACTCTCACTCGTCCACCTCAGCAACCTCTCTGCTCCCCCAAGTCCCATTTATACTTGCTCTCATTCTTTCATTACCATTCATTGCCAGCTCAAAACATATCTTAGATGGATGTAATGCTAATTTTTAAAAATGGTCTATTTTTAAGTATAGCATCCCACACAGTTATTATAGATATTATTTTGGAGGTATATTAAATATTATGTCCAAGGTTCTATGAGCAGTGTAGGAGGATGCTAGCCAACTACTACTGATACCAATTAGTCTTGATACCTAGATGTGAATCCCAAATGTACTTCTTAATGACTAGACTTCTTAGCACAGAACTATGTATTTATTTTTGAGTGGTTGCTTGAGGACCATCGCATGTGAACCATGTCAGCTAAACCCTTGACCTTCACGGAAGCCAAGCACAGAAAAAGTGAACTATGTCATAAAACTCAATCAAACTTTGTAATACCAGTAGGTTTTACAAGTTGTGGGAATAGTGCAGATGCAGGGAAGATTTATAGAAATGTCATGAACATGTCTTCTTATGGCAACATTTTGATGATGTATTTGTATTCAGTGGCCACTTTATTAGGAACACCTGCAAATACCAGAATCAATATATACATGTACAGTAGGTCAAAATGTTTAGTTGTTCAACTGAACATTAGAATGGGAAAGATGTGCTACCTAATTGACTAGCCACTAGTGGCACCCATAGGTGAGTATATGATCTACCTTTTGTAAAATAGAATGCATGATGTATAACTGGGTCTGCAGATTATGATACAATACTATAGAAAAAGCAACAATATTAAAGCCTATATTCAAATTCACAGTTTCAGTATTCTTATCACGCACCTTAAAAAAAAAAAAGGGGAATAGAATGAATATTGAAAGAACAAAATATTTATATGCACTGTTAATTACAAACACACATTCTGTATGAGATGGAGTGATTAAAAAACATTCCTGGGTATTTTAGCCTGTAGGTATTTTTTACATTTCTTTTGAGTATAGCATCCTTAAAAAATGGACTTTAATTATGTAGCTGGTAATTTTCTAAACTGTGATCTTATTACAGTACCTTAAGGGTTTCCAGTTTCAATTTAGATGATCAGAGCATCTGCTAACATCAAGGATAGCTTGCTTTGAAACTATCTCAGAACAAAGCCAAAATTAACCAGATGGAAATCTCCATGCCACACACAACAAAAATGAGTTGGTGCCAGTCAGCCTTATTTGTAATAATATCACCCGTAAGGGACGCTATTGAAAGCAGTGCTTGTAAAATAATATTCTTAGAATAGCTTGAAGTCTGGCCAGAAATTGACGCTCACACATCAGCAACTGAGATTCTGCGGATCAGAACTAAATAGCTTTTTCACTTCCTAGAGAGAGAAGCACAGTGTGTTCTTTCAAACGTAACACTATACTGAGAAAATCAGAAGTAACATTAAATGTAATCATTTACTACAGCACCGCATACATTAAACTATAAATCTTAAGATCTGTTAGATTGTCACAACAGTAATGGGCAGAAGATGATACTGATGCTTCTGTCATTCATATATTTTAGAACTTACACGAGACATTGTTGATTTAACCCCTTGTGTCAGTATCGATGAACAATATTAACCCTTCTTGTATAGATATTATTATAACATTCCTAATATTATTTTCTTATTGCGCCGACGTATTACATAGTTACAAAGTACAAACACTGACGTACATACACGTGAAAGAAGAGTGTTGCTCAGAATCCATGTCCTGTAAATGTTCCACATTTAGTTTGAAAAAAATTAAAATTTACATATCTTGTATAATGTGCTAATAAACACAAAAATATGAAATACTTTATATTGCACCATTATTGTCTACTCGTTAACAGTCTAATGTTGCAAAAGAAGTGATTTTTCTCTTACCTCCCATTGAGAGCCGATTCTGCGTCTATTCTCAGCCTGCTCTTACTGCCAAGTGGTTCAAAATGGATAAGAGGCAAGAGCCAAATTATGCACAAAAAACCCCTATGCATTGTTTTTAACAATTTCAGCACTGGATGGATTAAATAATCGTGTTGCATTATTCATTCAATATCCACAAAGGTGAAGACAGAAGACACTTATAAAGCAAAAGCATAGCAACTGTCCATTTTATGTCATGGTGTCAGCAGCCTTCTGCCTCATGATAGATATTTTCTGCATTCATTATATACTGTTATTTTGCCCTTTGGAACAATATTAAATGTAGGCTGGTAGCGCAATTGATCGAGTAGCATATGTAATGCATCTGCAGCACTATGTCTATACAGCTCAGGCTAAGCCATGGGTCAAACACAGGAAGGAACATTAGACAAAACCAAGTAATAATTATTTGCATCAATCAATACCTGTTCAGAAGTGTGTCATTGTGATTACATGGATCTTAGGAATCTTGTGACATTCTTGTACCTTATGCTAAAATATATCCAGAGTATTCAATTCGCATTTGTTGCTTAACAAATCAAAACAGAAAAGAGAAAGGGGTATTTTCTTATTAATAAAATGTAATGCTATGTAAATACATCACACATACAAGCATGCAAACTTTGAAACTATTGTTTCACTTAATTTACACGGAGAATCGAGTCATTGGACTCAAGACATTTAACACATTCCATAAATGTTGCAAGACAAATGGTTATGCCCATACCTGGGAACACTCTCAGTCCCAAATTATCAGGGTCATACAATCTGGAGTTGACACTTAACACCTACTGTATATTGTCACACTAAATAATTACTAAGCATCATAAGAGCTCATAAAATAGACAACATTTAAAAGAAAAAAAAAAGCTCTGTTTGAATATATGTGATTTGATTGGGAATAGGTGTAACTCCCATCACAATTTTCAGAAGTACAGCTGCTAGAACTATTATTGCTGCCATTACAGAGCCAAAACAATAGTAACTTTTTGTAATAAATGTTGGATCCATGCTTTTGTTACTGAAAGAATTGCATTAACAAAGCATTAAAGCCCTATATATAGATACTATGTTTACAAAATCTACACACAACACCTAGAAAAAACTACAAAGAATATGTTGTCCTTTCATGAGTATTTTGGTATGTTACCATGGTTGGAAAAAAAATAAAAAACATGGATTTCCATGGATTATTTTGAATATTAGTCAGCATTAAGAATTAGTCTGTTCTTGTATCTTGATCAGTACTACCCAATGTGCTGTGTAAGGATTAGGAACAATTTTCTCAGTTCCACTAGATGGCGCTGTTTGTTTTCCAGATATCCATCAAAGTTGTTTTTTCAGTTGAATATTTAGACACCTTTGCCCTGAGGTCAATGTCTGAATATGTTTTTTATGTATGAGATCTAGCAGAAAATAACATATATGTAATGTGGACAGCTGGTTATAATGGTTTAATTCATCTCATATGCCAACTTTGATTTCTTTTCTTTGCTCCAGAATGTTGTTTTTTTGCATCTAAAAATTACTATAATTATGTAAATTGAAAACTATCAATGAATAATGATACATTTGCTTTTAAGGCAAACCTAGAGAAAATCAAGTAATATATCTACTGCATAGCTGGTAGGCCAGATTGGGTTTAGCTAAATGCCTGACAGGCTTGTCTAAAGCTAGAGATAGGCAGGCTAAACACTACCTTGTCTCCTTTGTTAGTATTTTTGCTCGCTATTGGTTCAACAAGGTAAGCCCAGAATCTGCCAGCCCTACTCTGCACAAAATTAAAGTTGAATAGTATTCTATGAATAATAATAATAATAATCATCATCCCAATTAATTCTTAGATTTCAAAGTAAGTGGAAGGTACTTGAGGTCACTCATCTTAATGCCTTCCAGTTTTATGACATTTTACAGTTTCATTATGTCCTTGAAAATGTTGCATTACCTTTTACCCACAGGCTTCATTAAATATATTTATTGTGTTTGACTGAACATAATATAATATTTTATCTATTCTTTGTAGGGTTTCTTAGTTCAGTGACATTGATAGCTAAAAGTTCATCATAAATCCAATCCATATTTATTGATTTTCTTTTGTGAATGAAAACCATGATTTATAATTCTATTCATTTCTGTTAGTAAACAAATAGAACAAAGGGGACTTCCTAAATGATTTTGAAAATGGAGATTCACTTGTGTGACGCATAGAAGCCACATAGTTTTTGTAGTTACAGCTATACAAGTGGGAACATGGTGGGCATTAAAAGGCTTTTATTTAAGTATATTTTTTGCCACTTTGTTATTTTTGCAATAATTAAATCTATGTTATAATTTATATGGCGAAACATTAGCACATTCAGTACATTATAAAATAATTTTTTTTTCATGTGAAAACTAAACAAAATGTCTTTCATTTAGGTTATGGTTTGCGCAGAGGATAATTGTAAAAGTGCTGTATATCATCAATATATCTACTAGCTACACAATAAAAAGATAATTATTTAATTTGTTTAGTATACAAGCTGTCCTGAATCAAAGACAAGATCAAGGACTAATGTAGACTGGAATCTTACATCAGTAGAAATGGGGCAAATGGTTCTTATATGTGGTCAAATTCTATTTTTAAAATGTTGGGGTGTTTGTAATATTGAGAAGTAGCATGCATACAAAATGTTATTGGGAAAGGGAGGGAAACAAAAAAATGTATTTTGATTTAATTAGCTTTACGTACTATATTCCAAACCGTGTAAGAAAAAGCTCTCTAAATTGGTGTGCAAACACAACTGGAAGTTTTTGACAGTTAAAATATAACATTAAAAATCATGTAGAGTGATTAAAAATAAATGTGCATCTACATATTACATTATTTTCAAGCTGTCATATTATATTCTCCTATACATTCCTCTAATGTTCCATAAACCAAAGGTAGTCTCCCATTCAATTATTTATAGTTTATATTTTAATATATTTTTTGCCATAGAATGTTAACATGTTACTAAATAATGTACTAATTGTTTGTTACTATAGCACAGACTATGTTCACATGCTGTGCATGTGTTATCAAATTCAGCTAAATTCCGATACTAAATGCATTCTTTTACCCTTTTTCTTCGTTACTTTATTACTATTATACTATATGTAGTATGAATGTAATCTGTCGTACTCAATTTTCAAAGTAGTACAGTGTGTAACAATAATATAACGAAAATAGCTAACTTCTAAAGTCTAAAGCTTCTCTAACAGAAGTAGATACTTGTATGTATATACACAGACAATACATGTATTCTTATGTGTTATTAATTTGCAGTTTAGTCTACAATGTTTTTAAAACCCACCAAGGCCTTAGAAGAGCTTTCAATCCTTACCGTGAACAACACCCTAATTCTAATCACAATTTCCAGCAGATGGTAATTATATTAAAAGGTATTCAGATAACATATGTAGGCAAGGTCAAAGAAAACATGCTCCAGGGTTTGTGTCACGTACTGCTAGATGTTACACAAAGTGCATTGTTATTACCAGACCCTGAAGGATTGAGTGTGGAAGTTTACTTTAAGGTACAATAAAAGCTGTTTACCTTACCAATTAAAATAGAAGAAACACATCCTATGAAGAACATTTTAACATCTAAAATGAATACAAAATTAATTCCGCTTTTGAAATATATTCATCAGCTTCCTCATCAAACTAGTCATTGATCATCAGCATAAGCTGATTTCATTGCTAAATGGAAATTACTGTAACTATATTAAAGGAAGATTTTAGTCCCGTGTTAAAATACAATGTATATGGTAGTCAACTTTGCATGGACTTCAGTGCAATCTACTGCATGCAAAGTGGAGCCTGAGTTTTTTTTATTGGAGCTACAAAACGAGACTTCTATTTTGACTTCCTCCCTGCCTGCTTCTACTGAAGCAGAAAGCATTCTTAAGTACCCTGTCTGTGTATACACTATGACCCATTCCACCTCAACTCACATACATGTAAAAACAAGTCGATGCAAGTCAATATTTGCAAATATACAGGCTGGACTGACATTAATTTTAGTCAAAACTAAACCTGTTTGTATTCAAGGGCTGAGGTACCTCTTTAATTAAAAAGGGGTTTTAAAATCCTCAAAAATGTTGAAGCCTCCCACGTTTTTACAATAATCCCTTCATTATCTACATTCAAGCCAAGTTAGAAAAGATTTGCCTGTTACAACTAAATTATTAGCACCATTGAAATTTGTTCCCTGAGAGCAGTGATCTACTGAAACGTTGGAGGATCTTATGGAGGTGTCTGCCTCTTGTCTCTACATTGTAGGTTTTTGTGATAAACCGTGTTTTTTTATTGTTGATGGGAGAAAAAAAATGCATTGTTATGGTTTGATGTTATTATACACAAGAGTATGCTTGTTGGCCAACAACTTTATCTGCTTCACTTTTACTTTGTTGGATTATATCACTTACACTATTTTCCAGGTCACATAAAGCAAATATTTTCTTTATCCCACCTTTGGTGATGTGAAAATTTAAAATGAATGTAATTTTTTCTTTGTTTATTTCTTTTGTTTAGTTCTGCCTTTTCATGGTGGATGGTTCATGGCAGGTCTGGACTGGGACAAAAAATAGGCCCGGGCATTTAAGCCTGAGCAGCCCATTTTTATTTATTTATTTATTGTTAAAGCCCACCCTTCATGTACCATCTTTGCATTTACTCACTCATTCACACAAATCATTAACACATTCATTAATGCAGTCTCACAAATCATTCAAGCAATTCATCCACACATGAATTAATTAATTGTCATACGCATTCACACAATTCATCCACACATTTATTCATTCAGTCTCATACGCATTCACACTACCCCCTCTCCCCATCTTATCTGCCCCTTCTCACTATGTACCCCCTTCCCCACTTCTCAATATGTACCCCCTCTCACTATCTATCCCCTCTCCCCATTTCTCACTATCTAACCTCCCTCTGCCCCTTCTCACTGCACCCCCCTCCCTCACCCTGCTTACCTTGTTGCCGGAGCAAGCAGCAACTGCGACCGGGCCCGCGTCAGGGCCGGATTGACTTAGGGGCTGATGAAGCTGCAGCTCCAGGCCCCTACCTCTACGGCCGCATTAACGCATGGCCCCTTAAGCCCGCCGCAACTGCGACCGGGTCCGCCACTCTAAGGGGCCGGGAAGGCCCCACCAGGGCCGGCCTTAGGGGTCTACGGCCGCACAGGGCTTAAATTAAAAACTTTGTTTAACATGGAGGATATTAAATAAAGTAAAAAAAACCAAAACAACAAACCCCCCCCCGATGTTTTAATTTAAACCCTGTGCGGCCGCGCACCCGTAAGGCTGGCCCTGGTGGGGGCTTCCCGGCCCCTTAGGGTGGCGGACCCGGTCGCAGTTGCGGCGGGCTTATGGGGCAGGTGCCCCTTATGCCCTGCGTTAATGCGGCCGCATAGGCCCAGTCAGTCCGGTCCTGACTGGGCCTATTTTAAGGTAGGGGCCTGGAGCTGCAGCTCCATCAGCGCCTAAGTCAATCTGGCCCTGCCGCGGCCCGGCCCACCAGGCAAATGCCCGGTGTGCCCGATGGCCAGTCCGGGCCTGGTTCATGGTACAGTAACCTTAAGTGTGCTCTTGTAATACCAGGCAACACAGTTTTGCACTGTAACTGGAGGAAGGATGTCAGTTTTTAGCAATTTACCATAGTGACCAGTGACACTGAGCTCAAAACACATTTGTCAGACAACATGATCCTTGTGTACTTTTCATCCTTTTGTAACACACATTCACAGAAAAGGGAACTTATAATAATATATAACATCTAATTTAATAAATAACATATAATATATATTTATATAAAATCAGTGCCTGACCTTAGAAATGCGCTTCTGGATGAATGAGCAAAAATTCCCATAGAAACACTCCAAAATCTTGTGGAAAGTCTTCCCAGAAGAGTGGAAGCTGTTATAGCTGCAAAGGGGGTACTAACTCCATATTAATGTCTTTAGAATGCAATGTCATAAAAGTCCCTGTTGGTGTCCCAAAACTATTCTGCAATTCATATGAAGGCCTGAAAACGAGACCAGACCCCCCACAAATCAGACTAAAACAAAGCAAAAAGCTTAGAATTTTCATCCACATTCACTCACAATCTCTCACTCACACTCGGATTCTCGATTGCTCTCCTTCTTACACTCTCTGAATGTTTCCCTACCTTGTATGCTGACCACTTCCGCTTCTGCATTATCTTCATTCTTCCCCCTTCTCTTCTTTCTTTATTCGCATCTCTGTGGAGATAACCCAGCAACTTCCACCAAAATGGTGGCGCTGCAGTGACGATCGGGGAAGAGGACGTCATTGAAAGCGTCAACTGAGGACACTATAGCAACACTTGCGGTGAATTCCTCTCCGCCGACTGAAGGATCAAGGATTTGTCGCCATTTTGGTGGTAATTGCCGAGTTATATCCACGAAGATGCCAACGAAGATGCCAGATTAAGGATTGAAGGTAGAACAGAGAAGAGTGAAGCGAAGATGCAGAAAAACGTGCAGAAGTTGAAGTGGTCAGCAGAAACAGAAGTGGTTTGCAGAGAAGGTAGGAAAACATTTAGAGCGTAAGAGCGAGATTGAACAAGAATGAGAATGTGAGTGACAGTGTGAATGAGAGAGCTAATGTGGGCACCAAATTAAAAATGCCCCTGAATGCCCCTGAATTTAAGACCAAACCAAATGGGCAGGTGATTAAATTTGTCGCCTGAAAAAATGAATGGGCCAAAAAATCAACTGAAAAATTTGTCTGAATCGTTTTTGGTCCATTTGCACATGTCTAATATATCTAACTATATACCTATTATACCACACACAATAGAATGTCTAGTGTCTGGTTTATCAAGTTCTACAAGAATCTGCTTAAAGGTCCAGAGCCTGTCATACAGCAATTACATGACATTCTCTCTGATTTCCACAATGTCTTATTGCAAAAGTCTTATCCCTTCTGAAGTGTATTATGTTATTTGGAATCAAGTAAAGCTTAAGGGACTAAACAAATATTTACATGAAGGCTGTTAGCCCATTTCCCTGCATGAATAAGCATTTCCTTATAGGAAGCAAATCTGAATTCAAAACAGACACCTTCTGTTCAGCTTTATGAACTGCTCAGTAAAATATAAACATGCAGTGTGAACAGATTATCCCTCGTCCCATTGTCATGTACTGATGTGTGTTTCCCTGTTTTTTAAACTATATCTTTTTATAGCCATTGCAAAGCAGTTCATTTAAAATAATATTTTTTTTTAGAATCACAAGATTTTTTTCTTGTAAATGCTGTCATTCCATTTTCTGATATCTTCTTTTGATTTTTACAATTACTTAGTGACAATTAATTATTCAGTATACTTTACTATATTGAAAAGACACAAAATTCAGTGTATTTGTATTTTTGTGTTCAATTCATGTTTAGTATATCATAATCAGGTATGACTATCTAGCCAAATGAACCATTAAAACAGCCAACAACTTTGGAGAGAATATAGTCAATGTACATTGAAAAATTATGTTCTAAACATAGTGGCAATGTTCCCCTCCCAATGTTCTTATGGGGACTTTGATGCCCCTTAAATCACTTTACCAAAGTTGTCCAGAGTGCGAGGTCTCTATAATTTTATATCCTATACAAAATTGGATATCAGGTGATTTTAGCATGATGTAATCATTAAACAGTTAATGAATCATGCATAAGTTACTGCATGCATGAGTTGAGCTTCTTCTGTGTTCAAGACTAAATAAATATCTAAACAACTGCATTTCGTAAACTGAGACATAACTAGAATCAGTTTGCATTCTACACACTGGTAGTAGGCAACCTGCTGGGCTCTAGACTGCATAATGATTGCAATCTGCATCCCATAATTGATTAAGCAGACAGTGAGCCGACTGCAAACATTCAAAAATTGTCCCCTGCTGCTTTAAATAACTCTGTTGTTCCAGTTCATTTATACGACACCATTGCTTTTAATCTCTTAAAATCATATATGGATCCGTTAAACAAGAAAAAGAGAACATTTTATTTAAAGCCATTAAAAATTTTGTAACCCAAAGGTATAACAGCTGGATGCACAATGCATATGCTTTAGTAACGAAACAACAATATCACAGGAATTACATTTCTTTTTAGCTTTAATAAGCATGTAGATTAAATCTTGCCATTATACTATGCTGACCACATACCCCCTCAGCCTGATACTTCTGTTCCAGTTACTAATAGCTCCTAAACATACCCCATGAATCTAAAGCATATTTCACGTTTATTTGTCCATTTGCTTTAAATCACATTTTACTGTAGTCAACATCTATAAATATCTTTTATTGACTATGACCCTTGAATATTAAAGCAGGGATAAAAAAAGTGAAAAGAATGGTGTATCCAAATTCAATAGTTTAAAATTTGGAAATATAGTTATATTTCTGTTCATTTAAACTTTCTTTGAAATTGCTACATTTTTAATTGGATTACATACAATATAGAATTCCTACTATTTTGTATGTAACCTTTAATTTTTAACAGTTGGTCATCTTGCATTATATTTTGTAAAAGGGCAGTGATGTCTGTTATTTACTGTCCAACTGGCTCAGTTGTAAGCCATTTCAATACTGCTTTTTAATTAGTATCACTTAACATTCATTTTATAAATAAAAGTGTTTTAATACATTTAATATGTTTGTATCTGCTGTAGGCTAGGTTTCTACTTGTTTTTTTGTGTGCTAAAAACGCCCATAAAAACGCCAATTCAGCCACACGGCGTTTTTTTTGTGATGTAAGCTGTTCTTCAATAGGAAATCGCAGAATGCCATATCCACTTGGCGTTTTTCTGTTTGGTGTTTTTTCAGTCCTCTTTGGCGTTTTTCTGCTTTTTTGGGCTCTGTGGCAGTTTTTCAAAATCGCAGCATGTTGGCGTTTTTCTCCAATAGAAGTCTATGGGAGAGAAAAAACGCCATGAAAAAGTCATGTGAGTTTTGCCTTGGCGTTTTTTATGGCGTTTTTTTCCACAGTTACAATGCAGAGGATGGACCCAGTATCTGTGTGTCCTACGAGAAATAGGCTGGAAACAAACAGTTTCAAACAAAACAAAGTTCATATTGAATTTTACACCATTTGGAACAAACATGCCATTACAAATAAACATACCCAACTGGATCCTGCATGCCAAAAGCAATAGCAAACAATTTGCACCATCATTTGGGGCCAATCTTCCTAGAGGAGCAGACATTCGGAATAAAGCATGCCTTACAAACCACAGAAAAGAGACAAAAGGGTCCGCCGGGGTGTGTTTAACCCCTTGATGACAATTGCCGGTCCGGGCACGTCACCGAAAATCGTGACGATTATGACAATTGACGTGCCAGGACCGGCACGTCTTTAAACGGGTGAAAAAATCGATCCGTGATCGATTTTTTCACTCAAACGGTGTTGCTCTAATGCCTCGACATCGAGGCATTGAGCAACACCAAAAAAAACATTCCCGGCCCCCCCCGATCGCTCCTAGGAGCAAATAAAAAAACATGTTTGAAAGACTGCACGTCTTTCAAACATGGCGGCGCCCGCCGCCGAAAAACGGGTTTAGGAAGCGATCGCGAGTCGCTTCCTTTGCTTAGCTGGTGTTGCTAAGATGCCTCAGTATCGAGGCATCTTTGCAACACCTGTTTAGCAAAGGAAGCGACTCGCGATCGCTTCCTAAATGCTCAACTTACCTTCCCGGTGCCGGCGTCTTCGAAACACATGCGGTGTTTCAAGATGGCGGCGCCCATCAAGCCGGGGGCGGAGCCTGCTGTCATCATCGGGGGGGGGTGTTGCTGGATGTCATGGACATCCAGTGAATAACACCCCTAGTGGTCAGATCACTCATAAGAGTGATCATGATCTGATAAATCAAAGGCAATGTTTTCTAAACATTGCCTTTGATCAGTATTGGATCTGCCTCCCTCCTTCACTTGCTTCTAGTGAGGGAGAGAGACAGATCAGTGTGTTTTTAGGTATTCTCAATAATATATATTATTATTGATCCAAAGGCTCTTATAAGAGCCACCCATTTAATATTAACCCCTTCATTGCCATTGATCACTGCATAAACAGTGATCTTGCATAGTGGCAATTGTTTTTGGGGTTCTTTTTTTTTACATTTTTTTTTACTTTTTATTTTTTTTTGTACTTTTTTTTAGGGTTTTTTTAATTTTTTTTATTAGAGCCATTAACCCTTTCCTTCCCTACTATTTTTGCTGCAATTGTTGCCATGCAGCGGTATACGGCTGAGGAGGCATGTTCCAAATTTGGCCCTTTTGCCCCCAAACAATCTGACAAACCCATGCATGTGGGGTATCAATGTACTCAGGAGATGTTGCTGAACACATATCGTGTTGTGGGACAGTGACATATACCAGGAGCTGTAATTTTACACCTGAAGTACAAAGTATGTTTAAAAAACAGCAAAAACAATTACTATCACAAACTTTGACAAGGGTTGGTGGTAGGATTAGTGCATGGAAAGGGTTAAACTATCAGCATCTAAAATACCCTGGGGTGTCTAGTTTTCAAAAATATATGGTTTGGTGGGGTAAATTTAATTTGCTGGCTTCAAAGATGCCCCAAATACCACATAGAGACAGAATTACCAGATTCAGAGAAAAATGGTTTTGAAATAGCAAAACGCTACTTGTACTTATTGCCCCATAACGTGTAGAAGAAAGCAAAAAAACATAAAAACATTGGGTATTTCTAAACTCGGGACAAATAGTAGAATCTATTTAGCAGGTTTTTTCAGTAGTTTTTTATGATGAATAAAAGATTTTTCAAATAAAAGTGAGAAATTTTTTTTTTTTTTCAATTTTTCGTCATATTTTATTATTTTTATTATAGAAAATTACATCATATATAAAAAATTATGGTGTCTGAAGAAAGCCCTTCTTGTCCTGAAAAAAACTATATATAACTTGTGTGGGTTTAGTAAATGGGTTAAGAGAAAATTACAGCTAAACACAAACACCGCAGAAACGATAAAACAGCCATTGTCACGAAGGGTACAAAAAATAGAATCAGCCTTTGTCACGAAGGGGTTAAGTAGAACTCTACCAAGAAAATGACATCAGGAGGGAGCAGATACTTGCCATTTATCCTAATCCCTTTTAGCTGGGTGACAATTCTAACGTGTAAAGGCTGGAAAAAACTGCCTAAGGTCAAAAAAGCTATTTCCACAGAAAGGCTAAAACGCCAGAAAAAACTCCAGAAAAAATGCCAAAACGCAGGTAAACGCAGTGGCAGTTTTCTTGGCGTTTTTCCTGGAGTTTTTCATCAAGAAAAAAACGCAGGACAAAAACCCAAGTGGAAACCTAGCCGTATAGTGTCTTTTTGTTTGTGTGTAGGTTTATTTTCTTGGCCGAACATACTAGACAAACACACTTGCTTCTTATCATACTGCTTTGTCATAAACAATAAAATGCTTCTTATATGAGATTAACCCCTTCTAGAGAAGCTTTGTAATTGTGATTTTTCGTGGCACAATATGGAAAATAAGAAACATGTTTAGTTGACAAAGTTTTGAAAGATGTGGAATATGAACATTTCTAGCTGTACACATTGGATCTTATAGTAGATATATTTGAAATGTAACAGTAAAATACTTCTAAATTATGTTTTTAAAGAATTTATAAATACTGGAGTCATATTAATATATAACTCTAGGATTCTTGCAATCATTTGCTATTGTTTCATTTTTCTTTTATTTTACAAGCCAGTTCTCTGGTAAGTTATATTCTGTGTTAAACAAAAGAAGTGTAATCGTTATGTATTATAATGATGTATTTTATCATCTATCTAGCTACCAACTCTAGGATACCATATATATTTGTCATCTCTACATCTCACTTAAAGTGAATATTTAGGCAACTGAAAGTAATCAGAGATGTTTTAGACCGGGTACACTGAAAACTAATGCAGAAACATATGGTTATATTTGCATTGTTAGTGAACTGGCCATGGTGCTGAAATACAGTTCTACCAGATGTTTAAGCAGGCCCCTACAGGCCAGCTCAGGTTTATGTAAACATTTTATTTTCTCTCCTTTCATATGCTGTGAAATTTATATATATATGTCTTTTGTAGTCATATTGTAAAATAAAGATTAGACCACTCTTTTGTGATGCAGCTTGTGATTTTGTATTTTGTGGTTATTCATATTGTATTTTATATAGAAAGATACAGCTACACCAAAGATATTGTTTTATATATCTTTGTAATTATATGAATGGTACAACTAAAGGGGTCACTGGAGTGCAATTGCAATCAGACAAGTCTCAAGTGACTCTGATAGCAATAAACATCCTGTGAACCCTGTTGGTAGAATGGAAGACAGGTATAGCGGTGGAGAAACTAGTCATTGATGCAGCATCTGGCATCCTTGGTGAACTATGTGTCTGATGCACCACTCCTCGCTTGTGAACATAAGAAGGAACCTCATAGTGGTGCCCATAACCAGTTTAGCTTCATAGGTAACCACCTAGTTAACCAATACGTTAGCGCTGGCCTTGGAAGTCAGAAGGAAGGCTCAACTCTTACAGTCATATGAAGACTCAGCACTGCTCACCAGCCTCAAAGACATGAGGAAAGATCCAAACAAGCAAGGCAGAGAGTCTTTTATCAGATCCCTTGGAAAAGAGTTGGTTGAGCTCTAGCCCATGCTAGCTCACTTAACTTAGTGCTATAAAGCATACTTCCTTCGTCTCTTGTGATATGATATCCTGCACTATAATTAAAACAGTGTACAGAAGAGTATACTTTGTGCTTCTTTCTGCTGTATATAATTAATAAGCTAGCATTCTACAGACTGTTTATTTCAAGCCTTGATTTGTTTTAGACAGCAAAAAATTTTCACAATATCAAAAAAATCTAGATGTATTTATTTAGGGCCTGCAGGCACTTTATACAGACCTTTGTGTCCTTCTGCACATCCAGAAATCTTTATACATCTGGCTGGGGATAGTTACTTCTGACCATCAGACATTTAATTCATATAAGCGCCGTAGTTAAAATCATTGATGATACTGAAGACATCCAAAAGTTCCATAATATAGGAGAACACAGAAAAATAGCTATATCTGAAAAAAAGAAAAAAGCAGGACATTAAAAAAATCTAATGTAGCATTTGTGCAGTTAAAAATACTAATGGTAAATAGCAACCGCTTTAGCATATAAGAAATTGGAAATATCAAACCTGGACTGTTATGTATATTCAAAGCAAATCCTAAGTAAACTTAAAAAAGTTAAAAAGCCGTCCAATCCATTAGTCCAACATGATGCATTGAATTTACATAAATAATCATGACTTGTTCTACAAAGTAGTGTGATTTTAGTGTTTTCTTTATAATATACCACAGACTGTCTTCCTGTATATTTTTATTCACGTAATTTAATACAATAAAAAAAAAACATGGAATGTATTAGAATTCATCATTATCTTCTGTCTACTCAAGACCTGATTATACAACAAATCTACAACTGCAATTGTGTACAAAAGTCAACTGACTGTTCTTAATAGTGTTAATCAAGGTACTGAGCAATCAGCCAGTCGCAAACAAGAGTGACTACGCATACGATGGTACTCTGAGAGTGGCTACCCTATCCCACAGATGTCTCAGATGTCTGTATCCCCCAGATGTCTCAGGGAAGCGGAAACCTCTGCTTCTCATCTCTTTGTCGGTAGTTACTTTTCCACCTTAACACTGTGACAGAACACCAGTATGTGATGTCTTATCCTTGTGATCTGCATTGCCAAAGAAGAATCATAGGTCCAGCTTTCAACACACAGGAAGACCATCAAGGAGCTCAACATATACTTACCCTGAAAGGTTTTCTGTTCTTGTATAATATTGATATAAATATATATTACTAAAGCTTTACTTGAGATTTTAACTAATTTAACAGATTTTTAAGCACAGTATTTTATAAGTCTACAAATGTAAAATAAAAAGTACACATTTTTATAATTTGTTAAGTAAAAAATAAGTCTGGTCCCTCTTCTTCTGGTTCTATGGCGTATTTCTATATATTTCATAATTATTTCTTAGTACTTATAAATGTTGTGATTCTGAATGCTGTGTGCATGGCTTGCCTGGGCATGCCTATGGCTGACTGTCTACTTGATTATAATAATTACAGACCCTCAATTAAACCACCAAGCAAACGAAACATGCACTAATGTAAACACAGAGACATTGCAGCTGAACCCAGTAAAATGAGTCAACATGTCATGAATTAAACATGGAAACTTAAAAACAATTGTAACAGATGTGAGTGCTTAATTAACGGCTGAACAAAATTAATTCTAGAGCACACGCTTTTGGTGTGAACTGCTGCCCTGAGAAGCAGGAATGCATAGAACGCTATCACCTTCGAATTTGGAATCAACACTTAGGAAGTGTTCTTAAAGTCAGAGTTTCCAAATATACATTCAATGGTGTAACACATAAAGTGACAGTCATAAAATATGAAAATGTAGATGAGCAGATGCTAAGCACAAGGGAGCACTAACGATTTAAATGATGTATAAAATACTAAATTCCACTAATTTAACATAATGATTTTGTACTTAAGGCATGAAAAGCCTCAGAAAAATTGAAGGGGCAAAGTCAGGGACCTTGAAAACAAAAGTGTGGTATGGGTTATTTCCAGGATATTTAACCATTTACTGAGAAACACACAAAAACATTAATGTTTTGTTGTTTGATCCAGATGTAATTGTTTAACCATTTATAGTATCAAAGTGTATACTCTTCTTACACAATTTGAGGTAGGGTGCACTAAAAATAAATATTATGGTTAAATCGTTCAATGCTTTAGATGTAATCTAAAGTCTCCGGGTGAAGCCCTGTTTCCTCAAGTCTCTGGGTCAGTTTAATGGGATTGGTGTTTGACCACACCCACTTACTGCCCACATTGGGCCTACTTTCCTCTCATTTTCTTCTTCACTAAAGGCTTTTCGAAGTTAGCCCCACTCCATGTGTGGCTTGCTCCACCCCTACATAAATCCACTCCACCAGAAGAGGAACAGCACTGGGTAGCCCAACATGGGAATTTTCCAGATGTCATAATAAACATCTCATTGTCACATGTATATTATATATTTTCTTATATAGTGGCCTGCCCAAATTATATTTATTCAAAACCTGAAATCTGAAAGAAACAAAGCAAAGATTTAAAAAAAATGCCCCTTGTTTCCCTCTTACTGATAAGCTTGACATTCACTCTATATTTCCTCACAGCTATGAGGTAATGGTCGATTATATTGTTCTCGGTCCCATCCCAACCAGTTTCCACTTGTCTTTTATCTAGTCTTTTTTTTGAAAATGTCCAAATAACTTAATTACTGAAAACGTCTGGTAGTTCATATGATTTCTGCCAGTAAGCGTGTCTACTGTACTAGGTCACGTATAAACAATATCACTGATCAAAACACACAGTTGTTCAGTGAACAAATATCAATGTCTGTAAAGAAGAGTAAATCAGTTTTCAGTAGCCAGTTTATAATTTAGTTAACATTTGGGACCGCCATTAATGTTTCCTGCCTGCACCCCTTCCCATAATTCAATTTCAATCTGTGCAGTAGTAACAAAACTAGCATTTTCAAGGTCAAATAGAAAAAAAAAATATTTTTCCTAAACATCTATTATATAGGATTTTACAAAGCACATTATACAAAATGTTCTCTCAATGTTCTCTCATCCCTTGTACCATAAAAGGGACAATGGAAGCTATAGCATATATCTAGATAACACTGAGATGGATTTCCAAAGTTATAGTGAGATCCATTTATTGGACCAGCTGAATATATTTGTTGTCTAGTAAGATCTATCACTATGTACATTTTATGTTCTGAAATAAAGATGTATTAACCCGATGTGAAGGGTAAGTAAACATAAATGTTTGCTGTGTTCTACCAAATGTCAATTTCAACCATCGTGTTATTCCACGATTGCTTGCAAACTCCTGAGCAATAATTAGACTAACAATAGTTTTACAAAGTGCAATCATTTTCAACATTCACGGCATACAGCCTTGTCATTATCCCTATCCGTGGAAAGCTTTTTACCCCAGGGATCACTAATGTAGTGTTTATCTTAAAATCGTAATATAGCTAAGCTCCATTATAGTCATGTGTACAGACTTTAAGGCACCTGTAAATAATGCAAAAATAGATCAATATTAATTTAAAATGTTTCTGGGTACTTTAAATTGACCCTGTTCTTGAAAATGCCATATTACATATTGTCCTCATTGTTTCTATTATTGACTCATTGCATTTGAAGTACATTCTTCAAGAGTAATATTCTTCTTTGAGCTACCTCTATGATTTCATGCTATCTCCATTAAAGGGGATGAACATAGCACATGTGAGGTATGATCAAGCTCGGCTAGGAGGATAATGTGAATATTTTTAGCTAGTGCGACATAGACAACAACTGTTTACTTTGTACGAGTGAGTGAAACGATAGCAATTAAGAATCGGTGGGGTCCATTGACTACAGAGACAGTTTGCAGGAGAGCTAAACATTTTAACTCTCTGAAATCATTATGTATTATGAAGGGCCCCTCACTGTAAAATTTTACAATCTAAACAAAATCAGAGGGCTGGCTGCATCTGGCCCAAGGGGAAAGAGGGCAAAAGATCCAGTGCATATCTTCTAAATAGTCCTGGTTTTCGTGGGGCAATCTTGATTTACTAGAACCTACCGATGGTAAGACAAGAAATGTGCAACTGTGATGGAGATGCCAGCAAAGCTTTTTTAGCAAGAGCTGTTCCAAAGACTAGAACCCATTGCGATGAATGGAATCATTAGGTGTGTGGTATATGAAATAGTTGTTGAGAAATCATTCAATCAGTTTAGAAGCAAACATAAATGGAAGGTAAGGATTACGTTTAAGGAGAGGTGGGCTTCTCGGGGATAGGTGATAAGGGCTTGTCTGATGGAAAAATAAAAATAGCAATCTAAATGCCATGCTTAACATAATGAATTGAATTACAGAGTATCTTTCATGAGATTATCTGGATAAATACATATTGTAACCATAAGGCCTGTAAGAATATACTGCCAGTTTCAGACTGGTTCTGATTACGATTAACTTAGAACTTTTTATCTTCATAGGGTGATACATCTGCTGCATTGATGTATCTGTATTATTTTAACAATGAGGATATTTTTGTTGGCATCGTTCTCTGGCAAATGTATTATATGAAACTTCAGAAGACATGCAGAAACACCCTATTATTTAATAAAACTGCCAATCTGTGTTAAGAGAACCTGTATCTACACCTTGTGAATGTAAGTGAACTACAATTCTTATTTGTAGTTCAAGAGCAACTTGAGAACGATTAGAAAACTATCAGAATGTATCAAGTTATGGGCATACCTGAACTTTATAAATGGGCTGACTAAGATACTGTTTAAATGTTAACTCAATAATAGATTCCATTGACTTGTAAGGACAATCGTATGAAAATCATGACTTGTCAGGAGATAACAATAATATTAATGTTGTCCCTATCCAAACACTGATTTCAACTGTGATACCAGTGAGAAAAGCAAAAAGCTGTACAAAAAGCTGTACAGATATTATGAAATCGGAGTAGAAAATCAAGGGGTCATCTCCAGACTTTGTGACCATGAATATTTTAAGTGCCTAGTTTTCTTAATATGTTATCATCCCCATTTACAAAGGGTTATACATTTATTCTACAGTACATTACCAATTTCCAAAATATAGTCATTTTAAGGGAACAAGCACTTTGAATAATATGTCAAATCATACTACGTTGTTTTTTTTTTAACAATACATAATTAAATTGTGCAGTGAACTTGGGAATAATCATGATTCTAATGAAACTCTGAATTTTAGTTTCCAAAGCCATATCCTTTATGCTAAATGTCTGAGTCAGCTTAAATATCAGCTTTATGCTGGCAGAGCAACTAATTATAAGTATGCTGGTTTGTAATAGGTTCAAAAGCTGAACTATTATTATGTAGTCATGGGAAATGCTAATTATTTTGTTTATCAGCACATTTTTTGCAGTATATTGCTGATGTACCGCCTCATTACTGACAAAATATTAACAAATACTCAGAGGAGTAACGTTCAAAATGTGTATAATTAATAATTATTTCAAATTATTATAAAAGAGAAATTAGCATAAATGATCACAACCAAGCTGGGTTTTTATCACCTGTTCTATGTATTTTGTAGGAACATGTTCATGGATGTTTATCATGTTAACATAGTAGATAATTATTTATCTGTAAACTACGGAAAACTATATACATTATGTGGTACCTATAAATTCATGTGGTGCTCCCCTTGCAAATGCTTACAGGGTTTCTGCCAAATCCTTTCATATAGATTTGCCCGTTTGCCCACCCCCAGATGCTTTCAGTTCAGCAGATGTGTCCCACTGAACGCATCTCCTAGCACGTGTTACTTATAGAGCCAGTCAGATCAGTGTTGGTTCTGAGAATGTTGAGGATGGAGAAAAACCTAAGGTTAATTTGCATAAAGCACATGCAATTAATAACTGTTGAAACAGCATAAAAACCCCAAAACACATTCTCTTTTAAAAAGCATTAAAAAGCAAATAGGGGATGCTCCATTCTCTGCCTGTCCTCCTGTATTTCTATAGAGAACTGTAATTTAACTGCCTTTTATTATCTTTCAATTATTTTACTTAATTACAACAGGAATTGTAATTAACTTGTACTTCCACATGCATTACAGTACTTATAAAATGCATAACAAACCAACCAAAAATTAAACCAAACACAATACGTTAAGAGAATCTACATGTAGCATGGAACTCGGATATTCTTTGTCATTAATATATTTATGGAGCAGAGAGGCACCTTTACCAGGGAATTTCTGAATCCAATCTGACAAACTATTGGAAACTTTACTTAGCTTTTGATTAGCAACATTGTTTTCCCATTAGGCATTGATGCTGTATTTGGTAAAATACTGCTGCCATAAAAAAAAAAATTGGATTACGAGGAACTGAGTTAACGCTCATATAAAAAAGTGCCCTTTCAGGCTGAGGGGAACCAATCATCTGACAAAATACAAAAAATCTTCTCCCATGTATGTTTAATTTTTTTGCATGCCTACCACATTTGAATAAAGCTGCCGAAGAATCAAATTTATGTAAAATTTGCAGAATTAAGTACCACCTATTCAGCATTTTATAGTGTAGCTCTTGTAAATTTAAACAGTGTGTACTTTTCCTAATTTGATTACAGCTATACCAGCATGTTTCTATCTCTATGCATCTCTGGTTCTCTTTTCTTATTTTATCTGCCCATATAAATTTTTCAACTGCTGTCTGGAATTGTGTAATCCAAAATTTAATCCAAAGTGAATCATACACTATATCTAAAGCCATTTTGGTAGGATGTATGCCTTTACGGCGATCATCCTTCCCATCCATGACATATATAAGCCTTTCCATTTCCCTAAATGACCATACAGATCCGAGAACAAAGAATAGTTCATATTAAGAGATTTCCAATTTTAGAGGGAATTACTATTCCTTTATAATATATGCCCTTGGAGGACCAGCGGAAAGTAAAATATTCCATCAGATAGCTCTGGATAACCAAAGTTAAGCCCACCACCTTTACCTGAGTTTTTTAAATAATTAATTTATAATATTTTGTATTATAATATATAATATATTCCATATTTAGCAATTTCTTTATTTACTAGAGGAAGGGAAATAACTAGGTCTGTTAATTTGAGCAGAATACCGTCTGCATATAGACTTAGTTTACAGGATCGATTTCCCACTAGAATCCCAGTAATAATCCTAGCTGCTAATGGTTCCAAAGTCATTATATACAATAAAGGGGCTAGAGGCAGTGGCAGAACTACCGGGGTCGCAGGGCCCTGGAGTTCTGCCACTTACGGAGGCCAAAGCAGGGCCGGACTGGCCCACCGGGATACCGGGAAATTTCCCGGTGGGCCTGCAGATTCGTGGGCCCGGCGGCAGACGGAGCAGGATTGGAAGGGGCGGGCTGGGCAGGGGGACAATTGCCCACCAGGCCGGCCGAAATCTAATCTAAACGGCCACTGCGTGCTGATGTGGCCGACCGGCGCTACTTTAATATAGCAAGCCGGAAAGTATTAAAGTAGCGCCGGCCGGCCACATCAGCACCCAGCGGCCGTGTGCGATGGCCGCCTAGTGATGGGAGCAGCGTGAGGGGTTAAAGCTCCGCCCCCTCGCAAAGACCTTTCACCCCTCACGCTGCTCCCATCACTATGCGGCCATCAGACTGTTGGAAATCTAATCTAAACGGCCGCTGCGTGCAGATACCGCCGGCCAGAGCTACTTTAATACTTTATTTATTTTTAATATGGCAAGCCGATCCGGCATATTAAATAAATAAAAAAAGTATAAAAGTAGCTCCGGCCGGCGGCATCAGCACACAGCGGCCGTTTAGATTTACATTTCCAGCAATCTGACGGCCGCCTAGTGATGATGAGACCGAGAGCAGGGTGAGGGGTGAAAGCTCCGCCCCCTCGCACTCAGACTGCTGGGGCACCGGATGTCATGTCAATGACATCCTGTCAGCATAGAGAACGGCAGTCTGCAGCTACCAGAGGACAGAGGTCAAGCTGAAAAAGCCCCAAAGTGGAAGAAGTAGAAGGTCAGTAAATTAATTTATTTTTGTACAAACTGTATAATTTTTTTTAAAACAAAAACAATCGGTATGTGTGTGTATGTAAGTGTGTCCGTGGGGGACAAACAGCATAATGCTTTTTAAAATTATTTTTAAATGATTCAACAAAAAAAAGAAATCTCTGTGTCTGTATGTGTTTACAAGTTCAGCTCCCCAGTGCCACCTCTGTCCCCTTTCAGCCCCCCATGTAATCTCTGTCCCCAATGAGCCCCTCCCAGTGTCACCCCTGTCCCCATTCAGCTCCCCAGTGTCACCTCTGTCCCCAATCAGGAGGCAGAGTGCCCCATATGCCTTTTAACCCCCTTCATGCCACTCTGTCTCCAGAAATGCCTTTTAACTCCCTATATGCCACTCTGCCTCTATAAATGCCCTTTAACCCCCTATATACCACTCTGTCTCTATGCCTTTTAACCCCCTATATGCCACTCTGCCTCCAGAAATGACTTATACCCCCCTATATGCCACTCTGTCCCATGATATGCCTTTTAACCCCCTATATGGCAGAGTGGCGTATAGGGGTATAAGGCCTTTCCGGAGGTAGAGGGGCATATAGGGGGTTAAAAGGCATATCAGGGGGCAGAGTGGCAAGCCTGGGGCAGATGTGGATAACTGGTGGGGGGCAGGTTGGCAAATAAAAGGAAATAAAAACAAAAACCAAAAATGTAGCTTGAGAAGGGGAGGGTAGGGGGTTGATGGTGTGAGAGGAGGGTAGATTGGGTTGGGGGGGGCCTTAACCTTCTTCTGGTGAACCGATCAGAGGTAAAACCTTGTCCCTCTACTGAAGCAGAGTGTACTGTATACAAAGACATGACAGCATTAAATATATTATCCCCAAAATAATTTTCTCTTAGGACTTCTTCAAGCATCGAGTGAGAGTACAATAGTCCGAATTTTGTGCGCTTTTACATATTCTATTAAATCTATATTTTTCCTTGAATTTCTGTTAGACTGTCGACCCTTAACTTGATCCCCATAAATGATGCCAGGCATAACTTGTTTTAGTCTTTAGCCAATAATTGATGAATATATTTTTGGGTCAATGTTAATTAAAGATATTAGCCTATAATTAGTCATATTAGTATTATAAGTACTATCTTTTCCTTGTTAAGGGATAGTTAATATTGCAGCTTTAAACATCTCCTCTGGAAATATTCTATTAATTCACAGTGAGTGTTTTTAGAGTTTGGGAACTCATCAGCACCCATGTTTTGTTTACTATTAATTTTTATATTTCCCTTTTAACTTCATATTCCTTAAAAAGAACTTCAAGTAGTATTGCTTGATCTTCTGAAATTTGTTTTTCAAATATTCTGATATAAATTTCCTATTAGTTTCTTGATCTGGAATATTAACATAGTACCATAGTAACATAGTTCATAAGGTTGAAAAAAGACCAAAGTCCATCAAGTTCAACCTATATACATATTGTGTCCCTACTGTGTTGATCCAGAGGAAGCCAAAAAACCCTTATGAAGCAGATGCCAATTGCCCCATACCAGGGGGAAAATTCCTTCCCGACTCCAAATATGGCAATCAGAATAAATCCCTGGATCAACGTTCTGTCCCTATTAATCTAATATCCATAACTTGTAATATTATTGCTTTCAAGAAACACGTCCAGGCTCCTTTTGAACTCTTTTATTGGGTTTACCATTACCACTTCCTCTGGCAGAGAGTTCCATAATCTCACCGCTCTTACTGTAAAGAACCCCCGTCTGTGCTGGTGTAGAAACCTTCTTTCCTCCAGCCGTAGAGGATGTCCCCTTGTTATAGATACAGTCCTGGGTATAAATAGGTCCTGGGAGTGATCTCTGTACTGCCCCCTTATATATTTATACATAGTTCCCCCTAAGCCGTCTTTTTTCCAAACTAAATAACCCTAATTCTGATAATCTTTCTGGGTACTGTAGTCCTCCCATTCCCCTTATTACTCTGGTTGCCCGTCTTTGAACCCTCTCCAGCTCCACTATATCTTTCTTGTACACTGGTGCCCAGTACTGTACACAGTATTCCATGTGTGGTCTGACTAGTGACTTGTACAGTGGTAGAATTATTTCCTTGTCGTGGGCATCTATGCCCCTTTTGATGCACCCCATGATTTTATTTGCCTTAGCAGCAGCTGCCTGACACTGGTCGCTACAGGTAAATTTACTGTTAACTAAAACTCCTAAGTCCTTTTCCAAGTCAGTCATGCCCAGTGTTTTCCCATTTAATACATATTCCCAGCCTGGATTTTTCTTCCCCATGTTGAGTCCTTGAATGCAGCACCTATTTATTCTGGCCTCAAGCATGTCATTTTACCAGCTACAATTCAAAAAAATTATTTTTAAGTTGATTTGATAACAATTTGTCTGCTCAATTAGCCAATTACAAAAAGTTTTGTTTTGTATTCACCAGACAACTATTAGCCTTTAAATTCAATTATTCCTTGGTATGCTTTTTTAGTCAATATCATGAATTAATTCTGTATTTAAGGACTCCTTATTTTTCTTTGTAAGATCATACTGTATTATTTAATATATAATTCAGAAAGATAATATTTTGTCTTCTTACTTAAGTGAGCCACTTTCATCAAGTGGCTTGCGATCGCAGTAGGCCTAAACCGCGGCCTAAAGTTACAGCAAACCCCAGAGAGGACTTCCAGGTGTTGCCCAAGCATCAACACAATGCAGTACACCTGTAGAGGGGAAGTAACACCCGTAATCCCCATTAAGTATCCACCAATGAAGGCCACATACAAAACTAATGAACCAGGTGCTATGGATTTACCCCTGCCTGGTAACCAATCCAGTAAGGAGCTTGTTCAGCACAGGGGAGGAGTAGATACTTGCAGCACTAACAAAAACCCCTCCAACTGTGAACACTTTACTCCAGTGTTCCAGAACTTTGGTTCCTGTATGTCCGTGGACTTCAGCTTCCTGTTCTCTTCTGCTCGCTCTGCTACAGGCCCTCTATTGGATTCTTCATTGCCTGACCATTGGCTTCCCTATTGGACTACCTCGTTTGCCTGTTACCTGACCCTTGCCTGGACTACCGTTTATTCTGATCGCCGCCTGCCCTTGACCTATTGGTTGTTTACTGACACCACTTTCAACTATCCTCTGCTCTTACGCTCCCAGCCCAATCCTGACACCCTGATTATAAAACCTGAATATAAGATGACCCTATAGGAAAAAAGTTTTACTAGTAAATATTAATTTATGTAAACTATTTTTCATATTTAAAAAAAGCTATGATTGAGAAAAATTATATTTTTTGTTTTTATTTCCTTTTATATGCCACTCTGCCTCCAGAAATGCCTTATACCCCTATATGCCAGGTGCATATCATGGAACATAGTGTCATATAGGGGGTATAAGGCATTTCTGGAGGCAGAGTGGCATATAGGGGGTTAAAAGGCATTTCTGGAGGCAGAGTGGCATATAGGGGGTTAAAGGCATTTCTGGAGGAAGAGTGGCATACATGGGGGTTAAAAGGCATATTTGCTCTGAAAAAACCTCATCTTATAATTGAGCAAATACGGTATATTACTTTTTGCATGTATACTGGGAAAAAAATCTACTGAAATATTGGCAAATATGCCAAATGGTTAACTAACAAGGATTAAAATGCCCCTTGTGACTGGAATTATCAGTGGTCGTCTCCGCGGTTCCTACTTCCATGGATTTGCGGCTAGGTCCCGGTCAGGCGTATGGAGTGTTTCCGGCCATGTAGAGCCCACATAGCCGGCTTGTTCATGGGAGTCTGGTTAGGGCAGACCAGACAGGGTTCCCCGTTCACCCTGTGCCCCCTAATGAGCACAGGGTGACTTAGACCAAAGAGGGGGCTGGGCAGGCAGGCAAGAAGTCTCCCAGGAAATCCATCAGTATCCCCCTCCCAAACTCAAATCCATCCCTGTGTCCTCAGCCTAATGGGTTACCATGGTACCCCTAATAAAATATTTCCAGCTGTTACTTTCAAAAAAAAAAAAAAAAAAATGAAAAAATACCAAACACCTAAATACATGTTGTTTTTGTTCATTTGCACAGGTTATGTATAGTTTTTATAGGTGAACCCTCCCCCCATATATGATGATAACTTAATGAGCTAGGGGAAATCATAGTTAAAAAGGCATTGCAAAAACAGGAAAACTGCTCTGGTTTGGTAAACATTTGTTAAATAACATTGGTCCTTAGGGGGTTAATGCTGGCAAATAAGATATGCACTGTATGTTGTGTGGGTCACAAAAATCACTATACAACTCATTTGGTTAGGACACTTTATTCAGAGTATGGTTTGGTAAACTCTTGTTGCAAGATGCTATTGAAAGAACACAATAAAATAGATGTATGGACAGATTGAAATAAAAAAATATTCTTAAAAACAATAAAGACATAAACAGAAATGCATCCTATTTTATCTCTGTCTTTGGTAACTAGGTCATAATGTTCAGTACTACTTGAAATTTGTTGCTCGCCTAATTAATTCAACAGTATGTATGTTCTGCTGTACTAACGAAATATATGGATGTATTATAGCCATGCTTTTAAATGACCATGTTAGGTCAAATTCATTAGACTAAAAACTCAAATTTATTGATCTTATTGTTTATTGATCATTACTATAAAGACTGGAAATATGTTATAAGACCCCTAGCAGTAGGTTAAGAAATATTAATCACACTTAAAATGCTTCAAATTCATCTTTGACATTTTTGAGAAGGAACATCTGTTAGGACACCATGACATTTCTACAATTACAGGCGAAGTAACCATTATTTTTACGCCTTTGTATTTACTGCAAGCCTGTGTTATAACCATTAAAATAATAAGTATGAAGTTTTAGACTGTAAGGCATAGTGAAGTTATAGAAAAAAAACCCAAAACACTAGCTATTTGGTTGTAATTGAAGTTAAAGTCTCAAATAATTTTTTCATCATAAAACACTGACTCCCTGTCATACTTTATGATACTCTGACTAATGAAAGACTGAAGGAATGGACTTCATGAGCACTGCCATAAAGGATCAGCCCAGTGTGTTTCAGCAGGGAAAGTTTCAAAATTTCTCATGATTGACAAGAATGGCACCACCAAAGTCTACAGACACTGGAGTAACTACAGGGTTCACAGCGGTCGCAGCTGGGCCGTACCTCTAGGAGGCCTGGTGCAACTCATGCGACCCCTTCTTCCTGTCTCCTCGTACCGGTTCAAAATAGTTTACAAAGGGCCCTTCTGACCTGGACCGCACTGTGACCCCCCCTGTGAAACCGAGGCTGCCCGCACAGTGTGTGAGCAGCCTGACAGAAAGCTGCAGGAGCGGTGAGAGGTGGGATGTGGGGGCAGGAGGTAGGTGGGATGTATGTATGTGTGTAAGCATAGATGTGTACTTGGGTGTGAGTGTGAGCATGCATGTGTACTTGATCTATTTCTGATATTTTCTCCACCTATTCTACATTTGTAAAGAAACATAGCAAGATCACATTCAGGCTTTGCATACTTTGTACATGTCATAATTGTTTAATGAGGTAGAGAGCCACAGGGGAATTTCATCAACATCTTTAGAAAGGTCACATAAAGTTTAGGAGAAGCAAATAAATGTGCTTGTCACAGGGACACCTCTCAAATCACTGGAAAACATTTTAATCTCATTTTTACATTTGAACTTAGGCTCATTTCACCTTTAAAAAGACAACTTAATTAGAAAACAACAGAGTTACTGCCTTCATGAGGAGTTTTGAGTAAACATAATTTTCATGTCTAGTAGTAATCTGATACTGAAAAGTAACATAAGTAGAACTCTAATGGCTGGGAACCATTTTGTCTTTTCAAGGATTTAGAAGGGGAACTTTTGCAGGCATATAGTTAGGTGTATGATTAAACAATTACACAAAGCAGGTGCTAATGATCAGCAATTGAATATGCAGGTTGAAACAGTCATTAAGTGAAAAAGAAACATCTGTGTAGGAGAAATAAAACTGGGCGAGGAACTATCAAACTAATTTCCAAGGTGAGGTTTTAATGTCAAAAGTCATACACAATGGAAAAACTGAGCACAACAAGGCGCAAGATAGTTATACTGGATCAACAGGGTTCTACCAGGCAGAAATTTCAAGGCACACAGATGTTCTGTCCAAGCTCTTTTAAAGAAGTATAAACTGTCAATGTTGAGCACCACAGATGCATCGGTCAGCCAAGGACACTTAGTGCCGCAGATAAAAAGACACATCATTCTCACTTACCTTGAAGATGTCCAGTAGTGACATCAGCTCAACCCTGGCAAAAACCAGTGGGACCCTGGTATACCTATCTACTGTCCAGAGAAGTAGGTCAGAAGTGGTGTCCATGGACACCCTCTGGATTCACCTTTCATTATAGAAATTTTGAAAAAGGGTTCCCAGGGTGCAGCAGCAGTACTAGAGCACTGGGCCTGGGAGGAAAGACACGGGCAGATATGAACATTCAACCCTCTGGAGCAGGACTGAATTTCCCCAAAATATATATATCTATATTGTGAGATAGGTCTGGGATCGCCCCTCGCTGAGGTCAAGGGACAAGTGCCTGTCTTCATTCAAACCAGGCAAACAGCAGTAAGTTCATGCAATCTCACACAGGGTCAGGTTTATTAGAAAGGTTGCAAAGACAAAAGAAATATAACAACACAGCAAGAAAAGAAATAACTTGCCTGTCCGGCACTTACTATACAAGGGATGTCCCTCACTACCAGCTGGAGAGCTTCTCTCTGCCAACTTAACATAATATGTCCGGCAACCTTTACTCACATGTCTCTCCCACAGACAGGCTTTCTGTGTCCTCAGCCAGAGAGCTACCTGCCCTCCTGGCTTCCCTTTTATATCCACCCTCTCATTCACCTATATTAATCACCTAGCAGGTGGAAGACTCTGGTGTTACTTCACATAGGAAAGGAATCTAGGAGAAACATACCTCCCTTCCACCACCAATCCTACATGAATGTCACTATATATATATATATATATATATATATATATATATTATAATAACAGATTTGGTCACCAATATGTATTTATCAATGAAAAATAATACATGATATGATAATAAAATATAATTACAAAAAAATAACTAGTCCTCAAATCACAGGTTTGGCTAGTGGCATAAATGGGCAGCTGTCTTAATCAACTAAACTCTACACAGAAACAGGGGGAAATGTATTCTGCAGTCCCTGTAATACACCCCAGTAGTCACTACAGCTTCTCCAATCAACCCTACAACAGTACATTTTCTGCACTAAAATAAACCATTGATTGCATTATGGTAGTTGAGCAACGGACATCAATCACAGCCTCTGCTAAGCCAACTGTCACTGTCTCAAATTCCAACTCCCATCAGTCTGTAACTGCTGCTACTGAAAAGTTAACATGGCATCAGCACACTTATATATCTAATGCTTGTCCTTTGCCCTTGTGAATGCTGACTGGCCAGAGTAAAAAAAATAAGGAAAAACTGCCACAGGTTGTTGGACCCCTGAATTACAGCCATAACCATCAATGAGACCGTCCCTCATTTTTTGGCTACTTCTATCTATCAGTTATTGATATGTATCCTTCTACATACAGTCCCTCCCGCTTTACCTTATCAACGAGTGCCAAAATGGCTTGTAATGGTGGCGACTACACATGACGATGAACGGTCGAAACATGACGAATTTTGCAGTTTACCAATGCACAAAACAGGCAATTTCCGTTAAAAGTAAAGTTCATATGAAAATGAATGCACAAGTCTAATATATATATATATATATATATATATATTACTTCTTGTTATACTTAACCCTTGTTGCGACCTTACTTTACAAAGCAAAACAGACTATTTTAAAAAGGATCAGTAATTAAACCCTACTTAGCATAGTTTCCCTGTTTATGATTCTCTACCTGACATTACTAAATGAACAATACATGCCCAAGAGTCTTCTGTAAGTAATTTTATTATGGTGCTTATGTTGTTTTGCTCTGAATTCCAAATATACTTGAAATGTTGGTTGTAGGTTTACATTAGAGAATTCAGCTTCATGTGGCATAATCTTTGTCTGGCATAATATATTATGGATAAGAATGAGCCATATGATACGATTAATTTAAAGTGAGAAAATTCTAGTGCCCTACAGACTGGCTGTGCTAGATTCTGTATCACCTTCTTTTTATTATATTTTTCAATCTTACACTGTATGCAATGTGGCATTTAATTAATGATACAATCTGATCTTTGATAAAAAAAAAATTCCACTTGGGCAATTTTAAGTCACCATCAAGCTCATAGTAGTCAGTTTCCATACTTTTATTAATGTTTATGTATTTTTATTATGTATTATTTTCTATGTATAATTTGTTTATGCATTGACTTTATCTTGCGTTTATCTGGACAAGACTTGAGAAAGAATAAACTTGAGGCCTACTGTGGTTTGACACATAAGCAAAAAGAATAGAGACTAATAGCAGATCTTTTCATGGTGTAAAATAATGTAAAGATATTGCATCTTCCTAACATTCGAACTATCCAGGCCTTTAAGACTATTTTTAAAATAACCTACTATTTTGGTTCATAACATGGTGCTGCTAGTTTTATGTTGTTTGGAACTATGTTTTCGTCTTTTGTAAAACATAATAAAAATAATAATAATTTGGGAGCCAATACATCAGCTTAAACATAATAGAACATATTTTTGGATACATTAAACATGGGCAGAAATATACAGAAAGCGTGTATTTTTGATTTTCTTTCCGTGGCAGAATTCTGAAACATCAAACAGATAAGCTTGTTCTGTGTTTTAAGGGTAAATTTTTCCATTTGACAAAATGTGGGAGGAGAGCAGTGTATTTCAAAATGACAGTGGTTTCAATGTGTCAAGGTAAGAGTGTTCTGTGTATCAAGCTGAGAGTGTCTCATGTGTCAAGCTGAGAGTGGTTTATGTATCAAGCTGAGGATGATTCAGATGCCAAGGTAGTCTTTGGAAATTGTATAAAAAAAAAGTGATTCACATTTTTAAAAGTGGTCACCATAGCAACCAATGAAATGGTCCAATTGCTAAGGACATTGTGTAATTGGTTCCTATTATAATAAGAAGACCACTTTCAAACTCTGCACCAGAATCACCTTTTATACATAACTCTGCATGTATCAACTGTGGAATAGGTCAAAATGTTCTACATAAGAAGCCATGGGTGTCAGTGTAAAATAGTTCCTTATACAAAGCCAAGGTTAGGGCATGTCTAGTCTAAAAGGTAAATGTCTCCTGGATCTGTCTGAATTCTTCAAGGACAGCACCAGTAACACATTAGCTAGCATTAAGTGCTAGCAGAAGTAAACCCAGGGGCCTCACAGGTAATGAAGGAAGGATTTGGTGTTGTGTTGTAGTGTGTGTGTGTGTGTGTGTGTGCACGTGCACCACTAGGCTCTACTTCCCCTCAGGCTAAATGGTTCCATACATCAAGGTTGCACATATCAAGCTAAGATCTTTCCATGGAAAGTGTGTTGTTAGTGTAATCGTGTTTAGAGATATAGCCTTTCTCTCAGGTGAATTTAATTGAAACGTTCAGCAGTATTTTCATGAAAAATGAATCCTATATAAGGTGCAGTTTTAAAAAAACTTGCTCCTTTTCTGATTTTCTACATTCTTTGAATGTAATTACTGTATTGGCTTGAATATAGGCCGCACTTTTTCCCCCCACTTTAAGTCTTTAAAGTGGGGGTGCGGCCTATATTCGGGGTCTAGCGCCCGACGCCCGGGACATGCAGTCCCGGGCGCCGGGCAGGCAGCGGGGTTAGGATACAGATCCCCCGCAGCGGTGCAAGGGACCTGCATCCTAATCTCCGATACGCTCAGACAGCCTCCCCTGCCAGCACTTTCCACGGGGGGGTGCCGGCACGGGAGGTTGTCTAAGCGCATCGTGCGGACGGTCACCGGCTGCGGGGGTTGTTTACCCGCATCGCCGCAGCCGGTGACCGTCCGCACGATGCGTTTTACCTCTGCCCCCAAGACTTACCAGAGCAGACTCCCGGGTGTCTTGCGGGCTGGCGGGGGACATCTACGCAATACGCGTATACAACTTGTATATGCGTATTGCGTAGATGTCCCCCGCCGGCCCCGCAAGACACCCGGGAGTCTGCTCTGGTAAGTCGGGGGGGGCAGAGTGGCGGCATATCTCTGGGGGGGGAGGAGGAGGACAGTGGCAGCATATCTCGGGGGGGGAGGAGGACAGTGGCAGCATATCTCGGGGGGGAGGAGGAGGAGGACAGTGGCAGCATATCTCGGGGGGGGAGGACAGTGGCAGCATATCTCGGGGGGGGACAGTGGCAGCATATCTCAGGGGGGGGAGACAAAGTGGCAGCATTTTTTTTGGTGCTTTTCTAAAGAAAAAAACTTTTTCTTTAAAAAAGCACCAAACTTTTAGGGTGCGGCCTATATACGGGGGCGGCCTATATTCGAGCCAATACGGTACATACTCTACCAACCCCACTTATGTCAATCATATGAGTAATAACCCCCTAAAACAAGTTACAGCACCTATAGAAGTAATGACTGCAATTAAATACACGTCTGTAGATTGATCAGCCAACTCACTTGACCATGGAGGGACTCTGACCCTCTCTTCCATGTAAAACTGCTATTTGTATTTACTAACATCCCTGTAGTATAGCACATAATGCACAGGTATGTTTTGGTAAATCTATGGGGCCAAAGTGATGACTACTTTGGGTTACAAATTAGCCCTGGTGATTCAAGTTTTTTTTTTTGTTTTGTTTTTGTTAATCTTTTTTCCCTTAACATTAGGTCATCTAAATTCCATGCAGTAAACGACCAAACCCAAAAGAACAAAATATGTATGCTATAGATAATAGTTCATAACATATATTCCACAGAATATACACCTAAACACATATATAACATCAAACATCTTTAAAAAAAAAAGTCAGTGATGGCTATGAAAAAATATTAAAAATATGGGGCATCCCTAATCTACAAGTATATAGCCAGGGCTAGCGAACTTTGTGTGTGGAAAAAATAAAAACAAATAAATACAGAACTAAGAAAAAATGTCAGTCTTAAGTATTACAATGAAAATAAACGGCTACCAAGGGAATTACACTGTATTATTTTTTTCACTTTGCAACATTTCAATACTTTTACTGCCTCTTTCAGCTTTACCATCAGAGTGAATCAGAACTACAGAAAAGGCAAAGCTTTTAAGCATTGCTTACCTGGCTCATCAAACAAATGAAAGAAGCGCCAAACTTTGGTGTTTGTTCTCTCAGACTATAACCCACAAAGTGATCAGACCAGAAATCAATATAAAGAAATATGAAAAGTTTGGTAATTCATGCAAAACTTACAGTAACGCAGGAAGAAAAGTGTATGTGCCAGCAGTACAATTATTGGGGCCATGGCTTTCCGACTCTTGGGACTTTCTCATATTAATTTAGGTGGAGGTGATTTATTTGTCGACATTGGAATGTTCTGAATGTTTTTATTTTGAGATACATAGTATTTACAAATTATGATCAAATGTTAAATTTGTTGGTTCTAATAGAATAAATAGATATATACATATTGCTTCAAGAGAACATTGAGTCTTTAGTCTTTTGCATCCCCTCACCCCCAACTTGTGGCCAGTGGGATTTTGCAGTTGTGAAGTATAGGCACATTGGTTCTTGATGATAAACCTATACAAAAATCGGTGAGTGCAGTGATCACATAATAGTACAGGGGTGTCCAAGTTTTTTCTGCCGTGGGCCATTAGAATTGTATACATGCGAGGGCCGCAGTCATTTTCACTTTAATAAGATATGCAGATTAAAATAAAGTAAATGACACAAAACCTTTACTTTTCCTCTCACTGATTTCTGGGTCTAGAAAGTTTTGTGACTACAAATTCAGGATTCTGGATCAGTAAAAATGAAATAGTTCTATTTATCCTAGGAATACACCGAAATGAAAATTCTGGACCAAAACCGAAAATTCAGGGTTCGCTTAGCCGAAAACGACCCCGCCACTTTTAAAAATAATTAAAAAAAATCCCACACTTTTAATAAAAGTAAGTTACACACCAAAATTGTACAAAAAAGGTAATAACAATGTCAATATATATATATATATATATATATATATATATATATATTTATATATATATATATATTATGATTGTTAACAGCAATCTCAGGCATACACAGATTCCAGCATGTACTGGTTGGCTGGGCATGATAGGAGTGTGATTGCTGTCAACAATCATATATAAATTAATATTGTTATTGTATTTTTTTGTCCAATTTTGGTGTGTTAACCACACTTTTATTAAAAGTAAGTAACACACCACAATTGGACCAAACAATTCAACAATATGACTTGGCATGATAGGAGTGTGATACCCAGGCAACCAGTAAATGCTGGAACCTAGGCATGATGGGGCTGTGATTGCTGTTAGAAATCACACTCCTATCATGCCAAGTCAGCCAGTACATGCTGGTACAGGGTGGCTGTAAGTGATGTGCAGGCCCCATACTGCTGGCAGCATCAATACACAAAGGGGGCAGCTAGCCAGGTTTCAGCATGTACTGGCTGACTTGGCATGATAGGAGTGTGATTGCTAACAGCAATCACAGTCCCATCATGCCTAGGTTCCAGCACTTACACATCCATGCTATCACACACACACTCATTCATTCATTCATATACTCATTCATTCACAGATTAATTCCCTCAATCACGCATACTCATCCCCACCCCCTTACCTGCACTGCAGCTCTCTCGATGCCGCTCACAGACTTCAGCAGGGGGCGCGGCCTCCCTCTGTGTTCTCTTGTACTGCACAGAGGAATCAGGACTGGAGCAGAGTCATGTAATGTCACGTGAACTCTGCTGGGTTCCGCTTCCTCTGTGCAGTACAAAAGACCCTCCCACAGGTAAGTAGCAGAGCCGCGGGATCTTGTGATCCCGGTTGCCCTGGCTGCCGATCTCACGCGAGGTGCCGCGGGCCACTGGGCCGCATGTTGGACGCCCCTGCAATAGTACTTTATTTGTGTGTAGGGGCTACTTATTAATCATATAATGCAAAAAAGGAGGAATTAAAAGTACACGTTGGTTGTTTATTTTTGTGTAGGGGCTACTGTCCTTGGTTAACATAGTTAAATACATAACTGACGGGTTCATACTTAACTACAAGAAACTGTTGCTATTAACTCAGGGGGGAAAGGGACATGAAAAAGGAGCTTAGACCCCGAATATAGGCCGCACCCCCACTTTAAAGACTTAAAGTGGGGGGAAAAAGTGCGGCCTATATTCAAGCCAATACAGTAATTACATTCAAAGAATGTAGAAAATCATTTAAATATGAAATAGTACAGAAATCATTCTAAAGCTGTCAAAGCCACTAAATAAAATAATAAAAAAACTGAAAATACTAAATAGGAAATAAGTAGTACACGAAATTTGGAAAATTGCTATAGCAGGAAAGTTGTAATTAATAGAAATTCAGAGGAAATTTAATTTCTCCCAGTTTCTTTTAGTTTATATTTCCCTAGTTTACTATTAATTTGAATGCCCGTGTTTTCCATGTATAAAATATTAATGGTGAAAGACTGGGTTTTGTATCTCACCAGAACACACTTGTACAATTCCCTATTAAATTCAATTAGCCATTTCTACAGAATTTTGTGTAATACTCATCAAGTGAACTGTAATTGCTTTGTGGTTATCTTTGTCCCTATGGTGATTTCGGATACAGGCAAAATAGTTTAATATCCTCACATTCAAACAGCAGAGCGTTATCCATACATAAGTTTATTAGCAAGGGCAAATCAGTCACCAAATAAGCTCTTCTCTTAAAAGGTTCAGATGTGTGTTAATCAATAGAAATACTATTTGGTGCAGTGAGGACACTTAAGATAATTAATTCCACTGCTGAAAGAAGTCAAACTGGCACATCTGGTTATTTTGAGTTTTATCAAATACATGACGTTTCCTTCGTCTGTCCTTTCCTGACTTTTTGCCCTGCATTCATTAGCAAATAAGAGTAGATATAAAGACTAGATATGATGGATGTGTGCCTCTTTTAACGTTACTAATTATAACTATGTGACTATGACACAAGTCTGGTGGATGTAAAATCCATCATTCAGATTTAGAAGGTGCCAAGTTATACCAATATCCTATCCTAGTTTGCTGCCACAGATAAAATATGTATTTTAATAAACTATACCATACCAATGTCATACTCCTCATCACATCATCAGAACCTTTTATTATTATTATTATTATTATATAAATCTTTTCTCGGGTTATCATCTTCCCCTCCTATATAAAACTTAACCCTAAATATATAGATGTTGATGTCACACATACACTGCCCTTACGCATGATTCCCCATAAACACTGCCTTTACACACACCTGTCCAGAAACACACATATACTTACTGCCCTTACTCATGAATGCCCATACAAACTGCTTTTATACACACATGCCCATAAACACACATATACACATACACATCCCTTACACACGAATCCCCACAGACACATATGCACTACCTATTTACACACACCTACCCATTTACACACATATACACTGCCCATACTCACTGCTGCCTTTACACACGTCTGCCCATACAGACACATATAAACTGCTCATATACATACATATAAACTGCATGTCAGTCTCCCCCCAAGTACCACCACTACAGACATTTACCCCGACCAAACCATCCCTGGAACTGATAGTGGAGGTTGGGACCCTATTGTATTGTTAATCTCTTTACTGACCCTGTTGTCTCTGGGAGGCAGATTAAGGGGGTGGTCCCAATATCTTGATTTATGTTAATGTCTGCTTTGCTGGCTATATCCAGCCCTGTGTGTGAGAAATAAAGTAGTCTTCATTTTGTTTATACCCTACACTGAGTCTCGGCTAGTGACTGGGAAACTGGGGAAAGAGTGTGTTGTCCCATATTAAGGGAGCACAAATCAGCGGAGGTAGTCGGTCAGACTATCCAGCTCCGTGACACTTGTGGTGGGAGATTTCCTGGCAGGCGCAGATGGGAGCATCAGGTCTGGGTTTGGGAATCTAGGTATGTCCTGGCTAGTGTTAACATACAAGGTCTGTGACTTTTTCAAACCCAACTTTGCTTGTTGTGCTTATTGGGTTATGTGTTTTTCTTGGGAGGCTTAGGGTGGGAGTCCGTGCTACTGCAGTCAATATTGAAGCTAACAGTGTAGCAGCTAGCTTGTAAATTCAAAAATGAAGTTGTACTATAGGATCTTTCTTTGACACGGTTAAGCCAGGTCTGAAAAGGGACCTGAAACCTTTTACTCTTTTGCCCTCCAACTAAAGGTATCACATTTACATAATTGGTTTTATTCTTTAAATAATTTCTATGAGACAGAGTCCTTTTTAGGCACAGAGATACTAGTTCTAATGCCAAAAAATGCCGTACTAAATCATATGCAAATAACATTTTTGTTCTAAATACAATATAGTTTATTTTTTCCAAACACAAAAAAGAGAACACAATGCTGAGATTGTTGCATAAACAATTCTTATAAAACATATTTTGTCAAGGCAGCCTTATTCACAAAACAGCTCTTAATGGTCCTTTTGTGTTATACTGTCAAACAGGACTAATGAACTTTATTTTCATGCCAGTATCATAATTCCATAATGGCTCTTATTCCCAATGTCAGCATTGCTAATATACTAGTAATTACTCTCTCATTTTTATTGCCCTCAATAATTATAATGCCAAGAGTGAGATTAATTTGTAGTTGTTTTCACCATAGCTTTTTAGTGAGATGCAAAATAACCAGCCATTATTATCATTTATAATTACTAGCATAAGGTAACACCTTTGTGTTTATGTCGCAAAACGATATCTTTAAGAAACAATTGCCAAAGTTGCAACTATGGTATTTTTTTTTTTTAATGAGCATAATATATATATATATATATATATATATATATATATATATATATATATATATATTATCTGCTAGATTTTATCTGTGTGATTGCCTTAAACATTTACATATACCTTATTTTTGCTTACTGTCCTCTTGTCTGTTTTTGCAGGCAAAGGAGATCATGAAATAATTAGAGATCAGAGGAATCTCCCGACTGCCTACTGAACTGTATAATCAATCAAGCTTTGTATTTTTGCAGCACAGACCTCAATCTTAGCTCCCAAACAACCGTCTTGCAATATACAATAACTTTTTCATATCGTGGTGTTTTGCCTCAAACATCGCTGTACATGTAAGGTTGGTTGATAGTCCTTTCCCACCTATCATGATGACCCCAATGAAGGTGTCCTGCTTCGAGTACCTGAAACATTGAGACTTTTTGGGATGAGCCCTTCTTATGTTTCATCTCATCTCACTAAATCTCATATACAACTCAGTTGACGGATTTAAATAAACCCTAGTACACATAAGCTAATTAGAACATTTCTGGGCCCTCAATTGCAGCAAGTTCCAATCTTTATAAATTTAAGAATATGCATGATTTTCTACATAAGTTATTTTGAAACAAATACTTTTTTTTGTATAAAAATGGGGAAATCTAGCTTTATGCAACCAAGAGTGTAACTTTTTAACAAATGCCTCCCACTGAGTACATGAAATAAGATTTATTTATATAGAGAAAATATATATTTTTATCTTTGCTTTTTTGGAGTCTTAGCTGTATTTTGTATTAGCTGATAAAGCCTACTACTGCTTGAATGAAGGCTTACCAAGTATAGAACAATTTTCATTTGTAATAGCTGCAAAATGCCCAAGGATATACCTTCTCTAGTCTTTAACTCACATCAGACTGACTCCTTTAACTAATACTAATTAAAGCAAGTTATTTTACATTGAACTAGTTTAATATGTGCTTTGGCTTTTGGTATATTCTGCTACATGTGACACATTTATAATGCCAAATTACGCAATACAGATTAAAGGAGGACATAAGTAACGGTTCAGAAACCAATCTCTCCAGCACTTGATAATATGGCTTCCATGGTTGAAAGGCTTCGTGCAATACAGATGATTTTACTAGACAGAAATGTCTCCAACTCATTTATATTTAGTACATTAAACCAATGTATTTTGTGATTCTATGCACTAATGATATAAGCATTTGGTGTTTCATAATAGTGATGTTTCACTACAAATTTCCAGTCAGCTGATGTTTTTTGATATGCGTAATGAGATGAAGCTTTCTAGAAAGAAACACTCTATCTTAAAAATATTCCAAAACTCCATTGATTATATGCATGGGTCCTGAACCCTCCAAGGTGGAACTTTGTTAGCTTTTTCAAACTTTTTTAATAGCTAAAAGTCTATTTTACTCTATTCTCTCGGGTAAGGCCCCATAAATAACCTCAATTCTGTCTCGCTTATCTCTCAGGAGATGCTGTATTCACTAGTCAAAAGCAATAATGATGTAAAATAATTCTCAAAATTCATCTGTTTAGGAAATTACTGGAGGACCTTTACATCGTTAATCAATAATTATTTCACTATATGATAGATTTTCAGTACTCAGATATAGTATAGTAAGCTTCTGACTAACTTTTAACATGACTGTGTTTGATTTTTTTTTATACATTATCTGAGGCAATTGACCTAAAATAATACTTTAATGAGAGCACCTCCTCCACACAATCACATATTTGTAAATACTAGCCTATGGCCATAGCTAGATAGTACACAATGTAACTTTTGTGAGGATACAGTCTATTAATTATGCAGTGACAGCTCACACAAAAACTGCAGAAATATAGCCTCAGTGGAAACGCTACATCTGCTCTTGTGTCATGTGACATCAGCCCTGGTGGGGGGGAAATGTACTTTACAGATTAGTGCTATATTTTACAAATAGTTGATACTATAATTAAAGACAATATAATAATATAATAGTGCGTTAAGGCAAATGACAATAATTATCTACGTCATAATAATTTACTTTAATAATTTTACTCTCAGTAAAGAAATCATATCACCATTTTCTAATTTTCTTTAATATTTTTTTAAGGATTTTGTAGGATAAGTTTCTCCTATTATATAGACAAAATTCCTTCTTCTGATTTTACTTACATTTGTAGTGCTCTTGGGGTTTCTCTCTCTTTTCCCCCCAAAGCTCACATTTTTCCTACATATATATAGCTATAATATATAAATATATAACTCTGTTGTTTCATTCATTACTCATTTAAATTTCTCACTGTCAAGCTAAGGAACTACATGCCAAGACTACAGTACAACATGGCTGAACTCCTCTTTAGAAATCTAATTATACAATACTGGTAGTGTCTAATGCTAAGGATACACACGGTTGTTTTATTTATGCCATAATATATTGCCAGAGTAAAATATTCCACAATAGGTTAGATAAAACATATGTAGATGAGCTGGAGACATATCTGGTGAAAACATCTGCATTCATTGCTGATCATCCATTAGGTACACTTGTCCCATTCTCAGACACTCTTCATCTCCATTGCTTTAGTGGTTAATCCACTACTGTATCTGGGAGGTGGGTGCTGAGCATATTGCTAGCATGATAGCTCTTGCACATGCAAGAAGTGGTGGAGCCAGGCACTAGGTCACAGATTTTTTTTTGTGTGTGTATATGTGTACGAATGTGTGCATAAGCCAAAAAGCCCTGAAGTGCTTTTATCGGGAAGGTCTTATTTCTTTGTTGACCATTGGAACTGCTTTATAAACATGGAGTGAGGGACTAGCTGGCGCGTCCTGTAATTTGGCCTGACAGTTCATTTACCCAAAATATCTGCTCTAGCCTAAGGCAGTTGGTATAAGAAAACAAAAGGAAATTCTGTTACTGGTGAAAACCATATCACCATTTTTCTTCATTCCCTACCATGCTGTTTGTGATATAGTTTGGAGATGATAACAGTGATAAATATGTCAGAGCTAACTGAATATACCAAACCCCAAAGCTAATAAACACACACTCTAAACTAGTTTGAAAAAATAACTTCCTTTAATTGGAATGAAAGATCCAGTAAGACCTGTGGGCATATTTATTTCTGGTTTGGTGAAAATGGGCACACGAAAATTTAAATCTGCATGCCGATTCCACATTCATGATCATAAACCATGTGAAATGCTATATTTTTCTGTCAATAGCTAAATATCTAATAACAAAGTAACAATACAGATGAAGCGTGGACAAGCTGCCAGGAAGATGTGTCCGAAAACAACTTCCATCTACCTTTATTGTATGGCAGCATGCTGTATGTGGAGCATGTTGTTGCACTCCTGAGATTTAATGGCTGCTGGCCTTAAAGGGCCATAATCAATTTTACTGCTCCAATCCAATACTGCTACAGACACCTCCAAAAGCATTGGCATTATACTGGATTGTATTTCTTGTAATTAGCATACTATGTTTAATGTACACAAATTTCTGCTATATAAACACATTTACCGACAAAGGCAGCAGAGAACAGCCACCAAAACTGATCTTATTACCAAAGCAACCACTGAAGCAGACTAGTCAGCTTTAAAACTCTGCAACTGAACTTTGCACCAAAATGTTATTAATTTTATTACACATAACCACAATCAATGAAAAATATGCAATGAACAGGGTGGAACTGTACGTGGGTGATGATCTTAAGAAATAGCACGGAAATCATTACCCCAAACACAGATACCCATATCAGGACTTTCACTGGGTGGACATGGTTAAAGATGGAACTGGGATGGGTCCACTTGGAAATCAAAATCTTACCAGTCTTTGGAGCCACTCTGCGATCTATTGGAGTAGGGTATTGAGTTATGGTGTAGATGAGATGTGGTGTAGATGAGATGGTGTAGTGAGGACCGACTCTAAACAATAATGATATTATTTTTATTATTATTATTCTACACATGATAGCTGTTACAGCTGTTTAGTATACAAAGAAATTAAAGAAACAACACACTGGATTATAAAATGTGTGACCAGCATTTAGGTCAAGCAAGATGGTATGTTCACGCTTACTGTAACATACACTAAACTGTCTCTTTGTATTTCAAGCATTCGTAACAAGCACTCTGGTCATTTCTGACCTCAGTGGACAAATTCAGCCTCCTTGAAAGCAATATCTAGAGTCTCAATAATCCTTAGAAACTAAAAATCCCAGATGGTGTCTGGAGGAACAGAGCTTTACTGTACATAATGAGTCTATGTGACATCTAACTCCAAACAGAGGAGCTGTAGTCGTTATATAAACCACACTCATTACAGGTTGCATCATAAGTGCACAAAGCACAAAACATATCAATCTTGTGTATACTTAGCTTTGACACTGCAGATATAGATAATATAATTACATGTGATGAAGAGGGCTTGAGTGATTAAATAACATATGCCAGATCATGAAAAATGTAATAAAAGGCTAGAGTTGGTTCAACAAGGCTGAATATTTAATTCTGTGGTTAGGTAGCATGTGATCTCTAATGACTTAGAGAGGAACATTCAATGCTGTGGAGACTGCACTTCATTTGTTTGTGCTGTCCCAACGGGTGCGTGACAAATCGGCTGCAGCGTGTTCCTTCAGCAGCAGCCAGAATCCACAGAAAAAGAGGCCGTGTGAGCTTTTAGTAGCTACCCATGAGAAAAGAGAGAGAAAGTACATATCAGACCCAGGTGCACTGCAGTAAGCCAAGCAGAAGAGAACAGTTTGTTAATGGGACTTTGAATAATTCACGTCACATGCAGTGATGGGAGGATTTAAATGCAACCTGGGGATTGGCATATTTATTCTTTAAATAGCTTACCATGAATTTGCTCAGAAGATTCATTAGCTTTTTTTTGCATTGACTTGCTGGAATAAAATGGGAAATTTGATGTTTTATGCTCTAAAAGGATGCCCTACGTATCATATTCATTACAGATCTATAACACTAAATGGTGCTACCAGCTGTCCATGAATATTGCATTCAATATCAATAAGTATGCCAGACATCCACAATATATAATTTAATTTAATGTGCAATCTCTTTTAGGTCAGTATTTTTTTATTATTATTATTTTAATTGATCCCCAAAAGCCTCTGCATTCAGTTCTTCTATTATTGCACGCACATATAACGAATGGGATGTGTTCCTTCTTGGGGGCAAATACATTTATGTGTCTAGAGACACATATGTCTAGAGAGCTATTAATAGTGGTTCATATTCTCCTAAATGCAAATTTTTGATGTTCTTCATTTGGAATCACGCAAAACAGCATTTAAATATTAATGTATACATACTGAAAGGTATATATATATATATATATATATATATATAGTTGGAGATGATGAATACATCTGGTTATGTAGTTACTGGCAATTGTGTCCTTAAAACCATGTTTTAAAGGACTTTTCTAGGTTAGACTGAAGAAGAGAAGCTCACTCAAACAGAATTCAAAAGCAGGGAAATTGTACAAAAGTTGGATCAATGGCTTGTAGTAGTTCTACTATCAGAGGTTACCCACTAACAACTACATCAGTGTGCCTAGGGGCCTCTGAACACAGGGACCCACTCTCTTGTGATTCCCCTGCATACCAGCTGTAGGACGAGCATGGGTTACAAAGATCTTTACCAGGAGAGGCATATCTAGGGGGATATCCGCGGGAGTGCTTGGAGTGCCTTGTTTCCCTACCAGAATCTGTTATTCCAGATGTTTTATGGAATTTTTGCCATGAGTGGCAAGCACGTGTGTTTTTAAAGTTTTTCTTTTGTTTACATTTATAGTGAATAAATATTTGTGAACTGACCTATAATTATCATCTCCCTAATACAATTTGTTAAAAGTCAGCTGTATTTTTATTATTGTCAAAAATATCTACAATATTCGTAAAATAGGGCCTTAAAATAAGGTATCTGCATGTATGCTATTCTCTCCCATGTGCAAGTCTAATTGTTGGTTACACAAACAAAATGCTCAGGGGGATGATGAGTATATTATTATACTCCCAGAGAATTCTATTTGTCAAACAGGCTTAGGGAGGTAACTGAATAGAAATGACAGCTTTTACTGCTTCCTGCTCTTTCCCCAAAGCAACAAAGGTACATAGGTCCCAGCTTTGCTGAACTTGCTTTATTTATTTCATAAGGTGAAAACAACGCGCCCTCCCAATATGGCACGCAGGCTGTAAACACCAGTAAGTGATGATCTTGTATACATGAGCATAACAAAAAGATGATTACATACCAAGTGAACCCAGTACAACGATTATCTTTGGTGCTCAACTGTGCATCAAAATCCCTTCCAGTGTCATACACATATATGAAAACACATATCCAGCCTGGGTGATAATTAGTACAAAACATTTTGTTAAGATTTCTGCATTTGGATGTAAATTGTGTAGCCAAAAAGTAGTTTGTTAAAATTAATTTGTATAATAATCTAACCTGCAAAATAATTCCTCCTGTGGTTACAAATGTGTCTCTCCTGATATCCAATTATGGATTTTAGCCCTTGAGATGATTAAAAAATAACCATGATCACCACTTCTGAAGATCTTGTGGTAAGTATTAACGGTTCATTTTCCAATTTGAGTTTTTCCTGTTTTTGTTTATGCATTTTCCTCTTAAATTATACTGTATACGGTAAACACCTTTTTTTCTGTTGTATTTTTCTGTGATCTTAATTATTAATTATTATGTCGTCCAAAAGATCCAACGTCCCCTCTTTCTAAAAGCACATCTCTTTAAGCTCTGGCTGAACCTGATCAGAAGGCTTAGCCACAAACCCATGCATTTTAGTTATTGGCTTAAGAAGCTCATACTATTTATTGGTTCTAAAAGCACAAATGTTCCATTTTAGTACACCAGTTCAGATGAGGGAAAGCATATTAGCCAGAAAAATATATCAATAAATATTAAGCAGCAGAAAAAATAAAATTGCTATGTGACTAGAACTTGAAAGTGGGAAGGCGTTTAAAGCATCTTTGACTTCTGTTCTTCCCATTCTTTCGGGTCAGGCTAAGCTCACACCAGCTTACCAGCTCTATGTTTATTTTTTAACATTCTGCAGTTGATAAAAATAAATATACAAACCTTAAATCCACAGTAAGACGGAAGTTATTCACTCACTAGTGAATTTTAACTCAAAGTGGTAACTAATCATTATTAGAAGTGAAATTCGAATGGAAGAAGGGAATATAGTATTGTAACTAAATTAACCCTGATAACCTCCACTGAACCTTGTTGCACAATTAACTACACCAGTACAAGATATATGGATAATCGATAGGTATCGGTGATTTCTTACATGATCTAAACAGTCTAGCAGTACACAATTACTACCTGTATTCAAAGGCTGTTATAATCCCCAAGGAACCTGTAGGTGCTAAGAATGTGAAAGGACAAAATGCCTCATTACTGAGTAAAAAGGCCTTGGCCATAGCTTGAAATGTTTACTATTCACACTGGTGTATCTTCTAAAAGGGTACACAATAGAATTCATTGTCCGAAAAGGAATGGACCAAAAAGCAGATGAAAAATTAGTCTCAATCATTTTCGGTCCTTTTGCTTTAATTGGAACAATTGGGAGGTATGCAGGAAAGGTATAACCGTATTTGCTCGATTCTAAGCAAATGCTCTGAAAAATACCCCTCATCTTATAATCGAGGTCGTCTTCTAATCAGACCCCCAAAAAATGTCCTCTGGGGCCAGGCTGCTTACCGGTGCTTTGGTCGTGAGCAGCAGGAGAACAGGAAGCTAGAAGAGTGTCACATAACTCTGCCTCCCCCCTCCTTCCTCTGGGGGCGGGGCCAAAGAAGTTGCTGGCACAGTCGGGCCCCTGCAGAAGTCTTCGAGTGAGAGATCTGCAGTTCAGGTAAGGGGGTGGGGGTGGGGGTTTGAGCAAGTATGTGTGATTAATGGAATGAATGAGTATTTAAATGTTTGTGAATGAGTGTGTGTGGGTGGTGGTGGTGGTGGTAGCATGGCATAGGGAGGCTGTACTCACACTCCTATCATCCCCAGGTTCCAGCATGTACTGGCTGCCTTGGCTTGATAGGAGTGTGATTGCTGTTAGCAGTTTTATATATATATATATATATATATATATATATATACCTCCAGAAATGCCTTTTAACCCCCTATATGCCACTCTGCCCCATGATATGCCTTTTAACCCCCTATATGCCAGAGTGGCATATCATGGGGCAGAGTGGCATATAGAGGGTTAAAAGGCACATCATGGGGCAGAGTGGCAAATAGGGGGTATAATGCATTTCTGGGGGCAGAGTGGCAACCCTGGGGGCAGATGTGCATAACTGGGGGGGGCAGGTTGGCAAATAAAAGGAAATAAAATATATATACCGTATTGGCTCGAATATAGGCCGCACTTTTTCCCCCCACTTTAAGTCTTTAAAGTGGGGGTACGGCCTATATTCGGGGTCTAGCGCCCGATGCCCGGGACATGCAGTCCCGGGCGCCGGGCAGGCAGTGGGGTTAGGATACAGATCCCCTGCAGCGGTGCAGGGGACCTGCATCCTACTCTCCGATACGCTCAGACAGCCTCCCCTGCCAGCACTTTCCATGGGGGGGGTGCCGGCACGGGAGGTTGAGTAAGCGCATCGTGCGGACGGTCACCGGCTGCGGAGGTTGTTTACCCGCATTGCCGCAGCCGGTGACCGTCCGCACGATGCGTTTTACTTCTGCCCCCAAGACTTACCAGAGCAGACACCCGGGAGTCTGCTCTGGTAAGTCGGGGGGGGCAGAGTGGCAGCATACCTCGGGGGGGGGGACAGTGGCAGCATATCTCGGGGGGAGGACAGTGGCAGCATATCTCGCGGGGGGGAGGAGGACAGTGGCAGCATATCTGGGGGGGGGAGGACAGTGGCAGCATCTTCTTTAAAAAAAGCACCAAACTTTTAGGGTGCGGCCTATATACGGGGGCGGCCTATATCCGAGCCAATACGGTATATTTTTCTCAATCATAGCTTTTATTAAATATGAAAAAAATGTTTACATGAATTAATATTTACTAGTAAAACTTTTTTTCCTATAGGGTAGTCTTATATGCAGGCTTTTTGTTTTTTTCCTAAATTAATATTTAGATTTTGGGGGGTCGTCTTATAATCAGGGTCGTCTTATAATCGAGCAAATACGGTATATACATGTATTATAACAGAAAATTACTTTTTTTAATGTTTTCCTGAAGATTTTGTTCCAAATAAAGCATGTGTATGATATGTGGATGCACATTATGCCCAAGATTTCATAGTATTACTTGATGATATCAGCGAGATCACTTTCCACGTCTGACTACAAGCTCTGTCAACAGCAGAGATGTGCTCTACTACACATGTATATCTGTGACTGTGTATCAGATTTATCAATATAAGAGCAACTGTGATTTAATTAAAAAAGGCCCTGTGATTGTATTGCAAAGTTACAGTCTAATCAGGAAAGCAAGCACGTGCTAGATGTGCAAGATAACGGTTGTAAAGTGATCTGTTCATTGATTCCCCTGCACATTCATTTTTGCATAAATTTCTCATCACTGGATGCTTTGAAAAGTAACCATCTGCCTAACTGAAGTGGTTTAATGGTCCGCATCTCATTATGGTGCTTTTGGTACGTTAACAGAAAAAAAAGAGAAATACGAAAGTACATTTAGTTCATCTGGATGTCACAAAAATCTAGTTTGTAAATCTCTAAAAGATACTTTCGTTTCCTTGGTGAATGCCATATATTTTAATGATTTCTGCCTCTTCTATGTTTTTTTCTTTCTTTCAGTTTTAAAGAGAGTTGTAAAATATTTTTTTAAGATAAAGCTGTCTCTTTGCTTCATTCTATATTTGGTACAAATCCATCAATGCAGTAAAACAAAATTAGATGATAGAAGGAGGTGAAAGTTTCAAAACGGAAAAAACTACACACAGCTGAAGTAGAACTAGATAAACATCATATAACATTTATTAAAAGCAGTATACAGTATACAAGCAAAATATGTGTAGCTATATGTTAGTTTATTAATAGCAAATAAAAATAGCCTGGAATGTCTGTATGTCTTTAATAAATTTAATTCTGTAAATAAAACATGTCTTAATTATATAAGAAAGCTGCCATCAGGCCACAAGGTTACATAGATGACTATAAAAAAAGGTCCTTCTCCTAGTCACACCTCTTAATACAGAAGTATACCTCTTCGAAATGCTTGGTTGTATGCAATGACCCTATAAACTTGGGCTTTCCCTTTTTAGTGCCTACAACATACGAGATGTGTGTTTAGAAAAACGTCTAACCACGACCAAACCTCACAATTGCTACTTATCTGTATTGTACTGGGCTTCTGATTGATGCCCTCCTCCCTAGCTTAGAAAGGCTAAAAGTGTCACCTATTTAACTGTACATAAAAGATCTCCATTAAAGATAAAATCATACAGTCAAACATAATGTCTTCTGTACTGAAGAGAATACAGCAGATCGGTCAAAAACCTGCCTTTGGGCAGAGATAGGTCCATGGAATGGGAAAAAAAACAGCTGAAAGAGATCTCTTACATAGTTACATAGTTCATAAGGTTGAAAAAAGACCGAAGTCCATCAAGGTCAACCCTTCTACCTAACCTTCCTCTTAGTAAAGAAAGTTTGATGATGATAACTCCTGGAATACTGGAAACTCAACCAGCAGTTTTACAAAATGAACATTGGAGAAGCCTTACCCTGCCCCTAGGAAAGTACTGAAATCCTTACATTTAGTGTTCTCCTTGAATGATGTTCTTAGTGGTGTATCTGCCCTGTTGCATGGGTTGCTGGAATATTTTTTCTATGGACAGCATGATCATTAATAAGATAAATTCACTGTAACTCAAGGTGACTTTCAATATTATTATTACATATTTTTGTAGCTCTTATGGAAAGTATAATCCTGACAAGAAAATGTTGTATATATTTTGAGATTCATTTCACATTTTCTACAAACAAACCATAACGATAATAATAAAACTCTTCTTACTAAGCTAAACTGAATAGGATTTGATTTCTGCTCTGGTGAAAACATAGTATTATAATGGCCCCCATTCAACTGTGAAAAAACTAGCATTATCAGTTTTACAAAGAAAAATATAATACGAATATGTTAGTTCAAATACACAAAATCTGTCTCTCAGCAGGATGTAAACTCAACATTTTCTGAGCTACAAACAGAGGATGACATAAGATAGCATAGAGATGAAGTCATTTCTTAACTGGAGACAAATCTAGTGTCTTATTGCAAAGTTGCTAATGGTTGTACAACTATGTTGTCTTAGTTTCCTTACAGGACCCTATATGTAAAGTATCTCATAATAAATACATGTTTCACTTGTTTACATATTGACATACTGAATTTTGAATACTCTATTTTTTCCAAGTGGGATAAAGACCCGGGTTGCTGACACATCCTTGCATGGGGAGCCAAGTGCCCCCCCATAACAGAGGCTCACACAAACTTACAACAAGACACACACACTCATGATAACACCCACACAATGTAGCACACAGGCACACTCACCTTAGCTTACGCAAAGCCTGTTTTTAGAGCAGATTGCACATGGTGTGCAACATCATGTTACATGATGACCTCACTGAATCCTGTCTCCACATGCCAAAGTGGGCCGTGGGCCATCCCTATTTGGAGCGGAAGCCTCCGTTCCCCCCAGGCCAGCCTGCTCCTGATAAAGCCACAGCACAGTATTATTTTCTTGCTTTAGACCACAAAGCTATCTGAAAGGGGTACCGCCATTTTCACGGTTTTTGGAAAACCAAATTCATATATTACATAAAGCTTGCAAATCTTGTCAGCATGTATAATTGTTTTGGGGATATTTGGTTCAAGAGTAAAGAATTATTTTACTAAAGGTAAGTTGATATATGTAGCTAAAGGTAGAAAAGTATCTTATTCATGGCCATTACTGGACCCGTGTGTGTAGTAAATCCTATAATATTAGCTATTCATAATGTGTCGCCCTTTAAGGAAAAATAAAGCACCCTTGAAAGGTAGTATTGCATACTTGAACAAGGGTAGTGCTACAGTATTACAGTATGTGACAGTAATTTCTTAATGAGACTTGCTGACTTCCTCCCGCATAGAGAACATGGGAAATAAGCACTAGCCAAACTCATCATCGAAGGGCCACAGGTGCAGTCAAATAGCAGGTGAAACTATATCAACATATCAAAGGGAATACGGTGTTTTAGCCAGTGACTTAAGTCAAGTCTGGTCAGTTGGGTTAACTCTGTTTCTGAATTTATGGTCCTAATTACAAAGTTTTTTAAAAATAGTATACATTAAAGAAGGAGCTAAATGAATAAGATACGCGGCTAATGTCAGGTTCCATGTAGTTTCTGTTTTAAAATGTAGCCCAATATATAAAAAACAGCATTGGAATAACTATAGTACTAGATTTTGTTTTTCAGAATTTCCATGTATTAGAGGTAAGATGTGCTAGCTGCCCATGGTATGCAAACTATATAAACCTGGGGATACAAGGATATATTTTCAGTTGTTAAAAAAAGGTATTTTGTATGTTTGGTTTTTCCTTGCATTAGCTGTATGCATCCGGATTACTAAACTTTTCTATATTGTCACTGTCCCGGCTCCGGACGCAGCCGGGAGTGTCTCCGTCCCGGCTCCGGACGCAGCCGGGAGTGTCTCCGTCACGGCTCCGGACGCCGCCGGGAGGAGGTCTGGCCGTGGGTCCCGTACGCCGGCCGTTCGGGACGGCGGTCGGTCCTCCGCCCGCGGCACTAGTAGCGGGCGAAGGGTTGTCCGCGGGTCCCGGGAAAACATCCTCCCGGACAGCGGACGACCCTCCGCCCGAGGTAGTAGGACACGGGGAGGCTTCGGCCCCGGGAACAGTAGTTCCCGGAGCCAGTATACTTACCCGTCCTCCGGTCGTCGGTCCGCCTCCCGGGCACGCTGCACGTTGCAGGAGGATTGATGGACGGCTGGGGGGCGTGGTTTTGGTCCTGGTCTGGGAGGGGCTTGTGGAATGGCGCCAGTTTTAAAAGCCGGCTGTGCCTTTCACAAGCACCCTGTTGTGGTCTTCAGTTCGTGTATCTAGCTCGTGCATCTTGTTTCCTGTTTTTGACCTTCGGCTTGCCTGACTCTCCCTTGCTCCACGATTCGGTACCTTTGCTTGTTTTCTCTGGTTTTGACCCCTGGCTCGTCCGACTACCTGCTCCGTGTATCAGACCCCTGGCTCGTCCGACTATCCGCTCCGTGTATCAGACCCCTGGCTCGTCCGACTACCCGCTCCGTGTATCAGACCCCTGGCTCGTCCGACTATCCTGCTTTGTGCTCCTGTCTCGTGCTGTGCCTTGCCGCGGCTCCTGCCGCTCAGAGTCTATCTCCAGCTGGTGGGAGGTTGTCCACTGTTGGGATCATCTAAGTCCTGGACTGCTGCTGCTGGGAATTCCCCTCTCAGTAGCGGTAGTTTGGGCGGAAGAACTTCTGCGGGGACGACCTTCCTTAATAGTCCAGCGAAACAGTGACATTACAACAGGGTCCTGGATCCATCTGAGCTTGGCAAGGTACTCTCCACCCACGGACAACGGCTGGATTCCCATGAAGTCCGTTTCTCCAGCATACAGGACACTTTAGACCAAATGGCCCGGGCTATTCAAGTTTTGGTGGCCAGATCTGATCCTGGCTCTGGGGGTTCTCCGTCTGCTTCCTCCACTTCCTCTCCAGTCGCGACTTCTCCTCCTGCTGCGAACACCGGGACTTCCTCCGTTCCCTCGTTTGTGAAACTCCCTGCTCCCGCTCGCTACCATGGGGAACCGGAGGCCTGCCGGGGCTTCCTTAACCAGTGCTCCATTCAATTCGAACTAACTCCTCACTTGTTTCCTTCGGAAAGAGCCAAGGTGGGATACCTGATTTCCTTGTTGTCTGGCAAGGCACTAGCCTGGGCTTCTCCCTTGTGGGAGAGGGACTCTCCTCTTGTGTATAACTGCTCTGCCTTCATTTCGGCCTTCCGGAAGACTTTCGACACCCCAGGCAAAGCTGCTTCTGCGTCCTTGTCTCTGCTTCATACCACCCAGGGCTCCCGTTCGGTCGCTGAATATGCTATTGAATTTAAGACTCTTGCAGCTGAGGTTAATTGGTCCGACGAAGCTCTCATCGCGGCCTTCTACGATGGCTTATCGGAACGGCTTAAAGACGAACTTTCCACCCGGGATCATCCTGCTGAATTGGATGATTTCGTCGCCTTGACACTCAAGCTGGACAATCGGATCCGAGAACGTTTGTCGCAAAAAGCCATGAAACGTGAACTCAGTTTTTCTCATCAAGCACGCTCCATCTCTCCCACGAATCCTTCTATGTCTTCTGAATCCTCCGAAGAACCCATGCAGTTGGGAGCCACCAGACTATCCACCATGGAAAGATCTCGCCGTAGATCTGAGGGACTTTGTTTCTACTGTGGCCTCAAGGGCCATTTTGTTCGCACTTGTCCCAGTAAACCGGGAAACGCTCGCACCCGGACCAAGTAAAGGAGCCTTGCCCGGGTGAGCTTAGTACCGCTCCTACGTTTTGTAACAATTTACTTGTTCCTGCTTCGCTGGAATGGGATGGAAGAAAGGTTTCAGTCTCCGCCATGATTGACTCTGGGGCTGCTGGTTCATTCATTGATAAATCCTTTGCCCTCCTCCAGAAGATTCCTCTCGTCGAAGTACACCCTCCTATCGCCGTCTCGGCCATTGACGGACGACCCCTTCAACCCTCCTTCATCACACACCAGACGTCGCCGTTGCTTTTCTCCGTGGGCCTGTTCCATCGTGAAACCATATCCTTCCATATCATTTCGTCCCCCTCCTGCCCTATGGTTCTAGGACTTCCTTGGCTCCGCGTCCATAACCCGACCATCAAGTGGTCCACTGGGGATATCCTAGGTTGGGGTTCGGACTGTTCCCAGCGATGTCTTTCCACCACCACCCCCATTCGTTCTGTTTCTGCCTTGCCTATACCCTTGGTGTATTCTGAATTCAAGGACGTGTTCGATAAAAAGCAAGCGGAGGTTTTACCTCCCCACAGACCTTACGATTGTCCTATCGAACTTTTGCCCGGGACACTCCCACCGCGAGGTCGTATTTATCCTTTGTCATTACCCGAGTCTCAAGCGCTTGAAGAGTATATTAAAGATAATTTAGACAGAGGATTCATCAGAAAATCTACCTCTCCTGCCGGTGCCGGATTTTTCTTTGTGGAGAAAAAGGATGGGGGCTTAAGACCTTGTATCGACTACCGGGGCTTGAATCGTATCACGGTCAAGAACAAGTACCCGTTGCCCCTTATTCCGGAATTGTTTGACCGATTGCGGGGTTCCACTGTTTTCACGAAACTGGATCTCAGGGGAGCGTACAATTTAGTTCGGATACGTAAAGGCGATGAATGGAAGACGGCCTTTAACACACGTATGGGCCACTATGAATATACGGTCATGCCCTTTGGACTATGCAATGCTCCCGCTGTGTTCCAGGAGTTTGTTAATGACATATTCCGCGATATCTCCCTTCAGTTTGTTATCGTCTATTTAGATGATATCCTTATTCATTCCTCTGATATACAGTCTCATCGCCTTCACGTACGTATCGTCCTGCAGCGCCTGCGCCAGCATCGTCTCTACGCCAAACTCGAGAAGTGCCTGTTCGAAGTTCCCCGAGTTTCCTTCCTGGGTTTCATCATTTCCGCATCGGGCTTTGAAATGGATCCTACTAAACTCGCGGCGATTTCAGATTGGCCTCAACCTCAGGCTTTACGCCCCTCCAACGATTTTTAGGTTTCGCAAACTATTACAGAAAATTCATTCAGAACTTTTCCAAGATTGTAGTCCCTCTAACCAACATGACCAAGAAAGGTGCTGACTGCAAGAATTGGTCTAGGGAAGCTGTCCTGGCCTTTATCCACCTTAAGAAGGCCTTTGCTTCGGCCCCGATTTTGCGTCATCCGGATGCCTCCAAACCGTTTATTGTGGAGGTTGATGCCTCCGAAGTTGGAGTTGGAGCAGTCCTTTCTCAGAGGAAGGACTTCAATGACAGGCTTCATCCGTGCGCCTTTTTCTCCAAAAAATTTTCTCCTGCTGAGATGAATTATGATGTAGGTAACCGTGAACTTTTAGGTATTGTTATGGCTCTTCAGGAGTGGAGACACCTTCTGGAAGGGGCAAGGAACCCTATCACAATTTTGACCGACCACAAGAACCTAGAATACCTTAGTCACGCTAAAAGACTGAACCCTAGACAGGCCAGGTGGTCATTATTCCTTTCCAGATTTTTGTTTATCATTTCATACCGGCCTGGATCAAGGAATGTCAAAGCGGATGCGTTATCCAGGCAGTTTGTCTCCGACCAAGACTCCAAGTCTGAACCTGAACCTATTATCCCTCCTTCTCAGATTATTGCCTCCGTCTCCACTCATCTATTTTCTACTTTGGTCTCTTGTATTCTCTCAGCTCAATCTAAAGCTCCTGTCCACAGTAAATGGCCCATGGACACCCTGTTTGTGCCGGAGCGGGAGAGGGAACGCGTTATGTCCTGGGGTCATGCGTCCTTAACCTCGGGTCATCCTAATGCCCAGCGAACCTTTCGGTTCATTCGTAGACAGTTCTGGTGGCCTACTATGCATATTGACTGCTTTGATTTTGTCGCCGCATGTACTAGGTGTGCTACTGCCAAAAACTCTCATGTCAAACCCTCGGGGTTACTTCAACCCTTGCCCGTACCCTCCCGCCCGTGGTCACATTTAGCCATGGATTTTGTTGTGGATCTTCCCCCTTCCCAGGGCTTCACCGTCGTTTGGGTGGTAGTCGACCGATTTTCTAAAATGGCTCATTTTGTTCCCCTCCCCAAATTACCCTCGGCCCCGGAGTTAGTTCCTGTGTTTATCAACCATGTCGTTCGTCTGCACGGTCTCCCGCTCCAGGTTGTGTCTGATCGGGGGGTGCAATTCACAGCTCTGTTTTGGAGGACCTTCTGTGCCTCTCTGGGTGTTTCCCTAGCCTTTTCTTCTGCCTACCACCCCCAAACTAACGGTATCACGGAAAGAACCAACCAGTCGCTTGAGCAATTTTTACGTCTTTTTATTAATGAACACCAGGATGATTGGGCTTTACTTCTACCTTGGGCTGAATTCGCTAGGAATAATACTGTTCACGAGTCCTCCAAGATTAGTCCTTTCTTTTGTAACTATGGTTTTCACCCTTCTTCTTTGCCTTCTTCTTTCGCTCCTTCTCAAGTTCCGGCAGTAGACCTATATGTAAAACAATTACCGTTAGTTTGGGACGAAGTGCGCCGTTCTCTGGTTAATGCTGCTCACAAGTATAAGCGTTATGCGGATCGGCGTCGCCGTTTGGGTCCCTCCTTCATGAATGGGGATAGGGTATGGCTCTCCACTAAGAACCTTAGACTTAAAGTTCCGTCTATGAAATTTGCCCCCCGTTATATCGGCCCGTTTCGAATTCGTCGTAAGGTCAACCCGGTCGCTTATGAATTAATTCTTCCCCCCTCCCTTAGGATACCCAGGGTTTTTCATGTTTCTCTGCTCAAACCCCTCACCTGTAACCGCTTTACCCGATTGACTCGCCGTCCTCGTCCTGTTGTCATTGATTCCCAGGTGGAATATGAGGTGCAGTCTATTTTAGATTCAAGAAAAATTAGGAACTCCGTCTCTTACCTGGTCCACTGGAAGGGGTATGGTCCTGAAGAGAGATCTTGGGTTCCTGCTCGGGACCTACACGCTCCTGCTTTGCTCCGGTCTTTTCATAGGAAATTTCCGCATAAACCTAGTATGTGTCGGCCTATGGCCGGCCCTCACAGGGGGGGTAATGTCACTGTCCCGGCTCCGGACGCAGCCGGGAGTGTCTCCGTCACGGCTCCGGACGCCGCCGGGAGGAGGTCTGGCCGCGGGTCCCGTACGCCGGCCGTTCGGGACGGCGGTCGGTCCTCCGCCCGCGGCACTAGTAGCGGGCGAAGGGTTGTCCGCGGGTCCCGGGAAAACATCCTCCCGGACAGCGGACGACCCTCCGCCCGAGGTAGTAGGACACGGGGAGGCTTCGGCCCCGGGAACAGTAGTTCCCGGAGCCAGTATACTTACCCGTCCTCCGGTCGTCGGTCCGCCTCCCGGGCACGCTGCACGTTGCAGGAGGATTGATGGACGGCTGGGGGGCGTGGTTTTGGTCCTGGTCTGGGAGGGGCTTGTGGAATGGCGCCAGTTTTAAAAGCCGGCTGTGCCTTTCACAAGCACCCTGTTGTGGTCTTCAGTTCGTGTATCTAGCTCGTGCATCTTGTTTCCTGTTTTTGACCTTCGGCTTGCCTGACTCTCCCTTGCTCCACGATTCGGTACCTTTGCTTGTTTTCTCTGGTTTTGACCCCTGGCTCGTCCGACTACCTGCTCCGTGTATCAGACCCCTGGCTCGTCCGACTATCCGCTCCGTGTATCAGACCCCTGGCTCGTCCGACTACCCGCTCCGTGTATCAGACCCCTGGCTCGTCCGACTATCCTGCTTTGTGCTCCTGTCTCGTGCTGTGCCTTGCCGCGGCTGCTGCCGCTCAGAGTCTATCTCCAGCTGGTGGGAGGTTGTCCACTGTTGGGATCATCTAAGTCCTGGACTGCTGCTGCTGGGAATTCCCCTCTCAGTAGCGGTAGTTTGGGCGGAAGAACTTCTGCGGGGACGACCTTCCTTAATAGTCCAGCGAAACAGTGACATATATAGTGTTTTGCCGTAGTATATTCAGCAGTCCAGATATGTCACTAAACATACCAGCAATGTCAATCTGTTAAAGGAATATTATATAAAATAGTTCACTTTACAGACAGTATTTCCTTACAGTTTATGGTATTGTAAAGGGAACAAAAAAAAATGCATACTAAGATGTGCATCTTAGTATGCATTAAAATATTAAAAATATTTAAAAAGGGGAACCATTATACAGAGCACCGTGTATTATTCAGGATTCACAATTTTAAATTCACAATTAAAAATATTTTATTCTTTCCAAAAGGAATAATATATTGACTTTAAAAGGATTTGTATTTTGGCTATTCTCTGTGTCATCGACTACACACAGGCATCAGACTCTTAAGTGGCTATAAAATGCATCACATAAAAAGCAATAAGCATTATCATTTAATACAATATGATGTCGCCTTCAAAAATATTGCATAACCTTTCATAGCAAGTATTCAGCAAGCCACCAAAACTCCCTTTAACTAGGGACACTTATACAAAATGTGAAGAACTGATCACCCTAAGTTAACTTGCAGGCCTACTGCAATTATTGGACTGTAACTGGCACATGTAGCCTATAATACTACATCCTAAATCAGGAAAGTATTGTCTGCTCTTGTTTCTGAAAATATAATATAATTTGCTCAGCATTGGTAATGAAGCACATAGTTGTTGGTATTGAGTTAATACAATAGTCTTTACCATACTTAGATATCAGAATGAGAAAATGTGACCAGCCTAGTCTAAACTATACCTCCTTGAAGCCACCTACATACATACGTCCAATCTACTTGCCCTTCCACTTCCAACTGGCCTGGTTTTTCACTATGTGACGTCCCATAGTTGTGCTGGAAGGGCCAAAACAAATGCATATATGTCATGAATTATCCCACTTTGTTGCTCTGTAGGGTTTTGAACCACCCAAAACTACCTTTCTCTACAAAACCAGCTTGAACGTGGGATTTCGAATCAAACACTAATGTAATTGTCTAGTAATCTATCATAGGTTACAAGAGTACTTTCTCCTCTGGGGTTAAAATTATGTTCTAATAGTGCTTCATGCCTCTATTGTTGATAAGAAGCACACTAGTGATAACATGGCTATAAAATAAGTATGAGAATGTTATTAGAATTAACATAAATAACAGCTGTATAAAAACATCTAATTATAGGATTACCCAACAGGTATCTCTCCAGCTGTTCTTAAGATACAGTTCCCTTGATGTTTGACCAACATATGGCCTGTGGCTAAGGCTGATCAAGCATCACTGGCGCAGAGATCACACTGATGAGCTGCCTTACGACTACCCCTGCATTACCCTAAATAGTTAAAATCTTCCTTAAACTATACTCTAGCAGCAACTAAATATATATTTTTTATACAGATATACTATTGCTTAGAATTCCAATTGCAGTAAATCGTCATTCTTCCTAAACTTTCTTTTTCATAACAATTCATTTCCTTTATACATGCATGATGCGAAAAAAGGTTAAGTTATTGCTGCCTTGCTGAGATATGCTATCACACAGAGTATTTGAATGTAAAGATCACCCTGACAATGGTTACACCCCGGACAGAAATTACTTTTGCAGTTTCAGATGTTCTGCTGTGATAAGCATAAAACATTTCCAAGTCTTTGTGCTAGATGTATGCATACACGCTGTATTATCTTCATATGAAGTGTTTCCATGCTATTGTCCAACTTGATTGCTTCTCTTTAAAGTATACCAACATTTCTTACACTTAATTCCAGTCTTATAAACAGATATGATTTTGGTATACAATTTACTACATTGTAATATAGTCTGCATATTTTCTAATTGAGTCTTAATGGCTTTGTTGTATGACATCATTGCTTACAGTGAAAAAAAGCAAAAAAAAAAAAAAAAAGTTATGTAACATTTTGGTCAAGTAAATGGAAGTGGACAACTGAGGTGATTTTGTACAAAATGTTCACCTCCCTTTTGGTCAAGTGAATGGAAGTGGACAAATCATCTGAGTTGTCCACTTCCATTCACTTGACCAAAAATGTTACATAACTTTTCTTTTTTTTGTTGTTGCTTTTTTTCACTGTAAGCAATGATTTACAAGGAATTTACACTCAACAGAATTTATTCACATCAACTTGTCAGTTGAGTGTATGGCAGTTGAAAAGCAACAGCAATTCAGATACTTGTAAACCCCCCATAACCACATAAGGCCAAGAAAAATAAATGGGAAAGAAGATGGATACCGGTTAGTTTCCTTCTTTAATAGGGTCCTGGAAAGATGGTATCAAGATGGTTAGTTTTTTACGTTTCTTGCAAGCAATCACAACGACTTACATTTGTTGTAGGCGGTACGGTAGGGTTACAAGATTTTCCTGTTTCATAAGGATCTATTTAAAAATGTTCACTGTAGGGGTATAATAAAATCATTACTTTCCACAGAAAAGGAGGTCAAATGTGTTTTATAGATATAAAGGGAAACAATGGAAGCTAGCTTTACCGATTCTTAATTATGTCCCGTCTATTTCTGAACATGCCCCATCCCATTTCAAGAACCTATTTTTGAGCTTCCATATGGCCTTGGCGCGGCATTAGGGCAGGCTCCACCAGAAGTTTAGAGAACCAGTACCCTGGTCACCACTTCCAACACAAATACGTTCTTATGTAAGGACTGTCCAAATCACACACAAATCACAAGTGCACAGGGAACATGTTTGATTATATGGTGCAAAGCAACAAATTTAAAAGGTAATGCAGTGAGTACTGGGAGTAGACTACATGCCCCAGTGACAACATATTGATACAATATCTTAGACTTCTATGGTTGCATAATGGATTTAGATTTGTAACCTTCTTGCCTATTCACAAGGCTTTGAATGAATACAGGCACCAAATTGTGCCGTGAGCTCATTTTATTTGCCTATACATTCCATAGCTAGCTCAAACAGGGTATAGTATAATATATTAAAAATATATAGTATACTGCTTAGAACAGTGTTTATTAATGAAAGAGTTCAAAAAGAAAAGTAATTGTGTAAAAACATGATGGCATTATAGCCTAAAATGAGAATGGGAAGAGGGGACACAAAAGAGTATTCCTTTCCCGGTGTGCCATTTCATCTAGGATCAGCCCTGCTAAGAATGCAGATAGAAAAAGGCTCCAGGCACTCAAGGGTTCCACTCAGGCAGGTTCATTTGAAGGAGAAGAACAACAACGTTTCGACCTCACGATGAGGTCTTTATCAAGTTATCATCCTGAGGTCGAAACGTTGTTGTTCTTCTCCTTCAAATAAACCTGCCTGAGTGGAACCCTTGAGTGCCTGGAGCCTTTTTCTATTTTGATTTACTGGGGAGCTGGCCCTTCCTGGCACAGCTAAGCACCTGAGTTCCTGTGGTGTGTGCAGATTCCTGATTCTGGTGACCTGCTAAGAATGCAGAGCATGAATCTTAAAAGTCATGATATTGTGTATATAATCTGAAAACATATTTTTACAATTTAAAATAAAAAAATCCATAATTTTTCATCCACATAGTTTACAAAAGTCGTATAAACTGGTTGCAAAGTAATTTAAACATCTCTCCAAAGCCATACCCCTAGTTCAGGTCTAATCACATCCCTTAATTGAAAAGTGTCAATCTTTGGTCATACTGGAAGGTTTGGAGTTATATTTATTCTGTTTCCATTATATCTTTTAAATAGCTGTTCTTTTGGCCTGTGTTTGGTTAGTGAACATATTAAAAATGAATTTTGCTGCCAATTCTGTAGTTTAACTTCTCGGATTATTGGAATATATATAACATTTATGGCTCGATCATTTCCTTAGAGCTATATATAAATTGTACAGTACCTTTTAGTTGCCAGAAGACACTGGTCAAATATTTAAAGAGAGCTTAGTGAATCTTTTTAAAACTAAATGATTACACCCAGCCTTTACGTAACTGAAAATTAGCACTTCCTTGACAGTTAAATGATGGAAAATGATAAATTGCTGTATAATTCAGAAATCCTTATGCTATTATGATACTATTAGGCCCTGAAATTCAGAAATAAGAAGACCCAATTTAATCTGAATGCCTTTAACACATAAATTACACATTTTGTGACATTTAGGGTCTTATCCAAGTGTAGTGCTGGAGCGATGTCAACTCAAACCCTTTTTGTCTGCTTATAGACCGTTTTTTTAAATCCACCCAATGGGTATTGATGCAAGACCCCTCAGAACGCCAGGGTCCTGGAATATTCCCTCTGTGTGCGCCATCTGGCACTGATTATATTTTACCCAGCCCAATATTCATGTAAAATACATACGGGAGTCTATTTTTACATAGACATCCATGCATTCCTTAGTTATTAGTATTACAAATTAAGGATTCAATGTACTTTTCCTGTACTTTTCAATGTATTGTATCTATGTATGAAGCCTTTAAAGGAAAAAAATATTTATATAAATACATATTTATATATATATATATATATATATATATATATATATACTGCATATTTATATATATATATATATTGTATATTGTATATATATACATTATATATCTATATCTATATGTATATATATATATATATATATATTATTGTCGCATCACTCAACTTATTCAAGTCATTATGATAAGTGAATAAGTGAAAAATTCAATAAGCTCAGCTGCAATTTGCTCATTTCCCAAAGCAACAGGGACATAGGAAATAAACTTTATTTTTTTATTTTAGTGGCAATAAAAAATCAAATAAAACACAAACCATAAAATTGATTATGCTATAGCTCAGAACACAACATAACAGTTGTGGTTCTTGTGGGTCTCCTATTGCTGTATATGAAACCAACAATATTTACTCCCTAGGTGCAACAAAACATTTCATGCAGTGCAGGACATTAGCTGAAACATCAAGCAGAAATGTGCCCAGGAGCTCTGCCATGAGGACCTTCCAGTTAATTGCAGCATCCATTATGCTAGTCTCATTGGCGCAAACATCTGCCTTCGCCTGTTAAAATATTAATGCCCGGAGCTGACCTCGGTATTGTACTTCTACACGGAAACATGCAGTCATAGTGCATAAAAACAAATGTATCTCTTCACTAGTGATATTCTGATGCATTCATACAGAACGACATAGAAGAATAAACACTAACTAATACAACTATTATACAGTAATATTATTATTATTTATTGTTTTGTATAGCGCCATCACATTCCGCAAAGCTGTTAAATGGGCAGACAGGACATAATATTAAATAACAATCAAGAAATATTTAGACTACTATGACAATTGTTTTATTACAAATTTCTATTCATAAGGTAGATTTTTATATCTGTCTAAAACATTTAATATTTATATAGATTTACAGAATTTGCAAAGTGTGATATCATTATATATTATTAAATTATTTGAAATATGTGTAAAAAGAATGTCAAATGAAGTCCTATTTTTATGTCTGCGTGGCTTTCTTAATAATAATAATGAACCCGGACAATTCCAGGTCTATCCTATCCAAATCATGCCTTGGACAAATAAGGTATTATCGGTAAATGCAAGTTAATGTTAGTCTTCATGACATGTAACTTTAAGTAATCAGCCCTGAAATAGATTCAAAACTACATTCTGGTATACAGTATTTTTTTTTAAAATGTTTTAATTTAGTATTTGATAAAATGGCAAGATCATAAATATCTAAGGAAAAACAAAATTAGAAGTTATTTTTAATATGTATAATCCGTCCACAAGGTCTGTTTAGCTCTTGGTATATGTTTACCTGTTTTTTTTTCTTTTTTGTATACTTTTTTCCTTGTTACTAATTACACAACAGATTTGTGCTTCAGACACACAATAAATGATAAGGCATTACCTGCAGGCATGAATTAGTAAAATGAACTACTGCATTGCCCTAATTGTCTAATTATCTTGGTAGTAAATTGGAAATGAATGTACTTGTACGCAGTGTTATAAAGTGGGAGCTCCCTACACTGAAACATGAAAAAGCTCTTTATTATAAACATGCATCCCTACAAAGAGCATGGCCTCTGTTCCTTATTTTAGAGATGCTTTCCAATGCCAGGAAGCACTCTTCCAGGGTAAAGTTGCTTCTATAGCTTACAATATAAAGGTTTCATTCATTTGGACAAATGGAAATGCAAGACTGGTTACTCACCGCTGACTATGGTGCTTAGTCCAGGTGCCTACAGAAACTTGATTTTTTTGATTAAACATGCAGTTTCATATTTATAGGATCACGCAGAATAGTGTTCCTTAACCTGTACAGCTCAAATCATGTTTACCCGGTTTTGAAGTACCTCTTAGACTATTTAAAAGTAGCCCAAAGACAACATGTATTATAGCCTGAAAAACACACACAAAGAAGACATGCTAATGAATGAATGAGTAAGTTAGTGAGTGAGTTAATTCATGAATGTTACAAGTGTTTAGGTAGTCTACTTACGGGGCAAGGGTGGCACAGGCAGGCTACTTAAGGGGCATAGGTGGCACAGACTGCCTGCTTTAAGGGCAGAGGGGGCACATGCAAGCTTTTTAAAAGGCAGAGGGGTCACAGGCAGTTTACTTAAGGGAAAGGGGTGGCACAGGCAGACTACTTAAGGGGCAGGGGTGGCACAGGCAGGGTGCTTCAGAGGCAAAGCCCTATAACAATCAATGTCTGGCTTAGTATACAGTGATGGGGGTTATGCTACACTACCACCAATGTCTGGCTCAGTGTATAGTGATGGGGGTTACGCTGTACCACCATCAATGTCTGGCTCAGTATATAGTGATAGGAGTTATGCTGTACTATATCTGTTTAGTAAATGTTATTTATTTAAACCTTTTTAATGTATTTATACGTTAATTTTTTTCAGACTTCTAGTTTATTCCAGTTGACATACAGTTTACACATTTTTTAAATAAATATTTTTGCCATTATTTATTTTCTTGTGGGTGTCTTTACATTTTAAAGTGAAAGACGATGCCACATACAGGATCCATGGTGCCAAATACTCTAGGTACGCCCCTGCTCTATTTGCTTATGAGGGATCCATGCGTGTTACGCTCAAAATCAACTGGCTCCCCAGGTGAATTCCTAGAAAGACCTCCCATTGATTTGAATGGGAGCACTTTCTTGAATGTGATTGGCTGCCATAATTGGTATGAATACAGCAGCACAGAGGGAGTGGTGTGTTACAGCTCTTTTGAAAGGTAAGTGGCTTTTTTTTCTTATAGGTAAAGAATGCATAAAAAAACCTCTAAAGTACTTTAATATGCATTCTTCATTGGCTGGGCTGTATGGGACACTATACTGTCCTTTATTTACATGTCCATATAATTAGATGTAACATGGGAATTTCAATGATTGGCAAATATCAATTAAATACTAAACAGAGCCACGGTACAGGTCCCAGTTGTTTATCAATGTACATAAAAATAATTATGAAAAAAATGCCCTTATTCCATCCACTACAAAATACAGCATAGCACAGCTGTACATTTTATGACATGTTAAAACACCACATTTCCCCATAACATTAACGTTAGAGCTCCTTGGGGAACAGAATTATGTGCGATTCTCCCCTAGAGACTCTTTACCCTGTCTTTAAATCTAGCTTGCTAATAGAACGCATAACTAAGGGACACCATACAATGAGAAAATGCGTATTGCCAAGTAAAAGCTGTTCCACAAAGGAAACGCTCTCCTGATTCACTGCTGTAGTGTTAAGAGTGTCACACGGTGTATCTGTTATTTTGTTTCCAGGTTCCATATGAGTTTGCTCATGATCAATGATTTCACCCTGTGCTCTGACTAATGTTCTCTGCTTGCTGAAAACATTCTCTTTCATTAGTTGGTGTACAAGAGATATGCTTTATACACCAAGCATCTGGGGATGTTGCTTTATTTATTCCTCATTCTTTCACAGTTACCAGACCATAAAAAAAGAACTCATGTAATCTTTACTCTGTTAGATGGTAACAAATAGTGTTCTATTGTGAACCACTAAGCTGTGTCACTAATAGGAAACAAGTACATTACAAATTATACTGCGGATAAATGGGCTTCAGCTACACGACTCCACACTGGTGATGTGCGTAGCTGCAGTTTTTCCAGATATTTGACGTTAATTACAACCTTAACTCTTTTTTGCTTATTTTATGTGCTTGCATCCCACTGAACCACAACACAGTACAAAAGCATTGTAGCTGCAAAGGTAAAGTATAAAGGCGTTAGATTATGTCCTAAATGTATAGAGACTTGGTGTGTTTTTATATAATCACAGATAAATCCTAATACAGTTTTTTGGATAAATACATAATGGTGTCAGATGAACCTTGAAGCTTGACGCTAAGAAGGGTATACTAACATAAACAAAATTACAAAATAAGCCCAATTGTAGATTGCTGCGGAATATGATGGCGTTAAATAAAACAATAAATAATAATCCTCATTATACACTACATATTCTTCTATAAATAACACTTTCATATGTCGAAAGTGGAGATTAAGGTACATATATATATATATATATATATATATATATACACTTCAGCCTTGACATGACTGGCAGGCATCCCTTTCGCTGGGTCACATGACATTATGTGATGTTGGCTGACCATGTACAGGTGAGTTCTTTTTCAGCTACCAGTAAAACCGGGCAAACAGCAGCAAGAAGCTAACTGCCTTGGTGTGTTTAGGGTACATTGGCACCTAGGTGTAATGTATCTGCTATACTTGACTAAATTGACAATGCTACCAAATGGCAGCGGATATTACATTCACCTAGACTGAGGTCAGCAATGTGGAACCCTTAATAACTGTTGGCCCGCAACTCCCATCACTCACAGCAGACAACAATACCAACAGGGCAGCACTTAATCAACGTGATCCTCAATGTGGATTTCATTTAACTCTAACATGATTACATAAAAATCACCTGTGTTCTTTCTTTCTTTGAAAGTTTTAAGTTCATTTGGCAATATTTGGCAAGCCGAGAGGTTATGTCATCATCCAACTCTAAATAGCATTTAAAAAAACCTCATCTGTGTATCATATTAGCTGATGACACATACGATAATTGTTAATGTGATTTGCAGTGTACTAAGAAAGAGGACAGAGCTACAATTTAATAATCTGTGATTCTATAATTGTACATCTAAACAGGATTTTAATGCGATCCTTATATTGAATTTGCTTCATTTATATAATGGGAAAAAAAGAACAAGCCTACCCACCAGCTTTTCAGAGGGAGATTTTTCTTCACTTAGATGTTGGGATTTAATTACATGTTGACGTGCCCTTTTAAAGTTAATTACAGACTCACTATGAAGTTGGAGTATATATGAAACATGAGGATGTCCTCCAGATCAATCATACTGCAGGTGTGGATCTTGTACTAGGTACTCAGCAAAAAGATCCAGCCATATATTCCAGGGCACATATAATTTCACCATATTGCTAACAAGCACATTTAATGTTATGTATACATTTATTGAATCAGTTTCTGTTATATCTTTCACATATGGTAGGGAACCATATATAGGTTAGCGTTATGTGTCCTGGAAAACATGGCTAATGGGGTACTAATAATGCAAATGCAGATCACTATTTGGATCTCATTATGATCTACCCCCTTTCTCCCCATCTTTTACCTTTGCCCTTTGTTTTTATCTTCTTTAAGTCCTATGGAGTGCGAGGTCTGTTTCTTCAGACCTCTGCTTCAGTGCTGTGCTCCCTCTCTGTGCATGCGGCTTCCTTGTTGAGTGCCGGGATCTGATGTCATATCCTGGCGCTCAGCATCAATCGCTGACACAGTGTTGGGGAGCGCTCCCTTAATTATGTGCTGGGATCTCCCCAACCGTCCCTGTACCCGCTGAAAGTACCCAGACAAGCTCCCAAATCTCGGCATTGTCCTGGGTAAAACAGGACAGTTGGCAACTATATTATCATATGCATCGAGTATCCCTTTAAGTGGGTTGTTCATCTACAAGTAGTTAAATCCAACTTTGAATATAGGCAGAAACAAGGAGATAAAAACACAAGGTATGCAGGGATGGGTGGTCCAGGGGACAAGGAGGGCAACTGACCACAGAGTTGGTATTCAAACAGGACCACCCCAGTGTGGCCTTTTACACTGGGCTAGCTCACTTTGGGAGGTAGGAGCTCAGGGGGGTCCTGTAACAGTAGTAGCAGGGAAGCCAGTCACCAGACAAATACGCTTCCACTTACTTATATGCATGCATGTGTATTTACTATATAATATACAATTATCACAAGTCAATGGTGCATATTCCCATTGGGAACTTACTTATGTTTTGCATCTCAAGCAATCTCATGCAACATAAGTGCAACTATGGTAAGCTTTTTTTTAAATTGATTTCAGGGAGGATTGTGTTAAGAGTTATAAGCCATAAGATTTATAAGATCTACTGTGAGTAATTTGTAAATTTACATCCAACTTAACCACGTCAAGACCAGATAAGAATTGGAGTTGTTTTGTAATTTCTACCATATATTTGTTAAACCATGATTCCCCTTTTCCTATTTGATGTACCCACACAAATTATACATGGTTTTGTTTAGGACATAATAATAATTATTAGTAATATCAGTGGGCTCAATATAACATATATTATTATTTGTTTTTTTAATTTATATATATATATTTTTTGGAAGATGGAGAAGTCACTTACTTTCCAACTTCTCCATGGTTTGACTATTCTATGATTGGCTGCTAGAATAAAGGAAGAGTACCTTCTGGGCATGTGCAAGGGGGTCTTCATTAATCACATAGCCCCCTGTGTGCAGTTCGATGTGCCAGCGCTAAACTTGACTGACGGTAAATAAACCACCTGTCTGGAGATGTATTAGACTGAACACATCTCCAGCACAGAAAATTGCTGGGAAAGGGGAAGGGGCAAATGCAGAATCCCCCTGGGCATGTGAATGTAAATTCTAAAGGGACATCTCAACTATCATATCCATTAAATTGGGGTATCAGGACTGCTGGTCCCTCTCAGATATGGTACTGGTCCTGTCTCAGATGCATACCCTAGCAGTCATGTAAAGTAATTGGCCTGATACCAAAAATGCCTCTATACAAATTGAACAGATCAATATCCCTAGCACGCACTAGCTAATTCCATGACATTAGTGTTTACTGTACAAAAATGTAGTATATGAACGCATGACTATATTATTTTACAGACACTGTGGCCATGCTTATAAATAGTTTACAAAACAAGTCATCTACAACCCAATTTCCCCTTGATTATATGCACATTAAAAAGAAAATAGCACCATATCTTACATTTATTGATTGTTGTTTACTAGATTTTAATGGCGCCATTATATTCTGCTGTGCTGTACCTTATGCTATTCCTTTACATGAATTGTGTTGTAGATTTCAATCTTGATTTATGTTACCCCCCTTATAATAAAATAGCTTAATAACTGGACTCCAGATATATTAAAAATCCATCTATCAATCAAGCCATTTTTCACAAGCTTTGCATTCTGGATTATGGTCAGGACCATTGAGCCATGCAGTAGAGTTTTGATGACACAGTGATGATCTGCTGACTCTTAGAATCACCATTGACCTCTCTAGATTGTGGTAATAGCATAGTCAAGTTTAAGATAAAGCTGGTGACGAATTTTGTGGCACCATAAAGCCTCATATTCCTGATACAGAACCTCAAGGATTTGAAAGGATTGTACGTCATGATTAAACAATGCTGGGTTAGTTGTCCAGTGGAAGTAGTACAGGTTAGCAACAGATACCAAAAAAAATGGTGAAACTGTAACGATAGCCAAAGAATCTTGAAAAATGAGACAGTGTTGCATCTCTGCAGGTCAACAAGACAGTACCCCAAAAAATATGCAAAATGACCAGATGTTTATAATAAATAATATTAAATCCAAAAGAAAAACTCCAAATGGGTTAAGTGAAACACAAATCTTGGTTGACTTAAAATAGCTCTTCTTGTTTTTAAGCTATAATAGATGAAAAAAGATGAGTTAAATCTAAAAACCTAGTATTAATCAATTAAAATGAACTTTTCATAATATAGTTTGCATATTTAGACTAACTATGGTGATTAAAAGAAGTGCCGTTGCTTATCCTTTCAATTTGTTTTGATGCTTATTTTTTTACTCAATACACTCACTTAGGTGAGTGCAAGAAGGGTGTGTATGCGTACTCTTATAGTTAACACAGAATCAAAAAGATAAATGTTTAAGATTTTTTTTTAAAGGCAAGTAGTTTTTTTTAAAGTAGGTCACCTAACTGGAACAAAAAATATAATGTAAAGGGGCAAACTGAATCTATTTTATTTTCTAGGGCTGTCTACACTGAACAGAAGTTTAATATATCAAATAGACCTAATGGTAAAAATATACTATTCTGGCTAGCTGTGCAAGTATAGAAAATGCTGAGTGAATGTACTTACTGCTAACATAGCTTAATCATGCATGTCAAGAACTATCAGGCTTCTAATACATTTCCGCCATTCATTCAGGGACAACACTTTTCTTATTTATCAAATCAAGATCTTGACTACTCAATAAGCGGTCTAGAAAGTCTCTCCACTTGTATCATGTAACTACGTTTAGCATTAGCAACTACTTGTAAGTACAAACTACTCAGTAACTTGGCATTATAGAATGTATTGAGGTCGGTTCAATTTATACATTGATCCTGCTGGCAATTGGGGGAAAAAAATATTAAATGTTGATTTTATAAAGACAGTGGGAGGATGTCATGGTCAAAATAGCTTGAGCTGACAAAGAGCTAATTGTCATGCCATCAGCAGCTTCCTGGACGTTTTATAAAATCCCCAAATCCATAATGAAACCCGGCTTCTCACTTGAACTAAATCTTACTTTTTACACTATTACACTACATAAAAAATATAATCTAAAAAGGCATGATGAGTACATGGCCAGATTCTGAGGACCACACCTTCCAGAGCTATATCATCTATCGTTCAGTAATGGTCGACCATCCTCATTAATTATTTTCTACCAGTTAGGTCACGGTTAAAAATATAATCCCTGCTTGAATACTGGTAAATTACCCAAAAAAACTCTTAGGTTTTCTAAGAGAGCCAGTTTTAAAACAAGTGGGTTACTTTAAATAGAGCATTTCTGTACATAATCTGTGTACCAAAAAGGGCCATTTAAGGATTAATAATTGAAAAGGTCTCAGGGTCAAGTCATTAAGAAAGTTCCCAGTTAGAAGAATTTATAATGCATTTTCTCTTCCTTGATAAATAGCCCACAGAATTTGTGCATTGATTGGATGACACTAACAGCAATTGTAATGCTCGTTGGTAGTCAACATAACAGATTGATTACAATTCTGCATACCTGTGTCACTTTCATAACAGAACACCTATACAATACGTGGTTGCAGGTACATCTAGGTGTATATTTAAAGAGATGTATATACATACATTTCTTTGGTCATTTTTCTCAGAATGCTAAATTTATTGTCACAAATAAAATGTTGTGGCATTTAAGGCAAAAGACCAATATACTTTTGAAATATACTTTAATTTTAGATGTAATTGGTTTTCAGGGCATGTTTCCAGGAAAAAATAAATAATTTACAGGGTCAGTAATTTTGGGGCATTGTCCCCTGAAAATACGGTCATCGGGTCATTCTAATCTATATGCATTTTTTTTCTTACAATGATCAGTTGTGTTATTATAGGAATGCTAGATAAATACAATCTTGGACAACACAATTAAAACAAAACCCTATGCTGTTAATGACATTAAATGCAATAAAAATATTTGCTTTCTGGACTTGTCTATTCAGGGTCCTTAATGTCACATCTGATGTTTTCAGTTATGGATATAGTTAGTTGTAATGATGACCTTGGTACTAGTGGCAAAAAAAGCAATCATAAATTGGATATGAATAGAACTGCTTGGTATTATCTTCACATGTTCAAATGTCACAGAGTGAGAGTCTGTCATTTCAACCTAAGTAGAACAAAAAAAATGATTATACAAATGCAGAATGCCTGCCCATGCTACCTAACAGAAGTAGCAGCCAATGGGCAAATAACCATGCTTTGATAACAACGGGCTATTCCTTTGCAAAGCTATTATCAAAAAAAAATTATGACAAAACATTGAGAAGAACAAAAAATTACTATTATAAATACTCTTAAAAGTGGCACTTCCTTTTTAAATGTATATGCAGTTCAGTCTATGAAAAGTGTGAGCAGTACATAAAGAAATACGGCTCTAAAGTTGTTTTTGTATTTTTCCAAAGGCCATCATTTACTTTTATAAAGCTACTATGAATTGCTCGAAAATGTGTAGCTTTATATTGCTGTATATTTTTCCTGACTATTTTATAAACTTGTAGTAAAATATTGATGTTCAGATTTGAAGCAAGTTGATTTTACTACATATTTAACAGAACTTGTAGACTTTGCATATGACAGTCACACTACAGCATACAATAAGCATATCTCTATTGTAAACCATAGATAAACATTTACAGAGTACATGACATGGCCCGATGTAAGGACTGGTGGACCTTTGGGAGAATATTTTATGGTACCCATCCCTCTCTAAAACGTAAATTAAGTTGGGTTAGAAAAAAAATTGACAAAATTGGACAATCCATGCTTCCTAGTAGCTGACCTTATAGTCTGATAAAGCCTTTCCTGACCACATACACTATTTACCTTTATAAGACATTGACGCATAATTATAATATGCAAAATAATCATGAGTAAATCTTTTAAGAGGTACTGCTCTAATCTTAGAAAATAAAGGTCTGAATCAGAATTGCAATCCTCAAGAAAATGGAAAAAATAAATTAAAAAAATAAAAACAGGAATACATTTTTATATAAATCTGAGTCAATATATCTCATTTCAATCTATAAGAAAATCAGTATCCAATTATTGGTGATATATTCCTCTCCGGCATTGAATCTAGTCCGATATCGCTTTAGTTTACATGTAAGATAAAATTTACCACATAACTTCATAATGATCTTCATAATTTAATGGCAAGGTTATAAACAATCTCTGGTGTTAGAGGCCCGTACACAGTCTGTTAAAATAACAGCTTTTTGACAATTTATTGGACATCTGTGGGAAAGAAAGCTATTTCATACAACAGTGCTAGATACATGGGATACCTTCTGTGCCTGATTCATTTTGGTTTATTGATTAACAGATATAAACGGGTGCCTAGGATCCTTCAAAAAAACATATCCCTTATAAACCTGTAAGATTATGCAGCAAACTATGTAAGTCAACCTAAAACGACTCCACTTCTTGATGTTTCATCAACGAGTCTCTGCTAAACGAGGTCTTAAGATGATCCTCATCGGGGAAGCTGTGCATAAGTAAGAATTTTCTATACAGCATTCAAGTAAAAGTGTAAACCAGAGGACCTCTATAGGTTGCTTGAATCCATGAGAAATGTACATTAATCCCAAGACCGGTATGACGTCACAAAACTCATCTGGGGTAAGTAAGGACTGACTGAATTTCGGAGATGCTCCAGTACTCAATTATGGGTCATTATGATGTTCCCTACTGGAAGTGATTTCAAAGATGCTACTAAATCATATGTCTAATTCCCATGTGTGGATTATAAGAGAACACTTTTGAAATGCTTTTTTGTATTTTCTTCTGTCTACATTGAGATAAAAATGATTGTAAGTTGGATAGGGAAACAATTGTAGGTATATATATATATATATATATATATATATATATATATATATATTCTACAGTGATTTTTTTTTAATTAAAAACCCAGATTTCTGTTTTTTGGCATTCCTAAATTGCTTTGTATGGCAAAAACACACACAAAGGTACTTCAAAATTACCTAAAATCAATGGTTCTTACTTTAGTTGCATCATTTACTTTGTACACTGCCTGATAATTTTATCATGTGCCGACATACTCTAGACAACCCTGTTGTTCTCAAGGTTACAGCCCTTTATTCTATATATGTGATAACAAAAATATTATAATATACTTATAATATTTAATATTATAAATATATTATCTATCTCTCTATCTCTAGGTTATTCTGTGTCTGTGTTGCTAGCCATACCTTTAATATCTGTGTGTGTACATTTGCCATAGTTTTTTTTTTTTCTTCTTTAACCCATGGCATTGTTTCTCACTGCACATCCATAATAAAAAAAATGGTAATTTGAGAGAACACATAGTATACTCATATACAATAAGTTCTAAGCAACTTGTTCAAAACCTCATGCTTAGTTCACTTTAACAACTACTTCTATAATGCTGCCTTATTAAAATGATTCGATGTTGCATTTGTAAATCAAAAAAACAAAACTTGGATTTCATTATACCGTACATTCTACAAGAAACACGATGTAAAAGCTGCTGCTATATTAATATGCTATAATTATAACTGCATCAGTCTGCCTTAGGTGTATTTCCCAAACAGGTCAACCAAGGGGCTATAAATCATACAGTCACTTCTGCATTCCCTCTAGGCAAGGTAGCACCTATTATATATATTTAGATAGATAGATAGATAGATAGATAGATAGATAGATAGATAGATAGATAGAAATATTTCTGTACATATCCTTTTTATTTTAATCATCAATGTAATGTATACAGGGTTTTGGAAGTATCTTAGCCTAGTTCTGTGATTTGATTGCAATATATAGCTAGATCTAGATTTATTTTGATATATGTGTCATAATGTACTCAGATGTATCTGAATTCTTTGGCCTTTAAAGTTTGTTTGCCTTTGCATAACATAAGCCTTCCCCAAAGCTCAGCTCCAAATATTTATTTCCTCTGGTAAACAATGTGGCACATGAAACATTGCAAATACAGAACTACTGCAAGGCAGGCTTTTATATTAACCCTTTACGTGCTCAACTGATTGCTATATATATATACCGTATATATATATATATATATAAAACACCTTTCATCAACTATACTATATACTATACTACTTCATAGATTCAAATAACTATAGATTCAGATAACTACCAAGTACAATGTTTTATTGGAAACAAAAGCGCACCCTAAAGCTCAAACCCAATACATCCTACTGTATTGATCACAATGAGTAATATGTGCATTAATGTTTATAACAATGAATAAAACAAGCAGACAATGCATAAAGTGCTCACAGGGCAAAGAGATCTGCATGCAAACAGTGCACCTGCTTGAAAACTGACCGGGTAACAGGGATGTGTACCTTCTGCAGTGACACTGCCACAGTATGTGGGCTGCCTCTTGAAAAGTATAGAAAAATCCCATAGCCAAGCATGCAGCACACTCCAACAAACAGATAACATTTAAAGCCCTGTCTAAGGCATTGGGCTCAACCCTGGATGCTCTCAATTCTGAAATATCCTGCTTTTAAAGCATTTTTCTTCTTGCCAAAACTAAGAAAAATCCCCCCAAATAAATGCTGATTCGATGCAAAGCCCAACTGCATGCCTCCTGATCGTCACTTACCAGCAGCGGTCCTTAAGTAGAAAGTGGAGCTCCAGCTTATGATTGCTGCTCTGCTGGTGCTGCAGGAGATACTGTATCCTAGGAAGATGCTGCTATCAGTGTGCACGGGGAAGGAGTGAGTGAGTGGAAATGCTGAACTGTGACCAAAAAAAAATAATATACAGAGGACTGAGGCATCAGGATACGCTCTGTGCACATCCCTCTGAGAATGAAGCCAGGTGCAGGGCGCGCTCCCGCAGAGAGGCGCGGGCACGTCACACAGCAGCCTCACCAAGCCACTGTCACCGGCTGCTCCTATAGAAGAAGGAGGAGGAGGAGGTGTCTCACATGCAAGCCACTCTTCCCCTGTCCTGTTCTACCTAACTTCAGGCAGCATATAGCAGAGTCCCCTTAATATATATATATATATATATATATATATATATATATATATATATATAAAATATAATATAACAATGCCCTCATTGCATTGCCATATTTATATACAGTATATATATATATATATATATATATATATATATATATATATACTGTATATAAATATGGCAATGCAATAAGGGCATTTCCTTATTTCCTTGCCATGTGTATGTATATTAATATAATAAAATTCGGTACAGAGGGAATTTTCTAACGCTGCTCGTATAGCTGCTTATTCTTAATTTTATATTACTATAATAAACAAACCTTAAAGAGTTTTTATTCTGCAGTAGTTTTGGATTTAACTCTGCAGACTCTGCCAACCATTGCTGATCACACCTGATGAAATGTATAGTCCAATGATGTGTGTAAAGTTGGAGATTGTTAAAAGCTTGGTTGTTGATAATAAAATATTACTGGGATGGATTGGAAATTAATGTGAAGTTTAAATAAAGTAGCCTCTCAACATTGAGTAGAAAAATCGATCAGGCTGTATTAAGTAAATATGTGAGGAATAGATTTAAGTCAATGTAAATATGTAGAGGTCTATTTCACTTTTTCTTGGTATCTCTCAGGGGCGGGCTGGGCCGGGGGGCAATTGCCCCCCAGGCCGCCCTAAATCCGGGCCGGTGGGCCGGACGGACGACCGGCAGACGAGCATTCAATGCAGCCGCAAAGTCAAAAACTAAGCGGCCGCGAGCAAGATTGAATGCGGCCGTCATGCCAGTTAGTGATGTCCGGATCATGAACGAATCGTTCATTTGATCCGGTTCTTTTTAGTGATCCGGATGAATCGGTTCACTAGACTGAACGATTAATTTGTAGCGGTTCAGTCTGTGAATCATGCAGCTGTAACCTGATCCTAGAGCTGTGAGTCATCTGCAGAGCACTCAGACACAGACTCTGGGGTCAGGTTACAGCTCATTAATTCACACAGGAACGATGACTCATAGAGTCGGAGAGTCGTTCAAAGAGTCGAATGATCCGAAGAGTCGAATGATCCGAAGAGTCGAATGATCCGAAGAGTCGAATGATTCGAATCTTACAGGGATCCGGATCTTACAAGGATCCGAATCTTACAGAGATTCGAATCATTCAGAGAATATTACTGATACCATACTTTTATAAATAAATACATTAATAATGTTCACACTGCCCCCAGGATTTAGATTCCCCTGAGTTTGCCCCCCTTTACCTATAACTGCACCTACAGTTAACTTTATTAAATTAATTAAATTAACCCTTAGTCATCAGCATAAAATTAACCCTTATACCCCATCAACCATAACTGCCCCTGAAATTAACCGTAAAGATCCCATTAACCATAACGGCCCCTGAAATTAACCCTAAAGACCCCATTAACCATAACGGCCCCTGAAATTAACCCTAAATACTCCATTAACCATAACTGCCCCTAAATTAATTGCATCTACTCCAGATAAATTACCTAATAAATTGGTATGGTTGATGGGGTCTTTAGTGTTAATTTGGGGGCAGTTATGCTTAATGGGGTGTTTAGGGATAATTTAGGGGCAGCTATGCTTAATGGGGTCTTTAGTGTTAATTTAGGGGCAGTTATGCTTAATGAGGTGTTTAGGGTTAATTTGGGGGCAGTTATGCTTAATGGGGTCTTTAGTGTTAATTTAGGGGCATTTATGCTTAATGAGGTGTTTAGGGTTAATTTGGGGGCAGTTATGCTTAATGGGGTGTTTAGGGTTAATTTAGGGGCAGTCATGGTTGATGGGGTGTTAAGGGTTAATTTTAGGGGCAGTCATGGTTGATGGGGTGTTTAGGGTTAATTTAATGGTGAGGGTTAATTTAATTAATTTAAGTTAGCTTAAGGTGCAGTTGCAGGTAAAGGGGAATGTAAATCCTGGGGGCAGTGATTATTAATGTATTATTTATAACAGTATGGTGACATTCTCTGAATGATTAGAATGCCAATGAAGGCAGAGAGTCGTTCAAAGATCCGGATCTTACAATGATCCGGATCTTACAATGATCCGGATCTTACAGTGATCCGGATCACTGTAAGATTCGGATCCCTGTAAGATCCGAATCTTTGAACGACTCTCTGCCTTCATTGACATCACTGGAGGCAGGGGGAGGAGTCATAATGAAAGGGGCGGGGCCAATCGTTAGTGTGCCTGCACGGAGTTACTGGAAAACAGTAACTCCGTGCAGGCACACTGAGTGATCCGAAGATCCGGATCATGAATCGGATCATTTCAGTGAACGAATCGAAATGATCCGATTCACTTTAATGATCCGAACTTCCCATCACTAATACCAGTAGCGTACCTGGCGGGGGGGGGGGCGGTCCGCCCCGGCTGCCGCTCATCTGAGGGGTGCCGTCAAGCCGGCACGCCTTCAGAAACGATGTGCGCGGCAACTGTGGCTGTGCGCCGGGACTTGATGTCAAATCCCGGCGCACAACACTGAAGCCACGCCCACCGTCTTCTCAGTACACCGGAAGGACAGAAAGAAGAAGAAGAAGAAGAAGAAGAGGAGGAGGAGGAAAAGTGAGAGTGAAAGAAGAAAAGGTAGGACAAGATTCAGGGAGAGTGGATTAGTAAGTGTGTGAGAGTGATGGGTGTTATGCTGAATGTAAGTGTGTGAGAGTGATGGGTGTTATGCTGAATGTTTGTGAATGAGGGTTTCAGATAGCATGGATGTGTAAGTGTTGGGGGATAGCTTGGAATAGGGAGTCCATAATCACATTCCTTTCATGCCCAGATTCCAGCATGTAGTGGCTGCCTAGGCATGATAGGAGTGTGATTGCTGTTATAAATTATTTTTTGGTCCAACTTTGGTGTATTAACACTTTTATTGGACAGAATAATTCAATGACAGTATTAATATATATATAATTGCAAACAGCATTCACACTCCTATCATGCTAAGTCAGCCAGCACATGCTAGAACCTGGGCATGATAGGATCGTGATTGTTGTTATATATATATGTGTGTATATATATATATATATATATATATATATATATATATGTTAATATTGTTATTGAATTTTTTGTCTAATTTTGGTGTTACTTTTAATAAAGTATTTTAAAGTTTCAGTCCAGAATTTTCATTTCGGTGCATCCCTACTATATACTATGCCAGTCACTAAAGTGGTAAGCCTACACCACATCAATGTTTGGCTTAGTATATAGTGATAGGGGTTGTCAGTGTCTGGCTCAATGTATAGGCACACATTGACGGTGGTACCGCATAATCCCTAAGTATATAATGATAACAATTTTGCTGTACCCCTGTCAATGTTTGCCTAACCATAGAAACTATGCAGTTTTAAAGTGTGTGTGTGTGTGGGGGGTGCCAAATACAGGATCTGCCACAGGTGCCAAATACTCTAGGTACGCCCCTGCATCATGCGGCTGTCAGACCCAACGGCCATGCCTCAGCTCCTCTTCCCACGTCTTAAAAGGGGTGTGATGAAGAGCTGAGGCATGCGGTGCGTGCACACCGGCCACTTTAATTTCATTAGGCGCTGGTGGAGTGACTGCCGCACGACGGCCGCTTTCAATGTCGCTCGCAGCCTCTTTGATGGTGCAATGGGCCAGTTGACTAGACTTGCCCCCCAGACCTTAGGCTGCCAGTCCTCCCCTGGTATCTCTTATGTTTTCATTCTGTTTTGTGAATACCCAGTAATGAAAAATGGACACAGACAAAGCAAGAAGCCAAGAGATTATTGTAAACCTTGACATTTTTACATATTGTGTTAGTCACAGATTACACAACTAATGTAATAATATAGTATCTATTTAATACTTCTGTAATTATATGTATATAATAACATAAATATAAAATGATTTTATTAGATACCCCTGTTCGATTGCTTGTTAACACAAATAGCTAATCAGTCAATCACATGGCAGCAACTCAATGCATTTAGGCATGTAGACGTGGTCAAGACACTTTGCTGAAGTTCAAACCGAGCATCAGAATGGAGGAGAAAGGGGATTTCAGTGACTTTGAACGTGGCATGGTCGTTGGTGTCAGACTGGCTGGTCTTAGAATTTTAAAAACTGCTGATCTACTGGCATTTTCATGTACAACCATCTCTAGGGTTTACAGAGAATGGTCCGGAAAAGAGAAAATATTCCGTGAGAGGAAGTTATGTGGACGAAAATGCCTTGTTGATGTCAGAGGAGAATGGGCAGTCTGGTTCCAGATGACAGAAAAGCAACAGTAACTCAAATAACCACTCATTATAACCAAGGTATGCAGAATACCATCTCTGAATGCACAACACGTCCAACCTTGAAGTAGATGGGCTACAGCAGCAGAAGACCACACCAGGTGCCACTCCTGTCAGCTAAGAACAGGAAACTGAGGCTACAATTCGCACAGGCTCACATTCCAGTCTCAATTCCAGCAGCGACATTCAGAAGGCAGGGTCAGACTTTGGCGTAAACAACATGAAAGCATGGATCCATCCTGCCTTGTATCAACGGTTCAAAAGGTACTAGCAAGGTGTACCTAATAACGTGGCCAGTGAGTGTATATATAGTTATATAACATCATGTAATATGTTTATGTAATGCAGGTCCTGCACAAGACATTGCCCCCCCTCCCTAGCATGCAATAACGCCCTTCACGCCAACACGAAAAAACAAAACAAAAAAATTACTTGACGCACTGACTCTCCAGATTAACACCTCACGCCCATAACACCTCCCACCAATCTTCTGTTTTTCTCTGTCCCATCATTTATTCACTCTTTTCTTCTCTTTTGTTCTTCTCTTTCTCTGATTCGTTCTGTTTCTTCGCTCTTTTTCATTTCTTTCTCTTTTTTCCCTCTTCTTTTTCACTACTTTTCATTTTTACTACTCCTTTCATCTCTTAACCTTGTTTCTTTTCTCTCTCTCTTTTTATTCTTTTCTTTCCCTTTACCTATTCCTTCCTTTCTTTCATTCATTCTTTCTTTCTTTCTTTTTTTCTTTCTTTCTTCTTCACAACTCACTCTTTCATACCTACCACACTTCACACCCATGACCTCTCATTACCATCACTTCCATCATACCTCACTCCAACCACTAAGTGATTTTTTGTATTTAAGACACTAGCCCCACAGGTCAAAATGATGATTTTGAGTGGTATTTTATTCAAATATTCAATCCTTTCTGTAACACCTTTTCTTCATCTGAAGGGATCTTTCCACATCTTTCCATTTATTTCACTATTGTTATTATACTGCCTACTACCTATCGCCTACCATTAATTTCTTAATTTCTGCTTGTTATTGTTGTGTTAACGTGTCAAATATAGATTATCATGTCCCTGTTGCTTGATAATTTTTACCATCTAATCAAATGTAAATATACAGCCCACATGTAAACCCACATTTTGTTAATTAGACATGATACCAGATTCTCATCCATCACACCTACATAATTTATTGTATTTGATTAGAATTCATTTCTTCTTAATCCATTTAATATTTTAGTTTTAATTCATACTCTTTCATCCATCATTCTCATAAATCACACCATTCATTAAATATATATTTTTTATCTTTATTATTCAACGTGGAGGCTTTTTTTCTTTATCTTTATTTTTCATACACTTGTAGTGGGACTTTTCTTTAACCACCTGTTTGTCACTAGCGACTGCCTTATTAGCACCCCAGAAACGCTTGAGAGAGACAATTATCAGGGTCTCCTTTTTTGTGTGGACTAACCTTTTTAAGTTAAGGTATAACTATTAAAGTAGGTTATGATAGGCTTACATTCTTTCATCTCTTTTTTTGATTGCACACTATACATATCAGAATCACCCAAACTCTCTTAAATTGTTATTTTATTTAACTTATACTATATCTTTCTTCATTCTGAGAGTATGTTTTTAATTCTCAAGTCTTTTATAAACTTAACAAGGGTGCCAGTTCTATTTTCCCTAATGTATTGCACTTTATGTATATGATGTATCATTATGGTACTTATTCATTTGTATTATACATGAATAATATCTAATTATATGGAATTGTGTTTTTTATCTGCCATACAAGAATATAAAGAATACATTGAGTGAAGTGTATTGAGAATTGAGTAAAGTGAATTGCATAAGCTGAGAACTAACATATGATGTATAATATGACGCACAGAACAATATAATTCCTTTATTGTCTTACCTTTTTATCATATTGTAGATTTTCTAATATAGTTGTATTTTCTCATAATTAGTATTATGTAGAGTGTCTCCCATTTTGTAACCACATGCCCTTTTTATATCCATCCCTAACATACCTACCTTTATAAATGTATAAAAATAGGAATTAGATAATTTCTTTCATTTTTTTTTTTCTCTCTTTTTTGTGTTGTAACCCACTGAAGAACCTTTTGTGGTGAAACACATAAGGGCCTCTACAACAATGCAAGTGTGCTTATACTCATACCAAATTACTTATTTCCAGTGGTATTTGCTATAATTTTTTTTATGAATTTGGATGTATGAATTAAAAATTGTATTGATTTGTATTTTTTTTAGAGCTTATACCACATCTAAGATACCCAAACACAGACACTCACACTAACATACCCAGAAACATACACAAAAATAAGCAGACACACACTGACAAATCCAGACACACAGACACTAACATATTCAGACACACACACAGAGTTACACACAACTCGATTACCTTGGAGAATCTTCAACCTGTCCACACAGTGCAAGCTGCTGCACTACTGCCATGAGATCATGCATTGAGATGTTAGGTGATCTCGCCTGCTCCTTGAAATTAAGGGAATAAAGAGGTAGGTCTGGATTCACTCAGGACTTACCTCTTTATGCCTACAACTGAAGCATGCTCCTGCCTTTCTCTTTGTGGACAATTGCCCTGTTGCCCCCAGGATCCACCTACGCTCCTGAAAGAACATGCCTTGGGGTGGCAAGTTGTCTCCCTTGCCAAAGTGCTGCCTGAGTGCAATGGACCCACTGGGAATTGTGGTTGCTTGGTTGGCAAATTTTAACAGCCCCAATGTCACTGAAATTTCTTATGCAACTATCTTCTATAGCCACCAATTACATGAAGATTTATTTAACCTTGATGATGCTGTAGATTGTTAGCATTCATTAAAGCATCTTGTCTGATAACTGACATGAACATGAGAGATGGTGGGAGTGTGTCACATGCCCCCTAGTGTCAGACAAGATATTTCATAACAACACAACTACACTGTTCCTTGACTTTTATGAAAGATCTACACTAGTACCTGTTTTTGGTGACTGAAAAAATCCAAAGAAAATAGTATTCATTGCTTTTTCGCTTTATGCTATTTCAGCTTACGAAAACCTTAATAGGAACACTTTTTTATCAGATAGCAGGGTAAACCTGTAGTATGAAATATAGTTTTAAATTTGTACAAAAAAATCCAGCTTTAAAATAATTGTTTTAGAGGCACAGGTATTTATCTCCATAGAATATATGAAAAAAATATATGACAGAATGTTAAATAAAAATTAAGGAAAACAAGTGCAAAGGAGAATGAAGGAAGGCTGCCATTTTAAAGCAAATTAGCCTTTTTGGGCCTGAAATCCCCAAAATAGCTTTAGCTCATGTAAGAGTTTTGTAATCCCTGCTTATATTTGGTAATTTGAGTACGTTTCAGAGGTACCATATACTCAATTGGTAATGCAAAAAGCAGAAGTTTTTTTTTTAATAGTTGGAATTAATTAATTAATCCTTTCTGTTAGACAAAAACATTTATGTGAGCCTGTCTACCAACTGGAGGTTCATTTTATGTGAAAAAAATTCTGGGTCTGATGATAGGAAATAAGATACCTGACTCTACTATTGGTGCAAATCTGGGGAAATTTAAATGTTGTAGCACTTATTCCTACATGGATTAATTTTTTTTTTTTGCTTTTTGACAGGAACTTCTGCCCATCGTTAAACGCTATAAAACATAGTATCATTTTGCAGATGTACTCATATGATTACTTAAAAAATTTAAAGATTGAAAGGAGATTTGCACATTTGGTTATCTAAAATACGGTAAGTAACTTGCAAATGCATCTTGACACAAGGCACAAAACATTAACAACTATTTATTTGGACATATGAATTACAAATAGAATGACTAATTAAAAAATTGTCTTAAAAGAAAATTTACATTTTTAAAATGGTGTGGTCTGATAATATTTTGCCATTGATAAACATTTTGTTTTGTTTTATTGGTTTGACATACATAGATATGTATGGAAGTAGCAAGGATTTGGGCTGCTCACATTTCACCATTTCTATGTGTCCCTATTACCATTATTAACCTAATCATTATTGTAAATAAACCTAGTCCTTTACAAAAGCTGCTCTTTACATTCCCATGGTCACATAAAACCCAAATCAATAGTTGATTCACAATGTAAGAAAAAGTACTGTAAAGTGTCCCAGAAGAGAAACTGTTAATCACACATGCTAAAAGTCTGTAGTGCAACATAATTATCTTCAATTCTTTGCTTCAAATCACCCATCCAATTCAGGTTAGAATGCAAAAGTTCTTGTTCATCTTGTTCATCAAGGCTTAACCATAACTGACTATATTTCCCTGCATATGTATAGACTTTTATGAAACTTCATAGATAGGGCAATATCTTCATTGGCATGTTAAGGTAACATGTACATTATTGATTTGAACTGATTTAATTTTACAGCCACTCTTTGCTTTATTTAACTGCTTCATGTCCCATATGGACTTATTATTAGGGATGATCCTTAGATTGTAAGAGTGTTTGTACGTTCTGCCCTAGTGCATGGGAAATGTGACAGTATGTTGATAGCCTAGACCAGGGGTTCTCCAACTGCGGCCCTCCAGCTGCTACAGGACTACATCTCCCATACGCCTCAGCCAGCCCCTTAGCTGAAGGAGCATTATGGGAGATGTAGTCCTGCAGCAGCTGGAGGGCCGCAGTTTGAGAACCCCTGGCCTAGACTCTCTCCTGTCAGCAGGAACTTTGGCTGACTCTAAGCTGAGAACAGTGCATGGTGTAAGTGTTTGCACACATACACTGTTTAAATGCACATATGTCCATTCCCCTTCCAGAAGAGCCATCAGTGACACCACTGGAACCATTGATCTGCGTACGCTGCCAGCTGGTCAAAAATAGTGCAATCAGGAATACTGTGTGATCATCTACAATGGAGAATAAATAAACAATTATATGCACTCCAGTTAAGTTACCATGGCATCGTGAGCAGTACCCTTCAGCTACAAAATGGGATTTGAAGTCATGTTCGTACTTGGGAACTCTATGGGTTTTTTCCAGTATAATCTAGGGCAGGGGCATCCAACCTGCAGCCCTCCAGCTGCTGCAGGACTACATCCCCCATAATGCTCTTTCAGCTAAGGGGCTGGCTGAGGAGTATGGGAGAAGTAGTCCTGCAGCAGCTGGAGGGCCGCAGGTTGGACGCCCCAGCTCTAGGAGAAGCTCTGCTTTTCCGGTTCTCTGGGTCACGGCATGAAAGATCCAGGGTGAAATCTCCTTTCACTCCTTAAAAATGTAAAGAGTTTGAGGCTAGCCCCATCCACCCAGAGTTCGAGGCTGCACCCAGCCACATCATCAGCCTTGCCCACACACATGAGGGCCATCACCATCATGAACACCATCATTCCACCCAAAGAGGGAAGGCTCTGGGTAGCAGTGCCTAAAGGTTTGCAAGTATGATCATGTTACGTTGAATAGACTCAACTGCGTAGAATGTATATGTGACTCACCCGGTATAGAGGTGGGTAGGATCAGTTTCTCAAAACCATAAGACCAAAGTCCAATACAAAATAGAAACAAGACTTTTCCCGCACTCACAAGTAAAAACGTGTCACACTATCAGCAGTGCAATTAATAAAAAAATAATAAAATAATAATGTAAAAAATAAAAATGTGTAAAAAGGTAGCCCTATCCCTAGGAATATAATATTAAAATTCCATTTACTGTGCGCCAAACCAAAACAATTAAAAACATAAAAAAGTTTTAGTAATGCAGCATTTTTAAATGGATTGTTCTATCTACACTTAACACTTTTTAGCAAATACTACAGAGTACAATTAAAGTATGCATTTAACAAATATTCTTAGGAATTAACTAAATCTCCCTTTTGCAGTAGAAAAAATGACACATTTGTTTCTCACTTTGCCCAGGAGGTTTACTAATGATATCAAATATATGAAATATACATAGTAACTTGGTTTACAGGTTACTATATAGCCCTTCAGCATGCATTTTTCATAAGCCCGCTGTATTAGCGAGAAAATATGGCTCTAATATCATCTTTAATATTAAAGACCAGAAAAACTGCTTTGGAATTTTGTATTTTGATTTTACTTTACAGTTTCAGAATCCGGTGCCCTAGATTTGCGGAAAGGTTTATTTAAGGTTAGGTCTCTCCACGGAAAAACCTCTCTGAATGCATTTTCTTTGATGCCACAAATGATTTGATCTCTGATCAGAGGCTCTGTCGATTCACCACAGGTCTCAGTGAACTTCATTAATTCCTTGACGTGTGCCTCAATGGTTCTAAAAGCTATTTGTATGCACCCTTTGAACAAAGTAAAATATTATTTTCATACAGATAATATTTTTCAGATGCGCAGCTCGCTTTATCTCCAATGATTTGTTAGTAAATTCAAGTATGCATTTGATTCCTGATGTCTTCAAGTATCATCGTATGACACATGGCCACCATCTCGAGTATCTCTATATGTTGGCAGCCTTACTTTTCTGTTTAGCAATGGGCATAAGCAGTACAATATTGTCCATGAAAACAACTTGTTTTGTACTCCATATGTTTTATTTTGAGTAACATGGAAACCATGAAAGCCAGAAGCCACACTCAAGTTTGATGAGGCAGGCACACAAGCCATGAAGGGCAAAAGTGGATGTTCCCCTTTCCTCATACTGCTCACTGACTTGTGATACTAAGTGTTGGGATATGACATCATATCATGCCTTTCAGGCTGAGCACAGCATGATTAATCTGGTACATGCAACATTTGCATTAACATCTGGTAGGCCACCAGGAATAAGCCACCCTTCCCTTTTCCTTAAGGCAAATCATGAAAATGTATTAGGCATTTTTTCTCACATTTACTTCTACACTTGTACACACTCATTCACATTTACATATGTCTTTACCTTATTTACCTTAGGCTTTCATTTTTATACATATATAACATACTGGCACACACTTGTTTACTGTGTCAGGAATGGAATGTGGACTAAAATAGTCTCTGGCACTTTAAGGCCAACAGCGGCTGAATGCGGCTGCTGGTTAGATATACATGATTACATGTTACGCTACTACAGTGTACAGAATTCAGCCAGCAGCTGCAGAGTAAACGGCAGGATCTGTTGCACAAATAGCAATAATGGAATGTGGGATTGCCATCAGGCTGAGACCCACCAGGCATTGGTCCAGTTTGTGCGATGGAAAGTGTGGGCCTCTTATCAGCTTTGAACAAGGCACTTTGTTCCCCATGGTATGAAAAGAAATATATATGACATGGCTGGATAGAACACCTTCCAAAATGTTGCACCAAGGCAATTGCACTAGGCTTAATATTGGAAACGGCATGCATCTAAACTGACTACATGAAATCAAACACGGAATTGCTATTACACTGTAAAATAACTTTTAACAATGTACTGCTACTTTTTTGGAGTTGTGGCAAGTCAGTTCACTTAGTAAACCATGAGTTAAAAACCAAGGGTTCAGAGTAGGAATGAAACACTGATGGATATGGTTAATAGGTGAAGGACAAATATAAGATATAAAAAGTACAAAATGAATAATAGAACAAAGCATATCTCCACTAATAGTTTAGCTTTATAAAATCTCTTAAGATGTTTCTAAATACCTTTTCTAGACACTTTAAAAACTATGGTTTTAGTTCAAGGGCATACTTCAGAATAGAGTTTTTCTAATTGGAAAAAAAAATCAAACAATTACATTAGATGTGCTGAGTATTGTAAAGCTGCTTATGTTATATATTTGATACTTTTCAAATGGTTAGTGATGTTTCAAGATCTTTTGGAGGAAAATATGTGAATTGTTAAGCTGGTGTAATGGCATCAAAACATTTTACTGAAAGAAGCGTTAAGTATGTTTAAGTTTTAATGTATGATCCCTTTTGGTATGGGCAAATCAAATCATAGACCAAACCTAAAATATTGCCAAAAATCAATGCAAAATTAATTCTTAGTTATGTGTAATGTAATATGTCTACTAGGAAAAGAGGCTCTCAAAAAACAGCAAAATCCTAATCTTGTTCTTGGGTTACCCTTTGTCCTGATGTTGTGTACACTCAGTACATAATATTTTGTCACTTTACCCACACCACGGCCAGACATTTTTATTGCGAACCATGTATTTAATATTATATATTGAGCATGAGGGACATCTGTTTTCTTTCACATTAAGTGCAGAATCCATGAATCTTAGGTGATTTATTGTGTTTTGCACTACTGGCATGGAGTTATACTCAGGATTAATGCAAAAAAGAGGGAAGCTGTTCCAAGCCAGGAGCTACTCTTTATCCATTATTAAACCTAATATTGTATTTCCAAAGCTCATAAACTCTTATAGATTAAAAAAAAAACTCTCGGGTGAGGGAAAGTGATATTATACTTATGTTCACATTTTGAGAAAAAACAGGTCACTAGAATGTAAAGAGTAATTTTCATTTTTTTTTTAAATAATATATTTATGCATTACCTAGAACAACATATATATTTTAAGTCCTATATTTCATGAATCATTTTCAAAACACTTTGGATCTTGAGAACTGAGAAAAGGAAGGACGCAAAAACTTGGCTTCCCAAGGCCGTCTACTATCATACCCTCCAGCTAACCATCTCCAGATCCGGGCCAGGGACAACCTGCTGTGAGAACATATGGAGACAAAATACAGATTAAAGACAGGTTAGGGGAAGCGGGAGAAGCTAGGACCCAAGTGAGCTGTAAAAAAGGGGTAATACTGTCTCTCTCACTTACTGTATAAACCTTTCATGGCAATGTAACAATATTGCTCCTGTACTAGAAACAATTAGGACATTTCCTAGTAGGTCTTTGTTTGCACGCCTATATGTTCTGCTTAGTTAATGGTAGTTGAGGATTTTATGCTGATCCTTTTAACTTAATGTTCTTTATTCAAGTGAAATTTCCCATTTTTTGGCAATGTTTAGCAAAACATTTTTTATTTGTTTTTACATGTTTTTTTATGATTGAATTGTAAAATGTGTATATTTTTGTGTGACCATTTCTGTGAGTGGACTCATTTCAACTCACCGCAAGCCTCATACTTACAAACTTTATTATGATCAATGCTTTATGCTAATTGTTTTTAAATCTTCTTTTTTGGTGTCTTGGTGAAGAATTTAAATTCATATACTACACAATAATAAGGCAGATATTGTTTTAGGTTTATCTATAAAAATCAAATGATTTTGTACATCAACAAAAAAGTATATGGTATAACAAGTATAACACTAACTCTCATGAACATTAGAATATTTTATACACATATGCAACTCTAACAGGGGTTAACAATAAAAATAGCACAAGTTCCTCTTGAACTAATTCAATAACTACACTGACTACTTAAATTGACCATTGTTATCGTATCCAGTAGTATCATTAAACTGTGCAGCTGAAACTGTAATGGTCAGGGTGGGTGAAAATAATCAGTCTCTTGTGACACCAACACTGCTGTGCACCTAATTACCTTCACTGATATCATTGTTTTGACAGTGAACATGGAAAATCTTAGTTTAAAAGGCAGTAAATAAGGAAGGAATTCTGTATGTATTCTAGGAAATGAAGGAGCAAGTAATATATATATATATATATATATATTAAAAATAACTGCATGAGGAATTCCTCTCACACAGACCTTTGTCGGGAATGACGCTTATATGTATAGCATTACCACTTATGTGCAGGACCTTCAACAATTATCTGTGAAGGTTACTGTACTACAGCCGTATTTGAAAGTCTTAAAGTATTGTCTTGCATCTTATATTCCTACCCTGATATATCTTCTCTTATACAAACCCTCAAAAGCTTCTGAGCAAAATATTTTTTCCAGGACATTGAAATGCTTCTTACGAAGCCACTCCGTCGTTGCCCGGGCGGTGTGTTTGGGATCATTGTCATGCTGAAAGACCCAGCCACATTTCATCTTCAATGCCCTTGTTGATGGACGGAGGTTTTCACTCAAAATCTCACGATACATGGCCCCATTCATTCTTTCCTTTACACGGATCAGTCGTCCTGGTCCCTTTGCAGAAAAACAGCCCCAAAGCATGATGTTTCCACCCCCATGCTTTACCGTAGGTATGGTGTTCTTTGGATGCAACTCAGCATTCTTTCTCCTCCAAACACGACGAGTTGAGTTTCTACCAAAAAGTTCTACCTTGGTTTCATCTGACCATATGACATTCGCCCAATCCTCTTCTGGATCATCCAAATGCTCTCTAGCAAACTTCAGACGGGCCCGGACATGTACTGGCTTAAGCAGGGGGACACATCTGGCATGATTTGAGTCCCTGGCGGCGTAGTGTGTTACTGATGGTAGCCTTTGTTACTTTGGTCCCAGCTCTCTGCAGGTCATTCACTAGATCCCCCCGTGTGGTTCTGGAATTTTTGCTCACCGTTCTTGTGATCATTTTGACACCAAGGGGTGAGATCTTGCGTGGAGCCCCAGATCGAGGGACATTATCAGTGGTCCTGTATGTCTTCCATTTTCGAATAATTGCTCCCACAGTTGATTTCTTCACACCAAACTGCTTGCCTATTGCAGATTCAGTCTTCCCAGCCTGGTGCAGGTCTACAATTTTGTTTCTGGTGTCCTTTGACAGCTCTTTGGTCTTGGCCATAGTGGGGTTTGGAGTGTGACTGTTTGAGGTTGTGGACAGGTGTCTTTTATACTGATAACAAGTTCAAACAGGTGCCATTAATACAGGTAATGAGTGGAGGACAGAGGAGACTCTTAAAGAGGATGTTACAGGTCTGTGAGAGCCAGATATCTTGCTTGTTTGTAGGTGACCAAATACTTATTTTACCGAGGAATTTACCAATGAATTAATTAGAAATCCTACAATGTGATTTCCTGTATTCTTTCCCCCCATTCTGTCTCTCATAGTTGAAGTGTACCTATGGTGAAAATTACAGGCCTCTCTCATCTTTTTAAGTGGGAGAACTTGCACAATTGGTGCCTGACTAAATACTTTTTTGCCCCACTGTATACCAGTGCTCTGCTTTAGGACGCACTATAAAAATACTACAGATACCTGCACAAACCTTCCTTGGTGATATAAATGGGCCATCCTAAGGGGAATCTCTGATCTTCAAAACTGGCTCATTGAAGACTGTAGCATACAAGGGAAGCCAGTCACCCAGTGCCATGATTGAGCCCTTGTAAATGAGCCCGGGGCAAACCACACATCTGATGCCCTAGTCCTAAGTCTAGGAGATAATATGATTAATATTGATTTAAATATTATATATCATAACATGAGAGGATTCATAGAACAGCAAAACACAATTCTGTCATATATGGAAAAGTAGTTATTTCACTAAAACCCCAAGGCCCTAGACATATGATTTATTGCCAAATAATTAAAAAGAAAACTACACCACAAAGGAAAAATTAGATGAAAAGTGATACATTTTATTTTAGTTAATGAATACACATCTGGTTTTAGTTTTGCTTTGTAATCTATGGGAGGATTGCTATACAATTATTAGTGATAACACATTTATTGTAGCCAGTTTTATATGACAGCTCTACACAGCTTTATGCAGCTCCACCTGTAACTGGTTTACATTTTCTAGAAAAATATGCAGGGCATTCTGGGTATATTGAATTTAGCAATTAACATATTGGCATATGGTCTAGTTTATTTTATTTAATGAAGATAGCAGTTTCCACACAATCATCAGAAAAGTGTCAATATGCTTCCTTGAAAAATAAAAGTATTAATGTGTCCAATTTATGTCATTGAGATAGTCCTGGGGAAAAAGGCAATTATAAGTATTTGGTGTTAGGTTATTTGTATTGTTAACATATAATGGATATATTGAGCAACAGAAACATGGCCCTTGTGTCCAAAGGGTATTTTACTCCATTGGGCAGGGGGCAATGATGCACCCAATGGTATTTATTTTACTATAAACCCCATACACCTCCTGAAATGAGATAGTGGAGAGGGAGAGGTACAGCTTGGGATCCGGGTCTCCTATAGGGAATTATTTTATATTATTTAACCTTTATCCCCTGAGCCTATGCCAATATAGCCCTTAGTTTCTTAAATTACCCCTCCCCAAACACAGCACACGGGGTGGGGAAGAGGAGGCAATCGTCACCTCCCCTTGGTTAATTGGGTTTTTAAAGATATATATTTTATTTAATTTTATTTTTTAAAATGTAATAAAATTTAGTGGGGGCAGGATAGATTAAAAAATGTGCGCGTTGGCTGCTTTTTTCAACTCACATACACTTGCATGCAAAAAATAAAAAATAATGAAACGGTGGAGATATGGGGACAAAGGTGGAGAGATATAAGAGAGATAAGGGGAGAAATCATAAAAAGTAGAAGGAATAATGAGAAAGGGAGAGATAACGAGAAGTGGAAAAGATAGGGGGGAAATAGAGACATAAAGTGAAATCAGAAAAGAGATAAAGGAGAAAAGGGAGAGGTAGGCAGAAAATGGAGTGAGAAAGAGGGAGGCTAGAAAAAGGAGAAAAGAGAAAGAGGAGGGGGAGATGACAAAGAGAGATAAAAAAGGGAAGAGGAAGAAAGGAGAGACTCAAGAGGAGACTTGACACTCTGACAGGCGACAACAAATATATCTGAAACAAGTGCACTGAGTAAAATAGAAAACACATCTGAACCCCTTCATAACAAAGCCCATACAATTGTCATTAATAGGTTCAAGGACAACTCATTGTCATTAAGGGGTTAAACATGATTATCGTAAATACAGGTTTGTATGGGGACAGGTAAATGAAAACCTGTGGAACATTACAAACAATATATTTCTGAGAAATATGCAATTATTGCTATAAGGTCTCTTTCAATACCATAGAGGAGTTTTATTTTTAAAGGTTTTTTGTTTTACATTATGTCAACTTGAGTTTTGATAAATCATTCTCAGGCACCCTCAAATCTTCTCACCTGCATACATGAATAACTTACTTTTTTATTTGAAACTATACATCATACAAACACTCAAAACTGTTTCTTATTTTAATAGGTCATGGTAGTCACAGGGGGAATCATTATCTCAATTTCCTTCAATACTAATAAGACTTGAAGTTAAGAATAATGATTGGTCCACCAGAGAGCTGCTTTCTCGTTCTTGCATAATGTCTTGTACTGAACTAGATTGATTTACTTCCATTCATGTTTATTTGAGCATGTTGGCAATAAAAAACTGCGTGGATAGCAGGTGGGCTCATATCCAGACAGAATAACTCACTTCACTGGGGAATGGTTGATTTCTTGGGATTGGATTCCGATCTACCATTAACCCCCCCCATGACCAAATAAACACACGGACAAAACTGTTGGGTAAAAATTGGCCACATATTTAATATGTATGGAAAGCAAATCCACCAACAAATTGTTAACATGATAAAGTCATTGTCAGAATTGCCACCAAACGTAATACAGTACATACAGTCCCTCATTTCTTTGCAATCACCCCCTGACAAACAACACCCCCTTCCCACACATATAATATACAACTATCCCCAACAACATAGCCAACAAGGCAGGAGCATACTGAAATGCATTGACCACTGTGACCCTGATGAGCAAAACTCTTAATACCATACTAATAAAAAGGGGGGAGGGGTAAGATTCAGGTAAGAAAAACTGGTTAAAAGTGACAAAATTGAGGGACCTATTTATACGGCATCTCCCCAAACCAATGTCCCTTAACCCCATTATCCTAAGCCCACCTCCTCACCCAGTCAATGACCCCTGCACCTCGATATGCTGTTCCATGGGCTACACAATGTGAATTTATTAGAGGAGATACCGTAATTAGAGGGCTATGTTATTAAGCTGTATTTGGTGTTCTGGTTGGAATAGTCATATATTTGATTATCTCCAGAGAATATCATGTAACTTGATATATATTATGAAATATAATTATTTATATGATGTCTTGGTCTATACACTGCATAGAAAATGTTGCTGGTTTGAAAGATTAGTTGGGTTAATTAGTCATTTTTGGCCTGCTGTAAAATATTTAACTTGTTTTTAATATGCACAGAAAATTGTGATATATCTTTTCTATATCAAACGAGAAATCACTTTCAATGGTCACACTCTTTAAAGGCAGCAACACGGTTAAAAATATGCACGTAATATGGATGTATGTGAAATTTACATTCATATAAAAAACTCACTATAAAAACATACATTTAGAAAGCATTAACTATACTGAGTGTATTTTTGAATTTAATGTGAGTGTGAATTTTCAGATGGTTACTTTTCCTATTTCACACATGTAGTGGGCCCTAGGAAGCTGAAATGAAAATATTGTCTAAAAATGTAAAGGGATGTTTCAGTTAGCATGGTCATGTGATAGCTGGCTGGCCCTAAATACAGCTTTAGAAACATTATTCCTCATACTCTCAAATGTACAGATCTTTTCCAGAAATTATTCTTTAATCAAGTAAAATGTTGCCTCATTTATCATTTTTTGCCAGGAACACCTAATTGCCATGGGACACAAAAGCAGGCATGTAGTTACAACAGTAACGGGAAAAGATCCTGTTTCTGTGATTAAACCTTCAAAGAAGAACACATGAATGTATTTTACCTTTTTACTCCATTTGTCTGACCTAATTTCTAGAATGACACTCATGTAGATGATGGTTTTCTATACTTTATATATTTCTTTATATACTAGTTTGCCACTTACCTTCAAGTAAATTAAGAAATTATCTATCATGCATTTCTAATGCTAGCAATCTGCATTCACTGCATATATATGTCAAATTGAAAACTATCAGGTCCCAGAAAAAAAATAATGAATGTATGAACTAATGATGTATCTCCTGCTTTACATGCATTCTTTTTGTAGCTGACTCTGCATAGTGTTTATTTTTTCATTTAAACATGTTGTTATTGACCTCATACTTAAAAAAGACATGTCCTTTACTTGTGTTTCACGTCGCTAATGAGTGCCTTTGGTTATATGGGCAGTAATAAAAAGTGATGTAATTAAATATCTATAGTATACCTAAGTTCAAACATATGCAATCTTCCTATTATTGAAAGTAACAGAAGTGATTTCAGAGTGAGAGACAATGGGATGGGTCTTGTAAAGACAAAACAGGTTCATATGTACATGGATTCTGGATAACAAAAATATGCTTGGCCCTGTAGTAACTTGTACTACTACTTGTAAAAGTACAGTAACCAGTACAGTAAACACTAGATATACCCTTTCACTTAGAGCTTAATTGCACACCCTAGAATAAACAATAAATAAAATAAACAATAGCAGAAATCATTTAATTTATTCATTTCCTACTGTGGTTTCTAAAACAGCAGAAATATTTAAGATGCATATTCTGTTTATATGTCAACAAACTACCAGTGCTTTTGCATGACATGACAATAAGCGTTCCTTTCACATATTATGAATAAGTCAAGATTAAGTAATTATTTCTGATAATTGTCTGAGAATATTAATTTAGGAATGATTATGAATTATGTTTTGTGCACAACGTAGTTATCAAGTTTAGTCTTGCAGTATTTCCCCATCAGTATAGACTTACTTTACAGGTTCCCAACCAAAATGCTAATCCCAGCCAAAATCCCAATCATTTTAATGCTGGTGATGCTTCTTGGGACCCACTGTGATCTCTGAAAGATATCAAGTATCTTACAGAACTGAATGTGTCACACAACCATGTGATATTATTCATGCTCGCTGACATGATTCCTCAAGAGACACATCCCCATCACTGGATGACAGATATATCTTTATTTCCCACCCCAATTCTTTTTTTAAAATCAAGGAAGATCAAGCTAATAAGTATCTCCATTCTCCACTCTCATAGTTTTTTTTCAGACCTCATTCAATACAGTATATATCCCTCCTTGTTCCTGCTGGCTTCTCCATGTTTTGAAATGTGTAATTCATGAATGAGATTAATTGATCTACTTGATCCCTACACTTTTTCTGCCTCTTTAGTTGTGGTATGGTTGTATAGTCAGTAGGGTACCTGATTCTGCTTAGTAGGTATATGTTATACTGGATAACTGGAGTAAGTGCCTTACTTTCTGGTCCCTCCTCTTGTGTCCACAGGTTGCTATATTTTCTTTCTTCACAGTGCTTCAGTGTTGCCTATTCTAGCTGGACTTTTGAACAAACCTGTTATTGCTTGTATATTACAAGTAACTTATGTATGACTTACATTCTTATTTCTTTATTTAAAAAAATATTGTGCAGGGTGTAGGAGTTCTGCTTTAACAGGCTACCACGCTAGTAGGTCAATAGGTAGGTGACTTTTTGAAGAGCTTGTCACATATTTCTCTTTTATTTAGAGAAACCTGGCTTTCATTTCTCTTCTTATTGCCAATAAACCTGCAGCCTATAATTTTGAAACATTACATGCTTTATTGCTTATTATGTTGATTTACAGTGGTATGAAAGAAATAATAAGCCTTGAGACTCATTGCAAATGGATAAAGACAAATTCATGATCCTTTGGCTCAGACTGAAAATAGAATTCTCAGCAATTTGAAGACCAAATAATAAAAAAAAAAGGAGCCAAATGTTCGGAGTCAAACTACATTCATTTGTATAGCCACCGAGTAGATCAATAAAGTAAACTTTATATGCAAAGCACAGTTAGGAAATTGTCAAACAGAATCACCAAAGAAACAATGGCAAAAATACTGGGTGAGTAGACACTGGAGGAAGTCACAACAAGACTTTTACAAACGAGGAACGCTTTACCTTCCAGTACACTTCTCTTCTTTACTCAGTAGCTAATCTACATATAAGTTAAATAATATGTTCTAAAATTGTTGTTTCATTTTATATATATATATATATATATATATATATATATATATATATATATATATATATATATATATGCTTTTGCCGTATATATACTTTTCTGGGAAATGTTACCACTCCCATTAATTGTATTAATTTTCATTGACTAGAATTTGAGTTTTTAATGAATATTTGCAATGAATGCAGTTTGCTGATGAATGCAGCTGGGGGAGAAGTTTAATGAGACAGAAGTCTTATCATTAAAGAATGTGTATCATGTTTTGTATGCAGTAAAATGCACTGCTGTCTATGCAAAATATACTTAATATATAGACTGGACGGGGAATGAGAAGGTGGCCCTGGTATATTAAGACTGGTGGGAGCTGATGGATATGAGAGGCTGCAGGATGAATATGGAGCGATGTCAGCCAGTGACTCCCCAGGCATTTGCCTAGTGTGCCAGATGGCCAGACTGGGTCTGCCAATATACATTTAACACGGAAATATGGTTTGAGTTCTCCTATAAATAATTTGTGAAGTCAGAATTCCTTGTATGAAGAAATATTTTTCCCTTTTGAAACGAACTAATAGGCAGATTTTAAATATAGCATGGTGTTTTCATTTTAACAGAATTTATTCGTGGAAGAATAATTTTAGGAAACTGTGTATTTACATATAAACACCAAAAATGATGCATGTGTTGTTCCTATTTCACATTGTTTATATCAAGTCAAGCATAATCCAGGAATAGAAAAATGATCATTTGTATATCCCCTCTAGACATGCCACTTAAGTTGTACATTAAAATTTCATCCTGTGGGGACATAGCATGCAATATCTGCAAAGCTTAAAAGCACTTAACCAATGATCTGACAAGTCTGTGTGTCAACTTCTCTTAGACCTGTCCAAATATTTAATATTGTTTCAACATGTTTGAAGTTTACATCATTTATGAAACAATTTCCTAGTGAGCATTCAATTGAGACACTGTTTCTACAAAAAATACTGAAGATGCCCAGAAGCCAGATAGTTCACTCCAGCACCTTATAAACATACCCGTGGAATGTTACCTATTAGCTGTGGAGTGGCTCCGTTTCTGTAACATCAATAAAATATCAAAAGGAAAATATTAATTTTAGTTTTAAATCTTGTAAACATTGCTTTGTAAGAACATCTCTATGAAAGTTTTCATTTTTATAGTGGCTTTGTTTCCTGTCTCGGGATCTAAACCTGCTATGTCACATGTAAGTAAAATGACATCATAATTTAAGAATTAAACAAAAGTAGTCAGTGATCTTTTTGGAAAGGCTCTTGTTTGTAATTTTCAGTTTGATTTAGAAAGAGATTCACAAAATACATTTATTATTAAAAGATGCATGTCTATAAATAAATACCTTTTTACAATTATGTGCCTTTATGCCATGATGTTCTGAATTATCAAGGTTTCAGAGCTCTTTACCATGCAAGAACAGATATGTCTGTTCAGCATGTATATGATCACATGTTACACTGTTATTCTACAATTTCTTTTTTTTACATACAGTATGTTACCTTGATGTTTGCTGCAAGGCATTTCATTTTGTAGAGTACTGCTTAAATGACATAATCGAATTTACAATACATCAAAAGAACATTGTTTCATATGCTCAGAAAATTAATAGCTGCATCAAAGGATTTGAAGAAACAGTCATTGCTGTGTTTTTTAGGGATTAGGGCACCAGTCTATGCTTGCATCCTTGATCTGTCTGTGAACTAATGCTGCTCCCTAGCAGGGCTCCCTTGCATCTTCCCTTTGCATATTGTCTTAGTTACGAACTCCATCTATACCTTGGCATGGAAGTCTGGTAGACAGGTTGGAGTGCTAGCTTCAGTGGAAAGGAAGGGCTGCAGAGATGGATATAAGAAGTGATTTGTGACAATTTAACTGTATTGCTGACTGTGTAGAAACATGGCAATGTTTAAGTCATATATATACAGTATGTTATGGGGCAATACATTTATTACTCAGCTGGCGCTAAATCATCATATTATGTTTCCCACTCCTACTTATGTTTCCAATCTATCAATATAAATAAAGGCTCCAGGCACTCAAGGGTTCCAGCTCAGGCAGATTTATTAGAGGGAGACAGAAACAATGTTTCAACCTCACAATGAGGTCTTTTTCAAGTTGAAAAACAACGTTTCGACCTCACAATGAGGTCTTTTTCAACTTGAAAAAGAACTCATTGTGAGGTCGAAACGTTGTTTCTGTCTTCCTCTAATAAATCTGCCTGAGCTGGAACCCTTGAGTGCCTGGAGCCTTTATTTATTTTGATCTACTGGGGAGCTGGCCCTTCCTGGCACAGTTAAGCACCTGAGTTCCTTTGGAGTGTGCAGATTCCTCATTCTGCTTACTCTCCAATCTATCAATGTCATCATTCAACTGAGCCAAATGCAAAACAAAGGTAATTTAATTATCATGATGTCAAAGTGGAATTTTCACTAAGGTAGGGTTACAAGACATCTCAGTTTTAAGTCCACAGTAACCCGAGTAAATCCACACGGAAATTTGTGACATTGACAGAACTATGATCGACAGCTATACTATATGACCAAAACTATGGACTCCTGACCATCAGATTTATATGAGGTTGGTGGACATCCCATTTCCTAACCATTGGGCATTAATATGGAGATCATATATTGTCTGTGGGAATTTGTGCTCATTTAGCCATCACTCCAGAAAACAAGTTTCCACTGCTCTAGAGTCCAGTAGCGATGTGCTTACGATTGGCATTGCTGCTTGTGTGCAGCTGCTCGCACATGGAAACCCATTTCATGAAGCTCCTGAGACACAGTGCCTGTGCTGATTTTTCACAAACTGAGTTGAGGCAAAGATGGCATCCTATGACAGTGATACATTTAAAGTCACTGAGCTTCTCTTTATGACCCATTCTACTACCAATGTTTGCCTATTGAGACGACTGCCTATGTGCTTGGTTTTATACACATGTTAGGAATGGGTGTGGCTGGAAAACTTAAACTCAATAGTTAAATGGAGTGTCCACATATCTTAGGTCCAGCCATCATAGCCACTTTAGTCCAACTGATGCAAACTGAGTAGTCCATATAAAATTTTGTTGTGTCCCCACTGAAAATGTGTCTCAATCCCTACCCATGTGTCTCAATCCCTAGCCTGCCAAATAGTTGGCTTGCAGGAGATGTGTCTGATCAAACGCATCTCCTCTCACGTGATATATTTGCTGCCAGTCAGTTCCAGTGCTGGATTGGTGAGGGTTTCCGTTTGGGGTCTTATGAGACCACATGTTTGAATGAGCAGAAAGTGATCGAATTGATTTCTATGGGAGAGTCACAAGAAAAATGTCAGACCACAGAGAAAATGTTGGGTGGACGCTTCTCCTATAGAAATGTACCTTTAAAATTCATTCTTCCAAATGTTTTAACAAATAATAACAAAGAATCCATAAAGGTTGAATGGGGCACTGCATAATTGCAAAAATATGTTCCTGGATTCATTTAAAAATGGGGTCAATTTACAAAAAGGCACATAAAAAACAATTATAAATAAAACAACCCAGCATCACTGATACATTCCTTTGTCATTTATCTATTGTACATTTGTTTTTTTTGTAATATATGAATAGTCAAGAAATGCATATGGTTGGTTGTGATACACCAATAGTGTGTTTTTTCATTGTTTAATGCTGAAGCATGGTAAGAAAATTTTCAAATCATGATAGTTGAATGAACAAATTCAATAAAACTACCTGCACATTTAATGGGCCATGAATGTTGTGTTCCCTTTTCCTTTTGGACATAGGGGTCAGTTCAGCATTTTTAAAATATATCAGTTGAACCTGTAGCTAACCAGTGCTACTAATTTGTCCTTTGGATTACATTACCCACTGTATGCTGATGACACATCTATCTTTCTTTCACAGATCTTAATCCTTCCCTCTTTGATTGTATCTAACCTCTGTTTTTAACTGGTCTGCAAGATCCCTGAAATCAGTCTGTCTAGAACTGATCATCATTTCCCTCCCCCCAACAATAATATTCCGGTGCTCAGCTGTGAAGCGTGCACCACGGGAAGACGGATGCCTCCCGCTCCCACCGCAGGGCTCAACAAGGTAAGTAAGGGGAAGGGGCGGGGGGGGGGGCAGTGATACAGGGGGATAGATAGTGAAAAAGGGGAGTTTTGTTACACGTTTTTATTCCTTGAGTTTTGGGGGATGGGGGGGCGCCAGAGGAGTAGTCCGCACAGGGCGCCAGAACACCTAAGGCTGGCTCTGGTTAGTGTGTCAGTATGCTTTGAAAAGAATGTGTACTATTCCTAGTTTAGAGAAACATTAAAAGGTTTAGCAAAACATGTTTCATTACAGATGACAAGATGCAGATCTTGTCATCTGTAATGAAACATGTTTTGCTCTATTTTTTCAGTCACTTAGTCTATAGTATTTTTAGTAAAAAAGAGAAAAGAGCAGTAAGCTGCTTGGTGGTGAATAGTTAGCTATCATGTGCTGTCTTAATTATATATTTGGCAGATGATGTGTACAGTGCAAGAATTAATGAGTGTTTACTGTGAAGCTGTATAAATGATTCATAGTTTGAATCTGCTAATATGTGATGTGTCACATGCATTTTTCTAATTTTATTATCATAGAAAAATATTTTTCCTAGAAGTCACTTAAGGGTAGAAAAATTAGGATACACCTTTGTTAAATACTAAAATGTGATTATTTCAGTTAATTAAAATAACATAGTGAAAGAAGCATTCCAATGCTCCTTTCATTTTACATGTATATTAGAGTATGTTTTACATGGACTTTGGTGCATTTCAATAAACAACAAAAAAATAAAAGTGACACTAAAAATTAGTAATAACAAATAGTGCAAAAAGTGCTCTAATCGCTAAAAACACTCTCCTATATGTGTAACAAAAACAAAGTGATAGCATTCAAATATACACTGATATTATATATAGTGCAAAAACCAACACCAAAATAATATCAAATTAGTAGGATGAAACAATATTGCCAGATGAATATTTGAATATTTTTTGGGTGTGAATCTTTACAGTACAATATATTTTTTAAATATATTTTGTTGCTCTCATTTTGTTTTTGTTATATACACTTCAGTGCTTGCAGATATTCTTTAGACATCGGATTTAGAAAAGGAGACTTCAGCCTCACTTAACTCATCCCTGGTTGCCTCCACCAAAAGGACAGAGTATACCATGGTATGCTTCTTGTACATGTTGAGTTATATTCTCATTTTAGTCAATGGAAATAGCAGCATTACATTTATATAGCTCCAGCTGATTCTGTAGTGCTACTTCTTCAAGACTTCAACAGGAGTATTACTAGGCATATGGATAAAGTACCCTAGTTTCAATAGAGGCAGCCACTGGAGCAGGGAAGTGATGACGCATGCTGTATTTTCACACATTAAATTCCAGTCCATGTAAAATTGATCCAGCATGATGGAGCAAGTGACGGCATAAGTTAAATATCGGAAATGCAAAGCTGTTATTTTTTTTCCTGTGGGGGAGCAGGAAGCAGGCAGAATATACAAATGCATATGCAGATGCAGCACCTACATAGGCGGCTGTACAAGGCGTACCACAACAGGCGTTCTGAATAGCAGGGGTGTCTCCCTGCCTTCTCTGCTATGAGAGAGTGAGTGAGAGTGTTAGAGAGCATATCTCCTTAGACTATATAGTTATCCAGACACTGAAGGTGGTACAGCATAACTCCCACCACTATATACTAAGTCAGACATTGACGGTGGTACGCCATCAGATGTCACTGACAGTAATACAGACACTGACAGTGATACAGCATATAGCATTTTGTTTGCATTTTGTGACTTTTTTACTCTTACTCACACTAACTAATGCTGTCACACTCACTCTCTCATGCTCACTTACACTTTCACACTCTTAAGCACTCTCTCTCAAATCATTCCAACCTTCTCCGCCAACCGTTCCACGTTCCTCCCTCCTTTTCCACAGCTCTACTTCTTCTCTTGCCTTTTCTTCTGTCTTCTTTCATTAGGATTTCTCTCTTCTTTCTGGTCAGTGGCAACCCTACCAGCCATCACATCTCATTGTCACGTTTCACCATGCGCTAGCTGGACTTGTTCAAACTTTGTTGTTCATTTTCATTTGCCGACCACTAGTGGCCGTCCTGGCCATTCTGGACCTCTCTGACTAATTATCAGGTCCAGCTGCAGGGGCTTACCTGATCAAGTCAGCCTTGATAAACCTGCCCAGCCCTGCAGTCTGGGCCTTGACATTAATGTTTGAGGACTACCTGTTTGGTTCCTGCCTTGTTCCAGAACCTGCCTTGTTCCAGAACCTGCCTTGTTCCAGAACCTGCCTTGTTCCAGAACCTGCCTAGTTCCAGAACCTGCCTAGTTCCAGAACCTGCCTTGTTCCAGTATCTGCCGTGTGCCCCGCAAGTGGGCTTATCTGCCGTGTGCCCCGCAAGTGGGCTTATCTGCCGTGTGCCCCGCAAGTGGGCTTATCTGCCGTGTGCCCCGCAAGTGGGCTTATCTGCCGTGTGCCCCGCAAGTGGGCTTATCTGCCGTGTGCCCCGCAAGTGGGCTTATCTGCCGTGTGCCCTGCAAGAGGGCTTATCTGCCGTGTGCCCCGCAAGTGGGCTTCCTGCCAAGTCGAGTGACTTTTTGTATATATTGATGTACCATCGCATTCAATACAACTCTTAATCCAGATCTGTTGTCTGTGGTTTATTCCTGCGCCTGTCTGTAACAACCCCAGACCATAATGCATCGTGAGGTACAGACAGAGCCCCTCGTATCCCCTGCACCTGGGCTCCTTATCAACCTGTGTTCCCAGCTCATGACAGAATGTCAAGGCCCATACAAGGAGTTCGCGGGGATACCTGCAGTGCTGGAATTGTTGGCAGAATGTGTACTCCACCTATGCAAGTCGGTAAGGACTGTGTTGGAAGCCGATTGCGTGGACACAAAAACCAAGACCCAGACACCAAGAAAGAAGGCTGCTAAGAGCTTTAAGCGAGAGCCGCTCACCAAAAAAGAAATACAAAGGAGACAAGAGGACGACTTATGCTTTTATTGCGGAGGGACTGGCCACAGGATTACATATTGTCCGCACAGACCAGTCAAGCCATCTGCAACCCACCTGGAGAAACCCCATGCCCCAGACCCTGCACATGACGCCAGCAACGTCACAGAGCAGGAGCATACCCTGTCACATCCACAAACAGGTGATGCAGGGGTTAACCAGTCCTCGGCACCTGTGTCTCCTACGCCCTCCATCACGATGTCAGAAGACCTCCAGACCTTGTCTGACACCCCCGAGTGGCCCTATATGGACAGTGCGTCATCTGATGCAGAGGTCATGGACACATCCATGGAGATCAACCCCCCGGCTGTTTGTGCAGTCAGAAGCACCACTCCTACCACTCACAGAAGTAGAAGTAGGACAAGACAAGCACATACCGGGACTTTCGCATCTGTCTATCCAACCCACCTCGGCACAACAGAACCACTGCCATCAGACCTCGTAGTGACTTCCAACGGCAATGTAATATGTCGTGTAGATCTGGAAGCGTATGAGAAAGCACTACGTGCTAGAGAGGAGGAGGAGAAGAAGAAGAAAAAGACGTCACACCGCAGACGGTGAGACCACCGTTCCATGGTACCGTAAGCATCCGGAGGCTGCTCCTTGCGGTGGGGGTATGTCACGTTTCACCATGCGCTAGCTGGACTTGTTCAAACTTTGTTGTTCATTTTCATTTGCCGACCACTAGTGGCCGCCCTGGCCATTCTGGACCTCTCTGACTAATTATCAGGTCCAGCTGCAGGGGCTTACCTGATCAAGTCAGCCTTGATAAACCTGCCCAGCCCTGCAGTCTGGGCCTTGACATTAATGTTTGAGGACTACCTGTTTGGTTCCTGCCTTGTTCCAGAACCTGCCTTGTTCCAGAACCTGCCTTGTTCCAGAACCTGCCTAGTTCCAGAACCTGCCTAGTTCCAGAACCTGCCTAGTTCCAGAACCTGCCTAGTTCCAGAACCTGCCTAGTTCCAGAACCTGCCTTGTTCCAGTATCTGCCGTGTGCCCCGCAAGTGGGCTTATCTGCCGTGTGCCCCGCAAGTGGGCTTATCTGCCGTGTGCCCCGCAAGTGGGCTTATCTGCCGTGTGCCCCGCAAGTGGGCTTATCTGCCGTGTGCCCCGCAAGAGGGCTTATCTGCCGTGTGCCCCGCAAGAGGGCTTATCTGCCGTGTGCCCCGCAAGAGGGCTTATCTGCCGTGTGCCCCGCAAGAGGGCTTATCTGCCGTGTGCCCCGCAAGAGGGCTTATCTGCCGTGTGCCCCGCAAGAGGGCTTATCTGCCGTGTGCCCCGCAAGAGGGCTTATCTGCCGTGTGCCCCGCAAGTGGGCTTCCTGCCAAGTCGAGTGACTTTTTGTATATATTGATGTACCATCGCATTCAATACAACTCTTAATCCAGATCTGTTGTCTGTGGTTTATTCCTGCGCCTGTCTGTAACAACCCCAGACCATAATGCATCGTGAGGTACAGACAGAGCCCCTCGTATCCCCTGCACCTGGGCTCCTTATCAACCTGTGTTCCCAGCTCGTGACACTCATGCACCAAACACCCATCCATCACACCTCGTGACCATCACACCCAGGCACAACATCTCACACCCATATTCTATTTAGGTTTCTTTCACTCTCCTCTTCCTCTCCTTATCCCTTCATTTATTTCCCATTTTCTTTAATTTTCTTTCTTTCTTTATCACTTCCATCACACCTCACTTCCATCACACCTCACTTTCATCACACCTCACTCCAATGACACTCATCTATTACATTTAACCTGTGACGCCCGGGGTATAATATATATATATACACACACACCAGCTTACAAACACACAAATACCTACACTGCTCTTACACACACCTGACCATACACATACACTGACCATCTCATACCCCTTTCTCCCCATCTCTTACCTTTCTCATCTTCTATCTTCTTTCTTGTTGTGGGAGCGCGAGGTCTGTCATTTCAGACCTCTGTTTACTGCACCCTAATCACTACGCACCAGCAATTGATGCCGAACGCCGGGACATGACGTAGTGATTAGGGAACTGGGAAGCCGAGGTCTGAAGTGCCAGACCTCGAGCTCCCTGATGTTGGGCTAGTTAGAGGGAGGTTGTGATCTCCCCAACCAGCCCTGCTGATCAGGGCTAGTTGGGGAGATCACGATCTTGCACCTACCTCGGCGTGGCCCTGAAGACCGGCCCAGGGGAGTCGGCTTCTCCACTCGCCCCTCCCCTAGAGATTCGTGGCTTCGTGGGAATCTCCGGCTCGGTAAGTACCCGGTACTCGGTTAGTACCCGGCTTATAAGATGACCCCCGACTTTTGAGAAGATTTTCTGGGGTTAAAAAGTCGTCTTATACGCCGGAATATACGGTATATAGCAACCATATCTTCGCGGCATCACAGGAGTTGACGGAAGCAGAAATCCGTAGGTTCGCCGTCAGGGGTTACAGGGCAGTGCAACTGAGCCTATTGGTCGCCTGCAGGGACCTCCTCTGGAGGGTAGTGCAAGTGAGCCTATTGCTCACCTGCAGGGACCTCCTCTGGCATCAACCAATTGGTAGGAAGACTCTGCAGGTGACCAATAGGCTCACTCGCACGGCCTTTTTAACTCCTGACAGTGAACCTACGGAAATCTGTAGATTAAAGGGCCGTGCAAGCGTCCAATAGGCTCACTTGCACTATCCTCCTTAAGGTGCAACCTGACCACTGGTCTTCCTGCTGCAACAGTTAAAAGTCTGTACAAATGACTAATAAAGTCCCTTGTACGTACATTTAACTGATAGAGCAGGGAGACCAGTGGTCTCTGCCGGACAAGTTGCTGCATTAGGATTTTAAAAGTCTGTACGAGCGACTCTATTGGTCGCTCATACAGACTTTTAAAATCCTGGTGCCGTAACTTGGCCTGTAGAGACCACTGGTCTCCCTGCTGCAACAGTTAAAAGTCCATACGAACGACCAATAGAGTCGCTTATACGGATATTTAACTGATAGAGCAGGGAGACCAGTGGTCAAGTTACGGCACCAGGATTTTAAAAGTCTGTACGAGCGACTCTATTGGTTGCCAGCAGGGGGCTCGTCTGCCATCAACCATTGGTTAATGGCAGACGAGCTCCCTGCTGGCGACCAATAGAGTTGCTCATACGGATATTTAAACTCCTGGCACCAGAGCTGCTGCGTCGTCTGTACCGCGTTAACCACGTATTAACCCCTTATACAAAATTGGAAAAAAACTAAGAAAAAGCGAACATGAAGAATGTCCACGAATATTCGCCCGAAGACAAGACAGGAATGGGCGAATATTCGCGGAATACGAAGATTTTTTCCCCCTGAAGACGAGCACAAAGACCTCCCTGGTGCCTAAGTCTAGAACTTATCATATGAGTAACCTTTGGGATAACTTGGGATAACTCAATGACTCTTAACATCATCCCTGTAACTCACATCAGGCTTCCTTGCAACTAAGCATGTTATTACAGGCATCTTGCAATAAAGAGATTCTGTATTCAGTATTCAACCTCATTTATCTACTTTATCAGACCTGCAAGTAAGTTTATTAAATTATGTTCTGGTTTTTTTTATGCATTTTCCTGTTTACATACCAAATATTTATTTCTTAGGACTTTTCACCTTACATCTTATTTTTTTAAATACATAATCTTTCTATCTGGAATACTACTGACATAATGCACCCAACAATTAAAAATGCCTACTTTTTAGTTAATCTTTCTGTTTTCAGCCTCCCCATAACTCGTTCATGAAAAAAATACCACTTTCACATAGTGCTGAGCTTTGTTGTTATATTTTCCCTATAACTCACCTCAGGCCTCTCTGTAACTCATGATCTTGTAGCAAGTTCTAACACACCCACTCCTTTTTTCTATTTAATTATAAAGTGAATTTTACATCCTTCAGTCACTAACCCCTTATTACTGCACTCCCTTTTTCACATAAACTCAGGGTACTTAAACGCTAACACGCTGCCCACCTTATTCAACTGCATTGATTTCTCCTCTACCTGTCATTATACCTCATTTTGTCCAAATGACGCTCATTAGTCTACCATTTTGCTAGGTACTTTGCATAGCAGTACCATAAGGCTAGATTGTAAATTTGTGGTCAGGGTCCTCAATTCCTGTTGCATTTGCATGTATAAATGTTACTGTACTTGATAACTCCATACTTTAATTGTACAACACTGTAGACATTTTCAAGCTGAATAAATAAACATTAATCATAATAATAATTACTATCATTTAAACCATACTCGCCACTTGCACATGCATAATAGAATATACTTGATTTATGTATATTCTATGAATATTATTTTATTGTTGCCTGTAAAATAAATACCTTAAAATAATTTTTTTAAAATTAAACAGATTTCACATTTCAAAACAGTATAACAATATAATCTGTTCATGTTTAAGGAGGATAGATAATGAGGGCTAGAAACTAGGAAGTAGAACCAACTACTTCTTTTTCTCCTCCTATATGCCTTCTTCTCTGCTTCTCTTTCTCCTGTGCTGGTCAGCTTCTACTTCTCTAATGCTCCTCTTCTCCTTTTCCGCTGATCCGCTGAAAGAGAGGTTCTGCCTTTTCCCCACCAATCTATTTACCTGCAGGGAGTGGTTTCCTTTGCTAGTGATATTTGTACTTGTCAGTCGGAATATTCTTTGTCTGTTATAGAGCTTCCTCAAGGTTTCTCTGGGTTTTGAGTGCTTTATCCTTTAGCTTGTCCTGACCGTTACTGCCTGCTGCTGACCTTGACCTCAGCTTTCTTTGACTTCGCTTATCGATTTTCTGTGTATGACCTTGGCTTTTGATGTCGTTGTTGCTGTTTCCCCACCTAATCTTCGGTTATGCTTTCCTGAGATCCTCCGCTGAGGATCTACTTTATCACAATTTCATCCAGTATACATGGGGGGAAAATGCCAGCACCAAGCATGTATTTAGTCTGACAAAAAAACATCAAGCAGAAAATGAGTATTACCAATTTATTAAAAGAATAAAAAACTTAAAAGAGTTATGTCAGGAGACATTTATCTTAAAACAGATGAGATATTTTTATTTAATGAAAATATTTCCTTAACGATTTATGCATTTTTAACTCTTTTATAATAATCTCAGCCTTTGGGATCTGGTGTCACTAAGAGACCATGTATGGAAGGCTGGTTACCAAAATAGTGGATAATAGTTTTAACATTTTAACTTGCTAACATCTGCTTTCCTTGAGAATTATTTAATTTTTAAACACATTGCTCCCAACCTTTAATTTTCTGCAAAGCAACTTAATTAATTATTAAGTAATCTTCATTTCCTAAAGGCACATGAGACATAAGGTCCCTCATAAATATTTAACAGTGTTTCTGAAACATAACGGAAACTTTGACTTAACTTTTAATTGCAGTCCCAACATGCAACAATCACCAAAATTGAAGATAAAAGAGATTTGCAAGCCTAAAAAGTACAGGATCTCTGTATTGTCCTAGGTAATCCCTGCAAAAATGCTTTACAGTCATTTCTTGTGTAGTTAGATTTTTTGGTGCATTTTGTTGTAATGCATATAGGATAAATGTAGCAATTATTCTTTCAGGTATGCGTGTAATGGCTCGTTTGGCCAGTAGCTTTCGACATCTAAGCCAGAAACAAGAAATACGGAAAGTAAACTTAAAAAAATTAAAAGTACTGTTACTTCTTTTGCATATTGGAGGGATCAGGGTTGCCATTAGGGGGGTAGGGGCAAGTATATCAGTATATAGTATATCACTGCTCCAATCTGTCCTGAGCACGGCTGCCAGACTAATTTTCCTTTCCCACTGTTCTTCATCTGCTGCCCACTGTGCCAACCACTCCATTGATCTTCTGCTGCCACTCACAGACTTCTGTGGGGGCCGATGTTTCACCTCGGCCTTGCTCGAGCAGGAACAGGAACTGAGCAGAGTCATGTGATGCAATGTGCATTCACGTGACTCCACTGGGTTCCTGTGCAGCCGCGACGGATCAAGAGACCCTGCTGAGCAAAACAGGTAAGCAGCAGGTCCCCTTTATGTATCTACCACCACTGTATTAAACGCACTCAATATTTTTCTTAAAAATGTGCGTCTTATACATGGGGAAATACGGTACTCCATATTTAAAATCAGACTCCTGACCTTGACATATATTCGCTCCCAACCACTCCATTCGCTCCTCCAATGACTTGCTTCTCTTATCAACCTTTATCACTTCCCACTGACATATTCTGGATTTCACATGTGCTGTATCACCTCTCTGGAATTCCCTACCCTGTTCCATCAGACTTTCTCCCTTTTATTCTAATTGCCAAAGCTCAGTAAAAACCAACTTATACTTAATATACTCAATACCCTTAACCAGCAGGCCAAAGAAACCATCTGCCATCTCCACCTGCAAGATCAACAGAGTTCGCCATATCGTCCTTGCTACAATTAACTCATCCTCACTCAAGCAGTCCTCTCCTACAGTCTCCCTTCCCCCTCAACCACCAAATAGATTGCAAGCTCTAGACTTGTGCATTCGGATTCATACAAACAAAAAATTGCCAGTTTAGTACATTCGTACTAATCTCCAAAAACATGTGAAATCCTAGACAAAACTGCTGAAAACGAATTGCATAAATTTTGTTATGATTTGTCCATTTCTTGCCACGGGTAGCCACCATTCTAAGATGCTTAGCTATCATTAAAAGCTGTATTAGCAGATTGGATAAGCTGTAGTTTACTACTGTAGTGTATGTATAACATTTTTTACCAATTTATTTTGGGGGCAAAACACAAAATGTTTTGTATTATCGTTCAATCTTATAATATATTATTCTTCATCTTCATTGGTAAATATTTGTAACAAAATCAGACTGGGCTTGTGCACAGAGTGACTGTCTTTCACTTGTTTAAAATTTAAAACCTGTTCATTTGTAGTTTAAGACAGTTGCCCATTTATGCTACCAGCCACACCTCTAATTTTTGACCAAATTATTTTTTTAATATTTCTATCATATAATATAATTATATTATCTATCATATAATATATAATATTATTAATAAATAAATATTGTTGACAAAACCAGGCATCTAATATATATCATATAAATAAGGAAAATTCCATCCTGCTCCAGGGGGCTGCATGTGCCTATCATCTGCCAGTTCCCTACTACTACTGCTGCTCCTCTTTCACCGTCCTTACTCTGAGGAAACCTTTTTTAAAACATGTCTATAATATTGGGGACATTTAGTCGTTCTCCAGGGGGCTGCATAGGCCTGTCATCTGCCTGTATCTGCCCAGGCTCAGTGTCCTACTACTAGAGAGTGTGTTTGTATTTTGAAAGTGTATGTGTGTTAGGGCAAGTGTGTCTAAGGGCAAGTAAGTATGTGGCTGCAAGGGCAAATGCAAGCCAGTATGTGTGTAAGGGCAAGCATGAATGTGCATGTGTATATGTATGTTTGGGCAGGTATTTGTAAAGGCAGTGTATGTGTGTCTACTCATATTTTTAGTGTTTTATGTCTAAAGGTCAATTGACTGCAATTGGAATCCAATGTAATATTCACTCAGTGATCATGGTAAATAAAGGTATGAATTTCATTGGCCTTTTGGTGAATAGCAGAGCATGAAACACTGTGAAGAATGCAAAAAATGGAGCATTAAATAAAAAGAATAACACGGGTGATAGATGGTTTCCAGTACTGGATTAAATTAGAGTTTTGTTTCAGATGTAATAGTTCCACTTTAACAAATTCTCAGATTCAAATAAATTAATGAAATATGAAGCAGCCATGAGATGAGAACAGCATTCCATGGTATACTGCTAAAACTATAGCAAGTTTCCAATTACTTTAATTCCAGATCTGTCTATGGACATACATTTCAATAATATATCATCTCTCTTGTATTTGGAGATTTGTCTTAAACAGCCACCTGCGCAATAGCTCCTGAGGCCAGAAAAGATTACATTGCAAATTGCTGGGCAACCGAGCAGAGTAGTAGTAATTGACAATGTTTTTTATAAGGATATTGCAGCATTATTCACTCATATGCACAGCTTGACAAACATGATGAAAATGAGCAGATAAACATTTTTTCCTTAATTTATGAGGTTTCATGTGCCATGATTATGAATTATTTTCTGCTTCATAATTTGCAATGTGAGATTAAGCTCAATGCATTACATTCGTTAATATGTGAATTTAACATGATACCATTGCCGAACTACCTGTAGCAAGGATTTACTGCTCTGAATATCTTGCAAAATAAAATGTTATTTTAGCAAACAATACTTGGAAAGCCACAGTAAAGAAGGAGTGGCCCAGGCCCAGACTGGTCATCTGGCACAGCGAGCAAAGGCCTTGGTGGGCCGCTGGCCATCAGTGCCCCATATTTACCCAATCTGCAATCCAGTGAGCCAAAAAAAAAGAGTGCAGCCATGTGTGTCCAAACACAGCCACACCTAGTAATCATCAGTCCGGCCCTAATTTAGCCTCTAACTTGGGCTGAAGGTTGCTACCGGTCTTGGCCCTTGATGAGTAGCCACAGTTGAAAAGGTTTTATGGTCTGAAATGTATGGGCAAAAATGTATCCATTTTAAGTGCTCATGCAAACTGTATACCTCATTAAATAGCTTTCAGAGTAGGGTTTTCAACGGTTTCAATGTAACATTTTCTTTATGTTGGTGCCATAAAATGTACAATCGTTCTATGAGTTAGGCCATTGAGCTGCTTACTGTGTTTTGGAGGTTTTTTTACACTGTTGAGGCTGATTAAGATTTAGTCAGGTCATGGAGTCGGGCTCAAAATCTTTCATTTAACCTCTACTGGACTTGACTAAACTAAATGTTAACAAAGCAAAGCAAAAATAAACGTTAGTAAGAAAGTTTAAACCTCTCAATGCTGACATCTGTAATAGTAGACTTCAATCAACGTTTATCATAAGAGACACATGTTTCTAATTTGAGTTGGCTGAGATCCCAGAATACTGAGGAAAGCCCAATTGAATAGGGTAAGAAACAGGTGTAATTTCACGCTTTAGTTACCTCTCTGCAGTTTCTTTCTCTGCATTTTTCTTTTTGTCTCATTGGTGGTTAAGTGGTTTTGACTTTCTCAAAGCACATGTTGTAATATGATTAAGTGATATGGGAATTTACTGCTTATGTGTGTTTTGTCTGGCAACACTTGTTCTTGGGGGATTAAATTCCTTTGCAGAAACATATACAGAATGAATGTTCTGTGCTTTCCAACCATGACAAAATTTAGCCTGGGGTACTGTATCGAGGCAAATATGTTCTCTTTTTATATGATGCCTTATTTTCTTCCATATCGGTATGAAAAACTGGAATGTGTGTCATATACTGCACATGAAGTGCCCTAAATCCGGGAACATTAGGAGTATTATATCGTTTCAGAGTAGATGATTGACTATACTATTTGAAATATACAGTATATAAACTGTTGTTTGTGCTCTCTCAGTGGGAAATGAGCAGCTCAGTCACAGAATCATCATTGCTATTACTGTTACATGTACATCTGCATACCTCTCCGACCATAGCTTTAGTCTCTCCTTGCATGCTCCTGTGCAACCAGCAGCCATTTTACAGTACAATATGGTGCAGAGGGATTACTGTTTTGTTCTGCGACAGGCATCTTTTTTTCATTTTATTTTTTGAGAGAAAAAATTTGCAGAATGGCTTTGGAGATCATCAATGGATGGGCTCTGAAAAGGTAAATTATAATTTTTTTTCCCCACAGGTTGCACCTTGTATCCACTGGCCATTCTCATGGCACACAAATGATACTTGGATTTAGAGGATTACCTGGAGGATGAAGAGGTGTAGGTGCTTAGGTAGCCCCTCACAGCAGTGGGGGTGATCCCAAAGAGCATTTAGCTTACTTGAACTCCCCAATAAAGTGGGGGGGGCGTGACATGAGGTTCATGTCTCTTATAGGGTATTTTCATGAATTTTAACCCAGAGGGTTTGGGGTGAAGGGGAGTATAGTTGGGCACTATACCACCGCACGTTAGACGGATGTTGACACTAAGCACTGAATGTTTGAGAGATCAATACTTAATAGCGACAGTGAGAGAAGTGGGTTTTTTGTTTTATGATAAAAGTGGAGGAAATGTAGGAGAGAATGGGTACAAATTCAAGGATTTTAATGCAAATTCTGTACTTTCTGATGAACAATCTACAGTTTCAGCATTTCTATGGCTTGTACATCTCTCATAATAGCAGAATATAGCTGTGCTCTGGAATTAGTTCAAGGTTACTGTGGAAAGTCTTATCCAGGAATAATAATGACTATTTATCGACAGAGGAAAGCACAGATGAAACAGAGAACGCAGCTCACAAACGAGTGTCCTTTCGATACAAATTGATAACAATATACAGAATTATAGATTTAAATAATATTATGCATTTGCCTATTTCATTTGGCTTTAAAATATATAATTACTCCTTATGTACTAGTCTCATTGTGATTGTGAGAGTCTTGGGGCAGATATTGCTAGAGACAAAACAAAGAGAACGAAGGAGGAATTAGCTATTTCATAAAGGAGAAAACATGGTATCTGAAAGGGTGTGGTGATGTGCTATAATAACAAGTTGTCACTCAGCTCTTGACACACACGCTGGGCTCCGAACAGTGAACAGCAGACTGTGAAATGAGACCTGCTATTAGAATTGTGAAAATGCAGCACCATGTAAATTGATACGTGAGATAGCTAGAGGGAATAAACACCTAACATTTCTTTTAAATGTAACCATGATATATATCTGAAAACAAAGCAAAGCACTTAATGCTCATATGCTTAAGGGAATTTTATGTTGCTCTTACAAATGACAGTAATAAAGCTAATAATCTTTCATTCACAATTCATTTTATGATACTATTCTTTCGCCCTCAGGTAGCGGGCTTTGGCAGTAGCGTACCTAGCGGGGGCGGGGGGGGCGGTCCGCACAGGGTGCCGCTCATCAGGGGGGTGCCAACTTCCCGGCACCCCTCCAGAGACGGACAGTAATGTCCACCGCTGGAGGAGCAGGCTCGCAAGGGAGCGGTATCGGAGGTCTTTAACAGACCTCCGGCTCCCTTGAGTGATTTTAAGCCGGGTTCAACCCGGCTTAAAATCACTCAAGGCAGCCGGAGGTCTGTTAAAGACCTCCGATATCGCTCCCTTGCGATCCGCGCGGCAACAGCTGCTGTGCGCCGGGATTTGTTGTCAGATCCCGGCGCACAACACTGAAGCCGCGCCCACTGAACCGGAAGAAGAGGAGCGAAGAGGAGGAAAAGAAGCTGTAAGGAGAAAAGAGGAAAGGTAGGAAAGCATTCAGTGAGTGAGAGTGGATTGGTATATGTGTGGATTGGTATATGTGCGGATTGGTAAGTGTGTGAGAGTGATGGGTGTTATGCTGTACCATTTCCAATGTATTTTTCATTATATAATTATGCTCTAGTACATCATAACTCCCATCACTATATACTGTTCAGAGGCCTTGCACCCCCACCGCAGGACTCCTGAAAGGTAAGTGAACTTCAAAGGGGGAGAGGGTAGATAGTTAGGAGGGGGTAGATAGGGAGAAGGGAGTGAGATGGGGGGATAGGGGGTAGATAGGGGGAAGGGAGTGAGAAGGGGTAGGTAGGACAAAAGGGAGTGAGAAGGGGTAGATAGGGCAATCATACTCCTATCATGCCAAGTCTGCGAGTACATCCTGGAATCTGGGTATGCCTGGGCATGATAGGAATGTGATTGCTGTTAACAATCATATATATATATTAATATTGTTATTTAATTGTTTTGTCCTATTTTGGTGTGTTACTTACTTTAAATTAAAGTGTTAGTTTTTTTTTTTATGGTGTGGGGGGAGTCATATTCGGTTTCGGCCAGGTAAATGCTGCATTTTCGGTTTCAGTCCAGAATCCAGAACATCAATGTTTGGCTTAGTATATAGTGATAGGAGTTATGCTGCACTATTGTCAATGTCTGCCTCAGTATATAGTGGTAGGTGTTATGCTGTACAACCGTCAATGTCTGCCTCAGTATATAGTGATAGGTGTTATGCTGTACCACCGTCAATTTCTGCCTCAGTATATAGTGATAAGTGTTATGCTGTACCACCGTCAATGTCTGCCTCAGTATATAATGATAACAGTAAGTGTTATGCTGTACCACCTTTAGTGTCTGCGCCGGTATATAATGGTAGAAGCTATGCAGCTTTAAAGTGTGTGTTGGGGGGGTGCCACATACAGGATCCGCCCCAGGTGCCAAATACTCTAGGTACGCCCCTGGGCTTTGGTACTACTTTTATAAACGGATTAAGCACCCTCATGTATGAAGGGGAGTTATAAAGATTCCTTATAAAGTAAAACAATTGTTATTACAATAATTATGTGATTATAAATATTCTCTGGGTTACACACAAATATAATTTTTTTATGACTTACGTAAAATATGAGCCCTGGCACTGCGAGATGATGTTAAATTTGACATTGTAACTGTGTAACCTAAGCATATTAGCTTCTAATTGCAGATAATGACAGATTTTTATTTCAATATCCCTTTGATATTTTTTATCTTCCTACAGGGGCTACTAGTTTTAATAACGTGGATGAATGAAGATGCTCTTTTTAAGTCATGTGGTAGGAAAGTGTTTTTTTTCCCTTTTGTATTAGCAAGCAATCAACTCCAATAGCTTTTTAATGCCTTTCTAAGGAATCCATTTTAAAGAAGCTCTTTGGGAGACTCTCTTAAATGTCTTCACAGCTAGGCTCCTAATTTCTATAACAATGCAATCCAAAGCAAGCTTGAAAATAATTCAGATGATGTTTGCTGGGGAATGATTTTCAATCTCTTTATTCCATATACCCTCGTATTAGGCTGATAACCTTAGCTGTATAAATAGTTTCAATTTTACTTAGGGAAACATTACAATGATTTGCTCGGCATTTGGTTTGAAACAAAAAATTTTTTAGGTTTCTAGCTAGGAACAAATTCCAAGAATTTATTCACAGATCCAAAACTGTATCATGGCTGCCTATATGCCTGCTTAACTATCAAAACCATAACAGGGTTTACTCTATGAAGCATACATTTGCAGATTACTTTACAGGAGAATTTCTCACTGTTTTATGAGAATCAAAAAATCCAAAATAAAGAGGCTGGGGCTCAACACTCAAATAGTAAGGTGAGTTTATTTCACACAGGCAACATTTCGACACACAGGTCTTTCTCAAGCCGTAAAAACCATTGCACCGTCTCACTACTAAGTGCTGTATTCCAACCTTTTTTTCTGTGTATTTTATGAGAATGGCACTAGGACTCATCCTTACTTTCCAGAATGGCTTACTTAGATATCAAAGAGGGAGTGGGGCTATTGAAGGTTGAAGCGAACAGAACTTGGTAGGGACTGGGTACATCCAAACACCTTATTCTGACCCAAAGAATTAATTATGTCTGAATGATTGTTAATGAGCTCTGAGAGCCTTCTGTGCGAATCCAGAGAACCCCCAGTTATAGGCTTACCACAAAAGCAAATTTGCAAGAAGTTCATGTGAACACTTTAGAAAGATGGACCTGAACTAAATGATGAATACAATTTCTTCTTGGGTTCCCTTAATTGTGGTTTACTTCAGGGTCCTTTAGACTTGGGGTCTAGATCCAATGCTGGATCACTGGGTCTTGCTAGGGCTTTCACTCCATCCTCATTGTATTGAACCCAAGTCGAGGCCAATGTTGATTACCAGTGAACAGGTGAATAATTCAGTGTCAAGATCAATGCCGTATCAAGATCCTCAAGCTTTCAGGTCGAAACAAGATACCAAAAGGAGCGGGCACAAACACCAAAACCAAAGTCCAAGCAAATGGTCAGGAACCTGATAATCACTAAACTGCAACCAAATAGTGTAAATAAAAAGTTGATCCAGTTTACATGAGCTTGCAATCCTTTCTATATTTACATTATGTAGCAGTTGTCAAATTGTCCTCCACAAATTATATGTAGCAAATGTTTCGTAGTACTACCAGTTATTAATTATTAACTTTGTGTAGCCCTAAAAGCAGTGAATTAATCCATGATTATTGTTACGTAATACGATCTACCATGTAAATCTACTCTTCGGAGCAGTAAACATAGTTTTGTGCCCTCTTACCACAACTATATATTTATCTCTGGAACCACTAACTAAGTCAGTAGGGGACCACCAAGGTAATTTGTGCTTCCCCTATTAACAAATCCAGAGGCCAAATGTTGTGACTTTATGCAGATAACATTCTGGCTTTTTGAGTAATGCACTGTAGTTTTCATTGTTTAGATTATATTTTATTTATGCAACCCCAGCTGATTCTGTAGTGCTACTACAATAGGAGAAAGTGAAAAGGAACACTACCATTGACAATATACAAAATCAACAATAACATGAGGTTGTAAGGGACATAAACCACTAAATGAAAACCCATTAAATGAAGACATGCACACTGCTTTTTGGATAAATCAGGCCGTGGCTTTTATTTAGTTTCACCAATATAACAACAACTATAAACTGTAACTTCTTAAACTCTGTAACCAATATAATATAAATAAACACAAGCCCTTGGCACAAGCCCAGAGCACCATATAAACACTTTAACCTTGCCAACTGCCCTGAAAGCCAGCCAGCATATCAATATTTCCAGTTTACCCCATAATAAATAGGGTACCTTTACCTCGATAAAAGCCACGACAAATAAGAATATATAAAAAATAACATAAGGGTGGGTGGGAGGGCGCATCTTCATCAACTCTTCCATGTTGATTCTTCGGCTCACCACTTCGCTACCGCTCACCAGACTCTACGGTCAGTGCGGTAATCGCTCAGCGGATCGCCAGGTAAGTGAAATCTCCCCTCAGAACGCACCTATTTATAGGTGCAATTCCCGCCCTTTAGCGCAGCGCGAGGCACCCGCGCGGGCAACAAAAGGCAGCACGAGCCACACCAAAAGAGCGGCAAAACGCTAGCGCAGGCGCAGATTAATTTAAAGTTATATAAGCCCTATTTTTTATTTTTTTTTATATAACAGCTAACCTGACCTTTCCATGACCTATCTGCCTAACCTGCACATACACTAAATTAACCCTAACTTGTCCCCACAACCTCATGTCAGCCTGCCCTATTTGTTCAGGCTTTATCATGAGGTTGTAAGGGACATAAACCACTAAATGAAAACCCATTAAATAAAGACATACACACTGCTTTTTGGATAAATCAAGCCGTGGCTTTTATTTAGTTTCACCAATATAACAACAACTATAAACTGTAACTTCTTAAACTCTGTAACCAATATAATATAAATAAACACAAGCCCTTGGCACAAGCCCAGAGCACCATATAAACACTTTAACCTTGCCAACCGCCCTGGAAGCCAGCCAGCATATCAATATTTCCAGTTCACCCCGACCGCCTCAAATGAACTTAACCTTCATTTGAGGCCCTACCCCACCAAACCACGGCCTGTTCTACCATACATTGCAGATCCACATTAAAAATATCATTCCCAATTGCAGACAAATGAACCCCATCCTGCCTATATAGACCTACGCTACCACCCTCAAATCCAGTATGCCTAAAAGATAAACCCCCTTCTAGCAACATAAATTCTTCCATCGCCCTATTGCATTTACGTCGTACTCTCTCCAAAGCTTTCAGTTCTGGCCTCTGAAGCCACAGAAGACGAGGGATTATCTCAGACCATATTAACAGGACATTATGAAAACATGCTTTCAAACTCAACATTAAACTTTTACAATACATAATCAACTCTAACGACTTCATTTTCCCCATGTCGTTACCGCTACAATGTATTATTTTGGCATTAGGCCAAGGAAAACACGTAATACATTCATCTAAATATTCTTTAAGTTGTTCAACCCTTAAACCCCGTACACCCAACCAAACTATAACCAATTTATTCTCGTCAAAACCTAAATTTTCGCCATATCTTCGTTCCGCTGCTCTGCGCTGTGCCCAAAACACGAAGGAATGGCCAACAATCCAGACTATCAGAGCCTGGCGACCTGAAAGAAATTCACAGTTAAAAATCAAAATAACATATTATTATAAAAGGTTAGGACGAACATATATTTTAAAACGATCCGATTGCCATCTACCTAAACGTTTAATAACTGAATCATCCAAACCCAATAAAGCTGCCTCTGTCGCAGCACCAATCCTAAAAGAATGAGACGTATACCTCTCGTTAGCAAACCTAACTCCTTCAAACCTAAACTTTCTAAACTGAAACCTAGTTAATGGTAGCCCTGACTAATGTACCAACCAATTACCCCTTACATCAGGTCTAACCGCATTAAATAACTCGGCCGCCGCGACTGGGCAAATCTCAACATCATTTAACCTATTTAATGACACCCAGCAACCTCTCCGCTTGTTGTCCGTTTTAGAAGTTTCGACAAGCAACCTTAACTGCTCAGCACAAATCACATTACCAAACTGCAAACCAGAACCACCATCTCTATTATTAGCCACTAATTCACTAATACGAAAAAAGCTACTACAAAAGCAGCTCTAAACAATTTACATTCAAAACTATTCCAACAAACTTTATGCAACACACTAACCAAATTTCTTAACACAGCTGACGATAACGGCTTTCTATCATCTAAAACCCTAGTTTTATTACTATAACCCTTCAAAACTTGCTTAACCAAAAAATCCTTAAATGCATATTGCTTACCCGCCAATTTAAAAAAGAAAGTTACCCCAGCTAAATGCATATCTATACTAGATCTAGCCATTCCTTTATTAATTAAACTCACTACGAAAGCTAACGCTCCATTAATACTATTCTCAAAAATATCCCAATTTTCTTGCTGCACAAAACAAGTCCAAGCCTTCCAAGCCTTGGAATAACAGTCCCATGTATTCTTGGATACCGACTTTGCCAAGAGCTCTCTCAGCTGGGTGAAGTCAATTCCCATACGTATGCAGGAATTACCATCCCTTCTTTGTCCGCCTGCGGAGCCAAAGATCTGAAAATCTTGAAATTGAAACGAGACAGCGCATCAGCCAGAACATTCCGACAACCCGGGATATGCTTAGCCTTAAGCCAAATATTACATTTTAAGCATAAATAAACCAATCTTCGCAATAAATTAATGACAGGGATAGATTTAGCATGTAACGTGTTGATAACCCAGACCACCCCCATATTATCGCAGTGAAGCAAAATTCTTTTATTCACCCAATTCTCAGACCATAGCTCAAAAGCAACTACTACTGGAAAAAGTTCCAATAGGACCATATTCTTCAACCATCCAGCTGAAACCCATGAAGCAGGCCACTCAGCCACCGCCCATTTACCTTTCCAGAATATCCCAAAACCCGTCGAACCAGCAGCATCAGTAAACAATTCCATATCATTACTATTCACGAATTCTTCCTGCCAAATAGTTGAACCATTAAAATCACTTAAGAACAAATCCCATATTTTTAAATCCTCTTTAATCTGTCTAGTTACCCTAACCCGATGATGCGGCTGCTTTCTACCTGAAATAGCTCTTGCTATATGCCTAGAGAAAACTCTACCCATCGGCATAAGTCTCGCCGCAAAATTAAACATACCTAACAAAGATTGAAATTCCTTAACTCTCAACTTATCACTACCTAAAACCTTTTTAATAAATAACCTTAATTTAACAATCTTATCAACTGGCAACCGAAAACACATCTTATTAGTATCTATCACTATCCCTAAAAACTGAAGCTCAGATATTGGAAAGACTGTTCTCACTAGCCAACGGAACACCAAAACAACTTGTTAACTGCAAAAATGATTCCAACATAGACAAACAACCCGGACTCCCAGCCCTACCAATAAATAAAAAATCATCCAAATTAAACACTATGGATTCAAAACCAGAAACATCCTTAATAACCCATTCCAAAAATGAGGAAAAAGCCTCAAAATAAAAACAAGAAACTGCACAACCCATAGGCAAGCATTTGTCAAAATGAAATAAATTATCAAATTGAAAACCTAACGATCGAAAGCAATGCCTCAATATCAACTTTGGCCAGCAGTGTATCCTTTCCCATAGCGCGAACCCATTTTAGCGCATCATCAAATGATGCATAATGCACCGAATATTCTTCTTTTACAATCTCATCGTTTAATGAATTACCCTTAGGAAAAGATAAATGGTGAATGAGCCTATAAGCCCCCGGCTCCTTTTTAGGCACCAAACCTAATGGGGACAAACGAAAGCAAGAAAATGGAGGCTCAGTGAAAGGCCCTTCTATCCTTCCCAAACTTAACTCTTTCTTAATTTTAGCTCTAACCACCTCTTCCTTTTCCATGACCGATCGCAAATTCTCAACCCAAACCATACCCGTCTGATTATAAATGGGAATTTTAAAACCGTCCTTAAAACCTTCATAAATTAACTCAGCCATCCGTCTGTTTGGGTATCTGCCTAAAAAGGGGAGCAGATTTAGTAAGTTCACTGGCGTCACCGCTTTTGGGAACCTCTTTTCCTGTATTGTGCAGATTCTTTTGAAAACACTGAAATGCCGTGTGATTCCCCGCACATACTGAACATTCGTGTTTAAATTTACAAGTGTTAGGCCACTTGCACTGAGTCTCGTTAAATGCCCAGCAAAACCCTTTCTGCCTATGCTGCTGTTGCACATTACCTCCCATTCTGAAATTAACATTCTTCTGGGGCAACATAATGCTCACCCACGAACCCACATCCTTCATTCCCCATTTCAAGTTTTTGTGCACTGACATTTTTTGCCTAAATGTTTCGTCATAATAAAACCACGCTAGTCCACCAAAATTTTTGTACACTTCTAAGACAGCATCTAAATGCTGAAAAAGACCAGCGCTACTTTCTTTATGCTTTTCACAATAAACACTAGAAAATATGCAAAACGATTGCAACCAATTTTTAAAGGACCTCACTACCGGCCTACGCCGTTCCTCATCTTTATCATTTTTCATAAGGAACTCCTTAGACGTAGGCAACAGTGATAAAATAGCAACATACTCGTTATTCCAAATGTTTTCTTTCACCACTTTGCTTAAATGAAACCCAAGAGGTGACACCTCACAAGACATAACTTCCTTCATACAGGATTCATTCACCAAATTTGACTTAACACCAGCATTGTCTTTAACCCAAGCCTGAGCGGGACTTTGTCCTTGAATGTTCTTTAAAACATTCACCAAAGCAGAAACTGCATCATTAAGATTACTCATAGCAACACCAGCAGACTCACCCCTATCATCCCCAGCTCTTCCTTCAGCTTCAATCTCCTTCCGTACCGCCTCCTCTTGCTCCTCAGCAACCGGGACAGCCAGAGATGGACGCCTGTCCTGGTTATGCAGCCACTTGCTGCAGCCTTCTCCCGGGTCCTGCAAGCTCTTGAGCCGCTTAGCAGGTACCTTCACCCGAGAAGCAGGCCTCTTTTTCTTCTGGGCAACTTCTGGGGCACTTACAGAGGGTCTGTCATGTCTATTAGACGTAACACTGACCCGGTCCCGAGATCTGCCCGAACTTCTGACATCCCGCGAGACAGCGCCATCTTGCGGGATGTTCGCCGGCATCATTTCAATGTTCAGCTCCTCCTCCGGCACTTCCTCTTCTGCGCCGCCAAGGTCAAGTTGAAGCAGTTCGTCGGAAACCGAAGAAGACTGTGTCACAGTCCCGGCTCCGGACGCAGCCGGGAGTGTCTCCGTCCCGGCTCCGGAAGCAGCCGGGAGTGTCTCCGTCCCGGCTCCGGACGCAGCCGGGAGTGTCTCCGTCCCGGCTCCGGACGCCGCCGGGAGGAGGTCTGGCCGCTGTTCCCGTACGCCGGCCGTTCGGGACGGCGGGCGGTCCTCCGCTCGCGGCACTAGTAGCGGGCGAAGGGTTGTCTGCGGGTCCCGGGAAAACATCTTCCCGGACAGCGGACGACCCTCCGCCCGAGGTAGTGGGACACTGGGAGGTTTCGGTCCCGGGAACAGTAGTTCCCGGAGCCAGTATACTTACCCGTCCTCCGGTCGTCGGTCCGCCTCCCGGGCACGCTGCACGTTGCAGGAGGATTGATGGACGGCTGGGGGGCGTGGTTTTGGTTCTGGTCCGGGAGGGGCTTGTGGAATGGCGCCAGTTTTAAAAGCCGGCTGTGCCTTTCACAAGCACCCTGTTGTGGTCTTCAGTTCGTGTATCTAGCTCGTGCATCTTGTTTCCTGTTTTTGACCTTCGGCTTGCCTGACTCTCCCTTGCTCCACGATTCGGTACCTTTGCTTGTTATCTCTGGTTTTGACCCCTGGCTCGTCTGACTATCCTGCTCCGTGTATCAGACCCCTGGCTCGTCCGACTACCCGCTCCGTGTATCAGACCCCTGGCTCGTCCGACTACCCGCTCCGTGTATCAGACCCCTGGCTCGTCCGACTATCCTGCTCCGTGTATCAGACCCCTGGCTCGTCCGACTACCCGCTCCGTGTATCAGACCCCTGGCTCGTCTGACTATCCTGCTTTGTGTTCCTGTCTCGTGCTGTGCCTTGCCACGGCTGCTGCCGCTCAGAATCTATCTCCAGCTGGTGGGAGGTTGTCCACTGTTGGGATCGTCTAAGTCCTGGACTGCTGCTGCTGGGAACTTCCCTCTCAGTAGCGGTAGTTTGGGCGGAAGAACTTCTGCGGGGACGACCTTCCTTAATAGTCCAGCGAAACAGTGACAGACTGAAGACATCTCCGAAACCACTCCTCTCCTCCTCGCTCCGAGACCCGCTCCTGCAGCATCTTCATCAACTCTTCCATGTTGATTCTTCGGCTCACCACTTCGCTACCGCTCACCAGACTCTACGGTCAGTGCGGTAATCGCTCAGCGGATCGCCAGGTAAGTGAAATCTCCCCTCAGAACGCACCTATTTATAGGTTCAATTCCCGCCCTTTAGCGCAGCGCGAGGCACCAAAAGGCAGCACGAGCCACACCAAAAGAGCGGCAAAACGCTAGCGCAGGCGCAGATTAATTTAAAGTTATATAAGCCCTATTTTTTTTTTTTTTTATATAACAGCTAACCTGACCTTTCTATGACCTATCTGCCTAACCTGCACATACACTAAATTAACCCTAACTTGTCCCCACAACCTCATGTCAGCCTGCCTTATTTGTTCAGGCTTTATTATTAACATGGTAAAACATAGTGGTACCAAATGAGAAGAGGTATTTGCTCTTAAAGCTTACAATCTATTAGGAGGTTGAGGGAGAAATAAGACATAGGGTGAAGGATGGAGATATTGAAGGTCCAAAGAATAGATTGTTTCTTTCCAGAATGTAGATTGTTGGTATTAAGAGAATAGATTATATGCTCCTCTGACTGAAATACACTGGTCTCCTGGAATGTTTGGAGGCACATTGAAGGTCATGTCTTGGTGATGCTTATACAAATCCTTAACTATAAATTCATATAAGGCACCATTTAGTATATATATATATATATATATATATATATATATATATATATATATATATATATATAAAATGTCTTTTATTCTTTTATCTTATTGCTGCTGACATCATGTATCACTCTGCTTTCCCTCTAAAATGGCAATAAGACATATGTTTACTTGTAAATGAATATGAGAACAAAGTTAATGGTGTCAGTCTTCCCTATAGTGTAACTGCAACAGGAAAGTAACGTTGCATCTAAAAAAAAGGAATATTTGGCATACAGCCAGAAGGTTGAGTTTATTTACCAAAATACAAAATCCTCATACTCATTCTAGTGTCTATTACTAAGGGACAACTCAGCCCTCCTAGCATTTTAATGAGTACAAAATCAATACAATATGGTTAATAAATGCATAGCATACAAAGTTATTTGGTAAGGCCATTAAAGCAAGCTACACATGGAGGAATATTTTGTTTATCTTGAATTCAAGTTATTACCATGTTTTTATTTTTTACTTCTTAGCATTTACAGCTTTTCCATAACACATGGAAGAATTACTGGTGAATCACTTCTATGAAGTTAACAAAACTGATCACATCAAACAAAAGACGATAAACAATCAAAATAACTAAACTTGTTTTAGATGCTGGAATTTTTTAATATTCCATCTTGATTTAAGCTTCTGAAATGATGACATGACTTTCAGGACATCCTAATTCTATAAGGCAATGCTTTTCCCTGTAAGCAGTATTTGAAGTTCAGTTGCTATGAACATAAAATATGTTTCTAGAAAAAAAATAAAAATGTTTTTTTGAAAAGTAATGGCGATTGAAAGGTGGAATGAAATGTGATTTTATTTTTATTTGCTGTGTAGCGTGAGATTACAGCTGCAGGGCCCTCAGCCTGTGACTGATCTTTAGTCAGTGTTAGACTTCAAATAGTGAAGTTTATCTTGACCTGCTCATCTGCTGGGGGAAAAATCTTTACAAAATGAAATTAGTAAAAAAAAAAAACTATCAACAAATGCCCTATGAATATAATGAGATCTGTAATGTTGTTGACAGGGTTGAAAAGGATTCTGGAAAATCTGACTTTTTCAATGATTTTTGCAAAAAAACATGCAGGAAGGGACATACTAACAAACATTTTTGTGCAATATTTGCATGGAGTATTTTTGGTATAAAATAATGCAAAGATTAAATAAATGAAATGCCAAGGGATGATTCATAGTAATTTGACCTGCTTCAGTTCCACATCTGTTCCTTCAAATGCTGGATGTTTTCAATTTCACTCAGCAAGATGAAATAGACATATGCTAAGTGAATAACCTTAATTGTGAAATCTGCATAATACAATTCTTGTCATGGTTAAAAGCAAAACTAAAGAATTTAAAAACTGCTGTTGTAAAAATAATATTTTGCTATATTTTATGATGGACACTCAGAAAAATTGTATGTTGTGCTTCAAAGTTACTTCTACAGAAGCAATGAAAAATCCTAGTTATGAAACTATTATTTTTTATTAAATGAGGACTCAAATTTTCATATTTACAGTTTTTACATTTTGGGTTTTATTGCTTTACTTTCATTTTTGTTCTCAATGAAGCTGATGCTGTCATCAAAAGCTGTCTCTACTAATAGATTTATACTGAGCGCACTTTTTGACATTATTTAATGTGCAATTCACACTATATGTGGAGGGCATGATTAAGGTGCTGCTGGTATAAAGGGCGCAGGAATAGTCACTTTTTTTTGACATCACAATTCATTGAGAATCAAAAGCATATCTGTTTGCTAATAATTTAGTTGACATTATAAAGAGAATAAATGGTGTTTCTTTAACTAATGTGTAACTAAACGTGATTGAGTGATGCACATGTCATTTTTGCATGTCTATCTATTTATATTATACAATCAAAAGTGTGTGGACACAACCATTACACCCATATGAGCTTGTTGGACATCCCATACCAAAACCATAGGCATTAATACGGAGGACTCCCCCCGACACACACGTTGTGGCTATAACAGCCTCCACTCTTCTGGGAAGACTTTCCATAAGACATTGGCGTGTGTCTTTTGGGAATTTGTGCCCATTCAACCAAAAGAGGATTTGTGTGGTCAGGCCAATCATGTTCCTCCACACCAAACTCTTCAGTATGACCCACTCTTCTTCCAATACAGATATAATTTAGTTTCACAATATATAAAAAGATAGGCACAAAGTAACCTTTCTCGATTCTATACACTAAATATATCCATGTAATGTTGTTTTAGAAGAAAATAAAGCAGGTTTATGTCCTTATTAGTACTAGCAAAGTGTACTGCTAGTATTAGCAGATTTTACTGAAACAATTTAATATTAATTAAAAATAATGCGCCATTGATGTCACCATGACATCAAAAGGAGAACCATCCAGTTCCAAGAAAATTTTCAAAAAAGTCAAACAACAATAATAATAAAAAGATTTTATGAGCAAGTCTTAAAATAAGCACTATATCTTCCTAAGAACCCTAGAATAGAAAGTGTCTTGTTTTCAAAAATATATGGTTTAATAGGGTAAATTGAATTGGCTGGCTTCAAAGATGTCCCAAATAGGACATAGGCGCAGAATATAGCAGGTTTTTTCATTAGCTTTTGTAGGTGAGGAACATATTTTTAAAATTAAAGTCACAAAAAGTTACTTTTTGCCATATTTTTTCTATAGTAAATTAGATCATATGATCAACATAATGATATCTAAATAAATCCATTCTTGTCTGCAAAAAAAACAATATATGTGAGTACAGTAAATGATATATATATGTATACACACAAATATTTGCAAAAAAATGCGGCTCTGCTCATGCTGACTGCCTATCCTTCGCTGATTTTCCCACACCGGAAAAGTGTGCAGTCTCTTATATGTGGCCAGTGACATCAGGCAGCGTGAAAAAGTGCACAAAAATCACTCTGTATCTCCTGCACTGGCTATACGTCCCTGAAAGTTGCTGGCTGAGGTTCATAGGCACCACAAAACGTGCTTGTTATGTTATTTTAGTATCCTTTCGCAGAGCTGCTAAATCCTTTTTTGCCTACAAGAACAGAAAATTTTGCCCCCCTATATTTTTACAGGTTTTTTTTTTAATAGTAAAAGAAATGTAGTCACATTTTGTGCTGATCAAAATTGACACCTACGGAAAGGGAATGCCCAATCACGTTTACCGGTGTGCATGCCTGGTGGGGTTAAACATAATTGGTTGGCAGGAAGCCTGCTCTTTAGTCAGTCTGATCTCCCATTAAGATGTCCCTGCCGCTGCAACAAAGTCAGGACGGTCTGGTACTCCCTAATTGGCATCTTGGCACAGCTTTTAAAGGTTGTACCGATAAATCCTAAGGGGCACGGACAGGTTAAAGTCAAAGTCATCTAATTCAGCATGCTAGTTGATGAAGCCTGCTGAAACACTTAGTACTGTGAATAAGGTACAGTCTGTTTCCTCAACATTAATTTAGTCTGAACCTCTTATTTTATTCAAAGGTTTCTGAGGAAGTTTCTTCATAGAGTGATATCTCCACGTAGTGATATCTCCACCATTAGACCTGTGGTATTAAAGAGTTGCTAAACTTTCTAAATAATTTGAATTCATATACATCAAGTGTACCTGAAAGCTATAATTATAAAACAATGTTTAAAAATATCCCGCTACTGCTGATAAGCTACCATGTTGCATGCAATAGCAGATGTGTTTGCTCCATGTTAAGAAATTTAAAGATCCTGATATGTTTGTACACAGTTAATAGTATTCTTTATTTTTGGACACTGACCTTGTTGCTCAACAAAACAAGAGTCTCACCACATGGGGTAACATTTGGGACTGGATAGTCTGAGTCTGTATTGTATTGTTTTCTAAAAACCTGAATAATTTCTGTTACCCAAAATGTGCTTATTTGACTAGTGTGGAATTTACAGTGTGAAATGTGTATTTAATGTTTTTATTGTTTTAAACTATGTCTAGATATAATACATAGAGGGTTTCATAACCTATTAAACCTAGAACCAGGAGAGTTACACTTGGATAACTTTTTATTTAAAAAAAACAGTATGTGAGTTGAGAGAGAGATATGGTAAGGGGGGAAAAATTGTAAGGAAGCAGCAAAAGGGTGAAAAAATACTTATCCAATAAACTTAATTAAAAAAAAGACACCTGACTGGATTCTATTCCAGGGAATAATCTACTGTTCTACGTAATTGTTTAATTACTGTATTTGCTTGCATATAAGACAAGGTTTTTTCAAACCAAATGCTCTGAAAAATACCTCTCATCTTATATTCGAGGTCCTCTTACAATCCAACCTCAAAAAGAGGTCTGACTATAAGACTAAGATCCACATCCCCCGCATCCCTGAAAGGGGACCTGGATCCTCCTCTTTGGCAGCCTCTCCGCTGCCGCCTGGCACTTCTGATGGGGCTTCTATGACGGAGCGCCGGTGTGACATGACCTACCGATGCTCAGTCATAGAAGCCCCTGCAGAGGTGCCGGGCAGAAGTGGAGGTTGTCTATGCGCATCTCGCAGGCATCCACCAGCTGCCCCCACTAGACACCAGGGAGTCTGGAACACAGGTGGCAAGTTTAGGGATGCATAGGTAAGTCTGGGGGAACAGAGTGGCATATCATGGGGGTAGAGTGACATATAGGGGGTATTAGGCATTTCTGGGTGGCAGAGTGGCATATCAGGGGGTATAAGGCTTATCTGGGAGGCAGAGTGGCGTATAGGCGGTATCTGGGGGGCAGATGGGCAAGACTGGGGGGAGATGTGCATAACTGAGGGGCAGGTTGGCAAATAAATGGAAATAAAAACAAAAAAAATCATTTTTCAATCATAGTTTTTATTAAATATGAAAAAATTGTTTACGTGTAAATTAATAGTTACTAGTAAAACTTTTTTCCTATAGTGTAGTATTATATTCAGGCTTTTTCTTTTTTCCTAAATTAATATTAAAATTTTGAGGGGTGATCTTATAATCAGGGTCATCTTATAATCGAGCAAATACAGTAACTCTCATATCTAATATATCCAAAAGAAATTCAGGCCAAAATGCCAACTGTATATATCCATTAACATGCTAAAACAATAATAGAATATAATATCAAGTAACAATATCAATATATAGTAGGTTTAACAATCAATCTATAGAAATAACGTTTATAATGTTCTGGTGTCTGTTGCCATCTGTTAAAATTAGCCATTAGAATTGTCAATTCTTGTATGACCCAAAGGGTTTAGACATAAATTATCAGTCATAATTATCAGTTATCATTCATTAACCCAGCCCACGCTATTAGGGATGTGTGTAATCCCTTTTGCTTTTCTTACCATTGTTTTTAAAAGAACACTTTGAACTAACTGCTTTTTCAAGGAAGGGTAACAAAACTGAAGTCCCCGTAGACATAGATTTAACAATTTTGGTTAGTATTTAGAGCATTCACATTAGTGCTAATACTTAATCATATCAGATGGAACAGGTTCGGCAATATAACTAATGAGTTTGTCCAAGATACCTATTAAATGTAAAACATAATGTATAATGAAAGGTTAATTAAAATGACTTTTTTTATCTCACCTTAGGAAAGATAATGCACAGAACTCTGTTATCAAATAATTTGGGTATCTTAAAGACAAATAATTTTGCTTTTGTCCTTGTAAGAGTTCTTATGTATTAATTAGGTGAGATAATAACATAAAGCTAAAGTAGACCTGTCACTTTTCCTAAATTCTGCATTTTACAGTGTAGTGCATTACAAAAAAATCGAGATATGAAATCCTGTGTAGTATAAACCAACCTTTTGTGTATTAGACTGAAATCTTAAAGAGGAACTATCATAGCTTTCAGTAAACCAGTGCCATTACACATTTTTTTTGGGGGGGTGGGGCTGCAAGTGGTGTTGAAGGGTCCTTCCATCCATATGTATCCTGTCTAGGATATAAATGGCTGTGTCTTAGAACACATTAAAAGTAATGCTCGCTTATGGTGCAAACATTTTTTCTCTGATAATCTGAGCCAGTGTAAAACTAAGAAATTCCTTGTGTAAGCTTGTTAATAAAGTATTACAGATGTAAGCGGCATATTAGGGATGGTTTTAAAGGGCCCATTTTTGCACCCACTAGCACTGGAAGTCACCCTGGATAAAAGACTGGTCATTGAAGAACTAGTTGTCAGATCAAGCAGCCTTCCATGGCAGGATTTTGCTGAACTGCACACTAATTAAGCTGTATTCACAACAATTTCTTTCAAGATGTAGTGTGTCACAAACGGGGTCCATACAGACGACTGTAATGACGCAGAGCGCCCACTGATGGTATTCAGGAGTTAATGCACAGTAGTGGAGTCAGACAGAGCCTGGTGCTGGGTAACCACATCCCCCTGTGTGTTGAACATCAGGGTTGTGCGGCCACATACCAGGGCCCTGACATGTTTAGAAGGGACCTTTCTAAACAATTTTTAATTGGTATGAGGAGATAGGAAGATGCTTGCCCCCCCCCCATAGTTAAGACACTGGATTGGATTGTTTTTTCTTTTTTGACTTGGGGGGTATACCATTTTTTACCTCTGTCACCTTTTTTACCCAGATGTAGTTTAAGGAAATATTTTATTATTTATTTGTAGTTTTGGTAAATCCTTGGGTATTGTGGGTTTTTTTCTTTCTTTTTTTACCATAGGGATGCAGCTGTTACTCCATAGGTTTGCTTTCTATCATGTCCAATACTTTTCTGGGGTCTGCCAGAGGTTGTACACCAAACACCATGTTAAAACATAGTCTGAGCGCGTAGACTCAAACGCTTTTAGTATTTTTTTCTAAAAACCTGAATAATTTATGTTACCAAAAATGTGCTCATTTTTGACCAGTTATACTGTATATTCAAAGGCATTCTGAAATAAGAGAAACACCCTCTATGTTTGCTATAAAAAGTCTTTGGGACATTTACTATATATAGACGACTCAGAATTACATAAAGGTCAGTGTTTTCTGACTACTCATTCTGTGTTTTGCAGATCAGTTATTCCCTTTTGTTTTTTTCAGTGGTTGCCATGTCCAAAAAGGTTTAACAATATATCTCTCTTAGCTGGGGGTAAATAAAGTCACTTTTTGGACCCTAAAGCGATTCTAGGGCAATAAGGTTTAGAAACAACATCTTTCAGTCAAACTGGCTTTTATTTACAAGTTCACAAACAAATACCCTATCAGGACTTTACCTGGTATTAAATGCAGATGGTGGAACCATGTGATCCTATGATTACCCACAAATAGTGACCAAAGCTAACATGCCTGTACTGGAAGGCAAAGGTAGGATGCAGTGAAGAACTAGTCAGGAGAACTAGCAGTTTGTGGAAACCAGTAGTGAGTCATATGTAACACTAACAGGGACGTTACATACATAGCATCAGGAACTGAAGAGCAGTCGGAAGTGTCTTAGCCAAAGGAGAGTTGTCAAGACTCAGGAACACCAGGAACACAATGAGATCTGTAGATGAGGTCTAGAAAGGTCAGGAGGTCAGCAACAAGAGCCAAATGGAGAGGGAACACCAGTAACAGAAGTACAAAAATAGGCCAGGGTGATAAACGGATTAATCCAACAGCAGGGCTGGGTAAGGAACAGGTAAACAGGAGGCTGGGACAGGTATTAGGGAATTCCAGAGCCACACATGTAGGCACAAATACAATGGGCGGGTGGCTAGACCGTGCTATGCTCTGATACAGAGGGCAGCATGAGGTCTTCTGGCATCCCTGTCTCCTGGAGCTTACCTCCATGCTTCCTCACCTTTATCTCTTGACATGGGAGGCTGACCCGGCCTTCTGTGGGTACCAGAGCACAGCTGAGGTAAGTTAGCAAGATAACATACCCCAAAACAAAATCATAAAATGAAATCCTTCATCCCATTAAAACACTCTCTGGCCTCCCTGTCAAACCAAGCTAATCTGGGCTCTGGAAAAACTCTTCAGACATTACATGGGTCCAGGCAGGTAATGCTACACTTGACTCAATGATTCTTTTTTAGGGCCACTCTTGCCCTGGGAGCACAGAAAAACTAATCTCCTCAACAGTTTTTCTGATTATGAGGGTTTAGGTGATTTAAATGTCAACGTCCTGGGTTCATCAATATCCTGGATTGGATAGTCAAAATCTTGCATGAACTTTTCATGGTAAAGAGGAATGGACTATTGGCCAACCCTGCTCTTCAATTGCTCCATTAGAGTAAAAAGAAACAAACAAAAAAGCAAAGCAAAACAAATCATCTCCCTGGGGGTTACAGTGTCATAATACATTAGTCATACTACAAACTGGTGTTATTTGATACATGTTTCTAAATTAGAAAACCATCTGCCATTTTTTATTGAATACATTAAATTCTTTGTTGTGTTCTGTCATGAAGAGGATTACTTGTCTATTTATTGTCATTGGAATACAGATACAGCCCTGCTGTAAGAAATAATGATCATATTGGCTGTAAAGAAGGTATTTGAAAACTTAGTAGCAGGAACAGATTACGGTATTTGCTTTAATATAAAATGAGTTGTTTTCAGAGCAAATGGTCTGAAAAATACCCCTCATCTTATATTCGGCTGCCAGAGAGGAGGCTCCCCTGCCACGCTGCAGTATACCTGGATCCTCCTTTCTGGCAGCTGGTAATCATCTGCGCAATGCCTACAGACAACCTCCGCTGCTACCGGGAACAGTCATAGAAGCCCCGGCGGAAGAGAGACAATGACAATAATAAGCCCTGTTGGAATACAAAAATTAGTAGTTACAGTTGAAATGCATAATCCATCAATTAAGAATAAATCCAGAACAACCCAATGCAGTAATACAATAATAAATGAAGTGTCCACAATGCAAAATAATTGATCTTAGCAGCACAGACACCTATGAGCAAATGTCCTATGACCAAAAATCCTTATAACCATATGGCTATGACCATATGTCCTATGACCAATGTCCTATAAACAATAATCCTAGATTCCTTTACATGATGGCCCCCGTAGCTGTGTTTGTAGTTTGCTTCTTGTCACCTTAATATGGTTCCTGGGCATGATACAAAAATGAAAATAAATAAAAAGTATGATTAATATAGAATGTAAATGTAATCCTACTCAACAACCAATAATTACAATATCTGTGTGATTATTTTGGAAGGAACCCCCACAACCACACTAGTGTGAGATACATTTATAGTATCACATTACTGTTTTGATGTTTTACAAAATGTTGCAAAAGAATACATCCATAAAACTGCTTTCCTCATAGTGGTATTTGAAATATCTATAGAGTGAAACAAGCCAGTGTCTCTTAGGTAAGCTATTACAGGTTTACAACTTTAAATAAATGTGAATAAAAATCATGTGGCAATAATTGACCCAGGTTTCACAAAACCTGTTGGAAAGACTTTCAGAGATCATCATATTTCTATCAAGTGGGCCAGTAATGTCATAATGTTCTCATCAATAAATTAATTAGGCATGTTAGCTAGTCTCCTTGAATCTTTCTGCAGGGACAATCCAATGACAGACATCACTGCTAAGGAGCCCTTACATTGAAATGTTGAAGGCTGGCTACATCATCATGTTAATCATAAAACCAAGTGTAAGGGCAAAAAGATATATGGCAAAGCATCAAGGTGTCATACAAGCAAATGTGCGTGCTGAGAGCAGCCAATGTCCAGATACACAGATGGACAAGACACGCACAGATCCCCGGTGTGACACCAAAACAGATGGAGGCACAGATCTCACACAGATGGACAGACTAGGAAATGTACAAGTACATTAAAATTATTTAGACCACATCTTCACCAGCACAGCAATTAGAAATTGTGTCTGAAATACTGTTTTATTGTTATTCAGTAGCCTATGCAACAGATGGAAGCAAAGTTATTTTTATGTGAATGACATAGCATGTAAAATATTGATTTTTTTTTAACTACAGTGTGACCACACTAATACTATATACATTTATACTGGATATGAATAAGACTTAGAAGATGATTAGCAATGCTGCTTAGTAGGCATGAACATTTTCATTCTACTACTAATATATAATTTAGTGTAGTTTGTTTACATTTTGTTTTCTTTGGGTTCTTGGTTAAAACTTACTTTTTTTAAACTTACAATATTCAGATAAAAACAATCAATTATATTATAGGCATGTTGATCAATGAATTATATGAATATTTTTACACCAGTAACTTATTAAATGTATATGTACATATGAATATAACGTCTGATGCATTATCTAACATTATAGTAGTTATATATTTTATGCTAAATGTTACATGGATGATGATGGATGTATTTTTTCTAAACATCTGCAAGAATTGTTTTATCGGGAATGTGACAAGGTACATGTAACACTTCAACATACTATTAGTGTCATATTTGAATGATAATATGGCTTATACTTAAATGGGAATATGGTTCTTGTGCATGATTTGAGCATCTTGTACGATTATGCTGGTTTTCAAGGGCAATAAAAATCATATTCCTCAAACTCCAGTTTTTGGTATAGCTACTTAGAAATACTTGCCATTTCTGTTTATCATCACCTGTTATACCCTAATATAAATTGAAAAATAAAATGCAGTATTCTCTACCTTTTCACTGTTACAGGCCAATACCGCTGTGAAGGATATGCTTGCCAGAACAGATTCTATCAATTCAATTCTGAAATATGAGAAACATGGGTTTTTCATGAACCATGGGTTTTAACAAAACACTTTAGTTGGACAATAAAGATGTAATTTATAGTGGAACAAAATATACTTTTGTCTAAATGAGGTGTGTGAGAGATGTACATTTTTATTTTCTCAATATATACTATTATAATACATTATTTACATTTGTTTAAATGTTTAATATTCACACACAACTTAAAAGCTGGTGAGTTCTTACTGACCAGTGGATAAGGCCACACTGTAGAGTTTGATAATGTCTTAAGTTGTTGTACCAATAGAATACAATTTAATAATACATATAGTTTAATGCTTGCCTTTGAAGCCCTAACAAGATCTGTCATTCTGTTATCTACTGCTCGCTTTAGTAATTTCTGGATCGGGATACACTTGCAATGACTTTCTTGGTCCGGCCTTTGAGTTAAATCCCATTAAAAAAAGTTTAATGGGATTTAAGTAACTTTTCTAAACCAAACTAAAGGTAAGGATTAATACATGTAATATTCAATAATACATGTAATATTCATCACATCACAACAGCCTACAAGGGTATAAATGGTGTACTTGTGTGTATAGCTAATTTAAGGTCAGCATTTAATTGCATACAACTGTTATCAAATCAGAAAAGTGAAATATACTATCTGAGTATTCTCTACAAAGAGAACTTAAAGTCTGGTAATCAACATTTTAAACACAATGTAGTGTCCTATGGTTTGACTTAGAAAAACAATCTGTATCAATGGATACCATAATAATTTCTTAATCAATCACTGTAAACTAGCTGATGCTACTTTAGTTATTGTCATTGGTGACTAATGTGCTTGAAACAATTATAGCTGGCAACTTATTTCATTATCAAGTAGAAGATGAAAAATGGATCTTGTATCCCTGCCTGCCCTTTGAGTGTGTTAAATAACACATTTATCAGAGTTTTTTTCAGAAAATAAAAGGCTGATTGAGAGAAAGATGCATTACAGTTCTCCAGCAAATGAAATCAGTCTAGATAAAAAATGCAAATACATGTAGTTCAAATGCAACAGCATGATTGTTCAGCAGAAGTACTTAACTAATCATTTAAAAACATTTGGAGGTCATTTATACAAGTGTCAAGAGGCTTATAGACATGGTGTTGCTTCCTTTGTGCTTTGTGTCCATTTTACATTAGATGTTTAATTAACTTTTATTGAATGAATACATAATGTATAAATCAAATAATTCTTATTGCAATTAATTTGTGTCTAAACACAAAGTAAGGATTACCTACAGGCCAAAGCATAATAAGATATTTAATAAATACATAACAAAATAATGACAAAAGACCTGTAAAATGACAAGTAGAAATTCCAACATTTCAGTCCCAACATTTCAAGGGACCACTTAAAAAAACATTGGGTACATCCTTATAGTCAAGATACATTTTACAATCTTTTGCAAACATATATGAGTTATTTGTTGAAGTTGATGGTCAAACTTCTGAGGACTGGGAAGTTTTTCTTTTTCTATGTTTGCTTAATGAAACAGATTAACTGTACTAAATAATAGAGCTGTGCAAATGGACCAAAATGATTCTAAATGCTTTCCTACATTCTCTGCCCACCACTTCTGCTTCCACATCTTCCTCTGCATCGTTTTCTTCTTAATCTTTTCTATTCTTTATTCTATCTTCAATCCTCAATCCTTCGTCTTGTATCTTCTTTCTTCATCCGCATCTCCGCGGACATAACCTGGTGACAACTTTTGCTAAAATGGTGGCACTGCGGTGAAGTCCTCCCCAATCCTCCAATCACGGGAGAGGACATCACTGCAAGCAACGTCAGGGTGAACAAGTGAACTGAGGGAAATATTGGGCCACCTGTGGTGATGTCATCTCCCTGATCCTCCAATCGGGAGAAAGGACATCACCGCAAGCAACGTCATTTTACCCTCATGTGAACTAGGATTTAAGGAACATTCATTTGGTAGGATTTAAGGAAGTGTGGACGTCTGGATATATTTGTCCACCCTGTTATCGAGTCTGACTATGGTCATGACATATTCTTTAACAAAGTTTATAATCAGTTTATATGCTACAGTATATGCACTCAAGGTGGATTCATATAAACTAGGAGTGTGATCTATCAGTATTATATTTTTACTTTTTTTGTGGTTTCCCACAAGCAAAACTTACCAATGTTGTTTACAACATTTGGGGAACGATTAACCTTAAAATGGATGTATAGACGCAAACAATAAAATGTATCAATTTAAAATGCATATTTTATGTACAGATTACAAGATTTAATTTGAATATTGTAATCTAAACAACTATGCAGTTTCAGTGAATACAAGCAATAGAGATTAATCCAATTGCCAAAATAAAAATAAAGTTTTCAGTGTATAAGAAAGTTCTTTACACCATAATACCCTTCACCTAAGGTCATATTTTATCTATTCATGTTATGAATAATTACCAGGTCATTTAAAAAAAAAGTTGTGACCACCATTTCCTAAACCTCTCTCCTTATAGTTGCACTTGATTGGTTTGTGAAATTTTCTAATTGCCTCGCAATTTAAATAACGTATCAAAACATATTATGAAACTTGAGTGACCCTGCTTAGAACTGGCACAGAATAGACATTAGCTTTGAATATAAATGTATGTTTTGTTTGTCAGCCCTATTTATTTATTTTATTTTTAAAATGGTTCTCCCATGTACTCATTGTGCTTTGCACATACACTCCCTTCCCTTGGCTTGATACCAAGCACTCTATCCTGATGGAATCTATAAGGTGATCTTAGGTTCAGTGCTGAACCCAGCCTCAAACAAAAATTGAATATGAGCTTTTATACATGTTAAAAAGTACCTTTACAACATTTCTGCCTGTGTGTGAACATAAACAGATATCTAATACTATAGATAAATTCATTGGCTGAAATACATCAGAGAGTAGGTATTGGGTAACTATGAACTGTGAAGCAACCACTATAAAAAAAAATCTTATTCTCAAAGATGTAGCAGAATATTATAGGAAACATGTTTAGAAAAATGTAGCAAAGATGCTATTTATTAAAAGTAGTGCTGTATTATTAAAATGTATATTATTCATTAAAAGGTTGCTGCATTGTCTTATTGTTTTGCTGTTTTGTATAAAATATCTTTCAGTCTCGAAGTAGACCAAAATGATTACATTATTAGATACATTTTGAAATTATTTTAAATACTGATTTATTGAAAGCTAACATTCAAGTCATTAGTTCAATGGTTCATTATTAAAAGTTCCTAATATTAAACTAACTCTACTGATTTGGTAAACTATATTGCCAAGACAAACTGCATTGAAAAGCCTAATATTGACAATGAAAACTGCATGAAAAAGCAGATTAAGTTCTCTTTCAGGATTGTTATCACGTCTGTTGTGTTTTCAAAAAAGGTTGTGGTGTATTGCTGGCAATAATATTGGATTTGTAAAGGATGCTGTATCAACAAATCTTATTTATTACCATAGTAATCCAAACAACAAGCAACTTGCAATAATATATTAGTTACCCAGGTATTTGTCTTAGTTAAGATAGTCCCATGTGTTTCAAGATGGGTATTTCTTTTCTTGGGGAAGCTTTCAAATCTAATCAAAAGCTTGCAAAATGCTTTAGAGTAAACCTAGTTGAGGGTCAATTAGGTCCAGGGTCAAAATTTAAAGAAATCAAGAGCGCAGATTCCTTTTACACAAAGGGAGACACTGGAGAGGATCTAGTAGTAAATAAAATATGCTTACAGAAATTAACGTATAAATACCATAGGCATTTGAAACACTGGGAACAGATAGTGAAAACCTTTGCTTGAATGTTAATGCAAATATATTTGAGCATTATGAGAAACTTAACCCTGATTAATAAATGCTTGCATCAATGTCTAATTGCTAAGGTATTTATTAAGAAAATTAAAAATGGGCCAAAGATTTAACCTATATAAGCAACCTATGGTGAAAATTGCAAGATTTCATGATTTTGTTGATAAATAATTGTAATTAAAAATGTTTTTTAAAGAAATGAAAAATCACATATTTCAGAGGGCTATTTTTAGAATTTATTTAACTTGCAATCAAATTCAATTATGTAGTATCTGTATCTCAGAATGCCAGGACCATTATTATCTAATCAATGGCCGAAAGTTTTATCCCTTCTCCTCACCTTCACAAAGACAATAGGGCAGATTTAAGACAATGGGAGAAATTATCGTGGACATCTTCCAAAAAGGTAAGCTAAAATGGCCAAAGAGGGAACCTTTGTGTGCTTGAACACTGTAATACGCTCATACCCAACAAACATTCTGAGCAGTCTGAGGAGGAAAGAGAGGTGTGTGTTTACAAAAATTGACTGTCCCTCCTAAAGAGGGACATTTAGGAGATTTGATACTCCGTGAACAAATCCACTACACACAAATTAATAATTTCACACACAGAGATCACAAACTTGCATTTCGATCTAGTATTCCCAAATTCTAAAGCTACCAAGCAAAACTTCTGTCTGGCATCTACTGCATTCAGTGTGTACAGTTGCAACATTTTTCACATTCTGATTTTTACATACATTGCTCTTCTAGCACCCATTACAAAGATATAACAAGTATTCTTCAAAATTAGCAATTTTTGCAAATGTTTTTACTTATTAGATTCTTAATTCTATTGTGGTAATATAACACTGTAAAACACATTTGTAGAAGTAGCAATTTGGGCCCCTTTGTCATTAGGGGCCCTTGGGAAAATGCCCCTTGTGCCCTATTGTTAATCCACCCCTGAGGATAAGGACAGAAATTGTCATAACTTGTCACAGGTCATGTATTGTGCTTGGGAGCAAACCCTATCATGAAAACCAGACTTAACTTTAACACCAACAACTGAAAGTATGACAGTTTGGTGCATCAACATGGAATTTTGTAATCTGTATTTCTTTTATTTAATGGAATAAATGCCAGGATATGTTATTGCACGTTTTAATGTGAAAGATAAAATATCTACCTAATAGATTGCGTTACTGTAATCAACTTCTTTTTAGGTATGCTAAACTTAATAATGCTTAATAATATGAGCAGTTATGTTATGCAGTTACTATCGTGTGAAAAAGTATGTAACACAGAAAGGAGTTAGAAGAAGAAATCATAATAAAAGGACTGAGGATAAGGGGCTAGAAAATTGAACCTAGCCCCAGAGGTCTTTGACAGGGTCCACTTGACTTTTAGCCAAAATGAAGCAATCACAAGTGTAGTGATTGAACAAGAATAATGACAGAAGTAGCTAAGCAAGAGGGGGAAAGATAAAAGCGTACAAATGCTGTTAAATTAAATTGCGTATAGTGCAAAGCCATCCAGAGAAGAAAAGGCAAGGTACGCTTTGAGCTGAAGTAGGATTTAAATACCTGCCTAACAGGGTTTTAAGGAAATTAAGAAATACTACATACTTCAGGCTGCAACACAAATGCTGCATTAGGTCACCTAATTTATATTCTTATTTGGAAGATACCAAATTGTAACCATAAAATTAATGATGTTCTGTATACAAAACTAAATATATTCACATTTGAATGTGACACTGGTGGTGTAAGTATATACCCTCCTCACCTGTTGTTTTTGTAAGTCAAATTGTTATGTCATCATGTCCCCCAATTGTCCCGATTTAGGCAAGACAGTCCCGATTTTCAGTCTCTGTCCCGCTGTCCTGCCTATCCCTTCCTCTGTCCCTCTTTGCTTCAGACCTCGCTTTACTGCTCCCTAATCACTATATGACATCATCCCTGCGCTCTACAGCAATAGCCGGTGCGTAGTGAAGAGGGAGCAGTACAGCGAAGTCTGAAGTGATAGACCTTGCGCTCCCACCACAGGATGCAGGATACAGGATGGAGGCTGGAGGAAAAAGGAAGAATGATGGAGGAAGAGGTAAGAGATGCAGAGAAAGGGGTGTAAGGGCAGTGTATGTGTATGTATGTGTTTGTAAGCTTGTGTATGTATATGGACCGGTGTGTAAGAGCAGTATAGTTATTTGTTAGCTGGTGTGTAAGGGCAGTGTATATGTGCGTGTAAGGGCAGTGTGCATGTATATGTGTGTGTAAGGACAGTGTATATATGTGTGTGTGAAAGGGCAGTGTATGTGTATATGTGTGTTTATGGGCAGGTGTGTGTAAAGTCAGTGTGTAGGGGTCCTGGGAGGTAGGCTAACATTATTTAAAAAAAATCTTTGCCGATGTGGACTACTCTTCCAATGATGCTCAGCCAGCATTATGGTGGACACCTGGCTGGCTGAGAATCATGAGAATTTTAGTTCACAGCTAGAATCTGCAGATTTACTGTTGCTGCACTTCCCCTGTCGCTCAGCCAACATTATGGAAGTAGTATGTCTGGCTGAGCCTCATGGGAATTGGTTAAGGAGGTTGTTCCAGGTAGATTCGAGGGCCAGACGCTTGAACGCCGTTATATACTCCTCTACCAGCCATCTTCTTTGTTTTAGAGACCTTAAGGTAGCGGTAGCAGAGGATGTTCTGTTCTGTAAGGTCGGAAAAAGGGCCGAGGCCCCTTCCAGTGTAGGTACCTGAGGTGCTGCGGCTGGCTCACCCGTTGCATTTTGTTGCAACTCAATCAAATGCATCTGTTGCCTTAGTTGGTTCTGACTCTCCTGGAGCTCTTGAAGAGACTGGTTCATGTTGGCCATCTGCTGGGTCAGTGTTGCGATGGCGTCTTTAAGTCCTGCAGGCTCCATATAGGCTCAGTTACTATGTAAGGTTTGGGAGATGGATGAGTCAGGTATGCAGGACAACCCCAGTTCAAAGAGCATAAACAGGGTTAGGATCACCAAATGCAGCTTAGTCCAGTACACGTTAGCCTGGGTCAGGGTCACGGAAATCAGTGAAGTCCGGAATCCATAGCCAGGGTCAGTACAGAAGAAATCAGAGAGAGACGTTTAGTAGGTCAGGATTCTGGAGGTCAGCCGAGTCAAGGGAATTGCCAGGTTCGGTACACGAGAATACAGGAGGATAGGATACAACAAACTAAACAGCGGTACTTGGCACAATAACTGAGCACTGCTCAGTGCTGGGTTTTAAACTTGCCGCTCGTTGCACGCCCCCCCGCCTCCGTGCGTGACGTCACACGAGAACGTTACCCGCCGTCTTCATTCGGGGATGCATAAACTATGTTGAGGGTGCACACGCTTAGAAGCAGTCACGCTGGAAGCATGGGAGGAAGCAGGAGACACGACACGGACAGCGGGTACTAAGGTGAGTGGTTTCGTCGGGGTTCGGTACATGGACCTTGATGGCCAAAGTTGACATTGAATCAGCTTTCAGGTTACTGCCATTTCACCCAGTTTTGCGGGTTGTTATTTTCAAGGGAAGTTTTATGTTGATAAATGTCTGCCTATGGGTTGTGCCATATTGTGCGCCTTCTTTGAGTCGTTTAGTACCTTTCTGCATTGAACACTGCAACAGAATTCAGGCTTATCATCTATAGCACATTACCTAGACTATTTTTTGGTTATAGGCCCTCCAGGGTCCCAAGACCTTACTACTGTCTACATTACTAGATTTGTTGGTTGAGTTAGATATTCCTGTAACGATTGAGAAAACTTTTTTCCCTCCAATAGTTTGTATTTCTTGGGCATTGAAATAGACACAGTGCAAGGCAGAGAAGGCCAGGTAGCTAGTTGCCCAAGCATTGACTAAAAACAAAATTTCACTCAAAAAGCTCCAGTCCCTTCTAGGAGTGTTACATTTTAATCATAGACTAGAGAGATCCACAGTAGGGGTTGCAAAGAGCTTTTTTAAGATAATGTTAACTAAGCAACTGAAGCAGGACCTGGCGGTGTGGGACCAGTTTCTGGCTAATTTTAACAAACTTAGATTGTGGGTGGACAAAGAGGAGTCCAGTCCAGAGTTACAATTGTTTACTGACGCAGGGGGTTTAGTAGGGTTTGGATCATTCCTGTCAGATGAGTGATGCACCAAGAAATGGCACTGTTAGGGGCTTACAAGGAATTTGAACTGTTCGTTGGACTGTTCCCCATCAGAGTAGCTTTGGAAATTTGGTGGACCAGCCTGGCCAACATGTCGGTGGTATTTTGGACATATAATATATATATATGTAATATAAAATGTATTATATGTGTATGTGACTGTGTGTATATGTGTATAACTGTCTATGTCACTAGCCATCTCAGCCACAGCACTCAAAGCCAGCTCCACCCCTTCAATGGTGCTCTTACAATCCTGAACATCTGTAAAGAAAATAATTTTTTACAGGATAACTTCCTGCAATAGTAATTCTGCCTCATACCGGCCTAGAGTAACGGGCCCTCTACTTTTCTCTGTCTACATCTTTTATTTTGGATTCTAATGTCACTATGCAGACAACACACTAATCTACCTGTATTTACTAATCCACTCTCTCTGATGGCATCACCATTTCCAAGACTGAGCTGGTTATTCATTTGTCTGCTCTATACATCCGACTCTAGTCTCTTCTTCAGCAGAAGAAGAGGGAGCAAAGGGAGTGTGGTTTAATGTTATCCCTGCATACTCTTACTCCATATTTTGGATTATTCATCATTTCTGACCCATACCATCGCACTTCACACTCACACACCTCCCATAAAGTGTTTAGTATGGGGTTGCAGTCATGCTAAGTGGCCTCATGGATGTAAATTCAGCCCTGCATGCCTGCAGGGCCGGCGCTACCTATAAGTAAGATAGGCGCAAGCCTAGAGTGCAGATCTATGTAGGGATGCCTCCCTGTGTGCAGTTCAGTCAGCTGCAGAGGAGGCGCCCTCACGTAGATCCGATAGAAGAGAAAAGGGGAGAGGTAGATAATGAGAAACAGGAGAGATAGATAATAAGGAACGTGAGAGATAGTATCAGGAACATGTATTTTAGACGTATTGTCTCTTTAAGTATTTTGGTTCTACCTTTCCATTAAATTCACAGGTCCTCTGACAATCAACAACCTATTTAAGGTTACCATGTCAGTGAACCTGTGCACTCTTATGTGCTGACTACAGCATGTTTATTTTGCTCCTGTGTCTTATTAACCTTCAAACATTCAGGTAAAGAATAACCAGCTTACTTCTGGATTAAGTTTCTACTCGCCTCACTCTGAAAATCTACAGTTCGAACTGCTTACCTATCTTTTATTCCCAGATTTAACCTGTGGACTTAATTTGCTTTATACTCACCTGCTGAAACCTTAATGAAATCCCTTCTTACTCTGCTTCCATAACCACAGCCTGCCAGTTTGTGAACTGCTCTACTTTTCTCCGTTAAGGAATTACCTTCCCCAGTGATCACAAACTCACAAGTTTGGTAACTAAGTTTGGATTTATTTTTTCTTTGCTTCGAACTTTGTACTGTAAGTCATTAACTTTATTTTCACTTTGCTTAATTGGCAAGATACATTTATATGGTGAAACAACCAACTTCAGTTAACAAGGACTGCTCCCTTTTAGTTATCTCAAGATTATGCTCTGATTTAAACTGCCTGCTTTATTAAGAACCTTGATAGTTTTTTCCGTTACCAATAAAAATCACTGCAATCTGATTCCCCATTTTCCTTCTTCATTTGAGGGGAACATGAGGGAATATAACAGATAGGGAATAAAGACGAAGGAAAGAAAGGGGAAAGCGGAGGAGAGGACGTCACCGGAAGCTCTGCCATTTTGCACTACGATAACCTTATGTGAACTTTCCCCAAAATGGGAGAACTTCTGTTGATGCCCCTCCATTGTAGAATTGGGGAGAGGAAGTCACTAGAAGCTCCGCCATTTTGCGCTGCATAACTTTATGTGAACTTCCGACAAAATGGCGGAGATTCTGGTGATTTTCTCTCCATTTTGGAGTAACATTTGTTCGAAACGTTTTTGCCTCATATGCACATATCTGGGGGGGGGGAGAAGAGAGACATAATAGATAAAGAGAGGAGGAGAGATACTAAGAAGGGAGGGTCAAAGAGAAGGGGGGAGATAAAGGGAAAGGGAAGAGAAAAATGGGTCCTTATGTGTGCAATCTGGGTGCTGGAGTAAGTCCTTTGGATGCAACCTTGATGCTAGGCAAGTCCTGTGGATGCAATGTGGGTGCTAGAGCAAGTACTATGTGTGTAACATGGGTGCTGGACAAATTTGTTTGCAAGGAGAACTGTCAACGTGGGGCAGCAGCTCATGTGTATGATGCACTAACATGACGGGCGGGATTCAAGGGGCAGAGCCAAGGGGGCAGCAAAATTAGGTGTTTGCCTTAGGTGGCAAAACTCTTTGAATCATTCCTACATGTAGAATTATTATAGAGGGGACCAGTGAGATATAAACTATGTTTACCTTAAATGGTAATTATTCCCCCTATTTTCATTAATCATCAAAATAAACTAAAACTAACGTCACTGGTGCTTAAGTGAAATCAGATCAGTGGTAAAGTTAAAGATGCTTCTCATTCAGCTGGTGGCTTTCAGTCAGCTGCAGGCTATATTGCATGCAAGTGATCAGGTTTGCCGGGTCCAAGAAAACAATTAATGTAAAATGACATATTAAAAAAATAAAATGCACATATAGTTTTACCACTCTATACATTCCCCAAACAAATAACAAGGTTATGTATATGGGGCTCTATTGTTATTGGGATAACAAATTGGTGCTATTTTCTGAAGGTGCACATATCCTGTTAAAAAAATGCATATCAAAATCGAGAGAAAAACATTTTTTTACTGGCAATTGGCACTGTTGCTGCATAGTGAAGTTTTTGGGGTGGTTTCGGAATCTGTAACCACTAACCACTATAAAAGATACAGCTCCAATATATTTTAGCTTCTAAAAAATTAACTGTACACTACTGACAAAATAAATTTATATCCATCCCGTGCAAGTAACTATGTTTTGGGGCATTTTTATTTGGCTGTTCTAATAGCATACAAATTACCTTCTACCTACTATTTGTCCTTTAAAAACACAGAATTTGTGTAGATTCACAAAATGAAAAACAAATTGGTTGAACAGCTACCTGGCAAAGTGATTGAAAACCTTGTTTGATGGAATTTACGGGGTGGGAACATATCTAACAAATATAGGATTCAAATTATTCTGATAATCTGGAAACTATAAAATGTACCAATTAATCCATGTTCCGTGGCTAAATAACAGTTTAAAATCCACTTAATTGTATTATGAGGCTCATCGTTATCTGTAAATGACTTGATAATAGAAACCCTATGATTTATTTGCTAGAACATTTTACCTATCCCAAGGGCAAGATCAGCAAGGCGTCATTATTTCTTTATTAAATACTACTTTTTGCCTACTTGAGCTCCACAAACAAATCTAATGGCATGAAAGAATTTAATTTCAGAGCTGAATGATAATTTGTCAGGCACTGTTAATTCACATAATTCAAAGTTAATTATGTTTGCGATATTAGGCTGTACAGTAATTTTGTTTACTTCAGCAGCAGCTTCTAAACAATTTAACATCTGTGATTAGGCCAATAAGATGTGTATGTTAGTTCAACTAAGTGTACATGCTCAATAAAAGTATGGAAAAGTCCTCCATCCCCATTACATTTATAAGTGAGTTGACTTACAATTACAAATATGAGAAAACATACCAGCATTTTTGGTTTGTTTTAATATAAGTAAAAAAAAACCAAAAACTTTCAAATATATTCAACAAATAAACTTGAATTGATATTCCTATTTTTCACACATCATTAAAGTTACAATAAATTGAATCACTAACAGGAAACTGATACAATCGAAACCGTTAAATTCCATAACACAGAATAACATTTTAACAAGCTTTCATAAACACCATAAAATTAACAAAAAACTCCAATTGGAAATTCACAGTAATAAAACTAAACTAATTTAAATTATTTTTAGTGGATTGCTATATATATATATATATATATATATATATATATATATATATATATACACATTTTGTGTGAAAAATAAAGTACACCCTCTTTGAATTCTATGGTTTTACACATCAGGACATAAAAACCATCTGTTCCTTAGCAGGTCTAAAAATTTGATAAATACAACCTCAGATGAACAACAACACATGACATATATCATGACCGTGTTATGACATGTCTTGACCGTGTTATGATTTAGTTAACAAAAATAAAGCCAACATGGAGAAGCCATGTGTGAGAAATGAAGTACACTTTATGATTCAATAACTTGTAGAACCACCTTTAGCAGCAATAACTTGAAGTAATTGTTTTCTGTATAATTTTATCAGCCTCTCACATCATTAAAGATGAATTTTGGCCCACTCTTCTTTATAATGTTGCTTCAGTCCATTGAAGTTTGTGGGCATTTGTTTATGCACAGCTCTCTTAAGGTCCTGCCACAGCATTTCAAGCTTTAGCTGTCAGACAGATGGCCTCAGATCTGACTCTAGAACACTTTGATACACAGATGAGTTCATGGTCAACTCAATGACTGCAAGGTTCCCAGGTCCAGCCCACATCATTAACCCTCCACCACTGTGCTTGACAGTTGGTAGGAGGCGTTTGTGCTGATATGCTGTGTTTAGTTTTCACCAAATGTGGCTCTGTGTATTATGGCCAATATGTTCACTTTGGCCTCATCTGTCCAAAGGACATTGTTCCAGAAGTCTGTTCTCACGTAATATTGCAAACCTAAGCCATGTTGCTATTTTTTTTTAGAGAGAAAGGGCTTTCTCCTGGGAACACTTACAAACAAACAATACTTGTTCAGTCTTTTTCTAATTGTACTGAACATTTAACATGCCAACTGAGGCCTGTAGAGTGTTCGCTTTTTTTTAATTTCTCTGAGCATTGCACTGACCTAGAGGTGAATTTGTTGGGACGTCCGCTCCTGGGAAGATTGGCAACTGTCTTTAAAGTTTTCCACTTTTGAATAATCTTTCTCACTGTAAAATGATGGACCTTAAATTGTTAAGGAATGACCTTCCCAGGTTGATGAGCAGCAACAATTGCTTTTCTAACATAGAAGATAAAATAGAGAAGAGATAAGACGAAAGAAAGAAGATACAAGAGATAAGATGAATTTTGGGCTTTTTCCTTTTCCTGGCTTTGTCTGAATAGCTGAATTAGCCAAAATTCTGTAAATTTTAAATTCCCACAAATCCGAATGCACAAGTCTAGTATAAATAATGCATGGAAATACAAAAAACTATATAAGGCAGAAAGAGTAATTATATAGACCATAGAGTAAGCATCCATATTTTAAAGTTGCCTTGATTCAAGCTAATTATTAAAGCTCTCTCAGTCTCCTCATTCTCTGCAAATACATTATTATTGCATTAGATATGGGATTTAAAAACATTGCGATAATGTTGTTACTGCAGATGTCTTGCTATGAAAGAACTGATGAGACAGGCTGTTTTATATGTGTTTGTTTTTGTTCTGCATCAGCCCTTCTATAGCCATACCTCCATAACTCACATATCACATTTACTTGGTTCAGCATATCACACTTCCCTTCTGCAATGTTTTGTTCCAGGGTATTGTGCTGACTGAGGCTCTTGAATACCACCTCCCTGTGCACCTGAATCTTTGCCATATGAACACAGGGAACAACAAACACTTAAGAACAGCTGTGAATGCAGCCTTTTCAGTCATATGATTAACAATATATTGTAAAAATAAGGTATATTATATGTTGTTGGAAACACCTGTATGCAGGTAAACATGTCTATTATGTATAAGCAATTTACATACTTTACTGCTAAATATCTGTGTTTTAGCAATCTGGATATACCAGATTCACTGAGCTCATACCTACTTCTTCACCTCACAATGGAGGGATGAAGTCGGAGTCCACGGTACAATGTGCCAGGGCATTGCTATAACACAGTAGTTGGGGAGATATGAGATTGTATGATTAGTCTATTATTTAAATATGTATGATATATATACAGTGACCCTCAGCTGACCATTTCCTTTAAATGTTGAATAGCTTTCTTACCAATCCCCAGCCAAGACATCCAATGCCTAAAGTGACAATGAAGTCACAGGATAAATGCTTGCTGATTAGAGTAACTCTTAAATTATCATGCAGGGTGTTATAGAATACTATATAGTTAAAACTATTGAAGGAAACAACAAGAAATATTTTTAAATAATTACAACAAATATGATTGTTATGTTGACAATCATAGTTTTATTTCTGATGAAGAGTTACCTAGGATGTCTACTAAAGTCAGAAGTTTAGAAGCCATCTGAAAACAGATTTTCAGGGCACAAATCTGAAGACTGCTAACCATTCAATGTGCTATATGCCACATACACATATAGCATGCATAATGCAGAGTGCACTGTTTCCAATTTTTAAATCACAGTGTGTCTAATCACATCAAAGCAAACCATGAACGTGTCTAATCACATCAAGTTAAACCACAGTGCGTCCAGTTACATCAAAGTAAAGTGGATAATTGACATTAGACGTTTTGTACATTTGGCAAACATTGCATCAACTCACACACACGTAAGCACTACATTTTAATTTTACTCAACACAGTATTTTTTATTTGTCCCAACCCTTGTAGATCTTCTCTGATGCTGATATTGATTATGGTGATAGTGATAAGGACAACAGGCTTAGGGGGCCTAAAGGTTCCAACCAGCTTATTTTGAACTGAAAAATGCAGAAGAGTTCCTGGCAGGAAGGGACAGTTCTAGCAGTAGATATATGATGCGGTCAATAATTTGGTTACTGTCAGGCAAACTGTCAGGATCCACCCTGTCAGCCAGTATCCTGTAGGCTAACGAGCTGACCAGCTGCCTCTGCTTACCTGGGTGTAACCCTTCTCACTCTGGAGCACCCAGCCCTAATCATTACATCCAGCTGAGCCTTGTTTCCTGGATTGAAACCTGCCTATTTAATCCAGCTTTACCCTTCAGTCAGGGCCTTTGCATTGAAGTTTGTGGACGATTTTGCTTTGCCCCTGCACCTGTACCTTACATAGTTACATAGGCTGAAAAAAGACATGCGTCCATCAAGTTCAGCCTTTCCTATATCTGTTAATTTGTTGCTGTTGATCCAAAAGAAGGCAAAGAAAACCCCCGGTTTCGCTCTTTCCAATTTTGCACTAACCAGGGAAAAAAATTCCTTCTTGACCCCAAAATGGCAGTCAGACTTCTCCTTGGATCAATAAGCTGTTTCCCCATAATTAAAGATTATATCCCTGAATATTATGTTTTTCCAGGTATCCATCCAGTTGCAGTTTAAACGTCTGTACAGACTCCGATAAAACTACCTCTGCAGGCAGAGAATTCCACATCCTTATTGTCCTTACTGTAAAAAACCCTTTCCTCTGCTTTAGTCTAAATCTCCTTTCTTCCAGTCTGAACGCATGACCACGTGTCCTACGCATAGTCCTGTTTATGAACAGATTTCCACACAATGGTTTGTATTGGCCCCGAATATATTTATATAATGTTATCATATCCCCTCTGAGGCGACGTTTTTCTAAACTAAACAGATTTAAATTAGTTAACCTAACTATAGTGCTCCATTCCTTTTATTAATTTTGTAGCCCGCCTCTGCACCCTTTCTAGTGCTATGATATCCTTCTTTAGAATAGGTGCCCAAAATTGCACAGCATATTCAAGGTGTGGCCTTACCATTGATTTATACAGAGGCAAAATTATATCTTTATCCCGCGATTTGATGCCCCTTTTTATACACGACAATACCTTACTGGCCTTAGCAACCGCAGACTGACATTGCACATACCTGCCAGTGGGCTTCCTACCTTGTGCCCTTCCAAGTGGGCTTCCTGCCTGCAGCCCTTCCAAGTGGGCTTTCTCCCTTCATCCCTGCCAAGTGGACTTCTTGCCTTCAGCCCTGCCAAGTGGGCTTCCTGCTTTCAGCCCTGCCAAGTGGGCTATCTGCCTTCAGCCCTGCCAAGTGGGCTTCCTGCCTTCAGCCCTGCCAGTGGGATTCCTACCTTGTGCCCTTCCAAGTGGGCTTCCAACCTTGTGCCCTTCCAAGTGGGCTTCCTGCCTTTAGCCCTGTCCAGTGGGCTTCCTGCCTTCAGCCCTGTCCAATTGGGCTTCCTGCCTTTAGCCCTGTCCAATTGGGCTTCCTGTCTTCAGGCCTGTCCAATTGGGCTTCCTGCCTTCAGCCCTGTCCAGTGGGCTTCCGGCCTTCAGCCCTGTCCAGTGGGCTTCCTGCCTTCAGCCCTGTCCAGTGGGCTTCCTGCCGTGCGCCCCTCCAGAGGGCTTCCTGCCATCTGGCCTGCCAGTGGGCTTCTTGCCATATGTCCGTTTTCTTGCTAAGAGACTGATTAACCAGTATTTGCTTGTCCTGCCATAATATACAATACATAGAATTACCTGGAATTATGCCTATGTTGTAATCCTTTGTGCCTGTCTGTCTTATCTTTCGGTTACCATGGATCGCCGTGTGCAGACAGAACCCCGGGTATCCCCTGCAATGAGGCTCCTACCCAACCTGATTACCTGGGCCCTGACACAAATACATAAGCCCGTCAACAAGAAAAAGAGAGCTTAGGAGACCAGAGTAACAGATGGAGTCCCTCACTGACATTACCGTTAACATCTGTGTAGTACAAGTGCTACCACATTGAGCAAAATTCCATGCCATCTGCACTCTGGATATGACAATTCTGTTCCTTATCAAGAAAAGAAGTATAAACTATCATGTGTCAACATTCAATTGCTGATAAACATAACAATAGTTAGAAAATGATACCCCCTTTAGTCAGAGGCATAGCATTAGACAATGTAATGGATATACATTTTTATCTTGTTAATCTTGTTTAAAATGCTGTTTTTTCTACATGTATGGATGTGCAATATCTTACCTGCACAGTCGAGATCCACATACCCAATGAATCTCCACTGACATTTAGGTCTATACACTAAGAAGTCGAGTAGTCAGTCAAGTTAATTTGCCCTTGCATTCTAAACCTCACAAAAAAAACTCTAATATTAACTAATGTGCAGGTTGTTTGCAAGAGCATGTAATGGCTTGCAGCTGTTAATCTGGAGGCGAGGGGATGTATGTTGACAGACAACTCATGGGGTTTATACTTGTACTGGAAAGTAGGGCCATTAGTAACATGATTATTTTGGTTTTAATATAGCTGCATAACCTTAAAAAACTAAAGATGTAATGATTAGAAAAGAACCACATTTCTCAGTAGGTTGAAAAAATAATTAAAACTTCAGGGAGTACGTTTGAGCCAAAAAATAACGTGCAGTTGGTTTTAACAATCATATTTCAATCTAGCCAAGTAACAGCCCTGAGGGCAGAGTCCCTATGAAATGGCTAGTGCTGCTTTCCCATCTGTTTTGGTAAATTTTTTCAGGATGGCTAGTCTTTAAGCAACTCTTCCAAATATCCATTGTATCTTTCGAGTTTCCTATGCATTATCAGCACTTTAACCTATTAATTGTATTCCAAACTATATACAAAACTGTTTTCCTTGCAGAATGGTTACCGTGTTTTCCGAAGAATAACTTGTGTAAAGCTGAATCTTTATATACAATAGGTGCTTGCTTGGAAATGTAGCTGCTGTGGCCTCTCCCCAAGTGGCCTCATCATAAGTGGCTATTTAAGAGTTACACTGGGTTATCCAGTCATCCATCCCTGGTCTTCATGCTTTCATCCAACTACTTCTCTGGCAATCACTAATTTCTGTCATATCTCCTTCTCTTATAGGTATGCATATCCCATATTTCATTTGAACCCCTCATTTCCTGTTGTTACCCCTGTTTTCCACCTGGTATGAATATCCCATATTTAATTTGAACCCCTCATCTCCTGCTGTTACCCCTGTTTTCCACCTGGTATGAATATCCCATATTTCATTTGAACCCCTCATCTCCTGCTGTTACCCCTGTTTTCCACCCGGTATGTCTGTATCCTGCGTGTCTCCATACCCTGTGGCTATCAAAGGGTTAAATGTTGTGCCCTCTAGTCTATCTTAATTGCATTTGTTAGCCAATGTGTGGAACATCTGCCTCCTGTATGCAATTACCTTATCTGACCACTGGTGAGACAGCCCTATAAATTCCTAGGCCTCACCCCGGCAGGAGGAAGAAACCTTTGACGGATCTGACACACCCAACGTTTAAGAGACAACTGGTTTTGAACCAGCGGATGGAGAGCTGGAGCCCTAGCCTCGTTACAGCTCCTGCTCAAGTTAATTAATAATGTATTTACTTTGGATTCATTTTAAAAATGTTTATAGACCAATGTCAGGTAGCAGGGGGTAGGGACGGGTCCACAGCACCTTTTCTTTACACAGTTTTGTTACCGGATCAGACATTGGCCCCTCTGGTTGCTCATCTTAAACCCATTGTTAGATAAGTGATACGGAAAAGTGAATATGTTGAGATATTTTCTTTCTCGCCCCTAGAGAAGTTTAACTAAATCAAAGGATCCAAAGAAGGAGGAAAAGGGGAAGCTATGATACTGCTTAATTCCCCTGTCCCTCTCCAATATGATGCAGGCTTTTTCCATACTTGTGTGGTGGGGGAAAAGTGACTAGAGCATTACTCTGCTCTTTTCATATACTTTGACAGTATTGGGGAAGCTCATCGTAACTACATCAGCCAGGCATGGCTTAGGTACCACATTGCCTTGTGGTTCTGGGTTACTTCTCCTCTTGCCATCAGCAGTATCCTTTTTTCAGTGCTTTCACAACCAGTGGAACCCAGATGTTGGCATTTAGCAAGATCACCTTGCGTCAGCAGCACTTTGTCCTTCTAGTCTGACAGGCCTAGAAAGGCTACCAGAGGGGGTTTCAGACAGATTGACTACTGCCGCCCAGTAGCTTTCCCTCTTCTCCTGTCACTTATGGATTAGCTCCTGCTTGTCTGTTCCTCCCTATTGATTCACAAGGATAGCACATACTTATCTAATTTTCAGTTTATAAAGATATCCCAGGGTTGCCTTCTCCAATTGAATTTGACACCATCTGATTCTGGTTCTAACTCATTTAGAATCAGGGCAGCCACTGAGGTGTCCAGATGAGGCCTCCCCTAATGAGGTCATTGAGAAGATGGGCTGGTGGTAATAAGCTCATTTGGTTTCAGATTCACCTTGGTGGGTCTAGCTTTTAAAAAAAAAAATAAGAAAATTAAGAAAAAAATAAAACAAAAGGAGGGATAAAAACAATTGACTCCATTAAGATGTAAATTTGGTTTTCTATGTTTATAGGAAGTTTATTACAAAACATTGTTTTAATTTGTTTTATTGGGTCCTCTGGCTTTGTGTTTTCTACACGTGGTGGTTCTCAAGGTTTTTGGTGTTGTTATTGGTTTTATCTTTACCTTGGCCTTCTTTGCCCACTTATTAATGTGGTTGTCTCTTGTTCTCTCCTAGATCTCCCCTCCAGTGTTTGGTCTCAAATTTTGGGGCATACATTCGTCTAATTAGCAGCGAGACCAGCAGTGGTTTGCCGTAGTGGTAAGCAACTTGACTTCCCTCAGGACAAGGTCCAGATCCGCTGACTAGGTTACAGGTTTGAGTGAATTCAAAGCAAAGTTCTTGATCATGTTCGGCAGAATGGAGTGCCCCATATCCTGGTTCTCCATGCTGGGGCAATAATTGGAATGAGTTATTTAACATGTGTTTATTTTTGGTACAAAAACACGTGTTTTGTTTATGATAACTTATGATGGTTTAATATCACAGTGTGTAAACGCTGTGGCCTCTTCAAACTCCAACCCTGCGTTGTGTCATTACTGGGGATGGGGGTGGCTAATGGCTAGTTATCCTTACGTCCTCCAAATAAACGGTGCCTGAGTCATAGTATTTAGTATCATAAAATCATAATGCCTAATGGCTTTAGGCAGTGGTATATTATATTTAAGCCATAAACATTTCAGGGAGAAAAAATATACATTACTACCTCCATACACAGTCCATTTTCGAATAATTAAAAAACTCATGCATTGCAATCTAACACACGAGCAATGTTGTTGGTAATTGATGCTGAGAAAGCTTTCAACTATAGTGTTGACTGGCACTATACTGACAATACAGCAGTTACTATGAGATAGGAGTTCCTATGTTTTCCAGTTTTAAATGGGACAAGGCTCCCCTATGCCCCCACTATTGGCAATACGCACACACAGGGATTCAGGGCATTACGATAGGGGATTCCAATTATAAAATTGCAGATGACATGCTTTTGACTTTGTCTACCCTGGTCTTGCTGCCTAATTTATATATCATTCTAGACAAACTTACATGCATTTTTCGAGCACTATCATTTGATCTTTCTTCTTCTCTCTTTTTTCCCTTCCTACTGTTTTCCCGCATTAGGAATTGTTTATTTTATATCCTTCATTTTTTAGTTTAAGTATAAAGATGTTGTACTTGTCAGTGAGTGTCTGGATGCCACTCCAGCACGCTATAGTCACTTATATAATAATCTCCCACATTTTATAGTTAAGTATTTACAGAAATATGTCCTCTTGAATCAATCAGAACTCACTACACAATGTATTACCTTATTTGTACATTCGAAACAACATTGACTATATATGTTTGACATTGATGTATTGGGTTACTGAATACAATTATTATTTCAAGTTTAACCCATATTTGTATTCTCCTAACCAATATGTTGTGATTGTACATTTGGCAAAAAGATTTCCCACAATAATGAAAGATGTTTATGCCAAATGTACAATCAAAAATGCAATAAAATCTCTAAACAAAAAATGGCATCCATTATCTAAATATTTTTTTCAGATTCACAATAAACAGCATAATGAGCACTTGCAGAGGGAGCTCAAGTTCAAATTGTTAATTAGTTGTAAAGCTTCTGGCTATTGTTAGGATGGTAATAATTAATCTGAATTTCAAGCCATGTACCAGTGTTATTGTTTGGAAGTATTTTGTAATATATCTACTTAATGATTTTCTACAGAACAGCAGTGACAGTTTTGGTAGTTTTGATCTTAATAAAGATGTTATAGTACATGTATATGTTTCCTCCCTTTATAGTGTATTTGCATAGAACTCACTCACTTGACATTGATTCTCTAGTTTTGCTACTTCTTTACATGTGGCTCTTGTGTTTTGATTAACTAAAAAGACTTCAGCTAACGTTGGTTGGAAAAGTTCTTGAATGCCCCCAATATATATATATATATATATATATATATATATATATAGTCAGTAAAATAGAAAAAATTCACAGCTTGTAGTATCATTATATATATTTAATATAGTGTCTATTTTTACATCAAAGATTTTATTTACCGTATTTGCTCAATCATAAGATGACCCTGATTATGAAACGACTGTCCAAGAAATAGAAAAAGCCTGAATATAAGACTACCCTATAGGAAAAACATTTTTTTAGTAAATATTAATTTACATGAAAAATATTTTTTAATATTTGCATTTTTCATTTTTATTTCATTTTATTTGCAAACCTGTCCAAGACGACCTTAAAAATAAGACGGGTATTTTCCAGAGCATTTGATCTGTTTCACGTTTTTCTGCTTTCCCAAAGATAAAAAAAGATTTTATTGTCAATAGAGACTAATAGATGTTTGTAATGAACATTATTTTGGAGCTCACATAAATCCATGTTTCCTGTCCTAAATAATCTATTTTTATTGATCTCTTAACATAATTTTCACAGGCTACAATTCAAAACCTTGGAAAGCATAACTTTATTTGAAGCTATTAGATCTTGTTCTGTAGGTTTCAACATACTATGTAGCAAGTAAAAAAGCAAAACTGCACACCAAATATATAGTTTATGTATATTAACTTTATTAAAGAACTACCTCAATGTATGTATATACAGATCTATCAATATTTAACAAAAACAAAAAACCGAAAAAATATCATGAAAAAAATGTGATCTCACAAAATTTGCAAAAAGTATATACATTTTTTCTTAGTCCCCATTTGTGTATATCTTTTGGTTATTATTATTTATTGTTTTATATAGCACCATCATATTCTATAGGGATGTACAATGGGTAGACAGAAGTAGTACATAACATAACACTTTAACTTACGGAAACAGGTGAGGAGGACCCAAGCGTACAATATAGAGAGAGTTAGGGTGTATTACAAAAGAGGTAAAAGTAATAGTAAAAGTGTTAGGAAAGGACCAGCCACACCAGCTTAAAATAGATAGGTGCAAAGAGTTTTGTTACTTCTGTCGGAGGCTGTTCCACATACCCACCACCCTCTCATTAAAATAAGTCTTCCTTACATTAAAAAAGCGTTATTACATTAAATGTAAAGATCTCACAAGGAGCATAAGTAATATGCAAATGCCAATTAACAATTTCAGTGCCTATAAGGAAAGCTGTGATTTAATTTACCTCTAAAGACAATCAAGGATTAAATTATGAGTTAGGGCAGTTTCTATTCCAGACACTGTGTGGGTATACTACATGTTCTCCTGCAATTTTTTTTTCTCTGCTGCAGGAAACGTCTCACATACTGACCCCCTCTCCTCCTGTCTCTTGACTCCCTGTATTAACAGAGAGAGAGAGAGAGAGGTCAGAGGAGACCAAAAAATGGCTGGTGAAGGTACTTGAGCATATAGGGAGGGCAGAAACAAAGAAGAGAAAAGGTGCAGGGGGCACACAGAGAGAGAGAGAGGAAACAGACTTCTTTGTCTGAAAACAAATAATCCATAAACTAAAAAAAAAATTCATCTAATTTGATTTTGGGCCTTGTGCACAAGTCTAGTAATTAGCCGGCCCCACCAAGCTTCCAGGCTGCTACAAGTAAACACTGCAGTTTCTTTTTTTTTGTTTGGGGTTAGTGTTTGGACTTGATTGATTTGAAATACTATGACATGGTGACAGGCTTAGATTTTATTGCCAAATGATAAACTAAACCTTCACATCTTTGCACTAGTGCCAGGTTCTAAAATTACCTGTATGTTTTGTTTGTATCTTTCTTTTGTTTGATGTGTACATGTCCCCTGTCCTGCTGAGTTTATGATGTTTTGCCTGGATGGTCTTGGGGAGGTGCATTCTATATGAGGCATATGGCACCTGCTTAGTTAGCACTCTTGGTCACATGTGAAGAAAAATCTGCTGGATTTCAAAGGCTCTCTTAGCTGACAGGTTCCCATAGATGTATGTAATAAAGCTATGGGCAACATACTACCCACCCTACAAGGCATATTCAGCAACATATGGATAAATTGTGTGAATGAGGGAAAGAATAAATGATAATGTGAATGAATTATGTGAATGAAGTGTGAATTAGTGAGTGACTGTAAAAGTGTTTGTGTGTATCATAGATGTATAATCTGGTCCTTAAGGGGTTAAACAGGATGGTGCAAGGTGTTTGGTGGCTTCTCAGCTGTAACCCATGTGCTGCTGCCACTGCCCTTTTCTTCCTTAAAATATGAGAAAAGGAGGGTTAAGCATAATGTAGATGATTCTTCAAATTGCTGCATTTATCTCCCTAACAGAACCAAATATATGTCAAAATAAACTGTATCTGCAAAGCTGTGTGATGCATGTGTGTGAGTATGTATGTATATATGTATGCACAGTAACATACCTTTGTATAGCTCATATATACCTTTGTTGCATCATAAATTGCTTTAATATTTATTGATCTTATTGTGTTTTGTATCGATATTGCATTTTAATAGTTTTTATATGCCTCCTTCATATCTTCTATTTATAGTAGCTTACAAATTAAAATTCTTTATACTAACACACTAAACAATAAAACAAAGCACATATATATATATATATATATATATTTTTTTTATTTTTTTTTATGCTGCGAGGTAGATCAATTCATCCAGGAGAAACATTTTGACAGTGGTTTGCTCCTTGCTCTGTATGCTTTTTATGTCATGCTTGCTTTACCTTTACTGACAGGGTTAGGAAATCCCTTGGTCAGTGCTGTCAACAATATTTTATCCTTTCAATCCTCCAAGTATCAGAACAATGCTTCATCTTTAACCACAAGTGTCAATGATGGTATCTTATTTGTCCATTTTTTTACCCTACCCTACTGCCCTTGAAGTGGACAAAATGGAAGAGTAATCATTGGCCCCATGTGCTTAATAGGGGGTCCTGGTGATTATGTTTCTTTTTTAACAAGGCATTTAACAAAGTTCCAACTCTCATTTGCAAGTCACAGACAATGCACAGATTAATGCATCTACAATTTTACTTCTTTTATTAACCCACATGTCCTCGCATTTAAATCATGCCCACGCAGGTTATGATTTTTTTTGTACATAGGCAAGTTGATTTTAGTGAGTTTAGTTTAGTTAATAGACCTACCCATCCCCTCATAACTAGTGATGCTGCCTTCTGCTGACAAAAGGGGAGATCATGCTATCTAAAATAGTAGAGTTCTTCTAATAAAGCAATCTTTCCAGAATGGAGTATCATACTGTTTGTTTTTTCTCAAACTTTAGAACAACGCATATTGGATTTTAGAGAGAGGTAGGCATCTGCAAAATATATGGCAGATATAGGGCAAAGTGCACCATAGGTCCAAAAATCTACCATACTATTAGGTTCTCTACCAACAGTGTATTACAAAATACTCTGTTATATAGGAGAATATGCTACTTTTGACAGTATGCTACTTTTGCAGTACAAATGCACTCTGATGTGTTCATTCAATGTTCATACTGAAGGTGAAATACAGGACAAACTACAAACACTCAGCACAGGAACAGCAATTAGCAATGCAGAGTAGATGGCTCATTTGTCTTGACTTTTTATTGAATATTTGATTTATGTCAGTCTGTACCTATACTTCAAGAGTCCTTTTCATAGTTTGATTTTACTGATATAATTAGCAATTAACACATCCAACTACCTTATAATATATGAAATCTATTGAAATTCTAAGAATACATTAAACAATTAAACAAAACACATAAAAATAAATGTTTTTTATTTTGGGGTATATTTGATTAAGTTATTATAGGCAAATGTACTGTATAATTGCTATTTAGAGCTAATGACCACCTGAAACTATGGAAGAATACTAGCAAAAAATGAAAGTAAGCAGAAAACGTAAATAAGTAAAATGGACTGGATAAATGAAGAACACATCCGCCAAAAGGCCTTAAATGCCTTAGATAATTTTAACATTAGCTAACTTAACCGGGTAACCATATACTTCATAGGCCAGTCATGGAAATCATCTTCTGTATTACTCTGATTTCTTTACTTTATTCTCAGTCTTTGAGACCAGAATGAGCTACTCTTCTCCATTGGGCTGGGGTTATACATTGTACCTCATTAAAATGGTGCTTAATGAAGGATTTCTTATATTTAGAAATAGAAAGGTTTAGCTGATGGCATTAAACTGCATCTGGGGAAGAATTTCATCAAAATGGAGTGGGTTTGTTTCCAAAAAGATTAAATTGCCTTACACTCTTGCCAAATGTGTATAAATGTACCAACCTCCTCACCACATATTGAGAAAACCACATCTGCCCTTAAAGAAAATCAAAGTGGCAAATTTCAGCTCAAGCTATTTTCCTCTTCAAATGTATGTGTTACTATTGATGCTCAACACACTAAAAAGGTCATGAGGAGAGTAATAGGCATAGTTTGAAAAAGACAAAGAATCCTGGGGGAATTATCTCTAGGTTCACCACCAAACTTATATTGACAGAGGATTGAGAGGTCTTTCTACAGTCACACCCTGGGTACATCTTTTGAGAAACACATCATTTGTGCCAAAGGAGCCTTCAAAAACTGTCCTCTGATGATGGGATCTCTTACTGTAGGAGATGGAGTCCAGGAGCAGAAGATATAGCCGCACACATGTGCAAACAAAGACACTGTCCTGAATAGTTGGAGTTGGAGACAACTGAAGTGACAGTGGATCCATGTACAAAGGCAATAAATCCAAAATCATGGTACAGGAAGTTCAGGCAAACGTGTAGTCAAAATTGTCAGCAGACATCGTTGGTGGTGTAGGTTCTAGGTAAGGTAGGTCAAGGTAACTGGATAGAGGACAAACAAAAAGTAAATAATCCCAGGAGAAAAGGAATTTCAAGCACAACAGGATGCACTGAAGGTCAGCTTACAATGACTAAGCAAGGAGTGAACCGAGGAGTGACTATTTATTAGACTTGGGCACCACGGGGCTCTTCGTGTTAGTCTTCGTATTCCGCGAATATTCACCCGTTCCTTCGTTTTTTCGGGTTTTATAATGGGTTAACACGGGGTTAACGCGTACCGCAACAGCTCTGGCGCCAGGAGTTTAAATGTCCGTATGAGCAACTCTGTCGCTCGTACAGACTTTTAAACTCCTGGTGCCGTAACTTGGCCGGGAGAGACCGCTGGTCTCCCTGCTCTGTCAGTTAAATGTCTGTACAAACGACCAATAAAGTCGCTTGTACGAACATTTAACTGATAGAGCAGGGAGACCCGTGGTCTCTGTCAGACAAGTTGCTGCATTAGGATTTTAAAAGTCTGTACGAGCGACTCTATTGGTCGCTCATACAGACTTTTAAAATAATGGTGCCGTAACTTGGCCCGGGAGAGACAACTGGTCTCCCCGCTCTATCAGTTAAATGTCCGTACAAGCGACTTTATTGGTCGTTCGTACGGACTTAACTGTTGCAGCAGGGAAAACAGTGGTCCGGTTGCACCTTAAGGGGCCGTGCGAGTGAGCCTATTGGTCGCTTGCACGGCCCTTTAACCTACGGATTTCTGCTCTTGTTATCGCAATATCGCAGGGGTTAACGGGAGCCGAAATCCATAGGTTCGCTGTCAGGAGTTAAAAAGGCCGTGCGAGTGAGCCTATTGGTCACCTGCAGGGTCTTCCTCTGGCATCAACCAATCTAAGGCATAAATATTGGTGAGAATATGAAGGCATACATGTTGGCAAGTCCTATGTATTTTTGTATGGCTATATTGCTTACCAAGGAGCGGCATCAATGGGACTCTCAAGCAACTTAAAGCCTTCTCTGGACACCATTAATGAGGCGCCTGTGTGGTAGGTGGTGCTGCTCAGCTCTAAGGTTTGGTGATAACCTGCAAAAATGCAAACTTAGTGGAGCATACAACCTAAAAAAGAATAAAAGGTTTCAGATTCCCCGGTTGTTGGTAGAATAACAATGACCAGTAAGTACAAAAAACAAACCAAGAACTCCATTAAAAGAACATCTATAGACATAAATATTGAGGATTCAATCACACTATATGACCATTTATTGCTTAGCCAGCTTAGCCGTCAAAGTACCCCAAGTCTACTGGTCATAGACTGATGTATCATATTTATCATCCTTATTGTATTGTCTTCCAAGATAAAGGGGTCTGATTCAGTATATAATATAATGCTGTCCATCAAATTTTGTAGGAACAGTTTGGGGAAGTCCCTTTTCCATTCCAGCATGACTGTGCCCCAGTGCACAAACAAGGACCATAAAGACATGGTTGGTTGACGTTAGCATGGAAGAACTGGCCTGCACAGAGCCCTGACCTCAACCCCATGAAACACTTTTGGGATGAACAGGAGCTAAGATTGCGAGCCGGGGCTTCTCCTTTAACATCAGTGCTTTACCTAACAAATGCTCTACTGGATGAATGGGCAAACATTCTCAGATAAACACTTCAAAATCTTGTGGATTGCCTTTCCAGAAGAGTGTAAGCTGTTATAGCTGCAAAATGGGGACCAACTTCATATTAATGTCTATGTATTTAGGATGTTTTATCCATGTTGGTGTAATGGGCAAGTGTCCCGGTACTTTTGCCCATAAAGTGTATCTTCCCCAATGGTATACAGGTAAATTTTAACTTTATAATCTATGAACACATCTAAACAAGCTTCTTAAGTACTCCATTGTTGTTTTAATGTGATATCCCATTTTGGGAAAGGAAATACATAACAAATGTTATATGTCTCTGTTTCACATGATGGAGCACTTAATGCTTTCTGTGGATGAAACCTCCTTATCAATAATGTAAAGTGGCACAGGCAGCTGAAATATGTATACTGTGTTTTGATGCTGGAAATGATAAATCACTGAACAGTGACCTCCTCTGCCTTTTTGCGAACTACTGTACGTATCACATTTGTGGTCGCTACTCAAAAGGTTTAACCATTGGAAGTGTTGAACTGCCATTGTAAAGCTGTTTAAAGACATGAAACCTAATGTCCACTAAATAATGAACTGGCATTTTTTTTAAAAATGCAAAGTTACAGTTAAACATAACTAAAGAATCTCAGAATACAAAAGACTAAACTGTATTGGGAATCATTAGAAGTCAAAATGCAATGGAACATTTTCCCTAATGTAATAATTGTAATAATTCATGGAACATAGCAAATCATTATGGGATTTATGGGGTTGTGGGTTGTAAACATGATTCTGAGTCAGAAGATGTCTATAACAGTCTTTATTATGCCCTCACTCTTCTCGAGATGTAATATAACTTCATAATGTGCAGCATTAGAGGCACTCTGATAGGGAATGGCAGTCACATTACTTTACTTTCCACACTAACCCTGGTGGGCTTAATATTAGGTCAGGCTGAGAGTATCACACACCATAAACATTTCCCTGCCAACTTATCTACTCTGGTCATTTATCTTTTTGTTGCTTATTTTCCTTAGCGCTTTCCTTCTGCTGTCCTGTCTGTGTTTTATTTGGGTGTGGGTTGTCTGGTTATTAACTATATTGTATATAAGGTAACAGGCTCCCTACTTGGGAGGTAACTATACACAAGTTCTTGTTTTAGCACCTTTATCTGCTTAATAAACACCATACCGCATAAATGTTTTTGTTTTGTTTTGTTTTTAAAGAGATTTTATTGAGTTTGCAGAGGTAAGTATAATCATGATAAAGTACATCAACATCCAATAACATACTTTGACCTTAAGCCTCCCTGGATTATTTTCAGGGGGTCTGGGTGCATATGTCCACTTGTTACATACAGGATGGAAATTTTAACATATTACAAATATTTGCAGTACTAACATTCAATTATATTTGCAGCCATATATTTTATCTGTGAATCTATGAATGTTGTACCTCGTGTTATACTCCTCTGTTATTTTAAATGTACTTTGTATGTTTAGATTCAAACATTGCTGAGCCATGTTGTTTGTCTTGTTGCATACTAAGGTACTAACATTTAAACATAAACATCATAACCGAGTTAGCACTACTTATAGTTTGTCTTGAACCTTTAAGGTGTATAATTGTGAGTATAGCTGTAAGGTACAGATTATTATTTAAATTTGTACCATTAAGAGACAGTAGAAATTAAAATGTTAAATTACTTACAGGATTATGATGGATTTGAAGTTAAAAAACAGTAACTGAGAGCTAACAAACACAATTAAATTTTTAGATTGTATTTTTAACCTAATAAGTATTCTTTTTAAATAAATGAAAAGGTTGCTCCTTATATCTTATTATAATCAATACAAAATATGACAAATATCCCTTATTGGAAAGAGCAAAACATGCTCAAATATAAGAATGGATTTTCATAAAAACGTCATTATTGGTATTAAAGAGATAGCATTTGCACACTTGTTTCTCTACTGGCTGCTGTACTAGATTTTGAAAGCCTCCTGAAGCATGTTTCCCGTACACAGAAGAAACTCTGCTCAAGAGCTATTTTTCCAAATGTTTTAGAAACACCTAATAAGATCAAAATGTTGTTTCTTTCTGTGGTAGGATAAAAGACACAAAACACCTCAGCAGCTGTTGTTTTGCTTGTTTTTTTCCCTCTGTATTCCTGGTTTTTATAGTGGTACACATTTAAATCATATACTTAAAATATATTGAAGGGACAGGATAATGTAGCATGCAGTCTCACCAAAGGGAAATGTATACGTAAACTTAATGTTATAAGTACTTTACTTGAAAGCAAACATACTGTTGCTGCAGAACTGCTGTCCTATTTTTACCAAAGCAATGTACTGTTTAACTATTTAATGCCTAAAGAATTCACAGCATTTAAACCGTTCTTGTAAAAATCAATACAAAAGTTATGTTAGGGTTTAATAATATAAATGGAAATTAATGTTCAGAGATCTATTATAAGATATTTCTATTTAAAAAGTGAAAGCTGAAAATAAAACACAGACGTTATAATTTCTCATCTACAGATTAGTTCCCTTATGAAATTACACGTCAGGGAGTGAAACCATAGAAACACGTGTTGAAACTGTATCCTCTGTGTCTTACCTGTATATAAACTTCAATAACCCAGTGAGCTATAATTAAGCAGAGAAATGGCAGCCAGGTATTACATAGCTCTCCTGGGTAATCTATTTCTCCATATAGTGACAACAATAATAACAATTAATGCACTAAGAAATGTACTGAATGGGAACACATCTTACCTGAGACTATAGATATAAAAAATACATACAGTATTACTGTTTGATTGCATAAGTCATAATTAGTTACAAATAATAGAAGTAGGTGTCACTGAAATTCTGCAATTTTTTAACACCTATTGCATTAAGATGATGACAGATTTCAGATATTATTCTAAAATAGTACTAATTGCTACTGGTAATTGCGCAAACCACAATAAAGGTACACTGCATGTTTTACACAAATATTTTTGCCTTCGTATGGCAACATTTACGATACTTACAGTCAGAGTTAAGAACATCTTTAACCCCTTCGTGACAAAGGCTGATTCTATTTTTTGTACCCTTCGTGACAATGGCTGTTTTATCGTTTCTGCGGTGTTTGTGTTTAGCTGTAATTTTCTCTTAACCCATTTACTAAACCCACACAAGTTATATATAGTTTTTTTCAGGACAAGAAGGGCTTTCTTCAGACACCATAATTTTTTATATATGATGTAATTTTCTATAATAAAAATAATAAAATATGACGAAAAATTGAAAAAAAAAAAAAATTTCTCACTTTTATTTGAAAAATCTTTTATTCATCATAAAAAACTACTGAAAAAACCTGCTAAATAGATTCTACTATTTGTCCCGAGTTTAGAAATACCCAATGTTTTTATGTTTTTTTGCTTTCTTCTACACGTTATGGGGCAATAAGTACAAGTAGCGTTTTGCTATTTCAAAACCATTTTTCTCTGAATCTGGTAATTCTGTCTCTATGTGGTATTTGGGGCATCTTTGAAGCCAGCAAATTAAATTTACCCCACCAAACCATATATTTTTGAAAACTAGACACCCCAGGGTATTTTAGATGCTGATAGTTTAACCCTTTCCATGCACTAATCCTACCACCAACCCTTGTCAAAGTTTGTGATAGTAATTGTTTTTGCTGTTTTTTAAACATACTTTGTACTTCAGGTGTAAAATTACAGCTCCTGGTATATGTCACTGTCCCACAACACGATATGTGTTCAGCAACATCTCCTGAGTACATTGATACCCCACATGCATGGGTTTGTCAGATTGTTTGGGGGCAAAAGGGCCAAATTTGGAACATGCCTCCTCAGCCGTATACCGCTGCATGGCAACAATTGCAGCAAAAATAGTAGGGAAGGAAAGGGTTAATGGCTCTAATAAAAAAAATTAAAAAAACCCTAAAAAAAAGTACAAAAAAAAATAAAAAGTAAAAAAAAATGTAAAAAAAAAGAACCCCAAAAACAATTGCCACTATGCAAGATCACTGTTTATGCAGTGATCAATGGCAATGAAGGGGTTAATATTAAATGGGTGGCTCTTATAAGAGCCTTTGGATCAATAATAATATATATTATTGAGAATACCTAAAAACACACTGATCTGTCTCTCTCCCTCACTAGAAGCAAGTGAAGGAGGGAGGCAGATCCAATACTAATCAAAGGCAATGTTTAGAAAACATTGCCTTTGATTTATCAGATCATGATCACTCTTATGAGTGATCTGACCACTAGGGGTGTTATTCACTGGATGTCCATGACATCCAGCAACACCCCCCCCCCGATGATGACAGCAGGCTCCGCCCCCGGCTTGATGGGCGCCGCCATCTTGAAACACCGCATGTGTTTCGAAGACGCCGGCACCGGGAAGGTAAGTTGAGCATTTAGGAAGCGATCGCGAGTCGCTTCCTTTGCTAAACAGGTGTTGCAAAGATGCCTCGATACTGAGGCATCTTAGCAACACCAGCTAAGCAAAGGAAGCGACTCGCGATCGCTTCCTAAACCCGTTTTTCGGCGGCGGGCGCCGCCATGTTTGAAAGACGTGCAGTCTTTCAAACATGTTTTTTTATTTGCTCCTAGGAGCGATCGGGGGGGGGGCGGGAATGTTTTTTTTGGTGTTGCTCAATGCCTCGATGTCGAGGCATTAGAGCAACACCGTTTGAGTGAAAAAATCGATCACGGATCGATTTTTTCACCCGTTTAAAGACGTGCCGGTCCTGGCACGTCAATTGTCATAATCGTCACGATTTTCGGTGACGTGCCCGGACCGGCAATTGTCATCAAGGGGTTAAAGGCATATGTAAATAATCTGTGAATTGCAAAAGGTTCCCCCAGAGTAAGGGTGGTCAAAGAGGTGCAGCAGCATCAGGGCACTGACCCTGGGCAGGCAGACACTGGCACATCATAGACACATGGAGCAGGACTGATTTTCTCCAATATTATTTATTATAATTCCTGGTTTTGTCGCCAATATTTTTTTATCAATAAAGAATAATAGATAAGATAATTAAAGAAGTGACTTGTCCACAAAATAGAGGTTTGGGTAGTAGCATAAATGGGCAACTGTATAAATCCACTAAACTCTACTCAGGGACAGGGGAGAAATATCAGCTGCAGTCCCTGTAATACACTCCAGTATTCACTACAGCTTCTCCAATCCAGTACATTTTCTGCACTAAAATAAACCATTAATTGTATTATGTATTAGATGAGCAACGAGCAGTCTACCTCTCATCAGTCCGTAACTCCTGCAACTGTGTCAGGGTCCGCGTCAGGGTAACTCACCTGAGTACCCGCTATTCGCGGGTACCGGATCCAGTGTCGCGTCTCCAGCTTCCTCCTCTGCATCCAGCGTGACTGCTTCAGGGAACACGCTCGGATGACGCATGGAGGTGGGGCGTCCACCGAGCAGCAAGTTTAAAACCCAGCACTGAGCAGTGCTGAGTGCTCAGTTATTGTGCCGAGTACTGCTGTTTTGTTTTTTTACTATCTTACTGAATTCCTGTGTACCGAACCTGGCTATTCCCTTGGACTCCGCTAAATTCCTTGAACCTGACCTTGGATACTAAGTGGCTCTGATTCCTGTTTACCGACTCCGGCTATCTTGTGTCCTGCATCCTGGACTCCACGGTAACTTGCCTTCATCACCCCTGACATATGGCCATAGGCAAAAGGATTGCAGTAGAGATTGCAGTGCTTTCAGCTCGTCTGCTGTTCCTGCCCGGAGTCTGCTTCTGAGTTATGCTGGTGCCAGTGTCCTTTCAGCTCTTCCTGCCTGTTGTGAAGCATACCTGTTTCTAGACCTGAGTCTGCAAGAGTAGGCTTCCTCATCCCTGTTCAGTTAACCTGATTCCTGCCTTGGAGGTCGACGGTCTACTAAGCAGTGTTCCGGTCATCCGGTGGTACCTTCACTTGAACCTGAACATCCGCTAGAAACAGCTTCCTCGTTCAGATATGCTGATTCTTGTTTCGGAGGAGAGTTCGCAAGAGGCGGCTTTCTCATTCCAGGTCAGATATGCTGATTCATGCTTTGGAGGAAGTTGGTCTGTTAAGCGGTAGTGCTGATCACCGAAGGACTCCTTCTGAAGAGATTCCAGAATCCTGAGTATGCTGGTTCCTGGATTGACTTGTCCCGCCTTCATTTTGTGGATGTTTCTGTTCGCGTCCAGAGGCCGCCCATTCAGAGAGGAGATACTGTCAGGCCCCATTCAGGCTGCGGAGCTGCTTATCTCTAGTTTCTCCTGTCTCACTACAGTTCCCCTGTACTTCGCTCTGTCCCCCTTGCTTGCTATGTTTCTGCTGTTACTCTTCTTAGCTTCCCTACTCCCAGCCTGCACCATCCTGCACATTCATCTGTTGCCTGCGCCAGGGTGCCTGCAGGATATCACTTTGTTTTGTTCTGGACAACATCCGCTGCTATGTCAGGGCCCTGGTATGTGGCTGCACAACCCTAGGTGCTCAACACCCTGGAGAGTGCAGTCGCCTTGCACTAGACCCGGTCCCTGCCATACTGACAAGTTAAAATTGTGTCAGCACACTTATATACCGTATCTAATACCTGTCCCTTCCCCTTGTAAATGCTGATTTGCCAGTTATTGATATGTACCCTCCTACACACAATCTTACCCACTTCATATCAAGAATTGTAATGGCACCAAAACGGCTTGTAATGGTGGCTACACATAGCAACGAATCTCATGAATACAAACAAATTTTCGGCACTTTTGCAATTCCTTTTGTCAGTTTCCACGTTGATTCGTATAAACGTACTGTCACGCGAGCCGCCGCGGCACATACCTCGGATGCTCGTGACGGCTCACTCCTTCCTGCCGCTGACGCTGTGCGGCCACGTCGGGGTCGCGGTTCCGCCCCCGCCGCGACCCGATGTCGACTGAGCGTCACACGCGCCGCTGCGGCACGCACACCAGGGGATCGGACGCCAGCAGGGTAGACCTACCTCCACATCCTCGCTCGGGCTTGCGCCTGCACGCCGGGGATGTGCAGGCGCGTCACCACCTCTGACCGCCGGGATCGCGGATCGGAAGCCTGCTGCGATGACGTCACGCGGCGCACGCCGCGCACGCCACGCCGCGGCCTAATTGTGAGTAGTGTTCCCCTATTTAAAGGCCATTTGTTTTCTTTTCTTCACCCGTTCAAAGTGTATTACTTTTTGGGGTGTGCTGTTCCTTGTGATTCATATCTTGCCTTGTGTACCGACCCTTGCCTGTTCTTTTGACTAGGATTCTGATCTGCCTGCCTCGACCTCGGACCTGTTGTACCGTTTTGCCTCTTATCTGCCTGCCTCGACCTTGGATACGTTTTGACCTCGCTGTTTGCCGTTGCCCTTTTGACCGGACTGTTTACTGGACTACGCTACGTCCATATATCTGCATAGTTGGATCCTCCTTCGCTACCTGACCCCGTGACACGTACAAAACAGGCAATTTTTTCGTTAAAAATAAAGTTTGTAAGGTAACGATTGCACAAGTCTACTGTGGCCCATGACATCATGTAATGGGTTAAGACTAACTGGGAGAGTGCCTGTATAATCAGAATAATGCTAAATACTATTTTAATAATGAAATAAAAAAATACTTTATTTTAATAAATCACTGAAAACAAAGTTCTTTAAAACGCTGAAATTACTTTCACAGTAGATAATAAACAAGCAAATAAACTTGTAGCTCACCTAAAAACATTAGAGCTAAAAATGTGGAAAATTATTTGCTAAACATTGTACTAATTATTTTTTAGAGGTAAATTAGTGCAAAACATTTGCTAAACAATAATTTTATAACAGTGCAAATAACCTTTTAATGTTCAAAATATTTTTCCAAGCTGTATTGCAACAGTCTAAAAGCATTTATAGGTCAAAATATGCAAATATCTTCAGCATGTCATTAAGTAGGAATGCCTCATAAACAAACAGCATAATAGTTTTGTAGATGTGCCACTATTGTAATGTGCTGCCATTTTTTAGTATTAAGCAAGTAACATTACTTACAGCAAGCTGCTTTTGGGAGACATCACATAAATAATAGTGTAATTTACTGTGGGATAAGCAAGGACCAGTACAACGTATTTGGTTTATTTAGAAGAAGAAAAAACAAGTGCTCTGCATTACCTTACTGACATCTCAGTTGGATGCTCTTGTTATCAAGCTTGGGAGACATTGCTTTAGATTACATCAGAGCTGTACCCAGGCTCAGCCTACAATATGCATATAAATGTGCACATGTAAGGGAGAACAGGTGAGAGCTGGATGCTTTGAGTCTGCTTGGCAATCACAGGCAAATGATCCAGAAGCAGGGCTAGCCCTATCATGAGTCCAGATGGGATTCTTGATCTTCTGTCTTCTCTCTTTGTCTGCTTCTCCTTGTTATCAGCTGCATTGACCAGGCTTCATGGAGCACTTGCAAAAAAGGGCAAACCCTCCACACACATGGTCTCCCCCAATTAGAGGAACAGGAGAGTGGCTGTCCCCGTTGCTCTTCCTTTTTGTAGAAGTCCAAGAGACTAGAATAATGCAGACCGATTTATGGAGAAAGATAGGTGCAGAAACACTTCTGGCACGGAGATAGACACAGGGGCAGTCTCTCCCCCATTCCTCCAACAGAGTGTGTATGGAGGCTCGTGACATTTTGCAGAAGCTCTCCGGGAGGCCTGGTTACTGATACTGAGGTTACCAATACTGGAGATGAGCTGGCTCATTCCCCGCAGTTTCGCTGGTGATGACTTCTCTGTCTCAAGCCTCCGATTGTAGCTTGTGCTAATATCCATTGAGTGTCCTCATAGAGAGTATCTATGGCTTGTAAAAAAGAAGACCAAGAACTTGACTATTGGACTGCAGGAGTCCATTTCTCTCTTCCGGCAACAGTTGGCGAACAATGCTTGACAGGGTCAGGAGGACGGGGGATCCTTACCTGCCTCACAGAAGATCTCTGTAAATTGAGATCTGAGGACCCAGGATCATAGCAGGAGCTTGTTGAGGAGGTAAGTGCCATGTTTGACATCTCCCTTTTTCTTTATTTTAATCTCTCTTTCTTCTCTTTATCTCTCGTCTTTTTTCTATATCTCTTATCTCTCTCCTTTTCTCCATGTCTGTCCCCTTATTTATTAGCAATCACATTTTTCTATATTGTTCCCCCTTTTCCTCATCCCTTTTCTTTCACATTATCTCTCCTTGCTCATAATCTCTCACTTTTTCTCCCCTTCTTTCTATCTCTCCCATTTCTCTGGCCTCCCCATTATTTCTCCCCTATATCTTCCTTTTTTATTTGTTCTATGCTATCTCTCCTCAGAGCCGGCCTTAGGTGTTCTGGCGCCCTGTGCGGACTACTCCTCTGGCGCCCCCCCATCCCAAAAAAAGAAAGGAATAAAAACTTGTAACAAAACTTGTAACAAAACCCCAATCACTATATACTACGCCAAACATTGATGTGGTCTAGGCCTACCACTTAATTGTCTGGCTTAGTAGTAGGGATGCACCGAAACGAATTCTGGACTGAAACCGAAAGTGCAGCATTTACCTGGCCAAAACCGAATATGACCCCCCCCACACCATAAAAAATCTAACACTTTTATTTAAAGTAACACACCAAAATAGGAGAAAACAATTAAATAATATTACATATATATATATATATATATATATATATATATATAAAGTCCAAAAATAGTTACCGGCACTCCAGGGACTTTCCAAATAACCACACAAACAACTTCGGTTTTCAAGTCTATATATATCATATATATATATATGATTAACAGCAATCACATTCCTATCATGCCCAGGCATACCCAGATTCCAGGATTTACTCGCAGACTTGGCATGATAGGAGTATGATTGCCCTATCTACCCCTTCTCAATCTCTTCTGCCGTATCTACCCCTTCTCACTCCCTTCTCCCTATCTACCCCCTTTCCCCTGTCTCACTCCCTTCTCCCTATATACGCCCTCCTAACTATCTACCCTTTCCCTCTTTGAAGTTCACTTACCTTTCAGGAGTCCTGCGGTGGGGGTGCAAGGCCTCTGCCTCCCAGCTCTGTATGGAACAGTATAGAATGATGGGAGTTATGATGTACTTTTAGAGCATAATTAGATCATGAAAAAGACATTGGAAATGGTACAGCATAACACCCATCACTCTCACACACTTATCAATCCACACATATACTAATCCACACGCATACCAATCCACACGTATACCAATCCACACGTATACCAATCCACACGTATACCAATCCACACATATACTAATCCACACATATATACCAATCCACACATACATATATACCAATCCACACACATACCAATCCACACATATACCAATCCACTCTCACTGAATGCTTTCCTACCTTTCCTCTTTTCTCCTTACAGCTCCTTTTCCTCCTCTTCGTTCTTCTTCTTCAGTTCTTCTATCTTCTTCCGGGTCAGAGGGCACGGACAGCGGTGGGTGCGGCTTCAGTGTTGTGCGCCGGGATCTGACAACAAACCCCGGCGCACAGCAGCTGTTGCAGCGCGGATCACAAGGGAGCGGTATCGGAGGTCTTTAACAGACCTTCGGCTCCCTTGAGTGATGTTAAGCCGGGTTCAAGGGAGATCCTTGAACCGGCTTAAAATCACTCAAGGGAGCCGGAGGTCTGTTAAAGACCTCCGATACCGCTCCCTTGCGAGCCTGCTCCTCCAGCGGCGGACATTACTGTCCGTCTCTGGAGGGGTGCCGGGTGCCCCCCTGATGAGCGGCACCGGGTGCCGCTCGCCCCCCCCCGCTAGGTACGCTGCTGGTGGCGGCGGCGCCCCCTGGAGTGTGGCGCCCTGTGCGGTCGCACAGGTCGCACACCCCAAAGGCCGGCCCTGTCTCTCCTGATCACTTTCCTTTACCATTTCTGAAATGCATCTTCTTGCAGGCCTCCATCATGGTGCACTCGATCACACTACAGAGTGGTGGGATATGACATCTTATCCCGGAGCTCTGCAGTAAGGGGCACCATGATCATTCGCCGTCAGCATTACATGGGAGCAATGAAACGCAAGGTCAGGCACTCAGTAATTAGGCCAGGTGCATCGCAGATTAGAGGGAGATCAATGATCCTCCAGCAGTTGCCATTCATCCAGCAGTGGGTAGATCAGCTCACCACAGAGGAGGCGCCCCAGAGCGACATAGGCTGGCAACTATCTTGCTTATAGGTATCGCTGGTCTTGCATTCTATGGTTTAAAGGAACAGTATAGTACCAAAAAAAAATCAAGGCTCTTTTTTGGCAGCCTCTGTTGAACCTAGGACACATTAGTAGATAAACTTCCTGCACATGCTCAGTAGCACTCACATTAGGTCACTTCCTCATTGAGGCAGCAGCCAATTCCATGTATGCTAGCAAAAGATCAGTTCACTAGCTCCAGGCTGGTCATCTTGGCCACAGGCCTACAACTGGTGAAGTTTGTAAAATAATGTATTTTACTTAACTAACAAACTAAAATGGGAATTTTGTATATAATTGGCTGAGATGGATAGAACTATATAAAGGATATTCTTATGCGTAAAGAGAAAAAACCTTAGAACATTCCTTCTGCTCAAGCCTCAAGGAAAATTCACTAAACGAATTACGTGTATGTAGAAATTGGTCTGTTTGGAGGAACCATTATTCATCAAGGCAATTTATCTTGTTATTTTAATAAAGCTGTCCAGCAAGACTGTTTTACAGGGAAGGAGAAAGAATTCAGGGACCCTGAAAAAGACAAAGAGAATAAATCCTGTCAAGCTTAGTGATAACTGGAAAGAGCATATAGCTACTGAACTTTGGTGACTATTAATTCTGCTTTGAAAGAAGGAGCAACTTAAAGGAGTAAATTAAACTGAAGCATGCCAGGGACAGATACAAGAGTGAGCTTTTCTAGATACCGTATTGGCTCGAATATAGGCCGCACTTTTTTCCCCCACTTTGTCTTTAAAGTGGGGGTGCGGCCTATATTCGGGGTCTAGCGCCCGATGCCCGGGACATGCAGTCCCGGGCGCCGGGCAGGCAGCGGGGTTAGGATACAGATCCCCTGCAGCGGTGCAGGGGACCTGCATCCTACTCTCTGATACGCTCAGACAGCCTCCCCTGCCAGCACTTTCCACGGGGGGGGGTGCCGGCACGGGAGGTTGTCTAAGCGCATCGTGCGGACGGTCACCGGCTGCGGAGGTTGTTTACCCGCATCGCCGCAGCTGGTGACTGTCCGCACGATGCGTTTTACCTCTGCCCCCAAGACTTACCAGAGCAGACTCCCGGGTGTCTTGCGGGGCCGGCTGGGGACATCTACGCAATACGCGTATACACCTTCCGGTGCCGGCACATCTGCTGAGTATACGCGTATTGCGTAGATGTCCCCCGCCGGCCCCGCAAGACACCCGGGAGTCTGCTCTGGTAAGTCCGGGGGGGCAGAGTGGCAGCATTTCTCGGGGGGGGAGGAGGAGGACAGTGGCAGCATATCTCGGGGGGGGAGGAGGAGGAGGACAGTGGCAGCATATCTCGGGGGGGAGGAGGACAGTGGCAGCATATCTCGGGGGGGGAGGAGGACAGTGGCAGCATATCTCAGGGGGGGAGGACAGTGGCAGCATATCTTGGGGGAGGGGGGAGGAGGACAGTGGCAGCACATCTCGGGGGGGAGGACAGTGGCAGCATATCTCGGGAGGGAGGACAGTGGCAGCATATCTCGGGGGGGGAGAGTGGCAGCATATCTCGGGGAGGGGGGAGACAGAGTGGCAGCATGTTTTTTTGGTGCTTTTTAAAAGAAAAAAACTTTTTCTTTAAAAAAAGCACCAAACTTTTAGGGTGCGGCCTATATACAGGGGCGGCCTATATCCGAGCCAATACGGTATATTTTTACTACTGTTATTTGCCGATTGGCTATATTTAAAGAAATATGATATTAAAAAGGTTTACTTGTAATCTTTAAATATGCTTTTAGATTTATTTAAAACCATTTTATTTTACAAAGATAGAAGTTAAAAATGTATGCAAATTACACATTCAAGTGCAAGTCTCAAAGCAACACTCAAGCGCTATTTTCATGGTAAATGCATATTGGAGTCTATTTTGCATGGGCTACAATGTATTTTACTACATGAAAATCAATACATGCATTCTTTATTTAAGTTAGAAAATTGATTTTTTTGTTTCATTTAATTGCTTCTGTAGCAGTATCTACTAAAATCAGGAAGCTGTTAAACTAGCAAGTATGTCATTAGCTTCCACTGCTTCCTTTAATTTCATTAAGAGCTCAGGTGTCATTGTCATCAGTGGGGACGCTACAGAGCATATGCAGGAAGTGTACATAAGTATGCTACATTCTTACACTTCCTGGTTTCATTAGAGGCAGTATCCTGACCTGGCTTGTTCCTGTTTACACTGCTCTCCAGTATTCTGGCCTGGTTGTTCCTGTTAAAATTTCTCCTTAGTATCCTTACCTGGCTAGTTCCTGATTACACTACTCTCCAGTATCCTCTGACCAACATTACTACAGTGCCAACATACAAACACAACTGGTTCTTGATTACATTGCTGCTTGAGTTGTTCCATCTCCAGATTTCCATGCAGAGCATTACACACTGGCATTGTTTATTTCATTGCTTGGGGCTGTTGTTATTGATATTTTTGGGCACTACTGAGACCCAAACTTTTTTTGTCCATTATGGGAGTTGCAATAGTGTCAAAAGTGTCACTGAGAAAATGAGAAATAGTTACTCCTGTAACCAAACGTCAAAGAAAAGCTCCTAAGGTTCACTGACATGCATTAGTTCTTATGTGGTTCAAAACTATGAAAGTAGATTCTCAGTCCTATGCTGTCTTCTTTATCAAAATATCTCTGCCCATGTTTCATATAGTTTTCCAAATACCCATGGAGCCAACAGTTTTAACCTTATTCCTTTTAGTTTTCTTAAAACATTTTCACATTCACTTAGATTATATTTCAATTTTATATCTGGATAACTACTGTAGTAGTGTCTGTTAATAAAGCAGAAATAAATGTGATAATAAATGTTGTAAACACGGGGAGGAATCATTGAAATCACACACCATAAAATTAATGGTGTTCCTTAGAGGAAAACAGCTGCCAATCTGCAATACTTATCCTTACAAAGTCAATATTTTAAGTTCTTTTGGCACAAGTGTATCATAAATACATTAACTAATTTAAAAATTACACAGTAAGATAAGAATGTATTAATATTTTACTCACATTTTGTAATGATGCCAAAGTTTTAGAATCGTATTGCCTAAGTATTGCAATAACGCTTAAATGACAAATTTATATTTTGCAAAGTAATTCTTTAGAATTTGACTTGCAAATGGATCCAAAAGTAATGTAAAGCAATTTCGGTTTTCTAAGTAGCATAAAATGATGAAACCTATGTTTTAAAAACAAAAAATATATATATTTAGAAAGATGTAGAATTCAAACCGTAACATATTTGAGCTGTAAGAACTGTAACAGATTAGTTTGAAATAATCGATGCCTATGATTGCATGTTAAAAAAATCAATACATAAAAAATTACACTAATCAGTTCCTGTATATCAAAAACATTAATCAAAAACAGCAGTGAGATACTGATTAGCAAAAGGACCCATATTTAAGATTCATTACACAAGTGAAATGCAATATCTCACAAGTTTGCATTAAATGCTGACATAGCAAAAATATTCTACAGCGGCAAATGTGATTAGAGAGATAGTATTCCCTAACTGCATTTATGGGATAAATGAAGAGGGGAATTAATATGGGATGAAATCACAGGGGTATTTTCCGGAATCCTAACAATATGCCCCAGGAAAATTCTTATTTTAAATGATCATTTTCTATTTAAACCACATTAAGTATGAAATAGAGATAAATGGAATAATGCTGGTTGCTCACACCTGTCAATATTTATTGGTCATAATACTGCTTATTCAAAACTGTGAGCGTCTCCCACTTCTTCCATTAGAATAAGCAAGCAGATACAAAGTAGAATTTCAATAAACTTTCTCACTTTGTGTACGTTCAAGGGTGTAATGAGATGAGATCCTTGGTGCAATTACCAAAACACCAAATAGTGTCATAGATTGAGTCTTTCTTTGGTAAATTAAGCTGCATTATTTCCTCGTTATCTCAAGCTTCCCATGTTTAGTTGGACAGAACTGTAAATTTAAAAGGAATTGTAAACACTAAAATATGAATATATTCTTAAATGCTTCACCTAGGGCTCCAGTATATACACCCCATAGTTTATGGGTTAAATAATCCACTAGATATTTAGTCACTTCTTTCTAAAATAAGAACCGAACAGCAAGAGCTAATAAAGAAATAGGACAAGGGACTAGGGACTAGGCAGTGGCTAGTTGCAGAGAGGGCAGAATGACTGAGTAAGAGACTGCAGAAGCAATTATTTTAGTATTAGGTCATGCAACAAAAAACAGAATTTTGTAACACCGCAAATGTGTGAGCTCTGGGGAGCAAGTATTGGTCAAAAGACCAAGAACTCAAAAATCATCATGAACACTTGTTAAAAACCAAACATTTTAAACACAACCTGCAACATTCCATTGGTTACTTGACATTTAGAATTTGAATTTAGAATATTTCACAATATGGCAGAGTTTGTGACATAACATCCAAGCACAAACAAGTAAAGACAAACTATACCTGCCATTTATAGTGACTGTAAGATGGGATGTCCTTTTATTGGCATTGGACATGGGCCAGAAATGATTTGAACTAATTTTTTGTTTTGTTTTTGGCCCATTCACTCTCACTCTCTCATTCTCATTCATTCTCTCATGCTCTCTGAATGTTTCCCTACCTTCTATTCTGACCACTTCCACAACTTCTTCTGCATCTTCTTCTTGTGATAACATGTTTACTATTTATGAAGTGAACTAAGTGGTCCAAACCATAAAGCTTTTTGTATCACAATGCTAATATTCCACTTATCAGAACCTTATAGCCAACTTAAAGCAGTGTACAGGAATTACTCATTGACTATAAAACGTCTTTGCATTTCCGTTTTCATTCAATGCAGGCAGCAAAATATTATAAATCTATTATTTAAATACTAGGCAAGTAAGTCCATTACTTAAATCAGAAGGTGACATAGTAATTGGCATACAGAAAACAGAAACTAGTGCCTGCCTCATGGTAACGAATGTGATTTTCTCTAAAAATACTGAATACTTTGAGTAACAGATCAAAATGTCAGTACATTTTAGGCTTTGATAGGACTTTGACATGCTTTTTGTTGCTTCTCAAAACTTAAAGTGCAGAAAAATTTAAAGTTAGGGATCACTTAAAATACAGACCTTACTGGAGGTCTATGAAAGCAGTGTTTCTCCCTTTAGTATTTCTAAATAAAAAAAAGCACACAACATTTCATCATCAGCAGGTGTTGATGTTGAAATTTATAAAAAGTATAAAATATTGAAGTAAAAAAAAGAAATAAAAAATAACATGTATTTAGATGTTTAGTTTGTTGCAGAAAGTAGCAGCATCTATACTAAGAAAGAAGTTGTAAGCAAAATTGCAAAAGCGGTGTATTTTTATAAATGCTTCAGAAGAGGTTGGCTGGGAATGACTTTATGAAATATGGTAGAATAACATAATAACCCTTGAGAAATGACCAATGTTATTTGCGTTTCAGAAACTTTTGTGGGAAAATCTGGGCATATTGACAAAAAAATCACAAAAGGTGAGTTATGTTTTCTTTACAATTGTGCATTGATTTTCAAATATGACTAATCTTGCAAATTGGAATGATAACAGATATCACCCAAATGGCCCTGCTCAAAAGTTTACATACTCATTTACATACCCATACACCAACTCCAATTTAAAAAGTGGGAAATTAACCTTTAATGGTCATTTGACTACTTTTTAAAACATTTTGCAAGTTGTAGGTGAGGACAAGCAAATTATAATTTAACTTGCATTCTCTTACCTACACCTGGACAAATAAGAGCTACATGCATTTGCAAGTACCTTTCTTCGAGTCTGGTTAGTTGAGTTAATTGTGTACTGAACTAACCACTTGACTTTTGTAGTGAATAGGCACTAGTGTCAACATTAAAATAATATTAATGTGGTTTCAGGGCTGCTGTTGTCAAAATTGTAATTAACACTCTTAATGAAAGGATAAAAGAAAGTTAAGTGTCCCGGTCCTATTTTCATTTTAAATACACATTGTAATCTATTTTGCAGGTACGCCAGTGTATTTCATTGCATGAAAAATGTTGCAATCATCATTCTGCCTAGTTTAGCTTATCCTAACTGCCTCTAATGAAAGCATGGAGAATTTCACTTTTATTAATATTACTTTTTTGCACCTCCACCTCTTGAGAACTCCCTTTTTAGTCAATGGCCGCTAAGCTCCTATTGAAAATAAATAAAAAGTAGCAGCAACATAGGAGTCTTTTCACTAAACCACAAGTGTTTGCAAGTTTGCAAAAATTAAAAATTTTCTGCAGCAAACTAGCACAAGTCGGAGAAAAGTTGGGCAAATTCACTAAAACCAACTCACATTAGCAATTGTATAAAATTACCCCAATGTTAGGCACAGTAGGGTGCAAGAGTAGGAAGAGGAGCCCGATATGCAGGGGTGATGAGGAAGTCCATGAAGGAGCTCAAGGGTTTTAAAGGGATCTCAGGTGTGACGTCATGCAGACCCGCCACCTGTGCCTCCCGTGATTGAACACGTTGAGGATTGCGGGGATGCCGGCAGAGGGTACGCGTCTGACACCCAAGGAAGGCAATGCAATTGACTGGCCCTATTTCAGTAGGTGTGGGGCCCGTTCAAGTCAACTGAGAATTGAAATACTGGGTACCACTGGTGCATGGGAGTATAAATACACACTCCCGTTTAACCATCTGCCATTTTCAATCGAGCTCTATTGGGAATTAAATGGATTAAGTATATTTAATATTGAATATTATTTCTTCTCATCATCCTTTAACCCTTTTCTATCAATATATTTAAAGCTGGTAATTATCACTTTATTCACGTTTTGTTTTTAGAAACAATTACCATTTTTTTGATTTACTGTTTCTATTATTTAATATTGGGTTAATTGGTAGACAGAGTCACACTAGCACTGTATCCTGAAATCTTTTTCTTTATTTCACTATATTTTTGTGTCTGTCTGGTTCCTGGCCCCTAACACTACACCAAAATGAAAAAGGCTATAGTTAATCATTGCAATGCTAGAGATATCTATATTTTAAAAAATCCATCTCAAAAGACTCTGAAGTTAAACTTTTAATAAGCTGCAGAAGGTAAGTGAGCAGGTGTGAGCAGGTACGTGTCAAAGGGAGAGTTCAAGAGCGCAGACAGTACTGGGGGACAGAGTGGTTTTGGCCCTGAATTTTGTTTCCAAATTTTAAAAATGCCCTGAATATTATCTGAAACGAAAAGGCTGAAAATGAACATCAAAAATTAGGACCTCATGCACATGTCTTATGCAGACTACTGTAAATAACTTATTTCTCACTGGACCTTTAGGACTTCTATATATTAGGCCAAAGAATAACTCCTTGATCTGTCAAAGCCTATAGTTAATGTGTAATGTCTTCAGGACCAACAGGCCATTTACTAAAAATGAAACATTTTATATATTTTATATAAGCAATATATAAAATATATAAGATCTTTTTAAAATAAATGTTTTTATCCTAATAAGTTATAATAAAATTACAACAATTACAATAATAATAATTGTCATGCTGTCAAAACCCTGTTATTGTTAATCTTAAAATAGGATGATTTGAACATATTCTATAACGTGTATTACATGTGTTCCTACAAGAGTAATGTACAACCCATTGACATTATCAAATGGAATGACATTTGAAATATTTGCAGTACTCAGTGGGTAATAATTCAGTAAAGGTGAAGCATTGATGTCTCACTATTTTGTCACAGCATGGAATCTATAAAATCTAAATCTATAAACTAACAGATGCTGTAATCAGATCAAAAGGCAGCTCATTGTTAGCGCTACCAATGGTGCATGAAAGACCTGGACATATTATCTGCCACAGGTGGATTCATCTCTCTGTACAGTTTGTGTGTAATTGGGAGCTACTTTTGTTCTTGTTTATAGGAATAAGGCAAATTATTTGTAACAACTGATTAAATAGTGAAAAGCCATCTGCTATGTGTTAACCTTCTTCAATTGCAAAGACCATCTTGTACAAAAGCACTCTAAATATTAGTTAATATAAAGATGAATGTAATGAACATGCTATTTATTTTCACTAATGTGCCGGTGCATTCAGCACGACAAATTGAAACTTTTGAGAATCCGTCCATTCAGTAATGTCAAGTTGACCTCAATGACTTATCTAAATGAAATTCAGATTGACTGCTACACAGTTGACAGATTTAAGAAGCAAAGAAGCAACCTGGGTGTTCATTGACCCAGCAAGTTGCAGTCCAGTTCAAAAGGAAAGTTGGGTAGTTCTCCTTCTCAAAAGGCAATAAATGTTCAGGTTCATGACAAATGACAGAGGATTGAAAAATCACCATTGGTTATACAAGGTCTTTCATATTCCTGTGCATTTTTAGTCCAAATACCTTAAATGCAATGGATTATGCATGACTCTCTCTACTTCTCTCTCATATATATATATACATGAATACTTGCCCTTCCTTAGAAATTCAAAGAGAGCAGAAAAAATAATCTGGTAGTCAGCAGAGTGCAGCAAAAAGGCTCCGTACACCCCCTGCTTGCCTGAGTGGTTTGGTCTGGTCTCTTCCTCTCCCTCTAGCTGGTCTCCTCGCCTTCATTGTGGCAGATGCTCCTTCATAGGCCTTGAGTCGCTGCCTGGGCAGAGGTACTCTTTGCATGCTGCAGATCCAAATTAGTTTATTTCAAACATGACTCCCAGACAGTCTGGTATGTTAAGCATCATGGGAAAGTGAATACTCAACAACTGGAATGCCAAAAGTTAGCTTTTATATCATTATGGATTGGTACTGCAGCTGCTGTGGAATGCATATCGCATAATTCTCAGGCATCAATTTGGTTGGCTGAGCATTATGAGAAGTGTAATCGCACTTAGAGTGAGAAAATATTGTAATATATTTTTCTAAAAATATTGTGTATATTTAAGTAGTCATTGTATTATATGTAATAATATCATTGAAAAAGAAATCCAAAGTTTGTGAAGTCATGCTAAACCTGGAAAAGCAGAATTATGATTGAACAAACATATTGTGAAAGTCTTGCCTTTACTGATCTTGAAAAACTCATAAAGTGATTACATAACATAATTTAATTAACCTTAATACTGAAGACTGGCCAATGCTTCTTGTCAATGTTAAACTGGACCACAGGTCCGTATCAATACTGACAGATATAGTTAGACTGATGTTAAACTAGAGTAAAACTACAAAGAATTACAACACCATTGTCAGGTATCCTGTTTAATCATGTTATCTCACAACCCATAGCTTTTGTCATGGTTTCTTACTTGTAACGCCTTTTCTTCTTTTCTATCCTTATGCACTGTTCTCTCTCCCCATACAATATCCCCACTGCAATCCACATCCAGATTGCAAACTATTAAACTATTTATTTAATTTTTTACCCTAACTTTTTGTTATGTATTGTGGGAGTGGTTCAAAATCACCAGCTGCCAAGTTGGAAATCTGCCAGTATTTTTACTACACTTATAAACACTTGGGTCACCTCCACATGAGTTTTAACTTTACTGAATATTCAGCACGCTTGTTGAATCCTAGCATTTGAGGGAATGGGGGTTGTTTTGAATAAACAGCCAAGTTAATCACTAATATATAGACATATTCAATTGTTCTCTATCAACCTTTCCAACTTTGCATCAAATTTTTTTATTAAAGACAGGAGGCGAATATAATGCTTATCTTTGTTTACTATTCCCCTAGCAGTAAAAAGAAACAGAAATCAAACAGTTAATTTTTTTTCAACTGTAAACAATCAATAAACAGTACATAAAAATAGTCTGTCTGACAGAAAATGTCCTCTTTATTTGCAGCCAAGATAAAGAACAGACCCAATTTAGAAGAAAACAAAATAACTGGAAATGATCAAATTAAGCATCTGGAAACAGATTTAAAAAAAAAAAAAAAAACCACACAAAGAGAGAAAAAAACAAATGCAGGAGGGTTAGTAAACCAGTAATCAGGGCGGGATAATATTCGCCTCCTGTCTTTCATCTAACTAAAGTAGGGGATGTTATTTGAGTGCGCGGTTTACAAAAGGACATAAGCAGTTGGTAAGAGTTGGACGAACGCATGGGTTCTGTACAGAGGATATAAGATTGTAAACAAGAAGCAGCACATAGTTTGGAATTGTAAGAAGAGTGATAAAAGACAGATCTAGTCATAGTTTTTGTATGTTACCACTGGGCTCAAATAAGTTATTATGAACATCAAGACCACGAACATCCGAAACACATTTAGAAGAGATAAGACACAATAAAACCAAAAGTTGCTTCATTGTCGGGCCAACGTGTCAGAAAGTCAAGGACTTTTTGGGTATCTTGGAGTTGGAGGTTTTTGTAGTCGAAACAAGAGAAACTTTCATCAATGTTTTCACCAAATGTTTTGTATGATGTTGATAGCTGAAGTTGAGGATAGGATTAAGGGATGAAATTTGCCCACAGGATTCATCAATAGATCTGGAAATGATGGCAGAATTTGTGGAAGGTCTATTGAGTAGGCCAGTAAGGTACTATCAGGACAATTGTTAACTCTTGCAACCTCAATTGGGACAGTGCTCGGGAAATCAGGTGAAAAGGCATTGTTGGTGTTTCTCAATCAGTGCTGGAGGAAAGTGTCCACTGCTAGTGCTTCCAGACCGGGTCTCCAACTGAAGAAAAGTGGAAGTTTACGGTTCAGGTGAGAAGCGAATAAGCCTCTATGTAGTGGACACCATAGTTTCAGATCCAGCAATGGGAATGCACAAACAATATAATGTGCTAAAAGGATTATCACCAATGTTCCATCTAATTTTTCTTAGTTGGCGTGCGCAGAAAATTTATCTTGTGCAAAAAGTTTCACAGAGCAAAAATTTTGTGCGCACAATATCCGCACCGCATAAAGTTTAAAAAAAAATTCTATTTTTTTTCTTTTTTTTGGGAAAAACTGTTGTGCGCACAATTTTTTGGATATGTGGAGATTTAGTATGAGGAACATAAAACATGCCACTTCGGGTCCCGCCCAAGGGAGCTTGCCCACAAGCTCGTGGTCCCCACTGTCTCTAGTCCAAATGTGGCCCTAATTAGGCTATGGGGCCTGAGCAACACCTCTTCAAAGATTTACTGGGTGCAGATGAAAAAGTACCCCATAAATTCCACGGCGATTTAATCTATTTCCTTGGGTGCAGATGAAAAGGTATAATTCCTGGGGTTCCCTGTGGCACTCCATCATTTGAAAGCTGTTGATTAAGACCTTTCCTCAGAACGTTACCCGTTTTAGTAAGGTATTGGACAATGTTGGGATCAATGGAAGTTGTCTCATAAACCTTATAAGGGAGGGATGGTCTGGGACATTCTGCCCTGAGTTTATTGTGGGCTGATCTGTCCAGTGGTTTACAAAGCCAGAATTCTGTATATTTGGATATATGATCTACTGGGACCCATTCTGATGATCCTCGGTGTTTTATGATATCTGGATTAAACAGTGGCCCCCAAGTCATGTCAAATTATATTGCTAGCAAGTGAATATGATTCAGAACCAGATATGATCAATATAGTATGATCTTGAACTGGGAATTCTGTATATGAATTCTCAGAAGGAGTATACTCTGGAAAAAATGATTCAGCAGTACAACAGAAATAGTCTAGTTTCATGCACTTTTTTGAGGGGGGGTAGTGGTAGGTTCTTCCTCTGGAGTGTGACCTGGGAGCATACTTGGCAATCTTGGTCAAAAGTGGCAAAAGGTTTAATAAGATCTTGGTCATGAGAGGACTTTGAGTCCCAGAAAACAGATAACATTTGACTGTTAAGTGCCTATGCTTTTTTGTGGCTTTACCAGACTTTATTATATGAATCACATTATAACCCATCACAGGGGCAAGGGTAAATCAGAGGAGATCATAGAAGAGCCATATGTGGGAATATGAGAAAGTACCAAAGTAAGTGATTTCACATTCGAATACAAAGCTAAAGACTGAATGGCTTTGGAAATTGTATTATTGACAGATGCCTATTTATGCCTGAAAGCATAAAATTGTGAGTATCTTAGGGGTATATCTAATGGTAATAATGATAATAGTGATCAGGCGCTAAATATTGTACTGTTAGATAATCATATAAAAGATTTTTATATATAAAGAGTTAGAAATTAAATATAAAGAATATATCTAAAATTATATATATAAGTGATTATAAATAATGCTGCAAACACTAGTAGGATAACCCCAAAATACCTATAATGATAAAAAAAGGTGTAATAAAGTGTTGCGCCTATAATTATAAAAGTGACAGTGAATTAATTATTACACCAAAATAATGTGTAGTGCAAATAAAAATAAAAAACAATACTTAAGCATGCGTACATTTAAAAAAACGTCTGTAGCGCGTTCCTTTCCAAGGCGGGCGACTTGTAGGTGTAGCGCGATGACGATCCAACACGTCACTGAAGAAGCCCGATTGGGTGAAACGCGCTTGCGTGTTGGATCGTCATCGCACTACACCTGCAAGTCGCCCGCCTTGGAAAGGAACGGAGAGACTCAGACGCGCTACAGATTGTTTTTTTAAATGTAAGCATGCTGCATCTTTTTTAAATATTAAATACACGTTTATATCTCACCTCCCTGCCTTTCTATTTTGTACTGCTTGATTCGTGCTCTTGCTGTGTGGACGGCTAAAACGCTCGAAGAAGGGATTCGGAGAGAGCTTACTAAAACAACTTGTTAAACGGGAACGGAGCCGGAACTCCTTTTTTTATATATTTCAACAAGTCAGAGCAAACTCATTGCTCATCTCCATGTGAGTGAAACACCATATAGAGGATACACCTGATTCACATATATCTGTTGAAAGCACTATGATCTTTTGTTTCTTTTTTGTTTCCATATATTGATACATGATTCTGATACAATGAATGGAGATTGGAAAATCAATATAAGTATTGTTTTTTATTTTTATTTTCACTACACATTATTTTGGTGTAATAATTAATTCACTGTCACTTTTATAATTATAGGCGCAACACTTTATTACACCTTTAGGCTAGGTTTCCACTTGGGTTTTTGTCCTGCGTTTTTTTTCTTGATGAAAAACTCCAAGAAAACTGCCACTGCGTTTTGGCGTTTTTTTCTGGAGTTTTTTCTGGCGTTTTAGCCTTTCTGTGGAAATTGCTTTTTTTGACCTTAGGCAGTTTTTCCAGCCTTTACAAGTTAGAAGTTTCACCCAGCTAAAAAAGAGATTAGGATAAATGGCAAGTATCTGCCCCCTGATGTCATTTACTTGGTAGAGTTCTACTTAAACGCCCCGGCGGACCCTTTTGTCACTTTTCTGTGGTTTGTAAGGCATGCTTTATTCCGAATGTCTGCTCCTCTAGGAAGATTGGCCCCAAATGATGGTGCAAATTGTTTGCTGTTGCTTTTGGCACGCAGGATCCAGTTGATGCGTCGCGTATGTTTGTTTGTAATGGCATGTTTGTTCCAAATGGTGTAGAATTCAATATGAACTTTGTTTTGTGTGAAACTGTTTGTTTCCAGCCTATTTCTCGTAGGACACACAGATACTGGGTCCATCCTCTGCATTGTAACTGTGGAAAAAACGCCATAAAAAACGCCAAGGCAATAAACCCACATGGCTTTTTCATGGCGTTTTTTCTCTCCCATAGACTTCTATTGGAGAAAAACGCCAAGATTTCCTTGCAAAAAACACCAGAGTGTCAACATGCTGCGATTTTGAAAAACTGCCACAGAGCCCAAAAAAGCAGAAAAACGCCAAAGAGGACTGGAAAAAACGCCAAACATAAAAACGCCAAGTGGATATGGCATTGTGCGATTTCCTATTGAAGAACAGCTAACATCTGGCTGCAGCGTTTTTTCACTAAAAGAACGCCAGGTGGCGCTATTGGCATTTTTATGGGCGTTTTTAGCAAAAAAAAACCAAGTGGAAACCTAGCCTTAGGGGTATATCTACCTCCTTATCAGAATTGGTGCAATTAGTATCTCTATAATCATTTATTGAGGATCAATCAGATCTGAGATTCTTATCCATAACACCTCTATAATCAGGCAATATAAAATAACAGTCAATAACTCTATACAGAGGAAATATAGATGTTCAAATAACTAATTAATAAATACATGTAAATAATGCAATGGTATGGAAATAATCGCCAATAAATGTATATAATTTTAGAAAACAATGAAACAGTTAATATAAAATGACATATCCCTATAATGGAATATGGCAAACTGCCCTGAAAACCCCCCAGAAACAATATGGTTGTAACAGGAAAAATGAAATGCAAGAAATGCGACAAAGTAAAAGGACTGCCTGCCCATGCGTGAGGAAAAACTACTATGGGAGCAGCAAAGAAAGACATTATTTTTTTTGTAAACAGACCTTTTATTTGTATTACTGGTTATTGATTGATGGATAGATTTCTACAGTTGAAAAAAAAATAAATTCCCATTTATATATTTTATTAACATTTTCTACAAACATTTTCAGCTCTAGTGACCGCATTTATGTATTGGATCCATTAGTCAGCATATTAAAAATATTTATTTTAATTTAAAAATGCATTGCAATATATTGCAAAATGCAATACATTTAAATGTGAAATTAATTACATGTTATTTATTGCCTGACAGCTCCTAAATATGACTTGACATTTTTATAACTAATGGTGATATATTTCTTTGTAAAACACAGCAGGAAACCTAAGTTACACACCTTTAATTTTTATATTATATTCACCAGTTTAACATACTTAGTTGCAGCAATGTCTATTTCAAACAAAAACATTATTAAAATGCATTTATTAGAGGTAAAACGCTATATATATATTGATTAGATTGCATTGACCATAAATATATAATTACAATAGTTTAGAAATATTGTTATTGATTGAAATTATGCATCATGTTAAAAAGCTTGTTTATGTAAGATTTGACCAAGAGCATGCCCATTCATGAATATGCACGGCAATATCACCCACTCTAATGAAATAAGTGCAAGATGCAGAACTGGTACATAGTACACCCACTGATAAATAAACCTATGTTACCTGAGCTTATATTTTCATTATTTTGCTCATTAGCAGAAAGGCTTGTTAGCAGGTACTGTAATCATACACATCATATGCATATGTGAACTCAGGTGTATTTATATACATTTATACATTATATTTATATTGACTTTACCCAAGTAAGGGAAATACATCAGATGATATTTTATGTTATTAATAATATGTTATATATAGAAATATGGAAAAAAAAAAATAAAGTTTTACTTTTATACTCTATATATCTGGCATGCTACACAATACAGTAAATAATAAAATTATTTAGTCAATACCTATTTAATTAATTTATTATTTGTATTAGTAGCATTATTAGTATTATTCAGATGAAGTAAAATGTTTTATTACTATGGGAATTATCTTATGGTCTAGTTGTCATCACTCTTAGTAGTACTCATCTTCTTCTTACCTGGTAACACATAAAATTCGATTTCATATTCAATGTACCGAACAGAGGAGTATTGCATGGGGGACTTAGATCAGGATGTGTTGCCGGATCAGTAACTTGGCTTTTGGCAAAAAAGCATATCAGCATGAAAACAGGTGGTGCTAGCCTGCTGCTACACTACCAGAGGGTATCTTTGTTCAGACCTGTGGCAGCAAAAGGCCAATTGTATGTGTAATATAAATAAACCAACCCTGTACTGAGAACATTTTCGTTCATTTGTAAAATGAATAAAAAGAAAAAGAGAAAACGTGCAAAATTATTACATGAACAACATAGAAGAAAAGAAAAAAGAAAAGTTAGTTGGTTTGTAGTTTAGAATTAAACAATGTATAATCTTGAATGTGTGACATTTTTTTAATAAATGGATTGAATTCATAACTTAAAAAACATTGATAAATGGTACTTAAATATATATATTGATCTAAATTATAAATCCCCCCAAAAATAGAAAATAAACTCCCCAATCAGTTGAGTTAACCATTAAGCTCACCTTTTTAGGCAAAAGCTCCCGTCAACTTGATGTTCTTTATATTGTGTTGTTTATTGCATTGTTCACTGGTATTTATACAAGCTTGCTTTTTTTATTTTTTAAGCAACAAAAAATCAGTGTGATTTCAAATCTGTGTGATGATTTACCTTTTATGTTGCCATGATGTAAATCATGGTAATCTTACTACTAAAAAAAAGGTCTCTTCTCTATTTATTTTTTTATCATAGTGGACCTCTCTGCAGCCTTTGGCATTGATAACCTCCCTTTTTCCCTGCAAATCCCTTCACTCTTATGGCATCCGTGACACAGCTTTTTGCTCAGATTCTACTTTACTGACATACAAACAGTTGTGATCAAAAGTTTGCATACCCTTGGGGAATTGGTAATATATGTTATTCATATTCAACTGTAAGTTATAACAGAATGGCACAATCATAAAACAAAAAATGGCAACAAAAGTCTGCATACCCTTAGTTCTTAATACTGTGTATTGCCCCCTTTATGAGGCCCCAAATTCTTGCAGGTCGTATAGCTGCAAAATGGCAAAATGCATCCAGGTCATGCAAAGTCTTTGGTCTTTTGAGTCGTTTGAGATCTGTGGGAAGTCAGCCTTTAGGGTAAATCAAGATTTCTTTATTTGTAATTTTTACAGGAAAAAGGGATACAGAAGGAAAAAAGGGGGAAATGTGGGGTAAAACAGAAAAACAACGGTCGCAACAAGAGACCCACAGTAACATAGCTCAATACAAGAGGCAGAGTGCATTAGGGTAGCTCACATTGCGCATAGAGAGAGCCACACATCAAGAGACGTATGTAACAGTACATTGTAAAACGGGCAGATCACATAACAACAGCGCACTCGTGCACGAGAGAACCATACCACAAGAGGCAAAGTGGCACACATAATAACCCCTACTATAAGGGTTTGCAAGGTAGTACAAAGGGCACTGTGTTGTTGCATACGGGGTAGCTAGAGAAGCTCTCGTTCCAGCAGCCCCAAAGCTGAAGGGGAATCACTAACGCGAGAAAGGGAGGGGGGAAACACAGAGGGGAGGGGAGGGGAGGGGAAGGGAGGGGAAGGGGAGGGGAGGGGAAGGGAGGGGAAGGGAGGGGAAGGGGAGGGGAGGGGAAGAAGGAGAGTGAGAGTGAGAGAGAAGAAGAGAGAGAAGAAAAAAAAACAAAAAAACATACACACACAAACACCACAACAGAAACTACTACCCCACCTGGCCACCACAACCAAACGCCAAGGGAACACATCTCTTCGGAACTAATCCAATAGAGGGCGAATAAGGGGGCCTGCGAAAAACTCCAGCCAGTGAAACCAAGTCTTCTGGTATCTCACCTCCGCACCCGTGGCAAGCAGGTGCAATTCCTCCAGGACCCTTATTTGCTCAACTCGGAGGACCCACTCCTTAAAGGTAGGCGGGGCAGGATCACCCCAGTGCAGCGGGATGAGCGCCTTAGCTGCTGTGAGCAGATGGCGCGTAAGAGACCTGCGGAACCAACGTTCCGAGAGGGGGGTATGTAGGAGAAGGCAAAATTCCGGCGTGAACGGAACCACGCGGTCTGTGAGGCGTTGCAACTGGGTATGAACAGCTCTCCAGAAAGGAACTATATGAGGACACTGCCACCACAAATGCAGGAGAGAGCCTGGGGAGGCGTCACATCTCCAGCACCTGTTCGGCACGTCGGGGCGGTATACAGAAGTCAAGGCAGGGGGTCGGTACCAAAGGGCCAATAGCTTATATGACATTTCCTGGTCGCTAGCACTCCTGGAGCAGCAATGAGTGAAGACACATATCTTCTCCCATTGTTCCGCCGTAAAAACGACCTGCAGCTCGGATTCCCACCGTCCCATATACACAGGGGGCACTGGGTTAAGTGCCCCAAGGAGCAAACCATAAAGCCGTGAGACGCCATGCGGCGGGAGCTCAGCAGCAACACACAGGTCTTCAAACACTGTGAGTGCTCGCGACATGTCATGTCTCCGGGGGAGTGACCGCACAAAGTTACGTAGTTGAGCATAGTGGAATGCGTCTAGAAAAGAGGGGGGTGTGCGGGGGGAAAGCTGATCCAGAGGCTTAAGACCCTCACTGGAGAGAAAAGCGCGGATCTCCGACCTCCCGCCCCCAGACGAGGCCGAGAAGAGGGCCCCACCCATCCCAGGGGGGAAATCAGGGTTATCTCGAACAGGGGTCAGCGGCGATGGCACCGAGGATAGGCGCGTCTTCTTAAGAACCTGAAACCAGACATCAAGAGTGGCCCGTATGAAGGGGTGAGGCAAAGCCGCTCCCCGGGCAGTAGGGGGTAGAAGCCATGGCAAAGAGCGCATAGGAAGGCCCAGTAAGGCGGTTTCAACAGCCACCCATTGTTTGTGTGCCGGGCTGTGGGACCATTCCAGCACACGGAGCAGATGGCACGCCCTGTAATAAGTGCGAGGGCAAGGCAGGGCCAGACCGCCCTTAGATTTGGGGAGAATTAGTGTGGCAAGGCGTACCCTAGGGGCCCGAGAACCCCAGACAAAGCGAAGAAATGCCGTACGCAGAGAAGCGAAGAAAGAGGGGGGGGCAGCGATAGGGAGGGTCTGAAACAGATACAGAAAACGAGGCATGACGTTCATTTTGAGCACATTGATACGACCCAACCAGGAGATCGTCAATGACTTCCAGGACCTCAGATCAGACCGGAGAGTAGTCAGCAAGGGTGAGAAGTTATATTGGAATAGTTGAGAGAAATCAGGCGATAACCAGGTCCCGAGATATTTGAGCTTAGTGTTACACCAGGCAAAAGGGAACGAGGTCCTCAGGGGACCGACCACCTCACGAGAAAGGTTTATGTTCAATATTTCGGACTTGGAGGCATTAATTTTGAAGTTCGTAAGGGCACCATATAGAGAGAACTCACGAAGGATATTGGGGAGAGAGATCTGGGGGCGAGACACCACGAACAGCAGGTCATCTGCGTAACCTAAAATTTTATGATGGGTACCCCCAGCTTGCAACCCACATATATCAGGGTTCATCCGCACGGCTTGGAGCAAGGGCTCAACAGAAAGCACAAACAGCAGGGGGGAAAGTGGGCAGCCCTGCCTCGTCCCATTACGGATAGCAAAAGAATCCGAGAGGGAGCCATTAACCCGGACGCAAGCTGAGGGAGTGGAATACAAGGACCGAATCCAGGTCAGTAGACCGGGACCGAAGCCCATATGCGACAGGGTGGACAGCATGAAAGGCCAATCCACCCTGTCAAAGGCCTTCTCAGCGTCCGTGGAGAGCAGCATGGTCGGGGTGGAGGTGTGCTTGGCGTATTGCATAAGTGAAAGGGCTCTGATAGTGCTGTCCCTGGCTTCACGCCCAGGGATGAAGCCCGTCTGATCCGGATGAACCAGCAAGCGCATGAAAGGCTTGATCCGGTTGGCAAGGATCTTGGCCAGCAGTTTCAAATCCGCGTTCAGCAATGAAATTGGGCGGTAGCTGCTGCATTGCTCCGGGTCCTTGCCCTCCTTCGGGATGAGAGTAATCGCGGCAGACAAAGTATGATCCGGAATACGACCGCCCGACAGAATAGAGTTGAAGGCACTCACAAAGTGAGGGCCCAAAAGATCTTTAAATTCCGAGTAGTAGCATAAAGGAAGCCCATCAGGGCCCGGGCACTTCCCCGCCGGGGAGGACTTGAGGGCAAGGAGAAACTCTGGCAGTGTGATTGGGGAGTCTAGAGTGGCCGCCTCCTCCGGCGTGATCTTCCGTTTAACGGTCCTATCGAGATATGACCTAATTTCCAGGGACTGACTAGGAAGTGCGGGGCCGGAGGGGACCGCGCGAAGGTTGTAGAGTCCCTCATAATAACTCTGGAAACAGCGAGAGATATCAGAGGGGTGCGAGTGAAGGAGACCGCTCGAGGAGAGTATCTTGGGCACATAGGTCGGTTTCCGCATGGCCCGCAAAGCCCGAGCTAAATATTTACCCGGCTTATTGCCATGCTCGTAATAAATTGCCTTAGTTTTCAGAAAAGAAGTGTGCAGTCGGCGATTGAGGATCGAGGCCAACTCGCCCCGGAGAGACAAGAGGAGCTGCAGGTCGCTTCCAGACACCGAGGTTTTGTGCGCCTGTTCTGCCGAGGCTATCTGGGCGTAGAGACTGTCTATCCGCTCCTGCCCTTCGCGTTTACGCTTAGAGCACTCCTTGATAAAATGCCCCCTAATGACGCATTTATGCGCCTCCCAGACCGTCAACTCAGGGGTACCCTGGAGGAGGTTATCCTGAAAATAATGGCGGAGAACCTCAAGTGACTCAGAGCGGGCCAGCACATCCGATAAAATAGATTCATTAAGACGCCAGGAGCCCCCAGTAGGACGGGGGAGAGGGGAGGCCAGGGAAAGGGACAGAGGGGCATGGTCCGACCAGGTCGTCACCCCAATGGAAGAGCGGCGGAGGAGGTTGGCGAAGTGGCAAGGGAGAAAGAAAAAATCGATACGGGAATACGAGTTGTGCGGCATAGAAAAGAAAGTGTAGTCCCTTGTATCAGGATGGAGAGCCCTCCAACAATCAACCAGCCTGTGGGTCGTAAGGAGTGAATGGATCCTGCGGAGGACATGGCGGGGGGTCCGCGTAGTCCCGGAAGAAGTGTCTAAAGCAGGATACAGTGCTACATTAAAGTCACCCCCTAGGACTAGAATCCCCTCTTGAAAGCCATTAAGCTGCTGCAGTACAGAACGAAGGGCAAGGTGTTGGCCTCGGTTAGGGAGGTAGACGTTCACCAGCGTGTACATTTGGTCCGCGATCGCGCCCTTAACCAATAAATACCTCCCCTCTGGGTCAGCTACGACGCCTGAGGCGCGAAAGGGTAACTGGGCAGAGAAAAGAATCGCCACTCCCTTAGATTTTGCCAATGGGTTATTACTGAAAAAAACGGTGGGGTACGAGCGGCAGGAGAGCCTAGGAGCCCGAGACCCCAGGAAGTGAGTCTCCTGGATAAAAGCGATGTCTACCCGACCTCTGCGAAGATCACGGAAAAGGGAGGAGCGTTTCTCAGGGGTGTTGAGGCCCCTGGCATTGAGTGAGAGCAGATTAAGCCCGCGGGTAGGTAGAGTCGACATTGAACAAACAACAAAACACACACAAAAATAAAGACCCAACAACAACAAAAAAAAGAAGAGAAAAAAAAAAAAAAAAAAAAAGGGGGGGGGCGGAAGGGCGTGTGTGCGTGTGCAATAACTCAGGTGGCCATGGCTGCAACGGAAGTACAACTCAAAAGCAGACAGAAATCATATCACCATGCTCACCGAAAAACAGCGAAAGGAGGCAGCGCATCCGCGCAGGCAGGGCGGACCACGCCAGCCAGCCTAGAAATGTATGGACAGGCGTACAAGCGTGGGGCAGCATATGCAACGCCCGCAGGTACAGAGTACAGACTCTGCCCATGTGGGGGCCCGAAGGCAACAAACCCGCAGGAGAGGGCACCGTGAGATAACAGTCCATACGTGGTGAAGCGTGAGCGCTGTCCGGGTTGTATAGGTGGAAGCATACGTAATTGTATATGTGTTCCATAAAAAAAAAAAAAAAAGAAAAAAAAAAAAAGGGGGGGGGCGGATGGGCGTGTGTGTGTGTGTAATAACTCAGGTGGCCATGGCTGCAACGGAGATACAACTCAAAAGCAGACAGAAATCATATCACCATGCGCACCGAAAAACAGCGAAAGGAGGCAGCGCATCCGCGCAGGCAGGGCGGACCACGCCAGCCAGCCTAGAAAGGTATGGACAGGCGTACAAGCGTGGCGCAGCATGTGCAACGCCCGCAGGTACAGAGTACAGACTCTGCCCATGTGGGGGCCCGAAGGCAACAAACCCGCAGGAGAGGGCACCGTGAGATAACCGTCCATACGTGGTGAAGCGTGAGCGCTGTCTGAGTTGCATAGGTGGAAGCATATATAAATGTATATGTGTTCCATAAAAAAAAAAAAAAATTAAAAAAAAAAAAAAAAAAAAAAGGGGGGGGAACCACTGTGCCACTGTGCATGCATATAATCAGCGAAAGAGGGTGACGATCCACGTCACCCCACACATATAGGCATAAGCAGGCATATAAGTGTGATGTGGTATGAGCGATGCCCGCAGGGATAGGCACAGGACAGAGGCTCTGCCTATGTAGAGGGGGGGTGTGTGTGAAAGCTCAGGCGCCCATAGCCGCAGTGTCGTGTGTGGGTGTGCGTTTACATAACTAAAAAATAGACAGAAAATCATACCACTATACACACGTATAAGCAGGGGGGGGGGTCCAGCAGATACGAGCAACAGAAGGTACAATGCGGACACGTCACCCCTGTCCCCCAAACCCACGCGGAGGGTGGGGGCGGCAGAAGGGAGAGGGGAAGAAGAGAGAAAAAAAAAATAAAAAAAAAAATATATATATAAAAAGGGGGGTAAACAGGACAGCCTAGTCCAAGTAAATAAACAAAAATAAATTGCCACGACTGGCAGGTAGTGAGTGCGGCGCAAAGTCTTCTACTCCTCTATCGGGCCTATACGCCGAGAGGCCAATAAGGCAGAAGGATCAAGCGGAGAGCTCCGTCGCGTGTCAGGGCGCCGAAGTCTACGAGGCCTGGGTGGAGGACCAGTGGGACGGCCAGGAGCCGCAGATAAATCCACCCAGTCAGGGATCTGGAGGTCCGGCAAGGCCAAGAACCGCAGCACCTCCGGGATATCGTGGTGGTAACGGATAGTTAGGGACCGGTTGACATGTCTGACGACCAAGGCGAATGGGTAACCCCAGCGGTATGGTATGCGGAGCCGCCACAACTCCGATAGTAGGGGACGAAGAGCCCGCCTCGCCTGGAGCGTCAGATCAGAGAGGTCCTGGTAAAAGAAAACCGGGTGTCCATGAAAGGACCACTCACCAACCTCCCTGGCGCGGGCCATGATGGATTCCTTGAGGCGAAAGTCAGTCAGATGGCAAATTATGTCCCTAGGAGGGGACCCCGGATCTCCACGGGGGCGCAGAGCGCGATGAGCCCTATCTGCAGGCACGTGGGTGTCCAATGGGCGGTCCAGGAGGCCGTTGAAGATCTCCCTGAGCAGGCCGATGACGTCCTCCGGCGCATCCGATTCTGGGACCCCCCGGACCCGAACGTTCTGCCTCCGGCTACGATTATCGATGTCCTCGACCCGCCGATGCAGCTCTCTGAGGTAAGTCGCGTGGCAGTCACCAAGTCGTTGAGTGGATGCGATGGTAAGTTTCTGCTGAGTCGCAGAGTCCTCCAAGGTCAGGACCCTCTGTTCCAAAGCGGAGAGATCCGTGCGCAAGGCCGAGACTTCGTCGCGGACCACCTGCTTGAGCTCGGCGATGAGAAGAGAGAAGTCAGCCTTCCATGGTGCCGAGGAGAATAGCTGCACAACCTCCGGAGGGTGAGATGATGGAGGTGGATGCGAGATGGAAGCCGATTCCTCCGCGGAGGAAGAGCTGGCTGGAGATGCAGCCTCGTGGTCCCCTGAGGCCTGCGAGGCCAAGTCAGCCGGAGTGCGAAAATATTCGCGGAGAGAAGCCGAGGAGGACCGGTGACGATCCACGGCAGGAGAGGGGTCAGAGACCATCTTCTTATTGCGTCCCATGCTAGTGTAGCGGTCAGGGAGTTTAGGAGAACGAGCGAGCAGCGGCGGAGCAACTAGCTCATGCGGCCATCTTCCTCGGCGGCCAGACACGCCCCCGAAGTCAGCCTTTAATTGCCATTTTAACCTGTGTGTGTTTCACCTATAATAAGGCCAAACATTCAAGGGTGTGTACATTTTTGATCAGGGCTGTTTATGTGATATCTCTTATCATTTTGATTCAATAAAGAACCAAACAACTATATGACGATAAATGAATTCATGTGATCACTAGCCTTAAATAAAAGACATTTATATTTTAAAATCAATGCCAAAATGTAACTATTCTCGCGATGATATGTAAACTTTTAAGCACAACTGTATAGTGTCCTTCTATGGCACCCCTTCTTCTGTTTGCTACTCACCTTTAGTGTGCTTCAGGGCTCTATCATGGGTTTTCTACTCTTCTCTACATCTCAAATTTAAAAAATCTAATATCTTCTTTTGGATTTCTCCTGACCTATCAAAATCTCTTTTCTCTGTCTCCTCTTCCCACAATTCCAAAGAAAGCTGTCACTGTTGAGAATAAAACAATCTAACCAATAGTCTGCTGCCTTTGTTTTATACTTCACCCCACTATTTACTTCAACCCTTATATCTGATTACTTGCCACCTCCTACATTTTTTACAGATTGTAACATGTCTCTAGAATTTCTCCTTTCATCACACATTAAATTATCAGAATTTATTGCTGTGTCATATTCCATCTAGATTATTGCCACTTTCTACTAACTGCCCCGCCCCAACCCCACTTTTCACTACTCCTATCCATTATATCACTCCAAGACTATATTTTTTTTTTTATTTTTTTTTTATTAGAAAAGTATAAAATATACAGACAGAAAATTCATAAATATACATCTATTTTAGAGACATTCAGAGACTAATATACAATCGACATACATAAAGACAGACGCAAATATAAATATATAAATATATTGTTTCAAATAAGCATTGGGGGAGAACCTCAGAGGAGAGAAGAAAATTATTTCCATTGTATTAATTATTGTTTTTTTGTTTTTTTTTTAATTATTTTTGTCTCGCAATGTCCTGGGCTTTTTTTAACCAATTAAGGTAAGTCCATGTAGTTCTACCCGTTATATCGAAAGACCAGCTAATGTCCTTTTCCATATTTAGTTGATGGATCAACTGAGATAAGTAGTGGTCCATATGAAACAGCTCAGTAGATTTCCAGTTTCTAGCTATTATTATTTTTGCAGCTGCTAGGCAATGTATCGCTAGCGGTCTTTTTTCTTTTGGTATATGTGCTATATTTAAAAGGAGCAACGCAGTCTTGGGGTCCCTATCGACTTTTATATTCGTTAGTTGATAAAACAATTCAAAGGCGTATTTCCAAATTGGAGAAACTAATTTGCAAAGCCACCACATATGTAGAAAGGAGCCGTCTTGATCACCGCATCTCCAACAATTAGGGGCTACATGAGGGTACATTTTATTTAATTTTTTGGGGGTTAAATACCATCTATATAATAATTTATATTGATTTTCTACTAAGTTTAAACAATGAACTACCTTGTTTATTTGGTAGGCAGCTGTATTCCATTCTTTTAGAGATATTTTTAAATTTAAATCATTTTCCCAGGATTTTAAACTTGTAGGTGTAGAAATTTTATTGCTTAATCTCATTAATTCATTACATTTAGTCACAAGTTTATTTATTTTTTTATGGGAAAAGATAACCTCAAGAAGATTATTCAGAGGGCTAGTAGACAGTAAGTGTTTTCTCAGAAAACTTTTAATACGGAGATATTGGAACATATCTTTATTAGAGAGTTGTATCCTTTCAACCAAGTCTGAAAATAGACAGATCTCATTATTTGTCATTATATCAGAGAAGGTTGAGGTATTTAGAATTGAACGTCGATCTAATGTAAAGTCCTCAATAATGTAATGTAAAGTTTTTATGTGTACTGTTTTTATGACTTTATTATGTAAACCTATTCTTTTTTTTATTATATTCCATTCTAATAAAGTTTGAGTTAAAGTCATAGATTTTAAATTTATTAGCTCGATGTTAGATTTTAGATTGTTCGTCCATAGTAAATATTCTAGGTCATTTTTAGAAATAGCATCAGATTCGATCATATACCAAGGTTCTTCTTTATTTTGTTCTATTTGTAAGTAGCTTACATGGGCAATTATATTGGCTTGATATATCCAATGTATGTTGGGGTAATTTAATCCACCTTGCTTGGTTTTCTTAGAGAGAATCGATTTAGCTATTCTTGGTCTCTTCCCTCTCCAAATATATGTATCAAATAATGATTGGGCCATATCTAACCACGGTCTTGGTATTTTGTATGGTAGCATTTTAAAAAGATATGCCCATTTTGGCAATATATAATAGTTAATCGTGTTAACTCTACCCCACCATGATATGTCAAGATATCTCCACTCTCTTAAGAATTTATTTGATTGTTTATATAAAGGCATAAAATTTATCTCTACTTGATTTTCCGGTTTTGCCGCTATCCGAATTCCCAGATAACTAAACTCTTTATTAGTCCATTTAAATTTATATTTTTTCTCTAGAGTTATTTGTGAATCTAAAGCAATATTTTTACTTTGAGCTATTGTTTTATTCTCATTTAATTTATAATTATCTATTAATTTCATTCATTAAGTGATGCAGAGATGTAAGGGGTTGGGTAAGGGTAACTAAAATATCGTCCGCGTATAGAGAGATTTTTAATTCTCTTTTACTGGTTACAAAGCCTTTTATATCTGTGTTATTTCTTATTTTTATTGCTAAAGGTTCTATCGAAATTAAATATAATAAAGGAGAAAGTGGGCATCCTTGTCTTGTACCGTTGGTTAGATTAAACCAATTAGAACATATATTTGGGCCGATAGTTCTTGCCATGGGGGAAGAGTATAATGTTTTAATTGCCTCATAAAACCAACCTTCGAATCCAAAGGCTTTTAGTGTTGTGTTTAAATATCCCCATCCAACGCGATCAAACGCCTTTTCGGCGTCTAAAGATAGACTTAGGAGGGGTATACTCGAATTTTCTGATTGTTCTATAATATCAAACATTCTTCTTGTATGATTACAAGACGATCTGTTCGATACAAACCCAATCTGATCGGTATGGATTATAGAGGGTATTATTAGTTTAAGGCGTGCTGCTAGTATAGATGCGTATAATTTTATATCCACATTAATTAAAGAAATTGGTCTATAATTTCTTATATTAGTAGGATCTTTTTCAGGTTTTAATATCGGTAAAATATTAGCATGGAGGAATTCGGCAGGAGTTTTAGAGCTTAATGCTATTTCATTAAAAGTCGACAAGAGACATGGTGAGAAGGAGTCTTTAAAGATTTTATAGAAGCTATTACCAAATCCGTCGGGGCCGGGAGTTTTTTGATTTTCTAAATGGTCTATTGCTTTTGTCAATTCTTTTATAGTTATTGGTTTATTTATAGTATCTCTTTGGAGTTCTGATATTCTTGGGATTTTTATTTCTTTAAGATATTCATCAATTTCTCTTACTGAAACTCCTTTACTTAGATTATAAAGGTCGCTATAATAATTATTAAATGCTTGGCCAATATCCTCCGGGGATAAAAATATTTTATCTCCTTCAATGATTTTTTATATTTTACTCGCTGATCTTTTATTTTTGAGTTTTTTGGTCAGAATCTTATCTGCTTTATTCCCCTTATAATAATTTTTTAATTTTAAATTATGAATAGCTTTTATAATCTTATCTTCTAATTTAATGTTTATTTTTTGTTTTATCTCCTTGATTACTTTTAAATTATCTACTTTAGGGGCGATTTTATTACTGGAAGTCAGTTTAAAATAATTCATATATAAATCAGACAGATCCAAGTCCCTATTTCTTTTATCTTGTTTACTTATTTTGATAAGGTATCCTCTCATTACTGCTTTATAAGAAAGCCAGATTGTAGCCGAATCTAGATCAGGAGTCATATTTTCTGACATTCTTAATAAATATTCTCTATTTTCTTCATTTTTTAAGATGAAGTCATTTAACTTCCATGGAGTCGCACCTACTATTCTATTACCAATCTCTATAACGTTAAAACTATGATCTGACCATGTATTCTCTATTAGAGACGCTTTCTTAACTCTCCTTATCATAGAAGCACAGCCCAGGCAAAGGTCGATCCTAGAATAAGATCCATATACTCGAGACAGATGTGAATAATCTTTTGTGTATGGATGGAGAGTACGCCAGATATCGAAAAGATCTTCTTTTTTACAAATAGTTGTCAATTTTTTGGCTTGTTTAACTAGATTTTTATCTACTAAACCATCATTAGGAATTTTTTTATCTAGAATCGGATCCATTATACAATTAAAATCACCCGCTATTAATAAACAGCCTTTTTGAATCTTTTCAGCTCTATCTATAATTTTTTGAAAGAGCAGAATGGGGTTTTTATTTGGGAGATATACATTAATTAACGTATATATAGCATGTTCTATTTTGCAAACAAGGATAATAAAGCGGCCCTCAGGGTCTAAATCCTGACCTAGAATATTTATTTGTAAATTTTCCGCAAAAACAATGGCTACACCCCTCTTTTTTTTTTCCGTTAAAGAGGCCTGGATCCAAGACTATTTTTCTTATGCCATTTTTACTCTATCCTTTATAATAGTGCTGTTGGTGCCCTATAAATAGAAAGGCATGTAAAATAGTATTCTCTAGATGCTTTTATTTACTCTTCTTCTAAATATCAAGTTTGAAGATGAATATAGTTATTCATTTAGGGTTTTGCAAAATCATTTTTTGTTTAGATTTTTTATTTATTTTGTTTATTATTATTTAGAACTTGAAAATTTGACACATTTTATATCTAAAGTGTATTTAACAAAAAAATCCCATAGGGCTTGATAAACACAATTATCATCATAGCAACAATTTAAAGGTTCTATCACCACAACAAATTCTTTCAAATTGAAAAAATTATCCCAATTATTGGTAACAAAAAAAAACTTTGGGCTTTAACATGAAAATATAATTGAGTAAAAAAAAATATATATTCTTGTTGCATTTAGGGGAGGAGAGCAGTCTCTGATCTACACATGTTTCTCTGCTCAGATTGAATCTGTCAATCATTAGTAACTAAAATGACACTGTCTAAAATGACCTGCTAAAATGGCTTATCCTTTATTCTAAATTTGATAGAGTGAGGATATAGTGTATTTTACTAAACTGACATATTGGAAAGGGCTGGACACTTCAAGACCCTGGGACATGCTTACCCAGATGAACAAATCCATTTGGCAGACAACATGCTCAGATTTGTTTCTGGTAAACGTGGCTCCCATCAACTTTACAGCACAGCTAAAAGACAAAAGCAGCTTAGGATTCAAAAGCACCTCTAGTTACTTACAAGTTAGAAGAATGCTAGAATGAATTTATCACAATAAGTAAAAAAAAAAAAAATGGTGGTTAGCCAAAAATAGAAGTCGCTCCACTTCAGCTGGGAGCAAATAAAAAAATGGCTGATGGCTGCATGAGAGCATGTATACATATAAACCAACAGCATCATATGATTACAAATTATTGTTCCCCATTTCTATATATATATATATATATATATATATATATGTAAAAGGGTGAAGCCGTATTAGTCCAGTAGATGTCAAAAAATAGAGTATTGCAGAGTATGCGGTGATACCTTTTTTATTGGACTAACATAATATTAAAAAGACAAGCTTTCGAGAGTTATCCTCTCTTCATCAGGTCTGCTTCAGTGCAGTCATTATGTCTAATAACATTGCAGCTGAGTTGTCATGGATACTGACCTTGCCTTCCAGTACCAGGTCACTTGTCTCCTGTAAGCCAATCAGGATCTCTTTGGGACTTATGTCAGTCTTCCTGAGCTAGGAAAATGTTTCACAGCCTATCAGAGGAGAGGATCTAGGAACAAACTTCTGGAAGAGCAGAGCTAAGCAGGAGAGTGAACAAGGAAGAGAGACAGACTGCCCTCCCTGTAAGCAGGCCTGAAATAAGCCTGCTGCCTTTAGTGTGTGTACTGCTGACATCCAAGCAGTACACTGAAGTGAAGTACAATTGTGCAGAGAATACAGCATGGTGCTGGATGCTTCCTGAGTGAGTGTGAGAGACTGCAAGTACCCAGAGTGTCCAAGTCCTGCATTCTGTACCAGTGAGGTAACAGCAGAGCTGCAGACAGACATCTGTGTGGGAAAAGACAGTTATAACTCTCAGCCAGGACGTTAAAGGGGCAGCATCCCAGAGCTGCCTGAAGACATTAAGGAGAGGTACTTCACTAATATATATATCAACATATATATCCTTGTCTCCCTGGGTAGCGCTATCTGCATCAAGGGCCCCAACAGTGCACCAACACAGGGACATCTGGTTGGGAAGAACACCTACATTTGGGGTGGGGGAGCTGGTGTTGGCAGTTATCTGTTTTATATATATATTCTCAGGACTGTGCACCCACTGCTAGAACTGAACTGCATAGGCACAGCAGCTGGGTCCTAATATTATAATACCTGTTTATTTCAATATATTCTATATATATATAATTTGCATTTCAGTTGTGTGTATTATTTTCTTGTGTGAAAGGGGCCATTTCTCAGTGGGTGGGTTCCCCTACTCAACATAGTACAAATCACTGAGTGGAGGCACTGTGCAAAGAAAGAAGATGTCCCGATCTCCCAGCAGCGTCACTGAAATATGTAACTACGAGGCTGGCAGTGGTGCAAGGTAAACAAAGGGTTACATATATATGGAATAATATGGTTGATCAAAGCAAAAATCCAACTACCCTTTTGGAGCCACGAAGGTTTTTTGTTGGTCTGGTGATTCCAGCAATAGGGATGTGTTATGCGATAAACATGATTGAACCTGTGTCCTTTTTTATCTTTAATTACTATGTAACTGTACTGTATATTCTAATGTGTACTATCTATTCAAGTCAAAAAATGATTGTATGGTGCAAAGTCTTCATTGGGTCAATGCTGCATAAAGTACTTGCTGTTGTGGACACACAATATGAACACAAAAACATTTTCAATATAGAACAAAAATTGTATTATACCTCAGCCAGAGTTTGTTATATGTGATTTTTTGTTTTGGTAAAGCAGGGAAATTGACAAATATATATACATATAAAGGTCCACTTAAATCTAATTTCCGGCTTCATGTGATTACCCATTATAGCCTGCTTGTATTTTGCTTAAATTTGCATTTATCATAGATTATTGCAATTATAATTTTAAGCACATTTTTATGTATGTACAGGCCCATTGTTTTCTTTAATTTAATCTTCTTACCAAATAGGAAATAAGAATTGTATTATTATACATCCTAAACAAATTGTCTGGGGTAATTACGACCTGTGCCACAAAAATGTTTATTACTATAGCACTAAGTTTCTTAGCTATTTTGTCGAGATCCCCATTCCTGGTAACTATAAACCTGAAAAAAAAAGAAAATATTCCAACAAGCTGCAAAATTTCACTATGGGCTATAAATAAATCACACAAATGACTAGTACTATAAAAATGGAGTCTTGGTATAAAACTTTAATATTTTGTAATCATAATTGAAAAATCGATCTCTCCCAGCCAACTCCTAAGTGTGTGCCATGTTAGTTGATTAACACAACCCTTTAAGGCACTCATAGAACTCCTACAATAAAACCTTATTGCTCTCTTTATCACAGAACATTTGACCATGCATTACATTATCTTCTTGAAATATATAGTTGCATTCTACGCCTTCCGTGGCAGCCTTAGGAAAAACAAGATCTTTTCCTCAGTATGTCCCGATGTTAGTTTACTACTCATGTATTCCTTTGAGCACTGGTAACTGTGTGATAAATTACATCCTAACCCTATTTCTCATAACTATATACTTTGGCAATTCTGGTTGTTTCATGTCCAGCCTTAGGCACAAAATCTGCTATCTCATAAAAAGCAAATTTCAGCTTGCTAATAGGAAGGTTGGTGACATCCATGAAATATGTCTTCCCTAGCTCTAACATTACAACAAAGGTGTTTCCTGGAATATTGCAAACAGCAGTAGTTTGTATCAAATGAGTATTTCATTCGAATGTATCATGTATCTATTTTTTACGGTCTCTTCATATATTGAAAGAGAGAAAAATGGCAAAACGTCTATCCCATACTAGGAGTGTGTCATCATTGGAATGATGTGGTCTCTCTCTCTCCTCCACTCCTTATCATTCTCTCCCCATCTTCTCACTCCCTTTTATCTACCCCTTCTATCTCTCTCCTCCTTGACTCTCACTCCCTCTCACTATTTTCACTCCCCATTATCAACTCTATCCCCTTTTTATTTCCCCTCACCTGTCTTTCCCTCTCCCCTCCTTCTTTTTCCCTCCCTTCCCTGCTACTCTCTCATTCTCTTTTTTTTTTCTTTCAAGTCTCCGTTTAATAGAAGATCAGATATACAACAATGAGTTACAACCGAGAACGTCCCAAAAAGTACATGGCAAGTACAGAGGCACAATGCACTACAAAATACACCAAAATGAGACAGTAGTCACAATGCATTCGATCAGGGGCGTACCTAGAGTATTTGGCACCTGGGGCGGATCCTGTATGTGGCACCCCCCCCAACACTTTAAAACTGCATAGCTTCTATGGTTATATACTGGTGCAGACATTGACGGTGGTATAGCATAACACCTACCACTATATACTGTGGTAGACATTGACGGTGGTACAGCATTACACCTATCACTATATACTGAGGCAGACATTGATTGGGGTACAGCGTAATCCCTATCACTATTCATTGAGCGAGACACTGATAATAGTGCAGCATAACTCCTAGCTGACTTGGCATGATAGGAGTGTGATTGCTGTTAGCAATGATATATATATATATATATATATATATATATATATATATAATTGTTATTATTATTGTTCACATGTGAACTCAGCACTGGAGGCATAGAATCAGACATACAAATCCCGTATTTGCAGGTATACAATAATAATGTATGGAAACATAGCAAGAGATAAAACTACAGGCATAGATCACAGGTTGCACAAAGCAAAGCCAACTCTGGCGTACACACTGCCCACATAGAACCTGACCAGCACCCAGATTACACACATAGGATCTTTGTCCCCAAACAGCCCAGCATGAGTCAACTTCATCCCATAAACACCCTGCCTGTGTCATCTTGGTCCCCAAGGCTCAAACATCCTACTTGTGCCATCTTTGCCTTTCCGCAAATCAATTTTACATCTATCATACACACAAACACTTTAACAGTCACTCACTAATTCACACTTTCATTCACATAATTAATTCACACAATCTTTTGTTCTCTCTCATTCACACAAATTTACATATTCATTAATGCATTCTCACCACCTCATTATCTCCCTCATTCAGACAATTCATCCACACATTCATTCATTCTCTCACTCATTCTCACTATCTACCTTTCCCCCTTTTCTACCCCTTCTCACATCTATCCCCCTCTCCCTCCCTCCTCACTATCTACACCCCTCCTCACTATATACCCCCCTTCCTCCTCACTATATAGCCCCCTCCCAACTCACTGTCTACCCTCCCTCCCCTCCCACTGTCTACCCCCTCGCCCCTCCCACTATCTACCCCCTCTCCCCTCCCCTCCCACTATCTACCCCCCCTCCCCTCCCACTATCTACCCCCCCTCCCCTCCCACTATCTACCCCCCTCCCCTCCCACTATCTACCCCCCCTTGCTAGGCGCCCCTCTCCTCCGTGTAAAAAAAAATAAATGACAAGGCTGCCGGGGATCCGGGACATGTGGTCACCCTAGCCCGTGGCACCCCCCTGATGAGCGGCACCCGGGGTGGATCGCCCCCCCCGCTAGGTACGCCACTGCATTCGATACAGTATCACACAGGGCGATAACCACGCGAAACAGAGAGCATTGCGACAGGTAGTACAGGGCATAAGCACAGGTAGGTACAGAGTGCGGAACATAGGTGCGCAACAATCAGGTTACACAATAGGTAAGCGGTGTCCGACAAAGACCCCCTAGACATGGTTCGAAAACACAATGCATGTGATGGGGGAGAAGGTACGTATGGGAGTACACAGATATGTCATTGCGCGGAGAGAGAGGCAACATAAAAAACATCGAAACCATGAACACAACAGGAAACCAGATGGCGCGCGTCGCTATGACCACGCATTATATAGCTACTCGAGAGGCAATCGAGGGGTACACAAGGAGAACAACACCCGGGAGCGGGAAAGGTGAGTCGCATGTGGAGAACCGAGGGGAGTAGAACAGGGGCCGACCAGGGGGCACCTCAGGTCGACTTTAGCAGGTCGGGGAATCGCCGGGAGGAAGTGAGCTCCTTCCACCAGAACCAGCGCCTGTTATATAAATATTCTTTACCCCTGGAAGCCCACACCAACTCCTCCATATGAGAAATAAAGTTCATTCTACTGACCCAAACCTGGATCGGCGGAGTGTCACGGCGTCTCCAAAAGCGAGGGATAACAGCTTTGGCCGCACTTAAAATATGGTACGTCACTGAGTGTTTATAAACAGCGTCCGGGAGCGATGTGTGATGTAAGAGAGCCGCCTCAGGGGTCAGCACATAGTTCGAGTCATTAACTTCTCGAAGCACCTTTTCCACAAGCCTCCAAATGGGGGTAACCAAGGGGCAAGTCCACCAGATATGTAAAATAGTGCCTGGTCCAGCCTCGCACCTCCAGCAGCGGTCCGGAACATCTGGGAGGAATTGATGTAAGGCATGCGGGGTGCGATACCACCGAATTAATAATTTGTAGGAGGTATATAGCGCCCTTATGAACCAATCATCCCATTCCTCATCCCCGGAGATAGCCGGGAAATCCCGTTCCCAGAGGGCCAGGAAATACGGCTTAGAGGAGCACTCGAGAGTAAGAAGGATGGAGTACAGCGTGGAGACCAGGTGGGGCGGTTCCGACTTAGGTACACAGGCGCTCAAAATCAGTCAGAGGTCTGTGGTATCCCGCCTGGCGTGGCAAGGAGGCAACAAAGTGTCGCAATTGGGCATAATGGTTTCGCTCTACCTGTCCTGTATCCAGGGTCAAAGGCAGGGTTGTCGGAGATTGGGAACAGAGGGCTAGGGGAGGACGTCAGAGAGCCCTTGGACATGTACTTCCCAAGGACACAAATTGTCGGGGAAACGGTGGAATGTTTAAAGCACGCGCTAGACCGGTAGAGGACGGGTAACCACGGGTAGGAGTGTATGGGGTGTGGGAGCGCGTCCTCCTCCAGTGCCACCCACTGCTTATGAGCCCTAATAGTCCACTCAACCACCCTATGCAGATGAGGCACATGATAATACAGCTCCAGGTGTGGGATACCCAGGCCTCCCTTGAGTTTAGGATGAACCAGATGGGAAAAAGCGAGGCGATGGTGTCCGGACGACCAAATGTACTTTAAGAAAACTCGGTGGCATTGCTTAAAATAATCTCTGGGAATAAAAATTGGAAGGGTGTGAAAGAGGTACAGGAACCGTGGCAAGATGTTCATCTTAACCACTGAAACCCTCCCGAACCACGACACGTGCGGGAAGGCCCACTTATTCAGGTCCTGTGAGACGCGCTGCAGGATGGGGACATAATTCAGGGAGAATAGTAGGGAAAGATCCGCAGGTATTTGCAGGCCCAAGAATCGAAGGGACGATTCGCACCATTTAATGGGATAACTAGAGCTTAACTCCCTCTTAACAGAGTCCAACAGTTGAACCCCCAATATCTCCGATTTGCCCAAGTTGATTTTGTAGTTAGAAAACCCTTGGTACGTCTCCAGTTCCTGAAGGAAATGAGGGAGAGACGTAAGTGGAGCCGACAAGATCCCCAACATATCGTCCGCGAATTGGGCCAGTTTATGCTCCACCCCCAAAACCATCATCCCGGAGATACCAGGATTGGCTCTAATGGCATTAGCCAGAGGCTCCATGCTAAGGACGAAAAGGAGAGGGGAGAGCGGGCACCCCTGGTGAGTGCCATTTGCCAGGAGAAGCGGGTCCGAGAGAAAGCCGTGAATCTTGATTCTGGCAGAGGGGTTAAAATAGAGTAAAGGGACCCAGGCACAAAAAGTCGCACCCAAGCCTAGGCTTCGCAGCACCTGGAATAGATAAGGCCAAGAGACCCTATTGAACGCCTTTTCGGCGTCCGTGGAGACCACAGCCAGCGGAATGTTAAGGGCAAGCACGTCAAGTACTCTGGTGGTATTGTCTCTCGCCTCCCGCCCCGGGACAAAGCCAACCTGGTCCAGATGGATGACGGGACAAGGGGCCCAAAACGGGCAGCAAGAAATTTAGCCAATAATTTTATTTCAGTGTTGAGCAATGAGATGGGGCGATAGTTTTCGCAAAGGTCAGCCGTCTTACCCGGCTTCAGTATAACAGTAATGTGGGCAGTGTTGGTGTGGGGGTCAAAGTGGTCTCCGTTAGCCATGCCATTAAACAAGGTAACCAAATGTGGTGCTAGTAATAAACTGTTTGTAATACGCTTTTGTAAGTCCATCAGGACCGGGACTCTTGCCATTGGGGAGAGATTTAATGGCGGCTTTCACCTCAGCCAGGTCGATCGGGGCATCCAGAAGCTCAGCATCTGTCGGGGAAACGCGTTTCGGTAAGTATTTAGCCAAGTACTGCCGCAAGGAAGTCCCGAAAAGAAGGCGCCAAGCCCGGAGCAGGAGGAAGGTTATACAGGGAGGAGTAATAGGCGCGGAAGCAGGCAGCTTTGTTAGGCGTGGAATGGTGGACTGTACCGGAGCGATCCCGGACCTTCGGTATAAAGGACTGAGCCCTCTTAGCTCGTAGAGCCCTGGCAAGCAATTTACCAGCCTTGTCCCCCGATTCATAGAAATGACTGCGGGTCAAGAGGTATAGTCTCCTAGACTGACTGTCCACCAGGGACGCAAATCTCTCCCTCAGAGCACCCAACTGGACCAGGAGGGCAGGGTCTAAGGCAGGGGTGGGCAATTAATTTTCCCATGGGGCCACATGAGAAATTGGAATGGTTTTAGAGGGCCAGACCTCTACAAACTACAAACTCCGAAGCCTTGTCCATTTTGTTAACTTATGTGCTGTTTAATAAAGTTATTCAAGCCTACGTCATTGGTAGAGGTGCTTGAATAAGTAAGGCCTGAATAACTATTAGCACAGCACAGAAGTGAACAAAATGAACAAGGCTTCGGAGTGCATACCGTATTTTTCGCTCTATAAGACGCACCTGCTGATAAGACGCACCTAGATTTTAGAGGAGAAAAAAAAGGAAAAAATATTTTGAGCTAAAAAATGGGCTAAAATATTTATTACAATAACTGAATAAGCTATGAACACAGTAAGACACACGCAGTAAGACACACACAGACACAGTAAGACACACACAGACACAGTGAGACACACACAGACACAGTGAGACACACACAGACACAGTAAGACACACACAGACACAGTGAGACACACACAGACACAGTGAGACACACACAGACACAGTAAGATACACACAGACACAGTGAGACACACACAGACACAGTAAGACACACACAGACACAGTAAGACACACACAGACACAGTGAGACACACACAGACACAGTAAGACACACACAGACACAGTGAGACACACACAGACACAGTAAGACACACACAGACACAGTAAGACACACACAGACACAGTGAGACACACACAGACACAGTAAGACACACACAGACACAGTAAGACACACACAGACACAGTAAGACACACACAGACACAGTGAGACACACAGACACAGTAAGATACACACACACACAGTAAGACACACACACACAAACACAGTAAGACACACAAACACAGTAAGACACACACACACAGTAAGACCTCCCTCCCTAACCCCCCTTCTCAGTATCTCCCCTCTAACTCCCTAACCCCCCCTTCTCAGTATCTCCCCTCTAACTCCCTAACCCCCCCTTCTCAGGATCTCCCCCCCCGCCCCGGTCACTTACCTTAAACTCCTGTGTTGGAAGCGTGAGGCGTTTGTCTCGGGTGCCGGCGCTTCACTGCTGATCGCCGGCGTCTGACGTCATATGCCGGCGCCCAGCGTAAAGCGCCGGCACCCGAGACAAACGCTTCCAACACAGGAGTTTAAGGTAAGTGACCGGGGCGGGGGGGGACACCGGACTCATTGGTGAGTCACCAGGACACTCTTTGCGGGCCGGTCCGAGCTATTCAGCGGGCCGGATGTGGCCCGCGGGCCGTGCTTTGCCCAGGTCTGGTCTAAGGTAAGTTTATGCGTATTTTCCAATTTAGCGATCTCATTAGTAAGACGCATAATTTCACCCAAACGGATGCGTTTGATGTTAGCCCCCATTTGGATCAGGCGTCCCCGTATCACCGATTTATGGGCCTCCCAGACAGTGGAGAAGGGCAAGTGGGCAGAGGCATTCTCTGAAAAATATTGTTTGAGGTCCTTATCAAGAATTTGGATATGAGCAGGCGTAGATAGCAAGGACGCATTAAGCCTCCAGCACCAGGAGCGGAGAGAGTGACATGTACCGGAGCATGATCACCTACAGTGATAGGGCCAACACTGGAGGAGGACAGCATAGGTAAGTGATGGTGAGACACATAAATAGAATCTATTCTTGTATAGCGAGAGTGTAAAGGAGAGAAATACGTATAGTCCCTTGCTGCATGGCGTGGAGGGCCCTTTTAACCCTGGCAATGCGTGAAAAGGAGATGCAAGACCGTCCCGAGGAGCTATCTAGTCGTGGATCCAGCGTCATGTTATAGGTCACCACCCAGTAGGGAAATCCCCTCTTGAAAGTCAGCTAATTTATGTAGGGTCGAAACTAGAAACTGCGTTTGGTCACGATTGGGAGCATAAACACAAGCCAGAGTGATCATTTGGGTAGCAACAAAACCTTTTATGAAGAGACACCTACCCTCCCGGTCCCTCCAGGTGTCCACATGCTGAAACGGCAAGGATTTATGGATTAATATAGCGACCCCTTTAGTTTTGGAATCCGGGGAACTGTAAAGGAGAGGGAAGTGTTTAGAATATAATTTGGGTTCCTTCCCGGCCCTGAAATGGGTCTCCTGGATGAAGGCTACTTTAGATTTAGCAGACTGTAAGAAATGAATTAGTTGAGATCGCCGTTCCGGCTTATTGAGGCCCCTAACGTTAAGAGTAGTAAATCTCACTTTATTCGGTTGCATGAGTACGGCACCTTGAGAGGCAGGAGAGAAGTGGGTAAAGGACACGCCATCAAAACAACAAAAACCATACGTGGATAAACATGAGAACCAAAAATCAGAACAGATCGTGGGTATGCCACGGGGCAGGCACCAGTGAGAAAAGTGCCTAGCAGTAGGAGAGCCATATCGTCCAAACGTTGGACAGAACCGAAAACCTGGCACAAAAGGAACCAGGATGGTCAGCTCGGGGAGACAACACGAGTAACAATAAAAAAATAACTAATGACAAACAAAGAAAATAAGGAAGTAATAGTAGGCACCGTGGCCCACTGCATTCTGCAAATAGGATATGCGAGACAAAATCAAAGCGGCGCATAAGTAGGTGTATGAATGAGGATATAACATGTGAGTGTTTAAGTGTGTGTGAGGCAACAAGTGAACCGGAGAGCGTGATATGCGCTGTCGCGGGCAACAGGTAATACCCACAATCCGCTACCCAGGTAAGAGCTGCACAGTAAAGCGGAAACCATGACAGAAATTGGTAGCGAAAAAAAAGGAAAAGGCATCCCGACTGTCATGGCTAGATAGAAAAACGACTCCCGGAGGAGGAGAGAGAGTGCAGCGGAGACTCAAAGCAAAATAAGGGCTAACTGAAGCGTGGAAAGGGGAGGCACATCTATGCGATGCCCAAACAAAAGACAGTCGTAAGGGCAGGGAATCTCCAATATGAGCACCGGACCTTAGTAAGCAAGTACCGCGCGAGGCAAAACCGGAGATACGGTAAATAACAACACAAAATAGTAAAAGGGGTATAACCAAAGGCATAAAAGAGAAAAGTTTGTTCCTCACGTGGACCCAGCATAAAGTTCAAGTACCGGGCAAGACAGTAGCGGCGACGTCCCCGAGGTCGGAGAAGCACCACACAGGAGGTCCGAGAGCAGCAGCCGACCGCAGCGTTCTGAAGAAGGACTGAGAGTTCTCCAAGATGATGGGGAGCAGCAACGCGTAGGCTGAGATGACTCCTGGAAGAGAAGACAGGAGACGAGGAGAGGTCGCGAAGAGGGGTCCAGGGAAGCACGAAAGCAGGGCATTGCGGCAGCGTCGGTCAGGAAACCGAGTCACATCAGGAATCCAGAGGTCCCGCAAAAGGCTCCAAGGTAGGTGTAGGGTGTAAGCACTGAGAGTGTCATTCCGGTCTGGATTTACGACGCCTCTGAGGTTTAGCGGCCCAGTCGCGCGATGGATCACTCAAGTTAGGTGGAAGAGGGAAGGGAAATTCCCAATCAGGAATAGGTATAGACGGGAGGTCCAGCTTCTCAAGCAGGCCCGGGACATCCTCAGCTCGGCGTACAATAAAGCGGTCCAGACCCTTGCGAACCATCAGGGAGAACGGGAACCCCCACTGGTAAGGGATGGCAGCATCTCGGAGAGCAGATGTAAGTGGCCTGAGCATCCGACGGTACTGAAGAGTGATGGGAGACAGGTCAGGAAATATTTGTACAGCGTGGCCGTCCCATTCCAGAGAGCCGGTCTTGCGCCAAGCAGCCAATATGGCATCCTTGACGGCATATTCCGTGAGAGAGCATACTATATCACGTGGCGGGCGGTCATCAGGTTGTTTAGGGCGCAGAGCTCGGTGGATCCGGTCGAATTTAATCACCACGTCATCAGGTTGGTGGAGCAGGCAGTTAAAAAGGGCACTGGTCACCATGGAAATCTCAGGCCCAACAATAGACTCCGGGATCCCCCGTACCCGTAAATTAGAGCGGCGGCCCCGGTTGTCAAGGTCCTCGACTTTTTGCATCAGGCGGGCAATAGTCGTAGCTTGCAAGTGTAGTTGTTCCGAAGCGGCATCCACTGCCGAGCGGGTAGAAACCGCATCAGTTTCAAGAAGAGAGACTCTGTCGCCCATGTTTTGGAGATCTCTTGATTTCTGCGAGGTCCGCTATCAATGGTGCATGGGCGTCACGTATGATGGAAATAAGATCCGTTTTAATAGGTAGATCTTTCAGGGAGTCACGCCAATTGTCTCCATCTCGATTCATCCGTAGATGCAGCGGATCCTGACCGGATTCGGATGGCAGATCCGAGGCCAAGCTACAAGGGCTGCCAGGTGGTGAGGCCTTCTCCAGTGAATCGCGGGAGTCCGCATCTGGTAAATTTTGGAAGAAGGACTTCACGGAGGTAGGGATCGTTCGACCCTTCGGCTGAGAAGGTTTAGGGGTAGCGATAGCCTTCGAATGTTTCCCCATTTTTCGCGAGAAAACGCCGTTTGGAGCTTAGTTATGCAGTGGGTCAGCGGAGCTAGCAAGTCAAGCGTCCATTTATGTCGGCTGTCAAACCACACCCCCTCTCATTCTCTTTTGACTCTTTCCCTCTGCTCTTTTCCTCTCTCCCATAATAATGCTAATGCATGTGGCCTCTGAAGAGTTTTTTTGTATTCTAAAATAGAAAAATGTTGGGATTGAATGTGACAGAAAATTTAAAAGGGGAATCTCCCACCACAAGTAGAGTTCTCAGTTTCACTGTGTGCCTGCTTTATAGACCATCAATAAATAAAGCAGAGTGGTTGACAGAGTGAAGACAGACTTCAACCTCATTGGCATCAACACTGGTGTCACATACTGTTATTGTTGTTTTCCCAATTTCGTTTGATACGCTTCCATTGACCTCTTTGTGTAGTTATATTTTCACTCATCCTGTATCATAGTCCTTCTCATAGCAGGACTATTGCCATCAAATTCTATTATGTAAAATATTGCTTCCACTTTCTAAAGTGTTTTTAACTATCCCGCTTACTTTCCAATAATACTATAATCTGCATTTACATAAAACACTTACAAAGCCATTATCATTTGCATACAACGTATAGCAGCAATACATTAGTAGGCTGCTCAGTTATAGGTTTGAATGATTTAAAGGCCTGATGCGCTAATAGGCTTTGCAAGCCTATTCCAAGAAGCATACAACCTCCCCTTTTAAAGAAACCAGAGAGTTCTCCATATTTCCCTCACTTGAATAAGCTCATCCTAACCCAAGCAGTCCTCTCCTACTGTCTTACTTCCCCCTCCACCACCAAATAGACAGTGAGCATGCAAGAGCAAGGTCATCTTCTCCACACACCACCAACTAGTGATTGTGGAGAAAACAATATATTATACTTATTTTAATCAAAAGAAGAAATCTTCAATGAAAAATTTAGATATTTTATAATCTTCCGGGGGTGGTCAGCAAAAAACATAAAATACAAAAAAGACACAGCATAACATAATGCTAAAGTATATATACCATATTAGCTCGATTATAAGATGACCCTGATTATAAGACGACCCCCCAAATCTGAATATTAATTTAGGAAAAAAATAAAAAGCCTGAATATAAGACGACCCTATAGGAAAAAAGTTTTACCAGTAAATGTTAATTCATGTAAACTATTTTTTTTAATAAAAGCTATGATTGAGAAAAATATTTTGGTTTTATTTCCTTCTATTTTCCAACCCCGTCTTATAATCGAGCAAATACGGTAATACTAAATAGATATTCCCAAAACAACACTCATATAAATAGAGAAATATATGCTCATATAATAGGTGTAGAAAGGATTAACAGGATGGGACATACCTACATATCTTCACTGCTCCTATTGTAACAGTTTTATGGAATCTGTTGGTTGTTTATACATAAATGTAATGTTACTAGTGTTTTCTGACAGGTGTATAGTGTACCAATATGAACCTAAAAGGCTTTGGGGCTGTTGGCTCATTCATAAAAAAAATCAGTATTGTGAGATATGGTGGAACTGTTCCTTTAAGCCCAGCCTCTTACAAAAGTTCTGTGATGGTGATTGAAATGATCTTCTGCACCATGCATGTTGTATAGCACCAGTTTTCTGCATTTTAGCCTCTGCTTGCATACCAAATTCTGTTGGCATTAAAAGTCTGGTCTTTTACATTTGGCAGTCATTAATTAAATTAAAAGAACATCATAAATAATTTTGTTAAATCAGTAAACAAGTCATTGTTTGTTTTGTATTTCCAATGCATTAATTAGGATTGGGCGAGTTGTTCTCGGAAGGTACCCTCCTACAACTGTGATGAAAGTTATTGGTTGAGGATTATAAACAACTACCAGTTTGTCTCATTAGTTAATATTAGGAAATCACATGCATCTTTTTTTTCATGAAACATTATAAAAATAATGAAAAGCATAAAAGTTGATGTGAGCATTTGACTATCTCCTCGTATTTGTTTGGAGGAGCGGTAGTAACTGACTGATTTGTAAATTAAACATCTGCTATGGGGATAAACAAAAACATAACTGAACATATTCAAATAAAATGTACTCTCTGCGGTTTCATAAATTTTGTTATACGGTTTTATCAATTTTATTATACCTGAGTGTTGCTCAGAGGCAGTGCTATGAAAACGTGAGCAAGTGCTTTCTCTTTCAAATAGAGCACATTATGTTTAGGGTATTCTGACAAAATGATCACAATTCAATATTCACTTTTTTTCCCCAGCGCATGCTCATCAATGTAGGTTACCATTATATTTTTTTACACATTTATTTTCTTTGACTACAGTTTCTTATTAAGCATTTACACGATTTGAAACCTGTTTTTTGTAATTCCTTTGGGCCAACAATAAATTAAACTTGGGCTTTTCACTAACCTAAGGATCTTGAAATTTAAAAGGTACAGTATGTTTGGGAGCCACTCTGCTGGAGTTATCTTTTATTTTGTCCTGGAATATCATTTTGAGTGCAATGGACTGTAGTTCTAATTCTGTATTCAAGCCATTTCACACCCTTCCTTAGTAGATGTGTATTATACAGATTAAAAAAAAACTGCTATTTGACTCAAATAAAACAATGGGATTTAACAGAGAAAGCTTGGGGATAAAAAGTGCCCATGGGACTTAGCCAGTGGCTACTAACTGATGCACATGTGGCCATCATCTGGATACGTGCTTTATAGTATGTACTAGACTTGGGCACCAGGGGGCTCTTCGTGCTCATCTTCGGGGGGAAAAAATCTTCGTATTCCGCGAATATTCGCCTGTCTTCTCTTTGGGCGAATATTCGTGGACATTCTTCGTGTTCGGTTTTTCTTCGTTTTTTCCGGTTAAGGGGTTAATACGGGGTTAACGCGTACCGCAGCAGCTCTGGCGCCAGGAGTTTGAATGTCCGTATGAGCAACTCTATTGGTCGTCAGCAGGGGCCTCCTGCTGGCGACCAATAGGGTCGCTCGTACAGACTGTTAAACTCCTGGTGCCGTAACTTGTCCGGCAGATGCCATTGGTCTCCCTGTTCCATCAGTTAAATGTCCGTACGAACGACCAATAAAGTCGCTCGTACGGACATTTAACTGATAGAACAGGGAGACCAGTGGGATCTGCAGGGTAAGTTGCAGCATTGGGGTTTTAAAAGTCTGTACGAGAGACTCTGTTGGTCTCTGTAGTGACTTTTACCTGATCTTTCTTTTATTTTATTATCACCCTGAAACCAGTGGTGGTAATTACCGTCCTTCCACAACAAAATGAAAGCTAGACTGGTCACAAAGAAGCTACCGATCAGGAACCTGGTATAGTATCACCTTATGTTTTTTGTATTCTATTCTATAATATAAAGGGATTTGGTTGGAATCGCGGCAGAAGTAGTTTGTTGGACTTCTGGGTCAGAACACACATCTTCTCTGACTTCCAGAAGCCACCCCAAGGGGTTAGATGGCTGTTTGTCTGGGGGTCTGAACCTGTCAGGACCTGGGCCAGCAGGTTGGGTAGGAGCCCAATTGCAGGGGATATCTGAGGCTCTGTCTGTACTCCGAGACGCATATCGACAGACCGGTAAGGACAGACAAGAGATAAGTCTCAGACCAGGCTGATATACAAGAATAGATTATATTGCTGAACAGGAACAGGACTGGTATATACAGTGGAGTAAAGCTTAAACAGGATTCAGTTAATCGTAACACATGGAGCAGAAAGTCTTGCCGGACAGGCCTGGAACTGGATGCCCACTGGCAGGGCAGACTGCAGGAAGATCACTGGCAGGGCAGACGGCAGAAAGCTCACTGGCAGGGCACATGGCTTGGAAGCCTGTTTGTCATTTTAGAGTGCAGAAAATGTTATGAAAATTACATAAGCATACTGCATAAATTTGTTTGTGACTTTGTGACCTATTGATAAAATGCTGAGTAAGCATTTAGGAAAAAAATTATGTGTTTTATTTACACATTTTAATTTGTAAAGCCATATCTGGATGTTTCAACACACTATTGTTACTTTTATGACTGTAGAATACTATGATTCACTTATACCTCATCCTATGTTTGTAACTAGATTTTCAGATTATGTATAAAATATTTGTCTTTACAGAATTTGAAAACATTGTGAAGCTTGTTGAAATCAACATTAATTTTTTAAGTTTTACTATGCACAATAATGCTTTACACACCTGTCTGAATCTAATTTGGTAAAGGTTGATTGATTTCTTAAGATTGACTTATTAAAATATTCTATTCCAAAAGAAAACTCAAGGCCCAAAGCACTTATCTAAGATGATCTTTATGCCCAATTTATACATACTAAGTTGATATATTATCAAGATCCCACATTAAGGAAATATTTTGTATAGTGCATAAATTGTTATTCTGCCATGGCAGCTCATAGGGGAATAAATATTTCAGCATTCAGGATTTTGATATGCTATTCAATGACTGTCTGTCAGTACAGTATAATATATAGGAGAATATATAAGAGGATAAAGATATATTTAAAATAAAATGATTTTGACACCCCTCAGCTAGAGGTGATGCATGACTATAATCAACATGTTTCCCTATGGAAACCAGGCATCTTAATATAGCATCAGGCCAGAAGGCATGGCAGTGGAATTATCAAAGCAGATTAGGAAAGCTAAATCTAGTTACCAGAAAATGAATCTGGGTTTCAAGGAGGCCAATAAAGCAAAATATGAGTAGAGTGATACTATGTTGCTCTAGGCCATTAATATATCAATAACCCTTTTGAGTTTTGAGTTTCTAAGTTAAGCAGACCCGCAAAAAACTTTGCAAAAGATGACTAAGCTACTGGGGACAATAATAGCTGCACATGTGCATAAAATAGAATAGCCTCCTTGTTTTGTTCTTCTAATAGTGTTTTTTTAAAAAATATAAATATATAGAACACAGCTATAGCTTTAGAGGGTGAAGGAAAGTAGAAAAAATATAACCTTTCAGGATTTTTTGATTTTCTTAAGTCTCCTATTCCTGTCACTATGTCATAATTTGTTAAAATGCCATAATCTAATCACAAGTAATAGTCATATTTTATATAATCCTTTTAAGTATTTTGTTTTTTTGTTGGATATGTAATAAACGGTTTATGTGCTATCTATGAATGAAAATACATAGCATCTTCCTGAGGGAAACCATGGCAGGAAGAACCTTGTTCTCGTTTTAAGAAACTGCTCGCTGGGATATGACTTTGCACCATTTCTTTTAAGTGTGCCAGAGATCTGGCCTTTAATCACCAAACTGTTGATGGAAGTGAAATATATGGTTTATAAAAACAATTGACATACAATTGTCCATGACTATAAAAGAGGTTGGATACAAATATACAGCCTTCCTTTTATCACTTTCTTGATGTTGAGGGAAGCTGTATCTTCCCAAAAATCCTGACATGGAGAGAGTTAAAAAAAAACTCAAGAGATGTTGCTGAACAAATATCTTGTTTAACAGTGAAATATACCAGGAGCTGTAAATCCATACCTAAAGTGCAACCTGTGTAATAAAAAAACACAAAATAAATAACTACCACAAATTGCATTGGCCGGGTTCAAAGATACCCAAAATAGCACAAGGGTCAGAATGACCAGATTTAGAAATAGCAAAACGCTACTTGTACATATTGACCAATAACTTGCAGAAAAGGTTTATTTCTAAACTCAGGACAATTGGTATAATCTATTTAGCAGTTTTTTTTCATTAGCTTTTTTAGATAAGTTATTAAAATAAAAGTAAAAGTAAGAAAAAGTATTTTTTTTTTTTTTAATTTTCCATCATATTTTAGGGTAAATCAATATTTATTGAGATTTTCGAAGGAATCAGGGGTACAGAAAGGAAAAATCAGGGAAGGGAAAGGAAAACAAGGGAACACAGGCAGCAATACATTATGCCAGAGGTTACAGTAGGTAGCATACATGCGCATAATAACCCATGACGCCCACAAGTGTGGGAAATACATTTGAGGCATCCCAAAGAAGCATAGACATGAGGGCGCGACCCAGACGAGTGGCAGATAATAGCAGTACAGTAAGGGAGAAATCCCAAACCCATACACAGACCTCACAGCCCAGGAGCAGACCACCGGGAGGGGTACGGCATATAATGCACAAAAAGCAGGACATACGGAGGCAAAAGTGGGGCATAACATGAAGGTGCGTGGTTCCCAGACGGAGAGGGGGAAGGGAACACAGGCAGCAATACAACATGCCAGAGGTTACAATAGGTAGCATACATGCGCATAATAACCCATGACGCCCACAAGCGTGGGAAATACAGATACACGTGGGTGCGACCCCCACGAGCAGCAGTGAATAGCAGTACAGTAAGGGAGGAATCCCAAACCCATACATAGACCTCACAGCCCAGGAGCAGACCACTCGAAATGGTACGGCATACAATGCACAAAAAGTAGGACATACGGTTGCAAAAACGGGGCATAACATGGAGGTGTGTGGTTCCCAGAAGGAGAGGGGGAAGGGAAAAGAAGGAGGAAGGGGGAGGGAAAAGAGGGAGGAGGGGAAGGGAAAAGAGGAAGGACGGGAAGGGAAATGAGGGAAGAAAGAAAAGAGAAAAAAAAAAAAAAAAAAAGGAGGGGGGGGGCCCAGTAAGGAGCTGGTGAGTTCACACGGGGGGAGAATCAAATAAGGAGTTGACCGGAGAATCAGAAAGGAGCCGCATCCAATAGAACCAAGTGCGCAGTTTATCTACTGCATCCGAGGCGGAGCACATCAGCTCATCAAGGGTTCGCGTCCTCTCAACACGCTGAAACCACTCCCGTATTGTAGGGGGGGCAGAATCTCCCCAGTGCAAGGGGATTAGGGCCTTCGCTGCAGTCACTAAGTGGCGGATCACAGAGGCTTTATACCAAGAAATCGGGTAGGACATGTGATGAAGGAGCAAAAACTCCGGGGTAAAGGGAATCGTGTCGTCCGATAGAGTCTGCAAGTGCGAGTGCACAGTCGACCAGAAAGGGCGTAGAACAGGGCAGTCCCACCAGAGGTGGAGGATGGATCAAGGCGAAAAGCCACACCGCCAACACGCGTCCGACATAGCAGGATTGTAGCGTGCAGTAGAAGCAGGAGATCGATACCACTGAGCAAGCAGTTTGTAGCACATTTCCTGGTCCCTATTACTGATGGAGCAGCGGTGCGTAAGAATACACATCTTCTCCCACTGACCCTCCGAGAAGACAACGTGCAAAGACGACTCCCACTTGCCCATAAAGGGGGGAGGAGTGGGATGTAAGACTGTCAGGAGGAGACCGTAGAGAAGGGAGACGCCATGTGCAGGGAGCGAGGCAGTAACGCAGAAGCGCTCAAACGTGGTAAGGTCCCTGAGGACATGATGGGGCCGACTCAAGGACCGAAAAAAAGTGAAGAAGCTGCGAATAACGGAACCGGGCCAAGAGGGTCGGAGGACCAGGGGCCACCAGGTCCCCCAAAGTCGCAAGACCAGTACGAGACAGGTAGGCACGTATACCAGAGCCCCGCGCCGCAACGGCCGCGGGAAAAAGGTCAACACCCATACCAGGCGGGAAATCCGGATTATCCCGCACTGGGGGGAGCGGCGAAGGGATGGTAGACAGCGTAGTGCTTCGCAGCAAGGAGTGCCAGATACGAAGCGTCGCCCTGAGAAACGGATGATGTGAAGCCCGCCCGTTAGCCGTATGAATCGCCAGCCAGGGCAGGGACCGGGCCGGGAAGCCCAAAAGAGCCTCCTCCACTCCAATCCACAACTTCTGAGGCGGGCGATGCACCCACTCCAAGACTCGAAGAAGGTGGCAGGCTCTATAATAAGTGCGAGGGCAGGGGAGCGCAAGGCCCCCTCTCGACTTGGGAAGGATCAACGTACTAAAGCTAACGCGAGGGGAACGGCGGCCCCACACGAATCCAAGAAAAGCAGAGCGGACAGCAGCAAAGAACGAAAGAGGGATATGTATGGGGAGGGTTTGAAACAAGTATAGGAGTCGGGGCATAACAGTCATTTTCAAGGTATTAACACGCCCAAGCCAAGAGATCGCAAGCCCAGACCACCGTCGCAGATCAGATCTCAGAGACGCCAGCAGGGGTAGGAAATTGAGAGCATAAAGCTGAGTGAGGTCAGCAGACAACCAGATTCCCAGGTAGCGCAACTTCGAGGCACACCACTTGAAAGGAAAAACAGCACCCAAAGCACTACACTCCCGTGGAGGCAAGTTGACATTAAGGATCTCCGACTTGGACATGTTTATCTTAAAGTGGGAGAGTGCGCCATACAACTGAAGTTCCCGCAATATAGAAGGAAGAGAAATCCGAGGCTGAGAGACCGTAAAAAGGAGATCGTCCGCGTATCCCAACAGCTTATGAGAGGTATGACCCACCTGAAGGCCCTTAATATCAGGGTTCAACCGTATCGCTTGCAGCAAAGGCTCCAGGGAGAGCACAAATAACATCGGCGAGAGAGGGCAGCCCTGGCGGGTCCCATTGCGGATAGGAAAGGCGTCAGAAAGAGAACCGTTGATGCGGAGACGCGCGGAGGGGAACGTGTAGAGGGAGCCGACCCAAGCGAGGAACCCCGGACCAAAACCCATACGGCGGAGAGTTGCCAGTAGAAATGACCAGTCAACTCTATCAAAAGCCTTCTCCGCATCAGTCGAGAGAAAGACCGTAGGCGTAGAGGTGACTCGCGCATAGTGCAATAAATTAAGAGCACGAATGGTGCTGTCCCGGGCCTCCCGGCCCGGCACGAAACCGGTCTGGTCCGGATGGACCAGAGTGGGCAGCAACGGTTTCAGGCGCGTAGCGAGGATCTTTGCAAACAGCTTCAGATCGGAGTTGAGGAGCGAAATGGGGCGGTAGCTGCCACACTGCTCCGGATCTTTACCCTCTTTAGGGATAAGGGAGATGGACGCCGACAAAGTATGCGCGTGAATCTGGCCGCCCTCCAGGATGGAGTTGAAGGCCGAAACAAAAAAAGGGCCAAGTGTGTCCCGAAATCGAGAATAATACCGCAAAGGCAAACCATCAGGCCCCGGGCACTTCCCCGTTTTAGAGGATTTCACAGCGTGAACAAACTCAGGCAGAGAGATAGGAGCATCCAGCGCCTCCGCAGCGGCCGCGGGGATGCCCGTATGGATGGTACGGTCCAAATAGTCCGTCAACCCCCGAATGGCCGCCGGACGGGGAGGGGTCGCCATCCAAAGACGGGAGATTATAAAGGCCCGTGTAGTAATCGAGGAAACTCCTCGAGATATCCGAGTGGAGGAGGTGGAGACAGCCAGTAGCCGAACGAACTCTAGGGATATAGGTGAGGCGGCGGGAGCCACGGAGGGCACGAGCTAAATACTTGCCAGGCTTGTCCCCGTGTTCGCGGAACAGCGCTTTGTTCCGTAAGTAAGAGCAGTGGTGCTTATCGTTAAGGATCGTGGCCAGCTTCCCACGAAGAAGCGTGAGTTGCTGCAAGACGTCCCCGGTCAGAGAGGCCTTATGGGCCTGTTCTAGCACCGCGATGCGCGCGCATAAGGAGCTGATCTCCCCCCCCGCCGCCTTCTTTCGCTGGGAGCAGAGCCGTATGTAGTGACCCCTGATCACACTTTTATGGGCTTCCCAGACTGTAAGCGCTGGGACCTCGGGGGATGCGTTTTCATCAAAGTAAAGGGATAAAGCTTGAGCGGTCTCGGCGCCCACCACCTCATCGGAAAGGATTGCGTCGTTCAAACGCCAGGAGCGCTCCACAGGGCGAGTCAGAGGCGAGGACAGGGATAACATCACAGGGGCATGGTCGGACCACGTCGTCAGTCCAATATCAGCCCGGCGCAGAAGGTCAGCATGGTGATAGGGGACGAAGAAGTAGTCAATACGGGAATAGGAGTTGTGGGGGGTGGAGAAGAAAGTGTAGTCCCTATCAGAAGGGTGAAGAGCCCTCCAACAGTCAACAAGGCGGTACGCGGAAAGCTGAGAGAGAAGGGAGCGCAGGACGCGGCGAGGGACACGGGAGTGGCCAGAGGAGGTGTCCACAGAGGGATGTAGAGCCACATTAAAGTCACCTCCCAACACCAGCACCCCCTCCGCAAAGTCCCGCAGCCAAGCTAGGATCTGCTTCAGAGCCACATGTTGACTCCGGTTAGGGAGGTAAAGGTTGGCGAAAGTATAGGTCTGTGACGCCAGAGTCCCCTTGACAAACAGATAACGCCCGCCCGGATCAGCACAAACACCCAATTCCTGAAAGGGGAGAGATTTAGAGAGAAGGATAGCAACTCCTTTCGACTTCGCGGCAGGGTTAGAGCTAAAGAAACCAGTAGGGTAGAACCGGTCAGAAAGCTTAGGGGCTCGACTTTTGCAGAAGTGCGTTTCCTGGATAAAGGCTATATCCACCTTTTCCCTACGTAAATCGCGTAGCAGGTGGGAACGTTTCTCCGGGATATTAAGACCCCGAGCGTTAATAGAGAGAAGTGTGAGAGCCTGCATCGCAGCAGTGGGGACAGTATACTGGGGAGGGGGAGAAAGAAAAAGAAAAAAAAAAAAAAAAAAGGGGAAAGGGGGGTTAGCAGAGAGAGAGGAAGGAGAGAAAAGGGAGGGAGGAGAAAAAAAAAAGGGGGGGGAGATGGAAGGACCAGGAGCCCCAGGTAGGGGACTGAAACACACCCAATGCCTGCCGAGACGGCAAAAAAGGAACCACCCCCAAAAGAGGGAAGGTGGGGCCGAGTCGGCAAAAAAAAGGCGATACGTGCGGGGAGGTGAACAACCAAACCAGGAAGAGACACCCTTCCCGCCGCCACACGCGAACATATGCGTGCAGAAAGGAAACCTGAGCGGAACGGAACACAAAATAACCTGAGAATACAGAACAGCATAGGCAGAAGTGAAAAAAAACATCCATGGGTACAGTCACAATGTACATAAAACAGATCACCGAGTGGTGGAACAGCACACAGAAGCCCCCATGAGGCAGTGGGAGACGCGCGAGTGCATCATGCAGAGCACCGTGAGAGAGGGTGCAAGTAGGTACCGCAAGGCGCCAGGGCCTCAATATGTGTATAGAAACAAATGTGTGTGTGCGTGAGAGCAGGCAGCCCCGTGAAGGAACGGGCCACCCTGTAAGCGCATGGCAACCTGCGCCGAGGAGCATGCGCGGGAAAGAGAGTATATGTATATAAGAAAAGAAAAAAAAAAAAAAACCTCGTGTGTACAGACAAGTGTGTGTGCATGGGAGCTGGCAGCCAGACTGCGCCAAGACGCTGGTACGTGAGGGCAATCGAGAAAGATACAGCTAAACCTCTCCAGAGCATGAGCCCCTCTGGTAACATACAATAGAGGGTGTTAATACCAATCTTCCTTTCCTTTTGAGCTAAAATGTCGCAAAACACAGCATGAATGAAAAATAAATTTAGAGTCATAAGAAAGAATATAGCACCACATACATTGATTCCACCTCAATATAAGCAAACCAAACAAGATGGAGGTACCATCAAACCAGATCACTCGGGGTTCAGTCACCAACAACTAGGCGGCCAAGGGAGCACCCCAAAGCATGTGAGGTAATCTGTCAAAATTTGCAAAGTGGTGAAACAGACAACAAGACAGTAACTGGCTATGGTATCTGGCATGCCCAGACCTTTGTGACGTCAATTGAAGCAACAAATTGAGCCTCAAAGGTGAACCTCGTTATGTAAAGCCAGAAGTTCGTACTCGGTGTTGCACAATCACATACAGCAACAGGTGTAAGAAAGTTAGCGAAGCCCGTCGAATAGGAGGCAACCAGTGGTGCCGTTCTACAGCATGGGATATTTTCCGTAGATAAGCACTCGTGCCTGCTTAAGAGCTCTTGTCCGTAGCAAAGTTTCGACCCTGTGTCCAGTTGGACTCAAATAAACCCATTAAAGGGGACAGGTTCAGAGTGCCATAGGGGGTGCGGCATAGAGCACCTAAAAAAAAAACAAAAAAAAAAAAAACAACAACATTGTCCTATACCCAGCATGGAAGCAGCATATGAGGCAGGAACGTACATGATTATTCCTCAGCAGACCGTGCCCGCGAGGAAGCCAACGCTCCCGGGATCGCAGCGGAGTCCAGCGGGGGTCCCCTAGGACGAGGGCGTGGGGTCCCACGAGGGCGGGAGGATAGCGAAGACCCACCATCAGGCTCGAGGCCCAGGAAAGTCCAGTCGGGGACGTGCAGGGTAGACAGTCCAAGTGCGTGCAGAACATCAGGGACCTCATGATAATACCGAAGCGCAAGGGAGGTGTTGGCATGGCGGATCACTAGGGCAAAGGGGTGCCCCCACCGGTAGGGGATACGCAGACGCTTCAGCTCAGACGTCAATGGCCGTAGGGCCCGCCGCACCTGGAGGGTGAGGTCGGAGACATCATGGTAGAACGTAATCTGATGCCCCTGCCAAGGCCACGAGCCCACCTCTCTAGCACGCGCCATGACAGATTCCTTGAGGGCATAGTCCGTGAAGTGGCAGACTATGTCTCTCGGAGGGCCGGACGGGTTACCTCTGGGCCGCAGGGCCCGATGAACACGATCCAGAGCCCCCGCAGCATCAAACGGGCGTCCCAGAAGGCCGGAGATTAGGGATGACAGCAGCACAGGCAAGTCCTCAGAGGCATCAGACTCAGGAACACCCCGGATCCGAATATTATGACGGCGACCTCTGTTATCCAGGTCCTCAACCCGACGACGAAGAGTGCCCAGGTACCGGAGAAACTGGTGAGTATCCTGCTGAGTCCGGCGGGTAGCCTCGTGTTGAGTCGATGAGGCGGCTTCCAGAGCAACCACCCTGCTCTCCAGGGAGGTTAAGTCTGTCCGCAACGCGGAAACCTCGTCCCTCACCACCTGCTTAAGTTCGAGAATCAGCGTCGAAAAGTCCGTACGCCAGGGAGCGGAGGAGAAGAGTTGACGGACCTCAGGCGTAACAGGTAGAGGAGGAGGGGGTGGTGCAGTGGCGCCATCCTCAAAGGAAGACGAGCTGGCCGGAGACCGGGCCTCGTGGTCCCCAGAGGCCTGCGTGGCCAGATCGGCCGGGGTGCGGAAAAACTCCCGCAGGGAAGCCGAAGTCGAGCGGGAGCGGGCACCCGGGGTAGGAGGATCCGCGGGCTGCTTCCTATTGCGTCCCATGGTGAGAATAGAGACGAGTAAAGGCAGGTTTCAGGCTGAAAAAGGGCGAGTAGCGGCGGAGCTGGGAGACTATGCGGCCATCTTCCTCGGCGGCTAGACACGCCCCCCCTTTCCATCATATTTTATTATTTTTTAGTAATATCAGTATCTGAAGAAAGCCTTAAAAAAACAATTTATAACTTGTGTGGGTACGCTAAACAGGAGACAATTATCGCTAAACACGAGCACCACAAAAGTTGTTACACAGCCTTAGTTCTTTATTATTTAGAATACCTAACATTTACAACAATGTACGAAGGCCATGTTTACTAACGCTTACAGTATAATTGATCAACTTAATAAAACTGTGAACTTATCAACATTTTAAAAGCTCAATTTGTTCAAAATCATTTGACATGTGCAAACGGGCCAAAAAGGATTTGGACACATTTTTCGGTTTGTTTTCCGGCAACAAATTCTGTTTCCTGCCCATTTGTTTCAGACAAAAAATGGGGGAGGGGTTAAATTGAAACAAAATTTGTCCGACACCTACACTCACTCATGCTTTCACACTCTCATTTACTCACACTTTCTGTTTCTTCTCTAGCATCCTCTTCATCTTCTTGTTCTTCATGTTCTTCTCTCTACTAACTTCTGTCTTTCTTTGTCCACGTCTCCTTGGACATGACCTTTCGGTGAACTTCCTCTATTTTTGCAGAGGTTCACGGAAGGTTATCTTTAGGCAAAATGGTGGAGCTGCCAGACACAACAGACTCTCCCTTGATCCTCAAATCGGGGGAAAGGTTGCCACTGAACGTTTCAACGTTTTAGCGGCAATTCGCGAGAGGTAATGTTTGGGCAAAACAGCAGAGCTTCCAACCACACCCTTCGCTTAATCCTCTAGTCATGGGAGACTACCATTTTTTCAGTCATTCACCAGAAGGTCATGTCCTTGGAAATTCTGACAAAGAAAGAAGACAGAATGAGATCAACAAGACACTAGAAAAGAAGGGGGTGCTGCAGGGAATGGAATGGTCGGCGGAGAAAATGGGGGGCCATTCAGAGAGCGTGAGAGAGTAAATGAAAATGTGAGAGGAAGTGACTGAAAGTGTAAGATAGTGGGAGTGAACGAGCCAACAAAATTTGAATGAAAATTCTGAGGTTTTTGCTTATTTTTTGTTCATTTCATGGGGAGGCTCATTTTTGTATATTTGTAGGAATTGATGAAACATGCTAATTCTATTAAATTTGCAGTTTGTACAAACCTAATTGCATAAGTCTAGCAATCTTTTTCTTAATTATTTCAAAAATATTATTGTGTAAGATTGTAGTTTACTGCACATTATATGTTTCTCTGAGCTTGGCTACAATCTAAGAATTGTATGAACAATACCTGATGAATTCATTTTAAAAAGAAAACGGAAAAACTATAACACTAAAGCTTTTAATGTTTGTTTTAACTCCTTGCCCTATGAGGTTTTTGTAAATGTGAAATCTTATCATGTTCCTTGACAAAGCTCAATGAGGTTCTTGAAGCTCAGAAAGATTCATTAATCTTCTATAGCTTTTCCTCTAACAATTTATCTTCAAAGGCTTCAAGCAGGGCTAAATTTGCTGTTAGATTAACAGACCAAAAAAAATGATTTACATAAATATTAATCTGTATTTATCTTTACAAATGCAAGATAACGAAAAAAAAAAATATCTTTTTTATATTAAAACAATTGAAGTTGGAATCTGTGGAAACAGCATCAAGGTTCAAGGACACTTATTAAAAAACTAGTTCAAAATTGGAATTATATTAATTTAAAAGAACATTTTAAAAACCTCATCTGTGTGTCAGTTAGTGCAAGACTTTTTTCATATAGAAAGGGAGTTCATGCAACCTTGTTTTTACCCAGTTTTAATTTTCTTGCATTTCCTAATGGTACGGACTTAATGTAATGCTATTTTCTCACCTAATCAATTATTAAATGGGAAATGTTATTAAAGAAGGCTTTTTGTAGAGTAATAAATCACATTTGCTAACATTCTTTCCTTGGTATATCTCACAATAAATGTGCAAACTATTTCCAGCATTAAAAAATATATACAAATAACATTAATAATATTTTATTTAAAAATTATCCCTATGAGTATAAAGCACAAACAAATACACATATATTGCAATATGAATACAGTACAGTATATGAAGTTGAAATGGGAACGGTCCTGTTTATTTATTAAATGCAGTTATATAAATTGCAACACACACTTTACACGGTTAAGAAGTATTTGAAAGGGGGTATGCCCAGTACTGGTGTACTGGGCCCTGATAAGGTAAGATGGCTGCAGGGGCACTTTAAGGATCCCAGTAACCAAGGTTTTATTTTTATTGTCTTTCTATTATGTCATATATTATTGATAAATGAACATTGGTGACAAAACCAAGCATTTGACTGGAATTGCTTACAGTCAGACGGCCATTCAGTTATTTTAAATTTAAAATCTGTAACTGAGTAGTTTCAGACAATTGCTCATTTACGCTACCAGCCAAACCTCTAATTTTTTTTTTAAATTATCTTCAATTCTTTGTTGAATAACACATTTTGGTTACAGATGGACACTGGCGGAAAACTTTTCATGTTCGTTTTCTTCATATTTGGTGAAATCCCATTTGTTCATCCGGTTGCAATGGAAACAAGAAATAAGCACGTAGAAGATGTTGAATAGGGAATTTGAGACCAATGGATAGAACAAAGAGGGCCAGAATTAGCTTAGAGTTATAGGGTTAAGGTTAAGGATAGTAATGGACTGGTTAAAGGACCTTAATTAAATTAATTAATTAAAATAATGAATTTAAATAATTAATTAAATCAAAACTTTAAGTCTCATACAGAACAATCTCACTCTATAAAATGCTCAGATGCAGCATAGCAGTATCACATGAAGTAGTCACAGTGAAATGAAGGGATGCTCTGCCTGTTCTGCTCTTATATTGTCTCTCTTCATTACTAGACTGCTTTTTTTTCTTTGAAAGATGCAGCACCGCCATTGGACTAGCCTTTAGCATGATGTGACAGGAGTGAGCTGATTGGACTAATGAAGATCAGCTCAATTCTCCTAGTGCAGTTAAAACGGTGTCCGTGGTGATGGAATGAATGAACAAATTAACTAAGATTTTCATATTGCACACATTCTTTTTTAATTTCTTAAGTCCAATGTTGCATTTGTTCGTTCATTATTCAGACCAATGGACAAAACAGCAACAAAAACACATTTGTCCGAAAATGAATGCACAGGTCTAGTTTTGGAGTCGAAATATGGCATTTGACTGTGTGAAAGGTAAGGGGGTGTAGGAGAGTGAATTGGTAAATGAATGAGTGAGTGGTTATAGGCAGAAATGGAACAGGTTTAGGTTTGCAGAGGTGGCACAGGCAGGCTGTTAAGGGGCAGAGTTGGCAGAGGTAGGCTGCTACAGGGACAGAGATTGTAAGCTTGCGAGCAGGGCTCTCTCCACCAAATGTATCGGTTTGTCTTAGTCTGTCAATTCTTGTCTTGTCATATCCCTTGAATTTATGTATTGTATTAAGCGCTGCGTAAACTGTTGGCGCTATATAAATAAAAGATAATAATAATAATAATAATAATGTGACACAGGCAGGCTGCTTAAGGGGCATAGGTGGCACAAACAGGCTGTTTCTGGGGCAGAGGTGGCGCAAGTAGGCTGCTTAAGTGGCAACCGTGGCACAGACAGGCTGTTTTAGGGGCAATGGTGGCACAGGCAGGCTGTTTTAGTGTAACACAAAAGAATCCTACCGCACCTTTCATATATAGTATCATGACGTAAATATCCTGGTGTATATAAGGATCACATTTCCAATACAGGGAAACTCATAACAAATTGCACACCAAGAAAAAAGAGGCAGTGAATTGCTGGGCGGAGACGCGGCGGTGGCGCCAATTTGGTTTCAACACGTAACTTCCTATGGGAGGGGTATATATATATCTACATGACAAGGCAATAACAGCGACCCCTTGAAAAAGGAGAACCGAAACGGCGTAGGGGAAGTGGAGGTTATATTTATGGGTAAGCACGATAGCACTTTATGGACATTTCTTTGATTATTGGATTACTCGTGTATGTTTGTAATTTTACAAAGGTACAATATGTTATAGAGGATATGGGTGCACTCCATAGTGAGTAATTGATAATATTATTAAAGTGATAAGCACCTTATTCTTTATTGATTGTCCATATGCACATAAGTCACTTTATAAATATGTAAATATAGTTCCTCCAAATGCTCGGATTTGTTTTCAAGAGACCTCTGTTGTCCAACTTATGAAATGCTGTGTGTGGTTTTATATTTTTTTGTATAATAAAGTAATATATATTTTATAATATAAGGGCTTGCTTAGAACTCTTTTTTTCTTGGTGTGCAGGCTGTTTTAGTGGCAGAGGCCTACCATGTCAATGTCTAGCTTAGTGTATAGTGATAGGGGTTATGCTGTACTATATCTGTTCAGTAAATGTTATTCATTTAAACTTATTACATTTTTTTATAAATTAATAATTTTTTCAGATATCTATTTTTTCCAGTTGACATACATTTTACAAGTTTGTGGAATAAATATTCTTGCCAATATTAATTTTTTGGGGAAGGAGGTTGTCATGATTAACTCATATGATGTAGTGGATGCATGGAAGGGTAATCCAGCAGAGCTGGTTTGTTTATTTGTGTAAGCATTGAATGGGTTAATCTGATGTTGATTTAAATCAGTTTCTCGTGCATGCCCTCTGTATCTGTTCTGGCTAGAGGTGTCATGACCAGATCAATAAGGGAATAATGCACTCAATTTGCACCAGTGGACACTGCGGTCAAAATAACCTAGAAACCTAGAAACATTTACCACTGTCATGCCTGAAATACTGCTATCATGTGCAATTATTGTGTACATTGTAATTTATTTGTACAGTGGACATTTTGTATGAGAACCATTATTTGTATTTTTTTGAGCAAGCTCTGTGGGCATTCAAAATTGAAGGTGAAAAGAAAGTGATAACAGTAACAGTTCTAATAACAGCAGACCAAGCCACGGTGATGTAAAACATCTAAAGTGACATGCTCTTCCAATATTATTATTACTTATGAATGATCCTTTACAGTAGGTGATCAAATATTGTTCTTACGTCACCTCTGCTCCTTCCTCTAAACCATGTGTTCTACTAAAGAGATTTATAGTATGCATATTCATTGTAATTCACTCAAAACTGTTGTTACATATGAAAAATGTGTTATTCAGCTACTGTTCATCAGTCTTAAAAATAACCAAGTCAGGGGTCCGGTCCAATACCTTACAGCTCATTAAACAAACAAATGGAAATCAGAATTGTGTGCCATATATCTTACAGGTGGCATGAATGAATAATAGAACATTTGCTTGTATTTCCTGCTTGCCAATATAAAGATGATAAATTATCTATTCCGTCATAGAATGTGTTAGCTTCACATCGCATGTCTGCATTAGTAGATAAGGGTATTAGTTTTGACTAGTAATGGAATGTAATCCTGGTAAGATCAGCAGACATCAAAGCAACTAAAATGATAATATGCCAACTTGAAGTAAATCTAACTAATGAGCCATGAAAGGTATGAAGTGAAATGACCCCTAGATCTGTCCTGAGGAATTTGTTTACACTGTAGACAAGAAGTTACACTATTTGGACTTAATTTGGAGGAAATAGTGACCTGAATGCTTGATGCTTCTTCTATTAAAAAATTCTAAAAATATGTAATATTTATTTTCCATTACGTTAGACACATTAAACATTTAATTAACTGAATAGGGTATAGCCAAGTCTAATGAATTTCAGAGATTCGTGCAAAACAACAAAAAATAGGCCAGACCCCCACAACTCGGATTAAAAAGAAACCGCACCTTCTATCTTCCTCCTTTGTTTCCTCTCTTTTATCTTCTATCTTTATCTGCAACTCTGCAGACATAACCTGGCCCGAAATTCTGCCAAAGTGGTGGTGCTTCTGGTGACGACCTCTCTCTCCCGATCCTCCAATCAGTGGAGGGAGGACGTCACTTAAGTGCCATGATTTGGGCGGAAGTTCACCATAGGGCAAAATGGCGAAAGGACATCACCTGAAGCACCACTTGCCTTTATACACCTCTCACTGCATCCATACATCACCATTTCCAGCTTGCTCACGCTGCTGTATTGTGTTGTATGCTGGAATATGTTTGTCAGGCTCCATTCAGGCTGCGGAGCTGCTTCTCTCTTGTCCCTCCCCCCTGTCTCGCTAGAGTTTCCCCCCTGTCTCGCTAGAGTTTCCTCTTTGCTGTAATATATTCCTGGATTTCCATATGCTCTGTTCTGTGCTTCTGTTTCCTTTATAAGGTGTGCCCCACCCATTTGTTATGTTTGTCTCAGTCTAAAGGTATGTCCTTCTTGGTTCTGTGTTTTTAGGTTCAATGTTTAGTTTTAGCTTATTCGTAATTCAGTAGGCAGGGTTTAGCATTAGGACCCACCAAATATTGGAGTACTTTGGCGTAGTGGTGGGCTAAGCATACTATTGCCATATGATGTGACTAAATCTCCAGTTGTTATCGCATAGTGCTAGGCCAGTTCCTGTCTTCATGTTTGCCTGTCTCTTATGTACCTTTGTCCTCTTTTCCCTGAACCATCTGAGGATTTCGTTTCCTCTCTCCTTTCCCCAGGTCCCAGTTAAGATATCCAATCCTTGCTTAAAGGAGAAGCGTCTGAGGATCTCGGCTCCTCACTCCATCCCCTGTGTTCCTTGCCTTGTTCCCTGTGCTTTGTTGTGTACTGTACTATGTATGTATTGTCTGGCTATGTTTCTTGCTTGGTCTCCTATTCCCTGTTCCTTGCTCTGTCCCCCTTGCTCACTCTGTCCCATTTGCTTGCTATGTTTCTGCTTTTACTCTGCTTAGCTTCCCTACTCCCAGCCTGCAGCATCCTGCACATTCGTCTGGAGAGCTATGTCTCATGCCTGCTCCATGGTGCCTGCAGGATATCACCATCTTGTTTTGAACTGGACAACATCTGCTGCTATGTCATGGCCCTGGTATGTGGCCACACAACCCTAGGTGCGCAAACACTAAGGGGAGTGTAGTCACCCTGCACCAGGCCCTGTCCAACTCCGCTACAGCGCAATAACTCCTGAACACCATATTTGGGCGCTCTGGGTCATTACAGTCGTCTGTATGGACCCAGTACCTGACAATGTTGCAGTATCCCAGTGCTCAACCATAGAACACAAGAGAGGAAGATGACGCACACAGGTCTGAACTAAAGGAGGCACAGACCTCCCTGTACTGCATTGGAACAATGCATCAGTTCCAGCACAAGCAAACAGATTATTTTTTACTTACAAAAAGTAATCAGAGGACATGTATAAAAGTAATCTCTGCATCAGGCATCTCAAGTAACCTACAGTTGATTAACAGGCAGAAGCTATTGACAATGTAATTGAAAACAGAAACCAAAAAATGCACAAACTTTCTGTTCATCTTGTATACCTGATTTTTTTTAGTTTTAATCTCTGAAATTATGCCTAGTTAACTATTGATGTTACGTGCACCCCAATCCTATAAAACAGGCAAACCTATTAGTAGACTTGGGCACCAGGGGGCTCTTTGTGTTCGTCTTCGTGCTCGTCTTCGGAGAGAAAAAAACCTTCGTATTCCGCGAATATTCGCCCGTTCCTGTCTTCTTTTTGGGCGAATATTCGTGGACATTCTTCGTGCTCGTTTCATCTTCGTTTTCTCCCGGCTGCGTAGCAGGGGTTAATACGGGGTTAAGAACACATCGGAGCAGCAGCAGCAGATGCGTTCGCGCCGTGAAGGTACGTGTGTGCGACTCAATTGGTCGCCGGAAGCGGGCTGGTCTGGCATCAACAAATGAATTGCAGAACTGCAGAATGCACCTCATTCGTTGATGGCAGGCGAGCCCCCTGCCGAAACGACCAATAGAGTTGCACACACGTACCGAGGTGTACTGTACACAAAACACATTGCACGAAACTGAGGGCCAAGTTCCTCCGAGCAGTTGTTTTGTCTGAGACCTAGACAAATGCTCCAAGGAACTTGGCCTCCTTTTTATCATACACAGTCACACATCCATAGATGTTTAATAAAAGAATAGGGATTATTTTACATTTTTAAATCGATTTTGGACCACTTTTAATACATGCCTAACATTTGCTACCTATTTATAATAGCATACTTTGCAACAACCCAACTTTTACTGGACAGGACTGGAAAAAAGCAGGACTGTCCATGAAAATGTTGGGTGTGTTGGCAGGTATGCGAATGGAAAAATGTTGGACAAGAACTAAAAAATAGCTTAGAGTTAATGTACGGTTCTGTTTAAGATTATTAGCGGTGTACTGTTTTGGTAAAAGATGTATTATGTCTAAATAATAATTAAATTTTAATGGGTTTATTTAATTTTATTTTAAAGTTATATTTATTATTATTTACTTTATTATATTTATTTAATGTTGTAGTGCTACCCTACCCAGCTATACCTATGTGCACTAGCATCCCTAGTTTAGCTAAATTTGATGGGACAGGAAAAAAGAAGGACTGTCCCTGAAAAAGTTGGGTCTGTTGGCAGGTATGTGGATGGAAAAATGTTATAGGGTGAAGTGTGAGTTATAGCGTTAATGCTAGTGAGTGTAGAAGTGAAGGCCAGGGCAAATAACAGGAGGAAAGGTCCTTGTGATTTGTGAATTGTACGTGTGTGTGTGTTATGTGTGTTATGTGTTATGTCATTGTGTTATATATGTTATTGTGTGTGTTATGTTTGGTAGGTTGTGTATCAGACGGAAAAGGAAATGGAAAAGGCGAATGAGTGGGCAATTGGCGACCCACTCACTTGTTTCACCCTAGGGCAAAGCATCCAAACAACTGTCAGTCCTAGACGTTTGGCAGCGGACTTCCAGAGCTCAGACACAAGGCCCTAGCGTAAGCTGGCCACTCCGGCGGAGGTAGCAGGCGTTGCCACACCGCAAACAGACGCAGCCAGGGGGGAGAAACTGCCCTTACCATTAGGGACATTTTGGGCATGACTCTAGCCAGGAAGCAAACTGGCAAAAAAGAGACGCTGGCACCAACATCAGCAGCATTGGTAAAGGTGAATGAGTGGGCAATTGGCAACCCGCTCACCTGTTTCACCCCAGAGCAAAGCATCTAAACACTGTCAGTCCTTGGCGTTTGGGAGCGGACTTCCAGAGCTCAGACACAAGGCCCTAGCCTAAGCTGGCTACTCCGGCGGAGGTAGCAGGCGTTGCCACACCGCAAACAGACGAAGCCAGGGGGGAGAAACTGCCCTTACCATTAGGGACATTTTGGGCATGACTCTAGCCAGGAAGCGAACTGGCAAAGAAGAGACGCTGGCACCACCAGCAGCAGCAGCAGCTTTGGGAAAGGCGAATGAGTGGGAAATTGACGACCCGCTCACCTGTTTCACCCCAGAGCAAAGCATCCAAACACTGTCAGTCCTAGGCGTTTGGGAGCGGACTTACAGAACTCAGACACAAGGCCCTAGCGTAAATTAGCTACACCGGCGGAGGTACCAGACGTTGCCACACCGCAAACACGTGCAACCAGGGGGAGAAACTACCTTTAATATTTTGGACATTTGAGGCATAACACTAGCCAGGAAGCGAACTGGCAGAGAAGAGACTCTGGCACCACCACCAGCAGCAGCAGCAGCATTGGGAAAGGCGAATGAGTGGGCAATTGACGACCCGCTCACCTGTTTCACCCCAGGGCAAAGCATCAAAGAGTATCAGTCCTAGGCGTTTGGGAGCGGATTTACAGAACTCAGACACAAGGCCCTAGCGTAAATTAGCTACACCGGCGGAGGTACCAGACGTTGCCACGCCGCAAACACGTGCAACCAGGGGGAGAAACTACCTTGAACAATTTGGACATTTGAGGCATGACACTAGCCAGGAAGCGAACTGGCAGAGAAGAGACGCTGGCACCACCACCAGCAGCAGCAGCATTGGGAAAGGCGAATGAGTGGGCAATTGATGACCCGCTCACCTGTTTCACCCCAGGGCAAAGCATCAAAGCCTGTCAGTCCTAGGCGTTTGGGAGCGGACTTACAGAACTCAGACACTAGGCCCTAGCGTAAATTGGCTACACCGGCGGAGGTAGCAGATGTTGCCACACCACAGACACGTGCAACCAGGGGGAGAAACTACCTTGAACATTAGAGAAAGAAAATTTACTTTCCAAGCTAAGAGCTGGGTAACCCAACTTGGGCAGATTGAATTTAAGAAAGGCAATCTGCTCCATCAGATGAGGTGCCATGCGTGAGCGCTGTGGACTCAGTATGTTTCCAGTCATAGAAAACACGCGCTCACTTTCAACATTGGTTGGCAGACATGATAGAAGCTGCTGCGCAACCCATGAGAGTGCAGGCCACACACTCTTCTTTTCATCCCAGTAACTAAGAGGATCAACATTAGGTGCAGAAGGAACTTCACAGAGGTAAAGTTTGACCATTTCAGCAGCACTACTCTCCTTTTTGCTGCTAGCTCTGTCAGATGGTCCAACTATACTCCCAAGTGCCTCTTCCCAAAATGCAGCTGCTCCACTCAGCTGTGTTGTGATGCTTGTGGCACTGCTGCTGATGCTGCTGCTAGGAGTAGCAGACCACATCATCTCTTCCTCCTCCTGCACCTCTCCCTCCTCTCTCCTCCCCACCTTGTTGACCAATTGCTCCCGGTAGCTACTCAGAACATTGAATTTCATTGCTAGCTTTCCCTTAATTCTTGGATCGCAAAGGCACGCTAGCATCATTTCGGGACTCTCTTCCATGCGTTTGCGAAGGTGTACTTTTAGCAGATCCTTCAGCTTCCTGACTATGGCTGCTACGTCAGGATGTAGAGTGCCACCTTGAACAGCCTCACGGTTTTCAAGGAACACATTCATCTTGCTGCCTAGATGGGAGAACACTGGGATTACCTGGGCCAGACTGGCAGTGTTTGAGCTTAAATTTTCAGTGGCATCCCTGAATGGTTTAAGGAATGCCACTAGCTGGGCGATCACTGTCCAATCCTCCCTATTCAATGGAGATGTAATCCCAATATTATGCTCTGAGGCTGCTCCAAAATCCTCTCCAGCATGTCTAACGTGGAGTTCCACATCCTGTTGTAGGCAGTGTACGGGAAGACCTGACCTCTCTTGCTCTTCCCTCAAAAGTTGGCTAGCCTTAACACTATGGTGAAAGTGCCCAGCGATCTTTCTGCAGCGGGACAGAACTACTGCTGCTGCATTAGTTCCTTCTGACATTGCTGCCTTCACTACAAGATGGATGATGTGGGCTGCACAGCGCACACCAACAATATGACCATCTTGCAGCGCTTTCACCATATTGGCACCTCCGTCAGTTACCACAAAACCAACTTCAACATTGGTGCCTGCCTCTGCTCCCACCCTAAGGCTAAACATTTTCCTCATCGCATGCAGAATATTTTGGGAAGTGTGCTTTTCATCCATCACTTCTGCATGGAGAAGGAATGATCGGTAGCCTGCTGCAGCAGATTCCTTGGGTACACCGGGCTGCCACCAGGGTGCTGTCAAAGAAAGAAAGGCATGCTGCCCACTAGGTGCACTCCACAAATCTGTTGTGAAATGAACAGACTGACCAGCAGCCTTGGAAAGCTCCTCTTTCACTGCTGAAACACAGGACCGATACAATGAGGGGACAATGTTCCTGCTGAAAGTAGAACGTGATGGAACTGTATATTGTGGAGCCACAGCCGCCATCAATTGTTTGAAAGTCTCCCCTTCAATCATGGAGAAGGATGCCCCTCCTGTTAAGTTGCTGTTAAAGCTGTTAAATTAAGTTGCGTTAATTTATTGGCCTGCTGTTTGGACATTGACCTTTTTGATTGGAATGCCACAAATTGACTTTGTCTCTGGCTGCCAGCACTAGCTGCTGCTGCTGCTGCTGCTATTGGCTGAGAAGCAGCTGTTGGGGTTTTTCCATGGCCACCAGCTATGCTGCCTGCACTTAGTTTTACTTCTGCATCTTTCCCCAATAGCACAGCGTTGTGTTGAGTGCTGAGGTGATGCTTCATGCTAGCACTGGTAAAATGACCAAACACTTTCCCTCTGCTTATTAGCTTCCCACAATGTTTGCACTTTCCATAGCGCCCTTCTTCAACATTTTCAAAGTGCTCCCAAATTGGGGCGCGCATAGCCTTGGAGTGTGCCTTGGGTGCTGCTTCTACTGCTCGGGGTGGATGAACAGAGGCAGAACTAGTGGTGGTGGGACTGGTGGTGACAGTATTGGCCATAGTGTGACTGCTAATTGCTTTAACTCTAGATTTGGTAGGTTTTGCTGCTGCTGGTGGTGGTGATGTTCGTAGCGGAGAAGGTGGAGGCTCAGGGGAAAATTGTCCACTAGTCATTTGGACATTGCTCCCTGAGGAATCTGATTCCTGACCACTCATCTCCTCTACTTCCTCTGGCTCATAGTCTAGTTCTTCATTAGCCATATCGAATGGAATTCCTGCTAGGCTGGAGCTAAGACTGATATCGTCGTGACTAGTAGTAGTGCGAGTAGGAAGAACAGACTCTGCACTTGGCCTCTCAGTCTCAGGCTCCTCTGCTACCTCGCTAGGTGGAGTTCCACTATGTGTAGCCCTCTCTCTAACTGTCTTTACAAAAATATTGTAAGGACTTGGTGGCTTGCTAGAGGTACTAGGAGGACATGGCGTGGCGGTACTGGTGGGAACAGTAGGCGCAGCACTAGTGGTGGTAGAGGCGGTAGAGGTGGTGGTGGTGGTTTTCCCTACGAAGGAATGAGATCGCTTTGGTTTGGGAAAACCCCTCTTTTTTGCTGCTAATTTGGCTCTGCTTGGTACCTTGCATGCTGCTTGTGGATGGGGAAGATGCTGCTTGGGGCAAAAGGCACTTCTTTTTACTCACTGGACTAGTAGAAGTACTAGTTGTGCTACCCTATAACTTTGAACGTGCTTCTGGTGCTTTAGGCTTTCCGTAAAAAAAACATAGAGCTTGTGGGCCTAGCAGAACTACTACTGCCTGCTTTTGGTGCCTTTCCTTTACTTGATGATCCTTCAAGCAATGCTTCCCCAAATGATAAGTGAGAGCTTGGCCTACTTGGCCGACTAGACTGACGCAAAGGCTGCATCTTAGAACTGGTGATGGTGCTGGTGGTGGTGCTGGTGGTGGTAGATGGAGCTTGTCCCTCCTTAGTCCCAAAAGGAGGATACATTTCAAATTTTGTGTTGTGTGTGTAGTGTAGTGTTTAAAAAAACTTTAAAAAAAATAAAAAAATAAAAAAAAGGGGATAAAAAAATTAAAGACTTTGAATTTACACGGGCCTAAGAGCCTAGCCTACTACTATGCTAAGCCTAAAGCTATATTTCTTAGTATTCTAGTCTAACTCTAGGCAGACGCTCTCAAGCCCACTAAGCTAAAGTGAGGTTAAGTTATATATAATATTATATTATTAATAGATTAGAATTACTTATATTATGGATTATAGATAGAATATAGATTATGAAGTAGAAATAATTACTTATATACCGTATTGGCTCGGATATAGGCCGCCCCGTATATAGGCCGCACCCTAAAAGTTTGGTGCTTTTTTTTAAAGAAAGTTTTTTTAATAGACATGCTGCCACTCTGTCCCCCCCGATATATGCTGCCACTGTCCTCCCCCCCCGAGATATGCTGCCACTGTCCTCCTCCTCCCCCCCGAGATATGCTGCCACTCTGCCCCCCCCCGAGATATGCTGCCACTCTGCCCCCCCCCGACTTACCAGAGCAGACTCTTGCGGGGGACATCTACGCAATACGCGTATACAACTTCCGGTACCGGCACTCAGCGGATGTGCCGGCACCGGAAGTTGTATACGCGTATTGCATAGATTTCCCCCGCCGGCCCCGCAAGACACCCGGGAGTCTGCTCTGGTAAATCTTGGGGGCAGAGGTAAAACACATCGTGCAGACTTTCAACAGCTGCAGCGATGCGCGTAAACAACCCCCGTTGCCGGCACGTCTGCACGATGCGCTTAGACAACCTCCAGTGCCGGCACTCCCCCCCCTGGAAAGTGCCGGCAGGGGAGGCTGTCTGAGCGTATCAGAGAGTAGGATGCAGCCCCTGCACCGCTGCGGGGGATCTGTATCCTAACCCTGCTGCCTGCCCGGCGCCCGGAACTGCATGTTATTATATTATGTTATATAATAAATATTAGAAGAATTACTTATATTATGGATTATAGATAGAAGAATATAGATTATGAATTAGAATTTAGAATTACTTATATTATAGATTATGAATTAGAATTTATAGTATATTATGTTATATAATATATTATAGATTAAGATTAAAGATTATAATTATTTTAGTACTACAGCTAGTAGCTTGAAGCTTTGCTTAGTACAGTTGTTGTCGTCACACAGTCAATTTTTCTTGAAAAGAAATTAGAAATAAAATAAAATGTCACAGCAAAACAGTTAGCTTCACTGCTTGCTGAAACACACAGCACTTATGCGGCTGCACTCACTAGCCCAACAAGTTCACTTCACTGATGGACTGAGGTGAGCAAAACACTAAGGGTACTTTTAATAAAATTTAAATAAAATGTAAAATAAATGAGAAAATCTTTGCAAAACAGTTAACGTCACTGCTTGCTGATCAAAAAAGAACACAGCACTTATGCGGCTGCACTCACCAGCCCAACAAGTTCACTTCACTGATGGACTGAGGTGAGCAAAACAAATGAAATAAAATGAAATATTATTAATTAAGAAAAATTGACTTGGTCTCTTGCTGTTGCTAAAACAAAGCACAAACTATAGAGCTGCAGCACCAGTACTAATAAGATTAGCTGAACTATAAGCTAGTAGTAATTATTAATTATTCATTTTATTTATAGCTAATTTAATTAACTATTAAGAATTATAGAATTATTGATATTAATGATTTTAGATTAGACACTAGTAGATGTCTTGAATGTCTACAGTACACTCTACACTAGTATACTAACTAACTATAGTATATATAACTGACAAATATATATATATAATTTTATAATGTATTCAATTATTAATAATATATTCTATTTAAATATTTATAAATTATATTATTTAACCCCTTCAATCCCAGGGGTTTTTGGTACCTCAAAGCCCAGAGCAATTTTGCCATTTTTGGGGTATGTTGGTTTAGCGATGATTCTCTGTTCCTGTGAATAGTGTACCCATGTAAACTATATATTGTTTTTTCAAGGAGAGATAGAGCTTTCGTTTGATACCATAGTTGGGTGATTAGCTGAAAATTTAGAATGACAAATTTAGTAAAAACTAGCGAAGATTAGAAAAATAAACTAATTTTTTTTACATTTTCCCTCTGAATCAATTCAGGTGTCCTGATTTCAGAAATACCTAATTTATATAGATTTTCCAGACTTTCCCAGCACTAGGGAGCGTTCTATTAGGTGTACAATTTTGTATAATTTTTATGCCTATGGCTTAACGGGTTTGGGGGTTGTGAACGGGGGCAGGAGGGTTATACTGGCTGGATGTTATGCTAGGGCAATGGGATGTAAGGTTTTTTTAAGAATTTTTTTATTATCTTTTTTTATATATTTTTTTTTAATTTTAATTTTTTTTACATTTTTTTTATTTTTTATATATTTTTTTTTAAACAGTAATGGTTAGAGGTCCTCCTAGGGACCTCCTGAACATACCAGTGAGTATTATTTATATTATTATTTTAATGATTTTTTTAATATTATTTTTAAATCACTAACCGTTTTTTTTTTTTCAGCTTCTCTCTTTCAGGACGGGAGGGGGAGTGAGAGAGATGGTTTCTCACTCCCCTCCCCGCGATCCCCCTGCACCGATCACACTGTGATCTCTATGCAGGTCCTCACAGACCTGCATAGAGATCGCAGCGTCTCTGTGCCTCATCGGAGGGCAGGATATCCCCGCAGGGGATATCCTGTCCTCCGATGACCTTCCGGGTTACGTCAGCAGTGACGTAACCCGGAAGGGAATGCCCGATCGCGCGATTGCAACTGCGCGATCGCGCGATCGGGCAGTTTACCGGTAACAGCTTACCGGCTTTCATGCCGGAAGCTGTTACGGGCGATCGGACAGCAGAAAGCCGGCAAAGCCGGCTTCTGCTGTCAGTGGGGAGTCCAGGCTGTCAAACGACAGCCTGGTCTCCCGTGCAGCGGCAGGGATGTGTCCCTGGCGCTGCACGAAGGGCTGGACGTACCGGGACGTCCATAGGGGTTTCTTTGTGGGCGTTTTTTGGACGTCCCGGTACGTCTATAGGGGAACTAAGGGGTTAATTTATCTAAGCAGGACAGGCAGTAGGCACTAGTGCCAGCCCAGGGCAAGGGCACCCCAGTGCCAGTGAGGCACTGGGTGCACTGCCAACTCAACAGCACTACACAGTTGATGACAGACAAAAGCACTGAAAAAAAATTAAATTAAAAAATTATTAAATTAATAAGATTATTAATTCAGTAGATGTAGAACTGAACACAGTGCACTGTGAGAAATGCGCAAGTCTACCTATTAGTGTAATAGTTCTATTTGATAAACAAGCCAGGTATGAACCTCACATGTATGCTGAAAATCAATAGATTGGCATGGCTCCTCTCATTGTACAGAAGGGAAAATAATTTGTATTCTCTAGCATGGACCTGTTTGCTTTTAACAGATTGTAACTTCAAAATATCCACCATTATGATCATAAAAAGAAACCAAAAGGAACAAACACTGGAGGGATGCTGTAGAGATTAACTTGATTGCCATGTGCTAGATCAGTACCCAGACTGGATTACAGATCTTCAGACTTGAGTCAGCAGCTTTATTGCAGCATAATAAAAGAATTCAAAATGATTACTATAGAATATTTTCTCAACATCTGTTATACACTGACCAGCCATAACATTATGACCACCTGCCTAACATTGTGTAGGTCTTCCAAAACAGCCCTGACTGATTGAGGTATGAACTTCACCAGACCTCTGAAGGTGTGCTGTGGTATCTGGCACCAAGACGTTAGTCGCAGATCCTTTAAGTCCTGTAACTTGCGAGTTAGGGCCTCCATGGATGAATCCTGGTGCATTGTGTTTTCCAGGTAAGCGAAGATCAAGCATCCATGTGATGTAAATAAAACTTGATTAATCAGACCACACCACCTTCTTCCTTTGCTTTGTGGGCCAGTTCTAATGCTCACATACCCATTGTAAGCCCTTTCGGCAGTGGGCAGGGGCCAGCATGGGCACCCTGACTGGTCTGTGCAGCTCCATACACAAAACTGCGATGCACTGTGTGTTCTGAGACCTTTGTATCAGAACCAGGTTTATTTTTTTAAGCAATTTAAGCTACAGTAGCTCAACTGTTGGATTTTACCACAAGGGTCAGCCGCTGTCCCCACGTGCATCAATGGGCCATGGATGCCAGTTCACCACTTTTCCGTCCTTAGACCACTTTTGATAGGTACTGACCACTGCAGACCGTGAACACCCCACAAGATCTGCAGTTTGGGGGATGCCCTGATCGTCTAGCCTTGCTAGATGTCAAAGTTGCTCAGATCTTTAAACTTGCCAATTGTTCCTGCTTCTAACACATCAACTTTGAGGACAAAATGTTCACTTACTGCCTAATATATCCCACCGACTGACAGGTGCCATGACAACAAGATTATCAGCGTTATTTACTTCACCTGTCAGTGGTCATACTGTTATGGCCGATCGGTGTATTGTTGAATATTTTGGTGGAACTTCCTTTAACCAAATCACATATTTAGGGCAAAAATAATAAATTGTATGGCCTGCTGCAACAATTACCTATTTATATTCCATATGACAATAACAACATTGTCAAAATATCATTTTGTAGTAGCCAAAAACAAATGTTCACATATTGAGCACCTGAATTGAATATAAATTTATGGCAGTAGTTCAAATAAAGTATAATTCTCTACTGTAACTCTGCATAGTTTGTTACCTAAGGACATGAAACCTTATGTACAACTCTCTATTTTACTGAACCTGTGAACCATATCATACATCTTGAAGTAGTTTCATCTAAATGTAGATTTGGGAGCTCCATGTTTATCATTCAGTCAGGTTTTCCATAAAATACCAGCAGGAGAGCATTTCTCAGACTCATTTTGCATATTAAAGAAATCTCTCCAAAAGTCCCTCTTTTATTTGTTTTATAAAGTTGAGTAATAAGCAAGATAATTAGAGTTTCAGTCTTGATGGAAATGCTATTTATGATTTTATCTGAGTTGACTCATTTCCATCTGCTTAGTAAATTTACAGTCCTATAAGCAATCCACTTTGCAATATTCCACTAGACGATTAAATAATTTTATCTCTGTCACTTAACCTTAGATGATAAACCATTACAAAATAGTAACTTCAATCATGGCACTATATTAAAAACAGCAAATTTCTCTGTGGAACCAAAACTGCAATACATTAATTATTGTCTACCAATATATAGTACTGACATTATCAGAAATGTCGTTCGGCAAGATGTGATGTTTTGGACCTTATCAGAAGTAAATTTATGAATTTTTTTTCGCTTTCTTTTCTATGTTTATCAATTATATAGATTTTTCAAGTGAAACTGTTGAAGCATATAATGCCAGTTCCGGGCGCCGGGCAGGCAGCAGGGTTAGGATACAGATCCCCCGCAGCGGTGCAGGGGACCTGCATCCTACTCTCTGATACGCTCAGACAGCCTCCCCTGCCAACACTTTCCACGGGGGAGAGTGCCGGCACTGGAGATTGTCTAAGCGCATCGCGCAGACGTTCACCAGCTGGGGGGAGTCCCGGCAAGGGAGATTGTTAAAGCACATCATGCAGACGTGCCGGTAGCGGAGGTTGTTTACGCGCATCGCCACAGCCGGTGAACGTCCGCACGACGATGCGTTTTACCTCTGCCCCCAAGACTTACCAGAGCAGACTCCCGGGTGTCTTGCGGGGCTGGCGGGGGACATCTACGCAATACGCGTAGTGCCGGCACCGGAAGTTGTATATGCGTATTACGTAGATGTCCCCCGCTGGCCCCGCAAGACAATCGGGAGTCAGCTCTGGTAAGTCGGGTGAGGACATAGTGGTAGCATATCTCGGGGAGGGGAGCGCAGAGTGGCAGCAAATCTCGGGGGTGGGGGGGACAGAGTGGCAGCATATCTATTACAAAAATTTTTCTTTAAAAAAGCACCACACTTTTAGGGTGCGGCCTATATTCGGGTGCGGCCTATATCCGAGCCAATACGGTAATTAAAGTCTCTAGAATTACAGTTATGTCATATCTGTCAGTTAATTATTTTTTCTGAAAGTTAAATCAGATAAAAAATATTTGAAAAAGTTTTTAAGGAGCTAGCAAGCAACCTTCGAATGACTTTTACACAATGTTACAATGTTTAGGTCCATTCACTAAGAAGTAGGGGAAGAAGTATACATGACTCCCTATTAACCAAGACAGGGATGTTAGGGTTAAAGTAGGCAATACAATAAAACGCAGGGGTGAGTATAAGCTCCAACTATACCCTTTCACCCTCATCCTCTGATAAAGTTGATGGGGGGGTGTTAAAGTTAAACAAATTATAGGATTCATGGAGCTCACAAAATGCCCTCCATCAGACCACATCCTATTCCCAGAAGAATCCCCAATGGATTATTAGAAATGAATAAAATACCGTGGGAAGGGAGCATCTTTTCAACCCTATCCCATGCCCATTGGATTGGGGGAGGTTAAAGTTCCCCAAAAAATCCTTAAAGAGAAATAGACCCAAATACATGTCTTTCCCTCCAAACACTTAACCTGTGGGATAGTGAGAATTGTGTTTTAAATAAAAAACAAAAAAACAAAATACATTAAAAAACTTCCTCTTACCTCAATGCCTAGGTGGATGGTGAGCTTCATCCAATGTATTTTTGTTATTTTATTGGTGATACTTTGGCTAACCTTTTTTTTGTTTTGATTTACTTGCAAGCATTCATAATACAGACAAATTATAATTTTGTGCTACAATATGCTTGTTTGAACTTCTGCCAAATGGCAGAGCTTCTGGTGATGTCCTCTCCCCAGACTAGAAATTAACCAGGAGGTTATGTCTGTAGAGATGGGGATGAAGAGAGAAGAAAGAAGATGGAAAAGACAAGATAGGCACAGTCAATTGTTTGGTCCCCTGTAAGATTTTATGGCACCCTGGACACGATAGCTGGCATCCTCAGAAGAAATCTTGCTCCTAATGTTCTACTGTCCATGCAAAATTACTTTAAAACTCCTGCTTGCCCTTGGATATAGGCATTTTGTGTGACACGTGTGTATATATTTTTGCGCTTATCCTCTTCAAGCCAGCAACTCCAAAAGTCTACACACTGAATGATTTTACTATCATTGGTCAGGTCATATTCTTTTAGAGATAATGCTCTGTACTTAGTAGTCTAGGTAAACAATCTCTTGAATAAGTTGAGCATTAAAGTTGAGAACACAAGCACACACTTGAGATGGGTTTGGGTCTCATGCACATAGACTTGTGCACATCACTCTTTATCAGAAAATGGGAATATTATTTATTCTATCTGACCCAGTGGAGCAAATCATGAAAAGTGTAACTCCTATTTTTGCAATGGTTTAAATTTACTATGTACCACAGGATTCACATTAAGAAGCTAAGCAGAGATGTAGAGAGAACATTTTGTGTCCCAAAGAATAGGAGTAAAGGATATTAAAATATGTACTACACTGTAAAAAGCGAACACAAAGATATGTGTAAAAAAAAAGACTATAGTCAATTTTTAAAAAGAAGAACAGATGATATAGACATGTCTTTATCTAGGTGCTTTCTACACTCTCCAAATCTCAGAAGTAGATAAAGGTAGTTTCTATATCACTGGTTTAGTCTTTAAGTTTAGTATTTTATCCAAAAATAACCTCAACTGATTTTAAAGGGAGTAAACACCGTTAAACGTCTGTGTGTGAAATAATAGGAAATGATGTGATTTACAGCTCTGTAGTAAAATTGTCTCATAAACTGGAATAAGTGTGTACAGCGGGAGGCAAAAAAACGAACAAAACCAACTTGAGTAAGAAATAATTTTACTTAGTTTAAAATGGTTTGGGGTGTTATCCACAGGAATTCACCAGAGTAAAGCTCAAAAAACAAAGCAGTCTGCTTCTCAAAAAGTATATTCATACAAAAATAAAGGTTTATTGCTGGAGTATTTCACGAACACCGAAATGTGGACAGACAGACCACACCAAATGTGTTTCATAGGCAGTAAATTGCCATACATATCATTATTCTGTGCATACTCTTTGAATACCTCCCCCAAAAAAGATTAAACCTACAGTAATATGTATAACCAAAAACCATATAAAATGAAAAAGGTGACTAATATAACAAGTTGTTTGACAAGGCATATTAAAAAGGCATATTAAAAATTAAAAAAAAAAGTGGATATATATATAATGAAGTTTTATATCAACAAGTATAAATGTATTTAAAAATAAACATAAGCAAATATATAAAGGTACACATTTTTTCCATTAGATTAACTTCATTTTTAAAAAAGGAGGTTATGTATGCGGGAATGTGGATGAAGAAAGAGGAGAGAAAAGAGAAGATAGAAAAAAGGAGAAAGGAGAAGACGTAGATGCAGAACACGAGGATGCAAACAATGGAAGCAGAGTTCTGAGACATGGAAGTGGTCAGCAGAGTAGGTGGAGAGACATTCACAGAGCACGAGAGAAAGGGTAAACAAAAATTAGAGTGTGAGAGAGTAAGTATAAATATGGGCATCGGACAATGAATCAACAAATTAAGAATGCACTCCGATTTCCATCCGAATGGGCAGGAAACGGAATTCCCACCTTAGGAGGGAAATGGGTGGGGATCGGGGCATGTCAAGACCCTCTGACCCGGAGGATTCAGGTCTTGACCAGGAGAACTGGAGAAGCGGTGCTTCACCCGGCAATCTCCGGGTCAAACCCGGAGAGTTCCCAGGTATGTTCATCTCCCACACAAAGCCCCCCTAACATAATACTATGCCGATGTTTGATAACCACTTTCTTCTTTAACACCAACTGTGTGATTTTGATGACTTATCTGAACTTAGACTATTTTAACCATTTCCTTACCTGATGCTCTTGCTAAAAAACAAAATCTAAGCATACCTTATAGTCAAAAAAACCTCTTATATGTATATTGCTTTTATATTCCTAAAATGGAAGGTCCCTAACATAATGTGATTCCTTACTCATTAAACTAATCTATAAAAAATATAAAGATAAAATTAAGCTAATCTAAGAATTCAAAGTTAAAATATATGTCATATAATTGATTATAAAGGTAAATCTAGAAATGTACCACTATATTTTTATTAATCGCTTTTAACCCCTTAACCCCTTCAGGACCGGGATTTTGATACTAACGTGTCGCTAAAGGACCGGAGTTGTTTTTGTGTTTTTGCCATGTCTTTCTTCAACTGTAATTTCTCTCTTATCAATTGGTGCACCCACACAAATCATATATTGTTTTTTTCAGCACAAGTAGGGCTTTCATTTGAAACCATATTAAGCTGGGTAGTACATTGTTTTGTTTGAAATAAACTGGAAAAAGTGGGGAAAAAATGAAAAAAACTAATTTTTTACAGTTTTGTATACATACAAATTGTACACACATTGAACCAATGGGAAAAAAGTATCCCAAATATATTCATTAAGTTGTCCTGATTTGGAAACCACCCAACATGGCCAGGATTTTTATCTATTTTGACCAGTATAGGGCAAATATTGCAAGGCACGCATCACGTTTTTGAAATGTAATTTTTTTCAAATTTGGCATGGTAGTCTATTAACTGCAATAGTTGTCACAGATACTGATTATCCCCCCAAAATTATATGTTTATGAAAAGTAGATAAGTCAAGGTGTACAACTAGGGTCATTTTGACACTTTTCAAACAGGGATTTTATCGCCAATTCCTGCCAAATTTTGAGGTATTTTTATATTTTTGGGTTTTTTTTGCATATGTTGCAATGTTGCTTTAGATTTTATATTATATTTTGTATAGAATATGTGCAACTGCAGAAAAAAACTTGTTCACCAACATCCCCCAGTTCCAACAAGGCCTCACATGCATGGTTCATGCATTTTTTGAGGAAGCTATGAGGGCAACACTGGAACATGCGCATTTTCATTTTCACATTTGGGATTTTCAGAAATTGGTTTCCTGGGCCCATATCCCATTTGGGACATCTTGGAAGCCCCCCGCTGTAAATTACCCCATAAAAGTATATATTTATGAACAGTAGACAAGTCAAGGTGTTCAACTAGGGTAGTTTTGACAGTTTTCAGATAGCCATTTCTTCACTGTTGTCTGCCAAACTTCACAGGGAAATTATTTTACTGCTTTTTTAACGCATACATTTCAATGTTGCACTGAATTTCTTGCACACCATAAGTGCAACAGTGGAAGAAAACACCACATTTTGTTCACCAAGATCCCCTGATTCCAACAAGACCTCACATGCATGGTTCATGCATTTTTTGAGGAAGCTATGAGGGCAAAACTGGAACATGTGCATTTACATTTTTTTAAATATTTTTTTCCATCAGATTACTTGTAAGTGACAGGTTTAGGCCGCTGACATCAATCAGGGAGACCGATCAATAATCAGCGACTTAAAATGTCACCGACAAGTGATCAGGTAATAATTATGATTATTTCATTTATTAATAATTTGTGTTTTTTCATAATTACCCTAGATGACCCCTCTCTCTTTGTAGAGCAGGGTCATCCTTGGGCTGCCATAATGATCCGATCACTCCTATTGGCCAGGAGCAATCTGATCAGCCCAGCACAGCATTTGACCTGGAAGCACCCTGGACTTTCAGGTCAGTGCTGTTATTTTTTTATTTTATTTATTATTTATTTTAATTTTATTAATTTTTTTTTTAAATTATTATTATTATTTTTTAAATTTTTTTTTAACTCTTTCAATGCTGATGCTCCATTGAAGCACAGCATCGACTGATATTTAGTCCCCACAAGCTTGTGGGGACTAATATTAACCCCTGCAATGCTGCCATGGGGATCATACACAATTGAAGGGGTTAATCGCTTCCTAAGCTGTTTTAGCCGGGCGCCGCCGCGATCTTTGATGATCGGTACGGCGGCGGCCATTTTTCTTCCGGGGAGGGCTCTCCTCCTCGGATCCACGGTCAGCCTCACTTGTGATACTTCCGTGGATGCTGCAAAACCGCCGATTGCGGCGATGCAGCTATTTAACGGCAGCCCGTACATGTACGGGCATTGTCGTTAACACGTTGCACGGCAACCCCGTACATGTACGTGGATTGTCGTTAAGGGGTTAATGATAAGTATCCATATTCAGTAATAGTTTGTATATGTTAAATGTGCTGAGCATTATTGTGGGCAAATCTTTTGAAATATTTACTTAACTGCTTAAGCCCAGATGCTCCTAAAGACCAAATCCAACACCTTCACCCACCCGCCGTAAATAAAGACATGACTCACTGGTGTGGGTAAGGGCATTGGCCACAGATTTATTAACAGATCCCCCGTAAACACATAACATTGACATAACCAGTAACAACCCGCCAGCTGCTAGGCCTAAGCCTAGCAGGCGGTTACAAACCACATGATACCAAGAGTTCTGGCCCAGCGGGTGCCATCAGGACCCGCCTCCCCAAGCCCATGCTGACCAAAAAGGGGGGGAATCTTCCGTGCTGTGACTATAAAAGAACCACAGAGAAACAGAACCAAACACATGCATAATGAAAAGTACAGTACAGTAAAATTGGGAGGGAGGGTGGGACAATGCCGGACCTTAGGCTCCAGGCAGGAAAAGAGGTAGGAGTGCCTTTGTCCTACACTTTTAAACCCTAGCGTGCTACAATGTTGTGCCCCACTAACCAATAAGGGCCAAAGCTATCCTGACCTCCCAGTGACCTGACCTGGGCCAGCAGTCATATTCCCCCTTTCCTTATTTTCCAGGGGGGCCCTTTCTCGTGAACCTTTACTTGCTTAATGAATGGTCATCAAAATAGATGCATGTTGACTGATTTATATATCCTATTCTGCATCAAGAAACCTTTTCTCCCTTATTACTGCTACAAGAGAGCTACTTCTCCCCCTTTTCACTCTTCCTTTTATTTTAATTACCCATACTATTCCCTTAAGTAGTAAGCTCTCCAGCGGGGCCCTCATTCCTGCCAGGAACCTTGTGTAAAAGTACCATAATGCTATATGGCAAACTTACGGGCAGGGTTCTCAGCTTTGGTATTTGGGCGAACATGAAAACGAAGACGAAGGGTGCGTTTTCGTTGTTCAGCCCGAATACTGAACATACGAACATGGCGGTGGCAAAACGTATACGAAGATGAAGACACACAACACTTACTATTTTTTTTATTACGGAGATTTTAAATCTTCTATTTTTTTATTTTAACATTTTGCTCTTACTATGTTTAACAGTATTTCACTTACTATTTGGAGCAATGAACATAAGCACATTTGACCTAAAAAGAAAAACTATATATAGAGGTTAAATATCTTTGGGAAAGCATGGCATTTAAACATTTTTTTAAATAATATTAATGGTTTTTTTTCCAACCCAAGAGACCTTGCCTATATACATATTTACAGTCTAGTTCAAACATTGTATTACACGCATTTCACAAATTCAATCATCAATCAACTAATCATACTGCATCTTCTTTAATGAAAGAGCTAAGTAAAAAATGACTATTTTGTCCTAGTAACAGAACAAGATGGAAAATATGCAATTAAGCTTACTGTCAATGTAATAGCATTTGTTACTTTTTACATAAAGAATGTCCTTGATGTTGGAGAGAAAACAAAGCTTAATATATCACATTCAGGAGAATAATCATAAATGTAAAATATATCCTAACTATCAATAGCCTTTGGAACCTAACAAAGAGACACAATGACCCATAAACTGTTATTCTTAAAAACAATAATCTAGTTATGTTCACTGTATTATCCCACTGATCACAAAAAGTCAATGTCCACAGGGGTATATTATAATGCACCTCACTTCTGTGTAGTGGTAGTGCTTAAAATATTTTAATCTGTAGACCAATAGACTGTAGTAAGGTACCACAAGGATCACCTCCCTTAAATTACTATAATTGTAAAATAGAGAGATAAATAAACTGAGCAAGAGCTTAATTCTAAAGTTATTTTATAAATATCATAAAAAGTGCATGTTTATTATGTTATTATTGACAATTTTTAACACAACAAAGTAGCCATGTACAATGCTTTTTAGATTAAAAACTATGTTGTCCACTTTCTTTGATTTGTCTATCCAGTGCGAGTATGTTTTTATTTTACAGAAAGACACATTCTTTCAGTCACACTCCTTTTATCATTCAGGGTTTTACCTTGTGTGGAATGTGGAATGGTGACTGCGGCAGTCACACTGGAATAGAAAAGTTGGAAGACTAGCATTGTCCAAAATGTCTTGGTATGCTAAAGCATTAAGATTTCCCTTCACTGGAAATAAAGGGGATATCCTAACCCCTGACAAACGGCCCCATACCACTATCCCTCCTCCTGGTGATCTGAGGCTTGCATGCAGCTGCTCAGCCAAGGAAATCCATTGTATGAAGCATCCACTACAGAGTTTTGTGCTGATATTAATGCAGTTGAAAATTTGAATCAGCAGTGCGACTTTTATGCACCATGCACCTCACTATTCGCCACTCTCTGACCCCGCTCTGTGACATCGCGTGGTCTTCCTTTTCTTGGCTGAGTTGCTGCTGTTCCTAAAATGCCTCTAAAAGTGCCACTTATAGTTGACCATGGAATATTTAGCAGAAATTAAATGTTTATATATATATATATATATATATATATATATATATAATTTGAATCTGTGAATGCAATCATATGGGTCAGGCATAGTTAGAAAACACCATCTTTGCCACCAAACAACACTTCCCCAAACAGCCTGTCTGTGCCATCATTGGCTCCAAAAAGCCTGCCTGTGCCCCTGCGCCCACTCCATACCTGCATGAATGGTGTGTCTCACTTCCTCTATGCTGTGTGTAGGCTGATCCACCATTCAGAAAGTGGATGTGATGTCACTTCCTGCACGCTTGATCAGTCAGACACAGTGTGCAGGGAGAGAGTGTGAGAGATCATCCAATTAGAAGATGTCTACACTCTCCATACTGTTAGCTGCAGATATTACCCACACCTCAGCGGCTTTTAAGGGATGAACAAGTGGGCGAAGTGGCTGCAGAGGTACTTCGGACCCCATACAGTGATGGGCCCAGTCACAATTGCAGCCCTTGCGAGCAGGATTTTTACTCGTCTGATATGAGTTGATTGTACAACTGACATTTTTATTTTCTTCGATGAACATCCCATTTGAAGAAGCTGAGTTAACTTCATAACATCAAGTTAATGCTGTTTTTTGTTGTTGGAGCACATCCTAGAGGACAGGACTGAACATAGCAGGTATATTTTTGTGCAATGAAGCAAAACTTTATATATTATGGTTTCTTTCATTTTTAAATATTTAAAAAAAATATTTTCCATAATTAAATAGTACCAGAATGTTAGTGAGTAGTTAGTCTTAATAGTCATTTTCAAAAGGAATGCATCAAAATGCCAAAAGAGTTTGAAAGATAGTTTAACTTTATAGAAAAAATAATTCCACTTCCATGACAATGTAGTTTAATAGATAATGGAAAATATATTATCCTCTCTTATTTACATAGAATCTGACATAAATGTGTATTCTGTGGATATTTTCATAATTCATAAAGGCATATTTTATGTGCTTTAGCACAAATGTGGAAATATCTATTTTAATACCCTCGGGGGACGTTTTTAATTGCCCATCTCCACTACCTAAATTATGATGTGGTTATTATAAATTCCATTAACAATAATGCCTTTCATTACTGTAATTTCAGATGTACCATTTCAGTGAAAGCATATGATTGAACCTCTATTTGCATATGTAATTTACAACTGGCAGTTTGCCAGTAGCTTACATGTTATGGGGTAGGCAAGGTGTGGGGGCTAGGCAATTATGCTATGAATTTAATATTATTATCTCTACCTATTATTATTTTTATCTATCATCTAATATATATCTATTTAAGTATCTAGCTACCTATTCTGTAATTATATATTGATCTTGATTTCAAACAAAGAGAACAGAATCTTGGATCTGCTAAAAGGTTGTAAACAAAGCACATTTTCCATAACAACTTTTTTCAGTGTTCTGCATATACTTTTAATAATAACAGTGAAGGTATGCCAGCCTTTTGAGTGAAGAGAAAATAATAAAGCCATTAAATGTAACAAATGTACGATTTTTAAAGAGAAAGTAAAAGCATAGAGGTTATAGGAGTTTTAGTTACAATTTATTGGGGGGGTGTATTCAGTCTGCTCCTATCAGATGTTATAGAGGGTAAAACAGTATAGGAATTTAAACATGCTTGGGATATGTATAAAGCTAGCTTGCCTCTAAGATGAGATCAAGGACTCTTTAGACCTGAGTCTTACACTAGGAAAAAATGGGCAGACCAGATGGGCCGAATGGTTCTTATCTCCCTTTAAACTCCTATGTCTATTGAGACCACAATGTATTATCTAACTGTGGTTATTTTTAAGAAAGGTCTTGATGCTTTTCTGGTTAAGCATAACATAAAGGGCTACAACTGTTAAAAGGACAGTAGTATTAGTAAGTTGATCCATTGTAATCATTATGGAATCAAGAAGGATTTTTTCCCCTGTTGTGGCATAATTGGTAATTGCCCCAAGTAGGGTTTTTTGCCTTCTTTTGGATCACCTGTAAAACTTTAGAAGTAGGTATGTGTGTGAAAGATTGAACTCAATGGAATGAAGTCTTTTTTCAACCTACTATACTATACTATACAAGAGAACTATATGCTGTTCAAAGGAACCCTACTGTGTTAATTTCTGGTTGCTGTACAGAGAAACCTGAAAAGAGAAAGAGGCAGTGGGAGAAAGAGGATTGGAGATAGGGGAAGAGAGGGAGAGAGGGAAGAAAGACAGCAGGAAGAGAGAGAGAAAAAGAAAGAAAGAAAAGACATACTGTTTATTCTCTTAATCGGTTGTTTAAGATGTTCTGATACAGCAGTGTCTATACATATGTTTTGTAGCGTTCAGGCATCTGGCAACAATGGCATCCAAGAAAATTTAACAATAGTAAATTGACTATGTTGGATATATTTCAACAAAATCAGGCGCAGGCAGAGAGAAGGAGAGGAAAGATGGTGGATGAGAGAGATCAGAGGAGGGAGATGGGATGGAGAGACAGAAGATTCTAGACAGACTCAATGATGTTGAGATCAGGGCTCTGTTGGGGCCATATCATCACTATGACTCCTTGTTCTTCTTTTATGCTGAAGGTCATTGTCATGCTACAGAATAAATTTGTGGCCAATCAGATGGTTCCTTGATGGTATTGCACAATGCATCAGAGCCTGTACTTCTCAGCATTGAAGAGAACATTAATTCTGACCGACTCTCCAACTCCATTTGCAGAAATGACGCCCCAAAAATGCAAGGAACCTCCACCATGCTTTACGGTTGCCTGCAAACATTCTTGTATCACTGGTTAAGCCCTTTGGGAGCCTGGCTTCTGCTACAGCTTTCTACTACAGCAGAGCACCTACTGCCATTTTTCTGTACCCCACTTCCTGTATTTCATTAATAGTTGAGGTTCTTGGCCTTGTTTCCACATCGGAGATATATTTTATGGCCACAAGTCTTCCATGAAATACTTCTGACCAGACATTTTTGTACAGTAGATGAATGTACCAGGCTCCCACTGTTTTCTGCCAATGGTGCTGCTGGAAATCTGATTGCAAAGGAAAGTTCTGCACTAAGTTTCCTTGGCCAACCACTACATCTATGGTCCTCACCATAACCTGTTTATTTGTGCTTCTTCAAAACTACTTGGACAGAACATCTGGAAACAGCCTTGAAATATCTGCCTGGGAGAGATCTTGCTGTTGCGGTATAACTGTTCAGTCTTGCCAAGGTGTATGACATTTGACATTAAACTGTCTTCAGCTTGTTAGTTTGGCTTTTCTTCACCCAGCTTTTTCCCACATACACAGCTGTTTCTGTTTCAGTTAATGATTGTGTTTCAACCTATATATTAAATTGACGATAACTAGCAGCTGTTTGGTATAATTGTTTAATAATACAACTAACTATATGTCTACAAAATTCCTGATACTTGGCAGCTGGAAAGCCCAGTTGTCAGGGCTAGCTGCAAATTTTAGTATGTTGGCAGTTAATATTTGAATGATGAAAACAGTAGTTTTAAAACAGTGACTGAAATATATGTTGCTGTTAGATAAATATATATATGATTATGATATAGTATGTAATGCCTGACATCTTTGGGTGTGGTACGCGATAAGAAAGCAATCACTCATTGTCTGCAATACATTTTTATGTGTATATATAATTCCTAATTTCTCACCTTGCCTATTATACCATATATTTTGCAGAAAGTATGAACATTTGGAAACCGCTGGTTTACGGCAGGGGCAGCTGCCATTCATTGGTTGATGTGGAAGAGGCCCCAGTCAGCGACCAATAGAGTTGCTCGCACGAACCTTTAACTCCCGGAACTCCTGTTTCGGCGTCAGGAGTTAAAGGTCCGTATGACTCTATTGGTTGCCAGCACTGAGCTCCTCTGGCATTAACCAATGAAGGGCAGCTGTTTTTCATTGGTTGATGATGGAGGAGGCCGCTGGCAGTGACCAATAGAGTTGCTTGTACAGACCTTTAATGCTTGGAGCCTTCCCAGGCCAAGTTTCAGCATCAGGAATTAAAGATCCCTATAAGCTACTCTACTGGTCACAGCAGGGAGCTGCTCTGGCATCAACCAATGAAGGATAGCTGCCCTTCATTAGATGATGCCAGAAGAGGCCCCTGCTGGTGGCCAATAGAGGCACTTGCATGGACTTTTAACTCCTGGAACCTCCTCAGTCCAAGTTTCGGCGTCAAGAGTTAAAGGTCCGTATGAGCAACTCTATTGGCCACCAGCACTGAGCTCCTCTGGCATCAACCAATGAAGGGCAGCTGTTTTTCATTGGTTGATGATGGAGGAGGCCGCTGGCAGTGACCAATAGAGTTGCTTGTACAGACCTTTAATGCTTGGAGCCTTCCCAGGCCAAGTTTCAGCGTCAGGAATTAAAGATCCCTATAAGCTACTCTACTGGTCGCAGCAGGGAGCTGCTCTGGCATCAACCAATGAAGGATAGCTGTCCTTCATTAGATGATGCCAGAAGAGGCCCCTGCTGGTGGCCAATAGAGGCGCTCGCATGGACTTTTAACTCCTGGAACCTCCTCAGGCCAAGTTTCGGCGTCAAGAGTTAAAGGTCCGTATGAGCAACTCTATTGGTCGTCCTCTGGAGTCAATCAATGAAGGGCAGCTGTCCGTAGTTACAGCGTCAGTAGTTAGGGGTAAATATTTGAAGCAGCTGCCCTTCATTGGTTGATACCAGAGGAGCTCAGTGTCGGCAACCAACAGAGTCACTTGAACGGACCTTAAACTTCTGGAGCTGGGAGACCAATGGTCTCCCAGGCCAAGTGGCTCTGTGGTGTAACTTGCCCTGCCCTTTGCCACGGAGACTGTTCCTCCCAAGCCAAGTTACTCAGAGCGGTTGTCTAAGTTTTAGAGCACCTTGGCCTCGAAGGAACTCTCTTTCTCCTGAGGTCCATCAATCACTTTCTCCTGAGGTCCATGCTGCCTGTTTTTTTAATCCCATCTCCTTAATGTCTTCTCTTCACACTACCTCACTTGGCAAACTAATCTCATCCTTTGGCTTTCAATGCCACCTGTATGCTGATGACACTCAGATCTAAATATCCTCTCCTAATCTCTCTACCTCTTAGAATGTGTAACTAGTTTCCTTGTCTCTGTCTCTTACTGGATGTCTGCATGTTTTTCACTGGGTGCCAGATCAGGTAGGAGTCTCGATGCAGGGGAGGCTCGGATTCAGAGCATGGCCCAAGGCAGACTAATGATAAATCCAGTTCAGGGCTCCTCTCCACTTTAGCCCTAGTCTTCTTCTTAGGCGGCATTTATAGGTGTTCTGGGCATGAGCAGGATATAAACTTGGGGTGACAAGCTTAATAAAGGCAGGAAACAGGCTTGGAATAACAAATTTTCAGTGGCCAGGTTGGCGTGGAACTGGAAGCCCTCTGGCAGGGCACATGGCAGGAGCATGGCTGAAAGCCCTTTAGCAGGTCACATGGCTGGAAGCTGGCAGACTGCAGACTGCAGCAAATTGGCAGGTGGCAGCAGACCAGCAGAAAACAGACAGACAACAGCAAGACAGCAGGCAGTAGTGGATTCTGACCAATGCACGTTACAAAGGATGATACAAAGAAGTCACAGTCCAAGCCAAAGGTCAGAAACCAGAATATCACGATCAATGGGGTACCAAGGGACAAATAATAGAACGAGGTCAGAGTCCAAAGCCAAGGGTCACACACAGAAACCGAATCAGATGCAGCAAATCAGTAGCTCAGTATATCGGGCCAGGAACACAATGCTCTACCACTGAGACTAGGATAATGCCCAGTTTATATTGGGCCTTAATTTCCCGAACAAGGGGGAGGTGTGTCAAGAGCATGCAGGAATAACAAGGCCAAGGAGAGGCAGAAGGAAACAGCAACCCAAGATACACCTGGTATAGTAGTGGATAGGTGATTCACCTGGAATCCACAAGGTTGATGGTTTAAATCCCTGCTGATCCTGACAATAGTTCATCATGAATGCTGCTGCCAGACTTGTTTTTCCTCCCCTATCGCTTTGCTAACATCTCTCCCGTCTGTCAGTCTGCCTGTTCGCTTCAGGATTCAATTTGAAATCTTGACTTTTAAAGCTTTTCATAGTGGTACTACTACTTACATCTCCTCACTAATTTCTAAATACACTCCTAACTGGTCTCTCCGCTCATCCAATGATATCCGTCTGTCCTCTCCTCTGGTTTCTAGTTTGCATGCACACTGACAAGACTTCTCAAGGGCTGCCCCTATCCTCTGGAATGCCCTCCCTCGGGCCTATCTGTCTTTCCTTCTGCCTTCAGGCCTTCAAAAATACACTTAGACCCACTTTAAGGATGTCTACAAACTTACACCTTAACACCCTTTAGCTCACCTTACCTAGTCCCTTTCCTGCAATACTTATACGTTTACCTCTTGTATAACACACCCTAATTCTAAGCTTATCGCACCCTATATTGTAAGCTTATTTGTTGTGTCCTTACCCCTGCAGAATCTGATGGCGCTATATAAAACAATAAATAATAATAAAAATACATTTTAGTGGTTAAATAGTAAGGAAACAGTTAACTCAAAAATTCGAAAAATCATGTCAAAGGCCATAACATTTACTACCAATCAGTAGCGTACCTAGCGGGGGGTGGGGGAGCGGTACGCACCGGGTGCCGCTCATCAGGGGGGTGCCAACTTGCCGGCACCCGGCACCCCTCCAGAGACGGACAGTAATGTCCGCCACTGGAGGAGCAGGCTCGCAAGAGAGCGGTATCGGAGGTCTTTAACAGACCTCCGGCTCCCTTGAGTGATTTTAAACCGGTTCCCTTGAACCGGCTTAAAATCACTCAAGGGAGCCGGAGGTCTGTTAAAGACCTCCGATACTGCTCCCTTGCGATCCGCGCTGCAACTGCTGCTGTGCGCCGGGGTTTGTTGTCAGATCCCGGTGGCACTGAAGCCGCGCCCACAGTGCCCTCTGACCTGGAAGAAGACAGAAGAAGAGGAGCGAAGAGGAAGACTGCTGTAAGAAGAAAAGAGGTAGAAAAGAAGGTAGGAAATCATTCAGTAAGACTGAGTGACAGTGAGAGTGGATTGGTATGTGTGGAATCTGTGGATTGGTATATGTGTGGATTGTTATGTGTGGAATCTGTGGATTGTTATGTGCGGAATCTGTGGATTGGTATATCTGTGGATTGGTATATGTGTGGATTGGTATGTGTGGATTGGTATGTGTGGAATCTGTGGATTGGTATATGTGTGGATTGGTATATGTGTGGATTGGTATGTGTGGATTGGTATATGTGTGGATTGGTATGTGTGGAATCTGTGGATTGGTAAGTGTGGATTGGTAAATGTGTGAGAGTGATGGGTGTTATGCTGTACCATTTCCAATGTCTTTTTCATTATTATTATGCTCTAAAGTACATCATAACTCCCATCACTCTATACTGTTCCATACAGTGGCAGAGCTGGGAGACAGAGGCCTTGCACCCCCACCGCAGGACTCCTGAAAGGTAAGTGAACTTCAAAGGGCAGAGGGTAGATAGTTAGGAGGGGGTAGATAGGGAGAAGGGAGTGAGACAGGGGGATAGGGGGTAGATAGGGAGAAGGGAGTGAGAAGGCATAGATAGGGCAGAAGGGGGTGAGAATGGGTAGATAGGGAGAAAGGAGGGTAGCAAGAATATTGAAATAAAGAGTCAAAATGAGAGAGCGAAAATGAATGGATTAATGTGTGTATGAATTGTGTGAATGAGTGAGAGAATTAATGAATTTGTGAGAATGCATCAATAAATATGTGTAAATAATTTGTGAAAGAATAAATGATTGTGTGAATGAAAGTGAATTAGTGAGTGATTGTAAAAGTGTTTGTGTTAATCATAGGTGTAGAGTTGATTTGTCAAAAAGGCAAAGATGGTATAAGCAGGGTGTTTATGGGACAAAAATGGCACAGGTAGCGTGTTCATGGGACAAAGATGGCGTACACTCGGCTGTTTGGGAACAATTCTGACTCATGCTGGGCTGTTTGGGGGCAAAGATGGCACGTCCTATGTGTGTGTAATTTGGGTTCTGGTCAGGTTCTATGTGGGCAATATGGGCAATGTGGACGCTGTTTTTTTGGAGGGTTATTAAAGCACTATTATATGTTCAGTAAATGTTATTTAAACATATTTATTTTACTTATAAGTTATTAATTTATTTTTTCAGATTTGTTGTTGTTTACAGTTGACATACAGTTTTCAAATTGGTGCAATAAATATTCTTAACATAATTTTGTAGATGTCTTTACATTTGGTGGTGGGGGGGTGCCACTTACAGGATCCGCCCCGGGTGCCAAATACTCTAGGTACGCCCCTGCTACCAATGTATTAAAGATAGTGTCAACATTAAAGGATTTGGGTGGACTTGTTCAGACACACCTTCTAGCATCATAAAATCTGAAGGGCACTAGTGAACTAAGGGATAATCTTTCAGCACACCACCACAGGATGCATAGACAGAAAGTGGGCACTAAACAAAAAACATTTTTAAGTCATTCTTTCCTAATAATAAATACAATAAATTAGTAATATATAATATGTTGCAATACAATCGTAAAACCTATGTATTATTTTTGTCTATATTAAAAGTTGTGGAGCTGCCCTCAATGTCACGCGCATATAGATGATGAGGTTTTGTTAATAAATAATGTACAGATGCCAGAAGGCCTTCTAAACTGTGATAAGCACTGCTGACATCAAATTCATTATTTAGAGGACAGATATATATCTATTTTGTGTACATTAATCCTTGTTAGTTTCTAAAATCTGACAGAAAACTTTATATAGTAACCCTAGCACAATAATTACATCAAATATGACAGACAGCACTTGATTATGTATCATATATTATGATCTAGCTTTTCTTTGAATTAAAATCATTTTCTAAAGATGTCATAAACATGTCTTAAAAATGCACCTTTCTGTTAAATAGAAGTCACAGATATCTCACACAAAGGTGTAGTTTTATGACATTTATATGACATCTTTAGAAAATGATTTTAATTCAAAGAAACACATTATATATATATATATATATATATATATATATATATATATATATATATGTATATGCGTCGCTACAGGGGGGCAATTTCCAGCACTAGATTATTCCTTGCCCCCCACCAAATTTGGAACCCCGTCTAAATGTATGGGCACACTGGGCAGTTGCCCAAGTGCCCTGCCTTCTTGGGGCCCCGTGGTGACTCACATTGCTGCCATGAAGCCCCTAAAACTGCAACATATCTATAGGGGGAGGGGCAAGCAGAGAGGCCACCTCCCCTGGGCTGGTCTTCAGGGCCGTGCCGAGGCAGCTGCAGGATTGTAATCTCCTGCTCGGTGGGCGCCTGATGAGCAGGGCTGGTTGGGGAGATCATGATCTCCTTCCAACCAGCTCAACATGTGTATATAGGTGTGTGTTTGTAAACTGGTGTGTGTTTGTAAGGTCAGTGTGTGTGTGTAAGGTCAGTGTGTGTGGGAGGTATGTGTAAGAGCAGTGTAGGAAAATGTGTGTTTTTAAGCTGGTGTGTCTATGTGTATATGTGTGTGTGTGTAAAGGCAGGGGTGTGTGAGGGCATTGTATTTGTATACATGTGTGTGTATGGACAGGAGTATGATAGAGCAGTGTATGTATGTATGGGCAGGTGTTTGTAGAAGCAGTGTGTGTGTGGGCAGTCATGTGAAAGGGCTGTGTATGTATATATGTGTTCATGGGAAGGTAGGTAGGTCAGGGCTCGACAAATCCCAGGCGCCAGGTCGCCATGGCGACTCAGAATTTTGTCTTGGCGCCTAGGTGTTTGTCAGCCTGTGATGGGCAGACAGCACAGCCACTGAGAGCCCGCCCCCGAGACTGAGATCACTCCCACGGAGTGATTCTGTAGGCTGAAACCGCGATTGCATGAAAACCTACAATCGCGTTTTCAGCTGCCACAGGCAGCTTCAGGGAAGATGGTTGAGTGTTGATTGGGTCCCCACACAAGACAGACTCCCCCTGCAATGGCTGGTCTATAGACCAGCAATTGCGTCCCAGCTGCCAGAGGCAGCTTCAGGGACAGGGGGAGAGGGTTCTTCGGTCTCCACATGAGTGTGGAGACCAGCCCCAACACCCCCTGCTGCCTGATCGCTCCATGAGAGCGACAGTGCAGCGTTAACCCCTTCAATTCAACAATTGTGTATAACACATTCGTGGCATTGCAGGGGTTAACATTTGTCCCCACAAGCTTGTGGGGACTAAATATCAGTCAATGCTGTGCTCCCATGGAACATCAGCATTGAAAGTGTTAAAAAAAATAATAATAATAATAATTACAAAAAAAAAAACAACAAAAACCAGCACTGACCTGAAAGTCCAGGGTGCCTCCAGGTCAAATGCTGTGATTTTAGTAAGTGGGCTGATAATGATCAGATCACTCCTAACCAACTGTTAGTTTTAAAAAAAATCCTGTCTCCTAACTTTTTTAGCTGGCGCTTAGATTCACAACAAATTTGTCAAGCCCTGAGGTAGGTTCATGGGTAGGTGTGTGTGAGGGCTGTGTATGAATATATATGTTCAATGGTAGGTATGTGTAAGGGCACTAGGGCAGTGTATCTGTATATGTGTGTTTATGGGCAGGTGTGTGTACGGGCAGTGTATGTGTATATGTGTGTTTATGGGCAGGTGTGTGTAAAGGCAGCGTATATGTATATTTGTGTTTATTGGTACATGTGTAAAGGCAGTGTGTAAGGGCAGTGTCAATAAAATAACAACCATGCAGCGCGAGAGCCTGTCGCTCTGACTCAGCACTTATTTGTAATCTATAAAGAAAAGCTTTCAATAGTTTTCCTCTCTTTCTCAGGTCTGAAGCAATACCTAAGGAAGACAGAAAACTTTTGAAAGCTTGTCTTTTAAGTATTATGTTAATGAAATAAAAAGGTATCACTGCATACTGCAATACTCTGGTATTTTGGCATTTTTTTATATATATTTAGTTTTTTTCAGTGGCATTATTTAGTGGTGGATCTTATTAGTGCCCCCCTCAGTTTTGACTGTGGTATCTTATGTGCCCCCCTATATATTGTTCCTAGAGTGTGTGTATATATATATATATATATATATATATATATATATATATATATACATACATACACACACACACTTAGATATACGTGACACCAAGTATATGAAGGTTTCATAATTACCTGCTTTAAATAATGACTGCACAAGACGTTTGCAGAGCAATATTAATATTGTTATTTCTTTCACTACATGCCTCTGGCAAAACTCTTATTGAACAGAGCTTTCAGTGACAGCTGGCATGCAATATGCTTCTTGACAAACAATTATTATATAAAACTACTAATTATAGCTGACAGAGATATGTGGAATGAAAAAAATGAGGCCGCAATTAAATTAGATTGTTTATCATTTTAATTTAATTTCGCCAAATACAAACATTAGTGCTAAAGAAATAATTTTTCTTTGACTGTAGAAAAGCAAGAGAACATGTCCTATAGTTTGTTGATTTTATGTTTTCAGTACAGTTTATCTTTCTAAATTTTTATACTAGTTTCTCCTATTTGTGTTTAATTTTTCTCTCAATAGCGCACATTGAAAGTCTTCAAAAATGACGAGTAATGTTGTAATTTTTGTAAAACATTTCTCTTTGTGTGTGAAACGTATTTGTACAGCCACTGGATATGATAAATTATCAACCATTTGTGGGTTCATCTACATATTCCATTATCAAAGACAAAATCAAATAGAATTAGATTTTACTGCTTATTTATTTTTGTGTGTCACCACATCCCACTCACTACGGGAAGAAATGAATGAGGCATCAGAATGCAACCAGAACTAGTAAAGATTGATTCCATTAGACAAAGATGTAATAATAGAGCAGAATGCTGTCAAACCCATTTACAAGGCACTACTAGTGAAGGGGATGGCTTGGTTTTTAAAGTCAAGTAATTTCACACATACTAAGAAAAGCACTAAACTAATACAATTCACATAAAGTTTGTGTGGTTGGGCTCTGCTTATTGCAATTGGGTCCAGTTTAACAATGTTCTTGTTCATTTAAGTCCAATATTCACTTCCCACCTTCGGTCTTTTAAAGGTGCAACTCCATGTATATGTTTTTTTCCCAACATTTCTAGATTTTTATATTATTATGTACTTATATGTCGTAGATTTTAACCCCTTAAGGACGATAGGGGTTATTACTCGTAGTATATTGCGGGACAATGGCTCTTTTAACGTTTTTCAGTGTTACTGTTTAGCTCATTTCGTGCTCTCACACATATTATATATTGTTTTTTTCAGGACAAACAGGGCTTTCTTTAGATACCAGTTTTATCATATCATCTAATTTGCTATTAAAAAAATGATAAAATATGGGGATTTTGTGTTAAACAATTACTTTTTATCACTTTTTAAACAAAAAACGAATGAAAAAACCTGCTAAATAGATTCTACTATTTGTCCTGGGTTTAGAAATACCCAATGTTTTTGTTTTTTTGCTTTTTTCTGCACGTTATGGGGCAATAAGTACAGGTAGCGTTTTGCTATTTCAAAACCTTTTTTTCCAAATCTAATAATTCTTCCCCCATGTGCCATTTCGGGTATCTTTGAAGCCGGCCAATGCAATTTACCCCATCAAATCATATATTTTTTAAAAAAACCCCAAGGTATTTCAAATACTGGTATTTTAACCCTTTCCATGCACTAATTTTACCACCAGCCTTTGTGAAACTTTATGGTAGTACATTTTTTTTGTATTTTTTTCACACATGTTGTACTTCAAGTATAAATTTATCACTCCTGGTATATGTCCATGTCAAACAACACCCCAATATGTGTTCAGTAACTGAGCGCAGTGATACCCCCCATGCATGGGTTTGTTGGGTTATTTGGGAGGTAAAAGGCCACCTTTGTGAGGTGTGTATTTTTATGCCATTTAGACATCTGATCTTACTGCCCCCATGTCCCATATTTGGGACATCTTTGAACCCAGCCAATTCAATTTACCCCATCCACTCATGCATTTTTTAATACGAGACACCCTATGGACATTTGTAATGCCAATATTTTAACTCTTTCCATGCTGGGATTTTTGTAAAGATAAAAAATTTTAGGACTTGCTTATTCAATTTTTATTTTTTGGGGGGCCTTTTACATGTTACCATATTTTTTTTTACATTTCTTTTTTTTTATTTTTTTACTCTCATTAGTGAGCTGGGCTCCATTGAGCTTGCATGGTTGGATGCAGTACCTACATTCAAGCTGCAGGAGGAGCTCTCTGTGAACTAATTTTCTATTGTTAATGCCATCCTGTGAATGACGGCAAACGTCATTTACGGGATGGCACTTGTGGTTGCTCCACGGAGCAATCACAAGGCTATCGGGGTAGGGGGGTAGTTTTGCTGACATGCCTCGATATCGAGGCATGTCAGCAACACAGTTTATGCTTAGGAAGCGTTTCCGATCGCTTCCTAAGCTGTTTTAGCCGGGCGCGGCCGCGATCTTTGATGATCGGTGCGGCGGCCATTTTTCTCCCCGGATCCACTTGTGAGGCTTCCGTGGATGCTGCAAAGCCGCCGATCGCGATGAAAATGCCGCAATCTCGGCGATGCAGCTATTTAACGGCAGCCCGTACATGTACAGGCATTGTCGTTATCTCGTTGCACGGCAACCCCGTACATGTACGTGGATTGTCGTTAAGGGGTTAAATAAGATTTTTCTTATTTCAAAATACCATTTTGCTGGATTTTCTTATTGAAAACATTTCAACAGGGACTCTGAATCCTCTCTGTCTTCATTGATAAGCCTGCCCATCTCTGACATCACAGAAGGAGAGTTACCTATATAAAAAAAACCTCTTATCACACAGAACACCTCACTCAATCACACTCACTGGCCATTACTGTTTAAATGTACATCTGTAAAGCTTTGCTGTTTCACATGCAGGAGCATGAAATGGCAAGTGGGAGTTGCTGTAGGCAGTTAGGCTGCCGAGATGTAACACACAAGTAAGGGCTTTGGAGGAATGACAGGACCCTGTTTCTAGTCAACTGTAATATTCAATAGACCTTTAAACACAGATTTAAAAGACAGAAATCATTAAAGAGAAAAACTAAATGACAGCTGTATTTTACTTCTCTCTACATGATACAGAACCTATCGATAGTTTAAGAGGCCCCTTTGCAGAACAGCTCCTTTAATAACCTTTTTTTGGCTTGTTTGTGACATTTTAAGAAAAACTAAGGTTTCTATACCATGACAAATGTTAGCTGTTTTTTGTAAGTTAAGAATAGTTGCTGATTTCGAGTACTTGGAGGTAAACAGATATTTTATGTTCTTTGTCAATTACTTATTTCTTATCTTGTGGCATGATTATTATGCTAAACATAACATTTACAACATTAAGGCACATGCTTAATTTGCATTAAAGTGCATCTAACACTTTTTCAAAATTCAACAGTGTTTACAGTTTTTATATAAAAACCCATCCTACATCAATACCATGGTAACTGCCATTTTAAATTGTTATTCTCCGGATCTGCCTGATTATTTCTCCCCTGTTGGGTCTATTCACTAAGAAATGGAGCTGTCAGATGAACTAGGAGCTAAAGACTGACTAGACTTGAATGAAGTCTGCAATTTAAACACACAAAATTTGCTTATCCGCGCTCTCAGCAATACAATAAAGTAATTTTTTTAAAAAACAGATCCCCATGAACCTAAATGTGAGAAACAAAGACCAGCCCTTAACCATCTTTTTTATATATATAGGTTACTTAATAAATTGATTGGGCAAGTGGGGAATTATTAGGTTTATAGAGACAGTTTACTGGCAAGATAAAGGCATACTAAAGTACTAATTTCAAGTGGTATAGACCCCATTCCTATCCTGTGGATTGGAGGCTATAATAAAGATTAATATGTAATTATAATACACAGGAGGAAGATTTCCAGGTTCTGAGGTTCAAGTGATCTTTGAATGCTGTTTCCTTAAATCCTTCTTTATTTCAAAAAGTGTCACTAAAGCTCACATAATAAAGCCAGCATTTATTAACGATAGAGTGTGACTTTACCATGAAAGTAATATCCCTTACTACATCAACATTAGATAAGAGAGGCTTTCTGTGGCCTACTGTCAGAACCTACAGTAACTTGTCAGACTTTTGGCCCAAGTAGGCACTACACCTACTTCTCTCATATCCACAAGACTCACGCTAGGATTTACAGAACTTGCAGGACGCAGCCAGGACTGCCCACTGATGTCAGCAGGTGGTCCCGTGACATTGATGAGCAGTCCCGCTCACATCAGTGAGCGATCCTGCTGACATCAGGTCAGATGATGTCTGTGGTGTTCCCGATGATGTCACGGGAAACACCCCTATTTAAAGGGGAAATGGGTGGGGAGCGGTGGGTGTCAAGACCCCACTCCCGTGACCAGGAGGATTCGGCTGTTGACCCTGAGAACCGGAGAGTTCCCAGGTATGCTATACACTCTATTAGGTGGTTGGACCAGCAGTAGATGTGATTGACAGTTAGACCATAAGATGTCTGTGGGCTTGAGGTGCTTCCTAAGTTTCATAATAAACATTCTGAAATGCAAACTATATCACAGGATGCTGTGAGGTCTTTCAAGAAAGTAAACTGGCAATACAAACCAGACACTATGTTGGATATAAAATTTAGAGAATACACAAGTCCGATATCCATTCTCACAATACATACTCCCAAGGGCCTGACATATAACAATTTACAGATCTCATATTTTCTTGCAGAATATAATTTCAACCTATACAATGACAACCTCCCTGACACATATTCCTATGGGAATGCAACTTGTCCAAGGTGAGAGACATTGTCCCTGGAGTCTTGTTGTTTGTTCAGACGCGACTTTGCAAACCTAAGCCATGCTGCCATGCGGGCCTGAATCTAAATTAAACGGCCGTGCCAGGGTCCTCTTTAATGCAGGGCAAAAGCCAGCAGAACCCGCGGTGGGTCGGCTAGTCTGTGGGCCATTGCGGCTGTGGGTTTTAAAGCGGCGGTAAAACACGCCTGCCACTTTAAAATCATTAAGCGGCCGACGTGCTTGCACCATGCCATCCAATGCCCCAGTGAGGCTCTTCGTCCCGCCCCATTAACATTGCTGCTCAAGGGGGCAAAGTCACATGGAACAGTTCCTTGTGACAGCTAGAAGAGTATGTCAGAGGAAAGCAGCAGGGAAGGAGGGCAGCGAACCTATGGATTTCCACTCCTGTTATCTACGAAGCGTCGTAGGGGTTAAAGGGAGCGGAAATCCGTAGGTTCGCCATCAGGAGCTAAAGAGCCATAAGAACGACTTTACCAATTGGTTGATGCTAGAGGAGGCCCCTGCTGGCAACCAATAGAGTCGCTCGCACGGCCCTTTAACTCCTGATGGCGAATTTACGCTCCCGTTAACCCCTGTAATGCTGCATTGATAAGGTAGGCTAGATGGGGAAAGGACCAGGGAGATAAGTAAACTAAGACGAACACGAAGATTGTTACGTTTTGCCAGCTGTCATGTTCGTATATTCGGTATTCGGGCTGAACAATGAAAACGCACCCTTCGTGTTCGTTTTCATGTTTGCCCAAATACAAATGCACAAGTCTACTTAACAGCATATATCTGCAGCACATATGTGTCATTTGTAAGAAAATGTAGCCATGAAGTGACAGAAATCCATAGAAAGAACAAAGAAAACTATAAAAATTGTAGGTGAAGCTGCAAATGGGAAAATATGTTAGACAGAATGTAACAGTTCAGGGGTCCTAACTACAAAAGGTTGTAACACACACCATCCCTAATTTTAATAATGTTGCCCGATTTGTAGATAGGAATGAGTAATGTGCCCCTGTTCTTAGACAGGTTTTCATGAGATTACCTAAATGGGGCGTTGCCTTGATACGAGTAATTTCTGAGTAATTTCTTTTTTTTTAAATGTACATAACTTTTCCTGTACTTTATATGACAAATGCATTTTGGATGTTTGGCAACAGGTTTTATATTTTGTATCACGCAAGCAGTAGGACCTTACCAGGAAAAGACTCTTCAAACGTATATTATTTATTGATTCAGAGAAATGCTTCTACAGCCCATTGCTAAACAACAACCAGTGGCGTCGGCAGGGGGGGGGGGCAGAGGGGGCCATGGCCCCCCCTACATCATGCTGTGCCCCCCGGTGTGCCCCCCCAATTGAAACGCCGTCTTTTTTTTTTTTTTTTTTAATAGACCCGGAGGAGAGAGTGAGAGGCGCCGAGCGGCTGCTGAGGAATAAGTTCTCAGCAACCGTTCGGCGCCTCTCACTCTTCTCCGCGACCGCAAGGCCTCTTCCTGGTTCGCAGTGCCGGCATTTCAAGCCGAGCGCCGGTATATGTCGTCATATCCGGCGCCCAGCAGTGAAGCCGGCAGAACCAGGGATACAGAGACCTCGCGATCTCACGGCTGGACAAGCCCAAGGTAAGTGAACTTCAAAGGGGGGGTTAGAAAGTTAGGAGGGGGTTAGAGAGTCAGAAGAGGTAGATAGGAAGTGAGAAGGGGTAGATAAGGATAGATTGGGAGGGAGAGGGGGGTAGATGGGATAGATTGAGAGGGAGAGGGGGTAGATTGGGAGGGAGATGGGGGTGGATGGGATACATTGGGAGGGAGAGGGGATAGTTAGGATTGATTGGGAGGGAGAGGGGGGTACATAGGATAGATTGGGAGGCAGATGGGGTAGATAGAGAGGCAGATGTGGTAGATAGGGAGGGAGAGGGGGTAGATAGGATAGATTGGGAGGGAGAGGTCTTTATGGGACAAAAACGGCGTACGTTCAGCTGTTTGGGGACAAAGTTGACATAATGTGTAACTTGGCTGCTGGCCAGGTTCTATGTGGGCAGTGTGGACACCAGGGTTGGCTTTGGGGTGTGTGACCAGTGATCTATGCCTGTAATTTAGGGGGTTTTATCTATTCCTTTAATGCAGAGTTTATATGTAATTTCCAATTGATTTATATCTGCAAGGCTGGGTTTTGTGTCATTCTGTTCATCTGTATCGGCTATATTTCCATACATTATTAATGTTTACCTGCAAATATAGGATTTGCATGTCTTATTCAGTTGATTAATACCTGGAGTGCTGTTTCCATGTGTTGATTATTTGATCTAAACCTTCAGTGCTGAGTGTACATGTGATTTCCAGTTGATATATACCTGCAATGCTGGGTTTGTGTCTTCTGTTGGTTTATACCTGCAATGCTATGTTTCCATACATTATTTATGTATACCTGCAAATACAAGTTTTTTTTTTAATCTCATTCAGTTGCATATGCTGTTTCCATGTGTTGTTTATTTGATCTATACCTGAACTACAGGGTGTAAGTAAAAGAGCGCTATGGTTTAGTGAATGAGGGGACAAAGGGACTCTGGGGATGATTACAGGGGAGAGGACCTCTCAATGTCACGGTGCAGTCAGAAGGAGGGAAGACTGTACTGACTCTCACTGTCTTCCCCTGATCTGCATTCAGTGTGGCAAATATATTGGCAGCAGGGTTTAATATTAATATATATTGGCTGCAGGGGCTAATATTAATATATCGGAAGCTGGGACTAATATTTATATATATCGGCATCAGGGGCTAATATTAATATATATTGGCTGCAGGGCCTATTATCAATAAATATTGGCTGCAGGGGCTAATATTTATATATATTGGCTGCAGGGACTAATACTATATATCGGCAGTAGGGGCTAATATTAATATATGTTGGCAGCAGGGTATAATTTCTATGTATATCGGCAGCAGGGTATAATATAAGTATGTATCCGCAGCAGGGGCTAATATTAATATATATCCGCAGCAGGGGTTAATATTAATATATATCGGAAGCAGGGTGTAATATTTATATATATTGTCAGCAGGGGCTAATATTAAATGTCACGGTGCAGTCAGAAGGAGGGAAGACTGTACTGACTCTCACTGTCTTCCCCTGATCTGCATTCAGTGTGGCAAATATATTGGCTGCAGGGGCTAATATTAATATATCGGAAGCTGGGACTAATATTTATATATATCGGCATCAGGGGCTAATATTAATATATATTGGCTGCAGGGCCTATTATCAATAAATATTGGCTGCAGGGGCTAATATTTATATATATTGGCTGCAGGGACTAATACTATATATCGGCAGTAGGGGCTAATATTAATATATGTTGGCAGCAGGGTATAATTTCTATGTATATCGGCAGCAGGGTATAATATAAGTATGTATCCGCAGCAGGGGCTAATATTAATATATATCCGCAGCAGGGGTTAATATTAATATATATCGGAAGCAGGGTGTAATATTTATATATATTGTCAGCAGGGGCTAATATTAAAGAATGAAAAATAACTGTCACTTTAGCTGTTATTTTGAAATCATATTTTAATCACAGTCTTTACTTCAAAGAGATAAGTGCATATTATGTAGTTAAAAATGCACGTCTAATGTGTGTGTGTGTGTATATATATATATATATATATATATATAGTGTATATGTAGCGTTTTATAATTGGCCCCCCTACTTTGGTCCCTGGCCCCCCATGTGCCCCCCCTAAATATGAAACCTGGAGACGCCACTGACAACAACATATATTAATGTTGTCTCATCATGACAAAGCAGAGTTAGGGTGGACAACAAGGCTTGTAGAGCTTGTGACGGTACGTATGCATTGGAGTTTGGGGTCTTTAGGTTGGCTTAATATTTAATGGTGGGTGTGAGGGCATGGTGCTGCTTTCACATGGTGGTACAGAGAAATCATTCATTGGAGAATGTCAGTTCATAGTAGTGTTTCTCTAGGGAAGTTAAGGATTTAACTAGTCATGCCAGCAAATCAGAAACGCCTTACTTCACAGAAACAATGTAATCTACTTTGTTTTCTTCAGATGCTTTCCAAACATATAGCTATTGTATCTGTTCTATCATATTTTAATGTTTTCTAAACATGGATTAAGTGCATTATCAAAGCTCATATATATGACAGACAGACTTGAATGACCTTGTTGCAGGTCCTCAATGCCATTTAACCCACTAGGGAGGATCAGCCAATTCACTTTACCATTGCAATTAGCAGGTATGTTGCCAATCAGACTCAATTACTTAAGCCCTCATTAGTAAAATACATTATGTAACATGGTGTTCTCTCAATGAACAAGGTTGGTTTATGAAAGTCAAATAGGAAGCCGGGCAAGTGCATTACGCATTGTTAAGGAATACCTCCCACAAGCAGTCTTTTAGGGACTGATTATTTTTAGCTTTTTTTAGCCAATTGAAAGAAAAAAGGAAATATTTTTTTCAGAAAATGTTTCTACTTTTTCAAAAACAAATTCAAATGTAAAAAGGTGCAATAATTAAAAAAACCAACTTTCTTTATTCATGTGCAGCCCCCAGGGCCGGCCCAAGACAAAATGCCGCCTGGGGCGAAGTTTAAAATACCGTCCCCCCCATCATTATCTACCCTTCCTCTCCCTGCCGCCCCCCCCCATTATCTACCCTTCCTCTCCCTGCCGCCCCCCCTTTTTAGTGCATGTTATATTTCACAATCAGTTCTTTGTTTTATTATATTGCATTTTATATCATCTCAATTGGAAATTTATCTTTGATTTTATAAAAAAGAAAAATTTCAAAATTATTTTCATGAATGAGTATATTATATTATTTATTGATATATTCAGTTCTCTGTTTATATATTTGTTCATGTAATTTATATAAAGTAGGGCTGAAACAACGAATCGATAAAATTGATAATAATCGATAACGGAAATCGTTGTCGACGATTTCCGTTATCGATTAATCGAGTGATCGATTCGTTGTTGGAGCACTCGGCTCCTTTTACTTACCTCCGCGAGCGTTCCCCGCTTCTGCTACACGCTCTGCAGTCTCCGCCTTCTTTTAGTTACGGATGTGACGCGTTCCGGAGGTAAGTATTCTTCATTTCTGTGCGATTCGCTCTGTGCGAGTGGAGCCACTCGCACAGAGCGAATCGCACAGAGCCACTCGCACAAAGCGAATCGCTCTGTGCGAATGGAGCGGTTCGCTCTGTGCGAGTGGCTCCATTTGCACAGAGCCATTCGCGGGGGTGGGGGTGGGGTTTCAGGGGATGCAGGGCAGAGTGGGGGTGGGGGGGCAGGCCAGGGTAGGAGACTGAGTGCAGGGCAGAGTGGGGGTGGGGATGCAGGGCAGGGTGTGAGTGTGGGGGCAGGGCAGGAGACTGGGTGCAGGGCAGAGTGGGGGTGGGGATGCAGGGTGTGAGTGTGGGTGCAGGGCAGAGTGGGAGACTGGGTGCAGGGCAGAGTGGGGGTGGGGATGCAGGGCAGGGTGTGAGTGTGGGTGCAGGGCAGAGGGTGCAGGGTGTGAGTGTGGGGGCAGGGCAGAATGTGGGGGCAGGGCTGGGTGCAGGGCAGAGTTGGAGACTGGGTGCAGGGGCACAGTACAAAGTGCTGGGTGCAAAGTGCCAGGGCTGGGTGCAAAGTGCTGGGTGCAAAGTGCCAGGGCTGGGGCAAAGTGCTGAGTGCTGGGTGCAAAGTGCTGGGTGCAAAGTGCTGGGTGCAAAGTGCTGGGTGCAAAGTGCTGGATGCTGAGTGCTGGGTGCAAAGTGCTGGGTGCTGGGTGCAAAGTGCTGGGTGCAAAGTGCTGGGTGCAAAGTGCCAGGGCTGGGGCAAAGTTTCTTGAACAGTAATAGTCTACCTCTTTTCAGAATGTTTGGGGTTATTTTGTTTCATAAATATTGTGTTTGGGTTCTTGTACTTTGAAAATATTGTTTTTTATTACATCATAACAAAATAAGAATGTTAATGTAAATTTTAAGTTGTTTTTTTAACATCCAGTTCATTAAATTATTTTAAATAAATGAAAAATTTGCATATTGTTTTTTTTTATCCGATTAATCGATTAATCGAAAAAATAATCGGCCAACTAATCGATTATTAAAATAATCGTTAGTTGCAGCCCTAATATAAAGACAAATATACTGTATGTCTAGGATTAATTAATGGATGGACTGACAGGTCTGTAAGTATACAACATGAAATACAATCTCAAGTTAGTCCACTGTGTTTATAATCAACATTTATTGAGGGATTTATTAGACACCTATTATTATTAGTAGTAGTATTATCTTTTATTTATATTGTGCCAACAATTTGTGCAGTGTTTCATAAAACACATACAGTATATTCAAGGGGTATGAAAAACCTAGAAAATGACACAGTAAGACAAATTGATACATTAGGTAAAGAGGGCCCTGCTCACAAGCTTATAATCTAGAAGGAATGAGGTATGGAAAAAGGGAGAGGTAGTGTTGTAGATGGATGTGGAGAAAAGATAGAAATATGTGGGGACCATAATAAGATGAAAGATGTCCCCAGGAGTAAAAGAATAAAAAGATTTGGACTAGTCTAATTAAACATAGTGGGTAGGGAGGGAAAACCAAAGGTTGGTCTGGTTACTAAAAGAAGTGACATGACAACATTTTGCCAAATAAAAGCAATCACTAAGAGAATTCCACATAACTCAGGAATGCCCATTCTTGATAGACCGGTGCAAAGGGTTAACATGGCACAAAAAGGAAAATAATAGTATGCAAAACAGTTATAGATTCTTGATCTCCTGGTCCGTTCTGTTTACTTTTTTGCACAGGTGTAGTGGTTTGCTGGAGTGTTTGGTGGAAGATGAAGGAATGTGTTGCAGACATTACCACGGCTTGTTATAGAGATGTTTTGGTTTGCTTGAGGTTCAGTTGCTGGGTTGCTTTGGGAAGATGAAGGAATGTGCTGCAGGCTTTAAGAGGGCTTTGCCAAATAAAAACTCCATAGGTTAGACATTATGGAACAGTAAAGTAAATTGAAAAATAATGAAAAAGCAGGCTGCTTAGAAAAACATAGACCATAGGATAGCTCAATAAAATAACAAGTAAGGAAACAAAGAATAAAAAGTATAAATAACAAAATATATAAAAGAAGTAGACTTGAGCATTCAGATTCGTACAAACTTTAATTTTAACAAAGTTTACCTAATTTGCTTATTTGTAGGACTCTCAAAAATGAAATCTCTGTTTTCATTTTCATTTGTTAATTAGTTTGCCTGCAGTAGTTGAGTCAATTCCCCCTCTTACATATTTTTGGGAGTGTTGGCAGTTAAATAAAATATGTTACACTTGTTGGGTCAGACAGGCTTAAACAAGTGGTAATTATCATTTTGGAAATGTTCCCAGAAAATGTGGTTAAGGTTCAAATTGGGCACAGGAGTCAACAGGTGGTGCTTACTAAATATTAGCAAATGGCAACTTCACCAGGAAACAGTCAGTGCAAAGATTTGAGGGGTTATTGCAATGTCAGAGATATCTATACTGAAATAAATACTACATTAGATCACTCTAAAAGGAAACTTTTAGTTATATATTGAAATAATCTCAACCAAACGCCAAGTTATCATAGAGAGTTACAACGATGAGGAAACAATCTTCTTAGGGGTTCTGTGGACCTCAAGCTACTTCTGTTGGAAGGCTGTTCGACAAATCCACCAGCCTCTCTGTCAAGTAAATCTCCCCTACTTGTGACAATGGCACCAGGGAAGTCTTATTAACCAGTGCAATCTGCTCTCCGTTTTATGGCCACAAGTGGCTCCCTACACCAGACTGCAATCAGTAGCACTGTCAAGGAGAGTACTCAGAACAGGCATCCAGAATAGGCAGTCTAGGCAAAGTAAGACCATGACATGGTAGTTGATTCATACACTTGTCTGGGTCCTTACACTGACCGCATTACACATTGTCCATCAGCATTGCTTGAGGCAATATGGCGGTTCTTGCTGTGACGTCCTCTCCCTCAATTGGAGAATCAGGGAGAGGACGTTACTGCAAGCACTGTCATACTGCCCTGAGTTCAAGTGAGTGAAAAATGATGGGTCTTGCTGTGATGTCCTATCCCCCGATTGGAGGATCAGGGAGAGGATATCACCGCAAGCACTGCCATATTGCCTAGAGTTGAAATGAAGGCAAATGTAGACGCTGACAAAGATAGAAGATAATGGAGAAGATAGATGATGCAGAACCAAAAGTAGTCAGTAGAGTGGGAAGGGAAATATTTAGAGACCATGAGAGTGAGAACAAGAATGAGTGTGAGAGAGTGAGCAAGAGTGTGAGTGAATGTGGACCCACGAATTTTGGATGAAAATTCTGATCTCTTTCCTTCTGTCATCTGATTTGGGGGGGGGTCTGGCCTCTTTTTCGTGGCTTTGTAGGAATCACTAAATTTACCAAACTTTTGGTAAATTTGCAATTGGTATGAATCAGAATGCACAAGTCTAACTTGTAAGGTTTTTAGGTACATTGAAAGTTACATGAATTAGGTTTAAAAAGAATATCCAGATTCAAACAGTCAAAGATTAGGATTAACTCATCTTCTTTCCTCCTGGGAGACTAGGACATCTTTATATGAAGTGTTTGACATGGCAAATTGTAATTCCTAGGATCTGGACCGGAAACTGGTAGAATAATCACTAGTAGAAATTCCAGAGGAGTGCACAAAACTACCTTGTCCTCAAAAAACAGCAGACAAGGCTTCAAAATGGATAGAGATTGAATTTCAGCTACTTATCTGGCAGATGCTAACACTACCAATAGTACAGTTTTCCAGGTGAGAATCCCGAAGGGAACCTCAAGAAGGGGTTTGAAGGGAGGAAAAATCAGACGAGAGAAAACCAGCTTCAAGTCCCAGGGGGGTATCAGAGATCTTGTGAAAGGCCATAGTCTGGAGATGGCCTTCATAAAACGACTAATCCAAGGATGCATAGCCAACTGCTTATTGAACTATTGAAGGGCTGCCACATGAACTTTCAAAGTAGCTGGAGAACGACCTTTACAAAAATCTGCCTATTGGTTACTATGTGTGCTCCCTATCATTCTACTCCCATCACCATCATTCTCTATGTACAATGTCCACAGTCATCTTGTTGTTGTTCTCAATTTTCTTCTGTTCTTAATAGAACTTTTATCAATGTGTCTGCTTTACTTTTAGCAGCTGGGGACATCTCTCCAAATCCCGGGCCTTTCTTTCTTTCTTTCTCAAATCTCAAACGTGCAATTCATGAAGGATGACCACAGACTTTGCATGACCTTGAGGCTTTTTGCCATGATTAATGGGCAGCTATACCACCTGTAATATTTTGGGGCCTCATAGACAACTACTACCAAGACTGCACATTGTCATTGATTCTAATGGGGGCAATACACAGCATTAAGAACTAAGGGTATGCAAGCTTTTGAACAGGAGTCATTTCAGTTTTTTTCTTTGTTGCATATTTTGTTTTATGATTGTGTCATTCTTTTATAACTTATTTTGTGCACTACAAGTTCATGCTACATTCCTTCTATTCTGCTCTTACCCTTGCCAAGGAAACCGACTTCACCTCCTTATCTCCTCCTTGTCTCGTAACCTTAAACGTCCCTTCACTACCTTCAAATCCCGTCTTTGCCCTATCACAGCTACCCCTTCCACTAAGCTCACTGCCTCTGACATTGTCACATACTTCATTAATACAATTGAAACTTTCAGATGTGAAATATCAGCACTGTCCTCCACCTGCCCTTCCCTTCCTGCCCCTATACTAGCTCATATCTTCAACCTTTCCCTCTCTACTGGATCTGTCCCATCCTACTTCAAGCATGCTACCATTACTCCTATTTTGAAAAAGCACTCCTTGAACGTGAATGATCTGTCCAACCACCGTCCCATCTCTCTATTTCCTCTTGCCTCCAGGCTTTTTGAAAGAATTGTCTATACCCAACTAACTAAGTTTCTTGACTCCAACGCCTTGCTCGACCCTCTTCAATACTCAACATTGTACTGAGATCACCCTTACTAAAGTTACTAATGACCTACTCACTGCTAAATCCAAGGGCCACTATCCTATGCTAATCCTACGTGACTTTTCTGCTGCTTTTGACACCATGGACCACCCTCTTCTCCCTCAAACTCTTCACGATCTATCCTGGTTCACATCCTACCTTTCTCATTTAACCTCCAGAGTCTCCCTCTCCAGTAACACTTCCCTTCACCTTACCCTCTCAGTCAGTGTATGCCAAGGCTCAGTTCAAGGACCTCTTCTGTTCTCTCTTTACACTACCTCACGTGGCAAACTAATCTTATAATTTTGCTTTCAATATCACCTGTATGCTGATGACACCCTGATCTACCTATTATGTCCCGATCTCTCCCCCCTCTGTCTTAGACCGTATAACTGATTGCCTTGCCTCTGTGTCTAACTGGATATCTGCATGTTTCCTAAAACTTAAACTCTCAAAATCTAAACTCTTCATATTCCCTCCCACCAAAGCTAACTTTCCCTCATCAGTTTCCCTTAATGTCAGTGGTGGAATCATCTCTTTATCCTGTCAAACTTGCTGCCTTGGTGTCATCCTTGACTCTGACCGCACATTCAGTTTGTCTCAAAAAACAGCAACCTTCATTTTAAAAGCATTTCCCACATCCGTCTCTTCCTAATACAAGATGCCACTAAGGTTCTTGTCCATGCCCTCTTTATCTCTCAACTCAATTATTTTAACTCTGTCTTAACTGGTCTCCCTCATACCCATCTTACCCCTCTATAATCCACCCTAAATGCTGCTGCCAGACTTATCTTCCTCTCCCATTGCTTTACACCCCTCTCTGCTTGTGCGCTTCAGGCATAATTTCAAAATCTTGACTCTTACTTTCAAAGCTCTTCATAGCGTTTCCCCTTCTTACATCTCTTTACTCATTTCTAAACACACTCCTTACCGCTCTCTCTACTCATCCAATGATCTCTGTTTGTCATGTCCTTTGGTTACTGGTTCGCTTGGACGCTCATAAGACTTCTCAAGGGCTGCCCTTATCCTCTGGAATGCACTCCCTCGGGCCTATCTGCCTTAACCTCTGCCTTCGATCCTTCAAAAAATCCCTTAACTCCCACTTTCTTAAGGATGCCTACGAACTTATGCCTTAATACTCTTCCTACCATGTGCATTTTACTCATTTTTACCTTTCCTAGTCTGTTTCCTGCAACCCTTATACTAGTGTGGCTGGTCCATCCCTAACAATGACACTTTTACCTCTTGGATAATATACCCTAACGTCTCTATAGTTTTACATTGTTGATAAAATATTCCACATATACTTGTGGATATGCCAACCCTCGAAATTTCCACCAAAAAGCCATAAAAGGTGTTATTCACAGAAAATTTAAACACACACCTAAACACTCACACTAACACAACCATCACCTTGATTTAGCACCTTTCCATAATGACTATATTTAGAGATGGAGCATTGACATTCAATGTTGGCATTGTATAATTGAAGCCCTAAGAAACTGGAAAAAAATAAGAGTTCATTTTTGGAATGCCTTCTGGTTAACATAATGAGGGTTTTTTTTATCCACACCATCATGTTCAACAATTTTAATGGAATACTAAAAAAAAGTTAAGAAGATAAAATTTTGGTCTTGAAAAGTCCATGAGGTAAAGAGAGGCACAAGAGCAAAAAATGATACATTTGAATAGCCTCATCAACGATTATTGATTCATACTGTCACAGGTGATGGATATGTTCATTTTTGTTGTTTTGTATTAATGTTGGATTTTGCCATTTACAACATTAATCATCAGTATAATTGTTGCAAGAGCAAAAATGTTTTTTTAACAGACATTTTAAAAAAAAAATTATCTTGCTGCTGTTAATAACATTGATTTCTAATTACATCAAAATGAAGCCATAATTCACATATTCATGGTTAAATGCACGTGTTTATACAGTAGTAGAAGGAACATTGTTACAGAATGCTTTGTCATTTCTAAATCCAAATATAACACAATATCAGCTGCACTCCAATAGACCACCATGGTTATTTTTCCTTTTTGTATGCCGCTCTGACAAAAACTACCGTATTTGCTCGATTATAAGACAAGGTTTTTTTCAGAGCAATTACTCTTGTAATCGGGGTCGTCTTTTAATCAGACCTCAAATGAGGTCTGACTATTAGACTAAGATCCAGATCCCCCGTATCGCTGGACCCTCCTGTATGGTAACCTCAGCTGCTGCCAGCGTCTATCACCGAGCGCCGGCGAAAGTACCGGCAGCAGCCGAGGTCGCATACGTGCGTACCTACCTACTCCCGGGATAGCCCGCCCACTGCGGGGAAGCAGAGCCGGTTGGGGAGATTGCTCCAGAAGCAGGACCGGGACCCGGCGGCACTGTGCCGTCCCAGACCGGTCCCGTAGGCCTCTTCAATTTTCTGGAGGAGGCGGGGCCTAGCGGGGTCACACAGAGTCATGCCGTAATCCCGTGGGAGCTGCAGCAAGCGCCTGGTGAGGCATCGTGGTGAGTGAAGTGCTTGAGTGGGTATATTAGTGTCTGGGTATCTAAGTGTCTGGGTGGGTAGGTAAGTGTCTGGGTGGGTATATTAGTGTCTGGGTATGTAAGTGTCCCCCTATATGCCACTCTGTCCCATTATATACCTTTTAACGCCCTATATGCAGGAGTGGCATTTAACACAAAATGCTTTTATCTTTGTCCCTAACTTTTTCCAAGGTTTTTACTGGCTCTGGTTAAGTATTGTACTTGTGCTTTATGCCAAATACTCTTAAAACCCAGTGATTATATTTGTGGGTTAAATAAACTTAATGAGTTAAAAAGAGGCAACAAAATATGAACTTTGAGGTGGTTATCCCTTGTAGTGCCAGGGACATGGAAAACATGTTCATCAAACCAATATACTCTATCTAATGGGGAAAACGTGTCTGTGTATTAGGTAGTAAGCATGCATGTAGAGTAGGGTCACTGTATATTTTATAGTATGCTTGTGTTTAAGGTAGTGTAGTTTGCATATGCATTGAGTACAGGGCCGGCCCAAGACATAATGCCGCCTGGGGCTAGGTTTAAAATGCCCCCCCCCCCATTATCTACCCTTCCTCTCCCTCCCTATTATCTACCCTATCCCCCCCCTTTGTACTTACCTTTCAGCAGTCCTGTGGCGAGTCTCCCTGCTTGGTCTCGGTGCCGGCTTGTAATGCTGAGCGCCGGAAATGACATCATCTTCCGGCACTCAGCATTACAAGCCGGCACCGAGACCGAGCTAGAGGGCTCGCAGAGGAGAGTGAGGGGCGCCGAGCTGGTACTGACAACTTCGTAAGCGAAAACCACTTGGCGCCCTCTCTCTCTTCCGCTTTAAAAAAGCAAAGTGCCGCCACTTCAAAAGTGCCGCCTGGAGCAATTGCCCCACTCTGCTCCATGGTAGGGCCGGCCCTGATTGAGTAGTGTGACATCATTGTATAGTTTGGAGCTATATATGTTACTGTGGCTGTGGAGAAAAAGACTGAATTGTTATTATTCGATTAACAAGAACATATTTAGCACACATTTCTATGTACCCTAATGACAATAAAAATGTGCCACATAAAGAAATAAGAGTTTTTCTTTTAAATCTAGATAGACACACTTAAAGATATCTTTAGGATTTTCACAGGTCTCCTGCAGACATATGATGGGTTTATCTGCAATGCACTGTCATGGTCCTATTTATGTGTTAGTTTTGGCTGCTTGATGGATCAAATCAGTTTAAAGAAAGCTGAACATAGCTCCTGCAAGTCTGTGATATAGGGGATTCATAGTGAAGGTTCTGCAAAATCTCACTATGCATATGTAAATGGAAGAAAATGATACTAAAATGATAAATAAAAAGAATGTTCAGCTATCAAATACGTTAAAGCTCATTCCAGGAGGCCTCTTCATATATATGTTAGATTTTCATAAATATATAAAGAAACATATACATTTTTTTCTTTTGTATCATTACACTTCCTAAGAAATTGCAATTTTAAAATTGTTTTTGCAAAGCTGTTATGGTTAGTTCTTAAAAAAAATGGCAAGATTCCAAATTACTTATGAGTAGAATGATAAATAAAATGAGTAAATCAATGCAAATATTCATCATTTCAACATGTTTTGGGTAAAAATAAAATGATGAAGACATTATGTTTCACATATCAAAATATATGTTAGTGATATTGCCAGTAAGTTTATCTGCAACATCTTGAAATTATGTAAGATTTCTCAGAGGAAATCATAAATATAAAATTGATGATATAGCAGTAGTGTTTTACTGCGTTGCAGTCACACTCAACTGTGGGGCTTCCAGTTATAAGTAGTTGCTAAAATAGTTTTTTGTTTAAAAAAAAAGTTATTTTAGTCTGAACTAGTAGGCTATTTACAAGGCATGCATTGACAAAATACATAATCACTTTGTTATGTTGAGTATAAACTGGGCTGATGGATTACATTTCAAATTACCATAACACTTCATTTTTTTTGTCAACCATGCATATAATAAGCAAATAATAATTGTGATTTTTTACTGATCTTCAAAATTAAAAAAAAACTCAAGCATTTTTACAGAAGACACGGGGTCAGATTGCTTTTTTATTGTGCCAAGATTGCAAAAGTATTTTTTAAAACCCTTTTTTTTGTCCCATTATTGCAAGGGTTGTTTTTAAAACCTTTTTTAATGAACAGCTAAGATAGAATTTTTAGGCTAGGTTTCCACTTGGGTTTTTGTCCTGCGTTTTTTTTCTTGATGAAAAACGCCAAGAAAACTGCCACTGCATTTTCCTACGTTTTGGCGTTTTTTCTGGAGTTTTTTTTCTGGCGTTTTAGCCTTCCTGTGGAAATTGCTTTTTTTGACCTTAGGCAGTTTTTCCAGCCTTTACAAGTTAGAAGTTTCACCCAGCTAAAAGGGATTAGGATAAATGGCAAGTATCTGCCCTCTCCTGATGTCATTTCCTTGGTAGAGTTCTACTTAAACACGCCCCGGCGGACCCTTTTGTCTCTTTTCTGTGGTTTGGAAGGCATGTTTTATTCCGAATGTCTGCTCCTCTAGGAAGATTGGCCCCAAATGATGGTGCAAATTGTTTGCTGTTGCTTTTGGCACGCAGGGTCCAGTTGGGTATGTTTGTTTGTAATGGCATGTTTGTTCTAAATGGTGTAAAATTCTATATGAACTTTGTTTTGTGTGAAACTGTTTGTTTCCAGCCTATTTCTCGTAGGACACACAGATACTGAGTCCATCCTCTGCATTGTAACTGTGGAAAAAAACGCCACAAAAAACCCCAAGGCAAAAAACCCACATAGCCTTTTCATGGCGTTTTTTCTCTCCCATAGACTTCTATTGGAGAAAAACGCCACGATTTCCTTGCAAAAAACGCCAGAGTGTCAACATGCTGCGATTTTGAAAAACTGCCACAGAGCCCAAAAATGCAGAAAAACGCCAAAAAGGACTGAAAAAACACCAAACAGAAAAACGCCAAGTGGATATGGTATTGTGCAATTTCCTATTGAAGAACAGCTAACATCTGGCTGCAGCGTTTTTTCACAAAAAAAAACGCTGTGTGGCTGAATTGGCGTTTTTATGGGCTTTTTTAGCACAAAAAAAAAACAAGTGGAAACCTAGCCTTATGTAATGACGCAGATAAGCACACACCCTCACAGACACATAAAGTACATTTTATTTTACAGAAATTGTTAGGAGAACTTGGGAACCACACTGATTTATAATATATTTATATTATAATACTGCATACATACTTTCATTACCAGCCATGAGCAGTCTCAGCCAATTAACCCCCTCCATTACGAGACCTAAGCAGTCTTAGACAATGAACTCCTTCTATTACAGACATGTGCTGTCTCAGACAATTAACCCTTTACATCACCAGACATTACATAAACATACAGACACGTGTAGTCACAAACACATATCTGTTGCCTACACCGACCTCTGTGTGGAGGGACACAGCCGATCAAGAGAGGCTTCTTAATTCTATTTTAACTCTCTTAGCTGGTCTCCCTCATACCTGTCTCGCTCATCTACAACCCACCCTCAATGCTGCTGCCAGACTTATCTTCCTCTCCCATTGCTTTACTAACACCCCACCTTTCCTAGTCCGTTTCCTGCAATCTTTATACTAGTATGGCTGGTCCATCCCTAACAATGACACTTTTACTTCTTGTATAATATACCCTAACTTATCTATAGTTTTACATTGTTGATAAAATATTCCACATATACTTGTGGATATGCCAACCCTCGAAATTTCCACCATAAATCCATAAAAGATGTTATCCACAGATAACACGATTGTGAAAATTTAAACACACACCTAAACACTCACACTAACACAACCATCACCTTGTGTCACGAACCGGGTGAGCAGGTCTGATAGGAGCCCAGGTGCAGGGGATACGAGGGGCTCTGTCTGTACCCCACGATGTATGATGGCTTGGGGTTGGTACAGACAGGCGCAGGAAATAAATCAAAGACAGAAGATGCCGATTAAGAGTTGTATTGTATATGATGGTACAACAATATATCAACAAGGAAAGTCACTTGGCAGGAAGCCCTCGGGATGGGGCACACACGGCAGGAAGCCCTCGGGATGGGGAACACACGGCAGGAAGCCCTCTTGCAGGGCACACGGCAGGTTGCCCGCTTGCAGGGCACACGGCAGGTTACCCACTTGCAGGGCACACAGCAGGTTGCCCACGGCAGGTTGCCCACTTGCAGGGCACTCGACTTGGGAGTCCACTTAGTGGGGCGCTGGCTGCAACTCAGGAACAAATCAGGAACCAAAGCAGGAACCAAAGCAGGAACCAAACAGGCAGTCCTATAACGTCAATGTCAAGGGCCAGACTGCAGGGCTGGGCAGGTTTATAAAGGCTGGCTTGATCAGGTAATCAACTGCAGCTGGACCTGATAATCAGTCTGAGTGGTTCTGAGTGGCGAGGGCGGCCACTAGTGGCTGGAAACATGAAATGAGTAGCACCAAGTTAAAACAAGTCCATACAGCGAAGGGTGAACGTTACACCTTGATTTAGCACCTTTCCATAATGTCTATATTTAGAGATGGAGCATTGACATTCAATATTGGCATTATTTAATTCAAGCTTTAAGAAACTGGAAAAAATAAGAGTTCATTTTTAGAATGCCACCAGATTAACATAATGAGTTGTTTTTTTTATCCACACCGGCATCATGTCTTCTTAATTCCCAGCCCAGTTGAGAAGTCTCTCTTGATTGGCTGAGACATACTTCAATCTAGTGAGGCCTCGTCCAGAGTTTTTTCATATTGCTTCCTGAGTGGGCTCACCAGGACATCCGTGCAACTGTGATTTCCACCTGATGGCGGCCTTGATTTTGTGTGTTCATTCAAATCCCCAATAATGGGAGGAAACCAACAAAGTAAGTGAAAATGAATGGCAAAACCGCCAATTGGCGAAAGGTTTACAGAAAATGTGTGAGAGGGAGAGATAACTCTTCTATAGGAGGCAAACAAATGAACAAAACTCAACAAAATTTTACAAAACAGGTGCTAATAAGCTCAAAGAGTTAATTTGTACAATATTGTGAAGTCACTATAAGTGTATTTACGTGAGTGCTGTCAACTAAAGGTCAAACTCCACAAGTTGGCCCAAATAGAAGTGAATAAAAAAAGGAAAATAAGTGGCGCACATCTGGAAAAAAAAATAACTTATACTTCCCAATATGTGCTTGTTTCTGGTTTTCAAAATCTCAAGCAGGGAGATGAAAATGAAATGAAATAAAACTTATAGTGTAGCAATTTTTAGAAATCAAATGAAGTATGTTAGTGAATATAGCTGGTAGAATGGCCCCTTACTTTAGTAGAGCAGTTTCTGCTTAGATTGGTAGGACAACCCCTTGAAGTGGATTCCACAGTAGAAAATCAATCCTCCAGGAAGGGGTTACAAATTTTACAAGAAACTGTCTTACGTGAACAATGCCCCGAACAATTGAGATCTCTGAAGACCCAAGATTGAGAATTGTTGACTTGCATAAAGCTGGGAAGACTTACAAAAGTACCATATTTGCTCGATTATAAGACGATGTCTTTTCAGAGCAAATGCTCTGACAAATACCCCTCGTCTTATATTCCAGGTCGTCTTCTAATCAGACCTTAAATAGAGGTCTACAAGACTAAGATCCAGATCCCCCGCAGCTCTGCAGGGGATCTGGATTCTCTTCTATGGCAGCCTCTGCTGCTGCCGGCACTTCCTCTGGGGACTTCTATGATGGAGCACCGGCGTCACATGACCTTCCGGTGCTCCATCAAAAGGTATAAGGTATAAGATACCTTGACTAATTTAACTCAATGCATTAGCGAATACCGCCATGAAGAACATTTTAATTGTGAGGCCATTTAACTGTAGGTCAAAATTGACCATTAAAGAACTGTGCACTTTTCCTAGTAAAAAACCTAGTCTTGACTACTTACATTAGCAGAAACTCTACATGAGAGTGTATTAATTGTAACCTTGGAAGTTTATAAAGGGTACATTCTGAACACATTTAATTATTGTATCTGCAGTGTTAATATGGGTAAATATTGTTCATTCAAATCCAATGGCAGTGTTATTTATGGCAAAATATCTACTTGGTTAAATACGTGATTTCAAATTTGAACCCAGAAAGTATTCAACTTAATTGCATACAGTAATTAAGAGTGTTTATAGTGATTGCATTCAGTAATCAAAGCCAATCTCCTCTCTTCCAACAAGTATCAAGAAGATGCTAAGCAAATAAGTCCAACATAGTATCATTTTTAATTTTGAATAAACGGCTTCACAAAATAACCAATCAGTAAGATGTATAAGCACAGAGACAATATTATACAGAGAAACTGTACTCTTACTGTGGAATACATATCTAAAGTAACTTACCCAAATATGAATATTGGTTTCATAAACAAGATTTACAAACGTCTAAATGCAATCACTAAAAAACGATTCAATAGTTTGTGTGTTCTTATCAGTAACCGTACAGTATATTTTTGGATACTAGTGCCTTTCAGTACTGTGCACATATTTTTATTTATACAGTACCAATTGGTATATTTCTTTCTTCATTGCTGATATTACAGTCTTGATAAGGTACAAGAAATAGTTAAGTTCTCATATTTCTTAGGACCAGCTCTGTCCATGAATTTTGTATTATCATACCTGGAACTCCTTAGAGCTGGTTGTTCACTGCTCCTTCTCTCTTGCTTTACATGGGTGGCAGTAAGGGAATGTTGCTATATTAAGAGTGTGACAAGTTGAGAGTAGGCAGGAGTAGTTGGAACCTTGGCAGACAATGGCCATGATAATTCTCAGCCCAAAAATGAAAGACACTAACCGAGAGCCCAGAGCATTTTTACAAATAGACTTGGAAGAAGATTTACCAGCTCTGTGTCTCGTCAATTATCACTGAAATGTATTATTATCATTAATATATATCAGCATCCCTATTGTGTATTTGTGTTATTGTCACTTTTAAAAATAAATATATATATGGCGTTTGTGTTTAAGGCTTCTCTACTTTTACATATATTTACCTCCATCAGTTACTCAGTTTGTTTTCTCTAATACAAAACTCATGAACTCTTAAAAGATTGCACTGACATTGCATTAAAGATAGATATTTTATTAAATGTCATACATAAACTATTGTATTTTTAAACATCTATAACACCACATTTCACTCCACAGTTATTCTTTTTTATTCTTATAAATAAAATGTTCCATCATTCTCTGAATTGGGAAGCTTCTTTTAGTGAAGTTAGAGGCATGCGTTTTGTTTGTTTCTTAACAGTATTTTGTTAAACTTCAAGGTTGTTTTGGGACATAATAAACTTATCAAAGAAAAAAACAGTCTGCAGTCAATCAAAAAACAAACTTACATCTGAGACTGTGCTGGAGTCGACATGCACCTTGATTTCCTGCCAGAGAGCCAAAGGCTAGCTTTCAAACAGGCATTTTTGCATTGCTCATGAAGATGTAGAAGGGATATACAATGGAACTCCTGGTGCCATAAGTAAATAATAATGATGCCACAAAAGCAAATGTAACTGAAATACATTGCAGGAACATGCCGGAGGTGTAGAAGAAGGAACATATTATGTTCAAGTTTCACCAATAAGTTATTATTTAAAATCTGTTTTTGCCAGTGGAGCTGTATTCATACATTTCTAGAAGCAAATAAAAAAGAGGAATATAGCTTCATGTTTGTATAATATTAATTATGTTATTAAGAAAATACGGCTCATTGCCAGCTGTTAGACCGATGGCAATGTTGGGTTCTGAAGCACTGGCATAACAATTGACTAACCCATGGAACACTGGCTTTGCCTAAAAAAGCACATGACTATGTAGCCCATGTATTAAGTGCAATATTAATATTAGAGATTACTGATTTCTAGGGTCAGTTTCAAACCCAGGAGGCAAACCAAGCAAACACAAATGTATTATGATAACGTCTTAGATCCAGTAAATAAATTCATATTTGTAAATTCCATGTCATCATCTATGCAATAGGCTCCTAGAATTAAGCTGATGTATATATTTATATGATACATACATGTGGTAAACTTGATATCCATGACACCCAAGGGCGATTTATTTTTCCTCCATAGAACAGAAAGTACAAATATTAGCATCTAAGTGCTTTTTTCCACATTAAATATGAACTAGGTTTAATAAAAAATATTTTTTATGATGGAAAAGATGCCAAATGAAACCATGTGTTACTTATTTCCATCACATGAAATGGTTATAAATGTTTAATAACTCAGTGTTTCATTGCTTATAAATAATTAATCAGCAATAATTTATGTATAATTATTTGGGGGATTTCATTATTCCTCTACTCGTATATTTTTTTCATGTTTACTGTTTTAATACCTCTTAAAATGTTTTTTTATATCATATAGTTTCAATGTGATTTTCTAAAAAAAAAATAATAATAAACCAACAGAAATATACTGTTTTGGTAAATGCAGCCCTTATTTAGAGTATTAAGGGGTTAACGACCAGTAAAGGGCCATGCACGTTACGCAAAATCAGTCAGTTAATGACCAATGATGTACCTGGTATGTCACGGCATTAAACTAGCGTAGATAGCGATCTACAAGAGATTTTGCCTCTTGCAAGATGGCAGCATCCTTTAAAAAAATAAACAAGTTTCCAAGATGGTTTCTCTAGGGCCTCCTGAGAACTCTGGTACTGCATTCAACCATCCAAGTATAAAAAAAATTAAAAATTGAAAAAATAAAAGTAGTTAAAAAATAAATAAATAAAAATGTGGTAACATTTAAAAATAATTATACAGTAATGTAACCATCAGGGGAACCACTCAATTGCAAAAAAATGTAAAACAGTCCAAAATATCGTTTATAGGAAATTAGATGATATGATCTGATGATATTCAATATATAACATGTGTGGGTACACTAAATGAGCGAGAAAAGAAAATAAAGCTAAACAGGAACACTGCAAAAATGTTAAAACAGCCTCAGTCACAAAGGGTACAAAAAACAGCCTGCTTCTTAAGGGTTAACATATGCTAATTGGCAGTAATTTCCTACTTGCATTTGCCATTGAGAAGCAACTTGTAGATTCACATATCTGGATTTGCTTGGCTTTCTTAACATGCATTAACTGAATTCTCCTGAATCTAAGTGTATTGCAAACTTTAGTGAGTTTAGGAGATGGAATTTTTGGGTGCCCTATTAGTAGACTAGTGTGGGGGACAATGGAATGCTTATATGTGTATGTGCACACACACACACACCTAAATATATATCAAGAGAGAGAACTGCACAAAAGTCTTAGGCAGTTGTGAAAAAAATGCAATAAAGTATAATAATAGTATATTTAATCATTTTAAAAAATGTTAAGTGAGTGAACAGAAGAAAAATATAAATCAAATATTTGGTGTGACCAACTTTGCATTTGCACAATGTCAGGGATTTTGTAGGCACAGTATGATTAAACAATAATACCAACCATTTGCTAATGGTCATCGATTTAACATGTAGGTTGCAACACAATCATCAACTGAAACAGAAACATCTCTGTAAGGGGAATAAAACTGGGTGAGGAACAGCTAAACTCAGGAGCGTAACTAGAAACCACAGGGCCCTGGTGCGAAATTTCAGGGCAGACAGGCGTTTCCAGATGTTCTGTCTAAGCTCTTTTAAGGACACAGAAAGACACTCAATGTTGAGGACGGCAAATGCAATGGTCGGCCAAGGAAACAAATCATGCTTACTTGAAGAAATTCGGTACAAACAGATATCCACTATTAGTGAACAATGTCCCCCAAAGTTCAGAAAGAAAAAAGCAAATACAGTTTATATCTAATGTGAGCGCTGGTTCATATTATAGAAAAAGTAAGGTTGCAAGTATTTTTTTTCTATTGAAACCATTTTTATAAATACAATAGGACCGTCTGCCTAATGTTGTGTAGGTGCCCCTTTTGCCACCAAAACAGCACTAAATTCAACTAGACCTCTGAAGGTGTGCTGTGGTATCTGGCACCAAGACATTAGCAGCAGATCAGTTATGTCTTGTAAGTTGTGACGTGGGGCCTCCATTGATGCATCTAGGTGCCTTGATGCACTGTGTGTTTTGACACCTTTCCATTCTAACCAGCATTAACTTTTTCAGCAATTTGAGCTACAGTAGCTTTTCTGTTGGATTTGACCACACTGGGCAGTCTTCGCCCACCACATGCATCAATGACCCTTGGCTGCCCATGACCCTGTTCTTTTATTTCTTCCTTGGACAACTTTTGATAGGTACTGACCACTGCAGACCGGGCACACTTCACAAGAGCTGCAGTTTTGGAAATGCTCTGACCCAGTCGTCTATCCATCACAATTTGGCCCTTGACAAAGTCCCTCAGCTCCTTACAATTGCATAGTTTTCCTGTTTCTAACACAACAACTTTAAGAACAAAATTTTTACTTGCTGTCTAACTTTTCCCACCCAATGACAGTTGCCATGATAACAAGATTATCAGTGTTATTCACTTCACCTGTCAGTGGTTATAATGTTATGGCTGATTTGTAAATGTATATAAATTATGCATAGCCTGTGCTCTATATCATGGTGATTTTCAATATTATTTTTATTAAAGCAGAATTATTTTAACCCCTTGATGACAATTGCCGGTCCGGGCACGTCACCGAAATTCAAGTCATTAACGACAATTGACGTGCCAGGACCGGTATGTCTTTAAACGGGTGCAGAAAGCGATCTATTTTCGCTTTCTGCACCGAAATGGCGTTGCTGTAATGCTTTGACCTCGAGGCATTCAGCACCGCTATGATCGGCACAAAGGGGCCATACTTTGTATGGCGGCGGACACCCGTTTTAAAAGCCCTAAACTTAAATGGTGTTGCTGGAATGCCTCGATCAGGAGGCATCCAGCGACACCAAACACTTACCTTGGGATGGACTGTGACCGCTCCGGAGAGCGGTCACAGCCGCAGCTGCCGGTGATCTTCGCCATCAACAAGATGGCAGCAGCCCGGGAAAAAAACAATAAAGACGAAAAAGTTTGCTAGATGGTCTCCAGACCCTCTAGAGAACTCTGGCTCCACTTGCAGGTTGAATACAGGTACTGCATTCAACCATGCAAGTCAATGGAGCTCAGCTTTCTAATCACAGTGTGATTAGTAAAGATAAATTAAAAATAAAATAAAATTAATAATAATTAGAAAAAAATAGTAAAAAAAAAGTAAAATGTAAAAATCATTTCCCACTGATGTCAGGGGAACCTTCAAGTTGAAAAAAAATGTAAAAAAAAAATGTAAAAAAAGGCCAAAAAAAAAAAATATATATATATAAAATATATATTTTTGTGAGCAATTCCTAAACACATATTGGGGTGTCGTGTGACAGCGGCATATACCAGGAGCTGTAAATTCATACATAAAGTAGGTGTGTGTGGGAAAAATACACACACAAAAATATTACTGCAAACTTTGAAAAAATGCTGGTGGTAAAATGTGTGCATGCAAAGAGTTAAAATACCAGCATTTAAAATACCCTGTGGTGTCTAGTTTTCAAAAATATATGGTTTTGTTGGGCACACTGAAATGGCCCGGCTCAAAGATGTACCAAATAGGGCATGGGCAGTGGATCCCCAAATGCCAAAGTTCAACATTGAAAAATGTGCATGCCCCAAATGTGGCCCTTTTGCCCCCAAACAGCTAGGCAAAATCATTCATGTGAGGTATCGCTGTACTCAGGAGATGTTGCTAAACACATATAGTGTTTTATGATAGTGACATATACCAGAACCTGTTTATTCATACCTGAAGTAAAATGTGTGTGAAAAAACAAATGCAAAAAAATTACTACCATAAAGTTTGACAAAGGCTGATGGTAGAATAAGTGCTTGGAAAGGGTTAAAATACTAGCATTTGGAATACCCTGAGCTGTCTAGTTTTCAAAAATATATGACTTGATGGGGTAAATTGCATTGGCCGGGTTCCAAGATACCCGAAATGGCACATGGGGGGAAGAATTACCAGATTTGGAAAAAATGGCTTTGAAATAGAAAAACGCTACCTGTACTTATTGCTCCATAACGTGCAGAAAAAAGCAAAAAAACATAAAAACATTGGGTATTTATAAACTCAGGACAAATAGTAGAATCTATTTAGCAAGTTTTTTTATTACCTTTTATAGATGAGTAAAAGATTTTTCAACTAAAACAGTCATTTTTTTCTAAATGTTTCACCATATTTTATACTTTTTTTAATAGTAAATAATATGATACAATCAAAACAATGTCATCTAAAGAAAGCCCTTCTTGTTCTGAAAAAAACAATATCTAATGTGTGTGGGTTCAGTAAACGGGAAAGAAGAAAATTACAGCTAAACACGAGCAGCGCAGAAATGTTAAAACGGCCATTGTCACGAAGGGTACAAAAAGTAAAATCAGCCTTTGTCACGAAGGGGTTAATAAAGATAGCAAATAAATTAAACCACAACTTAGTAGTTATCAAAATAACCCTGAAGGAGCAGTTTCTGGAACATTTGGGTATGTGCTCTCTAAATCATTTGAGGCTGTTATGTAAAAGCATCGTTTGACTTGTAAAAATAACCTTGAACAAATATTTTACATAATGTGTGCAATGATTAATTTGTAATCTTTAATGGGCATAATACTGTAAGTACGTCCATTGTGGTCCTAAGTATAATGCCTGTATATCTAATGGTACAAACAAAAATGTCAATAAATAATAATGGATTAACACTATCCAAATGTTTCATGTCAAGTGAGGATTTCAAAGTGGTAACACTTAGCCACTTTGAATGAGTAATGAATCAGTCCACTAAATTGTATATACACTTTCTTGCCTTTTACCAGAAAATACTTCTTTTTTTACTGCAAATAATTAATGAAATATAATTAGCCCACAAGACATGTGGGTCATGGAGTCTTATTGTGATTCAAGAGTCTTTCTAATATTTGCTTTTTAAATTGAAAACACATATTACTCTTTAATCATGGATTGATGGATTATAATCTAGACAAAATGTCTAGACAATGTGACTTCATATTATAAAGTTTGTTGTTTTCTCTGAGAATGCTTCAAAAGGTTTAAGTAATCTGACATCTGAGGACTCTCCAAAATGCCAAATAGATCGATAAAAGACGAAAAGAAAATAATTAAAATGATTCTATGCAGTCTTCCTACCAACTTACCTATCAATTTGTTCTTTTCTACCATTACTTTGCAACTACTATTTAGGTGTATTATTTAGATGTAGATACTCAATTCCCAGAAATTAACTATTGATGTCTAATAAAACAGTTATTTGGTTATACAAACCAAATCTTAATTGTCTGCTCCAGCACATTTTAGGGATCATAGTTTCATTTGTACCCCTTTTAAATGCTGCGGAGTAATGATCTATGTACACATTGATTGATCTATCTGTCAATTGATCAAGCTACTTATGTGTTTCTTGTGTTTGTTTTTTGTTTTTAGGAGCAGTTCATCATTTAAAAATATGCAATATAAGCATGTTTTCATATGCATTAAACAATAGTCTTTGAATAGGTGAGATCTGACAAGACTTAGAAGGGATCACTGTCATCATCTCTGTGAAGAGGAGTTTGGTACACTATTACATCATGAAATGAGGCTTATCAAGATACCATTTTTTTTTTTTTAAACTTCTTTATTGCACGGAGAAGACAAAGCATACAGCATAAAAACAATGGTACATATAGACATGGTGACAGACTAGATGCATACAGGTACAAGTAATGCACAATTCCAAAAACACATACAGTGTAGGTAAAAAACACTTCCTCAATCACAGAACACCGGGCCACAACACAGATACGTCCTTTCCCGCAACGAGATCAGAACCCCGGTATGGGGCGAATACCTTTGAGGACCTGAAGACAATACCACTCCGTGGTATTGAACGTTTGAAACAGTGACAACCTGGTGGCGCTATCAAGTGTTGCGATAAATGGGGACCAGCGATTGAAAAGATATTTGACCTTGCTCTCCTTATGAAGGACAGCTTCAAGCCAGTCCATATGAAACAAAAATTGCAGTCGCGACAGAACCAGAGGAAGCAACGGAGGTTGAGGATCAATCCATTGGGACAATATTGCCCGTTTTGCCACTGCGGAAAGTATGAGCAAGAGAAATTTAGCCCTCGTTACAGGTGGGGGAATGTGGTCAGAGAATATGCCAAGAATAGCCCATTCAACAGATATTACAAAACAAATGCCCAGAGTGTTGTTGATGTATGTTTGTAGGGCATCCCAAAATGGGGCAATAGAGCTGCAAGACCACAAGCCATGCAGACGATCGGCCTCAGGTAATTGACATTTTAAGCATCGGGAGTGATCTGCTAAGCCCATTAAAAAACGTTTAAGGGTGACATACGCTCTATGCACAATCTTGAGGAACATTTCACTATAGTCCCTAGAAACCAGGACTTTAGAATTGAACATATACGCCCGAAGAATCTGGTTCGAAGTTAGATTTGAAAATTAGCCCTCCAGGAGGGAAGACCTGCGTCGTGGGACTCCCAGTCGATAACAGGCCTGATCAGACTATAGATTGTTGACATCTTGAGCATTATGACAGGGGACAATACCGTTACCTGGTCTAAGGGACTGTTAGAATTAGCCCCAGAGAGATAAGGAAGCAGGGTATTAACATAATGACGAATTTGAAAGTAGTGAATAGGGTGAACGTTAACAGTAGGGAATTTAGATTGGAGCTGCAAAAAGGACAACAATTTACCCCCACGTGGGTCCAGAAAATCGCCAACAGTGCGACCCCCCACCCGGACCAGGCGTCGAAAGACAACATCCTCCCTCCCATGCTGAAATTGCGGGTTACGGATCAATGGCAGGAATTTAGAGTAGTGGAGCTCCAGGCACAGGCGCCGTCTAACACGCCCCCAAGCCTTTACAGTGTGATACAGCAATGGGTTGGAGACAACCTCTGGGGGTAGGTCAACTTTAGATAGATGCAGGAGAGAGGCCAAAGAAATGGTAGGAGATAGGCGTTGCTCCAGGGTCACGTTGGTGAATTTAGACCCTCCCCGCAACCAATCAGCCGCAAAACAATAGTTAGATGCCAGATTATAGTCCAATAGATTAGGCAGATTCACCCCTCCATTGCGAGCAGGCTGTTGGAGTTTAACCAGGGAAATTCTAGCTTTTTTATTCCACCACAGGAATTTACGCAGTAGTGCATTATGATGTTGGATATCTTTTCTTCTTAAGGTAAGAGGCAACATATGGATCAGATATAAAAGTTTGGGGAAAAAGGCCATTTTGTACAAGTGGCATCTTCCCAAGAAGGAGAGGTTAAATTTGGACCAGGTTTTGAAAGAATCCTCCATTTGACGCAACAGAGGAGAAAAGTTTAGTTTGTAAAGGTGTGCCAAATTTGTAGGGATAATGAGACCCAAATATTTCAAAGAGGGAAGTTGGGTCCAATTGAAGGGGAACGTCCCTCCCCAGCCACGTTTAGCCTGAGGAAAAATGGGAAGCGCCTCTGTTTTGAGCTTATTTATGAGAAATCCTGAGGCTTTATGAAAACAATCAAATAGATTAAGAAGGAATGGCATTGCCGCTTTAGGGTTGGAAAGATATAATAGAAGATTGTCAGCAAAGGCTGCGATTTTGAGCTCAACATCACCTATTCGGATTCCCTCAAGCTCAACGGAATGCTCAACAATACGTATGAGGGGCTCAAGTGCTAGGTTAAAAAGAAGAGGGGACAGAGGACAGCCCTGACGAGTACCCCTGCCTAGAGAGAACCAGCGGGAATTCACATTATCCGCTGTAACTTGAGCCATAGGCAAATGATACAGTGCTCGAAACATCTGTATGAAGGGTAAACCAAAATGATGGAAGTTAAAGAAACTAACAAGATAAGGCCAGGAAATTCTGTCAAAAGCCTTATCAGCGTCACAACTAATTACAATAGAGGCTTTACTATTTGTAAGTTTAGCAGTAAAGATTGCCGAAATAAGGCCTGTAATATTTCGTGTAGAGTGGCGACCCTTAACAAAACCCGTTTGAGAGGGGGAGGTAAGCTTCATTAAAACAGGTTGTAGTCGAGAAGCCATGATTTTGGCATATATTTTAAGATCCTGGTTCAGCAGGGAGATGGGGCGATAAGAGGATAGCAGGGCAGGGTCCCTGTTGGGTTTCGGAATAACTATAATGCGTAAATTCCTTTGGGGGTATCTTTCCTTGTAGAAATCCATTAAAAACATCAGTAAGATGTGTCGGTAAGTAAGCAGAGAGTAATTTATAGTCCTGGGGATTTACCGTTAGGGAGGGATTTTATGGCAGCAGCAATTTCTGAGGGGGTAAACGGTTTAACCAAACGTTCACGGTCGTCAGGCGTCAATTTAGGAATATCAGCCTGCCGAAACAGGTGAAGCATCATATCAGGATCATTAGATTCTGAGGAATAGAAATCCTCAAAATAGTCAGCAAAGAGCTGTGTGATTTTATCGGGTTCAATCACAACCGCCTGAGAACCGTCACGAAGCTGAGTTACACTATGATATTTGGATTTAGAGTGGCGGATAAGGGTACCCAAAAGCTTACCGGGCCTATTGCCCCAGCGAAAAAAGGCGTTGCGCGTGTAATTATAGGAAAGCTATGCCTTCTCAGTAACCCAGGCATCATAGAGAGATTTAACCTCCTTATATGTTTTAAGGGTAGCAGGACTAGGATGAGTTTTATGAGCAACATACGCCTTAGAGAGATCCTCCGTAAGTCGGATAAGTTTAGCATCGGCCTCTCTCCTGCGTCCCACCACATATGCAATGATGTGGCCCCGTAGAACTGGTTTGGAAGCACCCCAGAATAAGTCAGGGTCGTCCAGATGGACATGGTTATCATCAGCATAGTCATTCCATTTGGCAATCAGGAATTGCTTAAACGCTTCCGAAGTATATAGATAGCTAGGAAACCTCCAATTACGGGACATCTGATATGGGGAATTTAAAGAGACCTCCATCCAAATGGGAGCATGGTCAGAAATCACTATTTGGCCTATGTGGGCATCCCTTAACCTATGAAGAAATAATTCAGGAAGGAACAGGTAGTCCAGCCTGGAAAACGAGTTATGGGGATGAGAGTAAAACGTGTATTGTTTATCCGTTGGATTAAGAAACCTCCAAGCATCCCGCAAATGGAGGTGATCCAGCATGGGCAGGGAAGAGAGTTCAAGAGGGCGGGAGGAAGGACCAGAGACATCCAAAGAAACATTAGCCACTAAGTTAAAATCACCCCCCAAAATAACGTTAGGGGCCGAAATCTCCAGCAATAACGAATAGACTTTGGCCAAAAAAGCGGACTGGCCCGAATTTGGAGCGTATAAATTGACAGAAGTAAAAGGCTCATTAAACAATTTGACTGTAAAAACAATGTATCGCCCTTCCGGGTCAGCAATCTCTGATTCGACAATGAAAGGCAACTTTTTGGAAAGTAAGATCGTGGCACCTCTAGATTTCTTGGTGTACATAGCGGAGTAACAAGCGCGCAGCCACGGCGCCTTTAGGGTGTTTTTAACAGGGTCACACCAATGAGTTTTCTGGAGATAAATAACATCCGGGCGCAAACGTTTGAGATGGGTGAGACCTTTTTTACGCTTAACAGGGGTGTTTAAACCTTCTACATTCCACGATACAATACGCAAGGAAGATGGTGCATTACACCTAGTATCGGGCGGCATCATAGCTATTATGGCTACGGAGCCAGGTTTTCACCCGATGCCCCGCGGAGGAAGAGATAAAACATAGAATAAGCCGGAACAGGTCGGTCTAGGGAGGTCCCAGCCAGCCCCCCCAAACACCCTACAGACGAGACATAAAATGGAATCATACATCACCATTTGAAAAGAGCTATGCTTCTCCCATTTTTTGTTTTTTTGCATAAACCAGAACTCGGCACATGTAATTTTGTGCCTAGAAACACAACAAAATAACCAAAAACAATAACAGTAAACAAGAGCCAATAAAACAGAGGATGACCGAAAATGATGGCTCGAAAGATACAGAGCCAGGCACCAACTGTTGTCTGAGATCTCAAGCCCTAGGGGAGACAGACGGAGAGGAGTTAGGCAAAGAAACAGGGCGAGAGCGAGAAGAAGGAGGGGGGAGGCCCCGGGCACCGTAGAACCATCATCTGGAGAGGGAGAAGACCTGGAGCCAGCACGAAGAAATTCCTTGGCTGCAGTAGGGGTGTCAAAAAAGTAGGTACGCCCCTCATGGGTAATCCTGAGCTTAGCCGGGTAGAGGAGAGCAAATTTCACTCGTTTATTGTAAAGTTCCGAACAAATCTCAGAGAACTGCCGACGCTTGACTGATACGGCTGCATAAAAATCTTGAAAGAGTAACAGTTTATGAGTGTGATAAAAGAGAGACGTAACCTTCCTGTAAGCGTCCAGAACCTTGACCTTGTCAGTATAGTTTAGGACACGAAAAATCACCGCCCTAGGACGAGATGTAGTGGAGGCAGGAAGCTGACCAATGCGATGCACTCGTTCAATGACCAATTCACCCTGAGGAAACACCAGGCCCAAGGACTGGGGAAGCCAGGTCATAACTAGGTCGTGTAACGCTGTGCCCTTAACCTCCTCAGGCAGGCCAACTAGGCGCAGGTTGTTGCGTCTGCTACGATTTTCAAGATCATCAATACGTTCCTGCAGAGATGAGATTAGTAGATCTTGCGAACGGAGGGATGCAGCCATGGAGACGTTCTCATCTTCCACATCAGAGACCCTGGATTCTAGAGTAGTAATCCTCTGGCCCTGAGAGACCAATTCAGCAAGAACGCCATTGATAGAATCAGACAATTTGTCAAGCTTGACGTCCAAGAGCGGGGATATAACTCCAACAAGGTCTTGAGCCGTCAGCGGATCTTTTAAGGAACCGCCGGACACAGGTTGCCCCTCTGCCGCAACAGCGTTTGACCCAAGGGAAGGTGGAGGCCTAAGGGTCGCCGTGGATTTATCTCTGGTCTTGCTTTGTCGAGTGGATGTTTTAGGCGGCGGATCCATACATTTTTCCATGTGTAGACAAGAAGCCGGGAGGAACTCCCCCCCAAGAGTAGAAGAGAAGAGGGTAACAAAAGAAAGAAAAGTAACACAGGGGTAGACACAGAGCGTATAGCCGGGTCACAAATCTCTTGATAATAGAAAACAGCAGAGCATATATGAACACAGATCAATATACTATGGAAACAGTGAGCTCTGCAACCCCAAATCAAAGGAAGGATAACACAACCCCCAGAAACCCCTACCCCGCCACCCCATCTAACTAGAGCCCAACCTATACCCGGTCTAAATAAATGAGGAAAATGTCAGTAAGACAAAGCAGGAGCAGTCACAACGGTATGCAGCCTCTTGAACTTGAAGATTGGTGAAAGTCGATGCTCCTGGATATGCACTTCCCCCAAACCCTGCCCAAACCTCCCAACCTAACTAGAACCCACCCTGAACCCCCACCTAACTAATGATGAATCTCAATAATGCGAAGAGCCAAGTAGAAAGTAAAAAAAAAATATATATATATATATATATACCCGAAAAAAAAACCCTTCCCAACCCACCCAACCTAACTACAACCCTCCCGTACCCTTCACTAACTAGTTGCCAAGAAAATAACTAAAACAGCGTAAGGAGAAAAAAAAAAGAAAATAACAAAATAAATCCAGCCCTGCAGGAGCACCGCCGGGCCTACCTGACCGATCTCAAAGGTCAGCCCCTGGAACAGGTGTAATGGCGCAGAGCCGTGGAGGAGTCGTAGAGAGGGCTAGGAGGTACAGCCGTTGAGATGGCTTAGCCGGCGACGTGAGTCTCCCAGGGACAAGCGGAGGAGCCCTCGAGGCAGCAGAAGACCCAAGCAGCGCTCGCGGGGAACGGAGGCAGCCCCAACCCCGTCGCCCGCCACCGGGGCCAATGCCAGATGAGTGCAGGCTACAGGAGCACCTCGGTCGTGGCACGTACCACAGTTCCCTGATGCAGGTAAGTTCACGGGCCCAGTCCCGGCAATCACGTCGTCCACCGGCCAGGAAAGCGGAGAGGCAGAAGGCAGGAGAAACACGCGGCTCCAACAGAGCGAGCAGAACCAAACGGCAGAGCGGAGGCAAGGCCCCACTCCAGGCCCAACACGTGCGGTCCGCACACGGCTCCCAGGGATTAGATTACTGAGTGCTGCCGATCAAATAAACCCGCGATCCAGCGCCAGATAAAATGCCCTACAGCAGTGGAGGTGAGCTAGATGGAATAAGACGCTTGGAAAGCGCGGATGGAAGCAGATTTCGAGTAGCACTCAGAGAGCTCAGCTAAAAAGCGGCCATCTCAAGAGCCCGCCTCCCGGAAGTCCATCGAAGACCAAAATTTTTTTTTTTTTACTGATTACCCTAAAATTAATGTTTTCCGTGCTTACAGGCATTTTTATATATACCGTATTTGCTCGATTATAAGATGAGGTTTTTTTCAGAGCAAATGCTCGTCTTATATTTGCGGTCGTCTTATAATCAGACCTTAAATAGAGGCCTGACTATAAGACTAAGATCCAGATCCCCCGCAGCGCTGTAGGGGATTGTACTCTCTGGCAGCCGGTGAACATCTGTGCAATGCTATAGGGTAGTCTTATATTCAGGCTTTTTCTTTTTTTTTGTCTAAATTCAAATTTTGGGGGTCATCTTATAACCAGGGTTGTCTTATAATCAAGCAAATACAGTATATGGTTTTTATTTTAGGCAAAGTCAGTAATTAGTTCTCTGTACAAATGCAGTTGTGAGTTGTATAGATGCTAACAATGACAAGAAAGTCTTGGGTATAATATGCACCTTGTATAAAGCACAGTTATAACTTTATGCTCAGTTTTATAGGAACAAAATAAAAGTTCTTGTGTTTGATATGCAAACTCCAAACTCCAGCCTCATGGGTTATTTCTACAATCTTTCACTAAGCAGAAATGTATTGTTGATTACCAGCAATGCTAATTACAAAAGGGAGAGCGGACTTGTTTGTTGTTTGATAAAATGTTTATTAATCAACGTAGCAGCAGATTTCATTGAACACAACTTGTTTGAACTGTGTTTAGAGTTATGTTAGAGTTAGTGTATAATGTTAGTGATTATGATATCAGGTCACTGGCAATTAATTCTAAGACCGACCAATGATCACTGATAGGGTCACTTATCAGTGATCAGTAATTCATTAGGTTAATAAATAATATTATTGTATTTTTTTAAAAAAAATCTGTAAGTTTACATTTATTCTGTATTCCTGATCCTTGCTTGATCGATTACTTACAAATAGTTTGTACTTATTGAAACAGTTGGGACCGTGTACAAAAAACTTTTTTATGACTTTTCAAATAAAGTCTTCATATCACTAGTAACAAGTCATCAATACATTACTAAACACTCTTGCAAAAGGCAATTGTTCTGTAATTTCTTAAGGAGATCTGAATCACTTTAGTTATATTTTTGGCAAACTTATTTCACTCCATCATCTTGGCATTTCATTACATTTTACGATCACAGAGTCAACTCTCCTGCAACAAAGCGATACATGGTTCTTTGAAATAAATGTTGTCATTAACGAGCCATGCCACCCTCACTGACAGATTTGCAGCTGTAATGAATAACATTTCTCCCAAAGTTCTCTTGCCTGACAGAAAAGCAGTGACATTATTGGAGGAAAAGACTTAAGATTTCAAAGACTGATTAATGCTGGTGGATAACTGCATTTTTAACTCAGACATGTGTACATCCACCACATAAATACCCCCGCCCCACACACAGGTCATCTGTCCTCCAAAACAAGTTTGGTTTTTGACCAAGGGAAATTTATGGTGAAGATTGATGTCACATCTAATAGTTATGACAAAAACTAGCTAGGGAAAAGATTATGTCAAATCAATGTTAATGTGCAAGAAATAAGTATCAGAGCTGCACACACAAAAAGCTCAGTCATGATGTTATAATTATTTATGGCATTGTATGTTGCTTACAGTGGGTAATACAGTAGATAGCTACATCCATACATCACACCATTTGATTTAAACAAAATGTAGGGAACAGTAGAAAACCGCATTAATTCTCATGCATGAGGACACAAGATACCATACAAATTCAGTTTATTTATTCACAATTGTGTTTTTTTTTAGGTGGGCCATCAATCAGTGATTCTAAGGTAGATTCAAGAAGTATATATACAACACACGTTGTCAATAATTTTGTATTTATTTTGGAGAAGAAAAAATATCACTTTTCCAGAATAATTGACAACTGTTGCTGTCACAGCTTTTAGAATAACTAATTAATTTACTAAAACAACCTATGGCATTTGCTTTTTGTCAGTCAGTAAGTGTATTATTGCAGGATATTTTGAAAGTTTCATGGAAGCTGTACCTTAATGCGGCATAACTAGCATAATTGAATCGATTTTCTGTTCTGAGGCTATTTGCATTCCATACAAATCGATATCTTAAAAATACAACAGCAAGAACATAACATAAGAGGACTATTCGTGCAGTATATGCATATAGATGAACATGTTCTTCAATCCTTCCCTATGTGTTTGTTAAAACGGTTTCATCCCCCTTACAGTCTTATGAGACATGAATGCATATTCTTGACTGCATATCCTTGACTGCATGTCCTCTCTCGACATTCTATAGAGACAGCTCTTACAAAAATTACCCATGGTTTATTCAAATGGTTACTACTCTTTGCTATTCCAAATTGAAGGGGCTGGCTTCAAAGGTGTCTGAAATAGCACATGGGGACAGAATGATCAGATTTGGAAAAAAATGGTTTTGAAATAGTAAAATGCTACTTTTACTTATTGCATTGAGTATTTCTAAACTCGAGACAAATAGTAGAGTCTAGCAGAGTTTTTTTAACTACGCTTTTGTAGATGAGTAAAATATTTTTCAAATAAAAGTGAGAAAAAGTGCTTTTATCAATTTTTCACCATATTTTATTATTTTTATAGCAAATTGCATGATATGATAAAAAATTATATCTGAAGAAAGTTCTTCTTGTGTTGAAAAAATATATATATTTTTGTGGGTACACTAAACGCAGAGAAAAGAAAATGACAGCTAAACGCGAGCACCACAAAAATGTTAAAACAGGAGTACAAGGAGTACAAAAATTCAAAAACAGCCTGGTCGTTAAGGGGGTTATAAATAATTTTAATAAAGTTGTGTTAACGTAAGTTATGTTTCCTAAAGAGGTAGATATTTTAATTCTCATAAATGATTACAAACAGATACATAATTATATGTATTATTTTTGTATATAACTGTAAAATTAAATATTTGATAAACAGACATGCTTTAACTGAAAGGTATTTAATTTAGCCAGTAACCATTGTCTATGAAAAAACACATTTTAAATCCCTTCACGACCAAATAGTTACCAAGTACATCATGCCAAATTGTTCTCATAGGTCCAGGGACATAACTGGTATGTCATGGTCAAAAAATTTACCCACGTCTCCACAATTGTGGTGATCGCGAGGACACTGCTGATGTCTGCCTGGTAGACAATGCATTCCAGCAACAGTAATACAGAGATCCCAGACTCTTTGATCTCTTCTATAGGAGTGGTCATACAGACTCAACAATGCAGTTTTCCAGCAATCATAGCAACATACCAAGTGTTGAGCACACACTAAATATATACCAGAGAAGCTATCTATTTGTAGCCCGAGCATCAGGCAAGTACATAAAGAAGAAAAACACTATAAAGAAAAATAGTGCAATGTAATAAATAAATTAATAAAAATGGACCCTTGTCTGATATGTGTATCTTAAAGTTGTTAGGTGTAGTCAAAGGTCAGCCCACAAACGATGTTGATACCAATACACAAGAGTGCATAAGGAGGAGAGAGGAGAATCAATAGTTAAAAAATGATATTTAATGATAATCTGGTCAGAAAGCACCATACATGTATTAAGGGTATTAAAATTGACCCCTAAAAAAGGAGTCAATGCTGCACTATTGTAAATATTGATTAACAAGGAAGGTGAACAAGGAAGTTATCACCCCCCCCTTTCCTGAAGCTGCATGTGGCAACTGGGATTTACCACTTATGTTAGATGTTTATTTAAGTGCACATTGTGGAACGTGCCTGTGCATTTGGGAGCACAATAAAGTTTATACAATTAATCTATTTTGGGGTTCATATTGTTACATATAACTTGTGCTTAATATCACCTTTTTTATTTAGTGTTCTTTTTGCCCAGATGTGTAGCAGATCAGCAACAGGGACCAGCAGCAGCATGTATTATTCTTGCTCTATAATTCTATCTCAAGACAATTGGAGTTTTTGTTCTCTTTTTTCATTTTTTTTTAAATCTAAATACGTGTCATAGTCTCTATTAGACATGTGCAAATGGGACAAAACTGATTCGGACAAATTTTTTAGTTTGTTTTTTGGCTCATTCATTTACAATGACCTACATTCCCTGCCCGTTCAATTTGGATGAACATCTGGGGGCATTGACAATTTGGGAACAAAATTCTTGTCAGGTTCCCACATTTACTCTTACTCTCTTACATTTTTACTCATTTTCTTTCACTATCTCTTTCAGTGTTTTCCAACCTCCTCTGACATAATTTTTGCTGACTCTCTGCTGACTTGTGCTCCCTTAGCCTGGAACAACACACTCTTTCCCCGGTTTCCCAGTCTAACTGCGGGGTACTTACCTTCCGTCCGCCCGAACCGCCGGTCTACTGAAACCCCTCGACGCCTGTAGCCGCTGGCAGGTTTCCTGAACACAGACTGCATGGACTCTGGCTCTGTGTACACGCGCGCCACCGTGTGGCCTCTTATAGGCACTACACTTATGTGTTCCAAGCCTCTGTTTCATGCGGGGCGGGAAATGCAATTAGTATGTCTATTTAAACCTGGCTGTTGCGCTAGCTCATTGCCTGTGATAGTGCCTTGTGCGTGTTGGCTGTGCTTATTAAATACCTCGTGATTTTGGCTTCTGACCTTGGCTTGTTTTTGACATTCCTGTCTATCTCCTGTGTTTGACCCGGCTTGTTTTTGATTATCCTGTCCTCGCCTACTCCTGACTTCGGCTCCGTGTAACGATTACTCTTTTGCCTGCTGCAACCAGTATACTGCTCTGAGAGTGGGAGAGAGTAAGAGAATATGTGAGTGAAAGGGCTTGCAATTTTCAGATGGAGATTCTGAGCTTTTTGCTTTGTTTTTGTTCGCTTTTGGGCTCATTTTTATGGCTTCATACGAATCTGATGGCAGCATATTTTTAAACTATAGGGTTTTTTTTATGTTTCCTTGGTTATCATGGTAGCAAGCAGCCATATTGTCTGCTCCACTGATAAGATATTTGTTTTTAAAATAAGGGACTATTTACTAGACTTGGGCGCCGGCCAACTCTTCCTGTTTGTCTTCGTGGGGGTAAAAATCTCCGTATTCCACGAATATTCGCTCGTTTCTGTGTTTGGTTTGGGTGAATATTTGTGTACATTCTTCGTGTTCATTTTTTTTCCGATTTCGTTTTTTGCCGTTTTTGTAGAAGGGGTTTATACAGGGCTAATGCGGTACGCGCTACACAGCAGCTTTGGCGCCAGGATTTTAAAGATCCGTACGAGCAACTCTATTGATCGCCAGCAGGGGCCTCCTCTGCCATCAACCAATGAAGTGCACCTGCGGGGAGACCATCCCACGCCAAGTTCTGCTGTCAGGAGTTAAAGGGCCGCTCGCTTGGCCATTTAACTCCTGATGGCGAACCTACGGATTTCCGCTCCCGTTAACCCCTGCGATGCTGCGTAGGGTAGGCTAGATGGGGAAGGGACCAGGGAGATTAGTAAACAAAGACTCTTCATGTTGTGTGACTTCGACTTCATATACGTTTTGCCGTCGACATGTTCATATGTTCGATATTCGGGATGAACAACGCACCCTTCGTGTTCATTTTCATGTTCGCCCGAATATGTATGCACAAGTCTACTATTTACTAGACTTGCGCATTCGTCTTCGGGCGAACATGTAAACGAGCACGAAGAGGCCGTTTTTTTGTTCGTGCCGAAGACGCGCCGAAGAGAATACAGTGCCGGCAAAACGTAGGAGAAGACGAAGACTCACAACCACGAAGATTCTTCGTGATCGTCTTCGTTTTTGCCGCGCAGCCACCAAAATTTCAAACAGGAGTGAGCTGATCCTCGTCTCTCCAATCAGCTCACTCTTGTGACGTCACGCTAAGGGTCTCGTCCAATGCCTGTGCTGCTGTTTTTTGAATTCTGAAAGCACCTTTATAAGACCAGAGCTTGCCTGAGAGATCCATTCATTTTTTGCTGTGACTGCTTTGGCAACACTGCTGTGCTGCATCCGAGCGTTACAGAGAGATTGTTCTGTTCTGTGTGACTGGTAAGCCTCAGCCTGCCATTTCTCACAGTGTACTTCATCCTCACTTCAGTTCTACTGAATTAATATTTAATAATAATAATTTGATTAATTTAATAATTTTTTTTATTTAATTTGTCATCAACTGTGTAGTGCTGTTGAGTTGACAGTGCACTGGGGTGCCCTTGCCCTGGGCTGGCACTAGTGCCTACTGCCTGTCCTGCTTAAATAAATTAAATAATAGAATTTATAAATAATTTAATAGAATATATTATTAATAATTGAATACATATAAAATTATATATATACTATACTATATATACTATAGATAGTATAGTATTAGTAATAGTATACTAGTGTAGAGTGTACTGTAGACATTCAAGACATCTACTAGTGTCTAATCTAAAATCAGTAATTTTAATAATTAACAATTGAATACATTATAAAATTATATATATATTTGTCAGTTATATATACTATAGTTAGTAATAGTATACTAGTGTAGAGTGTACTGTAGACATTCAAGACATCTACTAGTGCCTAATCTAAAATCATTAATATCAATAATTCTATATTTCTTATTTTAATAGTTAATTAAATTAGCTATAAAAAATATAATTAATAATTACTACTAGCTTATAGTTCAGATAATCTATTAGTACTGGTGCTGCAGCTCTATAGTTTGTGCTTTGTTTTAGCAACGGCAAGAGACCAAGTCAATTTTTCTTAATTAATAATATTTCATTTTATTTCATTTGTTTTGCTCACCTCAGTCCATCAGTGAAGTGAACTTGTTGGGCTAGTGAGTGCAGCCACATAAGTGCTGTGTTCTTTTTTGATCAGCAAGCAGTGACGTTAACTGTTTTGCAAGATTTTCTCATTTATTTTATATTTTATTTTAATTTTATTAAAAAGTACCCTTAGTGTGTTGCTCACCTCAGTCCATCAGTGAAGTGAACTTGTTGGGCTAGTGAGTGCAGCCGCATAAGTGCTGTGTGTTTCAGCAAGCAGTGAAGCTAACTGTTTTGCTGTGACGTTTTATTTTATTTCTAATTTCTTTTCAAGAAAAATTGACTGTGTGATGACAACAACTGTACTAAGCAAAGCTTCAAGCTACTAGCTGTAGTACTAAAATAATTCTAATCTTTAATCTTCTTAATCTATAATATATTATATAATATAATATAAATTCTAATTCATAATCTATAATATATATAAGTAATTCTTTCTAATTCATAATCTATATTCTATCTGTAATCCAAAATATAAGTAATTCTAATCTATTAATAATATAATATTATATATAACTTAACCTCACTTTAGCTTAGTGGGCTTGAGAGCGTCTGCCTAGAGTTAGACTAGAATACTAATATAGCTTTAGGTTTAGCATAGTAGTAGGATAGGCTCTTAGGCCCGTGTAAATTCAAAGTCTTTAATTTTTTTTATCCCCTTTTTTTTTTAAAGTTTTTTTAAACACTACACTACACACACAACACAAAATTTGAAATGGATCCTCCTTTTGGGACTAAGGAGGGACAAGCTCCATCTACCACCACCACCAGCAGCACCACCAGCACCACCAGTTCTAAGATGCAGGCTTTGCGTCAGTCTAGTCGGCCAAGTAGGCCAAGCTCTCGCTTATCATTTGGGGAAGCATTGCTTGAAGGATCATCAAGTAAAGGAAAGGCACCAAAAGCAGGCAGTAGTAGTGCAGCTAGGCCCACAAGCTCTATGGTTTTTTACGGAAAGCCTAAAGTACCAGAAGCACATTCAAAGTTAAAGGGTAGCACAACTAGTACTTCTACTAGCCCAGTGAGTAAAAATAAGTGCCTTTTGCCCCTAGCAGCATCTTCCCCATCCACGAGCAGCATGTAAGGTACCAAGCAGAGCCAAATTAGCAGCAAGACTCAGAGGGGTCCCAAACCAAAGCGATCTCATTCCTTTGTAGGGAAAACCACCACCCCCACCTCTACCGCCTCTACCACCACTAGTGCTGCGCCTACTGTTCCCACCGGTACCGCCACGCCATGTCCTCCTAGTACCTCTAGCAAGCCACCAAGTCCTTACAATATTTTTGTGAAGACAGTTAGAGAGAGGGCTACACATAGTGGAACTCCACCTAGCGAGGTAGCAGAGGAGCCTGAGACTGAGAGGCCAAGTGCAGAGTCTGTTCTTCCTGCTCGCACTACTACTAGTCACGAGTCTCACGACGATATCAGTCTTAGCTCCAGCCTAGCAGGAATTCCATTCAATCTGGCTAATGAAGAACTAGACTATGAGCCAGAGGAAGTAGAGGAGATGAGTGGTCAGGAATCAGATTCCTCAGGGAGCAGTGTCCAAATGACTAGTGCACAATTTTCCCCTGAGCCTCCACCTTCTCTGCTACGATCATCACCATCACCACCACCAGCAGCAGCAAAACCTAGCAAATCTAAAGTTAAAGCAATTAGCAGTCCCACTATGGCCAGTACTGTTACCACCAGTCCCACCACCGCTAGTTCTGCCTCTGTTCATCCACCCCGAGCAGTAGGAGCAGCACCCAAGGCACACTCCAAGGCTATGCGCGCCCCAATTTGGGAGCACTTTGAAAATGTTGAAGAAGGGCGCTATGGAAAGTGCAAACATTGTGGGAAGCTAATTAGCAGAGGGAAAGTGTCTGGCCATTTTACCAGTGCTAGCATGAAGCATCACCTCAGTACTCAAAACAACGCTGTGCTATTGGGGAAAGATGCAGAAGTAAAACTTAGTGCAGGCAGCATAGCTGGGATTGGATTGGATAAGGAGGATTGGACAGTGATCGCCCAGCTAGTGGCAGTCCTCAAACCATTCAGGGATGCCACAGAAAATTTAAACTCAAACACTGCCAGTCTGGCCCAGGTAATCCCAGTGTTCTCCCATCTAGGCAGCAAGATGAATGTGTTCCTTGAAAACCGTGAGGCTGCTCAAGGTGGCACTCTACATCCTGACGTAGCAGCCATAGTCAGGAAGCTGAAGGATCTGCTAAAAGTACACCTTCGCAAACGCATGGAAGAGAGTCCCGAAATGATGCTAGCGTGCCTTTGCAATCCAAGAATTAAGGGAAAGCTAGCATTGAAATTCAATGTTCTCAGTAGCTCTGGAAGTCCGCTGCCAAACGTCTAGGACTGACAGTGTTTAGATGCTTTGTTCTGGGGTGAAACAGGTGAGCGGGTCGCCAATTGCCCACTCATTTGCCTTTCCCAATGCTGCTACTGCTGGTGGTGGTGCCAGCGTCTCTTCTCTGCCAGTTCCCTTCCTGGCTAGTGTCATGCCTCAAATGTCCCTAATGGTAAGGGTAGTTTCTCCCCCCTGGCTGCGTCTGTTTGCGGTATGGCAACACCTGCTACCTCTGCCGGTGTAGCCAGCTTACGCTAGGGCCTTGTGTCTGAGCTCTGGAAGTCCGCTCCCAAACGCCAAGGACTGACAGTGTTTAGATGCTTTGCTCTGGGGTGAAACAGGTGAGCGGGTCGCCAATTGCCCACTCATTCGCCTTTCCCAATGCTGCTGCTGGTGGTGCCAGCGTCTCTTTAATGCCAGTTCCCTTTCTGGCTAGAGTCATGCCCAAAATTTCCCTAATGGTAAGGGTAGTTTCTCCCCCCTGGCTGCGTCTGTTTGCGGTATGGCAACGCCTGCTATCTCCGCCGGTGTAGCCAGCTTACGCTAGGGCCTAGTGTCTGAGCTCTGGAAGTCCGCTCCCAAACGCCAAGGACTGACAGTGTTTAGATGCTTTGCTCTGGGGTGAAACAGGTGAGCGGGTCGCCAATTGCCCACTCATTCGCCTTTCCCTATGCTGCTGCTGCTGCTGCTGGTGGTGCCAGCATCTCTTTAATGCCAGTTCCCTTTCTGGCTAGAGTCATGCCCAAAATTTCCCTAATGGTAAGGGCAGTTTCTCCCCCCTGGCTGCGTCTGTTTGCGGTGTGGCAACGCCTGCTACCTCCGCCGGTGTAGCCAGCTTACGCTAGGGCTTAGTGTCTGAGCTCTGGAAGTCCGATGCCAAACGTCTAGGACTGACAGTTGTTTGGATGCTTTGCCCTGGGGTGAAACAGGTGAGTGGGTCGCCAATTGCCCAGTCATTCGCCTTTTCCATTTTTCAATGCTGGTGGTGGTGGTGGTGGTGCCAGCGTCTCTTCTTTGCCAGTTCGCTTCCTGGCTAGAGTCATGCCCAAAATGTCCCTAATGGTAAGGGTAGTTTCTCCCCCCTGGCTGCGTCTGTTTGCGGTGTGGCAACGCCTGCTACCTCCGCCGGAGTAGCCAGCTTACGCTAGGGCCTAATGTCTGAGCTCTGGAAGTCCGCTGCCAAATGTCTAGGACTGACAGTTGTTTGGATGCTTTGCCCTGGGGTGAAACAGGTGAGTGGGTCGCCAATTGCCCACCCATTCGCCTTTTCCATTTCCTTTTCCATTTCCATTTCATTTTTTTCCGTCTGATACACAACCTACCAAACATAACACACACAATAACACATATAACACAGTGACATAACACATAACACACATAACACACACATGTACAATTACATACCATTATTCCTCCTCCACCAAACTTTACAGTTGGCACAAACCAGTCAGACAGGTAACGTTCTCCTGGCATCTGCCAAACCCAGAATTCCCCATCAGACTGCCAAACAGAGAACACAAAACTGCTCCAGAGTCCAGTTGCTTTATACCGCTTGATCCGACGCTTAATATTGTACTTTCTAATGTGAGGCTTCCATGCAGCTCCCACGCACCGTTTTTGCTTATTTTCATGTCAGTGGAATTTTGGAAGTCTTCAGCTATGGAATCCTCAGAGCGTTGGCGACTTTTACGCATGGGCATAGGAACCCCTAAAAATCTGGGGGGGCAGCATTTTCCCCCATCAGATCCCGACTTTCTTCCCATCTCTCACACTATCTACCCCCTCTCACACTTTCTTACTATCTACCCCCTCCCTACCCTCCCTTCTCACACTATCTACCCCCTTCCTACCCTCCCTTCTCACACTATCTACCCTCTCCCTACCCCCCTTCTCACTAGCTACCCTCTCCCTACCCTCCCTTCTCACTAGCTACCCTCTCCCTATCGCCCCCCTCTAACTAGCTACCCTCTCCCTACCGCCCCTTCACACTAGCTACACTCTCCCTACCCCCCCTTCTCACCAGCTACCCTCTCCCTACCCCCCTTCTCACTAGCTACCCTCTCCCTACCCCCCTTCTCACTAGCTACCCTCTTCCTATCCCCCTTCTCACTGTCTACCCCAGGGGTGTCACTGTGAGAAAATATGGCCTTTAATAAAATATGCAGATTAAAATAAAGTAAATGACACAAAACCTTTACTTTTCCTCTCACTGATTTCTGGGCCTAGAAAGTTTTGTGACTACAAATTCAGGACTCAGGATAATTAAAAATGAAATAGTTCTATTTATTCTACGGATGCACCAAAATGAAAATTCTGGACCAAAACATTAATGGTTCACCAAAACCGAAAATGACCCCCCACCTTTAAAAATAATGATAAAAACTCACATTTTTAATACAAGTAGGTAACACACCACAATTGGACAAAAAAAATAGCAATATGACTTGGCATGATAGGAGTGTGATTGCTAACAGCAATCACACTCCTATCATACCCAGGCAGCCAGTACATGCTGGTACAGGGTGGCTGTAAGTGATGTGCAGACCCCATATTGCTGGCAGCATCAATACACAAGGGGGGCAGCTAGCTAGGTTGCAGCATGTACTGGCTGACTTGGCATGATAGGAGTGTGACAGCAATCACAGTCCCATCATGCCTAGGTTCCAGCACTTACACATCCATGCTATCACACACACTCATTCATTCATATACTCATTCATTCACAGATTCATTCCCTCAATCACGCATACTGATTCAAACACCCTCCCCCTTACCTGCACTGCAGGTCCTCGATGCCGCTCACAGACTTCAGTAGGGGGCTCGGCCTCCCTCTGCGTTCTCTGGTACTGCACAGAGGAAGCAGGATGTGATGTGATGTCACGTGAACTCTGCTGGCTTCCGCTTCCTCTGTGCAGTACAGAAGACCCTCCCACAGGTAAGTAGCAGGGCTCTTGTTGTAGCAGGGCTCGAGGTTGCCCTGGCTGCCGATCTTACGCGGGCCGCACCTCGAGGTCTCACGGGCTGCATTTGCGGCGTTTCTATTGGGGGGGGTTCCTTCGGCCCTGGGGGGGATTTCTTCATTATCGGTCCCCCCCGCATGAGTTACTGGGCGGGATCTGTCCCCCCCGTCCCCCCCGGTTCCTACGCCCATGCTTTTACGCACCATGTTCTTTCACTCGGTGACTTTACATGGAATTCCACTTCGTTGCTGAGTTGCTGCTGTTCCTAACTGCTTGTACTTTCCAATAATTTCCAATATGTCCCTCCATTTTATAATTCACAATGAATTTGCTCTCTTACCTGAATCTTTGGGTGGAAGAGTTTGTGGTTTGTTTTGCAGGGATGGATCCAATGGTGGAGGCCTTGTTGGAGGGGAGTGGCGACCAGGCAGAGAGAAGAGGTGTAGCTTGAGGAGCAGTTATGCCTAGTGCTTGCATTGGATGTCAACATTGAAGCAAGGCTGGGGAAGAGGACATGGCTGAGCCGCTGAGCTTTGAGTTGAGCAGGCTTTCCAGAACAAGCAGGAGTGAGTCCTTCGAACCATAAGGCGACAAAAGAGGCAGCGGGGATGGAGAAGGAGCCCATCCATGCCAATAACCGAGACAGTGAGCATTAGTAACATAGTAACATAGTTCATAAGGTTGAAAAAAGACCAAAGTCCATCAAGTTCAACCTATATACATATTGTGTCCCTACTGTGTTGATCCAGAGGAAGGCAAAAAAACAGGGGGAAAATTCCTTCCCGACTCCAAATATGGCAATCAGAATAAATCCCTGGATCAATGTTCTGTCCCTATTAATCTAATATCCATAACTTGTAATATTATTGCTTTCAAGAAACACGTCCAGGCTACTTTTGAACTCTTTTATTGAGTTTACCATTACCACTTCCTCTGGCAGAGAGTTCCATAATCTCACCGCTCTTACTGTAAAGAACCCCCGTCTGTGCTGGTGTAGAAACCTTCTTTCCTCCAACCGTAGAGGTAGAGGATGTCCCCTTGTTATAGATACAGTCCTGGGTATAAATAGGTCCTGGGAGTGATCTCTGTACTGTCCCCTTATATATTTATACATAGTTATTAAATCCCCCCTAAGCCGTCTTTTTTCCAAACTAAATAACCCTAATTCTGATAATCTTTCTGGGTACTGTAGTCTTCCCATTCCCCTTATTACTCTGGTTGCCCGTCTTTGAACCCTCTCCAGCTCCACTATATCTTTCTTCTACACTGGTGCCCAGTACTGTACACAGTATTCCATGTGTGGTCTGACTAGTGACTTGTACAGTGGTAGAATTATTTCCTTGTCGTGGGCATCTATGCCCCTTTTGATGCACCCCATGATTTTATTTGCCTTAGCAGCAGCTGCCTGACACTGGTCGCTACAGGTAAATTTACTGTTAACTAAAACTCCTAAGTCCTTTTCCATGTCAGTCGTCCCCAGTGTTTTCCCATTTAATACATATTCCCAGCCTGGATTTTTCTTCCCCATGTGCATAACCTTACATTTATCTGTGTTGAACCTCATCTGCCACATCCCAGCCCAAGCCTCCAACCTATGCAGATCCATTTGTAATCGTGCACTGTCCTCTATTGTGTTAACCACGTTACAGAGCTTAGTATCGTCTGCAAAGATTGATACTTTACTATACAATCCCTCTACAAGGTCATTAATAAATATATTAAAAAGAATAGGACCCAAAACTGACCCCTGTGGTACCCCACTAGCAACAGTAACCCACTCAGAGTATGTACCATTAATAACCACCCTCTGTTTCCTATCACTGAGCCAGTTACTTACCCACATACACACATTCTCCCCCAGCCCAAGCATTCTCATTTTATGTACCAGCCTTTTATGTGGCACCGTATCAAATGCTTTGGAAAAATCAAGATATACGACATCCAGCGATTCACCCCGATCCAGTCTTGAGCTCACCTCCTCATAAAAGCTGATCAGGTTAGTTTGACAGGACCGATCCCTTGTAAACCCATGCTGATATGGAGTCATACACTTATTTTCATTGAGATACTCCAAAATAGCATCTCTTAGGAAACCCTCAAACAGTTTACACACAACAGAAGTTAAACTAACAGGCCTATAATTCCCCGGGTCACTTTTTGTCCCCTTTTTGAATATTGGCACATTTGCTATGCGCCAGTCCTGGGGAACAGACCCTGTCACTATAGAGTCCTTGAATATTAGAAATAGGGGTCTGTCTATTACATTGCTTAACTCCCTTAGAACGCGGGGGTGAATGCCATCTGGACCTGGTGATTTGTCTATTTTGATTTTTTTTAGGCGGCACTGCACTTCTTCCTGGGTTAGACAGGCGACATGTACTGGGGCAGTTATCTCATCCTGCTGTATATTACCTGGCATTTAATTTTCCTCTGTGAATACAGCAGAGAAGAATATATTTAATAGATTAGCTTTTTCCTGATCCCCGTCTATAACTTCTCCCTCATTACTTTTTAAGAGGCCAACGCTTTCATTTTTAACCTTTTTACTATTTATATAGTTAAAGAACATTTTGGGGTTTGTCTTACTCTCTTTGGCAATGAGTCTTTCTGTCTCCACTTTTGCTGCTTTTATCTGATTTTTACATATTTTATTTTTTTCCCGATAGCTTTTTAGTGCTTCCTCACTGCCTTCCTGTTTTAGTAGCTTAAATGCCTTTTTTTTGCCATTTATTACCCCCTTTACATTTTTATTTATCCACATTGGTTTTCTCTTGTTCCTGACTCTTTTATTCCCATACGGTATGTACCTTTCTGTCAGGTCCCTGCCGCGGTACTCACCTTGGTCCCACGCCGCGTCCTCCTTCTGACCCACACCGCCGATATGGCGACGCACGAAGAGGGGTCCGACGTGGCAGAACTGCTCACTCCCCGCCGTTGACGATGCCGCGGTCTTCTTCCCGGCCTGGTGATCTTCAGGATGGCCGGAACACAACTGCAGGGCCGTCCCAACAGAAACGGAGAACACGTTCCGTCTCTCGCACGCCCTCTAGTGGTGCGCACGCATCCAACTCCTTTTCTTAAAGGCACAGTCACAATATTCCCAGGTGTATAGAATCAGGTTAATCTGGACATCAGAGGGAGTATCCCTTCCTCCTTCCTATAAATCTGTGCCGTTTAGTTCATTCATTGCTCAGATATACTGTGCTCTCTACGTATATACGTCAGTGCTCCCTTATCATTGTTTCATTGGATATTGACCCTTCGCTTACCTTATCGTATCTGAACCTTCGCTGCCTGGACTGACCTCTGCTTATCCTGACTTCGTTTACGTCTCATCCCTATCGGTACCTCGCTTTTGATTCATCCACGTCTCCAGCCTTGCATATTGGGCTCCGACTACTAAACCCGACAGAATATCTGAGCCTTACCATGGAGCTCGCTGAGCTGGCTGACGTACTGGATAACCTGACACGACAGGTATCCACCCTCACCCAAGCCGTCCATGATCTGCAGGCCCAAGCTGCGGCCCCTGCACCTGGATTCCCACAACCACCCCCGGTTGTGCGGGTTGTAAACCCACTCGAGGAACTGACAACCAACCCAGAACCGCAGGTACCTCTGCCAGAACGTTTCACGGGTGAAAGAACCAAATACCGGACTTTTATCATGGCATGTGAAGTCCTGTTTGAACTGAAACCTCGCACATATCATTCCGATGCTGTAAAAGTTCGCACTGTGATTGCCCTCCTATCTGGGCCTCCACAAGAATGGGCCCACGACCTCCTACGCAGTAATGATCCATGTGTCTCGACCTGGCATTCCTTTGTTTCAGTCATGTCCTCCATGTATGATGACCCGCATCGACAAGAAACCGCTCAGTCTGCTATCAGGGCTTTACGCCAGGGTCGTCGACCCGTAGAAGACTATATCACCGACTTCAAGCGGTATGCTGTTGACACACGCTGGAATGAACATGGATTGATCAACCAGTTTCGTTTAGGGTTGTCTGAACCCTTGAAAGATGACTTTGCTCATTTTGGGATTCCGCAATCATTGGAGTCTTTTATCCAACAAGCGATCCAGCTAGACCGACGTCTTAGGGAACGACGCCAAGAAAAAGCCGCAACACCTGCTGCACCACCGAGATATTCCTCGGCTACTTACTCTCCTTCTGCTTCTCGTTCTCCAGTCCAGACTGAAGAACCAATGCAAATCGGCCTGGTTCAAGGCAAGCTGCCGCCAGCAGAATTACAGCGCAGAAGGCAAGAGAATCTTTGTCTCTATTGCGGTAACTGTCGACACACAGTTGAATCCTGCCCTAGAAAGGCAAGAAACAGGGGTAAGCCAGATGACCTTGCTATCATGCCATCCACTCTGACCGCCATATCGCCTCCCTTATCTGTTCCTCTTTCCTTGCAGTGGAATAAGAACACCTATGAATGTCAAGCTATGATCGACTCCGGGTCCAGCGGATGTTTCCTCGACGTCCACATAGCCAATGCCTTGTCCATCCCTGTGCATGATAAAATAAATCCTTTGCGCATACAAGTCGTAGATGGGTCATTTTTGCAAACGGGTCCCCTCACTAAACAAACCGCACCTATCCAAGTCTCCATAGGGAAGCACACCGAACTGCTCTCATTTGATCTGGTTCCCTCACCGCTATTCCCTGTTATCCTTGGGATACCCTGGTTGCGCCTCCATGACCCTACCATTACCTGGTCAACAGGCACCTTAACCTTCTCCTCATCCGTCTGTAAATATCATAGAGGACAATCACCGAATGGTTTCATATATTCCATATTGGAAATGAATATGAAAAAAGGGCAAGAGATCATACTACCCAAAGCGTATGAACAATATAAAGATGTGTTCGACAAAAAAGGGGTAGAGACCCTGCCACCTCATAGACCATACGATTGTCCTATAGATCTCCTGCCTGGAGCACCCATACCATATGGCAAAATATACCCATTGGCAGAAAAGGAATTACACATCTTAAAGGAATACATTCAAGAAAATCTAAAGAAAGGGTTCATCAGATCCTCTACGTCCCCAGCAGGAGCCGGCATCTTTTTCGTGGGGAAGAAGGATGGCAGCATACGTCCATGTGTGGATTACAGAGAGATGAATCATATTACCATAAAAAATAAATATCCCCTGCCACTCATTCCTGAACTCCTGGAACGCCTCCAAACAGCAACCGTCTACACCAAGCTAGACCTCAGAGGTGCCTATAATCTGCTTAGAATGCGCCAAGACGATGAGTGGAAGACTGCGTTCCGATCCCGATATGGGCACTATGAATATTTGGTCATGCCTTATGGACTATGTAATGCCCCTGCTTCCTTCCAGCACTTCCTTAACGACATCTTCCGAGATCTCCTCGATCAGTACGTAGTGGTGTATTTGGACGACATCCTCATCTTCTCCCCGGACCTACATACCCACCGTCTCCATATGACAGAGGTCTTGAAAAGGTTACAACAACATAACTTATACGCAAAGATCGAAAAGTGCATTTTTGAAACGGACTGCGTGGAGTTTTTGGGTTTCATAATCAGACCTGGCAAGGTTGAAATGGATCCCCGCAAGGTAGAGGCAATCCTCTCATGGCCGATACCACAAAATAAAAAGCAAGTACAGCGCTTTGTGGGGTTTGCCAATTTCTACCGGAAATTCATCCGGAACTTCTCACAGACAATCCAACCCTTGACTTATCTCACAAAAAAGGACGTCACATGGTGTTGGTCATCAGCCGCCCAAAAGGCGTTCAACACCCTTAAACATCGTTTCACCTCGGCTCCCATACTCCATTTGCCAGATCCCAAAAGACCCTTCTTCCTCGAAGTGGATGCATCCAACATAGCTACCGGGGCCGTGCTATCACAAAGAGACTGCGACACAGGACTCCTACATCCCGTGGCCTTTTATTCACGAAGATTAACCGATGCCGAATCCAACTACGACGTAGGTGATAAGGAGCTACTAGCCATTAAAAGAGCCTTCGAAGAATGGAGGCATCTTCTTGAAGGTGCCAACCACCCCGTCACGGTGTATACAGACCACAAGAATCTAGAGTACCTCAGAACCGCCAAACGTCTCAATCCCCGTCAAGCACGTTGGGCTCTGTTTTTCTCCCGCTTCACGTTTCATGTCACGTATCGTCCTGGTTCAAAGAATCAAAAAGCAGATGCCCTCTCCAGAATGCATGCCCCAGAAGAGGCAAAACCCAAACAAGAGGAGACAATACTGCAAACACATCACTTCATGGGTGTCACGACCCACTTCTTGCAGGATATCCAAAAAGCTGCTTACTCCCTTGATCTCCCGACCTCACCAGAAGGATATCCCCTGTCACACGGGAAAATCTATGTTCCTGAACCCATACGTCCTCTTGTGCTGCAACATTGTCACGATGCCCTCACAGCAGGGCACGGCGGACAAAGAAAAACCCTCTACAACATTCAACGCCATTTCTGGTGGCCCTCTCTTTCCCACGATGTCAGGAAATATGTCACTTCCTGTGCCATTTGTAACCGTGCCAAGACTGCTACCTCCAGAATGGCGGGACTGTTACAACCCTTACCTATTCCATCCCAACCGTGGAGCCATCTCACGGTCGATTTCATCGTAGACCTCCCAGACTCACAAGGATACAACACAATCATGGTTGTGGTCGATCGGTTGACAAAAATGGCCCACTTCATCCCAACCAAAGGGCTCCCTACTGCCAAAAGAACAGCCACCCTCTTCCTTGACTCCGTATTCCGACTCCATGGCATACCCGAATCCATACTCTCCGATCGAGGCACGCAATTCACCTCCCGTTTCTGGAAAGCATTCTGTCACTCGTTGAACATCTCTGTAGACCTTTCCACTGCTTTCCATCCCCAGTCGAACGGTCAAACAGAGCGAACAAACCAGACCGTGGAGACATACCTTCGTTGCTACTGTACGTACCTCCAATCCGATTGGAAAGAACTGCTCACCACGGCAGAGTTTGCCTACAATACCAGACGACATGACTCCACGCGTGCCTCCCCCTTTTTTCTCAACTATGGATACCATCCCAATAGCCTCCCTGGCCTTCCACCGCTCACTTCTGTTCCTGATGTAACAGAGCGATTACGTCAACTGTCTCGCCACCTGCAATGGGCACACGAAACACTACGTGAAAGCCAACTGTCGTATAAACGATATGCCGATCGGAAACGACAAACACCACCCGAGTACAAGATAGGCCAACAGGTGTGGTTATCCACTAAGCATCTGAAACTGTCTTGTCCATCCAGAAAATTGGGTCCCAAGTACATCGGTCCTTTCACAATAAAGAAACTCGTCTCTCCAGTGGTGGTCCGACTAGATCTTCCTGATCGATACAAGATACATCCTTCCTTCCACGTATCGCTCTTGAAACCGGCTGTTCCCGATCCCTATCCTTCTAGGGGCTCCACGCCTCCGGCTCCGGTCATCATAACAGGGGAACCCGAATATGAGGTGCAGGAGATTCTGGACTCACGTATCAGACGAAGATCCTTACAATATCTCATACAATGGAAGGGATACGGACCAGAAGAAAGAACGTGGGAATCCGCCACCGATGTCCATGCTCCAAAACTGATCCATCGTTTTCATCTCCGTCATCCGGACAAACCGGGTACCACATGCCTCCGGAGGCGGCATCCTAGGATGGGGGCACTGTCAGGTCCCTGCCGCGGTACTCACCTTGGTCCCACGCCGCGTCCTCCTTCTGACCCACACCGCCGATATGGCGACGCACGAAGAGGGGTCCGACGTGGCAGAACTGCTCACTCCCCGCCGTTGACGATGCCGCGGTCTTCTTCCCGGCCTGGTGATCTTCAGGATGGCCGGAACACAACTGCAGGGCCGTCCCAACAGAAACGGAGAACACGTTCCGTCTCTCGCACGCCCTCTAGTGGCGCGCACGCATCCAACTCCTTTTCTTAAAGGCACAGTCACAATATTCCCAGGTGTATAGAATCAGGTTAATCTGGACATCAGAGGGAGTATCCCTTCCTCCTTCCTATAAATCTGTGCCGTTTAGTTCATTCATTGCTCAGATATACTGTGCTCTCTACGTATATACGTCAGTGCTCCCTTATCATTGTTTCATTGGATATTGACCCTTCACTTACCTTATCGTATCTGAACCTTCGCTGCCTGGACTGACCTCTGCTTATCCTGACTTCGTTTACGTCTCATCCCTATCGGTACCTCGCTTTTGATTCATCCACGTCTCCAGCCTTGCATATTGGGCTCCGACTACTAAACCCGACACTTTCACAGTGAGAATTTAAGATATCCTTAAAAATCTCCCATTGAGTGTCTGTACTCTTGTTTTTGAGGACATTTTCCCAATTTACAGTGTTAAGGGCTTCTCTTAGTTGATCAAACTTTGCCTTCCTAAAGTTCATAGTACTTGTGGCTCCTCTAAGAGTTCCCTTATTGAAGGACAAGTTATAATGTATCATATTGTGATCACTATTTCCTAGATGCCCCCTGAACTGCACATAAGTTACTCTGTCAGGTCTGTTGGTTAATATTAAGTCCAGTAGGGCGCCCCCTCTGGTCGGGTCCTGTACCATTTGGGCATTGCGGTGGTCACCTGGTGTCATAGTCCATGCCACAGTCTATCTCTAGTGGGTACTCGTTACTTACCTTCTCCTGCTTCAACCCCCGTTGTCCAGGAAATGAATTGTGGCCGCGGTCTGTCTCCAGAGTGCTCACTGTCTTCCTCCTCCACCGCCGTCGGAGTGAGGGGCTCTAACCTGCGTAGGTCCCCTAGTGTAGGTTCTGGGCTTTTTCTATTTCGAGCACAGCATATAGCAGGCCAGCGCAGAGTCCAGAGTTCTGGGGTCATGGTTCAGCAGCAGGAGTCCGGCAAGGATCAGACCATTGGCTCATCAAGTTGGGCTGCCAGGAAGCAGGCAGTTTTGGTTACCCGAGTGGGCCACAGAAGTAAGTGGGATGAGCATGTGAAGGAGCTCACTGGTAAAGTAAAGTGCAGGTTTGGCAGCTGTTCTGACAGTTACAGAAGAGGTGTGAGAGCTCATTGCAAAATTGAACAAGGCTGAACAATGGTAATCCCGCCATCTGCTATGCCCACTTTTCCTGACATCTCTATTACTGTTGATAACTCCACTATCCAACCAACAGACCAGGTTCGCTGTCACCCTCGACTCTCCTTCATCCCTCACATCCAGTTCCTCACCAAATCCTGCCGCCTCCACCTGAAAAACATCTCCCGAATCTGCCCTTTCCTCACGCAAGATACCACCACTCCCTTGTGATATCCCACCTGGATTATTGCAACCGCCTAGTAACCGGTCTCCCCCTCTCCCGTCTTTCACCACTTCAATCCATCCTCAACACTGCAGCTAGATTAATCTTTCTCTGCCACCGCTCTTCATCCACTGCTCCACTATGCCAATCACTTCATTGGCTCCCCATACCCTTCAGAATCAAATTTAAACTTCTATTCCTGACCTATAGAGCCCTCAACAACTCGGCACCCCCTTACATCTCTATCCTTCTATCCAAATTCACCCCTACCCGCCCCCTTTGCTCCTCTCATGACTTGCGGCTATCTTCTACTGTTGTTACCTCTTCCCACACCCTTATTCAGGATTTCACCCGTGCCGCTCCCCTCCTGTGGAATTCCCTTACCTGTTTCCTCAGACTTTCTGCGTTGTATGCAACTTTCAAAACCTCTCTGAAAACCCACTTGTTCAGGGAAGCATACAACATTCCTTTACAGTGCTCCCAATGATTTTTTCTCTTTTATGTTTGTATTGACCCATTTTCCATTGCCTGGAGATTAGGACCAATGGATTCCTTGATTGTTCCAGCTAAGGAAAGAAAGACAGTTTGTACCCTTTCTCTCTCTCTCATTCCATTTGGACATATAGGTGGAGGCTAGACAGGCATATGTCTTTTTTATTGTTGGTTTAATTCAAGCACTTAACCCTCCTATTCTAAAGGTCATAGGGAGAGGCACATGTTTTATCTGTGTTATCTGTGTTGACTGATATTATATGTTGCATTTTCATGGGAAATAAATAAATACATGTTTCTTGGATTCTGTGGCTGGATGTTTATACATGTCTCTATTTTTAAAATTTAAATTAAGTCCATAGTCTTACTGTCATATTTAATTATGATGTATATGTTCATTTTTACTTGGGAAAAGCAGACCACCTTTTTCTACTATACTATAAATCAATTAAATCAAAGTGAAACAGATGTCCCTAAAGCCATCATACCCTTTGTATCATTTTAAAAGGAAGGTTTCATTGTATGTTAGCATATTATGGATGTTGGCGCTTTGTGATAGTACAGAGCATGGAGGAAACCTTGCAGGTCAGCATTAGTTAAATGTACCATTACAGTAAAATTTAACAATGTAACAATGGGTTCATGCACTACATTAAATAATGAGCGTTTTCAGCTATTTTGTTGCTTTACATCAGTTCTGCTGTAGCCCATGGCGAAGTGCCATTGATCATATTGTCCTGCATTGCAGATTCGGGTACAGCAGGACTTTAATTTCCATATAAGATGTAGTAAGATGTCATAAATGAGGACACCAAGATGAGTGGACTGCTTTTCTCATGTGCCACAAGTATGATTGCAAAGTGTAATGCATTCATGGTGTTAGCATTTGTCTGTTACTGTATGTTGGACTATGTTTGCATAAGGGAGGGCTGGCACCTTCTATCCTGGGGTTGGGGGGGGCAGGTAAATTCAAGTGACTCCATTGGGTCCTTGCCCCTAAGTTGCTAACATACACACTGGCACAAATATTTACACACACACACTCTCTCACACAAACTGATGCTAACATACACTTAGACATATACACTGATGCTATGTCAGGCATCACCCAGAGTCCTATAGATAGCATGGCGTGGGTACCCTTTTAAGAGATCTGTCTGGGCTCTGAACTGCTAAACTTTGGTCCACTGGGGTTCTATACCTACATCTCTGATGTCACCTAGTTCTGCTATGGACTGAACCCCACGTCCCTCACATGAAGCCATTGTTATCAGCACACCTGGGCTCATCAACAGGCTTTAAAGGTCAGCCTCACCTCCAGCCCAGGATCTGGTTGTGTGTTTTTCCTGCTGGATGTGCTTTTATTATATGCCTGATTTCCTTGACTTTCACCTCTGCTTTGCTACACCGTTTATGAACCCTTTCTGCCGGCCCTGACCTCTTCTGGATAATCCCTGTCTGTACCACGTACCTGTGTTGCCTCCGGGCACACTCTCACTGCTCAAGTGAATTCTTCATCCTGTCACTCTGAGCAGTGTTATTTTGAAAGGGTGTGTGCCAACTCCAGCAAGTAGTCTCAAACTCCTGGTAAGTCCTTACCTGCTAACATTTACTTTCACACTAATGCACTCTGCAAACATGCTAATACACTCATTTACACAGTCATGCTAACACACACTCCCTCTAAAATGCTTTCATTATAAAACATACACACTCATGCTAGCACACACACTTACACATACACATTTATATTAACCCATACACAACCATGCTAACACACACATCCACACTCTTACTTACACACATACTTACATACACACATACTCAATCCCTCCTTTACTTCCTTACCCCTTCACACGTTTTTGTTAGTTTAGAGCACCAGGCATAGCAAGGACCATATAATTTGTTTAGTCAGTGCTCAGATGGAGCTAGGCTTTTGTTTGAGAGATTGCCTCTTACAGCAAACTGTGTGACCTGTGAACAGTGTATAAACAGTATCAACTGTACAAATGGAGTCTACCGGTATATTTCATAAGATACCTCTGCTTCGTCTAGTAAAAACCCTAGAGGATCATGTTTTTGGCCCAGATTGGGCAGCCCGCTTGTGTAATCACAATTTATCATCCATTGCATTAGTGCAAAAAATAATTTACATAAATATTAATGAAACACATGAGGATAACATAATGTAGCCTTTCTTTTAGCTAAGAAGCATACATGAACTTTCATTAAATAATAGTTTTGGCTTTTATGTTAAAGGAATTAGTAATAGTGCTTAAAGAAATTGGTGTTTGTCAACCTTTTAAGGCCTATTATCTCCACAAGGGCTTAAGAATATATATATTTGAAAGTCAATATTTAATATGATATGGTATTAAAAATGACATTGGGGAGATATGGTGGACAATTTGAGAAATGGCCAGTTTCCAAACTTGCTGCATGCCAAAGCCAATTGTTTTATTTTAATATTGTAACTATGACAAGCTTACAAGAAAATGGAGTAAGCTTGAAAAGAGGTGAAAATGCACAAAATAATGGCTATAATTTCAAAACATAGTTAGGGTGAGTCAGTGTTAGAGCAAAATTGAGTGTTAGTTATGGAAGGAGGTGACTCTAAACCTAGGTGCTTCCCTGCTATTCTCTAAATAAATGAAACCAACAAATAAAAGGCATATGGTGGGTGGGTTAATTCAGCTAAAAGTAAGAATAACTGAAAGGAAACACTGAGAGGATTTTGGGAGTGCAAACCTAGATGGCGATTTTGCCAGAGCCTGAATGTAGACAGTAAACATCTGAGGTAACATTTTTTATTTGACATTTGGTGCATTGTCTAATGAACAGCCTTCTGTTACAGATTTACACCAAAATGACAGGTACCATGTAACCAACACCATTAAATAACTTCCAACATATTTGGAAGGTGTGAGGCTTTTGTGACTTTGGTATCGATTGATAGCATTAATATAACTGAGTAAGGTATTTCCAAAAATAATATATTTTTGTTCTTTTCCTACACACATTATTATGTCTTCTAGGCCTTTAGAACACACTGATATACTCAGAAAACATTCTGAACTTTTACAAAAGAGAGACATAAGGGGAGGAAACTGGCTAGTACTGTCGCCCCTAAAGAGGGACACGTTAGAGGAAAAGAACTTTTCTATAAGTTGGAAGATAAAGTACAGGCTATAAAAGTGTCGGCATGTTTTACTTTTTTTATTTTTTAAGAGACTATTGGGACTTCCATGTTAAAATGTAACGTTGTTTTCTCAATGGGATCATAGTGTTGAAAGAAGAGGTGCTTCTCAGACAAGCTCTGGATGCAAATATCCAATTTTACAATAGACACTTGTCTACGTGAGAAATACTACCTTCATATCTCGATTTTGAAGTAAAAGCTTTTTATTGCATAACTTACTTCTAAATGTTTAACTATAAAATTAATATTATAATGAACAATCTCAACATCCAATGTAATCCTCCACAATTAGTATTTGTAAAGTGAAATAGATCCAAAACCATGACAGCTGGAGGCAAATGATGCCTTCAGAGAAAATTAATGAGATGGAAGGTCATCTTGGTGCATATTTTTATTGTCTGTGACAAATACAATCTTACTCCCTGACTTGTTTACAATCAGCAATCCAAATCACATCAAGTCAAGCCCTCTCAATCAAGTAAAGAAGAATCGAAAGATGTGTTGCACTGAAAATAATATACGTAACAAAGTTGTTATGGACTCCCCAATATCACGGTCTGCAATAGGATATGACTGCTGAAGACAGCTTTGATGGTGTTGTAAACATGTGACTTTGAAGATCATACTGCTTTGAGATCAAAGCTGAGCAGTAATCTGTCAAATTCAGACAAAATATATGTGCAACACATCTCATATATCTTGTACTTTGAAGGATAAATTGAAAAACTACACTGGACCAGCTGAATTTCAAATTGACAGTGCAGTCAAGTTTCCTTGTAATATTTCCCAATTTAAAATACATGGCCTTATGGGACTGGTATTAAAACTAAAAAGTTGATAGTGTTCTTTTATGAAACTACTGCATGAGAATGCGTAGCTCAAAACTGAAGCCTTTTATTTATCAAAAAGTATGATTATGTACCACAAAGGGAGGTATAGGAACTAAATAATACTAAAACAGTGCATTAGTCATCTTAATACAGTTCACCACAGGTGTCTTATTACCTAAGGACATGCAGATTGTGCATTTATTCCAGCTGTTAGTATAATCTAAAATATACATTTTTTTACAAAGGATTTGGAAAGGACTAGATGAACATAGTTATTCCACGCTGGCATTATCAATGATCAACCACTGTTCTATTCAAGAAAACTAATATTAGTCTGTCACCCTCTATTTTATAAGCGAAGGAGACTGTAAACATTAGAAATGCATTCTATTTAAATGAACCCTATGACATTATATTTTAAAAATGCTAAACCACTTTCAAAAACATTTAATAGTCTAATTGCTATCAGCTTTTTATGAAAATATTTTGTGTTTTTTTTGTATTTTTAACATGCGTTAACCCATTCAAATACAGATAGACAGATACTGACACTCTCATACACAGACACTGACACGCACGCAAAAATCTCCTTCAACTTGTCTGATCCTATTCATACTGGTATTTTAGAGCCAAAATGCAAGGCAAATTTCCTCAGCAAGAAGGAACCAACAATCCCAGTGCAAATTTCTGTTCTGCACTGCTCTTTTGAGAATATGGCCTTTGAGAAGACATATTATCGAACATATTAATGCTGACACCCAATAAACACGAGATATATCTGTAGACCTTATAATAATAACTAGACTTATATAACTAGACTAGAATTAGGATTCACACTAACTTTATTTTAAACAGAATTTACAAATAACGAGGAGGGTCCCCAATGAAACAAACAAATTGCTAAATATCAGAAATCTCAGAAATGCCACCTTTGCAAGCTTTTGGGTGATATAAAGTAGACTTGTGCATTCGTCTTCGGGCGAACATGAAAACGAACACGAAGAGTGCGTTTTCGTGTTCGTTCCGAAGACACGCTGAAGAGAAGGCGAAGGCGAAGACGAAGACACACACCACGAAGATTTTCGTGATCGTCTTGGTCTACCAGTCTCCCCCCCTTCTAACTTACCTTGGCATCGCGGCAGTTCACGGAAGTGGAAATCCGCAGGTTCGCTGTCACGGGTTACAGGGCAGTGCGAATGAGCCTATTGGTCGCCTACAGGGACCGCCTCTGGCATCAACCAATTGGTTGATGCCAGAGGAAGACCCTGTAGGTGACAAATAGGCTCACTCGCACGGCCTTTGTAACCCCTGACAGCGAACCTATGGATTTCCGCTCCCGTTAACCCCTTCGATGCTGTGTTAGATAATGGGAGCGGAAATCCGTAGGTTAAAGGGCCGTGCAAGCGACCAATAGGCTCACTCGCACGGCCCCTTAACCCCTTAAGGTGCAACAAGTGCACCAGGAGCCTAAAAGTCTGTACGAGCGACTCTATTGGTCATTCGTACGGACATTTAACTGATAGAACAGGGACACCAGTGGGATCTGCCGGGTAAGTTGCAGCATTGGGATTTTAAAAGTCTGTACAGGTGACCAACAGAGTCGCTCGTACAGACTTTTAAAACCCCAATGCTGCTACTTACCCTGCAGATCCCACTGGTCTCCCTGTTCTATCAGTTAAATGTCCGTACGAGCGACTTTATTGGTCGTTCGTATGGACATTTAACTGATAGAACAGGGAGACCAGTGGGATCTGCAAGGTAAGTTACAGCACCAGGAGCCTAAAAGTCTGTACGAGCGACCAACATAGTCGCTCGTACAGACTTTTAAAACCCCAATTCTGCAACTTACCTGGCAGATCCCACTGGTCTCCCTGTTCTATCAGTTAAATGTCCGTACAAGCGACTTTACTGGTCGTTCGTACGGACATTTAACTGATAGAACAAGGAGACCAATGGCATCTGCCGGACAAGTTACGGCACAAGGAGTTTAACAGTCTGTACGAGCGACCCTATTGGTCGCCAGCAGGGGGCTCGTCTGCCATCAACCATTGGCAGACGAGCCCCCTGCTGACGACCAATAGAGTTGCTCATACGGACATTTAAACTCCTGGCGCCAGAGCTGCTGCGGTACGTGTTAACCCTGTATTAACCCCTTAACCGGAGAAAACGAAGAAAAAACGAACACGAAGAATGTCCACGAATATTCGCCCGAAGAGAAGACAGGAACAGGCGAATATTCGCAGAATACGAAGATTTTTTTTCCCCCGAAGACGAGCACGAAGACGAACACGAAGAGCCCCCTGGTGCCCAAGTCTAATATAAAGATGATACAGTGAGGGATAGGCATAAAGCTATCCTGTATCTTAGACAAGACCAAGGACTGATTAAGGTACGAGTCTTTACATCAAGAAAATGGACAGCCTACATAGGTTATCTCCTGTCAAAATCTATGTTTCTATGTAGCCATATCAATTACCACAAGTGCAGCATATGCGTGTTTCACCTCAGTAATAGAGTGATTTCCCCTGTGCACAGTCTGTTTTATTATGGTGCAAGAACCCTAGGGTAAAACTGAATGTTGAGAAAGCCTATAAATCACATCTCCCTTTCTATACTAAGTTGGGGGTAATCATCATTACAGCGCAGTTAGCCAAGTGTGGCAATGCAAAGGATAAATAGTGATGAAACAGATAAATAATGTAATTTTACCACTGGTGTGCATTCTGTAGATATTACACATTATTCATCCTGTGTGTAGCTATTAGCTCATCAGTTTACATGTCCGTTATCAGCATTAGTGTGCACTTCTTACTGAATCAGCTGAAAGATTGTTCTTAGTGAGGGAGCTCATGGGAAAAGCTTGTTTCCACCTGAATTTATAATCTATTTTCTCCTTGAGGCCCAGCCCCATAATGGAGAGGGCTGTGTAGGGCAATTAAATAGCACCCATGATATGCACTTAACTATGTTAGAAAGCAAGTACAATCAGAAGAGATGTACCATAAAACCATCTGGACTTGCCTTTGATATCCCAGTTCAAGTTTGGGTGAGTATTGATGTCTCTGTAGGAGAGTGTAACTGCAGGTTACTTACCTTCTGTCTGTCCCAACCGCCGTTCTTCTGAAACCCCTCGACGCCTGTAGCCACTGGCAGGTTTCCTGAACACAGACTGCATGGACTCTGGTTCTGTGTACACGCGCGCCACCGTGCGGCCTCTTATAGGAACTACCTTTGTGCGTTCCAAGCCTCCGTTTCATGCTGGGCGGGAAATGCAATTAGTATGTCTATTTAAACCTGGCTGTTGCATTAGCTCATTGCCTGTGATAGTGCCTTGTGCGTGTTGGCTGTGCTTATTAAATACCTTGTGATTTTGGCTTCTGACCTTGGCTTGTTTTTGATTATCCTGTCCTCGCCTACTCCTGACTTCGGCTCCGTGTAACGACTACTCTTTTGCCTGCTGCTACCAGTATACTGCTCTGCTCCTGTACCGGTGGATTATACCAAGTTCCTGCACTGCTGGTCCTCTAGCCGTGACAGATTATCACAGGCCCTACCATGGACCCCGCAGACTTGGTTCGTGTGTACTCTCATCTAGACCACCAAGATAAACTGCTGGCTTCGCATGCTTCCCACCTGCAGTTGCTGGAACCAAAGATGGACTCTGTTACGGAGTTACTCCGATCTTTAACCACCTCTGGTCCATTGTCCTCCTCTGTGGCCTCGCCGACTCTCCATGCAGCTTCTATTTCTTCAGAGACCGACAGCCTACGGGGCGGAAAACCTCCTAAGATGCCTGTTCCTGACAAGTATGGTGGGGATCCTCGTGAATGCAGGGGGTTTTTGAATCAATGCCAGCTCCATTTCAGAACCCGACCAGAGACTTTTTCCTCTCATGCTAACCGTGTGGCGTTTATTATTAACTTACTCCGGGGTGAGGCCCTTGCTTGGGCTTCTCCCCTCATGGAACATTATTCACCCCTGTTGGACGATGCGGACGCCTTTCTCGCTGCTTTTCGTGCCGTGTTTGATGCTCCTGGACGTGTTGAATCTGCTGAGGCAAACATTATGGAACTTCAACAGGGCAAACGATCCGTGGCCCAGTATGCGATTGAGTTCCGTACTCTCGCTTATGAGACTGAATGGAACACTCAAGCATTGAAAGCAGTATTCCGCAGGGGGTTAAACGACTCAATCAAAGACGCCCTTACCTATCGAGATCTTCCCGAGAATTTGGAGGACTTTATTGCCTTGTGTCTAAAATTAGATGCACGGGGCCAGGAGAGACGTCTTGAGATTGAAAGAAGATATCGCCCGTCTCCACGCCCTCATTCCGTACCCATCATGATAGAATCTCCTACCCCGTTTCCAGAACCCATGGAGATTGGTCCCCTTCTCCGTCTATCCGATTCTGAGAAACAGTGGAGACGTATGCTGGGACTCTGTTTGTATTGTGGGCAAAAGGGTCATTTGGCTTTAAGCTGTCCCAGGAAGTCTGGAAAACACCCAAGCTTAATGGGCAACCGAGGCATCCCACTGAGCAATATTAAAGCCTCGACTTCTCCATCTGATACCCGATTTCTCGTACCCATCACGCTGCAGTGGCAAGGTCACCAAGTGGCCACACAAGCTTTTATTGACTCTGGTGCCGCTGGGAACTTCATTGACCAGACCTGGGCTCTGCTCCAGGGTATTCCACTGGTTTCCAAATCTCACAGCAGTACCGTGGCAGCAGTAGATGGGACACCTCTCGGTCCCGGCATCATCGCCTATGAGACGCCTAGTCTTCGTCTGGTTGTGGGTCTCCTTCATAATGAACAAATTTGCTTAGATGTTCTCTCCAGTCCGCACCTTCCGGTTATTTTGGGATTACCGTGGCTGAGGAGACATAACCCTACGATTAACTGTAGTGAGGGACAAATTACGGCTTGGGGTTCCAGCTGTTTTCAAACTTGCTGTCTACGTCCCATAAAAGTGAACTCTATTCTTGAAAGCTCCTCACTTGATCCTAAAGGCATAGTTCCTATTCAATATTGGGACTATCTGGACGTGTTCTCAAAACAGAAGGCGGATACTTTACCCCCTCATCGCACTTATGATTGTGCCATCGAACTCTTTCCAGGAACATCTCCCCCTTCAGGTCGCACATACCCACTGTCTGGACCTGAGAACCAGGCCTTATCGATATATATTAAGGACTGTCTGGAAAAGGGGTTCATACGCCCTTCCTCCTCCCCGGCAGGTGCAGGGTTCTTCTTTGTTAAAAAGAAAGATGGATCCCTTAGACCTTGCATAGACTATAGGGGGCTGAATAAAGTAACCATGAAGAATAAATACCCATTGCCCCTCATCACAGAATTTTATGACCTCCTAAAGGACGCTAAGATCTTCACTAAACTAGATCTTCGGGTGCATACAATTTAATCAGGATCAAAGAGGGACATGAGTGGAAAACCGCTTTTAACACCCGATTCGGTCATTATGAGTATCTGGTGATGCCTTTTGGACTTTGTAATGCTCCCGCGGTATTCCAAAATTTCATCAACGACATTTTTCGTGATATGCTTCTGTCTCATGTCATGATTTATTTAGACGATATCCTGATTTTCTCGGCCACCCTAGAAGACCATAGGAGACATGTTCGGCAGGTGTTGCAACGTTTAAGAGAAAATTTCCTTTATGCCAAAGCTGAGAAATGTGAGTTTGAACGCAAACATATCAAGTTTCTAGGATATATAATATCCGACACCGGATTAGAGATGGATCCGGAGAAGGTCACAGCCATCAAGGAGTGGAAGAGACCCACTGATCTCAAAGGAATTCAACGTTTTTTAGGTTTTGCCAATTATTATCGCCGCTTCATTCGTAATTTCTCTCGCATAGTGTCTCCTATTACCGCTTTAACCCGTAAGGGGGCCACTCCCAACAATTGGCCTACCGAGGCTGTTGCGGCTTTTGAAAAACTAAAGAGGGTCTTCCTATCTGCTCCAGTTCTTCGCAGACCTGACACTTCCTTGCCCTTTATTCTCGAAGTGGATGCGTCGGAGACAGGTGCCGGTGCTATCCTGTCTCAAAGAGACTGCAAGACCAACAGAATACATCCTTGTTCGTTTTTTTCTAAAAAATTATCTGATGCAGAGACTAATTATGATGTGGGAAATAGGGAATTGTTGGCCATCAAGATGGCTCTAGAAGAGTGGAGACATCTCCTGGAAGGGACGGAGACACCGATCACTATAATTACTGACCATAAAAATTTACTTTATCTGGAAAAGGCTAAAAGACTCAATCCTCGCCAAGCACGCTGGGCCTTATTCTTTACTCGCTTTAATTTTATAATTACCTATCGCCCTGGATCTAAGAATATCAAGGCTGATGCTTTATCTAGACAATTTGAGGGTCCTAATACTGTTGTAAAAGATGAGACCATCATTCCGTCCCATTGTATTGTTGCCAACATCTCGACTGCCGTTCTCCAAAGCATCTCTCGCTCTCAACGCTACCGACCCAAAGATCTGGCAGTTCCTCCTGGTCGTCTGTACGTACCCCCTGTACATCGCAGTAAAGTTTTGTCATGGGCCCACAATTCCCCTATAGCTGGGCATCGCGGAATCCGTAATGTGCGTTTTCTCCTACAACCACGTTTTTGGTGGCCCTCTATGCTCCCTGACATTGAGGAATTCGTACAGTCCTGTGACGTTTGTGCAAGATACAAAGTACCCAGAAAGAGGCCCGCTGGCCTTCTCCAACCATTGCCAACCCCCACTCAGCCTTGGACACAACTAGCTATGGATTTCGTTACTGATTTACCACCTTCCGAAGGAAAGACTACTATCCTAGTAGTTGTTGATCTGTTCTCTAAGCAAGCCCATTTTATCGCGCTAGCTGCGGAACTAGCAACAATAATTTTGAAAGAGATCTTTCGACTTCATGGGATTCCTCAAAGCATCACCTCTGACAGAGGTTCGCAATTTATCTCCAGATTTTGGAGGGCCGTGTGTTCCCACCTGGGCATTCGTCTACAATTTTCATCTGCCTATCATCCTGAAACTAATGGGCAAGCCGAACGGACTAATCAAGTGTTAAAACAATACCTTCGTGTCTACGTCACTAAGGATCAGTCCAATTGGGCATCATTACTTCACCTGGCTGAACTGTCTTATAATTCCTCATACCATGAAGTCCTCAAGACCTCTCCCTTCTGTGCGGCCATGGGATTTGAACCTAACTTATGGCCACCCAACAGTTTCCCTTCTGACGTTCCGGCTGCCGACTCTCATCACAGATCTCTACAACAATTGGAAAGTAGTTTCAGAGGCTATCTCTAAAGCTAAGCTACTTCAAAAACGGGCTGCGGATAAACGTTGTTCCGTAGGACCACCGATATCACCTGGGGACTCGGTCTGGCTTTCTACAAAGAATTTACATCTCAAACAGAACACAAAGACCTTAGGTCCCAAGTATGTTGGTCCTTTCAAAGTCCTGGCTAAAATAAATGACGTCTCTTACGCCCTGGAACTTCCATCCAACATGCGAATACACAACGTCTTCCACGTATCGCTATTGAAACTTGTTGTCTGTAATCGATTCTCTCGACGATTGTCCACTCCGAAACCCGTTTTGGTCCAAGGTCCGGATGAGTATGAGCTGGAGGCTATCATCGATTCAAGAATATTCAGACGCAGACTACAATATCTCGTCCACTGGTTGGGATACGGACCAGAAGAGCGATCTTGGATTGATGCTGCAGATGTCCATGCACCCCGTCTGATTCGTGCTTTTCATCGCCGTCATCCTACCAAACCAGCTCCTGGTCGCCAGCACGGCTCCCTTTTTAGGGGGGGTAGTGTAACTGCAGGTTACTTACCTTCTGTCTGTCCCAACCGCCGTTCTTCTGAAACCCCTCGACGCCTGTAGCCACTGGCAGGTTTCCTGAACACAGACTGCATGGACTCTGGTTCTGTGTACACGCGCGCCACCGTGTGGCCTCTTATAGGAACTACCTTTGTGCGTTCCAAGCCTCCGTTTCATGCTGGGCGGGAAATGCAATTAGTATGTCTATTTAAACCTGGCTGTTGCATTAGCTCATTGCCTGTGATAGTGCCTTGTGCGTGTTGGCTGTGCTTATTAAATACCTTGTGATTTTGGCTTCTGACCTTGGCTTGTTTTTGATTATCCTGTCCTCGCCTACTCCTGACTTCGGCTCCGTGTAACGACTACTCTTTTGCCTGCTGCTACCAGTATACTGCTCTGCTCCTGTACCGGTGGATTATACCAAGTTCCTGCACTGCTGGTCCTCTAGCCGTGACAGAGAGTCATGGGGGTGAACATTTCAGTCAACTAAATAAGTCCTTTGTGAGTCTTGTTTGTTTTTTTGTGTTTTTTTATTGCTAACCATGCCTGATGAATTCCTCATTATAAGTTTTCATTTTATTTAATTACGAGATTTATGATTGTATAGTGATTACAACTTCATTCTCTATTTGAAATAGAAATGTTGTCTACCTCATAACATCTGCCCTGGAGTATTCCGATAAAAGTCATTTTAAGCTAAACATGTATGAAGGTAGTGGGAACCATGTTATCCTAAACAACACAACAACCTGCCAATACACCGCCATTGTTTCTGCCCCAAAAACGAATATAGTCTCAAAATAAGACACAGGAATCCATGAGATTGACACCATCACTCCTAAAGTATATTGCGGCATCCCGCTCAAATACCTGACGCCTAACCATAAAACTCCCTATCCCTAAATCAAAGTTAGAAACCGGGCCCTCTGGTTGTGCGCCGTGCCAATATTTCCGTGCCACCGCCTCTGCCAAAACTAAGCAAACATTTGGAAACAACACAAACAGTTTAACCATATTTTATTTGCTAACATTGCACATCCTCCACATAGAGATCTTACCCAGGTCATTCCCCCTAAATGAATCACCAAAACATTAGCAGCTCAAAAAAGCCAGTACAGCTGCATCAGCTCTGGAAGCAACTGTACCCACTGCATTCCCTTTGTGCTGAACTACATACCCTCTACTAACACCTAAAACAAATCCAACAGAAGAGCCCCTGACACTGGTTTCCGATTATCACGGGATCTATAGCACCTTCTTCAATCCCTAACCTACCTGCCTAACCAAAAACTCATTTCAAACATCAGGCATGTTACATGCTTTAAAACAAAAAATCAGGCATGCCAATTTACCTGATTCCACAACAACCACAGCAAGTCCTGGGGACATCCCAGAAACCACCTTATTCCTGCTACAGACCAAGCCATTCGCCCCAGACCTGTGCCTGGGACACAGACTTCCCAGTCTGTGTCCATAACTCTGCTGGACATGCAACCCTATCTAAATTCGCTACGGAAGCCACAGCCCTGAACTCTGTCTACTGTGAACAAGAAAGGGCATCCATTACATTACAAAACCCACACGGTGTGGTTCGTCCTACACATGATAGTTAACATAAGCCAGAGGAGGACCTGCATCTGCAGCAGCACAATCACCAGGAGGGGGGATGGGGGGTCGGGGTTATGCTGACAATTTATAGATAGCCATCACCATGTCCAGATTATAATAATGGGAAAACACCCTGCAGTCAGCCAGGGCCAAACCCCATGGCTCCACCGCAACCAGAAGAGCTCCAGGAACGCTAAGTTCCTAATGAGCCCCACCACCCACAATTCTTCTGACCCAGTCAGTGATCTGCTAAGGTAGCTACAAAACCCACTGATCCAACTGCGTCTGTAAGTAAGTGAAGATCGGGGTTGGATATTTCCAGGGCCTGCAGCAACTACTTGCCATTAAAACTTGTCAGGAAAACCTCCCATCCCTGCAAATTGTCCCATAACTGCCACGTTAAACGAATGTGATGCTGGCACATTATGCCCAACGTAGCCGTTGCAAGCCACCTATTAAAGACCAGACCCATTGGCATTATCTTACAGGTAAAATTCAACTTGCCTAACAGGGACTGCAGCTTCCACAGGGACTGGTTCTTCCAGAGACCCAGAAACACCCCCACCACAGCCTGCAGACCCAGCAGTTGATCCCTGGGTAATGACATTCACCCACTACTGAATCGATTTTGCTTAGCCACGGGCACATTGCTGGCGTTCTCCCCATTAGTGTCCCACTTCATGCTTGCCTCCCCCTTTCCTTCTCAGTCAGAGACAGAATAACAACAAAAATCCAGAATAATGCATTTCAAATAAGTTATGTCTCTCACTTCACATAAACCTACCATTAACATTATAGACTGATCGTGTCTTTGTCAGTGGGCAAACGTACAAAATCAGCACAGGGTCAAATACTTTTTTCCTTCACTGTATTAGTCATGTATGTTAATTATTTCCCAAGTCACACTGTAATCCAGAAATTAGATATGTTTGAAAAGCAGCCATTATATACTATAAATGAATATACCATACTATATGTATTCTGTATGGTGAATGGGCTGTGGGTGAATATAGGTGAGACAAGGACATACCTGGGAACTTCCCAGGATTGGCTGCCAAATGCTTCTCCCCCCCTCTCCTGGGGATATGGCTGAGATCAGTGAGCAGGCTAGCCGTACATAGATGTGGGGTTAAGTCCTGCTAGACAGGGAGCAGGTGAGGTCAAATGTCACCTTTAACCTAGATACTAACACCGAGCACAAGGCTACTGTGTGGATATCAATTGTGGTTTCAACTCCCTGAATTCATTATGCATTATGAAGGACCATTATTGTCACATTTCTCTGTAATAAGAAGCTGAACTGGCCCTGTATAATGCTTAGGTCAATCAATAAGTGGACTGAAAAAAAATCTTAATTTGTACATGCTTTATACAGGGCCCTCAAGCTTTCCACGGAACAAAAACACACTGGGGTTTGGTCCTTCAAAATAATAATAAGTATATTGTAACAATCTAACTAGAGTAATCCTTGTCCTAGATAAGGACAATTAATGCTTATTTTGTCACAAACAATCTTATTTCTAGACTTTACTGCTGTTCTTTCTATATCTGAACAGATCATAAAAGGTTGAGCAAAAGCATTTCAATTGCTATGTAGAATTTATTATTTATCACTAGCTGCAGCTAGGTGACCTCCAAAAGCAAGGTCTTTATTACTAACTTGCAATACAAAAATGAAATACTTTAGTCTTAATGCTGAGGGAAAAGTAGCATAAAAGATGAAAATCTAAAATGTGACATGCTTTATATAATGTAAAAAGTTACTATAAATGACTAATGTCTCTAATGCTGATAAAGCGCAAGAAGTTGTTTTTTTTATCTTTTATTGCTATTGATTTATCTTGAAGTCTAACAGACATTTTTCTTAAGCAATTTGTGAAAAAAATGCAATGTTAGCAGATTTCTTTGTGGTGGAAATGATAGGATAAAAATATTGCTTAGTATTTCCTATTGTGCTTACATTTTAAAATCTGAATTAAAGTATCATGGCATGTTCCAAGAACATAATTAAAATACAGTAGTGAGTTTGTTTTGGACTGAGCAAGAACAATTTACAAAGCGAGGGATTATATATAAATGAAAACAAGATTTAATTCGGTCTGTTTTGTTAGGGCATGTTTCACAACTTAATTTACTGTCTTAAACGAAATTATACTAGTTTTGGGAATTTTGGAGAAAAGGATGCATGCGTCTTTTAATAGGTTCATTTTTAAACACCTCTCTAATTCCACAGCAGAAGTGGTGGAGGAAGAGGGGGTGATCGTCAGTTACAATTGGGTTTTGGGACACAACCTTTGTTTTTTTTTATTATTTAAATATATATATATATTGTAGGAGGTGAAAGTTTGAGGTGAGGACATGCATAATATACCGTATCTAAAAAGTTACGGGTACTCTAATACACACACAAACATCTCACCTTTCAGTGAATATGCAACCTTTGCTAAACCTAGTAAATTGAGTTAATCCTTATCCTCACAAGGTTACAATCTCTCAGGATGTTGAGTAGGAATTAGGAAAGTATAATTTTAATGTAGTGAAAGCCACATGGAGAAGTCAGTGGTCTGGAGATCCTGCAGGTTAGTTTAACGAAAAGGAAAGAAAAATGAAAAGAAAGCACTAAGGAGGAAACACAATAAAGCACTAGTAAGAACATATACGTAAATTAATAAGAATGATGCAAAATGGTGATAGTATTAAAGTTTCTCTCCAGTTGAACTCCCATATATCTCCATCTGTACATTTGTGAAAAACCACATAGCATTTATTTATATAGTGTCAGTGCTGTTAAAATAGCAGACAGTGTAAACAGTTAACCGAGACAACTTAAAATTGAAGATAACTAACACACAGTCAGACTATTGCTCTATTGCTATATCGGTAAGTGTCTCGCTATACATAAGCATTATTGCAGAGCCTGGCATTATATGGATCCCTCAAGAAAGTAACAAATGACATCCCCGTTGCCGTACAATTAAAATAAAGGGGTGTCAGTCAACACTTGGATAAGAGATGCTAATGTTGGTAAAGGATTATGTTGCTGAGCATTTATTATCAGAAGAGATTTATTGCATGATTTTTGTATATATATAGAAGTCTACAATCACACAGAATAATGTCAAAGCTTGTGCACAGGTTCATGAAGGTGTATGGTGGTATAATAAGATGGGATAAATTAGATATAATTTATTTTTACTGCAGCTCAAATAACTCCCCGATTGATAATTTTGCCCTAGTGTTAACCAATCTTTCTACTTTTCCTGGCCTGATGTCTGTATCTGACCTATATCGCATTGCCTCTCATATTTATTTCACTAACACTATTTACCTGGAATTCAGGGCTCTAATCAACAAAAAATTAATTACATGATGATTTATTAACCATTTAAGAATATTACCGTAAGAGAGAAAAGAGAAGAAAAAGATGAAGAACAAGAAGATGTGAGACACGTGGAGCTATGAGACGCAGAAGCGGAAGTGGTCAACAGACAAGGTAAGGAGCAAGGGTGTGCTGCTTCTTCTTCTTTGGCAGAGCTTCCGGTGACGTTCTCTCCCCCGATTGAAGGATCGAGGACTTCACCAGAAGCTCCACCATTTTGGTGTAAATTCGACTGGAGGATGTGAATGAAGAAAGAAGACAGAGAAAAGAGAACATAGGAGAGAGGAGAAGAAGATGCTGAACAAAGAGATGTGAGGCACTGAAGCGGAGCTGCGAGACACAGAAACGGAAGTGCTCAGCAGAGAAGGTAGGGAGACATTCAGAGAATGTGAGAGTGTGAATGAGTATGAGAGCTAGAAAGTGAGTGTCTAAGAGCGTGTGCATAAATGTTTGCGTTGCACAATGAATTTTGTTTCCAAATCTAAAATGCCTCCCCCCAATTTTTGTCCAAAACAAATGGAATTTACTTTTCCGATGATGAACAGGCCAAACAAAACCCCAAATGGTTTTAGTTTCATTTGCACATGCCTACAACTGACACCTTTTCTTCCCTATGCAAATCCTCAAAAGTTGCACTACGAATGCATTAGGAGTCTCAGTGCAGGCAACTTAGCGCCATCATGTGGTTACAGTGTTAGAATACAGTCATGACATACAGTCGTGTGAAAAAGAAAGTATACCCTCTTTGAATTCTAGGGTTTTACATATTAGGACATAATAACAATCATCTGGCCTTTGCAGCTCAAAATATTAGGTAACTACAACCTCAGATGAAGAACAACAAATGACATATTACAACGTTGAATCATAAGGTATACTGAGTTTTTCACACATGGCTTCTCAATTTTCGCTTTATTTATGTTTAATAATTAATGACAGTATAATATGTCATGTGTTGTTGTTCATCTGAGGTTGTATGTACCTAATTTTTAGACCTGCTAAGGAACAGATGATTGTGTCCTGATTTGTAAAACCATAGAATTCAAAGTTGATGTACTTCTTTTTCGCACAACGGTAGATGTAGTCACTATAACTTGGATAAAATAAAATATTTACAATGTCATATCTTATTGTGTTCCGAGTAATCGTCCTTCAAAAATGGAATCTGTAGTTAGTAAGAAAGGCTTACAACAGACTATTTTCCATCTTGCAAATGCAATGTTTATAAATAATAGACCACTAATAGATATCAAGTGATTTATCAAATATAATGCTGTGTGTATTGTTAAAATGATTCATATTTTTGTTAAAAAAATACATTTGCTAAATAAATCATAATGGTAAGATCAGCGGGTTGGGGTTTGATAAATGACTCCCTTATTTTTGCTTCCGAACAAAAAAATACCTACTTTTTAGGTTAGTCAAATGCAAGGTAGTAATTTTAAAGTGATATGTTTAGGGTAAAATAAGATACCTATATTCATGATTCAGCGAGTAGTTAAGCTGATCAACCGGGTGCCGCTCATCAGGGGGGTGCCAACTTGCCGCCACCCGGCACCCCTCCAGAGACGGACAGTAATGTCCACCGCTGGAGGAGCAGGCTCGCAAGGGAGCGGTATCGGAGGTCTTTAACAGACCTCCGGCTCCCTTGAGTGATTTTAAGCCGGTTCAAGGATCTCCCTTGAACCCGGCTTAAAATCACTCAAGGGAGCCGGAGGTCTGTTAAAGACCTCCGATACCGCTCCCTTGCGATCCACGCGGCAACTGCTGCTGTGCGCCGGGGTTTGTTGTCAGATCCCGGCGCACAACACTGAAGCCGCGCCCACCGCCGTCCGTGCCCTCTGAACCGGAAGAAGACAGAAGAACTCAAGAAGAGGAGCAAAGAGGAGGAAAAGGAGCTGACTGCTGTAAGGAGAAAAGAGGAAAGGTAGGAAAGCATTCAGTTTCAGTGAGAGTGACAGTGAGAGTGGATTGGTATGTGTGGATTGGTAAGTGTGGATTGGTAAATGTGTGAGAGTGATGGGTGTTATGCTGTACCATTTCCAATGTCTTTCATTATATACAGTGGGGCAAAAAAGTATTTAGTCAGCCACCAATTGTGCAAGTTCTCCCACTTACAAAGATGAGAGAGGCCTGTAATTTTCACCATAGGTATACTTCAACTATGAGAGACAGAATGAGACAACAAAGTCCATAAATCACATTGTCTGATTTTTAAAGAATTTATTTGCAAATTATGGTGGAAAATAAGTATTTGGTCAATAACAAAAGTTCATATCAATACTTTGTTATATACCCTTTGTTGGCAATGACAGAGGTCAAACGTTTTCTGTAAGTCTTCACAAGGTTTTCACACACTGTTGCTGGTATTTTGGACCATTCCTCCATGCAGATCTCCTCTAGAGCAGTGATTTTTTTGGGGCTGTCACTGGGCAACACAGAATTTCAACTCCCTCCAAAGGTTTTCAATAGGGTTGAGATCTGGAGACTGGCTAGGCCACTCCAGGACCTTGAAATGCTTCTTACGAAGCCACTCCTTTGTTGCCCGGGCAGTGTGTTTGGGATCATTGTCATGCTGAAAGACCCAGCCATGTTTCATCTTCAATGCCCTTGCTGATGGAAGGAGGTTTTCACTCAAAAGCTCACGATACATGGCCCCATTCATTCTTTCCTTTACACAGATCAGTCGTCCTGGTCCCTTTGCAGAAAAACAGCCCCAAATCATGATGTTTCCACCCCCATGCTTCACCGTAGGTATGGTGTTCTTTGGATGCAACTCAGCATTCTTTCTCCTCCAAACACGACGAGTTGAGTTTCTACCAAAGAGTTCTACCTTGGTTTCATCTGACCATATGACATTCGCCCAATCCTCTTCTGGATCGTGAAAATGCTCTCTAGAAAACTTCAGACGGGCCCGGATATGTACTGGCTTAAGGAGGGGGACACATCTGGCACTGCATGTCCCCCCGTGTGGTTCTCGGATTTTTGCTCACCGTTCTTGTGATAATTTTAACACCACGGGGTGAGATCTTGTGTGGAGCCCCAGATCGAGGGAGATTATCAGTGGTCCCGTATGTCTTCCATTTTCGAATAATTGCTCCCACAGTTGATTTCTTCACACCAAGCTGCTTGCCTATTGCAGATTTAGTCTTCCCAGCCTGGTGCAGGTCTACAATTTTGTTTCTGGTGTCCTTCTTTGATCTTGGCCATAGTGGGGTTTGGAGTGTGACTGTTGGAGGTTGTGGACAGGTGTCTTTTATGCTGATCACAAGTTCAAACAGGTGCCATTAATACAGGTAACGAGTGGAGGACAGAGGAGACTCTTAAAGAAGATATTACAGGTCTGTAAGAGCCAGATATCTTGCTTCTTTGCAGGTGACCGAATACTTATTTTACAGAGGAATTTACCAATGAATTCATTAGAAATCCTACAATGTGATTTCCTGTATTCCTTCCCCCATTCTGTCTCTCATAGTTGAAGTGTACCTATGGTGAAAATTACAGGCCTCTCTCATCTTTAAGTGGGAGAACTTGCACAATTGGTGGCTGACTAAATTCTTTTTTGCCCCACTGTAATTATGCTCTAAAGTACATCATAACTCCCATCACTCTATACTGTTCCATACAGTGGCAGAGCTGGGAGACAGAGGCCTTGCACCCCCACTGCAGGACTCCTGAAAGGTAAGTGAACTTCAAAGGGGGAGAGGGTAGATAGTTAGGAGGGGGTAGATAGGGAGAAGGGAGTGAGATGGGGGGATAGGGGGTAGATAGGGAGAAAGGGTAGATAGGACAGAAGGGAGTGAGTAGGGATAGATAGGACAGAAGGGAGTGAGAAGGGGTAGATATGGAAGAAGGGAGTGAGAAGGGGTAGATAGGGCAGAAGGGGGTAGATAGGGCAGAAGGCAGTGAGAAGGGGTAGATGGGGTAGATAGGGCAGAAGGGGGTAGATAGGGCAGAAGGGAGTGAGAAGGGGGTAGATAGGGCAGAAGGGAGTGAGAAGGGATAGATAGGGCAGAAGGGAGTGAGAAGGGGGAAAGGTAGATAGTGAGAAAGAGGGTAGTAAGTATATTGGAATAAATAAACAGTGAGAATGAGTGAGAGAATAAATGAATGTGTGGATGCATTGTGAAAATTAGGGAAACAATTAGTGAGTTTGTGAGAATGCATTAATAAACAATGAGAATGAGTGAGAGAATGAATGAATATGTGGAAAATGTGTGTGAATTAGTGAGAGAATAAATGATTGTGTGAATTAATTATGTGAATGAAAGTGTGAATTAGTGAGTGACTGTAAAAGTGTTTGTGTGTATGATAGATGTATAGTTGATTTGTGGAAAGGCAAAGATGGCACAAGCAGGATGTTTGAGCCTTGGGGACCAAGATGACACAGGCATGGTGGTTATGGGACAAAGATGGCACAGGCAGGGCTGTTTGGGGACAAAGTTGACTCATGGTAGGCTGTTTGGGGACAAAGATGGCAGGTCCTATGTGTGTAATCTGGGTGCTGGTCAGGTTCTATGTGGCCAGTGTGGACACCAGTGCTGGCTTTGGGTTGTGCAACCTATCATCTATGCCTGTAGTTTTATCTCTACCTTTATTGCTGAGTTTTTATATGATTTCCAGTTGATCTATACCTGCAATGCTATGTTTCCTTACATTATTATTGTATACTTGCAACTCCAGTGCTGAGTTCACATGTGAACAATAATAATAACAATATTAATATATATATGATTGCTGACAGCAATCACACTCATATCATGCCCAGGTATATTTATTAATATTGTTATTTAATTTTTTGTTCTATTTTGGTGTGTTACTTACTTTAAATAAAAGTGTTAGATTTTTTTATGGTGGGGGGTTCATATTTGGTTTCGGCCAGGTAAATGCTGCATTTTCGGTTTCAGTCCAGAATTCATTTCGGTGCATCCCTACTACTAAGCCAGACAATGAAGTGGTAGGACTACACCACATCAATGTTTGGCTTAGTATATAGTGATAGGAGTTATGCTGCACTATTGTCAATGTCTGGCTCAATGTATAGTGATAGGGATTACGCTGTACCACCGTCAATGTGTGCCTCAGTATATAGTGATAGGTGTTATGCTGTACCAGCATCATTGTCTGCCTCAGTATATAGTGATAGGTGTTATGCTGTACCACCGTCAATTTCTGCCTCAGTATATCGTGATAAGTGTTATGCTGTACCACCATCAATGTCTGCCTCAGTATATAATGATAACAGTAATGCTGTACCACCTTTAGTGTCTGCGCCAGTATATAACGATAGAAGCTATGCAGTTTTAAAGTGTGTGTGTGTGGCAAATACAAGTGTCGCCCCAGGTGCCAAATACTCTAGGTACGCCCCGATTTCTCCATCAAATTTGTTAGATGCTTTTTGGTATACCATGCCCGGTTTGCAGTGGCGTCGCTACAGGGGGTCAAGGGGGGGCAATTGCCCCCCCTAGGATATTCCTTTCCCCCCCTGTTGCCCCCCCCACTGAATTTGGAGCCACCCAGGACAGTCCCGCAATGGGACTTTAAACCCTTGACTGCTAACGACGGCATGGTGCTCTGCACCCTGTCAAGGCACTACAGTCTATTCAGACCCCGTGGGCATCAGTATAGTGAATAAACTTGCAGATTGTAAACCAAAGTAAAATATGATATTTTTCTTTAGGTCCTCTTGTGCAGCAAGGGTAGAACTGTTGGGGTTGATGAACTTCACACAATGTCCACCATTGGGGACAGTTAACAATTGCTTTATCCTGTGTAATTATCATAAAAGTAATTTGGGTAAATCCAGTAAAGGTCAAATGAATGGCAGTCAAGGCAAATTTGTAGAACAATATGTCCAACTCCCATTTGTATCATTGCCAACATACGTCAACTAAACTGCAGCAAAATAAAATCGTTAAAAAACATGACAAATTCAGGATTTTATTTACCTCTGAGTTGCTTGCGAGTTGTTAATGTGAGTTGGAACTGTGTTTGAGCTTTCAAATTTGATCTTGCCTTCTTAGAAAATGTTATTTTGCCGTCCATAGCGAGTCCTTCCCCTGTTTCCTTACCTATATATATATATATATATATATATATATATATATATATATATATATATGAGAGCAGTATTTTCCACTGATAAGAGTAGAGCTCACCCATGCTTCCTATAACTTCCCGCAGAGCAGGATCAGGGTTAATTAAAATAAACTTTTTGGGAGACTTGATGCCATACCACATTTCCCCCTCTCATGCAGAGTGGGATGGGATGGTTAACAATTAACAGAATCCATTGGGTGAGCATGGTAACCAACCATGCTTTGGATTAGCCCTCTAAATGTGGAGTTTATTAATATCTGGCTCTGACCCGACTTCTGGCAATGTTTGTGTTCCTGGATTCTCCCTTTTTATGTGAGTTGGACTGCTGCAAACTGCAGCCACATTTATATGCACTTGTTTTCTGGATATACCTCATTGTTACTTTTGTGCATTTAAATATGAAATATTATTTGTAATCTTTGTAAAAATGTTTGCTTAAAATGGAATTATAATACCCTTCACTTGTCCAGGTTATAAATAACACTGGGAGCATCATTAAGTTCTGTCTTTGATTCATATGTTAATTTGCATCTAATATTTTTGGTCACACTACTGGTTCATCTCAAAGCATTTTATCTGGATAATGAATTCTTAAGTTGTTCTGCTCTACTGAATACTTATTTAATTGGAAAATGAAATATGATGTAACATAGCTTATTGTCTTTTGCTGATCACCATTAAACTTACACATTATTAAAAGACATAATTCTAGTTTTCCATGAAGTTAACTAACAGGAAACACAATGAAGTAGGCAAGATGATGATGTATTATTTCAAATATACCTGAAACCCTTCAAGGTTAGAGAGAGAATGGTAAAAAATGACTTTTTATGTCCAGTTTACATTATAATATTGACAACCATGTTCATTAAAAGTAAATCATACCTGGAACAAAGATCTACTGTTATTTTTCATTTAACGAGCAGTAGAAATTATTAAGAGAGACCATTCTAGAATCATTTTATTGGTTTATTAAACCAGCACATCATTGACTATAAGAAGAGCAAAGAAATAAGGCAAATATATGATGGACTTAAAATCAGCTTTGAGTTTTCATGCAAAAAATAATGGTCTTGTTTTTATTTTATTTATTGTATAAAATTGATCATTTTTTCTTGGTCATTCTGAATAAATCTTCTTTAAAAATATACTTGTTTCAGCTGGACTAGATGCTTCTTAGGTGAAGTGCCCACAAAAATATGATAAAAGGTTGTGATCTGCCTAAAGCTGCCAAGATTTATCTAAAATTGGGGCACAAGAGTTAAAACATTCTTTACAACATCTACCACAGATGTCTTAAATTTAACGAGTGCTAAAGTTCCCAATATCCAAACTACAGTGCAGCTTACAGACAACCTTACCTTACCCAGAAGTTCAAAGAATGGTCACCAAATACTTTCATTGTTGCAAGATCCACATACTGATAAGACTTCAGAAATACAGACAAGTCTCACTCACCAAGAATGCTAGTAATTCTTTTCAATTAGTCTTAAATACCCCTCTCTTGGTAAGCATCTAGGACATCATATGCCATGCAAGCCTGGTAGGATGATGAAAGGTCCCACTCTATGGGACAATCCATGCCAAACACCAAGCATGTCTACCAGTATGACATGGGACTCAATCAATGGGACTGTACCCAACGGTTCATCCAGAAGCTTCCAGTATTGAAAGAGGAATTCTGTATGTACCAAGAGAAAGGGAAAAGAAGAACAAGAAACCAGTGAAGCTAAAAAATACCGTAGCTGCTATCAAATCCAGAGAGCATTTCCCTGATGCTCCCGTGACCCGGAGGATTCGAGTGTTGACCCGGAGAATCGGAGAAGTTCTCTGAGCCAAACCTGCTATGTACCAGTGATAGACATAGCTATCAAAGAATTTCAAAACCCTTAAAGTACCTCTAAAGAAGCCAGCATTGGGTGAACATGTCAGGTTCTCCACCATTTTTTGGTTCAGAGACAAAGTAAGAAAAAAATCCTAATTTGTTATGCTTGTTTTTTTATTATGTTATATTTTTTACAAAAATATTGAATAGTAAAATTATTGTTTTATACTCACTCCAACCACTCCAGTATTGAAAGTTTCACGTGGTTGGGAAGTGATGTAAATGGGAATTTACAGTACTTCACGTGACTCTGCTGGGTTCCTGGGCAAAACAAGAGAAGAGACACTGTGTGGGAGCAACGCGAAGGCAGCCTTGCGGGAATGGGCGGGATTACTGTGACCCGCAGGTACATTGTCTGACTGCCCACTCCCGCCCGCAACATGTGTAAAACCGCCCCCAAGTTTTTTGACAGGTCCCGCAGGACCCTCGGGACGAGCATCCCAATGCAGTCCTCTACTATGTACCTCAAACTTCTTGAAACTGATTGAATGCCGTTCCATATACACACAGCCCTCTCAGTAAAGTAAATCTTCCTTACATCAAGGAAGACTTTATTACATTAAATATAAATACAAATCTCAGGGGCCCTGCCGACTTCAATCTTCTTTTGCTGGCAGGCCATTCTACATGTTCACCACACTCTCAGTAAAGTAAATATTTCTGACATTAAGGAAGACTATTACATTAAACTAAAGTACAAATTTTCTTTACATTAAGAAGGACTTCATAACATTAAATAAAAGTACAAAGCTTCTTATGCTCGGAGGCTGTTCCACATACACACCACCCTCTCATTAAAGTAAGTTTTCCTTCCTGAAAGTAAAAAGTTATTACATTACAAATGCCAATTAAGCATTTCAGTGCCTGTAAGGAAAATTGTGGATTCATTTACTAATTTACTGTTTGTGCACTGCACAGCCCTCCTGTCATTTGTTTCTACGCAGCAGGACACTGTCTCCCATACTAAACACCCCTCCTCCCCCTCTCTTGCTTCCCCTCCCTGTCAGCATGATCTCTGGATCTAGAGAGTTAGAGATCAGAGGAGACCAGAAACAGCTGCAGAAGCTACGTGACCGAGGGGGCATATTCAAGACAGGAGGAGAGAACAGGGGGCACATACAGGACTGAAGGAATATAGAGGGGGGGGGCAACAGATTTTTTTTACGAATCAAAATGTCCCTCAAATTTCATCTAAACCGCAAAAGCAGGAAACGGAATACGTTGTCCGAAAAATGAATGAGCCAAAACTACAAGAAAAACGTGTCTGAAACTGGACTTATGTTTAAGATTCCAAACCATATTTGAGTTTTTACCCTCTTTGATACTAATATCGATAATGAAGAAGGCTTTTATCAGTTAGAAGGAAAGGTACATATAATACAAGAAAAGCTTCTAGAAAACCATTTAAAGTATTTTCCATAGAAACCTTTTCCGTGTTATATAATAGTATATGAAAAACAGGACTGCACCTTCTTTTGCAGAATTTACACTCTGTCCAGAGGGGCACTGCCTTTTTAACATTTTTTAAATATAAATATAATTAAATATCGTTTCTATATAAATATCAATGACATTAAAACCTCTTCACAGCTCTTGGAAGGAACTTGCTAGCTCATTCAAGAGCCTCCTGGGTAGCCCATGGTCTCTGGATGAGTAGGTGTTTGGCTCCACCCATTTCCTACCTTAATTGCCCCTGACCCTCTGTCTAATTTTTAATCTACTAGTGACAACCCCATCCCTGCGCACAGCTACCATAAAAGGAAAAGAGAGTTATATAAAACCAGCCCAAGAATTTCTCAAGGTATTCAGGTGAGTTGAATATTATAACCCACCAACATTAGGCCCATATAACGAATAGTTACTGTTGGGAAATTTACTGAGTCATCCTACTCAGTTATACATCATGCAGTGTTAGCTCAGGTCTTCCTATAGGAGGAGTTTACTAACTTGGCTCCTCATAATTCTTAATTGATGTTGAAGGGAAATATTCATGTCTCCTCACAGTTTAGTAAATGTATCTAATCTATTAGGACTGACAGTAAGAGGAATATTTAATAGCTGTTAAAAAAAGCATCCATTTACAAATGTTTGAGCTATGTCCGCTTAATTGGAGATGTTTTATCCAAATCAGCTTGTCTATCCAATAAATTGGACTGCCAACTTAGTTATATTTCATACAGATTGAATTAAACTGCCAACACACTTTATTTTTAACACAAAGTTAAAATAAAAGTACAAAATCCAAATCTACCTGATTCCTAATGAGGAGGTTACTTGATCTAGAACTTCTGAAACGTAATAAAGAGACCAGCATACTCTACTGTCACGTTAACTGTATTATATTTTTAAAATTTTGAAAATGAAGCGCTTACTTTGGGCAAACATTGCAAATGCAGGACTCTTTCTTTATCTTTCCATGATTCCGTGACGGTTTGTACTGCCTAATGTGGCCAATATCTGTGCAGGTAACTGATCCCATTGAAATAAATGAGAGCATCAAATGCACATGTGCACTGGAGTCCAGTTTGGCACCTCGTAGCTGAATGTTTGTGCATGCAACAGGGAGACTCAAAATTTAGAGGGAATTTATGTTAACATGAGTGTGTGTTAAGAGTATCAGGGGAGTATCAGGGAGGCTGAATACATTTCCCTCCGGTGGCAGAAATTTCTGGCAATGCTGTGTCATGGAGACATCAGGGCATAAGAAGATTCAGATAAAATACTTTTCCTCCAAATCAGAGCCCTCTTTAAGGTTAGGCAAGAGGGACAGTTGCCCAAGGCCCAGACACTTTACAAGGACCACATTTATAGAAGACCATTTGCAAAGATCTAGATTGATATCTTGTTCTTTCTATAAAGAATTTACAGGAGATGCTCAATTTACCCAAGTAGCACAGAGACTGTAATCTTGCCATTTTGCCATTTGTAGAAAGACCACCTAATTTAGGGTCCAGAATTTGAAATAGAATGTTTAAAAGACTGAAGACTATTCTAATTATGACCTTGCATATTCACTAACTGTAACTCAGTAGGTGCAGTGAGTGAAGGGGTGGGGGGGTAGAAAATGAGCAGTGGCGTCGGCAGGGAGGGGGGTGGCATTTCAAACTTCGCCCCAGGCGGCACTATGTCTTGGGCCGGCCCTGCTCTCAGGGATACCTAATGCTAATTACTGAAACAAAATAGAAAAGCAAATATGCTTATATGTTACATCATAAATTATTACCAGTCACTTAAAAAACAGTTGTGGCGTGCTATATTCTGAGATCATATCACATGCATTACAATAAAAAAACATCACAAAAGCAATATTTTTTCCGATGTTTGCATTCGGAGGCTCCACCTGTTTTGGCTTAGGATTGTGTCCTGGACATTGACAGATAAGCAATAAACACTGGTTGCACATTCAAGACTGACAATACAATGGTAAGAAATATGATTATAAAATAATTGCTAATATTCAGGGAGGAAACTCATAAGGTAGAACTAATCTTCTAATATGTCACAAAAACATTCTTAAAACTCAACTGTCAAAGTCTGCTCAACATAGGTGGTAACTATTGTAAAGGTTAGATGTTGCTTATGACTTTAGATGGGGTTTGTTAGGGGGGTGTACTTTGCCTGCCAAGTGTAGCTTTTCTAAGGTAATTTTACCCTCTCCTGGGTTAGGGACATGTGTTTTTTCTACCTTTGTCCATCTTACATTGCCTAATTCGGCAATTGTTTATTCTTTGTAATTTTTTTTCTATACTTCACATCTTTCTACACCTTCCTGGTTTTAGCAGACAATTTCGCCACTTTAACATTCATATGTTGTATTTTAACTTGATCATTTTCCATAAACTGTAACGTGTCTTCTTTTTTTAAACACTGCCTACAAATAATTGGTAGATTTAGTTGACAAGGGGGCAGGTATGTATTTGTTAATATATTATTATTCCTTTATGTGCTAAGGCTACTATATTAGTGGGACAGGATCTAACATACAGGACCATGCTCAATAGTTGCCAAATTTAGAGTTATTGGAATACACTTAAACCCTTTGGGAGTCATACCATTTGTATTGTACTATCTTCCATGTGTATGTCTGTTGCATTAAGTTAATAGCACACAGCTAGTCCATAATTTTAATAGTACCAGAAAATGTGATTTTAACAGTTTTGCACTTGACAGAAATCATAATCCTTCTAGAATAATGGAATGCAAAACAATAAAGTGCAATAGCAGCAGGGCTGGATGTCCATGCATGGAAAGGTAAAAAGAGTGGGGATGTGTGCCACCTATGCTCCTTTCTATGTGCTTTTAACCTTCCTTCTGTTGCACCTATCTAATTTTATTTAGAAGGGGGTTTGTTTGTAGGATTCCTCAGCCATGGTCATGCAACTTCTATAGTTCTTTTAAAGATTCTCCAGGGTTCCTTATACCATCTCCACTTTTAACAACACAAAACATTCAACAAGATATGATTATGTATATAGTAGATCCACTCAGCATCACATAAAACTAAAAATGGAACCATAATGACCAAATTAGTCCTTGTGTACATAAGAAACACAACCTTGATTTTGAAAATGTTGTAAGAATTTAAAATTACTTCTACATTATAAATAGTTTTATGCTTTAACCTACCCTATTTACTGATGGGTATTTGACATATTACTATTCATGTAAATACTAGCTATGTATTGTAAACTTCCTATTAGAGCATCTTGTTTTCTTGAATAATGTTTTCACCTTCTGTCTTGATTCAATCAATTTAAATCGTTGAACTAACAGTGCTGTGTTTCTTAGTGCTTATGTTTTTCTTATGATTCATTTGTTCAATAGAACTAAATCTTGAAATTACATTTGAGTATTCTTCACTATTAAAGCAAATGAATGACCACCAGTTGCTGCTCTTGACACTGAATTACTTATCCATTAGTAAGATCATTAGTAAAATACTAATCATTTGAGGCCACATATATATTATTTCTCTGTTTTGTGTCCAAAGTTCATTGTATAAACTCTTTTGGATCATAATAAGATGATACTTCCACTTCAAAAAAATCTTCCAGTCTCCATTGTAATGTATCAAATGTTGGCCTATTTTCTGGTTGTTCTTTCCAACAGTCCAACATAATTTTGTAGAACGAAGCATGGCAGTTTGGAGGCTGTGGGAGCCTATATCCCCTCATCACCTTCTCATGTGCTTCCCTTCCTGACATACCTACAAAACAGGTTGTGATTATTACTAAAGATACATAAAACATACTGAAATGGATGGTGAAGATAGCGCTGCCCCTTATAAGAGGGTTGAGGGAGAATAAGGCACAGAGTGAGGGTTAAAAATAATACATGGCTTGGATGTTATACATTGTATTATTAATAAATTGATAATTTATTTTAAAAAATATATGGCAATTTAAAATTTACATGAGAAAATAATTTGCTCAATATGATTATTTTAACAACAGTGAGACCTTGTATTCCGTGTTAACGCCTTGATGACCGTGGATGTAGGGAAAATGTCACAAAAAATGGTCCTTGAGGAGCAAGCATGTAGCCCCTGTTTAGTTTGTGTGGCTGTCAAGAGCAGATCATTAACTATATACAATATCTAAAAAATATGGTTTCAGTTAAATTAAGCTGTAAAACCTATTTCACCTATAAGAGATTGTTTTTCAAACTTACATTTCCTAGATTTGGTATCATGGACTTTGTGCATTGGCAGGGCTAAATCTTTGCCAGTGAGCGGAGATCAGGTTTTCCTACAGGGAAACCCCCTGATTGCTGTGCGGAAAAACCCTACTGGTGATCATCAGTGACATCACAAGGGTTGCCCTATGCTAATAGGGATCCATGGGGGTCATAAAAGTAAAATGGAGCAAAAAAATACATATGTGGCCCAACCCATGAATAAATGTACAATTTTAAAAAAAAGTATATAAAAAGGTTTTTTTTACAAAAATCCCTAGTCATAGCTATCCCTACAATAAATTTTCTCTTTCTCAACCCCTACAAAACTCCCTGTTTACCCCAGTTACCCTACCTAACTTGGGGATACTGCTTAAAAGAAATATTGTGGGGGGGTTTTAGCAGTCGCTTATTTCCTGGGAAAGAAATTAAATTTGAAATAGTTTGGTGATAAAATGTCTGCCTCAGAAAGTGTGAAAAAGGTCTTAATGAAAAGCTATGGGTAATATATAGTTTTATGAGATGGTTTTAAACCCCACTATGCTAAATTTAAAAAAAAATTATGCACCCCTTGTAGTAATACATTTATGTATATATAACATTTGCCCTACAGTATAATTACCAAAGTAGATGAAAATCTGCTTTCCAAATCAGGGCAAGTTAATGGATACATTTTTGGTATTATTTTCCAATTGGGTCTAGCTGTGTACAGTGTGTATGTGTGTAAGACTGTTTTGTGTGACAATATTTTTGTCATAACAAGGCTATTTTTTATATTATTTTGTGGATGGAAACTTGAATGGACAAAAGACAAGATGTAATCTTGAAAATGAGTTAAATGGTGCAAAGTTAAAACTTACATTTGCAACTCACAAGCAGCTTGCTTGCTTTTTTCAAAACTAGCATCAACTCAAGCCTCACCCATTTTAGTTAAGTTGTCTGTTTTATACAAGTGCAAATGTAACAGTTGGCATACAGTTCAATAGATGACCTTACCTTGATAAGGCATCTTTCCATATGTAGCTATTTCATAGAGAAGGATTCCAAATGACCAGACATCAGACTTCACACTGAACTTGTTGTCACAGATTGCTTCAGGTGCTGTCCATTTTAATGGCAGCTTTGTATCATTTCTGGCCAAATAGACAGCATCATCCTTGTTGAAAAGATACATTGTTTAAGCATTACATATAGTACATAAGACTAATTTTAAAAACAGTGCAATGTTATGCACAAATCTATTTAAAAGAAAAATTCCAAGAGTAAGAAGTCATATATTATCCAAAGCATGTCACAATGTTTTATGTTTCACTTTTGTGGCTGTCAAGAGCAGGCCGTTACCAATATTGAATATTTAAAAATTAAGGTTTCAGTTAAATTAAGCCGTATATTCCACTTATAAAACATTGTTTTTCCTACTTGGGACCGAGTAGTAAAGGGCATAGGTGGCCATTTCATGCAAAAAGTATTCACTTCCCATGATCTCTTACGTGCCAGGCAATGTCTAATGTGTTTGAGGAGGTCAGGGCTCTGTGTTGAAGGGGACATGCCAAGACATTTAGGACAATGCTATGCTTCCAACTTTGTAGAAAAAGCTGTTATGGCTGCAAAGGGGGGTAACTACATATTAATGTCTATGTATTTAGAATATGATGTCATAAAAGTCCCTGTTGGTGTAATGGTCAGGTGTCCCAATACTTTTGTCCTTTTGTACTTTTGTACATAAGTGCAGTGCTAATAGGCAAAGGATGTCGTGTCAAAGTAGATTTGTGTAGATTTAATGTGTCCAAAAATGTTAACTTACAAAATTATGTAATTCAAAATCCTCATTTAGGATTTTTAGTTCATAAATCCGGAACATTTTGCTCTTGCAATAAAGGATAACAATTTAGGAACCTTGTTACGGTATTTGAGGAAATGAAAAGAGAGACTATGGCTTTTTTAGTCCTCTTCTAATGTTTCCTACATGCTCTCCTGTTCTTGTTCCATGTGCAAAGACCAAGCACATTATTGTCTATGTATTTAGAATGTAATGTCATAAAAGTACCTGTTGGTGTCCGCATATTTTTGTCTATATTGTGTATACATATTGTGAGTGTGTATAATACATGGAATATGGATTTAATCGATACATTTATTTTATAAAAATGGGTTGATATGTTTCTGTGGTCTACAACGCCTATGGTGTAGGGGATTCTAAGAAAATTATTTTGTTTTTGTCATCTTTAGCGCATGTAGGTTTACTTTTTTAAACTTACTTGTAAGCAAGATCCATGAGGACATCGGTGCCCATTAGATAATAACATTCATGTGAAAATGTACTCAGGCTTTTGTGTTAAAGGTAAAAATAAATATGTATCTATACCTCAAAAACTCTGGCTAGTCCAAAATCAGCAACTTTGTATACACTGTTTTCACCGACAAGAACATTTCTGGCTGCAAGGTCTCTGTGGATAAAGTTCTGTCTTTCTAAATATTCCATTCCTGATGACACTTGGGCAGCTATGTCTACCTGCTGAGGCAGTCCAATTGTTTCACCTTTGTCATCTGCAATACAAATATCAAGACATTCAAATAAAACATTTAAATGAAACCTACATGAATAATTTTAACTATACACTGTGCTTTGCCATTTTACGCAAAAGATTGTAGATTAAGTGTTTCCATAGTAAAAAAAATATATAAATAGATGCCTTTTACTAGCAAGGGAAAAGATACACATAGATCACAATGGAGTGATTTCTGATATGTTCCAGACTTCAATATAACCCTACAAATACCTCAGACTATAGAGAGATAATATTCAAATACATATGACAGTTGACAAACGTTAACAAAACCCTATATAAATCCCTATTTAACGAAATGTGTAATATATAACTTTAGCAACAGCACATTATAAATATCATGTAAAATAAATGTAATACTAATCTATTACTAATCTTAACCAAAAGGACAACATGAGTAAAATTAAGGAGGGTGGGTGTTACCAACGGCTCTGGTTATGAATTCAAAATGGTTACATTTCTTCTGACATAATTTCCTCCTACACTGCATTGATTGTTATCACTCTGAATGCCCTGGCTCCAGGGCAGGGGGCATGTAAAGCCAAGTGCCCACCAGACTCCCTGCCTCCCCCCTCACTGTAACCATTATACACTAACGCTCACAAACACACACACACACACTCAATCTGTGACACACAAACTCACACAATTATAATGTATGGAGCCAGACCACTATGAGTGCTACCACCCCATTGAGCCTGCGTTTGCAACCAGGCTGGCCCTAATTGCGCAGAATTAGGACCTGTCTGGTACACTCTGCCCTTTTTGATGGGATCTCTAGTTATGCTACTCTTGCATTTTTAGCTTCATGCCTTTTTTTGTGGTTCACACACTGGTAGGCAAACTGTACAAGGCTATCAGAGTTAATAACATGAGCCTATATGACATTTGCTGAAATGTCTGACACGGTCATGTACTGCCCACCCTGCTCATTACTATGTCATCCGTGCATATGTTTTACTAATGCAAACATATTATATATATATATATATATATATGCATATATATATATATATATATATATATATATATATATATATATATATATATATATATATGCAGTTATTCACCAAAATCTAAGCAATATTTTCCAACATTTTAAGGAAAATAAAAACAAACAAGAAAACTGTGGAAAAGAGGTACACTATATAGTTAAGCTTCATTCCATATGCAGTATGCAATTTTCTGAATTTTTGCACTAAGTTCTTAAGATATCATTATCTATTAGTTATTGATTTATGTAGTGCTATACTATACAGCAGCACTATACATAACAAGTAGCGCATAACATAACAAATTGCAAGGAGGAACCTGTTCAAATGATCCCATGCCTTATAAGTCATAGAATGATTATTCCAGTTGGAATGATTTGAATGTATTTGTCTAAAACAGATATGACATAAACAAGAATGGGCACTTGTTTAAAGTACCTTTTTTATAGGTGGGAATGTAGTGTGTTGCTGTGTTATGGGAAAATATTAATTGCAGAGGTTGAGCATAGAACTCAAAAGTATTTCTTTTTTTTTTAATTATGTTTCTGCTATGTTCCATTTTCACCATACACTGATTATTTGTAACATGTCTTTTCCTTCAAAGGTGTTCACGTACCCCTGAGCGCCTGTGGAAGAAGACTTGTTCACCTGAAGACTTCATTCTCTACAAATTCATGCTCCGTTTCTATACATCGGCCCTGCATCTCTCTGAACAAACATATTTCATTTGATTAATCACCTCTCTTTCCTATAACCCTAAACTTCTATTCCCCACTTTCAACTCCCTTTTCAGGCCCACAGCACCTCCCTTGCCCTCCAACTTCTCTGCCCAAGAGCTTGCCACCTACTTCAAAACAAAATTATATATGGTATATATGGTATCATATGGTACCTCAACCCCCCCCCTCACCTTAATGCATCCTCACCTGCTTCAGCCCAGTTACACCCTTTGAGGTTTCCAAGGTCCTGTTGTCCTCCCACCTCACCACTAACCCACATCTTTAATCTCTCCTTTTCCTATGGTGTACTCCCACCCTCATTCAAACATGCCATCATCTCCCCCATCAGTGGCGGAACTACCGGGGTCGCAGGGATCGCGACTGCGACCGGGCCCCGGCGGCAGGGGGGCCCAAGCCAAGGGGCCGCCCGAAATCTTTTTTTTTTTAAATAAGGCAGGGGCGTCCAATATGCGGCCCGCGTAAGATCGGCAGCCAGGGCAACCGATCTTACGCGAGCTGCACCTCAAGCCCTGCTACTTACTTGTGGGAGGGTCTTCTGGACTGCACAGAGGAAGTGGAGTTCACGTGACATCCTACTTCCTCTGTGCTTTAGCAGAGAAGGCAGAGGGAGGCCGCGCCCCCTGCTGAAGTCTGTGAGCGGCATCGAGGAGCTGCAGTGCAGGTAAGGGGGTGGGGAGGGTGTTTTAATGAGTGTGTGTGATTGAGGGAGTGAATCTGTGAATGAATGATTGTGTGTGTGTGTGTGTGTGTTAGCATGGATGTGTAAGTGCTGGAACCTAGGCATGATGGGACTGTGATTGCTGTTAGCAATCACACTCCTATCATGCCAAGTCAGCCAGTACATGCTGAAACCTGGCCAGCTGCCCCCTTGTGTAGTGATGCTGCCAGCAGTATGGGGTCTGCACTTACAGCCACCCTGTACCAGCATGTACTGGCTGACTTGGCATGATAGGAGTGTGATTGCTAACAGCAATCACAGTCCCATAATGCCTAGGTTCCAGCATTTACTGGATGGATGTGTAAGTGCTGGAACCTAGGCATGATGGGACTGTGACTACTGTTAGCAATCACACTCCTATCATGCCAAGTCAGCCAGTACATGCTGAAACCTAGCTAGATGCCCCCCTTGTGTAGTGAGGCTGCCAGCAGTATGGGGTCTGCACATCACTTACAGCCACCCTGTACCAGCATGTACTGGCTGATTTGGCATGATAGGAGTGTGATTGCTAACAGCAATCACAGCGAGCACAGTCCCATCATGCCTAGGTACCAGCATTTACTGCCAAGTCATATTGCTAATTTTGTCCAATTGTGTGTTACCTACTTTTATTAAACATGTGAGTTTTTATAATTATTTTTAAAGGTGGGGGTCATTTTCGGTTTTGGCTAAGTGAACCCTGAATGTTTTGGTCCAGAATTTTCATTTTAGTTCATCCCTAGAATAAATCTAGGGAATCCTGAATTTGTAGTCGCAAAACTTTCAAGGCCCAGAAATCAGTGAGAGGAAGAGTAAAGGTTTTGTGTCATTTTACTTTATTTTAATCTGCATATTTTATTAAAGGCCATATTTTTTGTCACAGTGAAAAATGAGTGCGGCCCACTGCAGAAAAAACTTGGACACCCCTGGATTATGCCCTTTGTACATGCGCCCCTTTTTCTCTGATTTTTTTACAGATATGATTCAATATGTAAATTGAATTTGTTGAATTTGTTGAAAAAAAATTGTTGGGTAAAAAACATGTTTTTTTGGGGGGGTGAGGGGGTGGGGGGCCCTTAACAGATTCTCGCACCCGGGCCCTGAGGCGTCTAGTTACGCCCCTGTCCCCCATCCTAAAGAAACCTTCCCTTGATCCCACATCCCTATCAAAGTACCATCCAGTTTCACTTCTCCTGCTAACTTCCAAATGGCTACACTCAACTAACAAACTTTCTCTCTTCAAACACTACTTGACCCTCTACAATCCGGTTTCCATCCACAGCGTTCAACAGAGACTGCACTCACTAAAGTGACTAATGACCTCCTCGCAGCTAAAACAAAAGGCCAATTCTCACTGGTTATTCTCTTGGACCTCTCAGCAGCCTTTGACACAGTCAACCACCCCCTCCTCCTACAAACCCTCCATGCTCATGGCATCCGTGACACGGCTCTTTCATGGCTTAAATCCTACCTTTCTAACCGTACTTTTAGTGTCTCATTCACTGGAACTTGCTCCTCTCCCCTACCGCTATCTATTGGTGTTCCTCAAGGCTCAGTTCTTGGGCCTCTGCTATTCTCATCTACACTTCTTCCCTCAGACAACTTATTTCTTCCTTTGGTTTCCAGTACCACCTATATGCAGATGACACCCTAATCTATATTTCTGCTCCTGACCTTTGCCCCTATCTTCTAACTCACCTCACTGATTGTCTATCAGGAATTGCATCATGGATGGCATCCCGTTACCTAAAGCTCAACATCTCTCAGACTCATGGTAAACCTGCCATTTGCTCTGTCTACTTTTCCTGACATCTCTATTACCGTTGACAACTCCACTATCCAACCAACAGACCAGGTTCGCTGCCTTGGTGTCACCCTTGACTTTGCTCTCTCCTTCATCCCTCACATCCAGTCCCTCACCAAATCCTGCCGCCTCCACCTCAAAAGCATCTCCCAAATCCGCCCTTTCCTCACACAAGAAACCACCAAGTTACTAATCAACTCCCTACTAACTGGTCTCCCATCTGTCACCGCTTCAATCCATCCTCAACACCGCAGCTAGATTAATTTTTCTCTGCCGCTGTTCCTCATCCGCTGCTCCACTTTGCCAAGCACTTCATTGGCTCCCCATACCCTTTAGAATCAAATTTAAACGTCTGACCCTGGCCTATAGAGCCCTCAACAACTCTGCATCCCCTGTCTATCCTCCTATCCAAATACACCCCTACCCACCCCCTTCGCTCCTCTCACGACCTGCGGCTATCTTCTACTGTTGTTACCTCTTCCCACTCCCGTATTCAGGATTTCACCCGCGCCGCACCCCTCCTTTGGAATTCCTTTCCCCTTTCCATCAGACTTTCTTCCTCATACGCAACTTTCAAAACCTCTCTGAAAACCCACCTGTTCAGGGAAGCGTACAACATTCCTTCCCATTACTCCCACCCATCTTCAAGCCATCTGAACAATCAACAGCTTCAACACATCGTAACCAGATCAACTCAAGCAGTCCTCTCCTTTTGTCTCACTTTTCCCCTCAACCACGACTAGATTGTAAGCTCGCAAGAACAGGGCCAGTGGCGGAACTACCGGGGTCGCAGGGGTCGCGACTGCGACCGGGCCCCGGCGGCAGGGGGGGCCAAGTCAAGGGGCCGCCCGAAATCTTTTTTCCGTTTTTTTTTTTTTTTAAATAAGGCAGGGGCGTCCAACATGCGGCCCGCGGGCCAAATGCGGCCCGCGAGACCTCGAGGTGCGGCCCGTGTAAGATCGGCAGCCAGGGCAACCGATCTTACGCGAGCCGCACCTCAAGCCCTGCTACTTACTTGTGGGAGGGTCTTCTGGACTGCACAGAGGAAGCGGAGTTCACGTGACATCCTACTTCCTCTGTGCTTTAGCAGAGAAGGCAGAGGGAGGCCGCGCCCCCTGCTGAAGTCTGAGCGGCATCGAGGAGCAGGTAAGGGGGTGGGGAGGGTGTTTGAATGAGTGTGTGATTGAGGGAATGAATCTTTGAATTAATGATTATATGAATAAATGAGTGTGTGTGTGTGTGTGATAGCATGGATGTGTAAGTGCTGGAAACTAGGCATGATGGGACTGTGATTGCTGTTAGCAATCACACTCCTATCATGCCAAGTCAGCCAGTACATGCTGAAACCTGGCTAGCTGCCCCCCTTGTGTATTGATGCTGCCAGCAGTATGGGGTCTGCACATCACTTACAGCCACCCTGTACCAGCGTGTATTGGCTGACTTGGCATGATAGGAGTGTGATTGCTAACAGCAATCACAGTCCCATCATGCCTAGGTTCCAGCATTTACTGGATGGATGTGTAAGTGCTGGAACCTAGGCATGATGGGACTGTGACTACTGTTAGCAATCACACTCCTATCATGCCAAGTCAGCCAGTACATGCTGAAACCTAGCTAGATGCCCCCCTTGTGTAGTGATGCTGCCAGCAGTATGGGGTCTGCACATCACTTACAGCCACCCTGTACCAGCATGTACTGGCTGACTTGGCATGATAGGAGTGTGATTGCTAACAGCAATCACAGCGAGCACAGTCCCATCATGCCTAGGTACCAGCATTATTAGTCATATTGCTAATTTTGTCCAATTGTGTGTTACCTACTTTTATTAAACATGTGAGTTTTTAACAGATTCTCGCACCCGGGCCCTGAGCAGGGCCTTCTCCTTTGCACCAGTTTGTTATTGTATGTGTTTCTAAATAGTTCTACTGACTGTAACAGCGCTGCAGAATCTGCCGGCGCTTAATAAATAAATGTAATGTAAGTAACCAAGCTTTAGTTTTACATCTAAAGGCAACTGAAAATATTTCTGTCTCTACTCATTCTGTTTTATTGAAAAATGGTATATAGCACATGAATATATACGCTAAATCATGATGTTAGCCCACTGTTTTCCTCTTGTTCTTATTTCTTTCTTCTCATTTATAGGATAGTTTTAGTATTGTTTTCCTTCATTAACCTCTTAAGAAGCCTCTTCTTAATAATTAAAATTGACAAATTGTTACATATACACATTCTTATGTATAATTGTTCCACCTAAATTGTTTTAATATATTGCACTGTATATGTATTAAATATTTATTGTTTTTATCCATATCCAAGATTACTTGTGCTCACACCAATTAACCAAATTTGTGTTGGTGATGTATTTGTATACTGTTAAATGTTTTTTTTTGTGATGATTAATTTGTTAAAAACTGATGATCTCTGTAGAGTCATATGAAGTTCTGCTACACACATAGGTTGCTAAAAAACATGTTAATGTTAGGCAAGACTTTATATGAATAAGATTTCGATTTAGATTCAGTATACCAAAAAGTAAAATTTTAATTTACAAAATACAATAATTATCTCATGACAAACATTTTTGGTCTTTTAATTGTGAATGATACTCTGTTGTGGGCTCTAAGTAATTGGCATCCACCTATTAGCAATGAAAGTTTAGCTGTTACCTTGGAAATACATTAGCTCCCTCTCACTTTAGTTCTGTGAGGCTAGGTTTCCACTTGTTTTTTTTTTTGCTAAAAACGCCCATAAAAACGCCAATTCAGCCACACAGCGTTTTTTTGTGAAAAAATGCTACGGCCAGATGTTAGCTGTTCTTCAATAGGAAATCGCACAATGCCATATCCACTTGGCGTTTTTCTGTTTGGCGTTTTTTCAGTCCTTTTTGGCGTTTTTCTGCTTTTTTGGGCTCTTTGGCAGTTTTTCAAAATCGCAGAATGTTGACACTCTGGCGTTTTTTGCAAGGAAATCTTGGCGTTTTTCTCCAATAGAAGTCTATGGGAGAGAAAAAACGCCATGAAAAAGCCATGTAAAAGCCTTGGCGTTTTTTATGGCGTTTTTTTCCACAGTTACAATGCAGAGGATGGACCCAGTATCTGTGTGTCCTACGAGAAATAGGCTAGAAACAAACAGTTTCACACAAAACAAAGTTCATATTGAATTTTACACCATTTGGAACAAACATGCCATTACAAACAAACATATCCAACTGGATCCTGCATGCCAAAAGCAACAGCAAACAATTTGCACCATCATTTGGGGCCAATCTTCCTAGAGGAGCAGACATTCAGAATAAAGCATGCCTTACAAACCACAGAAAAGAGACAAAAGGGTCCGCCGGGGCGTTTAAGTAGAACTCTACCAAGTAAATGACATCAGGAGAGGGCAGATACTTGCCATTTATCCTAATCCCTTTTAGCTGGGTGACAATTCTAACGTGTAAAGGCTGGAAAAACTGCCTAAGGTCAAAAAAGCAATTTCCACAGAAAGGCTAAAACGCCAGAAAAAACTCCAGAAAAAATGCCAAAACGCAGGAGAATGCAGTGGCAGTTTTCTTGGTGTTTTTTCCTGGCGTTTTTCATCAAGAAAAAAACGCAGGACAAAAACCCAAGTGAAAACCTAGCCTGAAACTGCAATATTTCACACTTCCCAAAACAAAGTAATAAGATTTTAGCTGGCAACAAATGTAACCACACTTTTCAAAGTAAAGGGTCTTTATTGATTACTATGAGCAAAATTCTAAAACCTGTAGCTAGTTGTGGTTATATAATTAATTGGGGTTTTCTGCAATTTTTCTTTATCTGAATTCCATTTTCTTTTTAATCGAACTAATTTATCCAAATGTGTTGTTTATAAAACATATGGTGTTCCATATTTTAGAATCAGGTTGCAATCATTATTCTTCTTAATGTTCTGAAAGAATTGTGTATTCAAATATCCAAGAGATATATTTCATAGCAGGTGCTATATGTTTAATTTCAGTCTTAATAAGTTACCTCTCAGTTGTGAACCTATTGATCATGTATGCCCACAGCAGTAATCAGAAAATTGCAATTTAGTGACATAATTCATATGAGAACAGTAGAAGTTATTGGGAATTTAAAGCATTAGATGCCATACAGTAACATGCAATGTTTATGTCTGTTTACTCTGTGAGAGTACTTCAATGTACATTCTTCAAAAACCAAACAAACATTTAAAAAAATACTTACCTGAGGTCTGCTTTATCTGCAGCACCCCTCCACCCCATGGCCCGATGGCTCTTGTCACTGATTGGGTGCTTCAAGCATCCAATCAGTGGTAGGGATACTCCCATTTAAACAATAGAGCACTTCCTGTCCATGCGCACAGACAACCACCCTCAATGATCGCTGACCTAGAGCTAAAACTGACTGAAGGTAAACACATCTCCTGTATGACAAATGGCTTGAAGTATTGCGAATGATCATAGTGAGATGGTGCCTGTAATTCTAACCATTTTTAAGGGCAAAACCTGTGAGAACTAAAATGCAATCATCAGGGACTATTGAATTTCTGAATGTAAGTGGCCTTATCAGTAACATTCTAAGATCGCTTTCTTCGCTTAACCAGTGTTCCTGTAAAGCCTCAGTGAGAGAGTTGGTAAGGAGGTATTGGGACAAATATGTGTGTCACTTAAACAAAGTTTAAGTGACAAACTAATGGTTTGCGGTTGGCCAAGTGTTCACTGACATCTTCATGGCAAATACATATAGTACATAATGAGAAAAGGTTGCTCAAGAAAAAACTTCCAGACACTTTGCTCTTACAGTCTAAGTTTAACATTGAATTTCAACATCTTTTTTGTTTCCTCAACTGCGCGATACAGTTGTTCCAACAAGCTACCCATAACATCAATGTTTTGACAGGGCTCACATCTCAAACATAGCCAGTGAGTGTTTGATTTTAAAAAATATTAATATGTCTACTTACTTTGTAGATATGAAAGCAAACTTCCATGTCTCATGAGTTCTGTTATAATATATACTGGTTCTTCCAATGTACAGACTGCATAGAGTTGAATAAGTTTTGGATGTTTAAGATTCTTCATAAATTGTGCCTCTCTTAAAAAATCCTGTGGCTTCATTGTACCTGAGATTAAAAAAAAAACAAACAGAAAACAGTGAAAAAAACACAACAATGAGTTAAAGTTATAAGGGCTGTTTCTATCTACATGGCAACAATAAGGGAATAGCTAAAATGACTTTTCGCTCTCTCTCTCTAATCTAAAGAAAAGCCCACAAATCTTCAAAACCATCCACACTACTTCAGCTCAGCTGAAGAAAACAATTGGAGCATGGCATATGTATTACAAGAACTTGGGGGGGAATCAAATCTGTTATTAACAGCTGTGTTATTTCCTTAAGGAGTATTTTGCAAGCAATACAAAACAGCTTTGTGTTTTTCATTTATCATTTATTTATTTAAAGAATTGTGTATGCGTAGCTACATTTAAAAGTGTGAAATTGACAAAATGCTATTGCAAACCCAAAAGCCTTCAAGTGGGATTTGAGGCCTACATGACTGTTTAGAGCATTGCCTAGAACAAGGGGCATGAACATAATCAACAGTAGGCATAAGGAGTCGCCAATTTCATTTAGAAAAGCCTAGAGCCAGTGGCTTTATGCCCATAAATGATGGGCATATTGCATTAAAATACCTGGGCAGCTACCTGCTCAAAGGGCAGCTATCTGCTTAATGGGTATGGGCAGAGCTAGTCCAGATAACATTGCATCAGGGAGCTGGAGGGGAATTGCGTTTTGGAATGGGGATAGTCCATGGGCATGCTCCTCTGCTACAGTTCTGAGGTATGATTATAATGTGGGTCTTTAACGAATATTGTATTAGAACTGGAGTTAACATCTGAAATTCCAAGATCTTATGGATCCCTGGACCACTGTTTAACTAATTACACAGACTTGCACAAAATGCTATTCTTAATAAAACTGTAATTATAATAGCTATTATGCTAATTTAAAGCTGCAAAACATCATTACCCATTCCTTATCTATTGCTGTCTGTTCAGTTTTACTCAGTTTTGTTTATGTGAATACTTTACTCTCTATTTTTTCCTTATTTTTTGCTTTAAAGAAAAAGGTGTGAAAAGGTTAAAACAGTTGTGTCTTATCTATGATATGGTTATTTCTTAAACCATATATTTTCTATATGGCTACATTGTAGACCATTTTTAGCATATGAGGTTAGGTTTATGACAATATTATCACAGACACAGTACATTGAAATGGTAAATGAGATACAGTTTGAGAGTTTCCTAAAATAGGGAGCCACTATAGAATGGTATTAAAAGCAATATATGTTTCCATTTTTTTTTCATTAAAACTATTTGCGTACAGGATAATGTATATTTATCAAAAAGAATCTAAAATGTTATTTGTGCTATTACCTGTTTTAAGGGTTTTAATGGCCACCGATATAGTATTGCTCCACAGTCCTTCCCAAACCTCACCAAACTGGCCATGACCAAGCCTTTTCAAAAACTTCAGAGAATTCCGATCAATTTCCCAGTGATCTGCAGTCTCGTAGCATAAATCTGGAGGCAGGGGAGCTTCATTCTAGTTTAATAGAATACATTTTAAGAAATATCAAAGCAGTAAAAATAAATGGACCTCCATATATCCATAGTGTAATTAAGTTTGTGAGATATAATGTTTCAACTAGCTTAAAAAAATAATTTCATGAAGTTAAATGTAGATTTTGATATTCAAAACGGATAGAAAAATATCTAATAATTTCCTATATACACAAGTAGGAAGCAGTCTGAAAAAAAAAAAGACTATCACAGTGCTGTTTCTGTCCACAAGGTGGCACACACATTACACACCTAGATAAATGTCTTTATAATACATTTATCTACTATAAGAAAAAATCTAAGCTAAGTATAAGGATGTAAAAAACATAAAAATAATTTTCTTCTGAACATATTCATTTTCAAATAATCGAAAAAAATATTCATTGTCTTGCTATTGTTTACGGCGGTTCAGAAATATTTAGTAATTTTCTGGAAAATGCAAACTGACAACCAAATAGTATTTCTTCATAAAAACACACAGATGCATATATAAACTCTCTGCAGACAAGACAAGGAAAAACTTGGAAAGAGTGTTACGTCTGGTAAAATAACCCTCAATTATACCCCTCAATAAATATTTGGGGACAATGATGCACTTAAAACATATGTTTCAAACACTCATATTAGTAGGTTTATTCACAAACCAGATGTTCCTGGAAATCATGTTTCCACAGAGTTATCAATCAATACCTTAATTTATTTATTTGCTAGAAATTACACATAGTTTACCCTGAGGCAAGGATTAGCAAGTTTGTAGCAGAGTCCATTAGCATTCTGGGAATAATAAGTAATAAGTTCCTGCAGACTTGAAAATACTGTCCTTGTGGATATGAAGTAATCCCCATTATCGTTCTTATGAATTCTGTAGTGTTTCACATAGGTGCCATCATACACTAGAAAAGAAAAAAAAGAGAAAGAATAGAATGTTGTCATAAAAAGTAATAAATCTTTACATTATTATACATTATACATATTTAACATTATAATAACTGATTATAACATTTGTTTACTGAACCTGATCAGCCTTTTAAGAAAGTAGCCAAACTCTTTTTTTACTTGCCATCTTTCAGGTACGTGAGCTGCCTTCAGCAGGGCCCAGTAACGCTTCAATATTCAAATCTAATACAAATTTCCCCATTAAGATTTGCATTTGATTTATTTAACATTGCACAGAGGTCTCAAAATTGGCAACGTCCTTTAATTTGCTCAGTCTGATGACACTACTATGTGGTAATGACACACATGCATGACCAAGTACAATCACAGTGCCACAGTGCCGCAAAGCATATCCTACATGTTTTGGCCTGTGTATCAAGCACTACAAGGTAGGCAAGTGAAAGTTGCCACAATCCTGTGCTGTACCACTCACCATCACTCTCCACTGTTTTCCTTACACAGGTATGCAAGATGGGGCAGTCGGCTATACCTAAGCCTTATTTTATTATCTGGAAGGGCTTTGAGGAAAATGGCGGCACTGGATGGGCGGTGGCATTTTATTTGTTACCATTTAAAAAAAATGTAAAGCATCTACATTTATTTACTCCCATTTATTTCTGCCTATCTTCCTTGGTGGCTAACTTAATTTTTAGGCACTAAATTGATTCATATATACAGAGTGGATTCTAGGATTTTAGTGCACCTGAACAAAAATATTTAACATCTCAAGTAACACGATGACTGCAATTACAAATATACATTGCAGTCATAAGCAAATCTGGATCTCATAGGTCTTACTCATTTATCATCAAAAGGCTCCATAGACAAATGAGGGCTATAAGCAGCTTTGTACTCCCTCTGTATACAGTAGCATCACTCATGCGCACATAGAAAATAACATAGCACTCCACAGATCACTGTTATACTGTTACAGAATCTCCCTATATGCATAACCCATGTTTTTTTTATGCATACATTGTTTTTTATAATTGCCTACATGCACATTTTTTTATTGTTGCTACATAGCACAACACCATACATATCGACAAGGTTATTATGGAAATTAGATCTTTCCGTTATGTATATGCAAGTATTAAAACAGGAATACAAAATTAATATGAATCTAGTCTTAGCTTCATTCCATAACCAGTGGATACTAAGAGTTTTGATCCCAAATACCAGCATATGTTTAAATTTCACTTGACTTAATGTTAAACAATTAGTGATGCCTAGTGATTCTCTTCCTAATACTAATAAAGTAAAGCCATCATTGAAAGCTAAAAAAAAAACCTCATTACTTTTTCACAGGACTAAAAATGAATAGTATCATTTTCACATTATAAATGTATCCACACAAATTTAATAGCATATTTGTTGGCATACTAAATGCATCTTGTTCTTTACATATGATTATTAAGTCAGTAATACATCTTCATAGATTTCGCCAGTTTAAAATTAACTACTGGTAATAAGTAAGGTAAACTGCCAACTAAGCTCAGTGTGAAAATACATTTGTTTCATAAAAATCCATATACAGTTCTTGCCAAACATAAGATTTATTATCAAGTAATTACATTCTGGGTAAAAAAATACAAATGATTATCCTATTTGTTATTTCGGTGCGTGAAAAGGAAATTGCTTGTAAATGAAAAACAGCTAATTAACCAAAGCATTTAAGTTTTGCAGTACAGTTATATTAGTATAACCACAATGCATTTAATTTTATCAGAGTTTCTTGCACATTACCATATTGAGCATACAAATAGGGAGTAAGTAAATAGCTTCAATGTGATATCAGTTAGAAATATTACAAAAATGAAAATCAAGACAAGCAAAAATAAGCAGAGGAATTTAGGTAAGAGGGAATGTCCTCACTAGAACAAAATAATTGTATTAGAGGTAACCTTACTGTGTGTACAGAAGATATAGCATTCACTTAAATGTAAGTATTTAGGATTGCACCAGCCATACGAGTGTGTATGATACATAACTTCAAAACGCAAAACATTATGAAATTTTCTGTTAAAATGTAGGACATAATTCCAAAAACATAACATAAACACAAGCAAGGATTAAAAAAGGGAAAAAAAGATATGTTTCATCAGAATTTAATTATTACCATGAATGGATGGACAACTGAATAGGTAGATGATTGGACAGCTGGTTAAGTTGGATGTTTACTTACCAGACAGAGAGTAATTGCCTACTTGGCTTTCACTTTCGCGAATTAAATACGACCCCACCCCATTGCCAGGAAGAATGAGCTGCCTTTCAGCATCTGTACGCTTGAAGTTGCGAAAGAAATACCTGCAACAGAAACATATACTGTGAATACAGGTCCACACATCACTATCATAGATAAATATGGTGCTGACACCAATCCAACAACACTGCAGTGCGCCAACATAATCTCCATGATGATTTCTTAATTGATTATCGTATTGAGAAGGTTATTATTAACATATCTATAAAGAACTTATGTAGCATTCAATGGTAAAAACTTAAACTTTAGTTAATGCCAACCTTAAATACGAGATAAAGTTCACTCCTCCGTGTGCTTTTGTTAATGACATTACAAATGATTACATAATCAGTGACATAGTGGTTTCATCACAAATTACATAATGCCTTCATTAACCCCTTAAGGACAATGGGCGGCCCCTAAACCCATTGAAAACAATGCATTGTACGGGCTTTGTCATTAAGGGGTTAATTACCTTAGCCATAACTGCCCTAACTCAGACTCCTTAGCTACCTCATTCCCGATTTAGATATCACACCCCAAATGCTCCCTCTAGCAACCTCAGCCTTATATCTGGTCTCTCAGCCTCCTCTCTCTCTGCTCTCTTCAGCCACTTCAAACCCCAACTTTAACCACCGCATCCCAATATCAACCCCTCTCATTCACCTCATCTGCCCCTTCAGATTACCCATCTGCAGCATTACCCAGCCCTTACCAACTTATTTCAGCCCCCTATCTGCCCCCTGACCACCCAACTGTCCTCCTCAACTGCTTCAGCCCCCTGAATGCCTCCGTAGGTGTCTCAGCACCTAACTGTTCTCTCCAGCCACATGACAAAATACAAATGTGAAAAAACCCTGTGTAAATAGCACAGGGTTACATGTGGTTGTTGGGGAAGCTAATGGTGTGAAAGGGTTAACTCTGCAGGGGTCAGGCAAAGGACAGCCTGGTTTGTGTTTTGCATGCGCTCGCGCCGCTTAGTTTTGCCCGCCTTTTTTTGAAGGAATGTTCTGGTGGCGGCTCGCGCCGCTTAGTTTGCCTCGCACTGCTGCTTTTTGTTGCGCTCGCAGACAGCTCGCGCTATAGTTTGGGCGGGATTTTTGCCTATATAAGCGCTGTGCCTGAAGCATTCATTTCACTACCCCAGGCTGCGTTAACTAACTGCACTGACCTTTATTGCGTCTGGTGAGCGGCGGTTTTCAGCAAAGCCTCGGGGAGCAGCATGGAAGAGCTGCTGAATTGTCGCCCTCCCTCCCTCCCTAATTATTTTATGTATATGTATTTTTTCTATTTATAAAAAAAAAAAAAGTTATATATTTTCATGTCGTGGCTTTTATTGGGGTTAAGTTGCTTTCTGTAAAGAGAGTGAACATAGGGGTTGTTTCAGTGGTAGGCTGACCGGCTTTGGGGCAGTCGGCCTTGTTTTAATTTATTAACTCTGTGGTTTGGGCCAAGAGTTGTGGTTATTTATGAAGTTGATACTAAGTTATTGGTTGAGTGTTTATATGGTAAATTTGTTATAAGCTAAATAAAAGACCACGGCCTTTGTTCATCCAAAGAAATTGTGTCTGTGTTTTATTTATTATTTGGTTACATTTGTAATACACCATACAACCACATGTAACCGACAAGGTTCAGTTCTGGTAATTTGAACATTTTTATATATAAATTGTGCTAATAAATATATGTGGGTACCAAGTAAGCAATGAGCTGGGACAGTGTTAGCCACATGAGGGTCAGAGTTGACTGGGGTGCCAAGACAAGGGAGAGGTACCAACAGTTAACAGAAGATGCACCCAATGAGTAGAAGTCAGTGTAACCTATCACTCCTTGTGGGATTCTAAATTACTTGAAAATAATAGATACAGTGTAATTACTTGCAAAAAATAGATACAATGTCAATTACTTTTCCAGTAATTGAGATAAGGCACAGGATAAAACCATTCTCCCTGGAGTTTGCCCTTGATAATCTGTAGTGATATCAGGCAGTTGAAATGTTCAGACTCCCACTTTAGCATACCTGTGGCAGTCCCACTGATGTCAGTGGGTTGTCCTGTGCCATTTTCTACCCCAAAAGTTTACCTCAAAGAAGCTTATTTTCCAGGTCTTGCCCCAAGACACCAGGTAAAGCGAAGATTCTTCAGGTCTCTGGGTCTTTTAACTCTGAGTCAGGTTAGTGGCGTTGCAACACACACCCTGGTCCAACCACAAACATTTTCCTGAAAAGCCAGCAGGACCACCCACTGATTTCAGTGGGATCGCCCACCAACATCAATGTGACCAACCACCAATGTCAGCGGGACTGCCTACCTGCATCCTGAGAAGAAAGGGCTCCTTGTAGCTGGAGCTTGAAAGTTCCTAGTTATGATAATGGGGTCTATTCTAGAACATTGGTAATGCAAACTCATAACAGTTGGACGAGAAGACTAAAGCCAACTCAAATTATAACTGTTAAAAAATAAATAAAAGACTTCCGGGAGGCGGGCCCTTGAGATGGCTGCTTCTTAGCTGGGCTCTGTGGATGCCGCTGAAATCCATTACCATCCACTCTATCATCTTTGGAAAATCACGGCAATTTTGCCACCATCCAGTAAGCCTTGCTGCCCTGCACTGGGTGCCGGGTTCATTGGCACCGTGGTGCCCTCTTTTTTTTTTCCCTGGAGGACGCGTGCGTATGCATGCCTTGGGCCTGGAGTCAAGTGTCTACCTCACTCTGCCTAAACCCGCTGCGGAGCTGTGTTGAGGACAGACATAACCTGCCCGTACCTACCTAACACAGCCTCGGCGAATCCAGCCGTGCCGCTGGTGGAGGCGTCTTGTGAGCTGCCGCCGGGTGGAACCTTGGGTGGAACCTTGTGGTGCATTGTGCACCTACCAATCCCTGTGCCGACTTGAGCCTGACAGCTGCCGCACATCTCAACCTGTACGTAGTCCTAGAGGTGTGGTGGTCCCGGTGCACTTCCCTGGGGCGGGCGGGGGGATTGGGGTTTCTCCCTCGGTCTCTGCGTTCGCCTGACGGGTGTCTGCGGGGCCCTATAGGCCTTAATACCCACCTTTGTCGGCTCCATAGCACTGGAAGGTGCAGCCTGCTCTGCTGGGCGATTATTGTGTGTCGCTCTGCCTGCGGCGGCTGTCTCCTCTCTACAACCATACTAGCCCCGGTGCAGGATACTTCCATCTTTCCTTGCCTGGTGACACGGCCATCCGTATCCACGGTCTATATATTTTTTATTTAATTTTTTATTTTTTTTCACTAGTTAGTTGGGGTGAGGGTGGGCACTAGTTAGGTTGGGTGGTTGGGATTGGGATTGGTTTGTTTTTCTATTATCCATTTATCTATATATATTTTTTTTTTTGCGTTTCTGCTGGTACTTAGTTAGCGGGGTTTTATTTAATTTTTTGTCACTAGTCAGTTGGGGTGAGGGTGGGCACTAGTTAGGTTGGGATAGTTGGGATTGGGATCGGTTTGTTTTTCTATTATCCATTTATCCATATTTTTTGCTTTTCTGCTGGTACTTAGTTAGCGGGGTTTTATTTAATTTTTTGTCACTAGTTAGTTGGGGTGAGGGTGGGTACTAGTTAGGTTGGGCGGTTGGGCGGTTGGGATTGGGATCGGTTTGTTCTTCTATGACCCATATTTTTTGCTTTTCTACTGGTACACACAACAGACTTGCTCCTACGTCTGCTGTTACCACATCTTAGTTAGAGTGGGGGGGGGGGACTTAAGTTAGGTGGGGAGGGGGGGTGTGGGTATTTTGTTTTCTCTCCCTCCATCAGAAATCCATTCTATCTAAGCTGTGCATTACTGGCTCTGCCTACCTTCCTGCTCTTTTATATTCTGTTCTCACTAATCTCTGGGGGTGTGAGACTCACGATTCTTTGCTTACACATGGAAAAGTTTATGGATCTTCCAACCAAATCATCTACTAGGCAGAGTAAGTCACAAGATAAATCTGCTGTAGCCCATAGACCCACCCCTCCGTCTGGCCTGGGTTCTACTGCGACAGATGTTCAACTGCTGCCTGAAGTCTCCTCGAAAGATACCCTGACGGCTCAGGATATTGCTAACGTTATCTCTCCTTTATTGGACTCTAAACTTGAGAAACTATCCGAATCCATTAATACCGTACTAGCTGAGCTTACTTTCCATGGGAATAGAATTACTGCTCTAGAATCCAGAGTCTCTGACCTTGAGGATGGGAACGAGACCATGACATCCTGGTCACATCTCTGCAAGAACGTATTGACGATCTTGAAAACCGCTGTCGACGTAACAATTTGAGATTGATCGGTCTGCCTGAGGAGGTTAAAGCTACAGCACTACATGACCTAGTGACAACCTGGCTTCCTAAATCTTTGGGAGTGGTGTTTCCTCAAGGGGAGCTGATCATTGAAAGAGTGCATTGTATAGGTCAACCTCCCACCTCCAACACCTCTCGTCCTAGAGTGGTAAACTTCAAGATCCTCAACTACTCTGATAAAGTTCAGACCCTGGAAGCGTACAGGAAAACTTTGTCTCTTTCCTATAACAACCACAAACTGGTATTATTTCAGGATTTTTCTGCGGCAGTGTCGGCCAAACGTCGCCAGTTTTCTGAAGTCTGTACTGAGCTCCACGTCAAACAACCCGCAATTCCAGCATGGCAGGGAGGACGCTGTCTTTCGGCGTTTGGCTCGGGAGGGGGGTTGCGTGATCGGGGACTTCCTGGATTCAAGAGGCGGCAAGATGTTGTCTTTTATGCAGTTCCGAGCTAAATTTCCGCATGTTAACGCCCACCCTCTCCATTATTTTCAACTCCGTAATTATATTAACACCATATTACCATACCTCTCTGGCAGTAACTTTGATAACCCTTTGGACCGTTCGACAATATTATCCCCCACCACAGTACTTAGGATGGCCACGTTATATAATCTTATCAGACCTGCTATTGATTGGGATACCCAGAGGACAGGCTTTCCCTCTTGGAAAACTGACTTCCCACATTTAGATTCAAACCTGTTGCTCCGGGCTTTTACTCGTAACTCTAAAATTTTAATTTTCAGAGACTATAGAGAGATGTTCCTAAAAATTTTACACAGAGCGTATGTTCCTAAAAATTTTACACAGAGCTTGTGGTCCTGCGGTTCTCTTACTCCATTCTGGAATGCACTACAACTTTACATCACTAATACTCTGGGGATTCCCTTTTCTATTTCAGTGGAATGGGCACTATTCGGTGTGTTTCCTGAACACTGCCCCCTTCCATCTTCGGGGGCTCGTTCTGTCCTGCTTATTATTTCGGCGTTAGCAAAGCGGGCTATACTGTCGCAATGGATATCTCCTCAGCCACCTGTGTTGCCTATGGTCCTATCCCGTTTATATTTTCTATTCCAAATGGACTGTATCGAGTCGATTCTACATACGGAAAGTAAAGCCCAATATTTTTTTTAACCGCTGGGCTCCTTATATCGTGACTATAAATAGAGACACCAGGTTGTAAATATTCCAGGCGTTTCACTCCACAGCATGGTATTGTCTTCAGGTTTTGAAGGCCCACCAACCAATTTCAGGGCTTTAAGGCACTTCCGCTTGCCTCGGTATTACTGATGCTAGAACGCAGGAGATAATGTCTTTCCCTAATCTATGGCGCCTTTTTATGTACCTTCTTGTTTAATTTTCTTGACCTCACTTGCGCATTGCTGGACCTCTCTGTTGGTGACTGCACTCACCTTATTGCTATGTCATTGTAATTTTGATATTGTACTATATGTCTGTCTTCTCCTTATAAATACAAAAAAAAAAATAATAATAACAACTTGAATATAATTGCCTGCAGGAGAGTTGAGCAACCTGCAGATTCATTAACTTGTGTGTTGCCTGCAAGCTGCAAATTTTTGTTGGAACAAAGTTCCAGATCACATAATTCACCTTCCATGACAAAGAGGTTATGAGTAGACTTGGGCACCAGGGGGCTCTTCGTGTTCATCTTCGTACTAGTCTTCGGAGAAAAAAAAACCTTCGTATTCCGCGAATATTCGTCCGTTCCTGTCTTCTTTTCGGGCGAATATTCGTGGACATTCTTTGTGCTCGTTTCATCTTCGTTTTCTCCCGTCTGCATAGCAGCGGTTAATACGGGGTTAAGAACACATCGGAGCAGCAGCAGATGCGTTCGCGCCGTGAAGGTACGTGTGTGCGACTCTATTGGTTGCCGGAAGGGGGCTGGTCTGGGATCAACAAACGAATTGCAGAACTGCAGAATGCACCTCATTCGTTGATGGCAGACGAGCCCCCTGCTGAAACGACCAATAGAGTTGCACACACGTACTGAAGTGTACTGTACACAATACACATTGCCCGAAACTGAAGGCCAAGTTCCTCCGAGCAGTTGTCTTGTCTGAGACCTAGAAAAATGCTCCAAGGAACTTGGCCTCCTTTTTATCATACACAGTCACACATCCATAGATGTTTAATAAAAGAATAGGGATTATTTTACATTTTTACATCGATTTTGGACCACTTTTAATACATGCCTAACATTTGCTACCTATTTATAATGGCATACTTTGCAACAACCCAACTTTTACTGGACAGGACTGGAAAAAAGCAGGACTGTCCACGAAAATGTTGGGTGTGTTGGCAGGTATGCGAATGGAAAAATGTTGGACAAGAACTAAAAAATAGCTTAGGGTTAATGTACGGTTATTTTTAAGATTAGCAGTGCACTGTTTTGGTTAAAGATGTATTATGTCTAAATATAATTTAATTTTAATTTTAATGGGTTTATTTAATTTTATTTTAAAGTTATATTTATTATTATTTACTTTATTATATTTATTTAATGTTGTAGTGCTACCCTACCCAGCTATACCTATGTGCACTAGCATACCTAGTTTAGCTAAATTTGATGGGACAGGAAAAAAGCAGGACTGTCCCTGAAAAAGTTGGGTCTGTTGGCAGGTATGGGGATGGAAAAATGTTATAGGGTGAAGTGTGAGTTATAGCGTTTATGCTAGTGAGTGTAGAAGTGAAGGCCAGGGCAAATAACAGGAGGAAAGGTCCTTGTGATTTGTGAATTGTACATGTGTGTGTTATGTGTGTTATGTGTTATGTCACTGTGTTATATGTGTTATTGTGTGTGTTATGTTTGGTAGGTTTTGTATCAGACGGAAAAAAATGAAATGGAAATGGAAAAGGAAATAGAAAAGGCGAATGAGTGGGCAATTGGCGACCCACTCACTTGTTTCACCCCAGGGCAAAGCATCCAAACAACTGTCAGTCCTAGACATTTGGCAGCGGACTTCCAGAGCTCAGACACTAGGCCCTAGCGTAAGCTGGCTACTCCAGCGGAGGTAGCAGGCGTTGCCACACCGCAAACAGATGCAGCCAGGAGGGAGAAACTGCCCTTACCAGTAGGGACATTTGAGGCATGACACTAGCCAGGAAGCGAACTGGCAAAGAAGAGACGCTGGCACCACCACCACCAGCAGCAGCAGCATTGGGAAAGGCGAATGAGTGGGCAATTGGCGACCCGCTCACCTGTTTCACCCCAGAGCAAAGCATCCAAACACTGTCAGTCCTAGACGTTTGGCAGCGGACTTCCAGAACTCAGACACAAGGCCCTAGCGTAAGCTGGCTACTCCGGCGGAGGTAGCAGGCGTTGCCACACCGCAAACAGATGCAGCCAGGGGGGAGAAACTACCCTTACCATTAGAGACATTTTGGGCATGACACTAGCCAGGAAGCGAACTGGCAAAGAAGAGACGCTGGCACCACCAGCAGCAGCAGCAGCATTGGGAAAGGCGAATGAGTGGGCAATTGGGGACCCGCTCACCTGTTTCAACCCAGAGAACAGCGTCCAAACACTGTCAGTCCTTAGCGTTTGGGAGCGGACTTCCAGAGCTCAGACACAAGGCCCTAGCGTAAACTGGCTACTCCGGCGGAGGTAGCAGGCGTTGCCACACCGCAAACAGACGCAGCCAGGGGGGAGAAACTGCCCTTACCATTAGGGACATTTGAGGCATGACACTAGCCAGGAAGCGAACTGGCAAAGAAGAGACGCTGGCACCACCACCACCAGCAGCATTGAAAAATGGAAAAGGCGAATGAGTGGGCCATTGGCGACCCACTCACCTGTTTCACCCCAGGGCAAAGCATCCAAACAACTGTCAGTCCTAGACATTTGGTAGCGGACTTCCAGAGCTCAGACACTAGGCCCTAGCGTAAGATGGCTACTCCAGTGGAGGTAGCAGGCGTTGCCACACCGCCAACAGATGCAGCCAGGAGGGAGAAACTGCCCTTACCATTAGGGACATTTGAGGCATGACACTAGCCAGGAAGCGAACTGGCAAAGAAGAGACGCTGGCACCACCACGACCAGCAGCAGCAGCATTGGGAAAGGCAAATGAGTGGGCAATTGGCGACCCGCTCACCTGTTTCACCCCAGAGCAAAGCATCCAAACACTGTCAGTCCTAGACGTTTGGGAGCGAACTGCCGGGTTCATTGGCACCGTGGTGCCCTCTTTTTTTTTTCCCTGGAGGACGCGTGCGTATGCATGCCTTGGGCCTGGAGTCAAGTGTCTACCTCACTCTGCCTAAACCCGCTGCGGAGCTGTGTTGAGGACAGACATAACCTGCCCGTACCTACCTAACACAGCCTCGGCGAATCCAGCCGTGCCGCTGGTGGAGGCGTCTTGTGAGCTGCCGCCGGGTGGAACCTTGGGTGGAACCTTGTGGTGCATTGTGCACCTACCAATCCCTGTGCCGACTTGAGCCTGACAGCTGCCGCACATCTCAACCTGTACGTAGTCCTAGAGGTGTGGTGGTCCCGGTGCGCTTCCCTGGGGCGGGCGGGGGGATTGGGGTTTCTCCCTCGGTCTCTGCGTTCGCCTGACGGGTGTCTGCGGGGCCCTATAGGCCTTAATACCCACCTTTGTCGGCTCCATAGCACTGGAAGGTGCAGCCTGCTCTGCTGGGCGATTATTGTGTGTGGCTCTGCCTGCGGCGGCTGTCTCCTCTCTACAACCATACTAGCCCCGGTGCAGGATACTTCCATCTTTCCTTGCCTGGTGACACGGCCATCCGTATCCACGGTCTATATATTTTTTATTTAATTTTTTATTTTTTTTCACTAGTTAGTTGGGGTGAGGGTGGGCACTAGTTAGGTTGGGTGGTTGGGATTGGGATTGGTTTGTTTTTCTATTATCCATTTATCTATATATATATTTTTTTTTGCGTTTCTGCTGGTACTTAGTTAGCGGGGTTTTATTTAATTTTTTGTCACTAGTCAGTTGGGGTGAGGGTGGGCACTAGTTAGGTTGGGATGGTTGGGATTGGGATCGGTTTGTTTTTCTATTATCCATTTATCCATATTTTTTGCTTTTCTGCTGGTACTTAGTTAGCGGGGTTTTATTTAATTTTTTGTCACTAGTTAGTTGGGGTGAGGGTGGGTACTAGTTAGGTTGGGCGGTTGGGCGGTTGGGATTGGGATCGGTTTGTTCTTCTATGACCCATATTTTTTGCTTTTCTACTGGTACACACAACAGACTTGCTCCTACGTCTGCTGTTACCACATCTTAGTTAGAGTGGGGGGGGGGGGGACTTAAGTTAGGTGGGGAGGGGGGGTGTGGGTATTTTGTTTTCTCTCCCTCCATCAGAAATCCATTCTATCTAAGCTGTGCATTACTGGCTCTGCCTACCTTCCTGCTCTTTTATATTCTGTTCTCACTAATCTCTGGGGGTGTGAGACTCACGATTCTTTGCTTACACATGGAAAAGTTTATGGATCTTCCAACCAAATCATCTACTAGGCAGAGTAAGTCACGAGATAAATCTGCTGTAGCCCATAGACCCACCCCTCCGTCTGGCCTGGGTTCTACTGCGACAGATGTTCAACTGCTGCCTGAAGTCTCCTCGAAAGATACCCTGACGGCTCAGGATATTGCTAACGTTATCTCTCCTTTATTGGACTCTAAACTTGAGAAACTATCCGAATCCATTAATACCGTACTAGCTGAGCTTACTTCCCATGGGAATAGAATTACTGCTCTAGAATCCAGAGTCTCTGACCTTGAGGATGGGAACGAGACCATGACATCCTGGTCACATCTCTGCAAGAACGTATTGACGATCTTGAAAACCGCTGTCGACGTAACAATTTGAGATTGATCGGTCTGCCTGAGGAGGTTAAAGCTACAGCACTACATGACCTAGTGACAACCTGGCTTCCTAAATCTTTGGGAGTGGTGTTTCCTCAAGGGGAGCTGATCATTGAAAGAGTGCATTGTATAGGTCAACCTCCCACCTCCAACACCTCTCGTCCTAGAGTGGTAAACTTCAAGATCCTCAACTACTCTGATAAAGTTCAGACCCTGGAAGCGTACAGGAAAACTTTGTCTCTTTCCTATAACAACCACAAACTGGTATTATTTCAGGATTTTTCTGCGGCAGTGTCGGCCAAACGTCGCCAGTTTTCTGAAGTCTGTACTGAGCTCCACGTCAAACAACCCGCAATTCCAGCATGGCAGGGAGGACGCTGTCTTTCGGCGTTTGGCTCGGGAGGGGGGTTGCGTGATCGGGGACTTCCTGGATTCAAGAGGCGGCAAGATGTTGTCTTTTATGCAGTTCCGAGCTAAATTTCCGCATGTTAACGCCCACCCTCTCCATTATTTTCAACTCCGTAATTATATTAACACCATATTACCATACCTCTCTGGCAGTAACTTTGATAACCCTTTGGACCGTTCGACAATATTATCCCCCACCACAGTACTTAGGATGGCCACGTTATATAATCTTATCAGACCTGCTATTGATTGGGATACCCAGAGGACAGGCTTTCCCTCTTGGAAAACTGACTTCCCACATTTAGATTCAAACCTGTTGCTCCGGGCTTTTACTCGTAACTCTAAAATTTTAATTTTCAGAGACTATAGAGAGATGTTCCTAAAAATTTTACACAGAGCGTATGTTCCTAAAAATTTTACACAGAGCTTGTGGTCCTGCGGTTCTCTTACTCCATTCTGGAATGCACTACAACTTTACATCACTAATACTCTGGGGATTCCCTTTTCTATTTCAGTGGAATGGGCACTATTCGGTGTGTTTCCTGAACACTGCCCCCTTCCATCTTCGGGGGCTCGTTCTGTCCTGCTTATTATTTCGGCGTTAGCAAAGCGGGCTATACTGTCGCAATGGATATCTCCTCAGCCACCTGTGTTGCCTATGGTCCTATCCCGTTTATATTTTCTATTCCAAATGGACTGTATCGAGTCGATTCTACATACGGAAAGTAAAGCCCAATATTTTTTTTAACCGCTGGGCTCCTTATATCGTGACTATAAATAGAGACACCAGGTTGTAAATATTCCAGGCGTTTCACTCCACAGCATGGTATTGTCTTCAGGTTTTGAAGGCCCACCAACCAATTTCAGGGCTTTAAGGCACTTCCGCTTGCCTCGGTATTACTGATGCTAGAACGCAGGAGATAATGTCTTTCCCTAATCTATGGCGCCTTTTTATGTACCTTCTTGTTTAATTTTCTTGACCTCACTTGCGCATTGCTGGACCTCTCTGTTGGTGACTGCACTCACCTTATTGCTATGTCATTGTAATTTTGATATTGTACTATATGTCTGTCTTCTCCTTATAAATACAAAAAAAAAAATAATAATAACAACTTGAATATAATTGCCTGCAGGAGAGTTGAGCAACCTGCAGATTCATTAACTTGTGTGTTGCCTGCAAGCTGCAAATTTTTGTTGGAACAAAGTTCCAGATCACATAATTCACCTTCCAGGACAAAGAGGTTATGAGTAGACTTGGGCACCAGGGGGCTCTTCGTGTTCATCTTCGTACTAGTCTTCGGAGAAAAAAAAACCTTCGTATTCCGCGAATATTCGTCCGTTCCTGTCTTCTTTTCGGGCGAATATTCGTGGACATTCTTTGTGCTCGTTTCATCTTCGTTTTCTCCCGTCTGCATAGCAGCGGTTAATACGGGGTTAAGAACACATCGGAGCAGCAGCAGATGCGTTCGCGCCGTGAAGGTACGTGTGTGCGACTCTATTGGTTGCCGGAAGGGGGCTGGTCTGGGATCAACAAACGAATTGCAGAACTGCAGAATGCACCTCATTCGTTGATGGCAGACGAGCCCCCTGCTGAAACGACCAATAGAGTTGCACACACGTACTGAAGTGTACTGTACACAATACACATTGCCCGAAACTGAAGGCCAAGTTCCTCCGAGCAGTTGTCTTGTCTGAGACCTAGAAAAATGCTCCAAGGAACTTGGCCTCCTTTTTATCATACACAGTCACACATCCATAGATGTTTAATAAAAGAATAGGGATTATTTTACATTTTTACATCGATTTTGGACCACTTTTAATACATGCCTAACATTTGCTACCTATTTATAATGGCATACTTTGCAACAACCCAACTTTTACTGGACAGGACTGGAAAAAAGCAGGACTGTCCACGAAAATGTTGGGTGTGTTGGCAGGTATGCGAATGGAAAAATGTTGGACAAGAACTAAAAAATAGCTTAGGGTTAATGTACGGTTATTTTTAAGATTAGCAGTGCACTGTTTTGGTTAAAGATGTATTATGTCTAAATATAATTTAATTTTAATTTTAATGGGTTTATTTAATTTTATTTTAAAGTTATATTTATTATTATTTACTTTATTATATTTATTTAATGTTGTAGTGCTACCCTACCCAGCTATACCTATGTGCACTAGCATACCTAGTTTAGCTAAATTTGATGGGACAGGAAAAAAGCAGGACTGTCCCTGAAAAAGTTGGGTCTGTTGGCAGGTATGGGGATGGAAAAATGTTATAGGGTGAAGTGTGAGTTATAGCGTTAATGCTAGTGAGTGTAGAAGTGAAGGCCAGGGCAAATAACAGGAGGAAAGGTCCTTGTGATTTGTGAATTGTACATGTGTGTGTTATGTGTGTTATGTGTTATGTCACTGTGTTATATGTGTTATTGTGTGTGTTATGTTTGGTAGGTTTTGTATCAGACGGAAAAAAATGAAATGGAAATGGAAAAGGAAATAGAAAAGGCGAATGAGTGGGCAATTGGCGACCCACTCACTTGTTTCACCCCAGGGCAAAGCATCCAAACAACTGTCAGTCCTAGACATTTGGCAGCGGACTTCCAGAGCTCAGACACTAGGCCCTAGCGTAAGCTGGCTACTCCAGCGGAGGTAGCAGGCGTTGCCACACCGCAAACAGATGCAGCCAGGAGGGAGAAACTGCCCTTACCATTAGGGACATTTGAGGCATGACACTAGCCAGGAAGCGAACTGGCAAAGAAGAGACGCTGGCACCACCACCACCAGCAGCAGCAGCATTGGGAAAGGCGAATGAGTGGGCAATTGGCGACCCGCTCACCTGTTTCACCCCAGAGCAAAGCATCCAAACACTGTCAGTCCTAGACGTTTGGCAGCGGACTTCCAGAACTCAGACACAAGGCCCTAGCGTAAGCTGGCTACTCCGGCGGAGGTAGCAGGCGTTGCCACACCGCAAACAGATGCAGCCAGGGGGGAGAAACTACCCTTACCATTAGAGACATTTTGGGCATGACACTAGCCAGGAAGCGAACTGGCAAAGAAGAGACGCTGGCACCACCAGCAGCAGCAGCAGCAGCAGCATTGGGAAAGGCGAATGAGTGGGCAATTGGGGACCCGCTCACCTGTTTCAACCCAGAGCACAGCGTCCAAACACTGTCAGTCCTTAGCGTTTGGGAGCGGACTTCCAGAGCTCAGACACAAGGCCCTAGCGTAAGCTGGCTACTCCGGCGGAGGTAGCAGGCGTTGCCACACCGCAAACAGACGCAGCCAGGGGGGAGAAACTGCCCTTACCATTAGGGACATTTGAGGCATGACACTAGCCAGGAAGCGAACTGGCAAAGAAGAGACGCTGGCACCACCACCACCAGCAGCATTGAAAAATGGAAAAGGCGAATGAGTGGGCCATTGGCGACCCACTCACCTGTTTCACGAACTGGCAAAGAAGAACTGTTTTGCGAACTGGCAAAGAAGAGACGCTGGCACCACCACCACCAGCAGCATTGAAAAATGGAAAAGGCGAATGAGTGGGCCATTGGCGACCCACTCACCTGTTTCACCCCAGGGCAAAGCATCCAAACAACTGTCAGTCCTAGACATTTGGTAGCGGACTTCCAGAGCTCAGACACTAGGCCCTAGCGTAAGATGGCTACTCCAGTGGAGGTAGCAGGCGTTGCCACACCGCCAACAGATGCAGCCAGGAGGGAGAAACTGCCCTTACCATTAGGGACATTTGAGGCATGACACTAGCCAGGAAGCGAACTGGCAAAGAAGAGACGCTGGCACCACCACGACCAGCAGCAGCAGCATTGGGAAAGGCAAATGAGTGGGCAATTGGCGACCCGCTCACCTGTTTCACCCCAGAGCAAAGCATCCAAACACTGTCAGTCCTAGACGTTTGGGAGCGGACTTACAGAACTCTGACACAAGGCCCTAGCGTAAGCTGGCTACACCGGCGGAGGTAGCAGGCATTGCCACACCGCAAACAGACGAAGCCAGGGGGGAGAAACTACCCTTACCATTAGGGACATTTGAGGCATGACACTAGCCAGGAAGCGAACTGGCAGAAAAGAGACGCTGGCACCACCAGTAGCAGCAGCATTGGGAAAGGCGAATGAGTGGGCAATTGGCGACCCGCTCACCTGTTTCACCCCAGAGCAAAGCATCCAAACACTGTCAGTCCTAGGCGTTTGGGAGCGGACTTACAGAACTCAGACACAAGGCCCTAGCGTAAATTAGCTACACCGGCGGAGGTAGCAGGCATTGTCACACCGCAAACACGTGCAACCAGGGGGAGAAACTACCTTGAGCATTTTGGACATTTGAGGCATGACACTAGCCAGGAAGGGAACTGGCAGAGAAGAGATGCTGGCACCAACACCAGCAGCAGCAGCATTGGGAAAGGCGAATTAGTGGGCAATTGGCGACCCACTCACCTGTTTCACCCCAGAGCAAAGCATCCAAAGACTGTCAGTCCTAGGCGTTTGGGAGCGGACTTACAGAACTCAGACACTAGGCCCTAGTGTAAATTAGCTACACCGGCGGAGGTAGCAGACGTTGCCACACCACAAACACGTGCAACCAGGGGGAGAAACTACCTTGAACATTAGAGAAAGAAAATTAACTTTCCAAGCTAAGAGCTGGGTAACCCAACTTGGGCAGACTGAATTTAAGAAAGGCAATCTTTTTCAATTTTGCCAATTTTCAGTGGCATCCCTGAATGGTTTAAGGACTGCCACTAGCTGGGCAATCACTGTCCAATCCTCCCTATTCAATGGAGATGTAATCCCAATATTATGCTCTGAGGCAAGATTATGGATTGCCCTCTGCTGCTTCAAAATCCTCTCCAGCATGTCTAACGTGGAGTTCCACCGTGTACTGACATCCTGACGTAGGCAGTGTATGGGAAGACCTGACCTCTCTTGCTCTTCCCTCAAAAGTTGGCTAGCCTTAACACTATGGTGAAAGTGCCCAGCGATCTTTCTGCAGCGGGACAGAACTACTGCTGCTACATTAGTTCCTTCTGACGTTGCTGCCTTCACTACAAGATGGATGATGTGGGCTGCACAGCGCACACCAACAATATGACCATCTCGCAGTGCTTTCACCATATTGGTACCTCCATCAGTTACCATAAAACCAACTTCAACATTGGTGCCTGCCTCTGCTCCCACCCAAAGGCTAAACATTTTCCTCATCGCATGCAAAATATTTTGGGAAGTGTGCTTTTCATCCATCACTTCTGCATGGAGAAGGAATGATCGGTAGCCTGCTGCAGCAGCTTCCTTGGGCACACCGGGCTGCCACCAGTGTCCCGTCAAAGAAAGAAAGGCATGCTGCCCACTAGGTGCACTCCACAAATCTGTTGTGAAATGAACAGACTGACCAGCAGCCTTGGAAAGCTCCTCTTTCACTGCTGAAACACAGGACCGATACAATGAGGGGACAATGTTCCTGCTGAAAGTGGAACGTGACGGAGCCACAGCTGCCATCAATTGTTTGAAAGGCTCCCCTTCAACAGCAATGAACTGACCAATAAGTCGCGTTACTTTATTGGCCTGCTGTTTGGACATTGACCTTTTGGATTGGAATGCCACAAATTGTTCCAGGGTGGGCTGGTCATGCAGTGCTCCAACCTGCCTTGGTCTCTGGCTGCCAGCACTAGCTGCTGCTGCTGCTATTGGCTCAGAAGCAGCTGTTGGGGTTTTTCCACGGCCACCAGCTATGCTGCCTGCACTAAGTTTTACTTCTGCATCTTTCCCCAATAGCACAGCGTTGTGTTGAGTGCTGAGGTGATGCTTCATGCTAGCACTGGTAAAATGACCAGCCACTTTCCCTCTTAGCTTATTAGCTTCCCACAATGTTTGCACTTTCCATAGCGCCCTTCTTCAACATTTTCAAAGTGCTCCCAAATTGGGGCGCGCATAGCCTTGGAGTGTACCTTGGGTGCTGCTTCTACTGCTCGGGGTGGATGAACAGAGGCAGAACTAGTGGTGGTGGGACTGGTGGCCATAGTGGGACTGCTAATTGCTTTAACTCTAGATTTGGTAGGTTTTGCTGCTGCTGGTGGTGGTGATGATCGTAGCGGAAAGGTGGAGGCTCAGGGAAAAATTGTGCACTAGTCATTTGGACACTGCTCCCTGAGGAATCTGATTCCTGACCACTTATCTCCTCTACTTCCTCTGGCTCATAGTCTAGTTCTTCATTAGCCAGATCAAATGGAATTCCTGCTAGGCTGGAGCTAAGACTGATATCGTCGTGACTAGTAGTAGTGCGAGCAGGAAGAACAGACTCTGCACTTGGCCTCTCAGTCTCAGGCTCCTCTGCTACCTCGCTAGGTGGAGTTCCACTATGTGTAGCCCTCTCTCTAACTGACTTTACAAAAATATTGTAAGGACTTGGTGGCTTGCTAGAGGTACTAGGAGGACATGGCGTGGCGGTACCGGTGGGAACAGTAGGCGCAGCACTAGTTGTGGTAGAGGCGGTAGAGGTGGTGGTGGCGGTTTTCCCTACGAAGGAATGAGATCGCTTTGGTTTGGGAAAACCCCTCTGAGTCTTGCTGCTACTTTGGCTCTGCTTGGTACCTTGCATGCTGCTTGTGGATGGGGAAGATGCTGCTTGGGGCAAAAGACACTTCTTTTTACTCACTGGGCTAGTAGAAGTACTAGTTTTGCTACCCTTTAACTTTGAACGTGCTTCTGGTGCTTTAGGCTTTCCGTAAAAAACATAGAGCTTGTGGGCCTAGCAGCATTACTACTGCCTGCTTTTGGTGCCTTTCCTTTACTTGATGATCCTTCAAGCAATGCTTCCCCAAACGATAAGCGAGAGCTTGGCCTACTTGGCTGACTAGACTGACGCAAAGGCTGCATCTTAGAACTGGTGGTGGTGCTGGTGGTGGTGGTAGATGGAGCTTGTCCCTCCTTAGTCCCAAAAGGAGGATCCATTTCAAATTTTGTGTTGTGTGTGTAGTGTAGTGTTTAAAAAAAACTTAAAAAAAAATAAAACAAAAAAAAGGGGATAAAAAAAAATTAAAGACTTTGAATTTACACGGGCCTAAGAGCCTAGCCTACTACTATGCTAAGCCTAAAGCTATATTTCTTAGTATTCTAGTCTAACTCTAGGCAGACGCTCTCAAGCCCACTAAGCTAAAGTGAGGTTAAGTTATATATAATATTTTATATGTTATTAATAGATTAGAATTATTTATATTATGGATTATAGATAGAATATAGATTATGAATTAGAAAGAATTACTTATATATATTATAGATGAATTAGAATTTATTAGGTTATATAATAAATATTAGAAGAATTACTTATATTATGGATTATAGATAGAAGAATATAGATTATGAATTAGAATTTAGAATTACTTATGTTATAGATTATGAATTAGAATTTATATTATATTATGTTATATAATATATTATAGACAGGGCCGGCCCGACAATGGAGCCGAGTGGGACAGTCGCTCCAGGCGGCACCTTTGAAGGGTCGGCACTTTGCCGCTCCAAGCCCTTTTTTTTTTAAAGCGAAAGAGAGAGAAGGGGGCGCCGAGTGGTTTTCGCTTACCAAGCTGTCAGTACCCGCTCGGCGCCCCTCTCTCTCTCCTCTGCGGCGAGTCTCCCTGTTCGGTCTCGGTGCCGGCTTGTAATGCTGAGTGCCGGAAGATTACCTAATTTCCGGCACTCAGCATTACAAGCCGGCACCGAGACCGAACAGGGAGGACTGCTGAAAGGTAAGTACAAGGGGGGGGTAAGGGTAGATAATGGGGGGGGCGGCAGGGACGGAGGGAGAGGAAGGGTAGATAAGGGGGGGACGCCATTTTAAAATTCGCCCCAGGCGGCATTTTGCCTTGGGCCGGCCCTGATTATAGATTAAGATTAAAGATTAGAATTATTTTAGTACTACAGCTAGTAGCTTGAAGCTTTGCTTAGTACAGTTGTTGTCGTCACACATTCAATCTTTCTTGAAAAGAAATTAGAAATAAAATAAAATGTCACAGCATAACAGTTAGCTTCACTGCTTGCTGAACAAAAACACCCAGCACTTATGCGGCTGCACTCACTAGCCCAACAAGTTCACTTCACTGATGGACTGAGGTGAGCAAAACAAATGAAATAAAATGATATATATTATTAATTAAGAAAAATTTACTTGGTCTCTTGCTGTTGCTAAAACAAAGCACAAACTAAAGAGCTGCAACACCAGTACTAATAAGATTAGCTGAACTATACGCTAGTAGTAATTAATTATTAATTTTATTTATAGCTAATTAACTATTAAGCTAGCTAAAATGAATTATATAGTTATTAATATTACTGATTTTAGATTAGACACTAGTAGATGTCTTGAATGTCTACAGTACACTCTACACTAGTATACTATTACTAACTATAGTATATATAACTGACAAATATATATATAATTTTATAATGTATTCAATTATTAATAATATATTCTATTAAATTAATTATTTAATTTATCTAAGCAGGACAGGCAGTAGGCACTAGTGCCAGCCCAGGACAAGGGCACCCCAGTGCCAGTGAGGCACTGAGTGCACTGCCAACTCAACAGCACTACACAGTTGATGACAGACAAAAGCACTGAAAAAAAATTAAATTAAAAAATGATTAAATTAATAAAATTATGAATTCAGTAGATGTAGAACTGAACACAGTACACTGTGAGAAATGGCAGGCTGAGGCTTACCAGTCTCACACAGAACAGATCTTCAGAACAGAACAGAAGATCTCTCTCTGTAACGCTCGGATGCAGCACAGCAGTCACAGCGAAAAATGAATGGATCTCTCAGGCAAGCTCTGGTCTTATAAAGGCGGTTTCAGAATTCAAAAAACAGCAGCACAGGCATTGGACGAGACCCTTAGCGTGACGTCACAAGAGTGAGCTGATTGGAGAGACGAGGATCAACTCACTCCTGTTTGAAATTTTGGCGGCTGCGCGGCAAACACGAAGATTCTTCGTGGTTGTGAGTCTTCGTCTTCGCCTACGGTTTGCCAGCACTGTATTCTGTTCTACGTTCCTTCGGAACGAACAAAAAAACGGCCTCTTCGTGCTCGTTTTCATGTTCGCCCGAAGACGAATGCGCAAGTCTAGTTATGAGTTACCATGTGGGTTTAGCTGCACTGTCCTGTTAGAGTATTACATTTAAAAATAATAATATTCAAATTAAAAATGAAAAAATAACAACTCTCCTTCCCCAAAGCATTCACAGGCAGGGGCAGGCCTAGGGCAGAGCCCAGCTAAGGTAAGTCACAGCATGCTACAGTTTAATATTATTATTAAAAACGCATTTTAGATGTCTGTAATTTCACCTAATAGTTGCTTATCCAGAATGGAGAGTTATAGATTGCATGGGCATATGGCTATCAATCCAAGCATAGGTCTTGCATTGTAAAATATTTCACTCCCTCGTACTTGCCTTCTAAGATTTGAATATTGGTTTAAAAGCTTATTTTCATTCCGTTTTAGTTAGTGACTATAATGAACATTTAAATAACGTCTAGTATTCAACAAGTCACTTGGAGGTAATTCTTTTGCTAAGTGGGGGGGGCAGATTAGAATGATAGACTGACAATACGTAACTACCAAGTCAAGCTAGGGTAAAGAGTTATTTAAAGAAGTGCTGCTATCATTGATCATGCAACACATAATCCAGTTAGTATTATGACATGATCTGACATACCAGCTACCATAACTGTTCCCCTCTTATCTGTCAGAACTTTAAAACACGTCCATTTGTATTTTGAAGTTACTTCCTTGTTTAAAAAAAAAATAACCACTAAAAGGTCAGTGTTCAGACTGATACCACTAATCTCACTCATCCTGTTAAACAGCATTATACAAACAAGCATTACAATATGCTATTGTGTATGTCACTAATGTAATAACATCAATAAAATGTCTGTTAAAAATGGCTGCTATTTTGAGAACTTCGCTGATCAGCCAAGTGTGGCCAGCGTTACCTAGCCATGATACTCTGCTTGGTTCAGAAAAAAAATTATAAAAATGGTTAAAAAAAAATACATAAAAAGAACGGTAACATGTAAAAATAATTTCCCACTGATGTCACCATTAGAGGAACCTTCCAGTTCCAAAAAAATGTAAAAAACAAACAAACCAAAGGCCAAAAAAATAAGTTCTAAAAGAGTTAATACTGGCATGTTAAATGCCCACGAGGTGTCTTTTAACACAATGTCCCAATTAACACAGGGGGAAGGGTGACCACATGTCTAATTTCCAATTTGAAAAATGCACACGTCCCAAATGTGGCCTTTTAGCCCCCAAACAACCTGACAAACCCATGTGGGGTATCACTGTACTATGTATGAACACATATTGGGGTGTTGTGTGACAGTGTGTGGGAAAAATAGCACACAAAAAATACTACTGTAAACGTTGACAAAGGCCGGTGGTAAAATGTGTGCATGCAAATACTTAAAACACCAGCATTTGAAATACCCTGGGGTGTGTAGTTTTCAAAAATATATGATTTTATTGGGCACACTGAATTGGCCGGTTTCAAAGATGTACTAAATAGGGCATGGGCAGTGGATCACCAAATGTCAAAGTTCAACATTGAAAAATGCGCATGCCCCAAATGTGGCCCTTTTGCCCCCAAACAGCCAGGCAAACCCATGCATGGGTGGTATCACTGTACTCAGGAGATGTTACTGAACACATATTGGGGTGTTGTGTGACAGTGACTTATACCAGGAGCTGTAAATTCATACCTGAAGTAAAATGTGTGAGAAAAAAAAAAAATTACTACCACAAAGTTAGACAAAGACTGGTGGTAGAATTAGTGCATTGAAATAGTTAAAACACTAGCATTTGAAATACCCTGGGGTGTCTAGACTTATATATATATATATATATATATGGTTTATTGGGTAAATTGCATTGGCCAGCTTCAAAGATACCCGAAATAGCACATGGGGGAATAATTACCAGATTTGGAAAAACTGGTTTTGAAATAGCAAAACGCTACTTGTACTTATAGCCCCATAACGTGCAGAAAAAAGCAAAACATAAAAACATTGGGTATTTCTAAACTCAGGACAAACAGTAGAATTAGCAGGTTTTTTCATTAGTTTTTATAGATGAGAAAAAGATTATTCAAGTAAAAGTCCTTGTTTCTAAATTTTTTTTTATAGTAAATGATATGATATCAAAATAATGACATTTAAAGAAAGCCCTTCTTGTCCTGAAAAAAATATATAACTTGTGTGTGCTTAGTAAATGGGAAAGAAGAAAATTACAGCTAAACACGAGTACCGCAGAAAAAAAAAACAGCCATTGTCACGAAGGGTACAAAAATTTAATCGGCCATTGTCATGAAGGAATTAATTGGTGTGTGTAATACAGACATTAAAGATTATCATTGTTTGTGTGTTATTTCTTAAGCACATTGTATATAGTTGTGACTTTGATGTAGATCAAATACCATTTTATGAATAATTAATGCAGAAAGTGGGGTAATTCCAAAGGATTCATTTACTTTTTCTTGCCACTGTATAAATACAGTATATTTTTTTATGACCCCTCCCTTGGATAAATGTATTTTGCACATGATGCCAATATAAGTGACACAGTCACAGACACATATTTACATTTGATGTCAGTAGGAGGTCCAGCTGACGTCAGGGGCATTACCAGGAAGCCCACTGGCAGGGCAGGCGGCTAGGAAGCCCACTGGAAGGTAGGTACGTCTGGAACACATAACTGGATCGTTGATGTAGCCAATAGACATACACGGGAGACAGCTCAGATGCAGCAAAGCAGTAGCTCAGTATACAGGGCCAGGAACACAATGCTCTAGCAATGAGGCTAGGCTGATGCCTGGTTTATATTGAGCCAAACAATAATTGCCCAAACGAGGGGCAGATGTTTCAAGAGCATTAGGGAACAGCATGGTCCAAGGAGAGGCAGAAAGCCACTGCAACCCAAGATCCCCCCGGTGGAGTAGTGGATAGGTGATTTACCTAGAATCCAAAGGGTTGCAGGTTCAAATCCCTGTGGTGCCTGACGCACCCCATGTCCCAGTTAAGAAGCCCCGGTAGAGTGTCCTGTCCTGGCACCTCCCCCCCTTGAGTATGGCAATATTGCTAACAAACATAACCCTTCTAACCACATTTTCTATAGCAAAACTACTTCACCTCTTTGGGCTCCCCGACTTTATCGTGCAACATGTCACTCACTTCCCACAGTGCCAGCAAACAGTTTGTCAGAAACTATAAAAGGTTCGCCTATCAGAATGCACAATTAAGAATATGAACATTGATTTAAGAATATGAACAACAAATTAAATTTGTATGCTGTTAACAAAGCTATAATAAAACAAACTACCAAAGTGTGACTTAGTGAAAAATGCACATTAGTATTCATTGATCCACATAGCAGGCATAGGTCATATACCCCAAAGGCCAGCCCTGCCACCCAGATTTCATCCACAGGACTTGCCCAGCACCCAGATTGCACACATAGGACTTGCCCAGCACCCAGATAGCATGCACAGGATGTTTTTACTACCTCACCCCCCTTTCTCACTATCCTCCACTTTTCCTATTCAGTTACCTTGCTGAAGTCCTGTGGTGGGAGCGTGAGTCCTCTGTGGCAGCTTTACTGCTGAGTGTCGGGATATGACGTCACCTTCGGCACCGCAACCAAGACAGAGGCCTCGGGCTCCCACCACCACAGTCAGTGCGCCAAAAAAGGTGGCAGCAGGAAGCGGAGGAGACAGGTGCCGAGGGGTTACGGAAAAATTTTTAATGAACGAGCCGCTCATTCATGAGAAAGTTTGCTTGATGTCACCCATTCTGCACTGCTGGTGAATCTGTTTTGTGGACTTTTGAGGCTGTTCAGCTTCTGGATTTGATTTTATTAGGATTTACTATGATGTTTAAAACCACCTATTTTCATGCCAGTATGGTATATGATTACGTAAGGAAGGGGTTAAACAGTTATGTACCTACTTAATATCTGTAGGATACACAGAGAATGTGGCATAACCCAGTAGGCCACAAAGCTAGACCCTAGCCTCAGCTCATTAGGTGATGTGCAAACTGTATGAACTTGCACGAGGACCAACTCATACTACTAAAATAAACAACAAATCAACAAGAATTGACAGCCTGTACATTTTAGAGTCTGTGTATGGGTACCCAAAAGTCCCCTTAATCTTATATAAGAACTCTTTGTTACAGTACTTTTGCACATGGTTATGCAGATCCTATTTTAAAGGCAAAATCAGCGCACTTGTAGTAAAATCTACTACATATGCTTAATACAATTATAGATGATAAAAAAATAAAAGTGTGAAGCTTTGTGTTACATATTACTGTAGAGGTAAATTTACTTATATCCCATTATCATTAAAAATACCATAAGATATATAATATTTACAACAGGATATATAACTTTTTTACATTACACATAAACTTTGTGAGCTCTTTTACAGCACAAGTCGTCGTATTAAGGAATAGTGAATGTATATCAGAAACATGGACCTTCTGGAAATGTGATAATTTATCAGTATCATAATGTTCGTGGAATTATGGACACATTTCAGTGAAATTTTCCCTAAATTATCTTTCAAAGCCCCCTCCACTGTTAGGGAACAGGAAATAAAGGCGTATGTAATTTGTTCATTGTAGTCACATCTGTCTAGAATTTTTCCCCCTGGCCAGCGCTTACTGGTTCATAGACTAGATGTTATGCCCTGAGCTTGTGGCTTTAATTTACTATGAAAAATACCGTAGTTACTCGATTATAAGATACGTTTTTTTCAGAGCTCTCAAATAGAGGTCTGACTACAAGACTAAGATCCAGATCTCCTGCAGCACTGCAGGGGACCTGGATCCTCCTCTCTGGCAGCCAGTGGCCATCTGTGCGATGCGCGCAGACAACCTCCGCTGCTGCCGGCACTTCCTCTGGGGCTTCTATGACGGAGCGCCGGCATCACATGACCTTCCAGTGCTCCACCAGGGCTTCTATGACAGAGCACCGGCGTGACATGACATTCCGGGGCTAAGTCATTGAAGCCCCGGCGGAAGTACCGGCCAGCAGCAGCGGAGGTTGTCTGCGCGCATTGCACAGACCTCCACCAGCTGCCCCACTAGACGCCAGGGAGTCTGAAGCATGTGGGACATGGGGCGGGTATAATGGTTTTCTGGAGGCAGAGTGGCACATAGGGGATTAAAAGGCATATCAGGGGGGCAGAGTGGCATATCTGGGGGCAGATGTGCATAAATGGGGCAGAGTGGCAAATAAAAACAAAAATTAAATATGAAAAAATTGTTTACATGTGAACTATTATTTACTAATAAGGTAGTCTTATATTCAGGCGTTTTCTTTTTTTCCTAAATTAATATTCAAAATTTGAGGGGTCGTCTTATAATTGGGTCATCTTATAATTGAGAAAATACGGTACTCACTTGTTTAATTTAAAGAAAGATCAACATAAATTCACCAAAAAGATTACTGCTAGCTCAGAATTAATTCACAAAAAGATTTAATGCCAGTGTTAAATTTAGAGAATATAGAACCTCAACTGCATATCATAAGAATATGGTTACAACCAAAAACTGTATTATGGATATATGTTTTGTCCCATAGATTATAATTTATCATCCTAACCAACTAACAGCACTCAAAGTTATATCTGCTTTACATCATATGGCAAGTAAAGAGAAACCTAAAAGCTGATTATGAATCAACTTGATTTGCCAGTAGTAAGGCTATTCTGCTAGCCGCCATTATCTGTGGTAATCAAGGGGGGACTGGCCTATGGGGAATTGTTTTTGCTACCCTCCATCTAGTGGTGACTAGGACCAGCCCACTCACAGAGGCAGGATTTGATCCTGTGGTGAAAGCGTGGCTGCAGCTGAAAGAACAGCTGGAAGGAGCCTCTGGGAATGTAAGGGGTGAATTGAGTGAGTGAGTGGGTGAGTATGTATGTATGTGCATATATGTATGAGCATCAAGGGTGTGTTTGTGCATATGTAAATGTATGTGCAAGTATAAATGTGTATGTGTATGTGTAGCATAAGTGTCTGTGTTAGCATGAGTGTATCTGTGCACATATGTATAAACATGAGTGTGGAGCATAAGTATGTGTGTGTTAGTGCTAGAGTGCGTGTAAATATATGTGCCACATGTGGTGTAATATGATGTGATAATGGTCGGGTATAGAAACAATGTTAGGTAGGATTGATGGTGATGGTAGGGGATATGAATATGGTGGCTCTGGGTTGTGGTGAGGGATGGGAATGAATTATGATGGTCAGCTCTACATTTACAAATACATTCACCCACTCTAACACCCTTTACATACACACATGCAGCCACTCTAACACCATACACTTACACACACTTACCCTAACACCATGCCCTTATACATACACAGCCACTCTAATGTTATATACCTACACATACATATATACATACACTAACACTCTCTAATTATCCATTCAGCTTACACACTTCCGCCTCCCTCTTACCCAGTTTGTTCCAATCCACTACATAATGTTATTTTAATATTCCTGACACCCATCCCCCTTAAGGTTATAGATGACAGTCCTTCAATATGCATTCTTCCAAAATAAAAAAAAAAATTAAAACTTGAAAGAAAGAGCTCCATCTGAACAGACCCCCGCAGCACTTCCGCAGCACTGGAGATGACCAGAGATTAGTTTTTTTACCTCTCTTTAGCAGCTATTCCAAACAACAGAACTTTCCACCTCAGTGGTAGTGTGCTGTTGAGTTTGTGTTCAGGTATGATTCCATCAAATGTCTTAGATTGTGTCTTATTCTATAAGAGTGGAAGGCAGCCTATTTTAAGATTAGCACTACAGAAAGTACATTACAGAGCTTTGACTATATAATTAAAGGAGGCAGAGTTTCTTACATGTTGTCCCAATTTAGTTTAGTTGTTACCCTAAAATACAAATTAATTTGTAGTAGAAAGTAGCTGAATTATAGTACAAATTTTGTGGTAAAAAGTAGCATAAACTATAGTGAAAGGTCTTTTATTTCCAGTAAGGGCAGTTTTATATGCAAAATGCATTCTTCACGTGGAGAAAGAATGCAGAACAAAAATAATTCTGTTTACTTACCTCATACCAAAGTCATTGTTACCAAACGAGTAAATCTAGTTTTAGAGAAGCACCCATGCAAAAATATATTTATAACAGAAAGAGGCTCTTTTTTGTATTATAATCAAAGCCTTGTGTGTTTAACTTATTTTTAATTATTTATTATTTGTTATTCTTTGATTACTAAAAAAGCAAACAGCAATCCTTTCACATACTATATAAAAATAACATTGTATGTGAAAGGATTGCTGTTTGCTTTTTTAGTAATCAAAGAATAACAAATAGATTATAAACAATGTTTTATGGTCAATTTTTTCTTTTTCCTGGATATACATATGACACAAATGTATATCCAGGAAAAAGAAAAAATTGACCATAAAACATTGTTTATAATCTCGGCCCATTATCTGTGATTACAAGAAGTATTTTGAGGTGCATCAAAAGGGGCATAGATACCCACGACAAGGAAATAATTCTACCAATGTACAAGTCACTAGTCAGAGCACACATGGAATACTGTGTACAGTACTGGGCACCAGTGTACAAGAAAGATATAGTGGAGCTGGAGAGGGTTCAAAGACGGGCAACCAGAGTAATAAGGGGAATGGGAGGACTACAGTACCCAGAAAGATTATCAGAATTGGGGTTATTTAGTTTGGAAAAAAGACGGCTAAGGGGGGACTTAATAACTATGTATAACTATATAAGGGGGTAGTACAGAAATCACTCCCAGGACCTATTTATACCCAGGACTGTATCTATAACAAGGGGACATCCTCTACGGCTGGAGGAAAGAAGGTTTCTACACCAGCACAGATGGGGGTTCTTTACAGTAAGAGCGGTGATATTATGGAACTCTCTGCCAGAGGAAGTGGTAATGGTAAACTCAATAAAAGAGTTCAAAAGGAGCCTGGACGTGTTTCTTGAAAGCAATAATATTACAAGTTATGGATATTAGATTAATAGGGACAGAACGTTGATCCAGGGATTTATTCTGATTGCCATATTTGGAGTCGGGAAGTAATTTTCCTCCTGGTATGGGGCAATTGGCATCTGCTTCATAAGGGTTTTTTGCCTTCCTCTGGATCAACACAGTAGGGACACAATAGGTATATAGGTTGAACTTGATGGACTTTGGTCTTTTTTCAACCTTATGAACTATGTTACTATGTTACTCAAACCGTATTAACTCACATTTTCCAGTAGACCTGCTGAATTGGCATCTAACTTATCCATGTGCACTCTTTAAATCATGTGAATTGATCTATACCTGCAAAGCTGGGTTTTTGTGTTATTCTGTTGATCCATATCTGCTATGCTATGTTTTCATACATTATTTATGTATACCTGCAAATACAGGGTTCGTATGTCTAACCCTGTATAATGTATAAAAGGAGACATCCCAGGAAGGCATTTATGTAAAATCTAGACTTGTGCATTCGTCTTCGGACGAACATGAAAACGAACACGTAGGCGAAGACGAAGACACACACCACGAAGATCTTCGTGATCGTCTTCTTCTTCGTCTACCACTCTCCCCGGTCCCTTCCCCTTCTAACTTACCTTGGCATCGCGGCAGTTCACAGAAGTGGAAATCCGCAGGTTCGCCGTCATGGGTTACAGGGCAGTGCGAATGAGCCTATTGGTCGCCTACAGGGACCTCCTCTGGCATCAACCAATTGGTTGATGCCAGAGGAAGACCCTGCAGGTGACCAATAGGCTCACTCGCACGGCCTTTGTAACCCCTGACAGCGAACCTATGGATTTCCGCTCCCGTTAACCCCTTCGATGCTGCGTTAGATAACGGGAGCGGAAATCCATAGGTTAAAGGGCCGTGCAAGTGACCAATAGGCTCACTCGCACGGCAACAAGTGCACCAGGAGCCTAAAAGTCTGTACGAGCGACCAACAGAGTCGCTTGTACAGACTTTAAAAAGTTAACCCCTAATGAAGCAACTTGTCCGGCAGATCCCACTGGTCTCCCTGTTCTATCATTTATTTATTGACCAATAAAGTCGCTCATACGGACATTTAACTGATAGAACAGAGAGACCAGTGGGATGTGCTGGGTAAGTTGCAGCATTGCGGTTTTAAAAATCTGTACGAGCGACTCTGTTGGTCGCTCGTACAGACTTTTAAAATCCCAATGCTGCAACTTACCCGGCACATCCCACTGGTCTCCCTGTTCTCTCAGTTAAATGTCCATATGAACGACTTTATTGGTCGCCCAAAGAGAAGACAGGAACAGGCGAATATTTGCGGAATACGAAGATTTTTTTCCCCCCGAAGACGAGCACGAAGACGAACACGAAGAGCCCCCTGGTGCCCAAGTCAACTCACTGCCTTTTGTTGCTCTGCTGAGTGTCTCTGCCCTTCTTTAGTTTAATGACTTTAACAACATAGCATCTAATACATATATAACATGTTTGTCCCAGTAGGACTCAAAGCGTGCTAATTCATCTGGGGCTGAATAATACATGTTATTATCACCCAATTGATAGCACTCATTTATCAACCTGCCAAGATTTTAACCCATGTCCTTGAGGTTTGAACAGGCTCTGCAGTACAGTATCTAAGCAGGAAGTTAAACATGTGTTAATAAATTGTAGAGCTGCATAAATCTAAACCACAAACATCCAAGTGCTTTGATTATAACTAAGTTTAATAAAAGGTGGAACATTACAGATATTTCTAAGATCACTTTATTATTCTGAAATTGTAGCCTCGTCATAATTTCATCCAAATTACTGATTGGCCATTGGTCAGTCTCATATTTTAGCAGAATATCAGTTATAGACAACGTAAACTTGTCCTCTGACTATATAGTAATTTCCATATTTGTACTTTACACCAGTATGGTATCAGTACTTTAATCATTAAACAGTGCATTGATACTTAAAGCATAACATATATATTTTACAGAAGTATCTATTTTGCAGAGCCCATGAGGAAGTCAGCTCAGAAAATCTGAACTATTACAAGGAACTGAAGCCTGAAGAAGTGCTGTAAATGACCTTTGACATCAATTTAAAACTGTATTTTTATATATTACTGTGCCTTCAAACACTGAATTACCAACATAATATATTCTGTACTCTTCATATAAATCTCTGGGTTCAATGCCAAGATAAAGCTCTTACAATTTTAATACAAATGTTTGTGGTGAGTGTTGTTCATTAATTTGTAATACGTACCGTATTGGCTCGGATATAGGCCGCACCCGAAAAGTTAGGTGCTTTTTCAAAGAAAATTTTTTTTTAGTAAAAAAAAACAAAACACTTAGTGGAACAGATATGCTGCCACTCTGCCCTTCCCAGATATGCTGCCACTCTATCCCCCCCTGGGATATGCACTCTGCCCCCGAGATGTGCCCCCCCCTGAGATATGCTGCCACTCTATCCCCCCCCTGAGATATGTTGCCACTCTGCCCCCAAGAGGTCCCCCCCCTAGACTTACCGGTACAGACTCCCCGGGGTCTTGCAGGGCCGGCGGGGGACAACTACGCAGTACGCGTATTTAACTTCTGGTGCGGAAGTGCCGGCAAGGAAGATTGTTAGCGTACATCGCGCAGACGTTCACCGGCTGCGGGGATGCAAGCGTTAACAACCTCTCGCTGCTGGCACGTCTGCACGATGTGCTTTAACAATCTCCCTTGCCTGGCCTCCCCCCGTGGGAATTCCCGGCAAGGGAGATTGTTAAAGCACATCGTGCAGATGTGCCGGCAGCGGGGGCTGTTTACGCACATCGCCGCTGCCGGTGAACGTCTGCGCGATGCGCTTAGACAACCTCCCGTGCCGGTACTTCCCCCGTGGGAAGTGCTGGCAGGGGAGGCTATCTGAGCGTATCAGAGAGTAGGATGCAGGTCCCCTGCACCGCTGCGGGGGATCTGTATCCTAAGCCTGCTGCCTGCCCGGCACTAGACCCCGGGTGCTAGACCCCGAATATAGGCCGCACCCCCACTTTAAAGACTTAAAGTGGGGGGAAAAAGTGCGGCCTATATTCGAGCCAATACAGTATATTTTTCTGCATCCAATATATATCTTTTTTTTTAAACCCTGGTACTTCCACATGTTTGTAGATTATCTTGTTCCTATGCCACATTCAACATTCCACATAAACTATTGTGTTAGGTGTAATATGGCATTTGGTTTGTTATACACTGTGTGCATAATTATTAGGCAAGTTGAATTTGTAAGGATTAATTTTATTATTGAACAACTATAGTGCTCTCTGTGTGTGCACAATTATTGGGCAACTATTAGTGTCCAGAATTATTATGTAACATAAATGAAAAACTAATAATTTTCCCATCTTATGTGTTTATTTTCATCTATTAAAGTGAGAATACTAAACAAACAACAAAAAATTTATAAATATTTTCCAAAAAAATTACTGACCAATATGATTTTGAGTCTGTCAGTTTCTTGATCTGTTGACGATCAACTTTTTGGTCAGGTGAGGAAGGGGGCCATGCAACTTTTTTAATCTTTAAGGCCTTTTACTGGCTAGCCACACAGTGGAGTACTTTGATGCATGCGATGGAGTATTGTCCTGCATAAAAATCATGGTCTTCTTGAAAGATGCAGACTTTTTCCCGTACCACTGCTTGAAGAATGTGTCTTCTAAATCTGGCCCGAAAAGGTCCAACTAGCTCATCTATCATAATACCAGCCCATACCAGTACCCCTTCTCCACCTTGCTGGCGTCTAAGTCGAAGTGGAGCTTTGTGCCGTTACTGATCCAGCCACAGGCCCATCCATCTGGACCGTCAAGAGTCACTCTCATCTCATCAGTCTATAAAAATCTGTCTTCAGACATTTTTGGTTATGGTTATATTCACAAGTTTCCTTCTGAAATCCCTCTATCTCCATTGTCGTCTTACTCTCCATCCGTATAGAACCCTTTTGAAACATAAAAGGGCAAGAGACAAATTCCCCTCATACCTCCTCCAAGTGAACAGTCCATGAGTGGAGGTAAGGTCTGTTCAGCCACTGCCATAGACTTCTCATGAATAATTCCCCTGTGGTCTAAGTACCACCAACTACTTATTTTGCCCTGCTTTAAAGATAACCTTGCACCATCTCTGTCCTCTACTTTTCTGTTATTCTGTGAAAGGTTTCTGAGACAAGGTGTAACAGTTGTTTGGGTGTTTATGTGTATATTAGAGCTCTGCGAGGGACGGCTTTTTTAATCCCGCCCGCTCCCGCAGATTTTTTGCCCGCTCCCGCAATGTGGGTGTTCCACTCCCGCCTGCTCCCGCCACATTTGTGGCCACCTCCTTATCTGAACTGCAGAGTTCCCGCGCAGTCCCGCAAGGCTGCATTCTCGCTGCTCCCTCACAGTGTCTCTTCTCTTGCTCCGCCCAGGAACAAGGCGGAGTCACGGGAAGTGATGTCACATCTTTTGTTCCTGGGCGGGGCAAGAGAGGAGACACTGTAAGGGAGCAGCGAGAAGGCAGCCTTGCGGGACTGCGCGGGATTACCGGGACCCGCAGGTACAGTACCTGACCGCCTGCTCCCGCAGCACCAGCAAGACCGCCCCGCGCCCGCAAGTTTTTTGCACTCCTCTAGTGTATATCGTTTGTAGAGATGCATTTAATAATTGGAACTGTGATTAGCTGGAATGTGCATTTGCTGTGGAAATGGTGTGTACCGATATCACTTTGCTGGTTAACTTTAATATTATTAGATTTAGTGAATTTTAAAGCCTAATGTTATGTTTAAAGCTGATTGATGGAAACTGACCCAATATATGCACAATGCTGCTCTCAGGTTCCTTTATTACAGCAGAACAGCTGAGCCCTGTACAGCTTGGTACCTACAATATACAACATAATGAAAAGGAGCCTGGCTCATTGCACTCCTTCTTGTGTTACAAGACAAGTGTTGTGCTCTAGCTCACTCCAGCTTCCCCAGTTATAGCTTATAAGAATTGAATTAAGATTCAGTGCTGTCAAAACAAAGGCTTATAGATGAGATTCAGCATTGATATTTTTCACATGGTGGAAAGCGTACCAGATATATTGGGAAGCTCTCTGTTATTGCATCAATGGTTTTAGTAAAGTTCCATTCTCCAGCGTTTATATTATGAAACATGAATCACCCCAATAAAAACGTGAACAACAGTAATATCCCTATAAACAAGTTTATACAACAACGTATTAGCAATTTTATTAAGAAAACTGCCCTGTCCGACTGATGATCTTTATAGCTTTATAGTTTAAGTACTTTTTAATAGATGGTATTTATAGTTTGAGTGAGGCATGTAACATATAAAATGTCCCAGTGGATGGGTGGATAAAGGTATTCACCTTTTCACTGTACATCTACCAACATAACTCATTCTAGTGTTTTGTATTTGTTCTTACTCACCTCATTTGGTGATTCAAACACTTCTGAAAACTGTTTTTCATATTATGAAGGCAGCCATGTAAGCTAAAAAACCATAGACACTTAAACACCAATCACAAATTCTTATGTTTCCCTTAGGACAAATAAAGTTGGAATGTCATTGTTTCCACAAAGTTGTTGATAAACAACAATTCTGATGCACAGTGAATTAACGTGGAACAATGAGCAGGAATACTCCATTGATTGATACAGTAATTGCACCACTTGAATTGTGCTTTATAAATAATAACTCATGTATTAAATGTTCAACCTAAATACAGAGAAGTGGCACTCAACAAGGCTATACGTTAAAGTTGTTTCTTTTTTACAAAAAATGTGTCTATTTGAATGACTGAGTGATCTGCTGACCTGCCTGCCCTGTCATCAAGGGAAAATATGTACTTCTTGAGAAAAACACATTTGAGCATTGACACAGAATATGCATTATTTGAAATACATGACTAACATAGTTATCATATGCATTCATACATGCTAACACCTTTTACCTCTTTTAAAAATGAAACTTACGGCTGAGATGCAATGTCGGTGACTGGGGCAACATAGTTGATAGGAACATATCCCTCTAGATTTTCTCTTGGACTCAAAAGTCTGGCTTTCAACCAATTTTGCTGATTGCTGTTCAGTATCTGCATACGGTCCCCGGCAAAGATACTGAGCTCATCGGGAGTACGTGCCTGGTAATCATATAGAGCTACATACGTTGGTCCAATGATAGGAGTAACTGTTTTCCTACTACTGCCTCCTGTAATACTTGTGTCATTATTGCCCCAAGGCAACAAACGGCATATGGCTTGACAGTGCTTCCTACAGGAATTTCCCATCCTTTAGGTCAGATTCCTTAATAATTCCCTGCACAGTTAGAAAAATAACTATATACAGTTCCACATAACAAAAAATTCTTGATGATATGCTCGTCAAGTGCGAAAAGACAGAGGTCAGTTTCACCCTGATAACTTGAATTAAATGTCTAAGAAACTGAGAAAAACACTATAAGCTATATTCGCTTATTAGTTAGTAGTATTCTGAAGAAGCTTCTTCACTTGTGTTGCGTTGCCAGGGCCTGCATTCTTCAATCCATCTGTGATGTCTGCTCCTCTTTTCAATTACTGAAAAAGACACAATCTACACCATCAGGTGTTTCAGAATATATGTAGGAGTATACGTACTCTAGACAAAGTGCAATTTACTTCCTGGTGAAGGAATGCATGCATTTCATTCCAAGACACGCCCTCATTATATGATTGTTAAATCCTGTGGTTTTACCTACAAGACAAAATCTGCAACGCCTTCTGGAAATGTTCCGGTTGTTTACCTGTTGAGTATGAGGGTGCCTCCTTGGACAGTTATTGGAAACCTTTTCGGACTACAGTGAAAAAGAGCATGGTTGAACACTATCCAAAGGAATGGAGAACTTGTACCTACAACAAGGGCGTTACGTCATCTGGTTAATTTACAACTGGAGATTACTTGAGTAATAAAGACGATATTGTTCAGCAGCTGCCAGGAAAATGTAAATTTAGATCTAATTTTGAAGTACAAAATGTAACTAATGTCCTAAACTTTAGATGGTGGTTTGCTTTACATACTTTAGTAACCGGCTTACAGAAGCAGTGATTTCTGTTTGCATAGATCAAAAGGGTATCTATCTGCAACACTGGGTTTAACTGAACTTGCATTTTTTAGTAATTACATATATTCTACATTTTAAAGATTTTTTTCACCCATTAATCCCTAATTATTGCAAGCAAAAGGTGATATGGTGCACTTTTAAAAAACTAAAATAATTTGATTATGTACAAATATAGTGCAAATATATGTTTTTTTATAGAACATTCCACTCCACTCACATTTTAGTTGGTGAGGAAAATATAGTGCCATATCTCAATATTGTACTGTATTTTTTTTTTCTTTTTTAATGTTTATATCCTTATATGTTGGATATATGAGACCAAACTACAGTACATAATTGGGTAAATGATTATTTTTGTTTTTTTAAAAGCACACAATATCACCTTTTGTTTGCTGTTATCTTCTAATGTATTTGTGATTTAGGGAAGCACATAGATATTGGTGTTGCTGGTAGATTTTTTGTTAAATCCATAATTATTCCTTACAAAAATATGATACAAGTATAGAGAAAGACAAAACAAATTAATGAATTTTAAAAACCCTATGTCACACCCTCGGGTTCCTTTGCCAGCGGGCGGGGGTCCGTCCGCGGTACACGGAGACCCGATACGGTCACCCCGGGTTCCGAGGACGTTACCCCGCTCGCGGCGCACGGATGCCCGAGGCACCGGCGGTCTCCGATCCCGCCGGTGATCAATCCCGTGACTGCCGGTACGGGAGAAGGAGGAGCACTATAGGAACTTCTCAACGAGCAATCCTATGATTGCTCGCCGGCAGAGGAGTTCCCAGAAAAAGGTACTTACCTCTCCTCCGGTCGTCCGTTGCTCCTCTAGGGGCGCTGCTATGCAGAACCCAGGGAATTGATGGACGGCTGGAGGCGTGGCCATGACGTTAGTGGAGGCGGGGCCTGAGAGTGTCACCCTGTTGTGGTCTTCTAAAGTGTTCCTGAGAGTTTGCTGCTGTTTACTGTTTTTTTGACCCTTTCATTGCCTGGTTACAATTTGTCAAACGATTCTGTACCTCTGCCTGTGATTCCCGTGTACCGACCCGGATTGTCTGCCTATCCTCTCGTGTTATTTACCTTGGCATGTCTGACTAACAGTTACTGACCTGGCTACCCTGACCATTCTTCTGGAATTACTCCTTCTGTGCTGATCCGTTGGTTCTGCGTATTTGGCTGTGTCACCTTGCTACATTACTCAGTGCATACCTACCATCTGCTGTCACAGAGGCCTCCTCACTGTTGGGATCATCCAAGTCCTGGATTTTCACTGTCAGGGATCCTTCTCTCTCAGTGAGTATCCGGGCAGAAGAACTTTTGCGGTGAGTGCCTCAGGTGTAGCGGACGCGACACCCTACTCACACTGCAACATTGTATTATTTTGTCCATATCAAAAGGGTAAATTGGGGATTACTCTAGCCTTGGTGAAGAGATAATCTTAATTTTATTAAAGACAGGAAATGAATATTTGCATTACGTTCCTTACTGAAAACCTCCAGCAAGAAAGAAAAAATAAAAAAAGCATAGTGTATAAAGTCCAGATTGGACCCTCCAAAATAGTCTTCCAACATAAAAGGTAAGTACCACTGGATTCAGGCTAAAAGAGAAAAAACATTGTGAAAGTAAACTGTGTATGGTATGTGAAAAACATCAACACATTGAACCGAACAATGACTTATAATAACTAGCAAGTCTAAAAATACATAGAGAAGGGTGGGATACTTAGATAACAGGGTGGGAAATATTCGCCTCCTGTCTTTAATAAGACTTAGGTTATCTCTTCATCAAGGCTAGAGTAATCCCCAATTTTGTAGCAAGATAGGGCATATTTGCAATTTCAATGCTATCCCACAAAAACAGAAGAAATAGAAAGTCCTAAAAGTCCGACGCCATTAATATGGCTGACAATGAACCACCTGAGTCAAGAGCTGCCGATGCCGCAGCACTTCTGACTGAGTGTGCGCTGAGGACATAGTCAATGGGAAACCGTTGAAGAACTAGACTTAGTCCTGCAAGAGACCAAGAAGGATACACCCTAGGGAGAGAATGGAAAATAGTCTGTATCGAAAGCTCTGATACCGGCCCCTCTGCCCCAAAAATGGTCACCACCATGGAATACTCTCTGCATAGATGTTTGAGCCCTAGAAAGGAAGGTGAAGATGTTCACATGCCAATTCAGATAGTTGATGAAGCTATCGACAAACAGTAGGCCCTTGGCTTCGGTGCCCAATTCTTTAGTCGCAAGTTCCATCAGTTTCCCATCTAGTTTGAGTGGTTCCGCCTTCCATCTCTCTGTCAAGATAGCCAAGTTGGCATTGCCCAATAAACACAGCCCGCGTTGTGCCCACTCACGTGCATGGAATACATCCATTGGGGAGCCTTCTGTGAGTGCTTCATCTGCCATGTTGTAGCGTTGCCCGCTACATCCAGCAGTTTATCTTGTGTGGATTTTAAGCATTGTTCAAGGCCCTCACTTGGTTCTTTCCCCTTGTGTGATACAAATAAGTCAAAGGTGGGATCAAAGTACAGCGTGTTTGCAATTTAATCGGGGAGCGTGGGGCGCGGGCGAGGTAGCTAGTACTGTGGGAATTCGGCTATATGTGTTGGTGAGACCCATTCGGATGGGCGAGGGTGTAAGGGAGATATGTATGCAGTGGGGCGAGCTAACTTGGGCCTAGCACCTGCTAAATGCACGTATTGCCGCAGATCAAACTCGACGGCGGTGCAGGTAAGAGGCGTGTGCGGGATGGTGCGCGCATGGATGCATTCGAAAATGGTGAAAATGGGTGAGAGGCAGGATAGGCCGCTGAATGAGCAGGGAACTCAATTAGACTAGTGGAGATGTCAGCGAGCGAGAAAACGTACAGCACTGATGGACATAGTAAAAAAATAAAAATAAAGAAGAAGAAGTTGAGGATAACCAAGAAAATAACAGCCCAGTATTGCTGGGTATATCGAAATCAGAAGACAGAAAGGATCGGGAAGGCTTCCCTAATAGAAGCTATAATAGTAGATTAATAGTGAGATATACAGAAAAAATGAAAAATACACATAAACAGTGCAACCATATGTGGGTATGAACCAATATCTCATAGAAATAAACCAGAGGACTTTATACACTATGCTTTTTTCTGATTGGTTGTTTTTGTTTTAACATGTTTCTTTGCTGCTGGAGGTTTTCCGTAAAGAAGGTAAGAAGGTAATGCAAATATGAAGCCTCCTGTCTTACAATAAAATTAGGTCCTTATTATGTCAATCTTGGCAGAGCAGATGCATGCAATGTAGACTTCCAACTCCCCCAAATCATCAAAATAAAGCACAAAAAAAAGTTTATTCTTGGAGTATTCAGTGAATGCCAGAATGTGGACAGACGTGGACAGATAACCCATATCACATTAAATTAGCGCTTACTCATAGGCCTAAGTTATTGCTGTTCAAAGTCTATACTCTGAACAAATTGCAAGTAGTTTTCTACAATAGTCTCTAAACAAATGTCAGTAGTAATATGGGTATATCCATTAGTAGCTGTTAAAAAGGAAAAGTAAAGCAATTAAACAATCTCAGATCACTTGCATAACTATTGTTGGCCAGCTTTGCTTTTTTTATTTAATTGTGACATTCACATTCACTGTTATTTTTTATCCAAAAGTCATACCTTTAAATAGCCTGTAAGAAATCTCAGAAAAGCTGACAAAGTGAAATAGGTAACTAAATACATAAGTCAAACATCAGCAAACAAAAATGCATCTGAAATGCATACCACAAATTTTATAGTCCTTATGTACAATACCAAATATAGACAAGATGTAAATAATAATATTAACCCCTTAACGTCCATTGCCAGGTCAGGCACGTCATGCCAAAGGGTCACTTAACGACCTATGACGTGCCTGACACGTCATGAGACTTAAACAAGCTTAGAAAGTGATCAATGATCACTTTCTAAGCTTAAACGGTGTTGCTGTAATGCCTCGATGTCGGTGGTCACCCGTTTTAAAAGCGTTTAGGAGGCGATCAACGATCACCTCCTAAACTTCAATGGTGTCGCTGGAATGCCTCGATCAGGAGGCATCCAGCGACACCAAATACTTACCCGGAGAGCGGTCACAGCCGCAGCTGCACGCAGTCTTCGCCATCCACAAGATGGCGGCGGCCCGGGAAAAAAAATTATAAAGTTGAAAAAGTTCGCTAGACAGTCTCCAGACCCTCTAGAGAACTCTGGCTCCACTTGCAGGTTGAATACAGGTACTGCATTCAACCATACAAGTCAATGGAGCCCAGCTTTCTAATCACTATGTGATTAGTAAAATATAAAAAAAAAAAAAAGGAAAAAAACAAAAAGCTTAAAAAAAACATAGTAACATTTAAAAATTATTATGCTTTAGAGGAACTATCCAGTTCCAGCAAAATGTAAAAAAAAAGTCCAGAAAGAGTAAAATAAATAAAATAAAAAAATAAAGTTTATTATTATGAGCAAGTGCTAAAATTAGCGCTGTATCTTCCCAAAAATCCTGACATGGAAAAATTTTAATAAAAGCATTTCAAATACCCAAGGGGTGTCTAATTTAAAAAAATGAATGGTTTGATGGGGTAAATTGGAGTGGCCGGGCTCAAAACAGGCACAGACTGACCGAAATGGGGGGAAAAAAAGCGCACTTCCAAAATGTGGCATTTTAACCCCAAACACCAGACAAACCAATACATGTGGGGTATGACTGAACTCAGGAGATGTTCCTGAACACATATTAGGGTGTTGTTTGATAGTGACGTATACCTGGAGCTAAAAATATATACCCAAAGTACAATTTGTGTGAAAAAGATTAAAAAAAAAATACCACCACAAAGTGTGGCAAAGGCTGGTAGTAGAATCTGATGCATGGAAAGGGTTAAATACTACCATTTTAAGTACCTTGGGGTGTCTAGTTTTCAAAAATATATGGTTTTATGAGGTAAATTGTAGTGGCCAGGCTCAAAGATAGGGCATAGGCACAGACTGACCAAAATAGGGGAAAAAAAAGCGCACTTCCCAAATGTGGCCTTTTAACCCCAAACAGCAGTCAAACCCATGCATGGGTGGTATCACTGTACTCGAGAGATGTTGTTGAACACATATTAGGGTGTTGTTTGATAGTGACATATACCTGGATCTATAAATGTATACCCAAAGTACAATTTGTGTAAAACAAAAAATACCAAAAAAATACTAACACAAAGTTTGGCAAAGCCTGTGGTGGTAGAATCTCATGCATGGAAAGGGTTAAAATACTAGCATTTGAAATACCTTGGGGTGTCTAGTTTTCAAAAATATATGGTTTGATGGGGTAAATTGAATTAGCCGGCTTCAAAGATGGTCCTATTAGGACATGGGGGCAGAATGACCAGATGTAAAAGTTCAAGTTAAAAAATGTGCACTTCCTAAATGTGGCATTTTACCTCCAAAACAACCCGACAAACCCATGCATGGGGGGTATGACTGTACTCGGGAGATGTTGCTGAACACATATTGGGGTGTTGTTTGAAAGTGATGTATACCAGGAGCTGTAAATCCATACCTGAAGAGCAATTTTAGCGATAAAAAACACAAAATAAATTACTACCACAAAGTTTGACAAAGACTGGTGGTAGAATTAGTGCATGGAAAGAGTTAGCATTTGAAATACCTTGGGGTGTCTAGTTTTCAAAAATATATGATTTGATGGGGTAAATTGCATTGGCCGGCTTCAAAGATACCCTAAATGGCACATGGGGGGAAGAATTACCAGATTTGGAAAAAATGGTTTTTAAATAGCAAAACGCTACTTGTACTTAATGCTCCATAACGTGCAGAAAAAAGCAAAAAAAAAACATAAAAACATTGGGTATTTCTAAACTCAGGACAAATAGTAGAATATATTTAGTAGGTTTTTTCATTAGCTTTTTTGGATGAGTAAAAGATTTTTGGGGTAAAAGTCAGAAAATGTGGGGTTTTTTTAAATTTTTCATCATATTTCTTTTTTTTTTTTTTTTGGAAATTAGATAATATGATTAAAACAATGGTATCTGAAGAAAGCCCTTCTTGTCCTGAAAAAAACAACATATAATTTGTGTGGGTTCACTAAATGAGTGAAGAGAAAATTACATCTAAACACGAACACCGCAAAAGTGTTAAAACAGCCTCGGTCCCAATGGTACAAAAGGTAAAACACAGCCTGGTCCTTAAGGGGTTAATATATTCACATGTTGGTGTAATCACATATTTAAAAATGCCAGTATAATACAACTAATGGACACAGCAAATATTATATGAAAAATACATGAAAATACATCAAAGGAAGCACCTTCTACACACGTAAGGGGGATGTTTTTAGACCTCCTGTAAATCTTGTGCAAGCCAGCACTGTAGCTGAGCTTGTGGTGAGTATAGCCTGGATGTGTACAAGTTAACAGGTGATGTCCTTAACTTCGGAGCTGGGGAGCAGGAACATAATGCAATTGCATAGAGGGGAATTCTGATGAATTGCTGCATGCATTAGCACGGGAAAAAAGTGCTAATTTAAAGGTGATACTCTGATATCATTTGCATGGATGACGGCTGGAGTGTGCTTTGAATAATAGCAAATAATGGCCACTCTTTACTCTCTTGTGCTTGGTGGTCAATTAGAGGAGCAGAGAGATTTGTGCTTGTGTTAGTTTAAATATATCTTATCCTTTGATGCATTGGATAAAGACCACTTAAAGTCTTGTTTTATTTTACATTATGCAAATGAGCAGAGATGAGGCAGAGATATCCAGGACTATCCTTTGCATAGGTCAAAATGGAGGTCGCTGTCAGAAGGTGAACTGTAAGAAAGGTAGAGGAAGAGCTGTGAGAGAGAGACAAGGAGTAGAGTGAGTTACCTTATGATGTTAGTTTGTGAGTCTGTGTGGTGTTATACATGTGTAGGTTTCTATATGGTGTTAGTGTGTGTTAGTGTATGTCAATAGCATATGTACGTGTTACTGTAGGATGTTAGTGCATGAAAGTGTATGTTGTGGATGCGTGTCTGCCTATGGTGTGAGAATGTGTGCATGTTAGTATATAGTGTTAGCATGTGTGTGTGGGTTTCAGGGTATACGTACAGTGTTAGAGTAAGTATGTGTGTATTAGAGTAAGTATGAATATGTTAGTATATGGTGTTAAAGTAAGCGAGTGAGAAACTAGGGCCACCAATCTGTGCACTAGGCCCTTTCCAACTGCACAGAACAACGACATCTGTCCATGGTACACAAGTGCACATTATAATTATTGCGGGATATGCTGAAAAGATAACTACAGGGCCTGACTGAGACCAACAGTATGGCTGGGAATTTAAAGTATACAAGCACACTGGTTACAGGTGCTAACTATGCTGCTGAAATTAACATTGTCACGGAGCTGGATAGTCCTACCGACTACCTCCGCTGACTTGCTGAAGACTGCTTTATTTTAGACACACAGGGCTGGATATATGCAGCAAATGGTTGCACTAGAAAAGGTAAAATAATCACTTATTGCCTGACTGACATTTTCACTTTGAGAAAAATACGCACACTTCTAAATGCTTAAAAAAAAAGTTTTTTTCCCCATCCAATCAAAATTATTTTATAGCAGCTTAATATTAGCAGGGAATAAATGTCCCAACGGCAATTTTAACTCAGACAGTATTTATTGAAAATCATTAACTTTTAACAGCCTAGTACCTGTGACCCATGAAAAAAACTGTTCTCTGTGGACTGATGTTAAAACCACCATTTTTCTTACTATTCAGTAAAAAACAGAATGGTCAGTCAATGCCCTCTTGAAATAAATACACAATCATGAAATAATTACTTTTGAATTGTTAATATTTATTGATGTATATAATTTTACATGGGTGTGGCCTGGAATAAATAAAATGATTTTCTTGAGCCCACCGTAACACCCCTGAGACACAACCTACAGAAATAGTAGTCAACCCTTCTGCACAACTTATACCAAGGCACAACTGTCCATCATAGTTGTTTAGTTTTTGCAAGAATTACAGAAAAAAGCTTTTGTTTTCCCAAAATAAATCCAGGGGTAGTGAATGTGATACTGCATGCAGCACTTGCTGCATTGATGAAGTGTTGCACTAGGTAAGCTTGTAAACAGGTCCCTTTAACCAACTAAGTATATATTTTATTAGCTTGAAAACCCTTTGATAGACTGTAAGCTTGCAAGAGCAGGGCCTCTCCTCTACTTGTGAGCCTGTATTCGCTTTATATATTATTAATTATAATGTTATTTTAAATGTTGTATGCTTCCTCATTGCTTTAGAAAAAATGTAAACAGAAGAGGTAGTAAAGCTACATTTTCCTGAAGGCATTTACAACATGAACCTGTATAATAATTACATGGTTTACACAGGGAGATTAAAGCTCTATCTTGTGGGGAAAAGAAGGTACTGCATGAAGAAAAAATAATTTCTTTGTTATTTTAACAGGTAGTAGAAGTATTATTAAACACTCATCTACAGACACCAGACAAGCCAGAAGGCTTGTTTTTCCCTCAGTAATCTCATGGTGCTTCGACAACCACAAGGGATTCCGGGTAGGCGCATGCAAATAAGGTTAACAATTATCACCTTTGCCTCTACATCCACTTTATACATGGATCCCTTGAAAGTAATTGCCCGCTGTACAAGACAGCCTTTAGACAAAACTCGGGAAGAGGTACAATAGCCAGATTTTTTTTAACTCTCTGTAGAATGCTGAAAAATGCCAGTTGCTGTCTCCTGGGATGATATTTGGGGCGCTATAGCTTTAAATTTCCACAGTAAAAATGCACCATATTCTCAGAAATAATAGAGGGGGTTGTGTTTGAGATATCTGCAGTGTAACTGTATTGGTCCAATGGGGAATTTTTTTTTAACTCTCTGTAGAATGTTGAAAAATGCCAGTTGATGTCTCCTGGGATGATATTTGGGGCACTATAGCTTTAAATTTCCACAGTAAAAATGCACCAAATTCTCAGAAATAATAGAGGGGCATGTGTTTGAGATATCTGCAGTGTAACTGTATTGGTCCAATGGGGAATTTTTTTTTAACCCTCTGTAGAATGCTGAAAAATGCCAGTTGCTGTCTACTGGGATGATATTTGGGGCGCTATAGCTTTAAATTTCCACAGTAAAAATGCACCATATTCTCAGAAATAATAGAGGGGCATGTGTTTGAGATATGTGCAGTGTAACTGTATTGGTCCAATGGGGGAATTTTTTTTAACCCTCTGTAGAATGCTGAAAAATGCCAGTTGCTGTCTATTGGGATGATATTTGGGGCGCTATAGCTTTAAATTTCCACAGTAAAAATGCACCATATTCTCAGAAATAATAGAGGGGGTTGTGTTTGAGATATCTGCAGTGTAACTGTATTGGTCCAATGGGGGAATTTTTTTTAACCCTCTGTAGAATGCTGAAAAATGTCAGTTGCTGTCTACTGGGATGATATTTGGGGCGCTATAGCTTTAAATTTCCACAGTAAAAATGCACCATATTCTCAGAAATAATAGAGGGGCATGTGTTTGAGATATCTGCAGTGTAACTGTATTGGTCCAATGGGGAATTTTTTTTTAACCCTCTGTAGAATGCTGAAAAATGCCAGTTGCTGTCTCCTGGGATGATATTTGGGGCGCTATAGCTTTAAATTTCCACAGTAAAAATGCACCATATTCTCAGAAATAATAGAGGGGGTTGTGTTTGAGATATGTGCAGTGTAACTGTATTGGTCCAATGGGGAATTTTTTTTTAACCCTCTGTAGAATGCTGAAAAATGCCAGTTGCTGTCTCCTGGGATGATATTTGGGGCACTATAGCTTTAAATTTCCACAGTAAAAATGCACCATATTCTCAGAAATAATAGAGGGGCATGTGTTTGAGATATCTGCAGTGTAACTGTATTGGTCCAATGGGGAATTTTTTTTTAACTCTCTGTAGAATGCTGAAAAATGCCAGTTGCTGTCTCCTGGGATGATATTTGGGGCACTATAGCTTTAAATTTCCACAGTAAAAATACACCATATTCTCAGAAATAATAGAGGGGGTTGTGTTTGAGATATGTGCAGTGTAACTGTATTGGTCCAATGGGGAATTTTTTTTTAACCCTCTGTAGAATGCTGAAAAATGCCAGTTGCCGTTTCCTGGGATGATATTTGGGGCACTATAGCTTTAAATTTCCACAGTAAAAATGCACCATATTCTCAGAAATAATAGAGGGGCATGTGTTTGAGATATCTGCAGTGTAACTGTATTGGTCCAATGGGGAATTTTTTTTTAACTCTCTGTAGAATGTTGAAAAATGCCAGTTGCTGTCTACTGGGATGATATTTGGGGCGCTATAGCTTTAAATTTCCACAGTAAAAATGCACCATATTCTCAGAAATAATAGAGGGGCATGTGTTTGAGATATCTGCAGTGTAACTGTATTGGTCCAATGGGGAATTTTTTTTTAACCCTCTGTAGAATGCTGAAAAATGCCAGTTGCTGTCTCCTGGGATGATATTTGGGGCGCTATAGCTTTAAATTTCCACAGTAAAAATGCACCATATTCTCAGAAATAATAGAGGGGGTTGTGTTTGAGATATGTGCAGTGTAACTGTATTGGTCCAATGGGGAATTTTTTTTAACCCTCTGTAGAATGCTGAAAAATGCCAGTTGCTGTCTCCTGGGATGATATTTGGGGCACTATAGCTTTAAATTTCCACAGTAAAAATGCACCATATTCTCAGAAATAATAGAGGGGCATGTGTTTGAGATATCTGCAGTGTAACTGTATTGGTCCAATGGGGAATTTTTTTTTAACTCTCTGTAGAATGCTGAAAAATGCCAGTTGCTGTCTCCTAGGATGATATTTGGGGCGCTATAGCTTTAAATTTCCACAGTAAAAATGCACCATATTCTCAGAAATAATAGAGGGGGTTGTGTTTGAGATATGTGCAGTGTAACTGCATTGGTCCAATGGGGAATTTTTTTTTAACCCTCTGTAGAATGCTGAAAAATGCCAGTTGCTGTCTCCTGGGATGATATTTGGGGCACTATAGCTTTAAATCTCCACAGTAAAAATGCACCATATTCTCAGAAATAATAGAGGGGCATGTGTTTGAGATATCTGCAGTGTAACTGTATTGGTCCAATGGGGAATTTTTTTTTAACTCTCTGTAGAATGCTGAAAAATGCCAGTTGCTGTCTCCTGGGATGATATTTGGGGCGCTATAGCTTTAAATTTCCATAGTAAAAATGCACCATATTCTCAGAAATAATAGAGGGGGTTGTGTTTGAGATATGTGCAGTGTAACTGTATGGGTCCAATGGGGAATTTTTTTTTAACCCTCTGTAGAATGCTGAAAAATGCCAGTTGCTGTCTCCTGGGATGATATTTGGGGCGCTATAGCTTTAAATTTCCACAGTAAAAATGCACCATATTCTCAGAAATAATAGAGGGGCATGTGTTTGAGATATCTGCAGTGTAACTGTATTGGTCCAATGGGGAATTTTTTTTTTAACCCTCTGTAGAATGCTGAAAAATGCCAGTTGCTGTCTCCTGGGATGATATTTGGGGCGCTATAGCTTTAAATTTCCACAGTAAAAATGCACCATATTCTCAGAAATAATAGAGGGGCATGTGTTTGAGATATCTGCAGTGTAACTGTATTGGTCCAATGGGGAATTTTTTTTAACTCTCTGTAGAATGCTGAAAAATGCCAGTTGCTGTCTCCTGGGATGATATTTGGGGCGCTATAGCTTTAAATTTCCACAGTAAAAATGCACCATATTCTCAGAAATAATAGAGGGGGTTGTGTTTGAGATATGTGCAGTGTGACTGTATTGGTCCAATGGGGAATTTTTTTTTAACCCTCTGTAGAATGCTGAAAAATGCCAGTTGCTGTCTCCTGGGATGATATTTGGGGCACTATAGCTTTAAATTTCCACAGTAAAAATGCACCATATTGTCAGAAATAATAGAGGGGCATGTGTTTGAGATATCTGCAGTGTAACTGTATTGGTCCAATGGGGAATTTTTTTTTAACTCTCTGTAGAATGCTGAAAAATGCCAGTTGCTGTCTACTGGGATGATATTTGGGGCGCTATAGCTTTAAATTTCCACAGTAAAAATGCACCATATTCTCAGAAATAATAGAGGGGCATGTGTTTGAGATATCTGCAGTGTAACTGTATTGGTCCAATGGGGGAATTTTTTTTAATTCCATGTAGAATGTTGAAATATGACATTTATCAAGTACTGCACTGCTATTTGGGGTGCTATATTTTTAATTTCCACAGTAAAAATGCACCATATTGTAAGATATTATATAGGGGTGTGTGTGTGAGATATGTGCAGTGTAAATGTGTTGGTCCAACGGTGGAATTTTGTAATATATGCAGAAATGTTATAAAAGGTAATTTGCTAGAAATGAGCGGATATTTACCTTTAATTTGTTTAATAAACGTATCTAATTTTGCAGGGAGAAATATTTGTGTGAGAACTCTGCAAAATCCACTAAAAATTGTAACATTATATGATTATTATCACATTTCCAGGTCTAAGGCACCTTTTGCTAATCTTAAGAAAAAGCGTCTGATGGCATGACCACTGATTTGAAACTGTCTGATAGCTTGACTCCAGTGAGCAGCACCATGGGTTAAAATTAGCGACATCGGGATGAATGCTGGAATTGGCAGTGAAAATGGGGAATACCTAAACCAACTTCAGAGACTCACATAAGTGTGAAGATCAATGCAGCGCTTATTAACTGGGGCCTAGCATCATCACAACTGCTATAATGACCCACAAAATCTGAAGCAGTAGCCAGTGTGAAAAAAGTACTCCTGAGCACATGTCCTGCAAACCCAAGGTATTTTGTAACTCGAGATTATTTACCACAACGAATCATTAGAAGTGCGGTATAAACAAGATTGAGAATGCATGTATGAGCTTTCCTGTGCCTCAACAAAATGGTTTCAGCACCCTGGATAGACGCCCCCCTCCGTGAACACACCAGACACTCAGCTGCATGTCCATTCCCCACCAAGGAGCGTGAACTCGGAAATCTCGGCACCTATTTATAACGGCGTATAACGACACTCCTAAACATGTCGCATACCGAAGGTTTGAGACCTGGCGGCTTCCGTACGCTTGCTTCTGCTGCAGCGGCAAGCCCGTCCTCGAAACACGTGGTCATTGGATGCCAAGAGGACGTCACGTGACGTCTGTGTAATTGTTCCCCGAGGCCGGGCTGTTCATTGTACGTAGGGGAGGATCTAGAGATTGTGACGATCAATTAGCCTGCCGCGCTCTCTAGGCTACCTCTCTCAGCAGGTAAGGTGAGGCTGTCATTTACCTCATGGCTCAAGTCGCTTCAGTGAAACGGGTGTCCCTGCCCTTTGCACAGTGTTCCCATTCTGCGGCATGAGAGGATGGGGGAGGCGGGTGGAGCTGCAGGTGAAATGACAGTATATAGGCATACACAGTAAACCCCCCCCCCCCATGAAATATTGCTTGTTTTGCTTTTAAAAAGGCCTTTGTTACATTTCCTTTATTGTAAGGACTGAAGACATATTTATGCGTGAGGTGAATTTATGCGCTTTATTACCTAATACTTAGGGATGCCCTCAATGCATTAAAAGGGGACGAACTTGAATTGGAAGAAAAAAAGTCTGGCATTCAATTGAATGCAATAGTTATTTCTGTTTAATTATGATTAGGATAAAATTAGCACCTACAATCAGGCCCCTTTGTTGCAGTGGAAACGCAGGTTCATTGATAAAAGCAGGTTGTTTAATTTTTTAATTGAATTTAAATTTCAGTTAAAAGATGAAGAGGTGCCATTAATATTGCAATAGAGACAGATCAGGAGATCTTTAATGGTGGGGACGTTACAAAATATTACTGAATGTGTTTCAATCGCTGTCACCTTAAGGATGGCCAGAGAGCCTAATTTCACTGAAGCTGTGCAGTATTTCTGTGAACTATTTCAGGAATAGACTTGTTCATTAAGTCAAACACTTCCTTTAAACAAATTGATTTCCTTTGCATATGAAAAGCCCCGTTATTATCCCAAATAATAGTAATTGATGTTAGCAATCCCAATGTTGTAGTCCTGAAGAATCATGTATATCAACCATCCTATGTATTACTATATGTTTCATAAACCCCAAAATGTGGTTAAGTCATGTATGTGCTTATATCTCGTGCTGCTGTGATTTTTTTTTTTTTTTTTTTTTTTTTTTAGTTTGTTACTGAATTTTTTGCAGTGTTTATGCTTGCATGGCTATTGCATATTTTTGTGTAGAAATAACAAAAAAAAATAGCAATAGCATGAACAGAAAAGCAGCTGTAGAAAACCAAGATGTTCCCTAAAGTGCAGAGAAATAGAAAAAAATAGAATAGAAAAAGATATTAGTTTTTGGAGACCTGGTGACCTTTTTATCCGTGTCATTTGGTGCTAAATGAGGGAGAGTTATCCAGTAGTAAAAGTGTGTTTTTTGAGGAATGCCTTAAGAAAAGACTTTTTTACCAATGTTCTGCACTTTTTTTTTTTTTTAATTATGAGCACCTATGTCCAACGTAGCCAATGATTCCTTGCAATCATCAGATTGACCAGAGACCACAAACTAGTAGAAATGTCAAGCAAAGCACAGAACAAAATACCGTATATATATCATGTGTTAACTATTCTTTGATTGTCACATCCGAAAAACAATTCAGTTGCTTGAGATGTTTGGTGTGGCCAGTTCATACACAGTTATGATTTTTCTAAAACAATATTTGTCTCACTTTAAATAGGCAGCTAATACAATGCTTTTCTGAAATGATGAATCTTTTATTGCACAGGTATTTTTTATTGTGTGACCTCACAGCAGCTTGGAGACAAAAATGTCAAAACCATCCTGAAGTGATATGTGCAGTTGTCGGTATTCATCACTGTAGTTAAGTTATCAAGATTTGGAAGACAAGTGAAATTACTTGACGCAAGCCACTATTGGCCAAGGCTTTACACGCAGATCCTGCATTTCCATCTCGTCTGCTTAAAAATGACCGATTGCTTTTCAGTCTCTGACTGTGACATCATTGGTTTTGACCTGGACCACACTCTTTGCCAGTACAAGCTGCGGGAATCCAACAAGGTGAGTACACCAAATAGCAGCATATTTTTCAACACCCTTAATATTTATCTAGACAGCATAGTCCATTCTCCAGAGCTTACATTCATATTTAAAAGAAGTAATGTCAATGATGTTTTGACATTATCTTCAGTCTCCAAATGTTTTGCAGTATGTTTTTTTGTGAAGTGATCACTTTTAGCTTGATGAATGTTAGCCTTTTTAGCAGGCCATCGTGCTATTGTTTCCAATGAGATCCAACAAGGTTAAATAGTGACCCTTGCTGCCGGGAATGAAAGCATTGGGGGCATGCAGTACAGTTGTATGGGAGTCAGTAAAGTCAATGAATTGTGTTTCTGAAACTGAAACCCTGCACCTTTCCCTTAATGTCTCAGGGTGATGTGATACACATTATATTTTATGTAATAACAGCAACCACCTGCATTTGAAAATGGTACACTTTTGTCTTTCATCTTCCCAGAAAGGGACTCATGCCAAACAGTCTGTATTACACGTAGGTCATTCAAATACACAAACCTATTATTTTAAGATATCATCCAGTTTGTGTTGTATCTCAATAATAATACTCCCATAAGTAACTACCAAAAAACACACTATATTCCACCATGGCCCATAGTGAAATGTTAAAGATTTTGATTTCTCTTTTGTCCTATAGACACAACAAGGCTGCTGGACACTTTATTTTTTGAAATATGGTACCTCTACCTTTGTTTTCATTGTTGATGTTCACTGTTATTAAGTTGCTAGGGCAAACTTACATTGGCCATTATGTTTGGCAAAACAAGTACACATGTGTTCCAGCTTCTGCTATTCCACATGGATCTAATCTGGCAGGATATGTTCGTGGACTCTGAAGCAGGAAACATTCACATATAATTTTCTTCAATTGAGAAAATGAAGACATCTGACAGATGACCTGCATAGTGACAGTCAAGAGTCAAATATTCCCAAACGTTCATTTTCTTGTGTAGCCTTTTATAGATATCCTTCAGATTTTAAACCCAGTGAAAGCTAGTTTTATGTTGTGTTTCATTTTAGTATGTGAGAAAAATACACATTTGTTTTAATTGTATTCTTTCATTTTGTGTGTTTTGTTTAAGAATGGAATACATTTAACAATCAACCTGTTCATGCTACCAATGGTAAAAACTCCTATGTGAGTACAGACAAGGTTTTGCGGTGATCACAATGATTTTTTACTAACACATTGCACAAATGTATTTACTTATGGATGTCTGCTTTAGTGTTTTTGTCTCTCTTAAAAGTGTTACATATTTTACTGTTTCATTCAGCTCATTTATGACAGTTTTGCTCAGTATTTGGTGGCTGAAAAAGGTTACAGTGAAGAGTTGCTGTCTGTTGCACCTGAAGAATGGGATTTCTGGTAAGCCCTGCAAACATTTCTGCATCTCCATACGTAAGTTTGGGTGGCTTGTGGTGTTTGAACAAAGTATAGCATCAATGAAAGCATGCAGTCTTTTGTAACAGTTGCCTATGAGGCCCGAAGTTCTTGCAGGTGGTATAGCTGCCCTTTCCTCATGGCAAAATGCCTCCAGGTCATGCAAAGTCTTTGGTCGTCTTGCAATAACTGCACGTGTGCCAGAATCTGTGAGCGGTGTCAAGGTTTTGTCAGACATATTGTAACCGCGTTTTTTTGTGACGTTGGCGCAGTAAAGGCTTCTTTCTGGCAACTCGACCATGCAGCTCATTTTTGTTCAAGTATTGTATTCTGCTCCTTGAAACAACCATACCGTCTTTTCCCAGAGCAGCCTGTATTTCTCCTGAGGTTACTTGTGGGTGTTTTTTGTATCCCAAACAATTCTTCGGGCAGCTGTGACTGAAATTTTTCTTGGTCTACCTGACCATGGCTTGGTATCAAGAAACCTGGTTTCAATAAAAGTGTTGACTGGCATTTAAAAGGCTTTGGATGCTTTTTTATATCCATTACCTTGTTACGCAGGTCTTTTGACAGTTCTTTCCTGCTCCCCATGACTCAGTATCTAGCCTGCTTAGTGCATCCACGTGAGAGCTAACAAACTCATTGGCTATTTATGCACAATTTATAATTGTGGGAAATTAACCTTTATCTGCCATTTTAACCTGTGTGTGTCACCTTGTGTGTCTGTAACAAGGCCAAACATTCAAGGGTATGTAAACTTTTGATCAGAGCCATTTGGATCATATCTGTTATCATATATTATGATTTCATAAGGAGCCAAGGACATATGTGATAATAAATAGCTTCATATGATCACTTGCCTTGCAGTATTTTTTCCATGATTAGTCATATCTTCAAAATCATTGCCAACATTTCACAATTGTTGCCAGGGTGTGCAAACCTTTGAGCACAACTGTACAGTATACATTTAAGTAATGTATTGTTAGATTTTTGCTTTGTTCTGTTTTGCTGTGCCTTGGGCAGGCTTTGTATGATGCCACCTTAGGTAGAATATAAGAATATAGAACGAATGTTTTAATGTATTTCATGTTCAGGATTTGAATTACCTTATCATGTGTGCTCACATGAGATTCAAACTTGTGTCATCCCAAGCTGTAGTAAGATGTTTTGTCTCTACTGATTTCCTTAGCTCCAAAGGTTTGGTTCTGGATTTGGAAAAAGGAAACTTTTTAAAGCTTGGAGCTGATGGAACTATTCTCAGGTATGCTTAGTAGCAATTTCTTGGAATTACTTTTCCGCTGCTTAGTCATATTTCTTTCCTCTGTAAATAATACTTTGACTATACACAAAAAACAGCTTGCATACACACATGTTTTGTATGATGAAGAGCTATATCATTGTTGTATTATGAAGAGTTATATCATTGAAATGCAAGTCTTACCTCCAAGACTTCCCAAACTAAGATGCATTGTTTGCCAAGTGACATTAGGGTAGTGTTACCAAAGGGCAGTTGTTCTCCCTTTGCTATTATTGTTAAGAAATAGTAAGAACAAATTGTGTATGCTTTGTTAGCTCTGTCTGCATAAACACATATGAGGTTACAATGAGAAACACTGCTTGTTAAGGTATCTTCTGGCAGGCAGCTGACTTCACATGTTCAGAAGAGATGGAACATGTGTGGACCAACTAAGCTTTTGGAGATGGGGAAATAAGCGGGCTGTGCATTCTTGAAAATACAATACTTATCCTTCCACTAAAAGGATTAAATTATTTTTTATAAAGCGCATATGCATGCCTTTGGATTGATTACTGATCATATCGTGATTTTCAGGATCACTGTGTGAATTTTACATTAACAGGGCATGCCATGGCACCAAGACAATGTCTGCTGAACAGATCGAGGAAGCATATGGAGAGAAGAGGGAGTGGAAACATTTCAAAGCAATTAATGGAACTTATGCACGTTCAGGTACAACTCAGTATTTTAGGTGATTCCTGTTGCATGATTTCCCTGAAGCAAGCATGATGGTTGGTGGAGAATGAATATTCTTATTGGTCTAGAGCATATACAGTGAATATACACTTCTGTTGTATAGACATACAGTATAAAGTATTCCAATAGCCCCATCAGAAATGTCTGTATATGGATCTATAAATGATCTATAAAGGGGGTTTACTGAGAACTGTAGGAATGACAGTAGTAAAAAATAGCATTCAAAATGTTAGGCAAAAGAGATTGACTTATCTTAATTATTATTAACAATATGTATATAGACAGAAAAAAGGTAAATGAAAATGTATGTGTCCTATCCCAAGATCCAGGAAGAACTACTTGCAGGAAACTCTACAAAGGGAAAGGTGGTAACAGGTTGTTGCTTGTTTTTTGGCTATGGATTTTTGGAAGTTGAAAGCTAAATGTACATTAGAATGGTCTTGTAAGCACAGTGAGGAAGAACTACAGGACACAAAGTGGACAAAAAGCCTTGTGGGGAAGTATTTTGTAAATAGGGCAGGAATCTGAGGGGAGAGAACCAAGAAAGGTCTTTTAGAGTCAGGATTTTAGATTCGATCCTTAAAGGAATGGAAGGTCAGTATTCACATAAGAGCTGTGTGGCGAAAGGAGTTCTAGTAACCATGTACCTCATAAACATTACAGCTGTCACTCAATATTTTATCCTCTTATCATCCTAATAGATTGTAAACTCACAAAAGCTGGACCTTTTTATCCTTCTGTACTAGCTTGTGTTAATCTTATTATCAAATTGTATATGATCAGTTTTAACATTGTTGTTTCTTGTCCCCCTATTACAGCAGTGTTGTAGGTTAATAAAGGATTATGTTGGTGCTGTAAAAATAAATATAATGTATTGCTATAATACTGAAGTCTAAGTATGTGTTCCTTTCAGGCTCTTAAATTTGGTAGACGGCTAAATGCTTATTAAGCCTTCCCATACTGATCTAAAACAATCAACCAGATAGATAAGGATTGAAAATTGCAACAATGTGTGTGTGTGTATATAATAGTATAAGAAGTAAACCTTTTTAATTTGTAGTTAAAGAAAAGATCTAATCTTCTTCATAGACACATTTTTCTTGTAGCATCTGATTTTATTGCAAAACTAAATGTCAGATGTCTTTTTTTAACCACTAGATGGAGCTATGTGAATTTATAATCCGCATTGTCGAAAATTCTGACCGTTACACTGATTTAAACATATAATGCACACATGTATCTAGAATTATGTAAATTTTGAACTTAAAATATATATATATGTACACATATATATAATTTTTAGAGTAAAATATTGATCTGATAAAAATAGAGAAAAAATAGTAAAGAGAGAGGAAGAGAGGGAGAAAAAGAGAAGGATAGAGTAAATAGAACAGTGGCGATATTGAGAGAGAAGGAAGAGAGCAAAAGACAGAAAAAATAAGAGATCAACTGAGGAGAAAGAATAAAGAAAGAGAGGGAGCGATAAAAGATAAAAGCATGAAAGAGGGGGTGATAAGAGGAGAAAGAAAAAGGGAATGAGAGTAAATAAATATAGCACAAAGAACTGGAGAGAGACACAGGGGGAGTGAAAGGATCAACTATTTGATGCTATTTTATTAAGAGACACCTAAGCTAGTACCTATGTACTTACTAAACTTGTGCCTTTGGATTCGTAACAATTGCAAATTTAACAAAATTGGCCGATTCATAGGAAAACTAGGCCAAACTGCTCATAAAACTGATGAAAACAAAGCAAAAGGCTACAAATTTTGGTCCAAAGTTTTTTTTGTTGTTTTTTTTTCTTCACTCTGACACTGAATGTCTTCCTACCTTCTCTGCCGTCTCGCATCATCTTGTTCTCTCTTCTCTTTTCACTCTTCTTTCTTCCTCTGCATCTCCGAGGACATAACCTCCTGACAAAATTGCGTGGGGTCAGGATAGAGGAAATCACTGGAAGCTCCACCATTTTGACCTAAGATAACCCTGTGTAAACGTCCGCCAAAATGTCGGAGCTTCTGGTGACGTCCTCCCCCCGATTGGGGGAGAGGACATCACCAGACGTTCCTCCGTTTTGCCGGTGGAGAGGACATCACCAGAGGCTATGTCCATAGTGATGCGGACGAAGAAATAACAGAGAAAAAGAGAAGAAAGGAGAACAGGAAGATGCAAGACACGGAAATGGATTGTGAGACATGGAAGTGGTCGGCAAATTCAGAGTGTATGAGAGAGAGTGAATGAGTGCGTGAGAGTAAATGTGGGCATCCGACAACCAATTTTAAAATGACCCCTGATTTTTTTTTTTTTTTATTAGGCATTTCTGGAGGCAGAGTGGCATTAAGGGGGTTAAAAGGCATTTTGTAGAGCACTCTGCCTACAGAAATCCCTTATGCCTCCCTTTATGCCACTCTGCCCCATAATATGCCTTTTAACCCCTATATGCCACACTAAGGCATTTCTGGAAGCAGAGTAGCACATAAGGGGTCAAAAGGCATATCATGGGGCACAGTGGCATATAGAGGGTTAACCCCCCCCACACACACACTTACCGGTGCTTCTGTCTCAGAACGGTGTTGTCTGGGCAGCAGGTAGACGTCTACGCAGTTCGCGTAGGCAACGTCCGCTGTAGCCTGAAGGAGGTGCGGTTAGCAGCGGGGTTGTCTGCGTCCATCGCGCATACACCCTCCGACTGCCAGAGAGAATTCCCTGCACCGGTGGACGCAGACAACCCCCGCTGCTAACCGCACCTCCTTCCGGCTGCAGCGGAAGTTGTCTACGCGATTCGTAGACGTCTACATGCTGCCCCTGGCTACGCACCAGGGACTCAGAAGCACTGGTAAGTTGGGGGAGGGGGCATAAGACAGGAGGATCCAGGTCCCCTGCAGCACTGCGGGGGATCTGGATCTTAGTCTCATAGTCAGAACTATTTGAGGTCTGATTTATAAGACGACCCCGATAATAAGACGATGGGTATTTTTCAGATCATTTGCTCTGGAAAAAAAACTTGTCTTATAATCGAGCAAATACGGTATAATGCAAAAATATAAGCTCCCTTTACTTCAACCTTCATTCACTAAAATATTTGATAATTTGACATGCAGTCTTTTGTATATTATAACTGTAGGGCTTAAACATACTGCTAGTTTGAATAAGCCTCTTTTGCAAACATCACTTTGTAGTTTTTACTGAAACGCTTTACTTTAAGGTAACCAGAAGTTGTTTATATATTTGTTAACCTTTTGTATAAGATGGATTTCTGGGAGAACTAACTCAGTTATATTTAGGTAAATGGCCAAACAATATTTACAAATTTGTTCCTATAATATAAGCATTAGCTATTTCTCTGTCAAGAAAATAAACATTGTTTAATTTGCTTTTGTTTTGGCAGCTAAATACTACTTTTATGACAACTATTTTGATTTGCCTGGAGCCCTCTTATGTGCCAAAATTGTTGATACTTTAGAAACGGTAAGTAGTTCCTAGCAAATTTCAAAACTTTATTGACGGATAATATAACTAACCTTTTCACTAACAGTTCATGTCTACTTTTAAATGTAGGTTTTTGTTCTAGTAGTAATCTAATTCCTTTTTAAGGCTGCACTTCTAACATCTCTTTTACTATGTTCATAAAATCTCCCTGTTCTATTAAGAGTTATGCTATGAAAACGTAGAAGGTTTCACTTTTACTAAATGCTGAATGCAAGCAATGAAAGATGCTGCCACACTGGCTTTGCTAAACTTAAAATGAGTAGTTGAATACCCAAAACTAGGATTATTCACTACTCAGCCTTTGAGTGTTGTTATTGGCACATTTTCCCGTTTGGTAGGCCTTGAACAATTTTGTTAGTGTAGCTAAGAATACAGGAAGGGCCCCTTTAGCAAGCTCTGTTTTCTCCAAAAACTTGGACACTGGTGAACCTTCCCAGAAGTGTCCGGCCTACCAAAATTCCCCCCTCGGGCACATCAACGACTCATCCAGGAGGTAAAAATAGAACCCAGACTAACATGTAAAGAACTGCAGGCCTTAACTTGCAATAAGAAAAGGACTGTGCAAAAATGACATCCATATCAGAGTTGCAAGGCGTAAACCATTGCTGACCAAAAAACATAAAGGCTTGTTTCACATTTGCGAAAAAAACATCTTGTGACCCCAAGACATTTGACATAATATTCTGTAGATTGATGAGTCAAAAATGGAACTTTTTGAAGACATGGGTACCGTTGTATCTGGCGTAAAGCTAACACAGCATTCTACAATAAGAACATTATACCAACATCAAACAAGGTGGTGGCGGTGTGATGGTCTGGGGCTACTTCTGTTTCAGGACATAGACAACTTGCACTAATTGATGGAACCCTGAATTCTGCTCTCTACCATCTCTCTGAAGGATAATGTCTGGCTATCAATTTGTGACCTAAAGCTTAAGCACAGTGTGGTATTGCAGCAAGGCAATGATCTGAAGCACACACACAAGTGTGCTTCACCATTAATCCGGCCCTGTGAGACTACCATATGGACATCTTACACTTTATCTACATATTTACACGTTATAATTATTAAATCTAAAATGATAAAATATCAAACCTCCATAATTAATACTATTGTTATAGTAGGGCTTTCAGTTCAAAAGTAGAAAAAATAGCTTGGCTCACTTTGAAAATCATTTAAAAAATAATTTATACTTTATAGCTGATGATGTATACATTTTTTGTAGAATTCTTTACTATCTGTATCTTGAACTTAATGTTACATAGAAAATATTTCAATATTATTTTGTCTCTGATAAGAAGACTGATGGAGAGAAGACATTTGATTTCTGGAAGGATATGATTTCTGCAATAGAACACAACTATAAAACTTCAGCCTTTAAAGGTAGGACACATGAAATAAATCTTTAGTGAGTCTTTTAAAAAAAAAAAAAAAATAGTCATGCCAATTATTTTGTGGAAATACAGTGCTGTATGTGGATTTAAAACTGGGATATTGTTAACATACTATAGCTATTAAAATAGCCAGACTGAAAACTTAATTCAAATAATATAAAAGTATGTGCTATCCAGTTGCATGGATATTAGCATACAAAATGGAAATTGTATATAAATGGTAATATATAGTGAAGCCTTTAATAATGTTTGATTTATGAGTTAATGGGCAGTATTAAGGATGTCTGTGTACAAGAAGCTGTCTGGTGGTTCCTTATAGGCGGCTCACCTTATTTCTTGGAGCTGGCCTGGGATCTTAACTTTGCTTTCTATAGATTTTTGTTCCAAGACATTAAAAACTATTCCAGTTTAGATGGCAGCTAGTTGTGGTTTGCTGCCTAAATAAACACCATGAGTTGGACTGGTGCTGACTACGCACATTCAGTTTGAAGAAGCTCTGACAAAGTCTGACCGGAATGTCTCAATGACATTAGTTTTACAGTAAGTGGATGCCATAATCATGTGTTAGTCTTCTTTGCACTGGGAATATACACACATCCACCATTTAGACTATTGTAGTATCCAGTGATAATATTAGGTTTATATTTGAGCTGCATTATTTCTCTGTAAAGTAAAAATGAAAAATTATTAATATTTCAACTCCTGAAGGAAAACAGGCTTGGTTCCACTTTTTGAGAGTATGTGGAACTAATACAGCAATTTACATATAGCAACTTACTGCCTCAATATATTTATTGAACAAAGTGATTCCAATTTATTTTTTTTTATTAGCTGATTACATAATACATTTTTTTTGGTAAAAAGGACACCCAGTAACCTACTGTTTTCTGCAATGTTTCTAGAGCATTTTCAGTGGACTATTCTACAAAGGTGTTCCATCCCAAATATCACAACTCCATTTAGTTAGTTTAACTGTAGTTTTTAAAATGTTAATTGTTTCTTTATTTTGTTCAGATGGGTCAATATAGAAAGTAGAAACAATATTTTATAAGAACCTTAGCCTGCGTTTATCCCGTTGATGGTTTGATTGCAGATTGAATAAAGTTCAGATTTAAAAAAAAGTTCTTCAAATTCAAAGATGACCAAGGTTGATAGACAACTCAAACATGTTTAATATAATGACCAAGGTGACTACTTTAAATAAACCATTGTCCACATGTCATAGAAGTACAAAACTGTTTTTTTTATTCATTTTTTTATTTTTTGTCACATTTGTTTCGCGTTCCTTTATTTTATGGAGGAAAGACAATAAAATAGGTAGGAATAGCTAGATATGCAAACTCTTCATACATCTAAGGAAAGAATATGGAACAGAATTTCTGGTTTTCATTTTATAGCCCCCCAAATTAGTTCTGTATATATGAAATAGGTTTATATATTAAAATTGTATTTGATTTAAGAAGTACATTTGTAAATAATTTCCTAATTAGATAATACATTTCCTATCACTTTATGTGTATTAATTTTTACCCAACAATGAAACTTGCAATGTTTAATCTGTTTCACAAACCTAAACGAAAATAGATATTAATGAAGAAATAAGCTTTTAGTGATGTTATTACAAATGTCAGTTGTCGGATAACAAATATGTGTTGCTTAACCCAAAAGTGTAGTTTTCTTTATTTAAAATATACTTAACAGCTATAGAAAAAGTAAAAAGCCCTAGGGAAGGGTAACTGGAAGCTAACTGTCAGCAAAATTACACGTTGGTCATTAGGTTTATGCTCCCTTAAATGGAATCACTTCATAGCACAGGCATAATAAAAAAAAATGTGTTACAGTGAATAACTTTGTAAAATATATATTATGAAGAAGGGTCAGCTCTGCTTTTCTTGCAGGAAAAACCCAGACAAGGATCTTCATTTTACAACTTCATGTACTAACTGTTCAGCACATACAGTACATCATTATAGCTAGACAACAAAGTCTGGTTAATGATGTTGAAAATAGAAAGTAAAAGCAGATACTAATTTTAGTTCAGTTTTATTATTGTCAGAGAGACATTAAAAGGTTTGCTAAATTATCATAAACAGTCCTAATGCATTTTGTGTTGGCTTAAGAAAATGCAATGGCATGTAATCCATTCAGAGTGTATCACCGAAATGCTGTCTATGCTCTAATTCTGTTAAATAAAAGAAAAAAAGAACATTACACACTTACACTGAAATTGCAGTCAATGAAACAGGAGAAAAATACCTATATGACTATTATATAAATTGCATGTGGTATTTAAACCAGAACAGTGCAGATTAAAAACCAAACAAAATGAGCAACCAGCTAAATATAAAATTACATTTTGCAAAAGAAATTCAAGTTTTTCAAGTTTTTATTTGTACCCTCAGAAAAAACAAGATTATTTAAATGCACCCTAATTTAGAGGTATATTTAGTTTAGAAAATGCTTTCTCTTGCCCTGTGTTTTGTTAAAAACTTTTTATTTTAATTTTATTCATTTATTTTACAGCAAATTTACTATTCGTAATAGATCTTATCTTTTTAGAGGATACCTTCACAATGAGTACAGGACAAATTTCATTTTGAGGAGACCGTTGCGTACAAAAAATAGTGCATATTGCCTGTAGCCCATTTATTTTGTGCATGGTTGCACTCGTGAGCTAATAAACTCTTTAGATCGTCCAGTCATTTCACTTCTTTCATCGTCTAGATGTTTTGTCTGTAAAACAATAATTTTGTCTCTGTTGCTTCTACTATTGGATTTTTTTTTAGGGCTCAAGCTGCGTTATAGTAAGTGGATGTCCATATACATTTTCCATGTTAGCAGTTTGATTATTATTATCATTATCTTTTATTTATATAGCGCCCACAATTATGCTACACATTTTATAACACATATATTCAAGGGGCATGACAAGACTAGAATTGAAAGACTAAGACAAACCGATACATTGGGTGGAGTTTTACTATTTTTCTACACAATCTTGATTGTGTTGCATGATTGATACTGGCATGGGGTATGAAATATGTGTATGTAGGTATATTAATATATATTTATATATATATACACACGTGTGTGTTCAGAAATATAGTTTGCAATTCTGTGTATAATGACCTACATTACATTGATGCAAAAAAATGCAGAAAAATGTGTTTTAGTCACTGTTAAGTACCTGCTGAACTGTGGTCGATCATCATACACTCACTAATATTATCTGTTTGAAAACAACAGTTACCTGTTCAGTTTGCAAGTGCTGTATACGTGAAGCTTCTAACATGTACTCTTATACATCCTGAAACAAATTATTTCTGTGTATGTTTTTTTTTAAATCTTAATAGTTTTGTAAGTACTTTGTAATTGTGCGTAATTATGCTATTTACTCACAAATGACTTAACATCCAAACATCAACTGATAACAAGAACAAAAAAACAATAGGATCAGGTCATGAGTCTAAATTATTATTGGCCATTGGAGGGGGATCCCAAGGATTGTGAGAGTTTTATGATCTTAAGAGGTTGCATTGTGGAACTAGAAGCCAGTGCAGAGATGAGGGGATCAGGAAGGGGTTGTGATTTTAGAAGCCAAAAGGATGGTTAAATGTGTAGCAGTAGATATGTTGTGGTAAAATGGACATTTGACAGATTGCTAGCCAGAGGTTTTTTTGTAATAAGGGGGTAAGTTCATTTCCCCATGATTCAATTCTCCACCACTTTTTTTTTTTTTTTTTCTAACAATGTATATTTAAAAATGCTTTAAAAATTAAGCTGCTTAAAATTTTACTTGTTTAAAATGATATTGTTGAATATTTTTTTCACCTAGAGCTAAAGCCATTTGTTTAGTGATCTAGCTCCCCTGTTTCGAAGCAGAGAATTTCTTAAAATGGGGTATTCCAGTGCAAGTAATATCAACTAAATCTGTATAGCTAACCAGGAGATAAAGAGAAGGATCCGCAAGTTTAATAAATGGTATATTAATCTGTTTTTGGTAGAGTAGGATCTGAGGAATAGCATTCTGATTGTGTAGCAGTAATTGTATCATCATATTGGAAACAAAAACTAAAAAAACTTCTATCTCAAGAAGATTAGTTGCACTTAAGGGATTATAGTTAAGGGAATTTGAGTTATAATATTAAAAAAATTGGAAACAACCATTATATGGGCATGTTAATAAATTCACAGCAGAAAAATTTAAACTGTCAATCATTTTAAACTTAACGTTCTTATAATGCATGCACCTAAACAAATACTGTATTAGAAATATTATTTTTCATTTTTTCTGCTATCATTTTTGTTAAGAAACACAAATATCTTTCAAATTAACAAATAACACACTGGTTTTTCAAGCATACAATTTAGTTGGTCCTTTATGTTGTTATTATGTTAGGCCAAATAAGAATCCAGAGAAGGAGGAATGTATATAATCAGAAGAGTATAAGCCATTAGATTCTGCATTAGGTAACTGAAGCCACACTTGATCATTTTCAGTTAGGTCTAGAACTGCACTACCTGATGCCTGGTCAAGATATCCTTTTTTGTATTCATCATATGTGTACATTACAGGAGTGCCATTTTTATACAGTGCAACCCAGATATTTGTGCCTTTAACATGCACATGGTAAGAAAAGTAATAAATTCCTGGTATCCTACATGTAAATATTCCAGTTCGAGAGTCATAATGGTTTTGTTTATTGTACAAGATTTTGTCAAATTTTATAGGCACTCCCACTGGTGGATAGGCTGTAGAGAGAACAGCAGTAAAAGCTGATGCCTGAATCTCCCTAAGACTCTGAATCTGACCTGATTTTGCATAGCCATCTGGTATGTGATGTGGCATTATAACTGGACCAGGTGGCCCTGGTGGCCCTGGTTGTCCTGGTAACCCTGGCTCACCATTTATTCCTCTTGGACCTGGAATTCCAGGTGGCCCCATTGGTCCTTGTATGCCATTTGTTGCAAAGCCAGCTGGGCCTTGTAATCCTGGGACACCTTGCTCCCCTTTCTGACCAGGAAGACCTGGAATGCCTGGAGGTCCCACTGGTCCTCTCATACCAGGTATTCCTGTGGCTCCTCTTGGTCCTGGTTCCCCATTGTAACCCAATTCTCCTCTTGGACCGACAGGGCCACTTACTCCTGGTACACCGGGAGGTCCCATAATGCCCTTTTCTCCCTTTTGACCTGGTGTACCTGGATATCCCTTTGGACCAGCAAGCCCTGGCTCACCTGGATATCCTGGTTTTCCATCAAGCCCTTGCAAACCTCTGTCACCTTTAGGTCCTGTAACGCCTATAGAACCTTTTAGTCCAGCCTCTCCTTTGCTCCCTGGTAAACCAATGTCTCCTGGCATCCCTCTAGGTCCTTGCATACCTTGATTGCCTGGCAACCCAGGTGTTCCTGGTGGCCCTGGAAGACCAACTGGTCCCTGGTCACCCTTTATTCCAGGAACACCAGTGGTTCCATCAAGTCCTCTATTGCCTTTCATTCCTGGTAACCCTGGTTTGCCATAACCTTGCAGTCCTGGTGGCCCTGGTATGCCGGGAATTCCTGGTTGCCCTTTTGGTCCAGCTGAACCTGGCATTCCTGGAGCACCATTTAATCCAGGCTTTCCAATGCCTGGCTGCCCAGGTTGGCCTGGCAGGCCCTGGGGACCTGGAAGACCTTGCACTCCTTGTACACCGGGTAAGCCTCTTTCTCCTAATTTTCCTGGTTGCCCAGGAAGACCATTTACTCCAGGTCTGCCGATCCCAGTGGGACCCTGAGGCCCAGGTTGCCCTGGTAATCCAGGAGGTCCTCTTTCACCCGGTTGACCTGGAACGCCATAGCCATTTTGTCCCTTTGCACCATTGAGACCAGGAATGCCAGGTTCACCTTTCAGTCCAGGAACCCCTCTTGGCCCTGGGTTTCCTACAGTCCCCTGAAGGCCTGGCTTTCCAGTAGCTGCAAATCCAGCAGGACCTGGAAGTCCAGGAGGTCCTTGTTGGCCCCTAGGTCCAGGTAGTCCAGTAGGCCCAATGTCCCCCTTCTCTCCTTGATAGCCACGTTCTCCATTCTTTCCTGGTATGCCTGGAAATCCTGGTTTTCCAATAGATGAAAATCCTGGTGGCCCTTGCACTCCTTGTGGCCCTTGTGGCCCCGGGGTTCCATAACCTGGCTTTCCTTGTGGTCCTGGTGGTCCAGGTTGTCCTCTAGGACCTATTGGTCCGGGGGGACCTGGAGGGCCTTGTTCAGGTGCACTTGGAATAACTGAAAGAAAATAATATATTATTTTCAATGTGTTGGTGATGCAGTACAAGACAAAGTGAACTTGTTTAAATGTTTTTTTCCAATAAAATTAAGAAGCCGTGAAAGTAATGCTTCATCACACAGGAACCATTCATTGCTCCTCTGACTATATATGAATGATGCATCATCAAGTCCAAGCTCAGTTGCATCACTACCTTACTTTCAACTATAAGAAATGCAGAACCAGTGTTTCTAAGGATCAAAAAAAGTGATTCAGAAGCGTAAGAGGGATCTAGAGAAAATAAAGAGCCACTTAATGGTAAAGATACCTGGGAATTTTTATAACCTATACCTTGGGAGAGCAAATGATAAATTTAAACTTGATGAAAACCATTTAAAAAAGCTGATCGCTGTCTTTAGGTGGCATAGTATAGTTGTGAATAAGTGCTTTTTCTTATAAGGTTGTCTTTCTTTATTTATGACATTTAACCTCTTTAATGTCTGCCTACCCTGCTTTGTGTTGTGTTGTGACAAACGTGTTTGTCTCCATTCATTGTGAAAAACGTATTTATTGCCTTTGTACCGTTACATCATGTGATGCACTGCATCATTTGCCTATGCCTAGCTAGAATATCTAAACTTTGTAGAAAAAAAATTGATTTTTCTTGGTAAAGTATGTTGTTTATAGGTGTGTTACCTTAACCCCTTAACAACAATTGACATGCCACATTACAGAAATGCATCCTTTTAATGACAATTGTACCTGATATGTCATGAGGGGTTAAATGGGTATAGAAATCGCTGTTGCCATAATGCCTTGATATTGGGGCATTTAGCAACACCTAAAAACTGCTGCAGGGGTCCCGTCTGATCACTTGGTAACTGATCAAGTTACCAAGAGGGTCTGTCCAGACCTAACTCAGGTACTGCATTAAAACATGCAAGTCAGTGGAGCCCAGTTTACCAATCACAATGTGATTAGTAAAATAAATAAAAAATGAGAAAAAATTAGTTACATTAAAATGTAGTAACAGTCTAGTTTTCAAAAATGTAGGGTTTGATGGGGTAAATTGAATTGGCTGTCTTCAAAGATGTCCCAAATAGGACATGGTGGCAGAATGACCAGATGTCACAATTCCAAATTGAAAAAAATGATTTGTGCATGTCCCAACGGTAGCCTTTTAGCCACCAAAGAACCCAACAAACAAACGCATGGGTGGTATCACTCAAAAGATGTAGCTGGACACACATTGGGATGTTGTTTTATAGTGACATATACCAGGAGCTGGAAATGTATACCTGATATACAGTGTGTGTGGAAAAAATAACCAAAAACTAAATACTACCACAAAGGCTGTAGTAGAGTTAATGCATGGAAAGAGTTCAAATAGTAGTATTCTGGGGTGTCTAGCTTTCAAACATACCGTATTTGCTCAATTATAAGACGACCCCCCAAAATTTGAATATTAATTTAGAAAAAAAGAAAATGCCTGAATATAAGACTTCACTGTAAGAGTTTTATTAGTAAATATTAATTCACATGTAAACTATTTTTTTATATTTAATAAAAACTATGATTGAAAAAAAAGAATTTTGGTTTTTATTTCCTTTTTTTTCGCCACTCTGCCCCCAGGTATCCATATCTGCCCCACGGCTTGCTACTCTGCCCCAGAAATGCTTTATAGCCCCCAATATATCACTCTGCCTCCCTGATATTCCTTATACCCCCTGTATGCTACAATGCCTCCCTGATATGCTACTTTGCCCCCCTATATGCTACTCTGCCCCCCCTGATATGCCTTATACCCCCTATTTGCCACTCTGCCTCCCTAATATGTCTTATTCCTCCTTATATGCCCCCTTGACTTACCGAAGCATCCCTAGATTGTCCCCAGCGCTTCAGACTCCCTGGTGTTTTGTGGGGGCAGCTGGTGGACATCTGCGTGTTGCACGCAGCTAACCTCCAAGGCTACCCCATACTTCCGCAGGGACTTCTATGAGTGAGCACCGGAAGGTCACGTCATGCCCGTGTGGGGTAGCAGCAGGGGTTGTCTGTGTGCATCTTGAAGACGTCCACCAGCTACCAGAGAGAGGAACTGGGTCCCCTGCAGCCCTGCGGGGATCTGGATCTTATTCTTGTAGTTAGACCTCTATTTGAGGTCTGATTATAAGACGACCTTGCATATAAGTCGAGCGGTATTTTTCAGAGCATTTGCTCTGAAAAAAAACTTGTCTTATAATAGAGCAAATACGGTATATGGTTTGATGGGGTCAATTGAATTGGCTGGCTTGAAAGATGTCCCAAATGAGAGGTGGGGGCGGAATGACTAGTTAGGTTTTTTGTTTTTTTTAAATAGCAATATGCTGCCACGGAGCCCATGCAACTGTTTTTCGATGTTGCAAAAATCATAAAAACATTGGGTAACTCAGGACAAATAATCTTTGTAGCAGGTTTTTTCATTAGCTATTTTAGATGAGTAAAATGGGTGATCAAATAAGGTCAGAAAAAAGCATTTGAAACAGAAATACAGATAGGGCACGCAATGATGCACAGTTGTCGTTGCTGCTTTAGAAAAAACATAAAAGAAGTTTGCTTACAAGTTGTCCTTAAAATTTCACCAATAAAATTATTTCAGAAGATAGACTATTATCTTTTTGAGGTTTTATTGGGAAATTTAAAATATTGTTTGAGTAATTTGTGGGGTTATTGTTTGACATGGCACTTAAACCATAAAATCATCAAAAATGTAAAATATACCCTTTTTTGTTATAATATCTGGAAACTTGATATCATTTAATTTAATATTAAACATTGGAAAAAGGACATACCAAAGACAGATGTGCTTTTGTTTTTTCCGGTTCATCTTCTTTATATTTATCTATAATTTTATATATATATATATATATATATATATATATATATATATTATATACACACACACACATACGTTTGACTTGTGCATTCGTTTTGGGACTGTTTCAACCATTTGTTCGAATAATGAACAAATAAATGCAACATTGGATGAAAGAAACCAAAAAGAAATGTGTGCAATATGAAAATCTTTGTTCATTCATTCTATCGCTGCGGCCACCATTTAAACTACACTAAGAGGAGGAGAATTTCACCATTTTAGCCAATTAGCTACCTCCTGTCACATCATGCTGAGGGCTTGTCCAATGGCTGTGATGCATCTTTCAATACAAAAAAAACAGATATACTAGTATCCTTAACCCTCTTTCTTCTATCCATGGCAACCAGACAAACAAACAAATGGGATTTCCAAAAATGAAAATGTTGGATGAATTTCGTCAAATACGAAGAAATTATAGAACGGACACCATCGTTTTATTAAATCACTAGATCAGTGATGGACAGAAAACTTGTGCTGTGTTTTTACCTTCACATAATTGTGCTCCACACATGGTATCATGCTCAAAAGGGAAGTGTACAACCAAGGCCAGACCAAGATACTGTGCTGCCTGACATAAATACACACACACACACACTAACAAACACACAAATTAACATACCCTGACATATATACACACACAGTCACTACATTAACATACCCAGACACACACACAGTCACACTAGCTTACCCAGAAACAGTCACCGCCACACTAGCATACCCAGAAACAGTCACTGCCACACTAGCATACCCAGAAACACATCCAGTCATTGCCACACTAACATACCCACAGTCACCGCGCACTAACATGGCCAGTCACCAAACTAGCATACTTACGAATAGAGCCTCAGCCTTTCATTAGTGCAGGACGAGCTGCCGCACTACTAACACAAGGTCAGGCAATGTGATTTAAACCTTCCTCAACCTTAACAGCACCAGAGAGAATTTGCCTTGGAGTGGCAAATTCCCATCCCTGTAAAAGTGCCACCTGGGTTTCATAGACCCACCAAGACCCATGTAATAGCTGGCTCTGTGTACAACCACCTGATGGTCACTGAAAACCCCTTTCTCATCTATCCTAACCACTCTTGAGGCTACAGTTTGATTCATGAACTGACTTGATACAACTGATTCATTTTACCCTCCTGAGATTGCACTTAACACTTGATATGCTCAAAAAGAAGGTATACAACCACCTGATGGCCACTGAAAACCCATTTCCCATCTGTCATACCTACTTTTGTGGCCACATGCTTGCTGCTTTGGAATAAATATATCCTTCTGTTTTTACTACAGCAAGAAAATATATATTTTTCCTTCAAAAGCCACATGGCTTTTCCTTTTTACTTTCACATAAATATGCATATGAAAGCGATACTAAATGATTCCCTTCTGCAATTATTTGCATACATTATTAGTCACGGAGTTGCCCATAGTTTTGTAGGTTATCTGATAAAATATTTACTATTAGCAAAATTGTAGAAATATGTTGTTTATTACACATATTCTCAGGTTTGCAAATCTCTCATTTAGAAACCTGACTGTTCTGCTTGCCATGAACTCTGGAAAGTGTTTGTGCTGTTAAGAAACTTTCTCTTGTTTCTACAATCTATTGGTCTGTGTTTCCACCTATCTAGCCATCCATCCATTCATCGTCTATTGCCATATAATGCCGGGATAATAAGAATTTTCAAAATAATTTAATACTGAAATAGTTTTGTAGGTACAAGTCTAGTACACATAAGCTTATACAAATGTGTCCCCGTAATTGTTATTGGAGATTAAAAGTGTTATAAAAGTGTTATCATTATGTATATAGTTTTATATACCCAACAATAAAACAGTGCTATATCTAGATATACTTATTTATTGTGTAATGGTTAAGACACATTGGCTGTACTGAAATGTTTTCTTTATATCACATAGGAAAATGTGTCGATAAGGATTATCTGCCTTCCCTTATGTAGCTCATAGGAGGCTTTCCCTCTGTGTGTTTCATATATAATCATATAATGTACAAATGTTGGAATACATAAACCAGTTTATTGGAACACCACATATTGAAAACGTTAAGAAAAGTATATTACATGATTTTTATTTATATAATGCAAAGACCTGTTATAACATTACATATAGCCCATACTAGGTTAGTAGGCAATGTTTTCGTATGCATTTATAACTTGGATTAAATTATAAATCGCTTAATAATTCATCAAACATGCATAAAAAAAATAAAAACAGCCTTACCTTGACTTTTAGTATTAAAGGGCCGGAATGGTAGTGAAGGTCCTTTCATGCTAGGTTGCTGTGCATGTTTTTCGGGATAATAGCCAACGGTATAGACAAAATTTGGAGAAACCAGCAGCAGAAGGATGCTGGCTTGTAAATGCATATTCCCAAGCCTTTTTCTGTATAGAAAACAGAAATATTGTCTCTGAGGTTTCTTTTTCCTTACATTAAACAACTGGTAATTTAAGACTTTTCTTAATACATCCCAAAACATAATCTGTCTTTGATCTTAAAAAGATAGTAGGTTCCTAGTACCTTTTGTATTCTTGGCTTCGACTAATGTAGACATCCGGTTTATGCTTGAAAATATAGATTTGTTAAAGTTGCTTCCTACATAGCTTGTCTATGAGCTAAGAATGATGCTGTCTGAAGGTCTAAGGCTGAATGAAAAGCATAGTCTATTTCTATTCTGAATTTCAGCGCAGTGCAGACCAATAACTGACAGTTCCCTCAAGCATGTTTTAGAACTTCAGACAGAAAAGAAACAGATTTAAAAGGAAGGAATAAAATATAAGAACATACAAAATGCATTTTACATTTACCTAATTTTATGAATCCACATTCAATAGTAAAAAGATAATTTCCAGCTCCTGGTTTAGGTTCCCACAAACTGAAGGCAGACTTGTTGGTCTTATGTCTTCCTTACTTAGTAATAAAAATTACCATGACAAAGTGAGAAAACATCCTTTGATCTGGAGAAGAATTGAAGTACTGAAAATGTGCACATTCTTTTTTCTTTTCTCTTATAGAAGTGTGAAGAAATATTTGTCAAAAGAGTTCTGCTGTGATTCTTTTATTTATACTCTTTATGAAATGTAATATTAAGTTGCTAAAGGAAAGCTCCTCCCTATGCATGCCAAACATTAATTATAGACTGAGTTGTTTGGTGCAGGAATGCTGTATCAAGCCAATTCCACCCCACTGTAGTGGTTTTACCTTTATTGGAACATGACCAAGGGTGTCAGTCTATATTTATAGTGCTGTTTGCAGGAGACATCTTGGTGTTCTTGTAAGGACATAGAGTTAAAGCTCCAGGAGTAAATCCTAGCTTCCTAATGTTACTCCTTAACCAACACCACATTTGGGCTGGTGCATATGAACAGTCAAATCCAAACTGGACTGTGCAACTTTCAATGGTATTTCTTCAGTAACAGGTAGATAACTATTCTGAAAGCTTGGTGCATGCCTGTCCACAATCTGGAATTGTCTGCGAATGTGCTTCCCATGCTGAGTTGCCAGCGGTTTTCCCGCAAGTTCAGCAGCTCAGTAAAGATTGCAATGTTTTGGGGTTTTTTTAACCGAAGCCCTGGCAAGAATATCTATCTAATTCATCTTGACTCACCTTGTGAATGCTCTAAAATGAAGGTCGTTATCTCAGGATTATAATCAGATTATATACCTTTATTGTTGTGACTCTCAGGAACTGTGTGTGCATTTACAAACATAGATGGAGAAATTATGTGATTGTTAATTAATGAAAATTTTGATTTCAGAATAGGGGCCATTTTACATTAACAAGCTCTGTTATTTTATTGTGCAATAATTAGAGTGCCTAGCAGTTGTTTTCATCCTGAATTAATATCACTGCAATCTCAGTCTTTGCTACCCTATAAAATAATTCAGCTTTATATTTCTGCTTAGCTTTATAACTTAAATGTCAAAATATCAGGTTACAATAATTTTAACATTAAAGGGCATGTAAACCTTTTTTTGGACGTATAACGCCTCTATTATCATGGCAATGAGCTATTCTACTTGTTCTTGTCCAACATTTTACTACTTCTTTTTCCTGTTGACCAATGATGAACCCTCATTTTTCATACTGATTTTGTAACCTTAAGATATTAATCCTTACATTTCACGCTGCTCTTGCTAATACAATGCACAGGGCACCCGTTGCCTTCAGACACATCATATGATACTTGGTCTTATTTTGTACCTCATCCAGTCACACCATGTAGGTTTCTGCTCTGTGCATCAACATTTCAAATGGCCAAATGATGGCGCTTTTGTAGACTTCTAGTGTGGCTTTGAGACTTGTTGATCGCTATTAATGTAACCCAGTAAGGCATTTACAAAAATGTGTTGAAGTAACAGTTTCATTTAACATCATTTTCTACTCTTACAATGCACACCATAATGAAATTTCAGGCTGTGACACACTCAGACCTATCAAACATTTTGAGCTAGGATATGAGAATAAGTAAGAGGTATTTAGGTGTAGGGCTGCAGCTAACGATTATTTTCATAATCGATTAGTTGGCCGATTATTTTTTCGATTAATCGGATAAAAAATGAATGTAAATTTTTCATTTATTTAAAATAATGTAATAAACAAATTATATTAAATACAAACAGCATAATAAAAAAAACTTTGATAAAATGCATTTCTTGCCTTTATTTCGCAACCAGCCCCCCCCAATTTATGCACGTTTGAGCCCAGGCTTGCCACGCTGCCTCCCAGACATGCCACGCTGCCTCCCACATATGCCACTCCACGCTGCCTCCCACATATGCCATTCCACGCTGCCTCCCACATATGCCACTCTGCCTCCCACATATGCCACTCTGCCTCCCACATATACCACTCCACGCTGCCTCCCACATATGCCACTCCACGCTGCCTCCCACATATGCCACTCCACGCTGCCTCCCACATATGCCACTCCACTCTGCCTCCCACATATGCCACTCCACGCTGCCTCCCACATATGCCACTCCACGCTGCCTCTCACATATGCCACTCCACGCTGCCTCTCACATATGCCACTCCACGCTGCCTCCCACATATGCCACTCCACTCTGCCTCCCACATATGCCACTCCACGCTGCCTCCCACATATGCCACTCCACGCTGCCTCTCACATATGCCACTCCACGCTGCCTCCCACATATGCCACTCCACGCTGCCTCCCACATATGCCACTCCACGTCCCACATATACCACTCCACTCTGCCTCCCACATATGCCACTCCACGCTGCCTCCCACATATGCCACTCCACGCTGCCTCCCACATATGCCACTGTGCCTGATACACCACTCCATCCTCCCCAGACATGCCACACTGCCTCCCAGACATGCCACACTGCCCTCCCCACATATGCCACTCCACTCTACCCCCAGATATGCCACTGTGGCCCCAGATCTGCCTTATACACCCTGATACACCACTCTGTCCTCCCCAGACATGCCACACTGCCCTCCCCACATATGCCTTATATACCCTATATGCCTTATACCCCCAGATATGTCACTCCGTCCTCCCCAGATATGCCTTATAACCCCAGATATCTCATAGTCCCCTCAGAGTCACAGACCATACTTTTATAAATAAGTACTGGGTTAATCTTCACTGCCCCAGGATTTAGATGTCCCTTAGTTTGCCCCCCTTTATCTCTAACTGCACCTTAAGTTAACTTTAATAAATTAATAAAATTAACCCTCAGTCCTCATCATTAAATTAACCCTAAACACCCCATTAACCATAACTGCCCCTAAATTAACCCTAAAGACCCCATCAACCACAGCATCCCCTAAATTAACCCTAAAGACCCCATGAACCACAACAGCCCCTAAATTAACCCTAAACATACCATTAACCAAAACTGCCTCAAATTAACCCCAAACACCCCATTAACCACAGCTGCTCCTAAATTAACCCTAAACACACCATTAACCATAGCTGCCCCTAAATTAACCCTAAACACCCTATTAACCATATCTGCCCCTAAATTAACCCTAAACACCCTATTAACCATAACTGTCCCTAAATTAACCCTAAACACCCTATTAACCATAACTGCCCCTAAATTAACCCTAAACACCCCATTAACCCTAACTGCCCCTAAATTAACTCCCACCTCCCCTAACTTTCAGTAGCCCAAATATTAATTTTATACTTACAGTTAGATGAGTGTCACAGCCATGTGGTTCTGGCCTTCTGGGAGAAGGAAGGGGGCGGGGCCAGTTGTCACAGTGATTACAGGGAGGGGATGGTAAGTAGGAGCTGCTGCTGTGAGTCAGACTAAACGGATTATATAATGAGGGGTATTTTTCAGAGCATTTGCTCTGAAAAAACCCTCATTTAATAATCGATAAAAATCGATTCAACTAATCGATAATGAAATTCGTTGGCAACGATTTTCATTATCGATTATTATCGATTTTATCGATTAGTTGTTGCAGCCCTATTTAGGTGTAAAGGACAGACTGAGGCTCCTACACAAGTACGCTTGGGTATGCATTAATATATAACATGATATTGTTAATTTCATTGTGTAAAGTGCTTTAAAGGTCTACTGTCCATGCATGTTAGCAGAAACTACTACTACAACCGTTGCAGGTACAGTGTATACTGGGTTGCCCGATGGGCTGTACAATATACTGTATTTTATAAATGGATTTATTTGCAGCATTATGACTCTTTAAATTCAAAACTTTCCCATGATCACATTTGTTTTCTTTGGGTCTAAGACTTTTTTATAGGCCCACAAGGCTTGTTTAAACCAGCTAAAATAGTATTCCATGCCATTCATTCATAGTGTGACATTACATGCTTCTGCATATAGTTTTAGGGGGATTTTTATACAAATGTATCATTTGTCTATTGCTCATAAAATGGGATTTTATCACGGGGGTGATTTTCTTTTACTGTGTGTTTATTATGTCTTATTTAAATACACCCAACAATTTACTATGTGCTTCTTACAAAACATACATTCAAAGAGTATTATAAAAATAGAACTGGTATAATAACAAACAGATACCTAAGGTAAAAGGGGGCCCTGCTCGCAAATTTACAGTCTTGATTTTATTTTTCAGATACCAAAGTAAAAATAGTGGAAAAAATGAAAAAATTAACCAAGCAATCTGTAAACTCCGCTTCATTTTTATGCTCTCATTTTATCCCTAATTTAATAAAACATGTTAATTTAATAAATTAGCAATGGGATTTATATGCCTCTATTGTTTGATCCAGATGAAAGCAAAAACATTTTTTTTTCTGAATAATATGCCTGCTAGACTAAATAACTGTGTATTATTTAATTCACATTACACAAACATTGACTTGTACGTTTCAATATGTTGCCATTCCAATTTCATTGACTTGTGTTTAATTATAGTTGAACTGTAAGAGCATTTGACTGAGACTAATGCTGTTATTTATTCGGTTTTTAAGCTGTTTTGTCAGTATATTCCTTGATTAGATGAGGGCTTTCTCAGCCCCCATGGTAAAAAGTAGAGCCAGTCCTCCCTAAAGGCAACGCAAACAGCTAAACTCAACAACTCCCAATCACAAACAGTTCCAAACACTTATATAGCAAAGTACATTTCCCCTTTAACATGAAACTTTCTGCCACACCTCTGATGGTTTTAACCATGCACAACTTAGCGCAGGCTAGCAGATGTTGAAGTTCCAAGCAGGCATGGACCTGTCCATTTTGTTGTATTTGTTATACAGATGCAACCAAATATTGTTATATTTACCCAAACCATTGCTTAATAAATTGACTATAAGTAGTGTTAATAAATACAACTGTACTTAAAGTAGTATTGACTGGTCCACTTTTAAATTCTATAAACAATAATAATCAGTAATAACTTAACTTATCGTTTTTTATCTATACACTTGGAAATATGCATTGTTCTGTCTTTAATCCGCTCACTTTTTTTAATAAATAGAATGCTGTTAATACCACAACACTTTTCTTAGCCAGTTTTATTTCTGACTGATGATATGCTGCAAAGTAAATAATATACAACAACCCATGGAATCATAGGTGTCAAGACCAGTAAACAATACTGCATTTAAGTGAATGTGAATAGTCTACAGGTGCATGATTATACTGGAGGAAACATTATTGCTAATCCATTATACATGTACCACTGTCTGGTTGCCACCTGCCACGGGATTAAGACTGCATAACGTATGGGCAAAACTGAACTGATGTGAAGCTGCAGCCAAACCAGCTTAGTCACAAAAAAGCAGTAGATTTAAGCCAGCTGAGGCAAGCAGACATCCACATTTAGCCAAGTCTGGAGCGACATGCAGCTGACAAATTTTGGCCAAGCCAGGAGAGCCTTAGGAAAAAATTCCAGGAGATCAATTCCAGAATATGCAGTATAAAATAGATTGATTATGTCAAGTAGGTGTATACACTGAATCAGCCAAAATGATTTGCAGGAAATATCTTCAGAACACAGTAATCTATTACATTTGTTATTAGAATTTACTTATGCGCTGCACAGTATTAACTCACTGCACTACCAAAACTTTTTTTTTTTTACACTGTAAAGGTACATGGATTTAGACTTTTGCACACTCTATAGTATTGGCCATTCATTACACTGGTAAAATAAAGTCACTGCTATGTAAGGTATACAGTTGTTTATGTTAATAAATGTTAATATAATCTTGAATAAATGGTCAATAAAATTCAGAGCAACACTATTCTTAATCTGTAATCTCAGTGATTTTTCATGCAGTTTATGTTGTATGATAGTTCTGTTCATATGTGTCATAGAGTAGACGCTATTGGAGACGTTGTTGAACTACAACTCCTGTTTTTGTATTTACTTTTAGCTTTCTAAGAAGTTGCTGAGAATCAAGGGATTTCTCAGCAGCTGGAGAGCTACCTGCTTGTCCTTACTTAGAGTGAGTGGAAACGATCAAGAGATAAACAAAAATTGATCCATAGCAAACTAACTTTCTCATCTGGTGTCTCTCTCTGTACAAAGTAAATTACTGGAAATAGACCATAATCTAAATTTCCATCTATACTTCATCTTATTTTGATGCAGAAAGGAGCAACCTACTTGCACATATAAGGAAAACTAACTCGACAGCGCTATTGAGATATAATCTTATCTTCTATTGTCTTCCTTTTATTCAATAAAACTTAAAAATAAGCTTATCTTAACGCAAAAATAAAATGTGTATATATATATATATATATATATGTGTACACCTGCATATATCATGATATTGCAAATGCACATACTGAATCAAAAAATAATTATGTCAATTTATTCTTGGTTCACCTTTCTCTTTGTGGAAAGTTTGTATTTTTGTACCAAATGAAATAATATTTGTATATTAAATACAAATGTGTTTTACAGCTTTTATTAATTCTTAGCGAACTGTCTCTTTTTATAGTAACTAATATTCTTTCTTTCTGAATCAATAAGAAAAGAAACATAAAATTAACTAACCTATCTTAAAGGTAAAAAAAAAATCAACAATGACTTTGAGGTTGTATGAACCTTGCTTTCCTATTTTTGATTTTAAACACCACAACTATGCATACTATAAACCAGAATTACATATTTATTTTTAACAAAACAATGCCATTTCTTTCATTTTATATATTTTTGATATCTGCAAATAGCTGTACAAAATTATCACATAAGGGCAATACCGGGAACAAAGGACTTTAAGGGGAAGCTAATCTAGTGGGTGGCCTCCTTTACACATTCTATTAGTATTAGAGGAAGCAGCCCACACACATGAACAAAAAATGCTCAGCTTTTTCCATTGTAGCAAGGCCACCCACTAAAGCATCTATGTAGCACTCAGGGTTAATGAAGTTAAAAGGTTCTTGTTTTTGTAGTGCTGTGTTAGTAAGTACAACATAAATGAACTTGTGTTCTGTCTTTAAGCCTTGTAATATCAACCACATATAATGGGGAATGTAGCTGTTAGTCTGCTGTGCCCAAACCTGATATTTATCATCCGATGCAACAGTATAATGGTTTTCAGTAGAGCAAACACTTAGCCAGGAGAGGAAGGTAAGCATTAATTGCACAAATTTTTATATATTCTAGGAGTGAGTTATAGACTGGCACTGTTAAACTACCCATGATGTGACACTGGTGGCAAATGTTACCTCTCTGTATGGTAAAATTGGGAGGCATTGGCGTGACCACTACCAACAGCCACTACACTGGACCTTACGTGATCTGCTGTGATACCAGAAGCATTCTGAGATACGAGTACTGTCCTACACATATTTTGTTAGTATCTAACTAAAGCTGGGTTATTGTCACCCATTTACTTGTAAATGTTCCTGAGAACAGGAGCAAGTCTCTATGCTACCAGGTGAAATTGATTTAATTACCAATTACAACGTTCCATTGAGTTTAATAGATATTTTGTAACCAATGATTTAAGTTTGCAAGTATGTGCCTCATGTGAACTAATGTATCAGTTAGTCTTAGTCTGTGAATCCTAGTTTTGTCATATTCCTTGAACATATGTATTGTAATGACAGGTCATTTAGGTTCAGTTTAGTATACCTAAAAATGGTCTGTTATCAATCTGTTTATGTCACGTGACCACCATGATATATGTGACTTTATAGAAAGTATCACCTGGCATCATATCAGAGAGTATAAATTTGAGGAAACACAAAACTAGCCCACTAAATGTTTATTTTTTAAATGTTATTTTCCTTTAGGAAAGGGAGGGGCTTGCAAAAATATTACACAGAATATTCCTTTGCCCTGTCAAACTGCAGTTCAAGACTTCTTTAAAGAGCATAGAGAGAGAATGTCTGTATAAAAGTATTAATTTAATCAAATACATTTTTCATGCATTTGTTTAGGAAAAAGGTGAACAATAGCCATCATCCTCCTTTTATGGTGCAAAATGAGCAGCAACTTCGGGCCCGTTGCCTTTCAGTAGTGTCATACGACTTATGAAAATAAAAAGATAATAGACTCTTAAGTATGCCCAAGGGGGGTTTAATTGGCGGGATTCAAAAAGCAACACAAATGCAGAGCCTGATATGGTTTGTAGTCCTTTACATAAGAGCCTTTCAGGAGGATCAACACTAACACACACCAGGCTAAGTAGTGGTGGCACATGTACTCCTTGCCTTCCTTCGACTGAACTGTGACTATTAAATCTGCTTTAAGTAAGTGCTTTCTGGTGAGATTAAATTAATATTAGGGCTGAAACAACTAATAGATAAAATCGATAATAATCGATAATGAAAATCGTCAACGATTTTCATTATCGATTAATCGAATCGATTTTTATCGATTATAAAAATTATAATCCGACCTCAAACAGAGATCGGATTATAACACTAGAATCCAGATCCCCCGCAACGCTGCAGGGGACCTGGATTCCCCTCACTGTCGGCCGGTCTCTCACTTCCGTCTCTCTCCCCCTCCCATACACCCCTCTGACTCCTCCCCCCTCCCATACATCACTCTGCCTCTCTACCCGGCTCCGTTACTGACTTCATAGAAGCCTCCGCGTAAGTGAAGGGCAGTAACGGAGGCTGTCTGTGCGCATCGTTTAGACCCCCACCGGCTGACAGAGGATCAGCCTCTCTGTCAGCCGGTGGGGGTCTGCATCGCACAGACAGCCTCCGTTACTCACCTTCACTTACGCTGAGGCTTCTATGAAGCTGCAGTGAAAGTTCCTGTCAGTAACGGAGCCGGGTAGACAGGCAGAGCGGTGTATGGGAGGGGGAGGAGTCAGAGGGGTGTATGGGAGCCACCCTCCCATACACCACTCTGGCTCCTCCCCCTCCCATACGGCACTCTGCCTCTCTACCCGGCTCCCTGGTGTCTTGTGAACCTCCGTGGCTGAAAAGGAGGCAGAGTGGAGTATGGGAGGGGGAGGAGGCAGAGTGGAGTATGGGAGGGGAGGAGCCAGAGTGGTGTATGGGAGGAGCCAGAGTGGTGTATGGGAGGGGGAGGAGCCATAGTGGTGTATGGGAGGGGAGGAGCCAGAGTGGTGTATGGGAGGGGAGGAGCCAGAGTGGTGTATGGGAGGGGGGAGGAGCCAGAGTGGTGTATGGGAGGGGGAGGAGCCAGAGTGGTGTATGGGAGGGGAGGAGCCAGAGTGGTGTATGGGAGGGGAGGAGCCAGAGTGGTGTATGGGAGGGGGAGGAGCCAGAGTGGTGTATGGGTGGAGCCAGAGTGGTGTATGGGTGAGTTATAGTGGTGTATGGGGGTATTATGAATTTCAGGGCACATAGGGGGTATAAGGCATATCAGGGGAGCATAAAACATATCTGGGGGTAAAAGGTATATCAGGGGGCTCAGTGGCATATAGGGGGTATAAGGCATATCGATATTAGGCATATCAGGGGGGCATAAAACATATCTGGGGGTAAAAGGTATATCAGGGGGCTCAGTTGCATATCACTGGCATATAAGAGGTATAAGGCATATATGGGGGCAGAGTGGCAAGCTGGGGGTCAGATGTGCATAACCAGGGGCAGTTTGGTAAATAAAAAAAATGTAAACAAGGCTTTTTTCTCATAGTTTTTATTAAATATGAAAAATAGTTAACATATGAATTAATATTTACTAATAACTTTGTATTTAAACCTTGTTTGAGAAACACAGTGTTTGGGTTCTTGTAGCTTTTATTATTATGTCAGTAAAATAAGAAGGTGAATAGAGAGAGGCCATTGTGATAAAGAGATGAAAGTGTAAATTGTACGTTTTTTATTACATTATTTTAAATTGAAAAATTTTTATTTTTTTTTATCCGATTAATCGAAAAAATAATCGGCCAACTAATCGATTATTAAAATAATCGTTAGTTGCAGCCCTAATTAATATAGATAATCTGCATGCCCGTTCCAGCGATAGACATTTTTTTCTTGTAAATAAATATCGAGGAATGAACTGTTCTTTGTCAGTCATTAGTACAATGTCTGTACCTACTGCTATAATTATTCTTTTTTTTGACAAAAATGCAGCCTCCAACAATAGCTGCAGAACATCTGAAAGTGGTTCGCATTACTGATCATAGACATTTGGCATTGAATGGAGGCAGTAATCGTGTAATCTGGAAAGAGTTTGGGTGTTCTTTTACTTGGATATGCTAACTCCTGGCCTGCCGTCTTCTTAAGCTGTCACTTTTACCACTACTAACATGAAGCTGTCAGTGCAAGGCAGCATTTCACATTACTGTAAAAACACACATTTCATATATTTTATAGTGTTGCAAACCCTGGGTATTGAATTCTGGATCAGAGCCCCATTACAGTAACTTTGTAGTTTCTGCTTTGCTCCCTTTCAAGTGTTTGTTCAGTCTAACTGTCCGGGGAAAATATGTTCCTAGTATATCATTTAAAGCCTTACAGATGTAATTGTGACAATGATATTCATAAGATTTCAATTTTCTTTTGATTATCTATAGCTTAACTGGGGCTATGGTAATCTTAAACATAATCACACTGTCTTGTGTTATCTGCTGAAAACACAGTAGTGATATAGATTTGAGATGTCTTGTAAAATATAATTAAAACTAACTTAACTTATCTTTTATGAACTTTTTACATGGCCTGTGAAGCTCTGAGACCGTTTTGTTTCCTGGACGCCTCTCTGTTCTGTTGCTCTCCCTTCTAGGCTGGTAGATCAGATTATCAAAGCATACTTTACACTTGTCTATTGGGTGAATATTATGATCAGCAGATGACTGCCTTGATTTGCAACATTATTTGAAAATCCTCCTCCACATAAGAGAACCAACAGTCCTACGTGTACGTTTTGACCTCTTCTGTCCTTGCAGAACAAAAGCATACATTTACTGACGCTCATGTACATGCCAAAACATAGGCATACATTTGCTTACTCTCATCTACATGCATTTATTATATTTGTGTTATATTTTTGTATACATTTTTGTATACATTGTTTAAACATGTTACTTGCAGCACTTTAGAATGTTGCGTCTGCTTCTGTGTGGGACAATAGAAAGAATGGGTTTTCTATGGAAAGGCACATCAGTTTGTGATGTTCATGAAGCATCAGTCAACAGAACAGGCTGTTAATCATTTCATTTGTAGCTGTCTCAAATTTTTTTGCATTATTATGTATATTTATATACCTTATGCCAGCCAAATAACCATTATCTAGATCTTTAGATCACTGCACTCATCTTACTGGTGATGGGACCTGTCTGCATACATATCTATTCCAACAATTTGTACAATGCATAGCGAGAACTCATAGAAGTTCTTGCCAATGGGCACAAAAGTGAAGGCATAGTGGTCCCAGAAGAGGCTAGGAGACAGAAGATGTTTTTTACATTATTATTTAAAATAGACTTTTCTGGCTGGCAAAATTACGAGATAGGCTCCCCACGCACATGTTTTGTGATTTCACAATTGTTTACTGTTTATTGGTTTATGTCAAATTTTCTGATCCCTGACATTTACTAAAAGAAGGTAATATAGGTAGAACAACTTAAAACAAACAAAACTGTGTGTTGTGTAACCCTATGAGAAGAGGGGGGCATCTCATCTGGATGTTGATTGCTGATGTTACCATATGCTCTGTGTTGTGTGGTTGATTATAAAGGCAAAACTGGTTCTTTCTATGGGCCGATAACAGTAGCTACTTTCTCTCTTTAAATAGATCGCCATAAGATAATAAAATCATGGCTAAATATTAGAGCGTTTAAGCAGCCAGACTAGAATTGAACCCACAAGAGCAACTCCCTAACCACTATACTGGACCTCCTCCCCAAACTATGTTTAGTTATCCAAAATGTTAGGAATAACATTTCTCCTGCCAGCCCTTTAGAACATTTTTCATTAATCACAGCAGAATGAGAAACAGCATGACTGAGGGAACATGGGAAGGAAGGTGGGCCATGTCTATTGTAATCGTCTCTACTGGTATATCACATGTAATGTACTGCATACCTGATATTGACCATTGGAATTCAATTTTAAAACAGCACAAGTGATACTCATTTTCTCTGCTACTTTTGTATAGGTAAACTTGTGTCAATTTAGCACATTAAGGATGATGTTATTTTTCAAAATGCTTCTGAAAATTCTGATCATTAGCACACGGGGTTGCAGTAAAATAAAACACCAGTGTTTATGGGTATATATCTGTACCATGACCAGACAGTTAACGACAGAACAGATTTTTTACAGCATTTTTAATGTAGTGACCCATACATTATACAAAAAGCTGGGGATGGTTCCTATTAAATTATGTACATAGGAACTGGAACAGTCAGATAAGCACTATTTAGACACTAATGGCAGTCTGAATCTGGGGGGGAGACATTTGACCTTCAGTATCCTAGCAACATGTTCCGGTACATGAAGCACGATAACTAGTCAACGCATCCTTACAGAATTAAATGTCTTACTTGGTATCTAAAGCTTAAAAATGAAATGCTATTTTTAGGGCATCATTGTAAAAGCCTAGAGCAAGATTTGTTCAGCTGGATTGTTGAAGTCATGTTAGTGCTGTTAAATTTAAGCCATACAACACCAAGGCACCTGTTCTCATAGCCTTTGTCACAATCTACTGCAAGGCCGAGAAGATATAAGGATTGAGAGTAGGTGCCGATTGCTATCGTCACTCTCTGCCTATTACAGGGCAGCCAAAAACTGGACAGGTTAATTTAATTAACAGGTTAATTTGGTAGTCTTTAAGCTGCATGTATACATTATGTGTATGTGTAAATTATTATTACAAATACATTTGAGTGTAGAGAACCATGCATTATTTACGTTGTCAGGTTTAGATTAGGGTTTCTCCAATGAAGGCTTATTTTTCCATGAGATTTTTTTGTTTTCAGCTTCATACTTATGCATATTTATTTTTTGCTAATGTTTGTTTTTGCAGATAAAAGTCTGACCCTGATGTTAAGTGAGGATACAGATTATTCATGTGGATAGCTAGAACTGATCGCATAGATGGTCCCTCAGATTAACCATTTCTATATATTTTTGAGTGGCGCAGAAGGGACCTTTTGAAGTGTCTTGACTATAATGACAATGAGTAAAGATACACGGGGGGTTATTTTTAAAATCTGTATCATAACATAGTTGAACAGGGTGGGGCATGGCAATATTTTAGTTTTACTAACTTAACCAGAAAGCAGCCTTTGTAAATTCTTGATGTAGTCTGGAAAAATTAGACTTGTAGTACAGCCAAGGGAAACAGTTTTGTAAACCTAGTAAAAAGGCAAGTCTCGAGTTTTGGTGTAAAGTCCGTGTTTGGGGATGGAATATATAAAAATTAACCCTTATCTTAGATACTACCACTTTGGAGAAAAAGAGCCCCGTATTCATATGTATCCTTCAGACAGCTTGAAACCTCAAGAATGTTGGGCAACTAAAGTGTTGAAACCAGGTGCACAGATACAGCAAGCTCAAGGCACACTGATTTATTCATAACAACCCACTCATTTTAAAATACAACAATCACATCAGGCTGCCTTTTCTGTGGTATCCATACATCCTGTGTCCATACGCAATGTCAGCTCCTAACATCCGAGAAAGAGGATGTTAGTGGCGCTTATACTGTGAGCGAGAGAAAGCAGGTTCAGGAGGTGATTGGCAGTATGGTAAAAATACGTTATACAAGTAGGGTTTGCTTACTTGCTTTCTTATGTGTGGAAAAATAAAGTTTACGGGCTTTTAAAATACAATAGAGAGCCACATTGATATACTCATTAAAGAGCTGACTCCATTTATCTTCATACGCATTGACTGTGTTTGATCTCAATTCAGATCTTTGGTTGGTCTTTGTGGTTTTCTCAAGAAAATGGCATACTGCAAAATAAGTTACTATAGTGCAAAGTTTGAAATTTAGTCTTACCAACTTCGCAACCAATGAAATGTTTCTTGTGACTGAATAATTCCATTGGATGATATAGTGATCAGAATCACATTGCATACATAACCACCTTAGAATGTTATTTCTACAGTTGAAAAATACTGTTTCAGTGACAATTATATTTATCAGTTGTGTTTGAGATGAACAGCACTTTTTATCACTGAAGAATATAGTTCTGCAGTTGCGTGGGCTTCGCACACAATTGGAGAGCCGTATCATTTTTCCTCTGTAATTTTACTCCATTAAAGACAACGCAGAGTACTGTTCTTATTAGAAATGCATTTGGTTAAGAGACATGTCCTAATAACTCATGCCAGACTCATTTTACTTGCAAGAAAATATTTGCAATCTGGCACTTACATTAGAATCTTGAAACTATCATGTCTAGGCGGCACATTTTTCTGAACATGGCAATCCGGCAATTTGATATCTGACACATGTAAAAGCAGATTACAGGAAATATTTGAAAACCACGTTTGTGTTCGTTAAAATAAATCTTTCCTCAGCAGAATTGATGTATGTGGGAAAAAATAATCATACTCTGACAAGCACAATGTAAATATGAGAAAAAAAAAAATATTTTAATGAATTCATTTATATCCATAAAGTACTAATTATTAATTTTGATCAGAAGAATGTTGTGGAAGATGTGCCCATTTGAAATACAACCATACTTCTTGGTAATAAAGCACTTCTGATTAAAATGTCTTTGAAATGCCTTAAATTGAATAACTTCATATTGCAAGCCAAATTAAACTTGCTTGCCACAGATTTGTGTCTTTGATTTTTGCCTTACATTACAGAACAGAGCTAGAATAAGTGAAAAGCACAATTAAATAAAATGGAAAAGTTCCTAAATAATTTTGTTGACTACGTGCCATGCTTGCTAATTTAGTTTAGTTTAATTTAGTTTCAGATTTTCATACAATTTAGACTGTTTTCTTAATTAGTGGGATAAATTATATAAAGTGCCTCAATATGGAGAACAGCAATTAAACTTTTTTTGTAATCAGCCAAGGTTTTGTTTTAAAATGCAGAAAAATTTGATTTCGTGTTTGTTATGGTAAATTCTTGGCGGCACAGGGGCTGCTTTTTTATTACTGGTACTTCTTCAGCTATAGTTGTTTTTCATTGTTTTTCCTTTTTTACTTGCCTACAAAAACAGTGGGCAATAATTTACTGGTCTGCATTTGTAAGACTTGTCTACATCTGAATAAATATAACCCTAGAATCATTTTATGTATCACTTGCATTGTACCATGTAAGACCCCTGTGCCAGATTTTAGAACTGAATGTTATGTTGTCGTAGTATACTTTTCTTGCAGTACCTTTTCCAGCTTTCAACTTAGTGACTGTTCAATAGTTGATAACTATATTTTCTTCAGGTTATTTTATTCTTTGTCACAATACACAATTAGATTGTAGTAGAAACCAAGTTATCTAGAATCATTAATTGGAAAAAATAACCAAATTTGTGTGTAAATACCTAAAATAAATTCCTGTAAAATAAATGTAAAAAACATTTTTAGTTTTGCTACAAAACCCACCCAAGTATAATTCTGCCTCTGATAACAGTTTACATATAACAAATGTTTTGCAGTTAGTACCTAGCTGTTCAGTTTTTTGATTACCTTTTGATTGTTTTCTTTTAGTCTTAATGACTATGGCTACAATCAATCTGAATTTTGTCAAAAAACAGCTAGTTGGCATCTGAAGCTTCTTCCGTTTCTATGGTAACATACTATCGGTGGCCTGCTTTTCTATCGCATGACAAGTGTTCTTGGCGTAATTATTCGACTTGTGCATTCACCTTCGTACAAACTCGTACAGCAGAACCTTTGCTTTGTGGACAACACAAAATAATCATTAATATTGATGGAAAATTAGGCGGGGTAGGTGACTTTTTCCCATTTATACCAGCGACTACAGACAATTTGTAAATGTCTGTGAGACGGAATGATTCCAGTTTTTGTGGCAGGCGTGTATGAAAAACTAGTCAGATGACCCAACTTATTCCAGTCCAAGGTAGGCTGAAGCCTTCTTGCTTGGAGTCAGAACTACCATGAGCCACATGCAGCACCGGTTCTGAACACCCTTGCATTAGTAGTGCTAAAATCTTGTCCATGACACAAACCAAAGGAAAGCGAGAAGATTGCTTGTAAGATATTCTATAGGGAGGCACCAAATAAAATAACTATTAGTGCCAACGCAACCACCACTGCTGCCACAAGTACAGCAAGCACTGCCATCGCTGTAATATTTTCCCAGAGCAAAGATGGGCAGGCACTGCCAGATGATAGCAGCAGATCTATGTTTGGGCCAGACAAAAAGAGGTTAGGTCAACCCTTGCAGCAGATTTGAGACTTACACTGGAATAGGATATGGTCATCAACAACATCAATGACGATAATCTGGATTTAGATTATGAGCCAGAGGAGGAAGAGTCAAGTAACACATTTTCCTGTAATTTCTGTTAGATGTGGTGCTCATTTCACTCTTGAGAAGCAGCAGCAGCTGCAGAATAGCTATACCACTGTCACCATCACAAATACTCAAATACTAAAAACAAACCTTACTGAAGTGTGAGATTAGTTTGAGAGTGTGGGAGATGCAAGGTATAAATTGTGGCCTAAGGAAGTGAGCCGGGGAAACGTGTTAAGACACCTCACCAATTCTGGTATAAACCAACACCTTTGTATACACAACAGCACCGTTTTTTTCAGGGGGCAAACTGGCAGCAGTTACTCTGAAGTCTTTATTTATTTAGATATTGGAGAGGTTCAGTCCTGCACCAAGGGGCTAGGTGTGCCTATCTGCCAGTGCCTACCCAGACCACATAGTTTACTACTATTGCTACTTCTCTATCTCCTTTCTTGCTCTCGGTGGTCTCATTTTTAATGTTTTCTAATACTGGGAAATTCAGTCCAAGTAGCTGGATGTCTGTTTGCCCATGCTTGCCTTGTGCCCTGTCTCTGCTGGTGCCACTGCTCAATCTACTGCCTTACTCTGAGGGATCAATTATTTCAAATTTTTTGGATATTGAGGAAATTAAGACCTGCACCAAGTAGCTAGATGTGTATGTGTGACGGTACCTGCCCTGTGATTTGCCCTGCCTCTGTAGCTGCGGCTCAGCCTCCTTCCTTATCCTGAGGGTTATTTCTTCTTTTTTTTCTAACATTAGGGGAAATTTAGTCCTTTATAATCTGAATGTTTCTGCCTGCCAGTGACGCCCTGTACCCTGCCCTGCCACTGCACCTCAATGTCATTCCTCACTCTAGGTGATCAATTCTTGTTTTTCTTGCTTTGTCCCATACCCTGTCCTGCCCCTGCTGCAGTGGGTCACTCTCCTTTTTTTTTACTCTGGAGAATCAGTTCCTATATTATTATTATATATTTAATATTATTCTCTAATATTGGGGGAAAGGAATCAGTCTTGTTTTTGGATGTGGCTGTCTACACCCCAATGCCCCTCCTTACTCTGGGGGATCAGTTATTTTTTTCTAATATGTGAGTATTCAGTCTTGTGACTGGATGTTTCTGCCTGCCAGTGTTTACCCTGTACCATGCCCTGACCTTGCACCTCAATGTCCTTTACTTTGGGGGATTCGTTCTTGTTCTTTTTTTCTGGTTGAGAAGGGGGAGTGGATCTGACTGAGGTGCTGTGACTTAATCTCCTTCCTTACTCTAAGGGATTCATTTTTTTTCTAATTTGAGGAAAATTCCATGTCCTGTACCATGGGTCTAGAAATGGGTCAGTGTCTACTCAGGCACCCTATTGGCTCAGTGCTGCTCTTGCTAGTGACCCTGTAGTGTAAAATCTAGTCTGGTTCTCTTACTGAACCTTGAAGTGGTGCTGCTGTAGGATAAAGGTGAATTTCTGAATCAAAAAAGCATTCCGAAATTTGTCTGAGCGAATGGTAGGAAAACAAAGTTTGTTGCCCCCGAAAACTTATGCGACAACAATGAAACAAAAATTGTGTCTGTATCAATTTTGCTTTCCTTTCACAATTATTTTAAATGATTCAAAACGTATTTATATAAATAAGTGTGGGAATTCAGCAATACTAAGAGCAAAGTATCTATTCCCGCATTTGGTGTATGAAAAAACACCTTTTAAATATGTGGAAGATATCTCCTTTTGGAGACTTTGGAAGATAATCATTGCGTTGCTTTGATGACTGATGGCGAATAATGTAGCATATTGTGTTTCTTTTTGCTTTTTTGAGTAGCACAATAGATTCAACTATTTTTTCCATACTATAAAGCTTAGCTCAGGACCAGCACTACCTTAAGTGCAAAGCTGACAGTGGTCTTAGGTAATTGGCCTTTGGGGAGCAGTGCCACCTTGTGTGCACAAAAGTTCCATGGCAAAAGATTATCATGTACCACAGTCAATCTATGATAAAGTTCCCAATTGGACAATCAGTGATACTTAGTTTGGGGACAAGAGATTTTTACTGGCAATAGAGCAAAAATCATACCAGTCTTCTTGGCTGTAGATTACAACATTTGATAAGTGAAAGTGTGTATTACTTAAATGCTTGGGAGGCTCACAGCACATCCCTCTGGCAAAATGATCAGTGTGCAGTTTTAACTCTTTTCTAACACACATTTACTTTAGGAGACAGCACAGAAATGCTTTAACATGAGTACAGAATATGTTTTGTCATAGTATCAATGGCCCATATGGTTATATGTTCAAAAAAGAAGCTTCCGATAGCGATCCTAAATCCTGACAGAGACCAGAGTTGTGCTCTTGTTTTTCCCCACCTTACATGATAAAGAACATAACATAGCATGTCATCAGTCCTCTCTTACATATTTAATAAGCGTACAGTATATGCAGTAGGTCAAAAATGGTGTTGAAAGGCACTTTTCATCTGCAAGTGTGTGGGTTGAACCTGTATAATATGTAGTTCAGTCTATTAAGGAGACTTGCTTTCTGATTTAAGTATCCATTGGACCAACCAATCTGCTCTTGTAGCGGGAGCTCAATGGGGCTGGCTTGAGGTAGTTATTATGTTAATCTGAAACTACAACTCACCTGCAAAAGCCCACTTTGTGGAGGATTTACCCATCATTTTAAAACATGTGGAGTGGAGGTAGTCTGTGGGTAACTTCTGGTACTTTGGTGCTTTTAATATTTCAAATTGCTTGTGTCTCCTCCTTTCTCTTCATATTGTCCCAAGCAATGCCTAACCTTAGCAGCCTGTTCCCTGATTCACACCGTGAGCTCAGTAGGTTTCAAAAACAAACTATTAAGTTTCACCTTTTCCAATTGAGGTGAAAGTGCTGACATTTTGCGTGGCGGGGACTTAATTATCAACGCAATGCAATAAAAGCACAGAGATCTAAAACATGGATCCATATATAATTATGTATAGACCTAGGCATGTCAACTTTGATGGCTTTGGTTGTGATCATCTCCTAGTATCAATGCCAGTGCTTTTGGAATGATGCTGGTATAGGGCCTACAAAAAAGCCATTATGTGATATTTTATATTGGGATGAGCCTTAAGCTAATGCTAAACAGATTGATTCCTTACTCTGTTCAAATATCTGTAGCAGGTTATCTTAGGTATAAACAAACACCCTAGAGATCTCTCTTGTTTGCATTTTTTAGCTTAATTCTTCATATCATTGTCATTTTTTCAAATAAAATGGAACTTTAATAATTGACCCTCAGCATGAATCATAAGTGGTTTAAGGCCTTGCAGTGCTTTCCAAATCCATAGAAAATAAGACTAATTTTATTTAAAAAACATTATACCGAGATTTACTGTCATGTTCCCGAAAGATTAACACACACGCGCATATATGAAGGCGTATTGCATTTACATTTGGATCAGCTACTGTGTAGATTTTTTCTTTATAGAATACATCTGTTCTTTTTTTACTTAAGAACATTAATGAAGCTGGCACCATTTTCATTAACAATATAAAAAGCCCTAGCTGTACTGGAAAATCTTTCCTTCACAGGAAACCAAGAGACATTATTCAGATGTCTCAGCCATCCTGTTAAAAATTGAAAAATCAATGCTTGCACATGTCTACTGCATGGGGGTTGTAGGAATTGTAGTCAAATGCCGAAGGGCTGAAAGTTAGTCTAACTTGGCTTAGCAAGAACTAGTCTGAAAGCTGAAAGGATAAAGCAGTCTTTGCACTTATGGTGCCCGTTTGCACAACGACCATGTGGCTTATGGACTGATTTGGATCAAGCAGACGATGGACAGTGCTACACTGTTATGAAGCTGCAAAGAGTGTCATCTTTGACTACCATACAATAAGCTTATTACAAATATTATATTTGTTTAATAAATATTGAAATGATTATTGTGGTCACAAGAAATAAACCCTTCCAAATATTGTAGTAACTAATATATTTTATGTAAAATATGAAGCAAGGCTTTATTTACACCACCCCATGAAACATTCACCATGAACTACGTAAGCGTATCAACAAAATGATTCTGCTTTACTGGATTAGATGGAACTCATGACCTTTGTTCTTTTTTGCTACCCAACAATCTGGGACATTCTCCTCTATTATGCACTGGCCAGGAGTGGATGAGAACAATTAAAATTGCAACTGTGAGGGGAATCCATATGTATGGTTTTATTTTGAAGATATGTTGAATATAAATAAATGGTAATCCAAATTCTAGCTGGTTATTACTATTTACAAAAAACATTGTATGGGTTAATGAGTTAATACATATACACAGATAATTATAATGTCTATAATGAACAGTTTAAAAGTAAATTAAATTATTTTTTTTAATGAAAACTGTACAAACTCTAGGATATTATGCCAGGTGGCAACATAATTGTATCAAAAATATTTCTACCTTTCTTCACTCTTGGTAAGTCTGTAACTATTCAAGAAGCTGGGAAATAAATCATTTTACAATCCACAGTGGTCAGCATTTTTTAACAGCAGGTTCCCAATTCTCAGCTTTCATATTTTGATGTTCTTCCCTGCTAACAGCTTGCATGTGTTATATGCTAAAGTATTTTAAACATTTCTGAGGCCTCAAAGTAACAGAGAAATTAAGTAAGCGGGCAAACCCTTTCCATAGATTAGTTTGCTCTCAGTTAAAGCAAACTGCCTGCCAATATGCTGTGGCAGATTTTTACTTTATAAGATGTCTACTGAAGACGGCTAAATCATTTTATATAAAATATATCTCTACCAGATTACATAAAACAACCTCTGTACCTAGAAGATTATGATATCTTTCAATTCATTCTCTTAAGATTCTCTTGTGAATACCTTGTGCCTAAAAGCTTAGATACTGTCATTCTTTTTCCCTAACTTGACTGGTTATCTAATCATCCTTTTATACTTCCCATTGTTTCTTCCATTTAACTATTTGGGTGACATTGTGTGAAGCACTTTGCCCTGCGTCTTCAAAATGGTTTAACTGTTGAAAATGTTAATCAAATCAAAGAAGTAAATTAATCTTGAAAGCAAAAATTTCAGTTATTTGCCAATCCCACCCTGTCACAAATATCAGAGTGTGCACTGCCTGAGAAAATAAATATGGGAAAGTAACTGAAGAATCACTATTAAAACTGTAATTCAAATCTTTTTCTATAGCATAACAACAAAAAACCCACAAAACAGGCATTTTCCTACCTTTTTGAGGAATGAAGATATTTCGTATTGCTGAATTCCTGCTTATGACTTAAAAGAGTATGTCATCACCGACTCCTCATATTTGGGCTGCCTCTCTTTCAGCTGTGAGCGTCAACGCAACCTTGCAATCTTTGATTTGCAAGCTCTGCTCAGGAATGCCGTTTTTCCTTGAACAATGTTTATATGATAGATTTTTTACTTTTTTAAAAAACTTTTTTTTTTTATATACCCATGCTAAGTTGAATTATATTCTGGCTACCGAATGATGGTGTGTCCTCTGAATCATTTCCAGGAGAAAATCATTTCTTTGTTTCTCGGCTGTAAAGTGTTTTTTTTTTTTCTTCCTTGGGATGTGGAAAGGGAATTGGTTTTTCATACATCTGATCCCGTGTGTTAAACTAAGGAAGACTATGACATTTATTTTGGCAGCGTCGTTACACCAGGGTTGATTCAGTGTGGCTTGGAAAATGCATTCCTAAATGTTTCTAATTAATAAATCAAAATTATTTAAATATTTTGCAGAAATATGTTGAGGTTATTTTATCCACCTCTGTTTATTAGTCTGTTCCTTTTGTTTCTCTGTGCCTCCCACCCACATTTTCATTTTAAATTGTCCATGCTCATGTTTTGTGATATTTCACATCTGATACAAAAAAGGTTAATGTTTTGTTGCAACTATTTTCCTGTGTTTGGTATGGAAAACCTTTAGCAAATATCCAAGAAAATTGGACATTTCTCTTTTCAGTGAAGAATGAGATGCACATGCAGTGATCTTTGTTCTAGCTCTAGCCAGAGCCTTGTGCTACCTTACTTGTTTAGTCCCAACATAGGGAAGTTAGTCATAGGGTTAAAGTGACACCCCGGCTATCATTTGCATTAAAGTGGGGGAATTCTGCATTTGGTTCTTTGCCTGGCCCCTAGCTATTTTCCATTTCCAGGAGATGTGTTAAGCTGCATACATCTCCTTGCATGTGACATACTTACCAGCCATACATACTTCAGAGACGGTCAGACAGCACCTTAATTGCACAAGCAGGGTTACTACCCAACACCCTCAAATGTAGCAAAACACGAGATGCTCAGCAATGTGAATAAATTAGTGTAGTTTTATTTTCACACGGGTTTCAACCTCATAGGGTTTTTCTCAAGCCATACTTACCAGCCAGTTAGCCCTGGGCCAGGATGTATTCAGACCACTGTGCACATGCACAGAAAGCTCTCGTATTGATTTCAATTGAAGCACTTTCCTGACACTGATTGGCTGAGGGTTGTGGGAAGCTGCAGCTCTGCATGTGCAGATTCTCGCTATGGTAAGTATAATTTGTATTACTTTTTTTTTCTGTTTTTCCTACCATTGCGTAGATTAAGCGAAGCTGTGTGTAACACATTCATTAGTAACCTCAACTATTATAATGTGTCTTACATATTTAGTGATAGTTTACTTTACACTTTAATGTGTTGCAATGTTGCAATAAAACAAAGGTGTTTCGTTTTATGGGGTTTTTTTTGTTTGTTTCATTACATGACTTAATAAATCCTTTGCACATTAATATTATTTGCAGACCTCACCTTAGCCAGCCTGCACACTTTTGGTTTAGTAAAAACAACAAGTTTGAAAGACTTTATTTTATATGAAGTCTGTTTCATAGTTTTCATACCTTGTGTTAAATGTAAGTTTACATGTCTTGGCCTAAATAAAGTATTAAAATTGCAAATGCCAGGATTTACTTTTGCCAATATCACTTTCCAGACATATTGTCAATTATGGCTCTGTATAAATAACTGTCGCAAAAGACTTGTAACACATGCTTTCCATCAGACCCCTATCAAATCTGAAATAGAACTAGACAAGGCTGCCCACTCTCCCGTTGTTTCTGGCTTTAAACCACTAGCCATATCTATGGATACCAGCCAGGATATCCAGAGTTTTCAAATACCTCTTAACAAGAAACACAAAAGCTGATGACATACGCATGTTTTTTTGCAGGTTAGTTAAAATGCAGTTACAAAAGAAGGCAGTCAACATTTTAGATGAACATCCTACCCAAACTGTTATATCTTTTTAGAACCGTACTGGTACCCGTTTGACATTAATTGCAGCAATGTTTTCAGACCTAAACCTTATTTTTTTTCCAAAACTGTTTATTCAAGCACAGCGTATACATTAGTAAAACATTTGAGTTCAACATGAAGTAAATGTATCGACAGTCCAGAATGGAGAGATCTGATAACAGTAAAGGTAAAGTCACATCTAGTTGGTGTCGCATTGGAGTTACAGAGTATGCGGGGTCAACCCAGCCAAGGCATCATATCATGTATACAAAGAATGCGCAGTGAACTCAAAACTGCAGCGTAACTCATTGTAGAGATAAGACTAAACACTTGTGCTTTTTTTTTTGTGTGTGTTTTTGAGAAAATAACAAAAATTAACAAAGACAAGAAATGAAATGAAAAATAACAGTAAACGAAAGAGACCGAGACCAGGAGAAGTATATGCAAGTACCACGCTTCGTCCGACCAAGGGGCCAAGCAACAAAAGCCATTGTATCGCATGTAGATTATGATTCACAACATAGCGATAGAAGACAAGACATATACACCATTAGTTAGGTAGAGGTTAATACCCGCGAACAAAACCATACAGTATGCTGAAAGACCATAGTAACTTGACGTTGCAGTTTTGATGGCAGGGTGAGTATGTACGGTTCCCACATCTCATAAAATTTCTCACCACGTCCCTCCTTATCGCGTAGGACTATAGTCCATTCCAGAAACATGGCCTTAGTGACCTTATTCTTCCAATAAGATAAAGAAGGAGCTAACGGCTTTAGCCAGTGATCCAAAATAGATTTAACTGCTATCAGTATTAAGTAGTCTAGCAAGGCTATCCTGTACCTCCCCCTGATCTCTAATGAATCATAGATGCCCAGCAGAATATCAAAAGACATAGTAATGGGATCACCACCCAGTATGGTGCCTATGACACGGCCCATAGACCTCCAAAAGGCGAGAAGGTTGGGGCAGGTAAGTAAGCAGTGATCCATATCAGCCAATATCATGGCACACTTACAACAGTGGCATGGTGTATGGGGGGTAAATGTGGATATCTGTCTTGGAGATATGTAAGCTCTATGCAGCAACTTGAGTGTGGTGTCATGGAACCAAGAGGCTTGTAGGTTCTTCAGTCTACGAGTATAAGCTTGTAATAGATCACGTGTAGTGAGAGAGCTAGTATGGAGGATAGTAGACCATCTGGTGATGCCAGATGTGGAATCGGAATAATTCAGGGGATGGAAAATCGCCCTGTATAGAGTGGATATGGAGACTTTGCCTGAGTATGAGGGATTAAGAAGCAAATCCAATATATGGTTCCTTTGGGTGGGATGTATACGGCGTACGGTTTGTTGTAGATAATGTTTAGCTTGCATATACGGCCATATATGGGAAGGAGGTAAGGAGTACTTTTCCTTGAGGAAAGGAAATGTATGACAATCCCCGGAAGATGGGTTGAAAATATCTGCTAATAAGTTTATACCCTTGGCCCTCCAACTCTGAAATCTGGTGTCTGGACTCAGCCCTTGAAATTTACAGTTGCCAGTGAGAGGCAAAAAGAGCGAGTAGGCAGAGTTGCCATAGAGCGACCTACGGGCACTACGCCAGGCTTGTATAGTAGCCATTATAAGGGGATTAGAGCGACAGGAGACTGGGATGTCTCTTGTGGGAGCGTGTAAGAGATAATTTAAGCTCCACTCTAAGCAAAAGGTTTGGTCGCGTCTCCAATCAGTGTAGTGGTCAGTGTGAGAGATCCAGTCCTTCGCAAACCGGAGAAGACAAGCAATGTTGTATAATTTGATATTGGGAAGGTTTAGTCCACCATTGGACTTTTGTTGTGTCAGTTTCTGAAAGCTAATTCTGGGCCTCTTTCCTCTCCATATAAAGCGAGAGAATGCGTTGTGTATTTTCCTGATATCGCGTGGGGATATTATTAGTGGTAGCATGCTGAGGCAATAGAGGAATCTGGGAAAAATGACCATCTTGATGAGATTTACCCTTCCAACGAGATTAAGTGGAAGAGTGGTCCAAGCTTTTAAATCCGACAGAGATTTAGTAATGATGGGGAGCATATTTAAGTCAAATAAACTGGATAAGTCTGTAGAAAAAACAATTCCCAAGTATTTAATGGAAGTTCGGGCCCAACGGAAAGGCCAGGATTGCAGATCGTCGGGAGGTCTAGGTCCCGACAACCACAAGGCCTCCGATTTATCTAAATTTATCTTGAGCCCAGAAATTAGTTCAAATTGTGTCAGGTAAGACAGCAGGATAGGGATAGTAGTATAAGGATTCCCGACGAAAAGCAACATATCATCTGCAAATGCGGTCACCCTCATCTCTCGATCTCCCACCTGAATGCCTTGATAAGATGGTGACTGCAATAAAAGGCGGAGAAAAGGGTCTAGAGCCAGGTTAAAGAGGAGCGGAGATAGGGGGCAGCCCTGCCTGGTGCCTTTACCTAGAGTGAAAAGAGGGGAGTTCAAATTATTAGTCGTAATAAAAGCTTTGGGGGTGGAGTAAATGGCCTTGATGTATGCAATGAAGGGTGAACCGAAGTTTTGAAGTTGAAGGAGGGAAAAAAGATATTGCCAATTTATATTGTCGAATGCTTTTTCAGCATCCAAATTTAGTAGTAGGTGAGGGACATGTGGAGTCGATTGTGCTTTAAGAATGGCAGCTATTATGTGTCTGGCGCTTGTGACTGAGTGTCTGTTCTTTATAAATCCCTTCTGAACCGGAGAGATAATAGCGGGGAGGAAAGATGCGAGTCTGTCTGCCAGTATTTTATTCAAAACCTTGAAGTCTGAGTTTAGCAATGAGATTGGCCTATAAGAAGCCGGAGAGTAGGGGTCCCTCCCCTCCTTGTGTAAGACAATTATACGAGCTATATTGGAGTGAGGGGAAACCTCAGATGTAGTAAAAGAAGTGTTGAAAGCTAAGGTGAGTGAAGGGGTTATTTGTTCTTTCAGGATTTTATAAAATTCTGCTGGGAGACCGTCGGGACCAGGAGCCTTGCCTAGCGTGAGACCTCCTACAGCCCTATCAACTTCTGCTTGTTCTATGTCCCTATTTAGGTGGTCTTGTTGGGATTGTGTAAGAGAGGGTAGGTCTATTTGTTGCAAGAAGGAGTCTATTGAGTTTGCAGAAACAGTCTTGGAGGTGTATAGTGACTGGTAATAATCTGCAAAGGTGCGATTAATATCCCAAGAGGAAGTACTTAAGGAGCCATCCCCGAGTCTAATGGCCGGTATGGTAGATCGTGTTGTGACCGATTTCACTAATTTTGATAGGAGAGTGCCCGACTTATTCGCATGATGGAATAAATCTGCTTCTCTATATCGAATATTTAGAAGCGAAGCATTGTGTAATAAAGTGTCGTAGGCTAATTTCGCTTGTGTATAGGCAGTCGTAGAAAGAGGAGAAGGGTCTACAATGAGTCTCCTCTTCGCCTTTGATAAATTAGCACTTAATTTATTGAGATTGGTTACGGTTTCTCGTTTTTTGTTTGTAACATAGGAAATTATATGGCCCCTGAGGGTAGCTTTAGCTGCATCCCAGAAAAGAATCGGAGTGTGTTTATGTTCAACATTGTTGTCCTCATATTCTGCCCAAGCAAGTTTTAGGCTGGAGCAGAAGTCCTGGGATTTGTATAGTGAAGGGTTCATCCTCCAATTGAAGGAGGAGGGTATGGGGGGGTGGAATGTGAAAGATAACGTAATTGGAGCGTGGTCCGAAATAAGAATATCCAGTATCTGGGCCTTGTGGATGAATTGGGAGAGGGATGCTGCACATAGAATATAATCTATCCTTGTGAAAGAATTGTGTGGGTGTGAGTAGAAAGTAAAGTCTCTTTCAATGGGGTTCAGAATACGCCAGGAATCAATAAGCTGAAGTTGTTTACAAAGGCGAGAAATTGGATTATTTCGTGTTCCCGTTCTAGGATAGGTTCTTTTACTATGATCTAACTGAGGATCAGCCCATGTGTTAAAATCTCCCCCAAGTATCAAGTTGTCACTATGTAGAGGGAGAAGGGTGGCGTTGAGAGAGTTAAAAAAAGTGGCTTGCGAGTGATTGGGCGCATAAACATTACAAATTATCAACTGTTTGCCATGAACAGTGCAAAAAACCATCACATATCGACCACCCGGGTCCGCTATGATTTTTGATATGGATAAATCTAAACAGCGATGAAAAAGAATAGACACACCCCTACCCCCATCTGCTCTTGATGCACCCACTACCTTACCCACCCACCCTCGTCTAAGTTTATCATGTTCGCTCGATTCTGAACAAGTTTCTTGCAGTAAGGCGATATGAGCCCCTAGTGTACTCAAATGTTTAAGGACCTTAGTTCTCTTTACTGGGTTGGATATGCCCTGTACATTCCAAGAAACATTTTTTAAATCTTGGGAAATTGCGTTAGACCGTGAAGATGGGTGCATTGAACTATGGGATAACAGATCTGAGTCGTGATAAGTGACATTTAAGCCAAAAGACATGTAAGAACCATCGTCTCTCCCAGCGAGGAGACAATGGTATGGTACCTGCGATCACAGTTGGCAGACGTGCAGGCGAAAGTCTCTCGTATATCAAGGACGAAGCAGGACAAGGCATATATCTGACTGAGGAAGACGGTCGGAACGGGAAGGAAGACAGCTTACAGCAGCGATTCCAAGGTCTCAGACTAACAGAAGGTAACCTAAAAATTAACCAGATAAACCATAAAAACAGTAAAGACATTGGGGAAGCTAGAGAATTTAAGCGTGGAGCTGGCATACTATGTGCGCTCCAAATGGGCTTTTCGAGGACTGACGTTGGTAGATAGGGAATCGTCTGGAGTATGAAGGGAGAGTCTAGGTGTTTCGGTAGTCCAGAACAACGACGAAGCTGAGCGTCAGTGTCTATGAATCTGCGTCCATGGTCTGTAGGAAAGTCTTGGCATCCTCTGAAGATGTAAACCAATGGGCATGGTCTTTGTAGACAATCTTGAGTTTAGCGGGATATAATAAAGCAAATTTTATCTGCCTGGAGTGTAACTGGGAACAAATAGACGAAAAAGCTTTACGTTTAGATGTCACAGCAGCTGAAAAATCTTGGAAGAGAAGGAGCTTCTGGTTTTTGTACAGAAGGGCAGAAGTGGTTCTGTACCCCGCCATTATTTCTTGCTTGTCTCGATAATTGAGGACTTTGAAAATCACTGGTCTCGGTCTTTCCTGCTCCATTCGGGTAGGATGTCCAATTCTGTGTGCTCTTTCAATAGCTATTTGGAAGGCAGGTCTACTCGGGAATAGAAGAGCAGGCAACGTGTGAGATAGGAAGTCATATAGCTCCTTGCCAATCACAGATTCCGGGAGACCTATAAGGCGTAGATTATTGCGGCGGCTCCGATTTTCTAAGTCGTCTACCTTGTCCTCCAATTGTCGAATAGTATTTTGGAGGTCTCCAACGTCAGATTGGAGTTGCATCGAAGTGGATTCTTGGGTAGCGATTCTTCCTTCCGCGTCATCCAATCTGTCTATGGTTTGTTTCAGGTCTTGTCTGACAGCTTCCAAGGTGATTTGGAGTCTGTCGAATTTGCCTTCCAGTAGTGGCGATAATTTTTCTACCACTCGTTGAGCAATGGTATCCCCCCCATCGCTAGCTGTGTCAAATAGAGATTGATCTTGCGGGCCCTCTTGGCTTGTGTCCGTGGGCATGGTCCTGGATTTTTTGGAGGCTTTTTCTCTGTGTTGTTTAGCAGACATTGTCGCTGAATTAGCTAGAAATTTATCCATCCGCGTGCGGTGGGAAATGCAGAGGATATGCGTGAATTCTGGACGCAGGTGTAAGTAGAAGAATAAAAGTGTGTGTCAGTGAAAGTAGTACTCAGTCATACATTACATACTCCTTTATAAGTGATATCCTCAAGCCCATGGGGGTGGCATTAACCCATGATGTGTTGAAAGGCTGTTTGGTAACAATAGAACATGCCTCCTGGCAGCAGAGTATCAGGGGTTAAACACACAAAAAAATAAAAAAAAATAAAAAAATAAAAAAAAGGGGGGAATGATGATGTAAATGGGGACTAAAACAATAATGTACTTCAGACAGGTGCATAAAAATAGCTTGTGATATGCAAGTGAGTTGGGTGCCTGAGAATAAAACCAAATAGTTCCTGGTTGAAATCTCTTCACTCCATGGTGGTCTAGGCAGGTCATATACGTGCAGCAGGGGATGTATAGAGTAAAATTATATACTGAGCGAGTGCAGGGTATTTTTTAGTAGAATACAGCATGTGCGGTGTAGCAGACTTGGATATAGGCCGCGGTAGGCCCAAAATACTGCATCTAGCTCGTGGCAAATGCAATCCCTCTCTCTAGACACAAGAGTTTCCCCTGCTCAAAGAGGAGGAACGGCACCAGGTATAATTATGTGTTTTACCGGTGTCACGGCGTCCACGGATATTCATCTACGGTGAGAAGGCTCAGGACAAAGTAATTCTGGGCCTGACTCCTCCAGCCACTCACAGAGAGTTGACGGACCCCCGGCCGGCATCTGTCTCCATCTGCGGTGCAACGCGGTCGGTAAGTCCAAAAGAGGCAGCGTCTGATGAAGCCCGGACATTCTCCTTTCCTCCCAAGTCCTTCTTTAAGACGGCGGAGCTAGATGTCCGCGTAGAAGTGGATGATTGTCTGGGAAGGTGCAGAGCCAGAACGGCGTGCGTGTGTTCTCTATGGCTGCCGACCGGAAGTCGATATTCGACCTAAACCTTATTACTTCCAATTAAGAAAGCAACAGTAAACGCTAAAAATATCCAATGCTTACCTAAGACACATAAATAATTGGGACTACATAATAAAAGGCATTTCATGTAGTGAAGGACCTGGCCTGGGCCACAAGGTTGCGTTTTAAAGTAGATTCAATGGCCAAGTTGACATAGAAAGTTGACATTTTTATCTATGTAGGTTGTATTCTATTACACAGCATGACTTATAATCAGTATTGGTTTTATTGTTTCTTTTGTTATTGATCTATGGGATATCAGGCAAAGCAAACTTAACTGTTAGAAATGACCATTTTAGTCCTCTTGGTCTAAGAAAGTTTTATTATTTAGATATATTTGTTATTTTATGTTGGAAACACCATTCATTACATTCTAGAAAAGGGGATTCAGGGATCTGTGATATAAAACACTTTCTTAGATACATTTAAAATTTTCAAATATGTTGTTACTTGTCAAGTAACCAGCCAATAATGTTACCTTAGACCTGTGGTTTTCAAAGTATGGTTTCTGGCCCCAAATCCTTTTAGACATTTACAGTTCTTTCCAGCATCTCTCTTTCACCAGTCTGTATATTTTCTATCACTATTAATGGCAGTTTTTTGGTAGACATTTATAATGTTTTAAAAGTTGTTTATAGAATTGGCTGTAATGGAGTGGTTCGTGTAAGTATTCAGGTGTTCCAAATTATTTGTATCAACATCCTAAGGAGCTTAAAAACATTAGACAAACCAGACACAAAATTAATTTCAGACCCCAAAAAAATCCACACAAAATGATGGCTAGCTGAAAAATGGCAGGTTTGGTAGAAAGAGAACAGATGATTCTTTAAACTGACGTTGAATGGTCCAACATTTTGTAATTTACAAAAATTTTTATCAAAATAGCATGTTAAGTGTTAGTTGTCTAACAGTATGGAAATTGTAATTCTTTTGTTTTTGATCAAGTCTTCAAGGTAACAGCAAATGACTGCAAAGTTCTCCAAGATAAATTACCTTATAGAAAGGTTTTAATTCCTGTTTTAAGGAGCAATCTCATTAAAAAATATTCGAAAAGTATGTATGTAATATATATATATATATATATATATATATATATATATACACACACAAAGCATGGATTACCAGGCTACTGTTCATTGCTGTTACAACCTGGTCGGGGATTTGCCTCGCTGCAGAGGATACGATGAACTCTGTCTGTACCCTACAATGCATGAGAAATGACTGAAAAGTACTGACGTAGCTGCATAGTACAGGCAAGGCTGATCAGTACAAATAGGACTGGTTAGCACAGAAAGGACTAAGCCCTGAGAAAGATTGTAAGCTTGCAAGCAGGCACTCTCCACTTAATGCAGGGATGTCCAACCTGCGGCCCTCCATCTGCTGCAGGACTACATCTCCCATAATGCTCTTTCAGCTATGGGGCTGGCTGAGGAGTATGGGAGATGTAGTCGTGCAGCAGCTGGAGGGCCACTGGTTGGACACCCCTGACCTAATGTATCGGTTTGTCTTAGTCTGTCAATTCTAGTCTTATCATACCCAATGAATATATGTATTGTATTAAGCTCTGCGTAAATTGTTGGCACTATATAAATAAAAGATAATAATACAGGGCTGTGCACCAAGGCATACTTTTACAACACTATGTACAGTGGCCACTACAGGATGAAAGTGGAAAAAGCACCACAACTGGTATTATCCAAACAGGAGCATGGCAAGCACGGGGGAACCATGACAGTTGCTTATCTACCTCCAACAAAAACGAAATGTGAGTCTACTTGTGAAAGAGTAAAGTAGAACAAATATAGGTATATTGAGGTGGCAACAAAAAAGGAAACGAAAAGGGTAACACCGGCAGACCCCAGAAGTGGGCAGGGCAGGAGTGTGACCACCCGCCTGCCTTTTACTGAATAGCCATCTTGTGATGCTAGCCATTTTGTAGTGTTGCTATAACTAGATTTATAGTTCCCTACAGTTTATAATTTACAGAGGGAAACCTATTTTTTTCAGTACAAGTTACCTTGTTTTAGAAACTCCATTCATCTGAAACCCCTGCCGCTCCCCCCCAAAAACTGGAAATCGTTAGTGTGACAGAATGACCCTGGTCATACAAGGCCCCAAGGTAGTCAGAGATGGCTCCAGCCTGGCTGCCAAACAAAGATTGCACAGGCAGGAACTTCATTGTGTAAAGTAATCCCATTAACAGGATTGCTGCCAGGGGGAGATTCAGAAGCTAAAGGAGATTAAAGGTTGGGTTGTCTACATGTACCTGTTTATTTATCTTAATTTATGTTAATGAAGTTCTGTGGATATAGGAGTCTATGTTTTACAACAATAAACTGTTCATTCCTGCTGTACTCAATTCAAGGTAGTTGTGTTTACTTATTGGGTACACATAGCAGGGTTCCAAGGTGTGCATGCTGACTGGTGCTGGAAGTGATTCCGGGGACAACAGGATACAAGCGGGTGATCTCTGGGAGTTACTACAGCTCTCTTGGTGAACCCATTACAGTTAGTAATAAAACAATATGATTAATGGTTACTAGAGGTTTTGGACAATGTCAATTTTTTTTTTAAACAGTATGACAAAGTCTGTTTTTTTAAAGAATGCTCACACTTTTTTTTTCTTTTCCAAGTTAGTTGGGGGCCATCAGATATCCAAGTATTTTACCATATTTTGACATGTTTAGGGTGTAGATCTAAATTTGAAAACAAAAAGTTGGTCCCTCAAAACTTGCAGTATATTAAGAATGCGTTTTGCGGTAAAGTCAGATCTGGTCTGTATAGATCTGCTTCAAATGCCACAGTAACAGCAATTGCCGTAGTCTGCTGTGGCAAATAAAACAAAATAAATGTACAATAACCTCAGCTATTTGCTATTGCATGCTACAGAGTAAGAAAATGTTTTATGCAAAGCAGGTTCTGTTCTTGCTCTGTTTGACCTAAAACAAAAAGGTCTGTAGTATGTTAATGTCTACACACATTCAGCAGAGGAATCGCTTTTTTTATGGAGAAACATACAGTCCATTAAATGTCTGGATGGTAGGAACAAATGAATGCCAACAACATTTTTGAAGTTTATACTTCAGAATTTGTATGAGAACGCCTCTGCCAGGAATGCTTTGTGGTCAAAGTATCTAATATCATGTCTCCAAATGTATCCAGAATAAACTTTTACAGTATATCGAACGGTGTGAATCTTCATTTGGATAGACTTGAAACAGTTTGTCTGTATATACATGGATTCAAATCCTAGTCAATGATGTTGGCGAGGTGGTTTTAAAAAAAAAATACCGTATTTGCTCGATTATAAGACGAAGTTTTTTTCAGAGCAAATGAGGTCTGACTATTAGACTAAGATCCAGATCCCCCGCATCGCTGCAGGGGACCTGGATCCTCCTGTATGATAGCCTCAGCTGCTGCCGGCGTCTATCACCGAGCGCTGGCGAAAGTGCCGGCAGCAGCCGAGGTTGCATACGCGCGTACCTTCCTACTCCCGGGATAGCCCGCCCACTGCGGGGAAGCAGAGCCGGTTGGGGAGATTCCTCCAGAAGCAGGACCGGGACCCGAAGCAGATCCGGAAGACCTCTTCAATCTTCTGGAGAAGGCGGGGCCTAGAGGGGTCACACAGCGTCATGCCGTAATACCGTGGGAGCTGCAGCAAGCGCCTGCTGAGGCATCGCGGTGAGTGAAGTGCCTGAGAGGCATTAAATTGGTGCACTAATAGTGCTTTACTTGAGGCAGAAATACTGGTGGGCCCCTTCTGCTACATTGAATAGTATTAGGGATAACACTGCGACCATGGATAAAGCAGGAGCTCATTTTATAGAATTGGCTATATCGGGGAATGTTGGGGAAAGATGACCTATCTTTGTAAATATTGGTAAAACTCGCGACCACTGCTCCTTTTACGACACTGACAGGACTGAGAGGGCTTCTCTTTGTGTCTGTGTTGGATTAGGGACTGGGAGGGAAGCGCTATAAACATACCATTCAGAGAACGTGTCTCTTGGCCACACTGGCACAAATGTATTGTGTCTTCCAGAGCCATGATATTTCCTTAATTTGGACACCAGAGTAAAAACCCTGAAAGTGTATCCTGTAAAATTTAAGATGGAACTGTTACATGTGAGAAAAAAAAAGTTAAGCATAAAGTTGGAAGTACACATTTTTGTATTTGTTCTGTATTATTTAAAAGTTTATCTGTAATTTTTTTGTACACAGCCTGCTGTATCTTTCTTTTTTGGACTAAACTAAGTGGTTCTCCGATGATGTGAGATACCGCATGAATAGAATTGACATAGAATTGCAAAATAGGTAATACATAAAAATATGTAAATAGGCAATAGAAAGCATGCACATAAACATTCTGGTTTCAATATGCTATCATTTTTAAAATTACTAGTATTGCATAGTAGTGTTGTTAGTATTCCACTTAGTATTCAGATGATAACACACTGTAGTATCAGCGGAGGTAGTCAGTTGGAATATCCAGCTCTGTGACATGCATTTTTATATGTTATTCCTTGATAGCTCTTATGGATTGTTGTTAGCTCACTATTTAGTTAAATTATTATAATATGTAAAAGTACTTGTTAATCCATTTGAGTTGTATAGTTATTCTGTTTACACCCAAAGGCTTAATTTGCTTAAAACAGGATTTTTAGGCTTTGGCAACTATATCCAAGTGTCCAGCTGCTAAAATACTAAAAAAAAATTATGTTCTATCAATGAACAATATTACCCACCGATGGAAATAATTTCCAGTTTCTCTGGGGATTTGTCAGTAAAAGAGATTTTGTTTATCACACATGCAGAATGTTGTAATTCTCTAACAAGTTTTTTTTTGTTTTTTTAAGATTATTTTTGTTGAACTGTGGTTGAGCACAGTGACATTATTTTAATTTATTTTTTGTTATTAATTGTCATCAAATACAGTGTTTTGGTATGTTTGCATGATATTGAGCAAGGAAAAACTATTGCTCAAACTGTGGTTCCAAAAACACAATTTTTGCCCAACTCTAGAAAATCAGGCTCAGCTTTAAGAAAAGCCATACAAAAACCATGTGAGATGCTACCCAAGAACAGACAGCCACTCCATAGTCTGCCTTACGGTGTGTCCCACTTGAGAATATCTACAGAGAAAAAAATTCATCTACACATCAGGCTGGTCCCACCCAAAAGGGCAGTCCAGAACAGAAATAAGAGGCAAATTTTCTCTGCATGAGTGAACCAACAACCCCAGACCTTCATTGGCCTTGTCAGTGGGGGTACGGTTGTATCCCTCAAGGTACAAGAGAGCAAGGAAGTCCACGTTTGGACTCACCTTTACACTTGGGGTGAACCCAAAAATCAATGCCAACATTTCACAATTTCTGTCAGGATATGAAAACTTTATAAATAGATAGATAAACAAATAGATATTTTATTACATTAGATATGAAGGTAACAATTCCACTTTACATATCTGTGACACTAGATATGCCTACCATCTTTAATGTCTTGGAGATGTATGTACAATGTTTTGAACATTGTGAGCATACAAGCTGATTCAGCCTACTCAGTGTCTGCTCAATGACCCTATCTGGGTCTAATTACTATTGTTACTTATTGTCTTCAAAAATATTGTTTACTATTAAATAGTATCCACTAGTGAAAAGACCATTCTTTTATCAGAAAGTTTAAACTTTTCAATGTTTTTACAGATTGGTATTCCTTGAACCGGTCACATTTTGCGCAATGACATAATTAGCAGTGCTCATAATATTTTGAGTGTGGTCTGTAGATTTGTGTATTAGCCAAAATTATTTAAATGCACACATAACATTTATAAGTAAATGTATTAATTAATTTAATTTGTAAGTTGAATATTAATATTTTTGCATTTGTTATGTTTATTATCATTACCCTCCTAATCACTTTACATACTGCCACACCAGACCACAATCATGACTAATAATAATACATCATTGAAATATCTGTATTGATATGGGATTTTGCTTAACACTTAAACAACACAATGTAACTCGAAGTCAATCACACTTCTGTGAAATCACACTGTCCACTCAGGAAGCAACACTGATGGACAATCACATTTCACATGCTGTTGTGCAAATGGAACAGACAACAGGTGGAAATTATAGGCAATTAGCAAGATACCCCCAATTAAGGAGTGGTTCTGCAAGTGGTGACTACAGACCACTTCTCAGTTCCTATGCTTCCTGGCTGATGTTTTGGTCGCTTTTGAATGCTGGCGGTGCTGTCACTCTAGCGGTAGCATGAGACGGAGTCTACAACCCACACAAGTGGCTCAGGTAGTGCAGCTCATCCAGGATGGCACATCAATGCGAGCTGTGGCAAGAAGATTTGCTGTGTCTGTCAGCGTAGTGTCCAGAGCATGGGGGCGCTACCAGGAGACAGGCCAGTACATCAGGAGACGTGGAGGAGGCCGTAGGAGGTCAACAACCCAGCAGCAGGACCGCTACCTCCGCCTTTGTGCAAGGGGGAGCATGAGGAGCACTGACAGAGCCCTGCAAACTGACCTCCAGTAGGCCACAAATGTGCATGTGTCCACTCAAACGGTCAGAAACAGACTCCATGAGGGTGGTATGAGGGCCAGACGTCCACAGGTGGGGGTTGTGCTTACAGCCCAACACCGTGCAGGACGTTTGGCATTTGCCAGAGAACAACAGGATTGGCATATTCGCCACTGGCGCCCTGTGCTCTGTACAGATGAAAGCAAGTTCACACTGAGCACATGTGACAGACGTGACAGAGTCTGGAGATGCCGTGGAGAACATCCTGCTGCCTGCAACATCCTCCAGCATGACCGGTTTGGCGGTGGGTCAGTAATGGTGTGGGGTGGCATTTCTTTGGGGGCCGCACAGCCCTCCATGTGCTTGTCAGAGGCAGCCTGACTGCCATTATTGACCGAGATGAGATCCCCAGACCCCTTGTGATACCATATGCTGGTGCGGTTGGCCCTGGGTTCCTCCTAATGCAAGACAATGCTAGACCTCATGTGGCTGGAGTGTGTCAGCAGTTCCTGCAAGAGGAAGGCATTGATGCTATGGACTGGCCCGCCCATTCCCCAGACCTGAATCCGAGCACATCTGGGACATCATGTCTCGCTCCATCCACCAACGCCACGTTGCACCACAGACTGTCCAGGAGTTGGCGGATGCTTTAGTCCAGGTCTGGGAGGACATCCCTCAGGAGACCATCCGCAACCTCATCAGGAGCATGCCCAGGCATTGTAGGGAGGTCATACGGGCATACACACTACTGAGCCTCATTGTGACTTGTTTTAAGGACATTACATCAAAGTTGGATCAGCCTGTAGTGTGGTTTTCCATTTTGATTTTGTGTGTGACTCCGTAGCCAGACCTCCATGGGTTGATAAATTTGATTTCCATTGAGAATTTTTGTGTGATTTTGTTGTCAGCACATTCAACTATCTAAAGACGAAAGTATGTCATACGATTAGTTCATTCATTCAGATCTAGGATGTGTAATCTTAGTGTTCCCTTTATTATTTTGAGCAGTGTAGATAGATGAGTAATCTGTTAATGTCGGCACATGTTAATGTCAGACAACAGTTGCCAAAAGATAACAATTTAATTACATAGAATTCGTTTCCCAGGTGCTCAGCTAATTGTGTGGAAATTTGGCAGACTGTCAAAGCTTGAAGTTGCAACACTAATAACTAAACAAGACCCTTGGAAATGAGCTCAGAACATCTTGGGAGATGTGCTTGCTCACTGCTAGTTTTTTCCTAGTAATTTTTGTAGCCGTGCTTATAAGCATCTAATTTTGTAGCAAAGTGCATTGGTGCTACTATGTTACATTTTTCAGAGAAGCACTGATCCCATCATTAGGTGTAGTGGTTTATTGATGGTATTACCATATTTGCTCGATTATAAGACAAGGTTTTTTTCCAGAGCAAATGCTCTGAAAAATACCTCTCGTCTTATAATCGGGGTCCTCCTGCCCCCCCCCAGACCTTCCCCGGCTGTCAGAGATCAGAGTTCCCCGTGATCTCTGACAGCCGGGGAAGGTTTGCGCGATGGACGCAGACAACCCCCGCTGCTAGCCGCACCTCCTCCCGGCTACAGTGGAAGTTGTGTACGCGAATCGCGTAGAGCTCTACACGCTGCCCGGACTACGCACCGGGGACTCAGAAGCAAAGCACAGTGGCATATAGGGGGTATAAGGCATTTCTGGGGCAGAGTGGCAAGCCAGGGGGCAGATGTGCATAACTGGGGGGGGGGGGACAGGTTGGAAAAAAAGGAAATGAAAACAAAATATTTTTCTCAATCATAGCTTTTATTTAAAAAAATTGTTCACATAGTTTACGTGAATTAACATTTACTGGTAAAACTTTTTTCCTGTAGGGTCGTCTTATATTCAGGCTTTTTCTTTTTTTTCATAAATTAATATTCACATTTTGGGGGGTCGTCTTATAATCATGGTCGTCTTATAATCGAGCAAATACGGTACTCTCCATCTTTTTTTGGAATCTTCGTATTTGAAGTATTTGCACTATGCTGCAGGGGAGGGCTGGCATCTTCTGAACCAGGTGGCAGGTAAAGCTAACTGGCCTCATTAGCCCCTTGCCCCCCCCCTTAACTCATATTAGCACACATATTTACACAAACTTACACAAAATAATTACATTAACAGACACACTTGCTCTAACACACGTGTAAAAACACACATTCACACACTCCTCACAAACAATTGCACATTCATGCTTACACAATCAGTGGCGTATCTACTGAAAATAGCGCCTATGGCAAGCACTGAAATTGCGCCCCTGTCCAAATATCTAAAACCCATTTATTAGCACCTGCTGCCCATATATATATATATATATATATATAATTAGACCCTGCTGCCGATAGCAGATATAGATCAACACACAAACCCAGGTCAATTGATATTCACTTGTGATCTCAGCACTCAAGGTATATATCAAATAAATAGAATCAGACGTACAAATCCTGTATTTGCAGCTATACAATAAAAATATATGAAACGTAGCATCGCAGGTATAGATCAAATAAATGGAAACAGCATTGCAGGTATTAATCAACTGAATAAGACATATTAACCCTGTATTTGCAGGTATACATAAATAATGTATGGGAACATAGCATAGCAGATATGGATCTACAGAATAACACAAAAACCCAGCTTTGCAGGTATAGCTCAATTGGAATTCACATAAAAACTCGGCATTAAAGGTATATTTAAAAACCCCTAAATTACAGATATAGATAACAGGTTGCACACCCCAAAGCCAGCCCTGGCATCCACACTGCCCACATAGAACCTGACCAGCACCCAGATTACACACATAAGATTTGCCATCTTTGTCCCCAAATAGCCCAGCATAAGTCAACTTTGTCCCCAAACAGTCCGGCCTGTGCCATCTTTGTCCCATATACACCCTGCCTGTGCCATCTTGGTCCCCAAGGCTCAAACCTCCTGCTAGTGCCATCTTTGCCCTTCCACAATTATACATCTATGATACACAAAAACACTTTTACAGTCACTCACTAATTCACACTTTCATTCAGACAACTCACCCACACATTAACTCATGCTCTCCCTCATTCAGACAATTAATCCACACATTAACTCATGCTCTCCCTCATTCAGACAATTCATCCACACATTAACTCATGCTCTCCCTCATTCAGACAATTCATCCACACATTAACTCATGCTCTCCCTCATTCAGACAATTCATCCACACATTAACTCATGCTCTCCCACATTCAGACAATTCATCCACATATTAACTCATGCTCTCCCTCATTCAGACAATTCATCCACACATTAACTCATGCTCTCGCTCATTCAGACAATTCATCCACATATTAACTCATGCTCTCGCTCATTCAGACAATTCATCCACACATTAACTCATGCTCTCCCTCATTCAGACAATTCATCCACATATTAACTCATGTTCTCCCTCATTCAGACAACTCATGCTCTCCCTCATTCAGACAATTCATCCACACATTAACTCTCATGCTCTCGCTCATTCAGACAATTCATCCACATATTAACTCATGCTCTCCCATATTCAGAGAATTCATCCACACATTAACTCATGCTCTCCCTCATTAAGACAATTCATCCACATATTAACTCATGCCCTCTCTCATTCAGACAACTCATCCACATATTAACTCATGCTCTCCCTCATTCAGGCAACTCATCCACATATTAGCTCATGCTCTCCCTCATTCAGACAACTCATCCACATATTAACTCATGCTCTCTCTCATTCAGACAACTCATCCACATATTAACTCATGCTCTCCCTCATTCAGGCAACTCATGCTCTCCCTCATTCAGGCAACTCATCTACATATTAACTCATGCTCTTTCTCATTCAGACAACTCATTCACATATTAACTCATGCTCTCCCTCATTCAGACAATGCATTCACATATTAACTCATGCTCTCCCTCATTCACTTAATATATCCACACATTAATTCACACTCTTTACTTACATCTACCCCCTCTCCTTCCCTTATCACCACTTTCTACCCCCTCTCCTTCCCTTATGACTTTCTAACCGCTCTCCCGCCCTTATCACTTTCTAACCCCTCTTCCTCCATTATAACTTTCTAACCCCTCTCCCCCTGTAGTTCTCTCACCTTGAGGTCCAGCGACGGGAGCATGAGGCTTCTGTCTTCCTGTACTGCTGCAGTGCCCGCTGCTTCACTGCTGAGCGCCGTAATATGACATCATATTACGGCGCTCAACATGAAATGCCGGCACCGGCACGGAGGTAGAGGCCTTGTGGAGGAGAATGCTAGGCGCCCCTCTCCTCCACATCAAAAAAAAAAAGACGGTGTTTGAAAGCCGCTCACTGGCGCCCCCTTTCAAATGGCGCCAGTGGCACGAGCCATAGGTGCCATACCCTAGATACGCCTCTGTACACATCCCTCTAGCACATACACACTTGCACATACACATTCATGCTACCCCCTGTAACTTACATACAGTGAAGGAAAAAATTATTTGATCCCCTGCTGATTTTGTATGTTTGCCCACTGACAAAGACATGATTAGTCTATAATTGTATTTGAACAGTGAGAGACAGAAAGGCCTTATACCCCATATATGCCACTCTGCCTCCAGAAATGCCTTATACCCCTATATGCCACTCTGGCATATAGGGGATTAAAAGCCATATAATGGGACAGAGTGGCATATAGGGGCTATAAGGCATTTCTGGATGCAGAGTGGCATATAGGGAGTTAAAAGGCATTTCTAGAGGCAGAGTGGCATATAGGGGGTTAAACGGCAGTTCTGGAGGCAGAGTGGCATAAAGGGGGTTAAAAGGCGTATCATGGGCCACTCTGCCTCCAGAAAAGCCTTATATATAACACTCCCCACTGCTTCTGACTCCCTGGTGTCTGGTGGGGGCAGCGGGTGGAGGCCGGCGTTCATGAAATTAAAGGGACCGGTGTGCACGTACCGCGCTGAACAATGGCTGTGCCTCAGCTCTTAGTTCCAGCCCTTAGTTCCAGCCCTTTTAAGACGTGGGACGAAGTGCTGAGGCACGGCCATTGGGCGGCACGGTGCGTGCATGCCAGCCCCTTTGATTTCATTAGGCCCCAGAGGAGGCCTTCAATCCTGCTCGCAGCCGCTCAGCAGCTGTTTTGAAATTTCCTGGTATCCCGGTGGACCAGCCATGAATAAACTCTTGTTCCCTATGCATTTTTAATAATGCGATATTTGGAGTTGCTTGCTTTGTTCTGGGTGCCCCCATTCTGCACAATGTCTTCCATCTTTCCACACAGCAGGAAGTCATGCATGGACATCTCTTGCTTAGAGAGAGAAAAAAACAATGCATATCTGTCCAATTCATATCACAATTGGATTCTAATAATAATGCCACTGTCTTTTTGCAACCTGTTTAGCAACTGAGATTACTTGAGAATGCAAGGTCTTTCCAAATGGAGAAATGAGAGTAGTTTTCTAATGGTTGTTTTTATCATCTTTGCTATGGGGAAAATAGGAAGAAAATAACTACACAGTTTGTGGTATATATGTCAGATTGTATTAATTTTAGCTGGATATAATACAAAACGAATTGGATTATCATATAAGGTTATCTAGAGTTTATGAGTTAAATGTTTGGCTGGGACATAACATTCCTGTCCCAAGTTTAAATAAGGATATTGGTAGTGGAAAATGCCTTAATTCTCTGGTAGGAGCAGTTTATCAAATAAGTGGGAAATTGTTTCTATGGCAGTATTCTATCAGAAAAGTCAAGATAAACTATCCTATCTCCAATTATATGTGTGTTGATGTAATTACAACAAAACTAATCAATTAAACATTATAGATTGTTATGATGAGAGCAATTTCGCAAAAATGAAAGTATGCGATTTCCAGAATTCACAATTCAGTGTTCCAGGCGCTAGATTTTAAAAATGTTCAACAACCTAAATGCCAAAAAAAAACTCAAGCATAATGGTCTAAGTCATGTAGTTCCTGAAGAAATAGGAGATGTTGGATGCAAGTTCAAAGGCATAGAGTTTATTTTCTTAAAGTTTAAATTTGACATCCACCCTTTTCTTCTACCCTTCAAAAATATCCTGTGACTTGATATTAAGTCTTAAAATGTTTCTTATTACACAGGCATATTGTGTGAAAAATAGTTTCATTTAAGCTTCCTGCTTTATGATAAAAACCTATCCTAGGCTCAGTAATGCTGTAAATCAAGTAACTGGCAATAACTTTGGTAGATCAGAGGTTCATTAATGATTGTCTCAGGAACTGTTCGTTGTAATGAACCCGATGTTCTAAAAATCAAATAGGTTTGGCACTGAAGCATTATTATGGTAAGAAGAACAAATTGGGAAAAGGATTACATTATTTTATGTAGTCTTATAAATCTAGTAACCACAATGATAAATTAATTAATAATGCTTTAAAAAAACATCAAAAGGGTTCTAGTTTTTAGAATTGAATCAGTTTTATTTTTCTATAGCTATTAAATTATGAAGATTTAGGTTTCCTCTTGTGAATTGGTTTACTCAGCAGCAAAGTAATTGGGTATATGTAGCTCTTTGTACCCCTTTAATGCCTCTTTCTATTGTCCTTAGCAAACTTAACATTATATGTTTCTTTTCTAATGATTACGTGTGTGTGTCTGTTTCTGTTTATGTATTTGTGCGTGTATACAGTATGTGTATATAATGCACAAACCATAGTGATAAAAGTGACCATTTAAATATGACCTTATAATGATCAGTGTTTTATTTTACTGCTCTCTCCATTTTTCTCCCACCTTAGTGAACAGATTTTTTGTATTCTTTGTATGCCATTTAGTTTTTATTAAATTATATTTTGGTACTATAAACAAGGATGTCCTACGTATTCCTCACTAGGTACATTGCCTGCTTATACATGGGAGGTCGGGCTATGTAGCGATCAGTAGGACTCAAAATTAAAAACAATTAAAGAAATGTCAATAACATTAAAAATAAATAATTGGACATTGAGCAATATACAAGGGGCTTTATTTGTACTCTCCATTTTATTAAGTATAATCATAGCAATTTGCCCTTTTGTGTTAACTTGGCATTGCCTTGACACTAGAATGTTAATATTTTATACACACAGTGATTGTACTTCACTGATTGTACTTCAATGAGATATGAGTTCATTTTTGTTTGCATTGATTTCTACAATTATTTTCAATTTATTTATATTCAAATTTTTTTATTTTATACTGATATGCAAGGAGTGCATTTTTGCAGTGTGTCTAGAAGAAAAGAAAATAACAATCCAAGACTGGTTAGAACATTCAGCTCTACGAAACTGGAGTTTTATCACTGTAACAATGCCAAGGAGATTTTAAAATCTAATGCTTGGTGTGAAAGACATGTTCTTGGAGAACTCATGAGAACAATAAAAAATGCTGATATTAGGAGTCATCTGTTGGATTGATCAGTGCTGACCCAGAATAATTTGGGGAAATGTTTCTTCTATGAAGGAGCATAACTAAGGAAACCTGCTTATGGAAAACAAGAATAAAAATGTATCAGCTTTTTATTTATTTATTTTAAAATCATTTTTCACTGTTGTATTGACATGTGTAGATATAATATTCCACAAAGTGGGACACTTGCAAAAGTGTATTTTAAAAGAAAACACACAGTTGCCCTGTCACGTTTGCTAGCACCAAAAGCACTCACCGCAGGAGATCTTCAGAATAAGGAATCACCAGGAACTCAGGATGATCCCAACAGTGAGGAAGCCGCTGTGATAGCTGAAGATGGTGGATACTGAGCTGAAGCAACGAGGTGCAGAAGCAGTAGATATGGGAGCAGCCCAGGATCAGATATACGATGCCAGAAGTCAGACGAGCCAGGGGTCGGATACACAATACGGATAGTCAGCCAAGCCAGAGGTCGGATACACAATGCGGATAGTCAGCCAAGCCAGGGGTCGGATACACGATGCGGATAGTCAGCCAAGCCAGGGTCAGGTACACGATGCAGGTAGAAAGACAAGCCAGGGGTCGGTAACGATGGTCTCAGGCAGAGGTACAAAATCAGCAGGCAAGAGGGTAGTCAGGAAATCCAATGGTCAACCAAATAGTAACAAAGCAAACTTAAACTCAATACGGAGATAAGACCACAACAGGGTGCCTGTGGACAGATCTGCAGGGTTTTTGAATCTGGCGCCACTTAAAGCCACGCCCCCAACAGAGCGTCAGGGGCGTGCCCTAAGACGTCCCTCTGACTCACGGCTCCAGCCGTGAGAATTGACTGCGCCCCCAGTGGAGACCGGCGAACCGGTAAGTAAACCTCTCTGGGGATTCCTAAGGCAGCGAGCAGCTTTCATTCTGATCGCTGCCGAATCCCCAGACCTGCCATCCTGCTTCCTGCACCGGCGATCGGGTTGCAAATCGCCAGTGCAGGGAGATCGGGAACTCCGGACCCCACCGCACTTACGTGCTGACGTCCGCCCGCCGGAGACGGAGCCCGAGCTCTCCAGCTCGGGTCTCCGTGACCCGCGAGCGGATCGCCGCACACGAGGACCCGGGACCGCGACCGGACCTGGGACCGCGACCGGACCCGGGACCGCGATCCCGACATGCCCCTTATCAGTTGCTTTTTATGTGCCCTCTATTGTTGCAAATTGACTGGATTTATGTGAAAAAAGGTAATGAGAGAAGCAGATTTGCACACCTGTAATTAAAATTGTATTCATATTTGCCCTCTCCCCATTAAAAGTGTCATATCTACACATGGATTAAGTTGCAGAGATGGACCAATATCATTTGTTGAAAGTAGTTCAGGGATCTTAGTGTTTTATCTTTTGTTTTACATAAATGATTTATCAATTGATTCATCTTATTGCCCATGATAAGAGTTTATTCACTAAATCCAGTGACAGTTGTGTTTTAACTCCCTGAGTTTGAAATGAATTTTGAAGAGCAACTTTCAGAGTTCAGAGTCAAAATGGCTGAGCAGGCCCTACATAATAAATAGTTCAATCAATGAGATATGTTTCACTGATTTATGCATACTTTTTTATGGGGCAATCCAAGATGTCCTCAAACAAAAGCTTAGATGATTTTGATACTCTCCTACAAACGCCACAATTAATTACATTGTAGTGTCACTTCATTGTTTAGGTGTTATCTAAAAGGTTAACTAAGTTTATTTTTGAGTTGGTTACAACTTGATTTAACTGTTTGAGCTCCAGCCTGATGTTTAAAGATTATCAGTGATTAGCCGGCATCATCAGAAAAGGCCAGAGGAAAGTAAGACTGACACATAGCCAATAATTTTCTAGGAGGCCAGTACAAAAAGCCTTAATAGCATTGATATTAACATTGTGGAACCAATAACTTTTCTGTACAAGGTGCATGAAAGGTAACCACTTTTGATTCTTAATGTCAACCACAATTTGTATGTTTTCTAGTTCTAGATCAAGTTTTATTGTTGTCGAGTGGCAATAGCCAGTTTTGAATAGAAATAAAGAGGGACTTATTGGATCCAAAGATGTTCATTAAATGTCTTTTTCAGGACCTGATTTGGACATGGCAGTTGAATTAACTTTCTCCAAGTTGATAGATGAAGTGGCTATTATTTTAATAAGTAAAGCACCCAGAGCTAGAGATGTTATTCTAGCATGCTATTTCTAAGGGAAATGGTAATTGCTTGAAAAGTATGTCTGGAAAATGTATTAGATAAGTTGTTTCACAGCTAACGGAAAAACATAAAAGGTGGTAGGTTTATTTAGTGTTTATTTTGCAGTGGTTATTATGACCTAATCAGCATTTTTTAACAATTTCCTGTGAGCCAGTTAGCATAATTTCCTCTTTTATAATGGCAACAGTGTAGTTAAATATTTGGAAGTGGCAGCAAGAAATTCACATTAAAATTAATATGTGTGTGTCTGTGTGTGGGTATATATATATAATATATATGCCTGGGTTAACATTTCTGTGCTGGCTGTTGGACGGGCTTCCTGTTTGTAACAACTTAACAAGGACCTCAACTCTCAACAGAGTAAAAGTGCTACCTGTCGCATTATAGTAGACAGAACTTCCAGTGAGTAAGAGCACATCATAACATAATGTATATACTTAATTAAGAATAAAATAATGTTTATTGTCCCCACGTTTTTTGACAGGTGGAGGACTGTTCAAAATCCTTGAGGATCCCCAGTTTGGCAACCTTACTGGAAAGGTATAAATGATAGAACAAAATTCACACTGCATTCGGATTCCTCCTATATAAGACCCTATGTTTGCTTGTGGGTTCTTATGTTATAGCTTAGAGAATATCTTACCAAGTGTTAGGCTATTCCTTACGCTTCCTTCTTTGTTAAAAAAAACTCCTTGGTTTATCGAGCTTTGAATAAATTCAAACAGGAAAGATCTTAGACCTAAGAGACTGCCAAAAATCTAGTGGTCTCTGGGAGCGTGACAGTTGAACTAGTAGACCTTTGTGGTATGTGAAACTGTTGGAAAGAATTGCCTGCCATAGAGCCAGTGACGGCACAGCTGGAGCTGAACATGGGAGACGCTGCCAATGTGTCTGTATAACAGGGATTCACAGGGCAAGTAAGGTAGTGGTCATTTTTTGAACTCCTCTAGTAAACTGACAGTAGTTTGTTTAATTTGAACCTTTATTATATAAAATGTAGACTAAAAATTCCAGAAGATTAGTTTGTATCAATTACATTTTTAGTGTAGGGTAGGTTTGATGCATTGACTGTATTTCATGTTCATGCCTTATGTTTCTTTATGTTTTTATGTTTGTTTACTTTTAATGATTGTAAGTAGGGATGTCTGCCACTAGCACATTTACAATCTAGGTGGGGATGGAGCAATGTTTTAGTGAGAGAAGCTATTTGTTTACACACATGTTGGCAGGATTCATGCATCTCTCCTCCCCTCCTTCTTTCCTGCTTATGGCTATACTCGGAAATAAAGGAAAAGCTCTAGAGCAGATATTGAGCCCTTGATGCAAGAGCAAGCATTAGGTCTAAGCTAGGGCTACAACAACTAATCGATAATTATCCATAATGAAAATCGTTGCTAATTAGTAAAATCGATTTTATCAATTATAAGATGAGGGGTTTTTTTCTATGAATGCACCAATATATCGGTGGCCGAAATATATCGTCCGAAAAAGGCATTGTCTGCAAAATGCCAAAATATATATATATATATATATATATATATATATATATATGATAACAGCAATTACACTCCTATCAAGCCCAGGCATACCTAGATTCCAGCATGTGCTGGCTGACTTTGCTGAATAGGAGTGTGATTGCTCCTAACAGTCATATAAGTAATACAGGTGTTTGTCAGCCTGCACCGATATATCAGTGGCCGAAACACATCGGCCGAAAATAGTATTTTCGGCAAAATACCGAAATAAAAAAAAATGGCTGAAAATAATCCCTGCAGGGGCCGGACTGCTTAACTGTGTGTTGCTGTTACTGTGCGAGCAGCTTCTCTTGTACTGGCCACAGGAAGCAGGAAACCAGAGGAGTCATGTGAATTCATCTCACGTCACATGACTGCGCCATTCCTCCTCCCAGTGGGCGGGACAAGAGAAGTTCGTGCAGAGAGGCAGAGAGAGAAGCAGCAGGGCCCCAACAGAAGTCTACGAGTGAGAGATCTGCAGTGCAGGTAAGGGTGTATGAATGAGTATATGAATGAGTGTGTGTGATAGTTTGGTTGTGTAAGTGGGGGGAGGAGCATGGCACAGGGGGCTCTAAGTGATGTGCAGCATCAATACACAAGGGGGGCAGCAAGCCAGGTTTCAGCATATACTGGTTGCCTGGGCATGATATGAGTGTGATTGCTGTTAATTTTGGACAAAATTGGACCAAAAAATCAATAACAATATTAATATATATATATAATTAACAGCAATCACACTCTTATCATGCGCAGGCATGCCTAGGTTTCAGCATATACTATATATGTGATATATATATATATGTGTGTGTGTGTATATGTATGTGTGTGTGTATATATATGTGTATGTGTGTGTGTGTATATATATATATATATGTATATATATATATGTGTATGTACCATATTTGCTCGATTATAAGACGACCCTGATTATAAGACGACCCCCCAAAATCTGAATATTAACTTAGGAAAAAAAGAAAAAGCCTGAAAATAAGATGACCCTAAAGGAAAAAAGTTTTACCAGTAAATGTTAATTCATGTAAACTAATTTTTTAAATAAAAGCTATGATTGAGAAAAATATTTTTTTTGTTTTTATTTCCTTGTATTTTCCAACCTGTCCCCCAGTTACGCACATCTGCCCCCAGGCTTGCCACACCAATATGGCACTGTGGCCCATGATATGCCTTTTAACCCCCTATGTGCCACTCTGCCTCCAGAAATGCCTTATACCCCTATATCCCATTCTGGCATTTAGGGGGTTAAAATGCATATTATGGGGCAGAGTGGCATATAGGGAGGTATAAGGCATTCCAGGAGGCAGAGTGGCATTAAGGGAGTTAAAAGGCATTGTATACTCTGCCTCCAGAAATGCCTTACACCCCTATATGCCACTCTGGCATTTAGGGGGTTAAAAGGCATATTATGGGGCAGAGTGGCATATTGGGAGGTATAAGGCATTTCAGGAGGCAGAGTGCTCTATTAAATACCCCCTTAACGCCACTCTGCCTCCTGAAATGCCTTATACCTCCCTATATGCCACTCTGCCCCATAATATGCCTTTTAACCCCCTAAGTGCCAGAGTGGCATATAGGGGTATAAGGCATTCCAGAAATACCCTATGCCCCCATTTAGCACACACACACGCACACACACACTTACCAGTGCTTCCAATTTCCTGCTGTATTGCCGGGGCAGCGGGTTGACGTCTCCTTCCGCTGCAGCCGGAAGGAGGTGGAGTTGGCAGCGGGGGTTTGTCTGCGTCCGTCGCGCATACCTTCCCCGGCTGTCAGAGATCAGAGTTCCCCACACCGGTGCGGGGAACTCTGATCTCTGACAGTCGGGGAAGGTATGCGCGACAGACGCAGACAACCCCCGCTGCTAGCCACACCTCCTTCCGGCTGCAGCGGACGTTGTCTACGCGGATCGCGTAGACGTCAACCCGCTGCCCCGGCAATACAGCAGGAAGCACCGGTAAGTGTGTGTGGGGGGGTGTTAAATGGGGGGGGGGCAGGAGGATCCAGGTCCCCTGCAGCGGTGTGGGGGATCCGGATCTTAGTCTCATAATCAGACCTCTATTTGAGGTCTGATTAGAAGACGACTCCGATTAGAAGACGAGGGGTATTTTTCAGAGCATTTGCTCTGAAAAAAACCTTGTCTTATAATCGAGCAAATACGGTATATATATATATGCGTAAGTAAGTAACACCAAAATTGGACAAAAAAATTAAATAACAATATTAATATATACATGATTGTTAACAACAATCATACTCCTATCATGCCCAGGCAACCAGTACATGCTGGAACCTGGGTATGTCTGGGCAGGACTGTGATAGCTGTTAATATATTATTATTGTTATAGATTTTTTTGTACAGTTTTGTTGTGTTACTTACTTTTATTAAAAGTGTGGTTATTTTTTAAAAAAGCGAATCCTGAATTTTCTTTCACATATCCACATCCGTGAGAGCGCAGCCACTAACCTTGTGAAAAAATAATCGTTAATTGCAGCCCTAGTCTAAGCGTAGATGAGGGAAATGGGATCTGGGGCTGACTGAGAGGACTGGGACTTAATGCAAGAGACATTATTGTTATATTTATTGTCTTATATAGCACCATCAAATTCCGTAGTGCTCTACAATGGGTGGATAGGACATAAGAAGTATTATGTAACATAACAGTTTGCTTTACAGAGACAACAGTTGAGGAGGGCCCTGCTCAAACGAACTTGCAATCTAGAGGGATTTAGGGTGAATTACACAATAGGTAAAAGTGCCGTTGTTAGGGATGGACCAGCCACACTAGTGAAAGTATTGCAGGAGAGGGACTGGGGAAGGTGAGCTAAAGGAATATGGGAGGGCGTTAATGTGCAATGTTGTAAGTGTCCTTAAAGAAATGGGTCTTGAGGGATTCTTGAGACATAATGGCTTGAGGGAAAAGGAATGGAAATCTTAGGGGGTGGACAGGGATAAATGTTCTAGGGAGTAGATTCGGCACCTGGGGCAGGTCCTGTATGTGGCAAAAATATTTATTTCAGAAATTTGTAAACTGTATGTCAACTAGAAATCTAAAAAAATGTATTAACTTATAAATTAAATAAGTTTAACTAAATAACATTTAGTGAACTGATATTGGTACAACATAACTTCTATCACTATATACTGAGTCAGACATTGATGGTGGTTCAGGGTAACTCCCATGACTATACACTGAGCCAGACATTGACAGTAGTGCAGCAGCACCTCTATCACTATAAACCAAGCCAGACATTGACGTGGTAGGCCTCTGCCCCTAAAATAGCCTACCTGTCCCATTCTGCCCCTAAACACTCATTCATTCACTCTCTTGCACACCCTTAACTCTCACTGGGGCCCGTGCAGACGTCTATGCGGCATGATGGCCCCCTTTCGGTATGCTACTGTGTTATGGAGAGAGGGAAAAATACTAAGCATGAGATAGAAAAAGATTTCAGCATGGAGGGGGGGGATGGCTGGAGATGTTAACATACATCCAGCTATTTCTACTTCATCATTGTTATTATTTTTCTTCAGTCTCCACAGTAAGTGTTATCCTATAGTATTGCATGATTTAAAGGCTAATGTTCTGTTTGTGCTTAAAGGCACTGTTGTCAATCTTGTGCCTCATGGGCTACATATAGCCCTTAAATGTTTAAAAGGTCGTTTACAACTTTGCTTAATGATTGTGGTAGATTGATCTTGGGTTTCCCAGCTCCAAGGCATCCTCTGTAACCACTTGGAATGTTGAGGCGGTTACAATACTGCTAGAACCGATACAAGATATGTCACTGTAATGGCAAAGAAAAAGGAGAAATAAGAAGTCCTACTTTTCCGAACAAAATGTTTATTACTGCTCGAAGAATTGTTAATATTGGGTATAAACACCTGCCTGAGATAAAATACATACATAAATAAACCAGAACCACAAAAAAGCAAAATTATTTCCCCACAAACACAATACAGGATCATTAGATGAGGGGTAGACATATATTATGTGTTCTAATTTTATAGAAATGCAAAAGATATTGTTTCTGTAATTTAACGTGTATTTCCTATAGTGAACCTTTTACTAACAAGTAAAAAATGAAATTTGCAAGATCAAAACGTAATTTGCAATTACACTATTCAAATTATTACAAGTTCTTTATAGAACACCAGTAGATTAAATAGTGCTATTACAATAGAGAAGAGTGACAAAGGAAGTGTTTACTGTCCCTGATAGTCCCATTAATGAAGAATGCATTTTAAATTATTAACAGAAAAAAAAATTCAAGGCAGTATGCAGCTATCATATGCATAAGTCATATTGTCATTCGTGCATATGATAGTATATTAAATGGACATTAACATTAGGACACATTATTACATACTGGTTACAAAAGGAGCAGAAAGTGCTCCTTTTGTAAAGGTGCAATTAGGAAGAAGATGGGGGAATTGAGACCTTGAAGGTAGGAGAAAAGGTGGCTGTGGTAGGTTTTACAAGATTCAAAACAGTTCAGTTTAAATAGAGGAAAGTGTTGACAAATAAGCCTAATGTGCTCAGCACTAGTCATAAAATATTATATTGAGATTTCACTCATCAAAGATATGCAATGATGGACTGCCCACCAACAAACCAAGATGTTCAGCAAGTTGGTTACCTAGGCTATATGTTTAGGTGTCATGGAATTTTTTTCACCAACAGCTGACTTTTGTAATTTTCCCGTGCTGTTGCAGAGGATGATATTGAAACTGAGGCAAGCAGAGAAAACCAATATAAGTCAAAAGTCTATAAAAGTATGCAGTATTTTTTTCCTTTATGTATTTATTTGCAAATATATGGAACCTTTGGAGCATAGTGTTGTGTTTTGCACAAGATGTCTGTACCCATACCAGATTTTCATTAGGATCCCTGAAGCAGGTGCATAACTCTGTACAGACATTAAATTGCATGTGTTTTTTTTACTTTTTGGGGTGGTTCTTAAATTTGTGTAATTATATAGTTTTGTATATATGAATAATTGTTGCTTGGGATTTATTGTACTTTTATATATAAACACACCAGGTCTTAAACCAGAGTGATTTATCAGTGCTTAGTGACATGGCTGGCTGTCTTTAAAGTAGAAGACAGGACATGTTTCAAGGTATGCTGCTGTGTGTTTGAGTATGTCAAGTAAATATGGGTTACTATATTTTCGTTAGCTTCTCCGGATAGCGTTAAAATTTATTGTATAACCCTTTGAAATGGCTATTGGCAGACACACGTAAAACGTCTTCCTGTCAAAACAAAAACTGTTTGCTGTAATAGATACAAAATTGTTATTTGATGCCTGCAAAGTTCAACATTACCGCTTAAACAGACTAGAATAATTTTTTAGGAAAATAGACAAAAACATACCCGCACACAATGTTTCCATTACTTTAAGAATGGAATTTGGTGATTACGGTCTGGGAAAGGAAGATTGTGGTTTATAAATGCAGAATATGGTGCAGATAAACACTCAAATATTCAAACAAAGACATCTGTTTTTGTAACAATCTTTATTAGCTTAAAGGACCTAGAAGCTTCAGAAGCTCATTGGGAGGAGTCAGGATACCTTAAGACCCCAGGATTATAGTTTCAGCAATGTACTGACACAGACAGAGAAATCATTGATCTTGAAACAAAATGTACTATTGCAAAATAGCCTATAAAATGTTTGCTTACATCAAACATTTAGTTATATTTATTTTATTTATTTTTATTTAAGGATTATAGGAAAATAATACAAGTCTTCACTAATACACAAATGTAGTTCAATTACCCAAATACAAAAATGTTTTGTTTAACTTTTGTACTCTATACAGACCAGAGGAATATGAATAGCATCCTTCTGCCGTTGTGTTGGGAAATTCCTGCCTGCACAGTAATTTTATCTAAAAGAATATAGAACTAGTTATACCATTATTATGATATATTCATGGTTCCAGTAATCCATGTCCTTAGTCTGCTTGTATTCACCAAACTGTTTGTGGATATGACACTGTGCCCAGGCACTCAACTTCTTTGGTCGACCATGGCGAGACCTGTTCTGAGTGGGACCTGTCCTGTGAAACCGCTGTATGGTCTTCCCCACCGTGCTGCAGCTCAGTTTCAGGGTCTTGGCAATCTTCTTATAGCCTAGGCCATCTTTATGTAGAGCTACAATTCTTTTTTCCAGAGCCTCAGAGAGCTCTTTGCCATAAGGTGCCATGTTGAACTTCCAGTGACCAGTATGAGAGAGTGTGAGAGCAATTCACACCTGAGACCTTATAACACTAATGAGTCACATGACACCGGGAGGGAAAATGGCTAATTGGGCCCATTTTGGACATTTCCACTTAGGGATGTACTCACTTTTGTTGCCAAGGTTTAGACATTAATGGCTGTGTGTTGAGTTATTTTGAGGGGACAGCAAATTGATACTGTTATACAGGCAGTACACTCACTACTTTACATTGTAGCAGAGTGTCATTTCTTCAGTGTTGTCACATGAAAAGATATAATAAAATATTTACAAAAATATGAGGCGTGTACTCAATTTTGTGAGATACTGTATTATGTATACTGTCGGAGAACTTCTATACCTTAGGTTTCCAAATTATATAGATGTTTCAGATGAGTCTGTGTATCTACATGTGTTCCTACAAGGACAAAATGTGTTCCTAAAAAGATGACAAGGACATGCTCCTTCACATATACCATGGCCTGATTAGGTGATGTGATTCTGCCCCTTCTGTTGCAATAAGCTTTATAAATTTGATGTATTATGTATATGTATAATTGTATTTAGAAATACTATAATATACGAATATGAATTTTGCTAGTGCAGACATGCTTTTGTGCCACCTTTATACATACCTAAGCCCTTTTGTGCTTTCTTTCACAATCCAATTCCAGTATTAAATGTATTTTCTTGCACAATTACCCCTTCTGCATTGGTTATGTATGTGATTAAGAAGGTTTTGTGAACTCAGCAGGTAGCAATTAATCTGTAATTGTGATTAACTTACTACTTTGTAGGCATTTTAATCCAAATGCTAAAAGTTTCAGTTTTGTTACAGAGAGGGACTTAATTGTGATATTTCACAGATGTCTATAGCCATATGACTTCAATAATACTTAAAAAGGTATATATATAAAAAAGCCAGTAAAAGCTGATGTTTTTAGAATATTGATGAGTCAGGCATCAGTTCCCAAATAATCCAACTTTCAGCCAGTAATAACAAAAGTGGTTTAATATAATTACAAACGCCAAGTGCAGCATGTTATACAGGAAAAAAACACAGACAATAAGGCAGTCATTTACTAAGAGAACTGTAACTGTTAATGAGAGATGTATCCCAATTATTTTATTAGCATTACTGGTTTCAGCAGTGTGCCCTTAAACCAGGCTTAAACCACTTAGCAATTTTATAGCTATCTGAACATAAGATCAAGGTATACATGATGTGTTTGGCTTAGGTAGCATTTACAGCAACATTCTGCTATTACTACAGTACTATGGGACACCTAAATCCCGTATGCATGTTGCACCAACATAGAAAACACAACAGGTCAAAATTAAGGGTTTCCAAGAATAATCAATACCTCAGTAACAGGATATAATATCTAGATCGTTGTATGAGGCAATACCATAAAATTATATTTGGTAGGTTTTACCGAAAGCAGAAAGAATCCAAAAACGCCTATAAGGCATAATTATTGGCCAGCCACTACGTCAAAGTACCACAAGTTTGGCAAGTCCTTGAATGCACACAAGCGTGCATATAATGTGCAGCGGAAGTGCTTTATTGAAGTATCAGTGGCATGTATCTGAGGTCTGAATAAAAGATGACCTTGATTATAAGACAAGGCTGTTTTTCCAGATAATGTTTTTCTGAAAAAATACCTAGTCTTATAACCGAGCAAATATGGTATACAATATATTTAAACAGGCTATTGAATCATGAGCGTTAGGACAGCTATGTACTACTATTTCTACTATTTCAATGGACCCTATGTGTTTTTTTTCATAGTTACTCAGGTTTAAAAAAGACACAAAAAGTCCATCATGTTCAACCCTTCCAAGTATCTATATCTGTTAAAGCAGAAGGAGGCAAAAATACATGTTTATCCAATATTGTCCATACTGTAAGAGTTGAAAAAAATCCAGATTTGTTTCCTTTGATCAGTATTACCTAAAGTGAAATTGTTAGAACCAGGAATGTCTTTGTTCACTTGAAGTACATCCAATCCTGTTTAAAGTCCACCAAAACCACTACGCTTGGCAGTGTGTTACAAATCTTAACTGCCTTGACTGTTAAAATGGCTTTAAAATAAATCTTAGAGGATTCTCCCAACCCCTATGTTGTTTTCAAAGTTTTACGACTAAAAACATAATCAGACAGGTTTTTGTATTATACTCTCCAAAGACCTTCAGCACTTCTCTGCTGTTTAATCATAATACATAACTTTGTACCAAAATGTGGCCCCAGTTAGTCCATTACAAATACATTATCTCTCTATTTGCACCATTGCACATAAAATTAACAATTGACGAGCCAGGCAGGTCACAGAAAAATTTGTTGGTGACAATTGACGTGACTCCAGATGGAACATCAGGGGAGCCATACAGTTCCAACAAAATGTAAAATATATATATATATATATATATATATATATATATATAAGTTTATTTTCTATGAGCAAGTCCTAAAGTTAGCCCTATACCTTCAAAAATTCTTGCATGGAAAGAGTTTAGTGGCATTTTAAATGTCCATGGGTTGTCTAGTTTTAAAAATAAAAGTATTATTTGATAGGGTTAATCGAATTGGCTGGGTTCAAAGATGTCCCAAAAATAAGACATTGACAGACTCACCAGATTTAAAAAAAAATGCACTTACCAAAGGTGGCCTTTTACCCCCTAAACAACCCAACAAACCTATGGGTGGTATCGCTGTACTCTGGAGATGTTGCTGAACACATATTAGGGTGTTGTTTGACAGTCACACATACCAGGAGCTGTAAATTCATATGTGAAGAAAAAATGTGTTGGGGGGGGACGCAAAAACAAATTACTACCACAAAGTTTGAGAAAGGTAGTAGAATTAGTGCATGAAAAGAGTTAATATACTAGCACAGGGCTTGACAAATCTTGACATGGCGACTGAGAATTTTGTCCTGGCGCCTAGGCGTTTGTCAGCCTGTTAAATCCCCCAAAAATGCCCCTACGTCCCACAATCGTGGTGATCACGGGGGCGCTGCTGCTGTCTGCCCAGGTGTCTGGGCAGACCAGCACAGCCACCCCGAGCCTGCCCCCGAGCCAGTGATCACTCCCACAGAGTGATTCTGTAGGCTGAAAACGTGATTGCCGGCAAACCAGCAATTGCGTTTTCAGATCCCACAGACAGCTTCAGGGAAGGGGGTTGTGTGTTGATCGGGTCCCCTGCTGCCTGATCTCTCCATGAGAGCGAAAGTGCAGTGTTAACCCATTCACCGATAGCGGCATTTTAGGGGTTAATTCCCGTTTTGTACGGGGCTCTGCTGCTGGTGGTCTGCCTGGAAGCAGACCAGCAACAGCAAAAAACTAGCCCCCACAAGCCCTTTGATGACTCCTGTAGGCATGGAAGCCTACAGGAGTCATCAAAAGAGACTCCTCCCTGCAATGACTGGTCTATAGACCAGCAATTGCGTCCCAGCTGCCAGAGGCAGCTTCAGGGACAGGGGAGAGGATTCTTCGGTCTCCACATGAGTGTGGAGACCAGCCCCAACCCTGCCCTGCTGCCTGATCGCTCCATGAGAGCGACAGTGCAGCGTTAACCCCTTCAATGCCACAATTGTGTATGACACATTCGTGGCATTTAGTCCCCAAGCTTGTGGGGACTAAATATCAGTCAATGCTGTGCTCCAATGGAACACCAGCATTGAAAGAGTTAAAAAAAAAATTATCAAAAAAATAATAATTAAAAAAACAAAAAACAAAACAGCACTGACCTGAAAGTCCAGGGTCCTTCCAGGTCAAATGCTGTGAGTTTAGTAAGTGGGCTGATGATAATCAGATCACTCCTGACCAACTGTTAGTTTAAAAAAAATCCTGGCTCCTAATTTTTTTAGCTGGCGCCTAGATTAACAACAAATTTGTCAAGCCCTGTACTAGCATGAAAGCCGGAAAGCTGTTACGTTTCAAACTGCCCGATCGCGTGATCGGGCAGTTTCAAATGCCCGATCGCGCATTCCCTTCCGGGTTGCGTCACTGCTGACGTAACCCGGAAGGTCATCTGAGGACAGGATATCCCCTGCAGGCACAGACACTGCGATCTCTATGCACGTCTGTGAGGACCTGCATAGAGATCACATTGTGATCGGTGCAGGGGGATCGCGGGGAGGGGAGTGAGAAACCAAGTCTCTCACTCCCCCTCCCGTCCTGAAACAGTGAAGGAAAAAAAATAATAATAAAAAAATCATTAAAATAATAATATAAATAATAATAAAAAAAATAATAATGTGAGCTGTGATGTGACATCACTGGCATGTTTAGGAGGTCCCTAAGAGGACCTCTTACCATTATTGTGTAAAAAAAAATAATATATATATATAAAAAAATATAATAATAAAAAAAAAAAATTATTATAAAACCTTACATCCCATTGCCCTAGCATAACATCTAGCCAGTATAACCCTCCTGCCCCCGTTCACATCCCCCAAACCCGTTAAGCCATAGGCATAAAAATTATACAAAAATGTACACCTTATAGTATGCTCCCTGGTGCTAGGAAAATCTATATAAATTAGGTATTTCTGAAATTAGGACACCTGAATTGATAAACTTGGAGGGGATTTTCCATCACTTTACCTAATTTTGTGAGGATTCAGAGGGAAAATGTTAAAAAAAAAAAAATCAGTTTTTTTTTCTAATTTGCTCTAGTTTTTACTAAATTTCTCATTCTAAATTTTCAGCTAATCATCCAACTATGGTATCAAAAGAAAGCTCTATCTCTCCTTGAAAAGACAATATATAGTTTACATGGGTACACTATTCACAGGAAAAGAGAATAATCTCTGAACCGACATAACGCAAAAATGGCAAAATTGCTCTGGGCTTTGAGGTACCAAAAACCCCTGGGATTGAAGGGGTTAAAATATAATAATACTAATAATAATAATATATCAGGGAATAATCTTAAAGCTTCTGCCACACAGATCACCAGGGCTGAACATAACTATAGACTGAAATAAAACATTTTATTTACTAATGCGATACATCGCTTAACACACTCCAGATGTTTGAGCTGGAAAATAGTGTATGTATTTCCAGCCCTTTTCTAGCTACATGACTTTATTTGGGTCCATATTTCATTTTAGTTTCTCTTTTATTGTGCTTTTGACATATCTGATTACATTAATAATTGGTGATATTCTTGAGTTATTTATGCTTAAGTTGAATTTTGTTTTGTTTTTGATTCAATTAAGTTTCTTTTCAAATACATATGGTTGCAGTCAATAGGCAAATGTATAAAACGACCACTGAATTGTAATATTAGCTCTCACCTTAAAGTGACAGCAAAGCCTTTTATAAACAGAAAAATGAAAAGTATGTATTGAAAAGACAATCTGTGTTTAAGCCAAACCATGGATATCTTTAACATTGCTGGTAAACTGGATTTACCCATGGTATACCCATGAGGTTTAAACTTGCTAAAATATTTTTTTCCAAAGATCTCATTTATTTAGAATAGCTCTATGTATGTTTGGAACGTTTACAAGGCGGAGTGGCAGGTAATCCCCAAAATTGACACTACTTTCTTTAAAAAAATAAATCTTTATGGTACACTCTTTACTCACGCATATGTGCCTTTTATCACTAGTGGAAAAACAGGAAATATGCATGTATACTCAAATACCCAGTGGTCCAGTCTATCTTTTTATTATAGAGATAGGTTTGCCTATTTCTATAATGAAGAGAAAGACTGCCGAACTACATTGAAACTGTTCTTTGTTAATATCCTTATGAATTGCAGTCATGGAACGGGTAATAATTTGTTTGTATTGTATGGATTTGGGTCTATCTGTAGAAAACAGCATCACATACCCCATACTGAACTACTAAGCAGAACAGCTTGGCACCGCATTACTTCTCCAAACATGTATAAAAGAAAATTCCAGCTAGAACGTCTCTACACGGCACAGCTGCAAAGAATGACAACTTCTAAACGATAAATTAAGTAACAGCAAGAGTTTTATAAAACCTATTGCCTTTATTCCTGCATCCATAAACTTTCCCTACAAAAAGGACTCCACCTAACTATACAAACTCTACTTTGGGTAGAGGGTGGGTATACAGCAACTGGCTCATTACATTTTGCAGAATCTTCCCTCATACTTTCGCCTTTTTCCCCAGCATCTTGGATTGCAGGAAACTTGTTCGGCCAAATACATCTCCTGCTGCCTGTACCCATGTGGTACACAACCAGCCTGGTCCTGCACTTGCCCAGGGAGAATTCTATCGTATCTAATGAGGCTCACATGTCTGCATGCAAGTAAAGTGTTGTTATTGATTAGCACTTATACTATGTAAACTTTAACTGTCCCTTAACCCCTTCGTGACAAAGGCTGATTCTATTTTTTGTACCCTTCGTGACAATGGCTGTTTTATCGTTTCTGCGGTGTTTGTGTTTAGCTGTAATTTTCTCTTAACCCATTTACTAAACCCACACAAGTTATATATAGTTTTTTTCAGGACAAGAAGGGCTTTCTTCAGACACCATAATTTTTTATATATGATGTAATTTTCTATAATAAAAATAATAAAATATGACGAAAAATTGAAAAAAAAAAAAATTTCTCACTTTTATTTGAAAAATCTTTTATTCATCATAAAAAACTACTGAAAAAACCTGCTAAATAGATTCTACTATTTGTCCCGAGTTTAGAAATACCCAATGTTTTTATGTTTTTTTGCTTTCTTCTACACGTTATGGGGCAATAAGTACAAGTAGCGTTTTGCTATTTCAAAACCATTTTTCTCTGAATCTGGTAATTCTGTCTCCATGTGGTATTTGGGGCATCTTTGAAGCCAGCAAATTAAATTTACCCCACCAAACCATATATTTTTGAAAACTAGACACCCCAGGGTATTTTAGATGCTGATAGTTTAACCCTTTCCATGCACTAATCCTACCACCAACCCTTGTCAAAGTTTGTGATAGTAATTGTTTTTGCTGTTTTTTAAACATACTTTGTACTTCAGGTGTAAAATTACAGCTCCTGGTATATGTCACTGTCACACAACACGATATGTGTTCAGCAACATCTCCTGAGTACATTGATACCCCACATGCATGGGTTTGTCAGATTGTTTGGGGGCAAAAGGGCCAAATTTGGAACATGCCTCCTCAGCCGTATACCGCTGCATGGCAACAATTGCAGCAAAAATAGTAGGGAAGGAAAGAGTTAATGGCTCTAATAAAAAAAATTAAAAAAACCCTAAAAAAAAGTACAAAAAAAAATAAAAAGTAAAAAAAAATGTAAAAAAAAAGAACCCCAAAAACAATTGCCACTATGCAAGATCACTGTTTATGCAGTGATCAATGGCAATGAAGGGGTTAATATTAAATGGGTGGCTCTTATAAGAGCCTTTGGATCAATAATAATATATATTATTGAGAATACCTAAAAACACACTGATCTGTCTCTCTCCCTCACTAGAAGCAAGTGAAGGAGGGAGGCAGATCCAATACTGATCAAAGGCAATGTTTAGAAAACATTGCCTTTGATTTATCAGATCATGATCACTCTTATGAGTGATCTGACCACTAGGGGTGTTATTCACTGGATGTCCATGACATCCAGCAACACCCCCCCCCCCCGATGATGACAGCAGGCTCCGCCCCCGGCTTGATGGGCGCCGCCATCTTGAAACACCGCATGTGTTTCGAAGACGCCGGCACCGGGAAGGTAAGTTGAGCATTTAGGAAGCGATCGCGAGTCGCTTCCTTTGCTAAACAGGTGTTGCAAAGATGCCTCGATACTGAGGCATCTTAGCAACACCAGCTAAGCAAAGGAAGCGACTCGCGATCGCTTCCTAAACCCGTTTTTCGGCGGCGGGCGCCGCCATGTTTGAAAGACGTGCAGTCTTTCAAACATGTTTTTTTATTTGCTCCTAGGAGCGATCGGGGGGGCCGGGAATGTTTTTTTTGGTGTTGCTCAATGCCTCGATGTCGAGGCATTAGAGCACACCGTTTGAGTGAAAAAATCGATCACGGATCGATTTTTTCACCCGTTTAAAGACGTGCCGGTCCTGGCACGTCAATTGTCATAATCGTCACGATTTTCGGTGACGTGCCCGGACCGGCAATTGTCATCAAGGGGTTAAACTGTCTGTTGAAGAGGTTTTACCTTCCAAACTATCAAATATGTTCAATTAGCTCATGCCATTTTCAGAGTTCATTGTATCAGTCTTAAAGGTACTTCTTTATTACCGGTATATGTTGTACTACTACATTTTAAAGATGCAAGATTATAGGGCAACTTCAGCTAATTAGGTTATATCCATGAAATAGTACACATAAAGATGCATCTATGAATGATAGACATCTCAAAGGGAAGAACTTATTTCCACAAATATGACTGTAATGTTCTGAGGAGTGTGTGTGTGTGTATGTATGTATATATATATATATATATATTGTCACGGGGTCAGGTAGCAGGGGAGGATCCAACTATGCAGATATATGGACGTAGCGTAGTCCGGTCAAAAGTGCAACGGCAAACAGCGTGGTCAAAAACGTATCCGAGGTCGAGGCAGGCAGATAAAGAGGCAACACGGTATAACAGGTCCGAGGTCGAGGCAGGCAGATAAGAGGCAAAACGGTATAACAGGTCCGAGGTCGAGGCAGGCAGATCAGAATCGTAGTCAAAGAGCAGGCAAGGGTCGGTACACAAGGCAAGGTAATATCATAATGCACAGCACACCCCAAAAAGCAATAAACTTTGAACGGGTAAAGCAGATAAAACAAATGGCCTTTAAATAGGAAACCGTCTACTCACAATGAGGCCGCGGCGTGCCGTGCGCGGCGTGCGTGACGTCATCGCGGCAGTGGTCCGATCCGCGATCCCGGTGGGGGAAGGTGGTGACGCGCCTGCTCGTCCCTGGCGAGCAGGCGCAAGCCCGAGTGAGGCCGTGGAGGCAGGACTTCCCTGCCGGCGTCCGGTTGCGGCGGCGGTGAAGCCGCGACCTCGCTGCGACCGTACGGCGTCGGCGGCATTGACGGGCGCGCCGCCGGGAGCCCCTGGCGTGCGCGCCGCGGCGGCGCGCGTGACGCCCAGCCGACATCGGGTCGCGGCGGGAGCGGAGCCGCGACCCCGACGTGACCGCACGGCGCCAGCGGCAGGATGGAGGGAGCTGCCGCGAGCACGCGAGGTAAGTGCCGCGGCGGCTCCCGTGACATATATATATATATATATATATATATATATATATATATATATATATTCAAGGAAAATCTCTCACAGGACATAGTTTTTTTTTAACTATTGAAAATTGTCACAAAATATAACTGATGTTTCAACTTCACAAAGGAGATCGTTTTAATGGGACAATAAATTTTTTTTGATATTTTTGCCCTATGAGTGCATCAAGGGGAATGTATTTCTGCGACCACCATCCAGTTACATTGGTAACCTTTTGGATTGATATGATCTCAAAGACCTGTGCAATTCCACATGTTTAAACATCTTGTTGATTAAAATTAAACCATGGTTCAGAGGACTGCCCTCCACGCTTTGTTTTAAAGCCAACCAAATTAATTCCTCAATAAATACAAGCAATGTTTCATTAGTATAAAGCTGAAAAAAAGGCTTGAAGGAAACATAATATTCAGTCCCAGTGGTGTACCTAGCGGGGCGGGGGGGGGGCGGTCTGCACCGGGTGCCGCTCATCAGGGGGGTGCCAACTTGCCGTAATTACTTACAGTAATGTCCGCCGCTGGAGGAGCAAGCTCGGTTGGGGAGATCAAGGATCTCCCTTTAACCGGCTTAAAATCATTGAAGGGAGCCGGAGGTCTGTTAAAGACCTCCGTTACCGCTCCCTTGCGATGCGTGCGGCAACTGCTGCTGTGCGCCGGGGTTTGTTGTTGGATCCCGGCGCACAACACTGAAGCCGTGCCCACCGCCGTCCGTGCCCTCTGAACCGGGAGAAGACAGAAGAAGGAGATCGAAGAGGAGGAAAGGTAGGAAAGAATTCAGGGGGAGGGGGGTAGAGAGGGAGGGGGTAGAGAGTGAGAAGGGAGGGGGGAAGAAAGTATATTGGAATAAATAAACAGTGAGAATGAGTGAGAGAATAAATGAATGTGTGGATGCATTGTGAGAATGAGTGAGAGAATGGTTGAATTGTCTGAATGAGGGATAAAGTTAATGAGTTTGTGAGAATGCATTGTTAGCAATCATACTCCTATCATGCCAAGCCAGCTAGTACATGCAGGAATCTGGGAATGCCTGGGCATGATAGGAGTGTGATTGCTGTTAACAATCATATATATATATATTAATATTGTTATTTAATTTTTTTGTCCTATTTTGGTGTGTTACTTACTTTAAATAAAAGTGTGAGATTTTTTTTTTATGGTGGGGGGTCATATTCGGTTTCGGCCAAGTAAATGCTGCATTTTCGGTTTCAGTCCAGAATTTGTTTCTGTGCATCCCTACTACTAAGCCAGACAATGAAGTGGTAGGTCTACACCACATCAATGTTTGGCTTACTATATTGTGATAAGAGATATGCTGCACTATTGTCAATGTCTGGCTCAATGTATAGTGATAGGGATTACTCTGTACCACCATCAATGTCTGCCTCTGTATATAGTGATAGGTGTTATGCTGTACCACCGTCATTGTCTGCCTCAGTATATAGTGGTAGGTGTTATGCTGTACCACCGTCAATGTCTGCCTCAGTATATAGTGATAGGTGTTATGCTGTACCACCGTCAATGTCTGCCTCAGTATATAGTGATAGGTGTTATGCTGTACCACCGTCAGTGTCTACCTCAGTAGATAGTGATAGGTGTTATGCTATACCACCGTCAATGTCTGCCTCAGTATATAGTGATAGGTGTTATGCTGTGCCACCATCATTGTCTGCCTCTGTATATAGTGATAGGTGTTATGCTGTACCACCGTCATTGTTTGCCTCGGTATATAGTGATAGGTGTTATGCTGTACCACCTTCAGTGTCTGCACCAGTATATAACGATAGAAGCTATGCAGTTTTAAAGTGGGGGGGGCAAATACAGGATCCGCCCCAGGTGCCAAATACTCTAGGTACGCCCCTGAGTCCTTATAATATTTTTACTGTGATTCTGAGCGGAAATTATGGTCTATGCTATTTCTGTGGCAGGAGTAGGTGGGATAATGACAGATAAGAACTATTCAGTCCTTTTGGTCTACCCATTTTTCTTGATATACTCAGGCTTTGTTCAAATTTGTACTACATTTTCCTGGTCTATTGCGCTATGGAAATAGCTGGAACTATTGGTTGGACCATTGATTGAACAAAAATGCTTTGGCATCTGCAGAGGTCATGAAGGCATGGTCAAAATCAAATCATTGAATCCAGGACTTCACTTATCATCTATGGCATGCCTAGGTGGTAAGCTTGCAATAGCGGGTCCGCCTTCTTCTGCACCAGTCTTGCCCTACTATGTAGACAGCCATGGACAAATGTAGTATATTATGTTTTATTAATGTCTAGATATTGATGACTTCTTAACAAATAAGATTAGTACTGCAATTTGTTTTCAATATCCTCTTAATGGCTGTTGGATAGTTTTGATTTAACAGTATGTCGAAAAACCGGGGCTCATAGATATGTGGGGAAAAAAATTAAACAAATATAGTGTAATAAATCTCTGCACAAAAAATAAAGTGTGATATTAATTGCACTCACAAGTGTGTTTGGAAGTGATCGCTCATCAATAATCCAGACTCTTTTCTGTCTTGGAATTTCTGTGATGAAAATCAGAAAACGAAATAGTGCAATAAAAGTTGGTGTTTCTTTAATGAATAAAGGTAAAAAACTTACAAGCGGATGGGCATAACGGATATGTTATGAGTAAAAGCAGTGTGAGGATGTCCTTCACAGTAGCAGAAATGATGATCAGTATTTTACGCATTTTACGCATAACATATCCGTTATGCCCATCCGCTTGTAAGTTTTTTACATTTATTCATTAAAGAAACACCAACTTTTATTGCACTATTTCGTTTTCTGATTTTCATCACAGAAATTCCAAGACAGAAAAGAGTCTGGATTATTGATGAGCGATCACTTCCAAACACACTTGTGAGTGCAATTAATATCACACTTTATTTTTTGTGCAGAGATTTATTACACTATATTTGTTTAATTTTTTTCCCCACATATCTATGCGCCCCGGTTTTTCGACATACTGTTTCTAACAACACTTGTGAGGAGTGTTAATTTCGGGAGCAGCAAGATTTGTAGGGTAATTATATATATTTTTTACGATTCACCCATTTGTGGAGGTGTTCCCATTTCTTTCTAGTTTTGATTTAAGCCTGGCTTCATCTAGACAATGAAAATAGCTTCCCCCGTGGATGTTTTTGTCATAAAAGCAATAATCTAGTTCCAGAGATTACAAACACATACATATTTGAACATCAGTCTAAATGTCTACCATTCGTTTTTTCAGAAAACTGTGGGACGTATTTTCCAGCTGTTAAAAGGGATCCAAGCAAATATTTAAAGCCTTGCCCGGAATCTGTAAAAAACTGGATAAGGAGCTTGAAAAATGCCGGAAAAGTCCTTTTATTAATTACTAGTTCACACAGTGACTACTGTAGACTGTTGTGTGAACACATCATCGGGTGAGTACCTTCTAATGCTGTTGTTATGTTTTTTTGGCTATTATTGTGTTGGATTGTTAATTCATTAGGTGGTTAAAAAGCCAAATTGTATTCAACTGTATATGTATAAAATGAATAACTTACATAAACTAAATTTTATTATAAATGAACATTGAACTATACAAAAACATTATATGTAATGGTAGCTTTGAAGGTGAATATGAATGAGAATTATTTCGTATTAAATGAGAAATGATTATGAGAAAAATTACTTGCATATTACCAAAAATATGAAGTCAATGTTATTAAATGTTAATACATTGATACTTCTATTGGCCTATACCTGAACATCACCTTAAATATAGATCTTTTCTGTCCTAATTTATTGGTTTTGTTGTCACCTTTTCTATAGTGTTTTGGAAAATGTTGATGACGATAATAATTTGCTAAAGGAGTAAATATAGTAAAATACTTGCTTGAAATTGATTATGTTGCTTATGTGGTGATATTGATTGTAAGAACTTGCAATTTCATGAAGAACCAGTAGATGTCAAAGTTGCACCAGTTGCTACCTCCCTTTTTCAACATAGCCAGGGAGTCAGAGAGCATTTTTAATAAAGTGTTAAGTGAGCGCCTAATTTATAGTATTTATAAAGTCATCTAGTATCTGCAAGATCTGTAGTACAAAACCTAATTCCGCTGTTGCTATCAATAAACACATGTATCTACATCTTATGAAAATTGTTATATTTTTGGTTGCTTTCTTTTTTTAAAGTGACACATCCAGACCCCACTGCCAACATGTTTGAACAGAACTGTTTAGAAATGCCATATCAGTCATTTTTCCTTATACAGTTTTCACTGTTATCTGTCACTTGTAAAGATGCATACTATAACGGAAGATCTCTTAGGAACAGCAATGATATATATTATGCGGCCAAAGTTAAATGCCCAAGGTGCAGACTGATATTTTTAACGCATTTGTAAAGAACTATTTTAATGTAACTGAAATATGCTGCACAATAAATAATATTAATTCCTAAATGCCAGTCATCATAATGATTAAGTAATAACCCTTTATTGATGGCATGGTATCTTTGCATTTATTTCCTTCCTATAATCTGTTAATATAGACAGTACTCTGCTGCCATCTGCTGAAAACAACCATGTAGTATCATTCTCACCTAAAATAGGGATTTACTGGTTTATCCTACTTGTTTTGTAATCTCTCAAAACACTGAAGCTTTTAATAATACTATACTTTCATAATTGTTATTCCATACCTTTCATAATAAGGCTCATAGTGACTGTAGCTTTTATTAATCTGTGCACTGTGCTCTCTATTTTCCAGTACTTCAAATTAGTTCTTAAAATGGAATTTCAGGCTCATCATATAGTCTGTTAGAAATGTTTTCCCTAATGTTTGAGCAGTCCGGTACTGTTGGGACAGTTATGGAATGATCTTGATTATTATCTGTGCACGTCTATGCCATGCAGGAAATACATGAAAATGAATGATATCATAATGTATTTTCCAAGTTTAAATTTTTTTAAAAAAAATAATTTATTTCAATTTTAACCTCTTGAGGACCAATGCCGTGCCTGGTATGGTTATTGCCCTATAACTTACAAGACATAATGAATTGGGTGTTTTTAAACTCAGGACAAATATTAGAATCTGTTTAGTAGGCCTTATCATTAGCTGTTGTAGATGAGTAAAAGATTTTTAAAATAAGAGTCACAAAAAGGTTTTTTTAATGTTGATATGATCAAAATAATGTAATCCAAGCCACTGTTCTGAAAACAAACGGGAAAAAAATTATATAACTTGTGTGAGTACACTAAATGAGAGAGAAGAAAATGACAGCTAACAGCAACGGCTGCAAACATTTTAAAACAGCCTCTGTCACAAATGGTATTCTGTAGCGCTGTACAGTGTGTAGACAGGACATGACAAAGTAGTATATAACATAACAATAAGACTTACAGAAATAGGTGAGCTCAAACGAGTTTACAATCTAGAGGGTGTTAGGGTATATTACGCAAGAAGTAAAAGTGCCACTGTTAGGGACCACGCTAATACAGGTATTGCAGGGGAGGGACTAGGAAAGGTGAGCTAAGGAATATGGAAGGAAGGATGTTAACACGTAAGTTTGTATGCGTCCTTAAAGAAGTGGGTCTTGAAGGACGGAAGGCAGAGAGAAAAACTGATAATCTGGGGGAGGGCATTACAGAGGATAGGGGAAGCCCTCGGAAAATCTTGCAAGCATGCATGAGAGCTAGAAGTCCAAGAGGACAGTCGAGATCATCGGATGAGCAAAGAGACTGGTTAGGAGAGTATTTAGAGATAAGTGATATAAGTAGGGGAGCCACTATGAAGAGCTTTGAACGTAAGGATTTTGAAATGAGTTCTGAAGCGCACAGGCAGCCAGTGAAGAGACTGACAGAGGGGATGATTGTTAGTAAGACAGGGTTACAATAGTTAAGGTGGGAGATAATGAGGGCATGGACGAGAACCTTAGTGGCATCTTGTGTTAGCAAGGGATAAGTACGGGTAATGTTTTTAAGACAGATTGGATGTAGAGGTTGTGTAAGAGGTCAGAGTTAAGGGTGACACCAAGGCAAGGAGCGTGAGGGGACGCGGAGATGATTGCACCATTGCATCTTGACGCTGTTGATGGAAAGTTAACATTAAAGGAAGCGAAGAGGAGATGTTTGGTTTTGGAAAGATTGAGTTTTAGGAAACATGCAGACATCCAGTTAGAGACAAAGGCAATGCAGGTAGTCACATAATCTAAGAGGAAAGAAGGGAGAGATCAGGAGAGGATACGTAGATATGGGTGTCAACTGGCATCCAGGTGGTATTGAAGACCAAAGATTGAGGTAAGTTTGCCAAGTGAGGTATTGTAAGTTGTGAACAGGAGGAGTCCTAAAACTGAGCCTTGGGGAATCCTGACTGAGAGAGGAAGGGGACGTGAATTGTTACTGGAGAGGAAGACACTGAAGGTACATTGAGAAAGGTAGGATGAGAACAGAGTAATGGAGACCAAGATTGTGATACAGTGATACCACCCATGCATTGGGTTTGCCTGGCTGTTTTGGGGCAAAAAGGCCACACTTTGGGCATGCACATTTTTCAATGTTGAACATTGAGGCATTACACCCACACCGTTTGGGTGCAGAAAGCGAACGTAGATTGCTTTCTTCACCGGTTTGAAGTCATGACGGTCCTGGCAGGTCAGTTGTCGTAAACGGTTTGTTTTCACGTGACATGCCTGGACCGTCAATTGTCATCAAAGGGGTTCTATACGCGTAGAACAGTTTTATATAAATTAATTTACTTCATTAGATTTTTAATATAATAGAATTTAGTTTTAGTTTTATTTAGTATTAATACTTAATATGTATTATATATTATAAATGTGTATGGGATGCTAGTAATGTCACAAAAAGGACAAGCACCTACATGAGTTTGTTGGAGATCTATTTCCAAAACCATAGGCATTAATATGGACTCTGGAAAGGCTTTGCACAATATTTTGAGGTATGCCTGCGGGACTTTGTTCCCATTCAACCAAAAGAGCAATTTATGAGGTTAGGTACTAGTACTTAGGCACTAAAGTACAGGAATGCCTCGCTTTCAATGTACATTCCAGCTAATTCTAAAGATGTTCATTGGAGTCAAGATCAGGGATCTGTGCAGGAAACTTGAGGTCATCCATACCAAACTCCTTCAAACCTGTCAGGGTTCTCACCCTTACCCCACACCACTACTGGCTTCTCTGCTCAGTACAGGTAAACCTTAGCTGATGACTAACAAGCAGCCTCTCCCCTCTCTCCATGGTTACCTTTTAATCAGCCAGCCCCTTCCTTCTTGTGCTCTGGCTATTTAGCTGCTAAGCCTCAGTACCTATCTGCCTTTCCATGGTCTCTGACTGTTTTCTGCCTTCTCCATTAGTCTGCAGTTTTTCTGTGCATGATCCTTGCCTGGCCGAGTTCCCTTCTCCGGTTCCTGATCCTGATTATGTTCTTGACCACACTGACTTAAGTGTCAGTGTGGTCAAGAGGTTAAAGGTGATTTAACTGCATACATTGCCTCATTCTGATTTGGCCTTCCCCAAACTGGTGCCACAAAGTTGGAAACATACAATTGTCTAAAATGTCTTTGTATACTGTAGCATTACCCTCCATCAGACTTCCAGATAGTGAAGCATGATTCATCACTCCAGGTAACACATTTCTACTGCTCTAGAGTTCATTGGAGGTATGCTTTATATCACTCCATCTGAAACTTGCCATTGTGCATAGTGATCTTCAGAGACAATTGTCTTTACCTTTACCTCATGTATGAAGTAACGTGTTATATTTATTGTATATATTGCATACACATCATCTCTGTTTACATCTTAGGTGCCTAGTTATAGATACAGATTGCTTTATACTAAGAGACCAAGTAAATAAATAATTTCCTAGATATTATAACATTATAAAATAAGTATTAGGCTAGGTTTCCACTTGGGTTTTTGTCCTGCGTTATTTTCTTGATGAAAAACGCCAGGAAAAACGCCAAGAAAACTGCCACTGCATTTACCTGCGTTTTGGCGTTTTTTCTGGAGTTTTTTCTGGCGTTTTAGCCTTTCTGTGGAAATTGCTTTTTTGACCTTAGGCAGTTTTTCCAGCCTTTACACGTTAGAATTGTCACCCAGCTAAAAGGGATTAGGATAAATGGCAAGTATCTGCCCCCTCCTGATGTCATTTCCTTGGTAGAGTTCTACTTAAACACACCCCGGCAGACCCTTTTGTCTCTTTTCTGTGGTTTGTAAGGCATGCTTTATTCCGAATGTCTGCTCCTCTAGGAACATTGGCCCCAAATGATGGTGCAAATTGTTTGCTGTTGCTTTTGGCACGCAGGATCCAGTTGGGTATGTTTGTTTGTAATGGCATGTTTGTTCCAAATGGTGTAAAATTCAATATGAACTTTGTTTTTTTGTGAAACTGTTTGTTTCCAGCCTATTTCTCATAGGACACACAGATACTGGGTCCATCCTCCGCATTGTAACTGTGGAAAAAAACGCCACAAAAAACGCCAAGGCAAAACCCACACGGCTTTTTCATGGCGTTTTTTCTCTCCCATAGACTTCTATTGGAGAAAAACGCCAAGATTTCCTTGCAAAAAACGCCAGAGTGTCAACATGCTGCGATTTTGAAAAACTGCCACAGAGCCCAAAAAAGCAGAAAAACGCCAAACAGAAAAACGCCAAGTGGATATGGCATTGTTCACTAAAAAAAAACGCTGTGTGGCTGAATTGGCGTTATTATGGGCATTTTTAGCAAAAAAAACCCAAGTGGAAACCTAGCCTCAGTGATGTTTGTTTGTTTTTCCTGATGTCCTATGTAAGCAACATTATACAAATAAGCTTTTTGTTTCTATTTCAACTCAGAGCAGTAGGAAGCTTGTTGGTACAACCAGTTCATGGTGGATGAATATTTACTCTCAGTTGAAAATGATGTAATTTGTGTCTTTCTTGATATTCCAGGAAGGACTTTGAAGAGATGTTTGACATTATAATAACTAATGCCTTGAAGCCTGGATTTTTTTCTCTCACTCCACAACAAAGGCCTTTCTGGACTCTCGGTAAGCTTTGCAGAAAAATAATTAACTATAACTCAAATTGTAATAAGTTAGAGGATGACCTTATGATGCTTAAATATGTCAATATTATTAATAATTATTAATAATATGTCAACCATGTAAGTCAATAATATTAAAATAGTTAAAAAAAAAAAAATGGCAACATGTAAAGAAAAATTCCCACGGAACCTTCCAGTTCCAAAAAATATTTTAAAAAAAAGGCAAAAAAAAATTAAAATTAAAAATAAATTATATATATATATATATATATATATATATATATAAAATATTTTATAAAATTAGCTCTTCATTTTCTCACATGGCAAGAGTTAAAATACTGGCATGTTAAATGCCCATGGGGTATCTACTTGAATGATTTGATGGGGTAAATTAAATTGTCCGGGTTCAACAATGTCCCAGTTAACATGACCACATGTCTACTTTCTAATTGTAAAAATGCACACGTCACAAATGTAGCCCTTTTGCCCCAAAACAGCCAGGCAAACCCATGGCTGATATCACTGAACACATAAATCAGAAGATAAAAATTCATACACAAAATAAAATGTGTGTGAAAAACAAACGCAAAAAAAATAACTATCACAAAGTTTGACAAAGACTGGTGGTAGAATTAGTGCATGGAAAGAGTTAAAATACTAGCATTTGAAATACCCTGGGGTTAAATCAGCCATTGTCACGAAGGGGTTAAAATTTTTGCTGTACTCGTATTTAGCTGTAATTTTCTTGTTTCTCGTTCATTGTATCCACACACATTATATATATATATATATATAAATATATATATATATATATAAATATATATATATATATATATATAAATATATAGTGAAGAACTTCGCCTGTATTTGAACTACCTTTTACTCATTTACAAAAGCTAAAAAAAACCCCTGCTAAATAGATTCTATTTGTCCTAAGTTTAGAAATATACATGTTTTTATGTTTTTTTTTTCAAGTTATAGGGCCATAAGTACAAGTAGTGTTTTGCTATTTCAAAACCATTTTTTCAAATCTGGTAAACATTTCCCCAAGTCCTATTTGGGACATCTTTCAACTCGGCCAATTTAATTTACCGTACCATTACCATCAGAGCCGGCCTTAGGCGTTGTGGCGCCCTGTGCGGACTACTCCACCGGAATAGTCCAGCGCTCAACATGAGATGCCGGCACCGCGACGGAGTCCCGGAGAGTAAGGGGCGCCGAGCGGGTGCTGAGAACTTCACGAGCAACCGCTCGGCGCCCCTGCCCGAGACTTAGATTAATGTATCGGGGTTTTTTTTAAACTTTATTTAACATGAATGATGTTAAATAAAGTTTAAAAAAACAAAAACAAAAAAAAACGATGTTTCAAGTTAAGTCGCGGGCAGGCGCCCCTGCTACCATGGCGCCCTGTGCGGTCCCACAGGTCGCACACCCCTAAGGCCGGCCCTGATTACCATGACCAAACCATACATTTTATTTTTTTTTAACTAGACACCCCATAGAAATGTTAGTATTTTTTTTATATTTTTGGACTATTTTTTTATCATTTCACATTTCATTGCCACTGGCTTGTTTCCCTGATGGTGACATCACTGCATAATTATTTTTAAATGTTACCATATTTTTTCAATTTTTCTACTCACATTGTGATTAGAAAGCTGGAGAGCCCAGAGTTCTCGCAATGACGCTTGTGACCGCTCTCCGGAGCAGTCACAGTGCAACCTGTGTTGGACCACATGCACCTGCATATAATCACAAGTACATTATTGTTTATTAACATATACATTCCTTAATGATTATTAGCATTTGAAGACATGCAACTGTGGTCGTGTTATCTGTCTTTTTAATGATTACTTTTATTCAAAGGGACCAATTGACAGAACTGGTTGCAACTTCTGGGCAAGTTAACCTGAAGAGTTAATATGATTTTCTATTAGTGGATGAGGACTTTTTTATGTGGATGAAGGCGGATATAAAATAGATTATTTTTCGTAAATTTGGCACAATTAACTTTGGTCATATCTCTAATAGGCTGCAAGTTAAATAACTAGCACTCACAATTTGGGTATTCTCTTCACATCTTCAACAGTGTTTGTGTGGAGCTAAAAGCCGCACTGCTAAGGTCATCCCTAGGTGAGCAAAGAGGAAGCCAATCAGTTCCTAAAAACACTCCCCCCACCCTCCCGGAAACAATAAAGGAAACATGAAAAGTAACAAAAGTGCAGTGGTTGTAAATATATTTCTCTGTAGCATCTAATCTTTGTACATTACCATTGCATTGTAAAGGGTGTTGCTGAGTAAATAATAAGAACCTTCCCGCACCACTGTTGTGTCATTTCAGTGGGTTGGCTGCTTCTTCCACGGAAGTCCCTACCCTGTGCCAGTAATCCTTGTACATCGTCTATCTTTTTTAAGGCCATACAATCTTTTCCACAAGGTCAGAGCTACTCTGTATGTGTTTTCCACAGGTTTTCTAGTGTACACTTTGTCTATGATTTCTGGAATTTCTCAATAAAAATACTTAATTCTATAGAGGCGTAGGCTTGTAACATTTTTATTATTATTTAAGAGTGCACTGGTGTAGGTCACCAATCTACTGTATGGATATTTCTATTTAAAATGTAATTTTTATGTATGTACATTTTATATTCATACCTACGAGTATAGGTTAAGGGAACTTATTGGAGGTCACAATGCCCAAGGCCCCATTAATGTTAAAGATGGTCCTGCATACAACATGGCTGCAAACTCCTAGAGTACAAACATACATGTTTACCGATGGTGTATATACTCATATATATAAATTTCATGTAAAACAGTGAATTCTAATCATAATATGGCAAGCTCGGTGATATAAAACAATGGAACAAACAGTGGGTGGCATTTTGCAGTAGGATAACTGTGCTTCTAACATAGTTTTCATCTTCAGAACCTGCACATAAATTTATTTAATTATTTTTAATTTCCTAAAAAGACATGTTCCTTTGATTTACACCTTATGTTGCCTGCAAGGTGCCTGTTCAATTTTATTGGTTTATTGATTTAATTCAGTGTGAAGTAGAATATGATTTTAAACTAAAGATTGTTTATAAAGAACAGTTTTGATGTTAAGCTTGAAAGTGGTTTTATAACAACCAATAAAATGTTCCTGCTTAATGGGCCATTATCTTAGGTGTGATGGCAAGATAAGACCTCTTGAAAACTTGCTCTAGAGTTGCTCTTTATAAGCCTTTCATTAAGTTAAGCGGTTAAGAGTTAAGCAGCAGGTTAAATAGCCATATTTCACCTTCAGCACATTTTTTTATTATTTAATCAATTTTTACTGACTTTATCTGCATAAACCACAGTAGGGACAAGGATACGGAAACACTGTCTGGCGCAGGCTCATCTTAATTAAGATAATCAACACTCATGAACTCTGTATACCCCTAACAAAATGTAACACTGGCGAGAGTACAACCAGGCTATACTGTAAATGAAATATGAATACTATGTGTCACATGGAAAGCGGGGTTGGAAAAAATGGATAGGTTAAAGAAAGGGAGGACTGGGAAGGGGAGAGGGGTACCAAGACCCAAGAACACTTTTCAGAATGCGACCAAGTCAGATCTATTATGTGTGTAACAAATTTCTCGTCTAGGGATCTCCAATAAATTCCACCCAATAGAACCAGGTTCTGTGAAAACTCTGTTTCGTACTCTGTTTTCAAAACGAGTTGCCCGGGTGTTTTTGACCCTCAAAATCCATTTCTAGTATGACGGGAAAGACAGCTTCCCCCAATGGAGTGGTATCAGGGCTTTGGCTTTGTTCAAGAGACACTTAAAAAGCAGAAGCAGTGAGCCAGGCAGGAAGGAAGAAAGGTGTTCCATAAAACTTTGCCAACTATTTGGTCCAGAAGGAAACCAGGAGCGGACACTCTTACCACCTGGGGAAACTCCACACCTCCAAAAGGAGTCCGGGCGATCTGGAAACATTTTGTGGATCCCCAAGGGTGTATAATACCAGTTCAAGAGCAACTTATATGACATCTCTTGGATTTTATCGCTCAAGAAGCATTTGTGGGTCAGGACAAAGATGTTTAGCCATTGAGCCTTAGGGAGAGTTGCATGGCATTTTCCCCTTTGCTTACAAACTCTGATGTACTACTGGCTAGTAATAACTGGTAGATAATGGAAATCCCATGTAAAGGCAGAGAATCACATGCCCCAAGCTCCTCGAACTGTGTCAAAGGTCTTAATAGGTTGTGCTTCTGTGGTATGGATGAAATAAAGCTCCCCACCTGAAAATAGTGAAACAGAAATGGTGTTCTGTCTGATAGGAGTGTTGTACCTCCCTGGCTTGGTGTCAGGGTTGAGGTTTAAAGGTGTCAGGAGTGATTGGTAAGTAGTCAATTTTATATTTTCGTTGTGTCCTTATGGACAGAGAAGGTGGTAGGGACCAGAGGGTCATCTCTAGTCAGAGCTCCTGGGAGAAGGCTAATAGAGATTGTATGAGCATGGGCTTCAACATCAATCCATAACTTATGGGAAGGATGGAGGGTCCACTCCAAAATTCTAAGGAGATGGCACACGTGGTAGTATGATTTCAGGCACGGTAGAACCATCCCTAGACCTTGGCTGCACCAGTAGGTACCTCCTGATTTGAGGAATGGGTAGGTCCCTCCTGACACCTACAGTCCCCCAAATGCTTGGGTCATGCTGAATTGACTCTAGGATGGGTTCAAGAGAAAGAACAAAGAGCAGTGGAGAAAGTGGATAACCCTGCCTCGTACCATTAGAAATATTGAAGACCTGAGAGAGTGCACAGTTGACTCAGGCCCAGGGCCAGTAGTACAGGGAAGCAATCCAGGGCAAAGCCCGCCTACAGAAAATGTAGTCCATAAATCCCTATGTCATCAAAATATAGGTACAGGAACTTCCCTTTAAAATATGTTAAAGTAATTAGTTCATATAGTGTTCCAATTCTTAATTCACTTAGTTACCTAACCAGGTCTTTACAAAAAAAAAAAGCCTTTAAGCGTTATAATACATATAGAGAAGCATATATTATAATGAAATATATTCTTTATATATTTTAGAAAATGACGTAGAGATTGATGCATTACCATCCCTGAAAAAGTCAGGATGGTACTCACAGGGCAACTGGATACAACTTTATGACCACTTAAAGACATTAACTGGAAAACCTGAACCCAAGGTAAGACAAACATGTGTTTGTGATATAGGATGGAATTTGTGGAGTGGGTGTCAAGTTGGAAATTGTTTCCAGTACTAGATTCTTTACATTAGAAATAATATTTTTGTTATATATAACCCAACTGTCCTCAAAATATTTTTTCTGTGAAGACCATTTAATGTAGATGTTTATTTGATGGTGCTCTGGTGTTTATTGCACATTTCAGTTTTAAGTACAACTTCCCCTTTAGAACTGTATTGTTTTGAAAGAAGAGGTCAAGGTCAAGAAACACTGCATACACAGCAGGGGCAAGGCTATGAACAAATAACAAAAACAAAGCAGGAATTGGCAGCATGTTAAGACGTCACAGTGAAGTGACAATGTGAGGGAGGGGTTGGTGGCTTGTACTATTGGCTAATACCCATAATGACTGCACACCGAATAAAAACGCTAAGGTTCATACTTTGGACACTTGCTATGGTTTTATGTCATTAAATGAAATCATACCCATTTCCAGAGTAATTATAAATCATACATGCTTTATGTCATGATGAATAGTCATAACACTACTGAGCAAAACATTTTAGTTTTCTTGGGAAGCCAGCAAGAACTCAAGATAAACTGAGTAAAGCTGTGACCAAATTAATTGCATAATCAACCTTGTGGAAATGCTTAAAACTTTTTGCATATCTTAGGTGGTACAGGTATCTTTATGTTTTAAAGGAATATTCATTTTGTGTGTTGTGATTGTATATATGCCAAACTATAGCAGAACTCTCTTAACCTTACCCTATAATGCCCCATCAGCTTTGGCCTTTTGAGGACATGTGAGAAGGAAAGCATGGTCATCTGGCTGCAATAGCTTTGAAGCCCCAAGGATTGTCACAAGCCACGTGTCACAGTTAGGTTGAGTGTGAGTTTAGCATATCACCTTTTTGTTTTGACAATATTGGGCAGCACACTAGGCAACCTGGGAACCCTTCTTAGCACTTTTTATTTTTACGTATCATTAGAACAGCTTTTAAGCTAGGTGTGTGGTGTATGGGAATTTTTATCACACCTAGTATATTGTTTTTCTCTTGCAAATAGTGGCAATTGCACCACTATTTCCACAGTACACATGTTTTTCTTTGATCATTTTCCATATGAGCATCACAGGAGACAAAGCATCGGAATTTACAAATGGATTTTTTGAATCACAAGAAATGCCCTTGCGGGGAAGGACCAAAGAGAGATGGCCCTCCCACAGGTTTTTTGGTTGAGGAGGGAAAGAAGGGGTTGCATTCCTAAATACAATATTTTATTTTTCCTCAAAAAATAGAACTTAATACATATTTTGGTTCACCTAAACAAAAACCTAAACCATGTTTAGTATTTAGTTTTTGCTGAAGTTGTATGCCAGATGTTTTTTCAGGCAACAAGTGATGCCCTCTGGCCAGAAGCGTGGGCTGCAGATGTAATTAATAAGAACAGCTTCTTTGAGAGGAAGTATCTTTTTGCCCTGACATACTGTCAGATGAAATTACTACTTTCTTGTCTGAAGATAACACAAATCAGTTTGCATTTAGTGCTCTATTCTTTGGGACCAAAGCTTTCATAATAAACTATTATTATGAGCTATGTTTGACTTTCTTTCTCTGAGATACCAGATGGCTGAAAAAAATTAAAATTTAAGAGGATTATGTAGTAACTCTGATACATAAAATCAAGTATTTTGTCAGCATTACACATCCAACAAGCCAGGTATATTTTTGTTTCAATCAGCACAAAAACGGATTCTGTTAGGTATTTAATGAATGTTTAAGACCCTTGGTTCGGCTGGCTGTTTTAATGCAAACAATGTTGTTAATACTCCCCTTTTTGTACATAGTCTCATCATTAGCATTATAACCCAGAGTGGAGGTTTAATACACACAGGCGATTTATGGCAAAATATAAAGTTCCAGTTATTGGGCAGGTTGCATAATAGCTTTGTGTCACAGGGTGCATCTGCAGAAACTTCAGTCAGGCCTAAAATAGGAATACAGTTCTTTATAATTGGTTTTATTGGGGTGCATATGTGAATATATGTGTGAATACTGCCAAAAAAGCTTAGCTCATAAAAATCTATACAACTATACCTAATGTAAGCAGGGCCGGACTGGGAATGAAAAGCAGCCCTGGAAACGTTTGGACACCAGCTCCATATATTTTATCTCGTGGTCGAGCTCTTATACCCACATGCAGCCTTCATACATACCTGATTCACATAATTTGCCATCCAAATAACTATACATCACTCATTTTTATCACATTATTTGTATTAAAATCCCAGAAACCAAAAATGTTAAAAGGCTCAAATTAGTTACAGAGATTAGACATAATGGAATCAAAACATTTGCTACTGCAAAAACTTTTAGATTAAAAAGTACCAGTTCTGTCAGTGTGTATGTAAAAGCTTCTCCCTTAAGGGGGAGGACAGGGAATTGTCCCCTGTAGAGAAGAATGAAATCAGGCCTTACAATTAAATTGGGTTTCACAGACTCTGAAGATCCCAACCCCATCCAAGTTTCGACTATACCTTTGTGATAAGATCTGCATATTGAAATAATCCTCTCTCTGAAGTGACTACAAATTCCAGAGGGCGTTTTATCGCTGGATAAGTAAAAATTAAATAGTTAATTTTATTCCTAAAGAAAGTTAAGTGCCAGGAAATAGATGACCAAACACACACCAGGACTCTGCCACACCGACACCCAAACACACATGCCACAAGCCACAACAAAGTATAAAAAAAATTATTTTCTCCCCTCTTTTGTCATTAACCCCCTTTTATATTTTTGCCCCTAGTGTATGAATGCCCCATTAATGTGTTCCCCCCAAAACCTTGTGTGTCGCCCCCCTTGTATATTGATGCCCCCACCCCTTTAGTATTCGTTAATGTGATGCCCCCCATACCTCTGTGTATTGCCCTCTGCCAGACTCCCCTTTTGTATTGATGTAGTGATGCCCAACCACCCTCTTGTCTATTGATGCCCCCCACTGCCATGTGTATTACCCCCAACCACCCACCCCCATTTCTGTTTATATTGATTTTGTAATGCAAAAACCCAGCCACCACTCCTTAGTTTTATTTAGTTTTTAATGATGTCCCAAGGCAATTCACCCCCTCCCTTGAATATGGGTCCCCTTTCCCCTAAACCCTATTTTTCTGGGAAATACTTAATTTTTCTTTTCTCGGTTATAGAAGCCCTAGGGGAAGTGTCAGCAGCAGCCTGAGGCTGCCAGAAAGGAGGATCCAGGTTCCCTGCAGCTCGGGGGTTGGGATCTTAGTCTTATTGTTAGACCTCTATTTGAGGTCCGATTATAAGACGACGTTGAATACAAGACAAGGGGTATTTTTCAGAGTATTTGCTCTGAAAAAAACCCAACACTATGTTCGAGCAAATACGGTAATAACTAGGAAGTGCTAAATTCTGCTAATTATGTGGGTTGCGTAGACTGGGCAGAGAATTTTAAGCTGTACTGCAAAGTATCCTTGGAATTTGTTTCCAAATGTTGGCAGCTATGGTGTAGCCCAGTTTATACTTCATAAGATAACATCATAGTGTTATGTGTCCAAAACTATACATCATAATCTTCTTGAGATTCTTTGAGTCATTTACCATAAAAACAGATTTGCTAATGATTAATGAAGATATGCATTTGTATGTATAATGACAAATGAATCACCGTCATTCAGGTTTCTCCATCGGTGTGCTTTGCGCCATCCTCTGATGCTTTTAATGCTGGAAACACTTGATGGCATTTCTATATAATCCACAAAAACAACAATAGAAAAGTCATGCAAAATACAGAGAAGCATCAGCAACCACATCACATATTTTACATTTATAATTTCCAGGGGAACAGATGTAGCTTTGTAGCAGGAGTTACACCTTTGGATGGAGGGGATCAGGAGAGTGAGGACTGGTGATTAATCCTCCTCCTTCTCACATCTTTGATTGTTTTGTTTTGTAGATTTGATATACAACATAAATTGTAGTAAGGTAAAAGTGATGGAATATTCCTCCTCTTAAGATTAAGGGGGTAGCAGGTATTATTAAACACTCATCCACACCCACCAGGGAAGCCAGAAGACTTGCTACAGGAATCTTGTTGCGCTACTACGGCTGCAAGGGATTCTGGGTAGGTATATGTAAACAAGGTTAACAATGATCAACTTTCGCCTCTATCCACTTTATAAATGGACCCCTTGGAGCAAATGTGCTCTGTACTAGACAGTCTTTAAACAAAGCTTGGGACAGAAGTGCAGAAACCAGAATACCACTCATGGGCAGCTTTGTATTCCTTAATGGCACTCATCCACATGATGTGGATATAGATAAAGCGGCAAAAGGTGATAAATGTTGGCTTTATTTACATATACCTGCCCAGAATACCTTGCAGTAGTGGCATCAAGATTTCTGTGGGAAAATTGGGTCTCCTGGCTTGCCTGGCGGATGTGGATGAGTGTGGTAGCCTCTGCTACCCCCATAGATTTTATAGTGAGTCCTGTAGTTGGTGAGACTGCTTTAAAACTCACTTTTATTTTGTTGTTTTTTCCTTCAGTGATTTATCTCTGACTCTTGGTGATTATTGTATAGCTATACCAATTTTACACTTGCCTCATCCTAACCTTCTTATTCAGACTAGAAAAATAAAATATACGTTTTTTTATTATTTTGTATTCTAGTTGTGTATTCTGTTATTTTTCTGTTATTTTCCATATGCTTTCTGGCCTGCAGGTTGTGTATTTTGGTGACAGCATGCGGTCAGATATTTTCTCAGTCCGTCGCTATAGTAACTGGGAGGCTGTCCTAGTCCTAGAGGAGTTGGAAGGTGATGAGGTCCATGAGCCAGACGTGACAGACTTAGGATCTTCCTTAAAGAAAAAAGGAAAGTATGATGTAAGTGATCCCTACAGATGTTTCCTTTGGGAATAAATGTTAAATTAACTTGAGATGTTGACCATTTGTGGTTGAATAACTCTTCAGGAATGTACTGCTAGTAGAAGTCTAGAGTAATTAGTCATATGCTGCTCTCTAAAAAATTACAAATTGTTTTAATATATCACACTTGAGTTATTTTCAATGTTTACTTGATCTTTAACATGCTTATTTTGTTTTGGAGGTCTTGTACGTACTATGTTTCTCATAAGTCATTAATGTCAAGAAATGTATTTGCTACTTTCATCTGTAATAAGCACCTAGCAATGTGATGACATCAGTCCCTCAGTGTCACACTACCACACGCACCTATCATGACTGCTTATATTTACTGCATTCAAAGACTGCTGTAAACATTGTCTTTAATCTTTCTAATCATATTAAATATATTTGTTACCCCTTCAGTCTTGCTCCCTGGTGACCATTCTGTTGGGTACCTTTGAATACGAAAGGGAAATTTGAAGCTAACAGCAATGACATTTGCTGTGACTTCCCTTGTTATTTATCATGCCTATACTGTCATGTAAAATTGCACTTTGCGTTTATTTGCTCAGTAATATAACTGCACGTAGGTAAGTACTGATTTCACCCATGCATAGTGACATCTTCCAAAACAGCTGTATAGATTCAAATCAGAATACATAGAAAAGTTGGTACTTAACACAGTTTGCAGGGAGGCCCATGATTTTGTTGCCTCTGGTGGACTCCACCCTTGGATCTGACTTACCAGTGGCTCCGGATCAAGGACATGACATCATACTACATCCTCAGTTGCTTTGGACGTAGAGAGGAGTATCAAAAAGGGTTAAGGACTTCCAGGCCCCTTTTGATTTTGAACCTTTGGGCAGATTAAGGGTTAAAACTCACTTTATCAAGACGCCTAGATACTTTTCAGCAAAAAAATATCTCTTTGTGTGTCTGTAAATGCAATAAAAAATATATTGCGCTATAGCTATTAAATAATTACAGACACAGCACTGAGATTGATTTTGAGCAGCTGTAGAATTTTTTTCGCCAGAGTTAACAAGAATGCGTCTAAAATCCGTACACACTGTACAGGCGTAAATCTGGTTTTACAGCAGCTCTGTATTTAGCTAGCAGACTGTTGAAAAGTTAATTTAGGGAAATAATTGAGAGGAAATGTGCATCTAAATATAACCTAGCACGAGGTGTTATAAAAACACAGCCAATGCTTTGAAGAAATTTGGGTATTTTTGGACTTGTTAAGTATGGTGTTTTATTTACACTTTGTACTCTATTCCATTACGACTGTTTGATTTCGATCCTCCCTAACTCCTAGATTAATAAAACACTGTGATTCTGGATTCATGCTAGTGTGTCAACAGATTGTAATTATATTTGCTGGAAGAGTCTAATTTGTTGAGATCCAAGGGATGAGCCATACATTGGGACATTGGGTTAGGTAGTAATTGAATGCCATAGTCAATAAATAAACCTAGAGATCCAATGCCAGATATGCTTCCCCCTTAAAGATGTGGTCTGGATGGTCAATTACCGTATTTGCTCGATTATAAGACGAGGTTTTTTTCAGAGCAAATGCTCTGAAAAATACCCCTCGTCTTCTAATCGGGGTCGTCTTCTAATCAGACCTCAAATAGAGTCTGATTAGGAGACTAAGATCCAGATCCCCCGCACCGCTGCAGGGGACCTGGATCCTCCTGTCTCACCCCCCCCCCCCATCATACACACACTTACCGGTGCTTCCTGCTGTATTGCCGGGGCAGCGGGTTGACGTCTACGCAATCCGCGTAGACAACGTCCGCTGCAGCCGGAAGGAGGTGTGGCTAGCAGCGGGGGTTGTCTGCGTCCGTCGCGCAAACCTTCCCCGACTGTCAGAGATCAGAGTTCCCCGCACCGGTGCGGGGAACTCTGATCTCTGACAGCCGGGGAAAGTATACGCGACGGACGCAGACAACCCCCCGCTGCCAACTCCACCTCCTTCCGGCTGCAGCAGAAGGCGACGTCAACCCGCTGCCCCGGCTGGAAGCACCGGTAAGAGAGGGCTGAGAGGGGAGGGGAGGGGAGAGTGTGTGTGTGTGTGTGTGTTAGTTAAATGGGGGTATAGGGTGTGTGTGTGTGTGTGTGTGTGTGTGTTAAATGGGGGCATAGGGCATTTCTGGAGTGGCGTTAAGGGGGCATTTAATAGAGCACTCTGCCTCCTGAAATGCCTTATACACCTATATGCCGCTCTGCCCCATAATATGCATTTTAACCCCCTAAATGCCAGAGTGGCATATAGGGGTATAAGGCATTTCTGGAGGCAGAGTGCTCTATACAATGCCTTTTAACTCCCTTAATGCCACTCTGCCTCCTGAAATGCCTTATACCTCCCTATATGCCACTCTGCCCCATAATATGCATTTTAACCCCCTAAATGCCAGAATGGGATATAGGGGTATAAGGCATTTCTGGAGGCAGAGTGGCATATAGGGGTATAAGGCATTTCTGGAGGCAGAGTGGCACATAGGGGGTCAAAAGGCATACCATGGGGCACAGTGGCATATAGAGGGTTAAAAGGCATATCATGGGCCACAGTGCCATATTGGAGTGGCAAGCCTGGGGGCAGATGTGCGTAACTGGGGGACAGGTTGGAAAATACAAGAAATAAAAACAAAAAAAATATTTTTCTCAATCATAGCTTTTATTAAAAAAAATAGTTTACATGAATTAACATTTACTGGTAAAACTTTTTTCCTTTAGGGTCGTCTTATATTCAGGCTTTTTCTTTTTTTCCTAAGTTAATATTCAGATTTTGGGGGGTCGTCTTATAATCACGGTATTTTTACTAAATAAAGGGATATTCATTTACATTTATATATTGAAATTATCTTTAGGGCAACTAGCAGCATGTTTCACAGCAACTAGCTAGTTTTCTTCAATTTAATTCTCTAGTTAAATACTGTATTGGCTCGATTATAGGCCGCACCCGAATATAGGCCGCACCCTAAAAGTTAGGTGCTTTTCTAAAGAAAAAAATGTCTTAGTAAAAAAAAACATAGAATAGAAATGCTGCCACTCTGCCCCCCCAAGATATGCTGCCACTCTGCCCTCCCCCAAGATATGCTGGCACTCTGTCCTCCCCCGATATATACTGCCACTCTGCCCTCCCCCGAGACATGCTGCCACTCTGCCCCCAAGATGGTCCCCCCCCTGACATACAAAAGCAGACTCCCGGGTGTCTTGCGGGGCCAGCAGGGGACATCTACGCAACACGCGTAGACAACTTCCGGTGCCAGCACTTTCCGGCAAGGGATATTATTGTTAAATCACATCGAGCAGCGGAGGTTGTTTACACGCGACGCCGCAGCCGGTGAACGTCTGCACGATGCGCTTAGATAATCTCCCGTGCCGGCACTCCTCCCGTGGAAAGTGCTGGCAGGGGAGGCTGTCTCAGCGTCTTGGAGAGTAGGATGCAGGTCCCCTGCAACTTTGCGGGGAATCTGTATCCTAACCCTGCTGCCTGACCGACGTCCAGGACATGCAGTGCGATACGAATTGCGCATTCCTGCGCTAGACCCTGAATATAGGCCGCACCCCCACTTTAAAAACTTAAAGTGGGGGGGTGCGGCCTATATTCGGGCAAATACGGTAATTTGGTTTTCATGGGGTTCTCCATTTAGAGAAAGTTAGAAGTTATTAGGGCATATTTACTATTCCTTGTTTTCTATCCTTATATCTTAACTGCTTTTGCGTATTCTTAACCGAAAGATAGAATACGTAAATGTCATCCTTGTTTTTTTTTTTTAAGGCTGTACTTTACTATAATATGGTAGAGTTTATAAAGTTTTTTTTTTATGGTTTATTCAAATTTTACCTACAGATTTACAGAAAAAAATCAAAGGGGGGTTGGAGATTACAAAATCAAAACTAGTAAACACAATTAGGGTTATTTAACAACAGTAGTTGGAAATCAGTATATGGCTAAGAATGCTTAGAAACCACAATATGTCCTTTTGGTGTTTTTCTGGTTTTTAGAGACTTGCACACATGCATGTGTAGATATATTTTTTTTAAGGGCTACTCTATCCATCATATGCACCTTAGTGCATGTGATAGCTGAGAGGTTCCCTTAAGAAAGGTTAAATGTACGTGGTCACGTGGTGTCATCCTTGCAAACACATCCTGACACGTTCATACCAGTTAGCTCCAACCCTAGCTCTGCAAATGTCCTGGGGATGTCGAATGAGACCCCCTGTGTACATGCAGGAAAACACTCCCATTGATTGGCTGTTTCATGCAATCGAATCAGTGGTCAGAATTGCCAGACCACAGAAGAGAGAAGGAGCTACATCTTCTCTTTAAGGTAAGTGATTTATTCATTTTATAGCATGCATATTAATATACTTAAAAGGTTTAAGGACAGTTTAATGTCACAGGCAGCCTCACCAAAGAAAAATGCATATCAATCGTGTGTTTATATTTAAGTAAACATATTCCAATTGGAATGGCTGGACAAATAGAAATGAAACCTAGAAGCTTTAGTGTGTACTTGCAACTAAGTGCTTTAGTTGCAAGTACACATAAAGTGCACTTGTCGTTTTTTTCCCATATTCACCCTCAAACATATCCTTGACTTGTACTTACCTACTGTTGACATGGTTTTTAAAGGTGCTTCAGAACATGATGTTTTTGCCTTATCCACCAGAAATCTCTGTAATAGCACTCAATCACAATCCTCGAGCCTAGTCTGGTTCAGTACTTTTTTTTGTCTGAGCCAGTATATGAGCTCTCTGGGCTGTGAAGACAGTAAGTGAGCTATATTAACAGTGATTAAGAAATCTTCTCTTGGTACACATTGTGTGTCATGCAAAGTCAGGTTTTTTCCTGCTAGTTAAGGTTCCTAAAGTAGTGTGTTAATTGTATGTCTCTTTATTAATGTAATGTTTTATTTTTGTTTTAGAGTCTTCAGCATCAAGAACCATATTTTGTATCAAACAAGTGGGGGTCCTATTTTGCAGACACCCTCACTGACCTGAAAGGTGCACAGGAAACTCCTATAATAACTTGGTGTTGTGCAAGTATCATGAATTACAGCACTATCACCATCCCAAGCATTAAGGCAATAGTAGGTAAGCTATACACTGAATGTGGTGTATTTTTGCCCTAAGTAACTTACTAATCATCCAGGTTGCAAGCTTGCGAGCAGGACCCTGTTCACCTAATGTTCCAGTTTGTCTTAATTTCTCAGTTCTAGTTATCATACCCTTTGAATGTAAGCATTGTAAGAAGCTCTGCGTAAATTATTGGCTCTATATTAATAAAAGATAATAAACTCCAAGTGTTACTTTTTTGCTCTATACTTTCTTTATTCGTGTATAGTTGTTTGAACTACAACCTCTATTAGTTTTTTCTGACACATTTATAGAATGTAAGCAGATACCGATAGTAAAATAGGTGTACTTCAACACAATAGACTAGGAAAATCAGGGATCTCCTGGTCTCCAGGTCAGTACCTACCAGACACAGCCTTGACAGACACTGGCAGACACCTTCAATTTAGCCAGAACTAGGTGGCACCTTATGACCTGGAGTGCATGTACAGCCAAGTGGCCCCTGCAGTCACGTAATGTTCCCATCCCCTATATTGAACCAATCCAGGCACTGATGTTGGGTGAAAAGCCCTGGTTCAAAATCGGTGTTCCAGTTCATGCTAAAGATGTTCAGTGGGGGTCACGGTTCTCTGCAGGCCAGTCGAGTTCCTCCATACCAAACCATGTCTTTTTATACCTTGCTTTGTTCATAGTGGCACAGCCATGCTGGAACAGGAAAGGACTTTCTCCATATTGGTGCCACAACCTTGAAAGCATACATTTGTTCAAAGTATGTTTGTATGCTGCAGCATTAACGTTACCCTTCACTGGAATGGAGGAGGCTAGTCCAAACCCTGTAAAACAGCTCCATACCATTAACCTTCCTCCACCAAACTTTACAAAAGGCCATATCCACCAAACCAGATTTGTCCATTATTCATTACTCCAGGGAACATGTTTCCATTGCTTGAAAGTCCGGTGACGGTGTTTTTTACACCACTCCAGTCAACACTTGGCATTATCCATAATGATCTTCAGCTGTCTTGCAGCTGCTCAGCCATGAAAACCCATTCATTAAGCTCCAGGCAAACAGTGCAGGTGCTAATGTTGCTTCCAGAAAGAGTTTGGAATTCTGTAGTGAGTGATGCTACAGGAGACAGGCAACTTTTATGCACCTTAGAACTCATTGCCCCCACACTGTAAGTGTGCATGGTCTACCTGCTTTGTGGCTGAGCTGTTGCTACTCCTAGACACTTCCACTTTAATAGCACTACCCGTGGACTGGGGCAGGCGATGGCATGCCTATGTGCTTCATTTTATATACCTGTTAGCAATGGGTGTGGCTGAAATACCTAAAGTCAATAATTAGGAGGGGTACCTACAAATGGTTAATGACGATTGAAATTTAATTTATTCCAATAACAAACATTTTGTATTTTTTTCAGACCTGCCTTTGGACTACAAGTTTACCAGATTCTCTAGCAATAACTCAGACATTGATGGTTACTATCCACAACCACCCAAAGTCTTGCTACTTCAGAAAAAGGAAGGGGCTGCTGCATAATTGTTCACATGGTTTCCTTATCCCATAAATGGCTGTAACTGTTTCAAACCTTATATAAAATGAAAAACAAAAATGGTGTCTGCCCCTTAAGGTCTGTGACATCATGATCTTGTGTCTTCAAAATCAGATTTTGGAATTGAACATGGCACTTCATGTTCAAAGGGCTGTTTAGAACTGATGATGGACAGAAAGTCAGACGTTTCAAGCTATTATAGTGTCTTTAATACATAGATTATTCTGACCAAATAGACTGTTGTAAACACTTGTTTCCAGAATAAAAGTACTCCTTAGCTAGTAGTAATTTAATAAAAAATATGTGGGCTAAATATGGTCATGCAGAGAGTACTGTTTTGTAATGGTTTTGTATTGGACTCACATATAGTAAGAAACGTGCCAGTCTGACATTTTTATAAATGTGCCAAGGAAGGATGATTTTACAAAATCAAATAATTATGATACCGTGTTTTATGGTTGACTAAATAAAGCAAATATTACAATATATGTGTTTTAATGTGAAATATGTGCTTAGTGTGTGTGTGTTTATTTTCATGTCATACATGAAAGTACGGAGAAGATATACTGAGATGTATAGTGTATAGTGTCATTCTGAATCATGGAAAGCATAATCATACGCAGTGCTGTATTTGGCTATATCAGAGCATTTGAAAAAATCTTGAAAATATGCAATTGCAGTCTTTCATAGATCAGTAAGGACTTGCAAAATTTCTGGAGGAACTGCATCTGAAGGAATCCATATAATTGTGTAAACATGGAAGAATCTTATAGTAGCAGATCTTTCCCTTTCCCCAAATACTACATTTTGACTTGCATTTAAAAGTTGTATTATCTTTAGTAAATAAACATATGTATGTTTATTTGTAGTATATTAAGTAAATAAACATATGTATGTTTATATGTATGCTATGTTTAATAATTATAATGAGAATATATATATATATATATATATATATATGATGTATGTGTATCAAAAACCCATCTTTTATGTTAGCGGGGAAAGGCATAATGAATGTCCTGTTCTTAAGGTATGTGTGATTATTCCTCCCCATTAACCGAGTACACAGGTCAAATATGTGTTTTCATTCATGAGTAAAGAAATTAGTGTAAAGAAATGAGGATAATGTAGCCATCTCTTTCCTAACATAAGAATTGTGTAAGAAAAAGTTAATTTACAAACAGTTATTAAAGGTTAGTATTTGTGTATGTTTTATTTGTGCATCTGGCTTCACGCTGAAATGTTATTTGGATTTTACAACCAATATGGATACTAAAAGAAGTTAAGATCAAAGCCTCCAACATAGAAAGGCCTCATTGGTTAAATATGCAATCTCCCCTTTTTTGTTTACTGAAACGCTTGTGTACATACTCTCTAGCTATGTGAAAGGAATAGTGATCCTGGAGAAAGTGGGTGGCTAGACGTGTGAATACAACCTAGTATCTTGACTGTCATCAAATAATTTCCTACATTCTGGAGAATACTAAATTGGGAAGATTTGTCCTGTTAGTGTACCTATTCCGAGAAGCAAGAAGATCCCGAGAGAGAAAAAAATGTATTAAAGCATTTGGAGAAGGCCCAGATAAAATCCATCCCTGCAGATAATACTTGAGTATTGCTAGTTGATGTTATTGTTTGTGTTGAATAGTTTTGTTGTAGTTAGTGTTTATGTCAAATAGCTAAACATTTTAGACTGTAACGTGAACTAATTTAATTATCAATGTACTTACTGTATACACTTGTGTATGTGTTTTATTTCGACACACATTCCCTAAATAACAAACTTTGTAAGAGGGTTATAATTTCTTTCAATTGCATACCCTTTCAGGTAAACTGATTGAGTTGGATTAATTTGGTAATGGCATATGGCTGTCCTTCAACAAGCCTCTGTTTACAATGTACACTGAATTTTAAGGCAAGACAGGAGGCTTCCTATTTTGCATATCTTCCTTTACTCTCACCAACAACAGCAAAGAAAGAGTTAACAAAAAGTGTAAAACAAACCAATAAAAACAAGAAACCAGTGGTAAATAAACCCTTAGACATTCCCCCTCTCTTTCTTTGCTACTCATCATAGCTGCAGGTTAGACCCTTTTCTGCATATATATATATATATATATATATATGTATAATATTGTCATATTCTCTATTTTAATTATTTTTTATTGATTATTGTGGTGCACTACTTTCGTCAGCAGGTCGTTTCCCCGCTTCGGGGGCCGTGTGGCCCTCCTCTCCCTGGGGGCCCTTGCACCCACCCCCTAATTTTTCCCTTTCCCCACCAATTTTGTCTTTTCTTTTTTGCTATGGTTTAGCTTTTTCTTCTTCGTTCTATTACCTTGCTCGGCTCTCGTCTTCGTCTGCTGCTTCGTCTCGCTAGGCGGCAGCTTCACGTTCTTGTTTCTCTCTCCGGCGGCCGCCATCTTGGTTTTGGATGAACTCTCGCATCTCACGAGAGTTCGCCACCATCTTGAAGGCTTGCAGCGGCCATATTGGTTAGGTCATGAGGTCTCACTTCGCAAGATCTCACCACCATCTTACTTCAGTTTATATGTATTTTCTATTACGGCGGCCATCTTGGTGTCCCTTTTATGCTGGCGGCGGACATCTTGGTTGGGACGTCCAAATCTCGAAAATGCGGCCATTTTACTTATATACTTATATACATTTTACTTACTATAGTTCAGAGTTTCATATTTGCAGTCACGTTTTTCTCCTGAGTTGGTTTTCAATTTTCTACTGCTACACTCGTGGATTTCCTTACAGGGTGAGCCCCTGTTTTATATTGTAAGCTTTGCTATTATATACAGGCTGAGGCCCTGTTATTAGTGCCCTTGTGTTCAGGGTGAACCCCTGCAGGCTGTTGGTTATTTGATTCAGGGTGAGCCCCTGCTACTTTGGCCATCTCCTCTTTTTTTCCTAAAAATTATCATGTCCCAGGACGGCACTCCAAGATGCCTTCATGGCTTGGTTGGAGTCTAAATTCTCCAGCTCTGTGGAGTCTTTTTTTCCTCCTGCACCCATGGTCCCTACCACTATCCCTCTCGGAATCGGAGTCCGAGAAATCAGATGAGGAAGCCTCCAGCTCTAAGTGCCCTTGGAAGGGTAGTAGTGCTTCTGCTGGGAAGGGCAAGGCTCCGGCCAAACGCCCTTAGACCTCTTCTGCCTCCCTACTCTCTGGGCTCCACCTGTCCTGTGATGAAGGGCCTTTCCAGAACCCACTATCCATAGTGGATGAATGGCGGGCAGACTCTTCTAATGAGTCAGAGGCCTCTCTTAACATGCCTTTGTCCAGAAATATTGACTCGCACTTCGTTCGTGTTTGGTGGATGAGCCCCACCTAGCCGATCCCCAGCATTCTATGGGTGCATCTATCACACCCCATTCGGCTTTCTTCCAAACGGGTTCCACTCTGTTTGATCCCACCTCTATGCGCAACCCCAGAGCCACTGAGTGGGCACCCCCGGAGCATATCGGTCAAGCATCCCAGACGAAGTGGCCGTTACCCCAGAATTTTTTCCCAATGTGGTCGCTCTGCTTTCCCTGAACAAGAGGGATCCCAGGGGCTAGAACAGGGACTAAAGTCCGCCCAGGACAAACTGCTGGATTTGGTGGGGCCAGTAACCCAAATTTTATCCCTGGCAGACAGGGCTTTCCTGCAGGATGCACCCCTTGCTCCCAACCTTATCCGGGATTGGGACCTCAGGGTCGTTTGCCTCATGGGGAATGCAAACATAGCCAAGCTATGGAGCGTCGCAAGACATCTCTGCTCCGCGTAGATCCACGATTTGAGGTGTGGCTGCTAACGGTTTACTCTTTGGTGACGCCTTTGTTAAGGAGCTGAATCGGCACGTTTCTCTGATGACCTCTTGGAGCAAAGCTACGTTTTCCAGACTGGCCCTCATTTTTCTGGCAGGGCTGGACAACCGCGGGGCTCCCGGAGTTTCCCTCAGACTCAGACGTCCTACAAGGCTCCATTCCAAAAACGGTCATTCGCCCCAAAAGGAGGGAGCAGAGAGAGGTGCTTTCGGTTTCCCCAGAGGACGCTCTGGAATCGCTAAGTCCAGATGTTACTTGTCATTCTTTCCCTCCACAGGTCGTGGGTAGGATCTCACATTTTTTCCACAACTGGGTGGGGATTACGTCAGACCCTTGGATCCTCCAAACTGTTCAGAGTTTTCAGATAGATTTTGTTTCCCTCCCTCGTCTGGTACAAAGGCCTCCTCAAATGCACAGGTCTTCTGCCGATCGGGATCTGGTGGAGCTGGAACTTTGCTCCTTGCGCAAGGGGCCTGTTGGCTTCCTCAGCTCTATATTTCTAGTCCAAAAACGGTCTGGAGAATTCTGTCCGATTATCAATCTTGGGCCCTCGGTGCTTTTGTCACTTCAAGATGGAAGGGATCTGTGACAGTTCCTAGAGTCACCCTACCCCTCCGTTATTATTGCCCTGACTCCCAAAATCCCCTCAGTTAATGTTATCCAGTGACATCAAACTCTTTATTGTGTTATTAATAAAAATGCATATTATTGCCTTATTTTGTAAAAGTTTGCACATGGCACGCTAAGGTCTGAGAGATAATCTAATAAAGATAATGTGTGCTCTTTATCTCCCAGATTTAGAGGTGCCGGTGTCCTGTTATATTGTTCCTCCCCCCCTTGTGGTGTCCCTTCCTATAAAAGGTGACACCTGTCCCATAATAAGCAGTTATTCCTTTTGTTGTACCTAAAGACTAGTCTTGCCTGGTTATTTGGGTACCGTATAGCGATATCCCTTTACTTTGCTTGGGGATATTGCCTATGGATTGCGGGGAATTATTGTCCTGAAGGGAGAAGTCGCTCTTGGCGGAGAGGGGCACCCGGAGGTCCCTGGTCGCTCCGTCACAGGATCCATCTCTTACGAGACCTTATGTTAGGGAGCGATTGGTTCACCAGATTGGATCTCAAGGGCACGTACCTCTCTGTCCTGATTCACCCAGATCACAGAAGATTCCTGCAGTTTCGTTGGGGCAGGCAAATTTGGCAATTCAAGGCTTGGCCTTTGGGCCTCAGTTCAGCCCCCTGGTGTTTCACAAAGCTCCTGAAGCCGGTGATGGTGCTTTTTCGGTCCAGAGGCATCAGATGTATCATCTACCTCAACGATATTCTGCTTTTTTCCAGCTGCCGGGATACCCTCCAGTCCCGTATGAATTTTGTAGTTCAGACTCTTCATGTACTCGGTTTCTTACTAAACACAGAAGGAGATAAAAGCTCTTCTACGCAAGGACTCTTGCTCACTGCGTCTGTTGGCTCGAGTGGTGGGTCTCCTCTCGTCTATTCCGGCAATATTCCCAGGTCCCCTTCGTTACCATGACTTGCAGCGCTTCAAAGCTCAGCATCTACGCAGACTCCCGTCTTACGTTCAGGCGGTTCAACTGACTTCCGAGGTACGTCAGGAACTCGAGTGGTGGCTTCACCACATGGAGGCTTGGAACGGTCGGGCGATTTTCAGTTCCCAACCCAATGCCAGCATGCTCGGCTGGGGTGCGGCCTCCCTCACTGAAGCAACCGGGGGCTTCTGGTCTCGAGGAGCGCTGTCTCCACATAAATTGTTTGGAGTTGATTGCGGGTTCGTTCACAATCAAGAGCATGGCGATAGACCGCACAGATTGTTGCCTCCTCCTCTGGGTGGACAATATCTCTGCAGTACGGTACATCAACTGACTGACGAAGGGTATCTATGAGTTCTGTCTGGCATGCATCATCACTTTGCAAGCAGAGTACCTTCTGTGAGTGGAGAAAGTGGTTTTCGAGACATTGTCGGGATGTGAGCGACTGGAGACTTCTCAGTCAGGTATTTCGGGACATTCATCTGCTCATCTTGGAGAGCCACTTGCTGTTGGTGGCGTGGACGATCTCGGGGGATCCCCATCGGGCTCAGGCATATCGGAGTCCGTGGCTCCAGGTACTAGAAAGTCTTACCGGGCAGCTTGGAGACGCTGGTCTGCTTGGTGTGCGGGACAACAAGTGGATCCCCATTCGGCCCCTTTAGACTGTCCTCAATTTTTGGGCCGACATTTTTTACCGGACCGTTAATGTTTTTCGTTCAGCAATTTCGTTTGGTCTCGACGGTTTTTCCGGTGAGCTGGTATGGAGACCTCGCTATGATTCCTTGTAGGATGTCGCTGTGGTCCTGGATTTTCTTCGGGCATGGCCGGATAATGAGTCTCTCAGACAGTTGTCGGCTAAATGTACGGTTCTTCTGTGTCTTCTGTCTTTTCGCTGGGTGTCTGATGTTAGGGCTTTTGATGCAAACGCCGTGTCTTTTTCTCCAGAGGGGATCCTGTTTTGTGTCCATAGGAGAACTAAATCCTTGTCCTTTTCTGTGTCTTGCCTGTACCTCCTTGATGATCCCAAACTTTGTGTTGCCAGGTGTGTCTATACTTACCTTGTGCGTACGTCGGCTGTTTGACCCTTTTCTGCTTCCCAGTTCCTTATTTCTTATGTTGAGTCGTTTAGGGCAGTCTCGTCTCCTATGTTAGCCAGGTGGGTTCTAGCCGTGGTGCCCGAATAATTTTACATTTTTATTACTGTCATTTGACGTTTGTCTTTGACGTTTATTTCTGGGTCCTGTTATGTTTTCTCCTTCTCTTCCAGCTTGAAGCCGTTTTTCTCACTGTGGCAGTTATGGTTCCAGTTTGAGGTTCTCCACCACCCCGGTTGAGGTGGATTCTGGCGCTGGTTCCGGTTCAAGTTTCGGTTCTGGTTCTAAGTTTGCTGTTTGCTGACTATCTTCTGCTCCGGTTCTCAGTGAGCGAAAGAGGAAGAGGGGGAATGTCTAAGGGTTTATATACCACTGGTTTCTTGTTTTTTATTGGTTTGTTTTACACTTTTCGTTAACTCTTTCTTTGCTGCTGTTGGTGAGAGTAAAGGAAGATATGCAAAATACTTGCCCACTGTTTTTATTAAATTTATAATTATACGGGCACCAAGGCTAGCATAATTTTCAATTGTTTGTGGTACTGTAGTCTTTACAGCCAATTGTGGACCAGAGGAAAGTTTTTAAAGCCATATCAGAAGAGACGGTTTATAGAAAGAGAGCAGATCTTTAATTGTGTACAAATGCTTTTTTGTGCCGTATTTTACGGTTTCATCTATTCATCTGAATAATGAACAAATGCTGCATCTTTGGATGAAAGAATGAAAAATGAATGTGTGCAATACAAAAATTTTTGTTAATTCACTCAATCGACGCAGCCTCCAATTTAACTACACTGAGGAGAATCAAGCCATTTTGCCTGCACTAAGAGGGGTGACATTGAGTGAGCTGATCTTCGTTTGTCCAAGAAGCTCACTCCTGTCATATCATGCTGAGGGCTTGTCCAATGGCTATGCTGCATCTTTCAAAGAAAACAAAAACAGACTAGTAATGAAGAGAGCCTATATAAGAGCAGAGCAGGCAGGGAATCCGTTTATTTCACTGTGACTGCTTTATGTGACACTGCTGTGCGGCATCTGAGCGTTTTACAGAGTGAGATTTGAGACTTGGTGAGCCTCAGCCTGCCACTTCTCACAGTGTCTAAGACTCTCTCAAGTTTTGATGTTATTAAGGGCATTAATTAATTTAAATAAGACCATTTAAGCAGATCACTACTATCCTTGACCCACTTCCTTCCATTCATTGGTCTCAAATTCCCTATTCAACTGCTTCTACATACTTATCACATTTCCATGGCAACTGGATGAACGAATGGGATTTCCAAAAACAAAAATGTTGGACGAATTTCACTGAATACAAAGAAAATTTCAGACCTTTCTGTAAATATTTCACACTGTGAGATGGTTACATATGTCTTACATAGGATCCAATACATTTTATGAGTCTAGGTGACATAAACTGAAAACTGGTGTAGGTAATATGTTGCATTAGTAAAACAAATACCAAAGACACATAAAGACAAAAAATCTTAAGGCAATAGCTCCAGAATCCTCAAGTCAGGGGAACCCATGGGACAATTGCTCTTCTGCCCCCATTACTAACCTTGACAGGCTTATTAATATCTACTGTCAGTTCCTACGTAAAGTTAGTCATCTAAGTGCTGCACTACACTGGTAGGAAGAGTCCCTATGTAGTAAATAGGTATAAAAGTATAAAGGAAAACTCAATTGGCAGAATTACTTTTGACCATTTCTAGTCCACCAATTACTTAAAAATGGCTGATATCTTGTAACAGGAACTTTAAATCAGAATTATGTAATTTCTAGTGCAGCTAAACACAGCTGAACATGTCCTTTAACATGGGTTTTTAGGAGCTTGAGAACGAACCACAAGATTTTCAAACAATAGTTAATGAGCATGATCACGTATTAATAGCTTTGACTTTCATGTATTACTAAAAGATATAAAAGTGGGCCCCTTCTGGCAATGGCGAGACAATGTTACGGATCAGTCTCAGCCATCTCGCACTGTGAAGCATCGCTTGAATGGTTTTAATCCTCCTTTATTGCTGGTTATTATGCATATATTTTGATGTGGTTAATAAACCATATGCATTATTTCATCCATTGAGTTAAAGTATCACATCTGTATCCTCAACCCTGTTAATCCCTGCCTTTTCACACAGGTACATGCATTGTGGGTTAAAACAAAAGGAAAAGGAGATAATAGAGAAGCTGATCCCGCCTGAGTGAAGCTCTCAGTCTCAAGCAGCTGGGCAGTGACGAGTCAGGCTGTCTCCTTGACAAGCTATTGCAGAAAGCATCCTAACCCTCTGAGATCCTGGACAATGGAAGAGGAAACCTTTAACCAGATGACAAAGACACAATTAAGAATTCTGTAACTAAGGCAGGGTTACCTTTCTTGCATTACAGTCAATATGCTGCAGGAGTGTACCATATCTTTTTCTTGATTACCGTAGCAGTAAGCATACTAGAGCAAAGGGACCAAAAATTATTTGAATATTTTTCATTTCAGACAAAATTCAGAGGGCTTTTCCCATTCAGAAACAAAATTTGGAGGGCTTTTATCATTTAGAAATGAAATCACTCACCCGCTCACACGCCGTCATGTTTTCTCACACTCTATCACTTACAACGTCTCACACACATACATATTCTCTCAAACTCTAATTCACTCTCACTTCTCTTTTGTCTTCTTTAGGCTAGGTTTCCACTTGGTTTTTTTATGCTAAAAACGCCCATAAAAACGCCAATAGCGCCACCTGGCGTTTTTTTAGTGGAAAAACGCAGCAGCCAGATGTTAGCTGTTTTTCAATAGGAAATCGCAAAATGCCATTTCCACTTGGCGTTTTTCTGTCTGGAGTTTTTTCAGTCCTCTTTGGCGTTTTTCTGCTTTTTTGGGCTCTGTGGCAGTTTTTCAAAATCGCAGCATGTTCACACTCTGGCGTTTTTTCAAGGAAATCTTGGCGTTTTTCTCCAATAGAAGTCTATGGGAGAGAAAAAACGCCATGAAAAAGCCATGTGGGTTTATTGCCTTGGCGTTTTTTATGGCATTTTTTCCACAGTTACAATGCAGAGGATGGACCCAGTATCTGTGTGTCCTACGAGAAATAGGCTGAAAACAAACAGTTTCACACAAAACAAAGTCCTGGACTGGTTCATATTGAATTTTACACCATTTGGAACAAACATGCCATTACAAACAAACATACCCGACGCATCAACTGGATCCTGCGTGCCAAAAGCAACAGCAAACAATTTGCACCATCATTTGGGGCCAATCTTCCTAGAAGAGCAGACATTCGGAATAAAGCATGCCTTACAAACCACAGAAAAGAGACAAAGGGGTCTACCAAGTAAATGACATCGGGGGCAGATACTTGCCATTTATCCTAATCCCTTTTAGCTGGGTAAAACTGCTAACTTGTAAAGGCTGGAAAAACTGCCTAAGGTCAAAAAAAGCAATTTCCACAGAAAGGCTAAAACGCCAGAAAAAACTCCAGAAAAAAACGCCAAAACGCAGGAAAATGCAGTGGCAGTTTTCTTGGCGTTTTTCATCAAGAAAAAAAACGCAGGACAAAAACCCAAGTGGAAACCTAGCCTTATACATCCACTTTTCAGTGAACCATTCCTTCTGCAAAGAGGTGGAACCTCTGGGCACACCCTCTACGTGATTGGAGGAACAGGAGAAAGGCTGTTCCTGTGGCTCTGCCCTTTTGTGGAATTACTCCAGTAGGCCAGAATAAAATCAAGAACCATGGGAATCAGAATGTACAACTCTAGCAAGGAATGGTCCCACTGTCTATCTTTTGGTTAGGCAGTATCAACTCAGTGGAGTTTCTTGCAAAGGAGTAGAAATGTAGCTCTTTCTTCTTCAAGAAACTCTGCTCAATGCCACTGGCCAAGCTGCAGGATTACCAAGGTGGGGTACATCAAGAAAAAGAAGTAGTCCAAAAGTTAGTTTTCGACTATCACAATGATCATTAAGGTAACAGACCCCTCACCTGCAAATAACTTCCTGGCTGGAGTAACTAGACCCATAGGCTAAGCAACTTGAATGGAACCTTTATGTTTGAGGAGCTATACTCTGCTGCCAAATCCTTTAGGAAGTGTAGATCTTGGGTAGTGAAGGTCTCACCACTGAGTTATAGTTAACCTTGTGGGAACTGATTGACTCTGTTTAATTATATATTTTATTCTGATCTTATGACAGCCCATCACATATCTGATCCATAAATGGTACAATTTTTCTAGTGAGTTATTAGAGTGTGCACAGTTTATTTTCTATCTTAGGTGTGACTAAGAACCTGCATCAGTCTTCCTCTTTAAAGTGTCATTAAACTTGTTTTTATTTTAAGGGAAGGATTAAGCAAATCTTAAATATAATAAAGGTAAGATTTGTAGGATCATTTTCATGAAAGTAGTTGAAAGGCTGTGTTCTTACCTGTGTGTAATCACACCTGCAATCTACCTTGAGGGCTGCAGACCTCCAAGCCAGCTTTGTCCAAAACAACCATTGACCCTAGGCCAAGCAAACCTTGAATGATAAATCTGACACCTAATGTGTCGTGTTAGACTTGTGGTCCCCTGGTATCTTTACTAATTTTTGCAGTGATTCCTATTGCTTATATGTTGGCTTTCTTAGGTGTACTGTTTTCTTAACTGTAAATGTTTTGCCTGTATATATCTAGTTTTTGATAATTAAGTTGGGTGGCTCATCATCTGATGTGTCCATTATTAAAGTAACAGTGGATAATTAAAATTCTACAACTGTGTGTAGAATTTTAATTGATTTAATTGATTTGGATACGGACAGACGTAGAGTATGTCACTGTCAGTGGTCGGCATTAAACTGTAGTGCTACTAGAGTTTTAAATAACTGTTGCTAGTGATGTCACTGATACGGTGATTTGTTATGTAATTATATGTGATATTTATGGTGTCACCAGTAATGCCATTGATAAGATAATTCATGAAGGCATGGGTGGTGTCACTTTTGATGTCACTATGTCATGTCTAACATTAGCAAAAAGTTTCCTAACTATGGCTAAATTTAGTCTGGGGAATTGAATCAACCCCATTATTTAGTCATTCAATCGTTTGTTTCTGTGTCTAACTTGCAGTTGCCACATGCATCATGAAATTGATCATTTGGTACATGAGAGAATACACAGTGGGCCAGTGGTCAATAGCACACCACACTTACTTATACTACTGCACAAGCTGCAGATCCGCTCATTCAGTGTGTGGTCCATGCATGTACATAATTTAGCAACCACTGTCCAGTGTCAGGGCCTCTCATGCCCAGTCTGCTCTTCATTAATCCCTGTGCAGAGCCAGAACCCTTGTAGAGCCAGCACTATCATGTGGAAAGAGATGTGTTCAGCCACATACATTTCCTGCAAGAGAAATTACAGAGGGAAGAAGGTGTATATGGAGGACTAAGCAAAATCAGTTGTTATGACTAAGGAACTCATCTATTCTCAGTTAAAGAATATTTTAAAATTAGTAGAAAAATGTATGAATTAATGGAATGTGACATTGTGTAACTGTAGACCACAGTTCCCAAAGAAAATTCAATTAGATATATTATATTGTTATAATATTATATTGTTGTGTTTTCCACCCTTCTCTTAATCACAAGATTAAGAACCTGGATTTATCAGGGCTATGAATTCAAACCAGGAAGTGCTGTCTTTAATCACAGTCGGGCCGCTGCAAGCTTCCCCAGTGTGATTACCAGTTGTACCGCTTCAGAGATCCCTTAATTTCTGTTTAGCTACCACTGCTAATCATCAACATCATCAGGTGTTTGATAGACAAAGGAACAATCACTAGTGGAAAAGTAAGCAGACCTTTGTCACACCTTGCAGAGTTCATCTTCAAACCTTGGCAGTTGTCGAGGGTGGCCAAGGTACAGCTCCCATGGTTCCCTAAAGTAAGCATATGCTCTAAACAGCTATTCTTTTTGTCAGGAAAAGAGTTAAACTTTGTGGCTGGATTCCAGTTAAATGGGGGAGGGTGTAGAAACTGGAATACAGGAGGAATCCCCACTAGCTCTGATAGTAAATGGGAGTGTTTACCAGAACAGTTTTTACAAAGAAAAACTTCCTTCCCAGAAATATGATACCACTTAAGCTGTTTCCAGATGTTTTATTTCCATCTGACAATTCTCTGAAAAGCAAAACACTCTACATGTAGGTAAAACACAGTAACCACATTAAACAGTCATTTTATGTATACAAAATGAAAAGACTATTGTTTCTTTAAAAATCATATTATTCGGTCATATTATTAAAAGGGCAATCTAACAGTTGGAGCTGGAAAGTTCCACACTAAGTTCACTTCTGATGTGGCATAGGTCACTAGTGAGGCTAGCACTGAAATGTAAATATTTAGATACATTTAGATTGGAACAAATTATTAATATATAATATATATAAAAAACCACTTCCCTTCTCTCAGTTATGAACTTGCTTACATAGCCATCATGATATAATAGGGCAAATTGAATAAGTAGGTGAGCAATCAGGAGTTATTGTATCTGGGGAGGTTTAAGAAATTGGGTGGTCTGAATTTAAAGAATAAACAAATAAAATATAAATAAGAGAGAGGACCGTTTGAAAAAAAAATGTGGCTATCAAATTATTTAGACATTAGTTGTGCTCATTTTTGGCCCTATGTGACTAACACTAATACTCATCCAGAAGTTAGAATGCACTCTATTTGCATTTAACATTGGAGGACCAAGACTAGAGGGAATGTCTGCCCCGAGGCTCCGGCCTTTTGTTCAGTTTGTCTGGAGGCCATCTCCACAGTGAAGTTGACGATCAAAGAAGATACAAGAAGCAGCTGATGAAGACAGAAGAACTTGAAAATCCAAGAGAAGAAACAGCAGCAGGGAGATGGAAGCATTCAGAGGAGAAGGTAGTGAGATATTCTGTCACGATCCCGGCCGGAGTACGGTCCGGGGGGACTCACCGCGTCGCGCTCCCGTGCGGAGTGCGTCGCCCGAGTACCCGCGGCGTCACAGCCCCGTCCGGGACGCGTCGCCCGGGTGCTCGTGGCGTCGCGCTCCGGTGAGGAGTACATCTCCCGAGTACCCCCGAGTGGCGGGTACTCGGTACTTACCCCTCCCGGGACGATCCAGCGGCACAGGGTCCTCTTCCGCGGCGGTTCACAAGAATGAACCACCGCACAGTGATGGACACCCACGGTGTCACAGGACACGCCCCCCTGTCAATCCTCTACCCCTATGGAGAAGAAACACGTCCATTGGACGTCATCATAGTTGGGGGCGGGATCTGGAAGGGCGGCAGGTTTAAAAGCAGAGCACTGACACCAGTTCAGTGCTCAGTTGTTTTTACAACTAGCTGCTGTATCTACCTGGTGTTTACCTGTCTATGTTGATTCCTGTTACCGACCTTGGCTTGAATTCTGACCACGTTAACCTCTCAGCTCCTGACCCGGCTTGTTTTGTCCATTCTCTGCCTGATACCTGGTACCGACCTCGGCTTGATTCCTGACCACGTTAACCTCTCAGCTCCTGACCCGGCTTGTTTTGACCATTCTCTGCCTGATACCTGGTACCGACCTCGGCTTGATTCCTGACCACGTTAACCTCTCAGCTCCTGACCCGGCTTGTTTTGACCATTTTCTGCCTGATACCTGGTACCGACCTCGGCTTGATTCCTGACCTTGTTTACTTCTCTGCTCCTAAACCTGGACTCTCTGACTAAGAAGAGACAGGTCCGTTTGTTTCCTGCATCCTGGTTTCCACACCTGTGCAAACGTAACATATTCAGAGAGAGTGTGAGAGAGTGAATGAGGGCGTATGAGAATGTGAATGAGAGTGTGAAAAAAGCATAAGAGAGTGAATGAGGTTAGTGACAAAGAATTTTGTTTCTCAATGTAAAATGCCCTCTGATTTTCATCTGAGCCGACAGGGCAGGAAATGAAATTAATTGTCCAAAAACAAATGGAGCAAAAACGAAACCAAAAAATTTGTCTGGATTGCTTTTAGTCCATTTGCACAAGTCTATTAATTATCTTAGTGTTTGATCACAGATCAAATGTTTATTACAGAGATGTATCCTCTGTAAATGGAATTTATAACTGAAAAGTTGTTAAACACGCCTACAGACCATAGCAACCACTGGGATTTTCTTGATTTTTGTACCACCAGAATCTGTATCTGTATCGTCTATTGCATCAAAGGAGGTCTGGTATTTTTTTCCCTCATACAAGCAGATCATTTCTTAAGTAGGATCATGTTCTATACTAATTTGTGAAAAAGTGACACGTAGCAAGAACCAGTTATACCCTTCCTGGTCATCGCTGCCTCCTTTCTCGCAGTTTGCCCTTGCTACAGTTGGGTAGTCACTCCAGGTCTTGGAGTAAGTGTGCTCTTCCGGGAAATGTCTCCCAAGCAAACCTTAACACCAGTTAGTACAGGACACACCAGTCAGGATGCAAAACAACCAGTATAAGGGAAAACATAGTATTTTAACCCCTACAGGACCATGGTTTTTTATGCCTTAGTAAAAAGAGCTTTTTCGCCATTTTTACCATATGTTGATTCAACCATGATTTCCCTTTTTCCATAAGTGTACCCACATAAACTATTGTTTTTAATGGACAAATAGTGCTTTCTTTTGATACCATTTCTTACATCTGTAGGACAATGTTTAGTATGAATGATTTATTATTTATTATTAAATATTAAATCATAGAGAAAATAGAAAAACAAAACATCACTAAACTAATCAGCATGACAAAAACACCCTTATAATTTAATAATTCAGGTGTCCTGGTTTTGGAAATTGCTTTTTGGGGGCAATTTCCATATATTTCTGACCATTATGGGCCAAATATTAGAAGATGTACATTGCTGTTTTAAAGTTCTTGCTTTTTTATTTATTATGCTGGGTTTGTAACTAGAACCCATAAAACATCCACAAAAGTATATATTTCTAGAAAGCAGACAAACTAGGCTAGGAATCAGCCTAGAGTAAAAGGTACTAAAGTGCACTTCAGTGCAAAATCTAAAAACAAAGTTACCTTAGATTTTGTTGCCATGAAAGATGTTTCTTCAGGGCTGGATTAAGAGCATCATGGGCCTGGTGTTTAGGATTTTGGTGTGCCTTTTTATGGAAATAAATAAAATAGACAGAATCTTAACTCCTCGGCATCCATGTGTACTGGATAAAGAGAACATCAGTGCTAGTTAGATAATATAGGACAGAAATTTTATGTGATGGGATTGGGAGTACATCAGTATCACAATTTAGTGCCACTAATCCTTTTTAATAAAAAATGCATATTGAAATAGAGGACTCATTAATTCCCTCATTCATTCACTCAATCTCACATACTCATTCATACAGCCTCCCCCACCCCTTGCCTGAACTGCAGGTGTCTCTGTGCCGCTGGGGGCTTCTTCCTTCGGTGTTGCTGGCACTCTGTGCGAACAACTTCTGTTTTACCACACAGGGGAAGCAGACGCCCAGCAGGGTCATGTGATGTACGTGACATACGTGACATGACTCCGCTCGGTTCCTGCATCCCCTTGGCAGTACTAGAGATGTTGCTCGCACGGTGTGAGAGCAACGCACAGGTAAGAAGCGGGCCCCTGCGGAAGTGATTCCCGGGGTCGCCCGGGCCCCCTAGAGTGGCAGCTGCCCCTTTTGCCTGTGTTAAAGGTGGCACTGGCAGCCGCATTGGCCACGCATAGGCCCAGTGAGTCCAGCCCTGACTGGGCCCATTTTCAGGTAGGAGCTGCAGCTCCACCAGCCCCTGCGTTAATCCGGCCCTGTTTCTTGTATATCAGCAATACATTAAAAAGAAAATTATACAATGTAATATTGGATCTATTCAATAATTATACTAATGTCACTATTATGCGCTCACAAATTTTATCTCTAGGAACATTTGGACACTTAAAATGCAGGCATTTGGCCATCATTCACTGCCAATGTTAGCAATAACTACAAGTTTGTGCACTTTTTTTTTTTACCTTTGCTTCTGCAGTGGCAGATAAATCCAGCCAAACTTGTTCAGCTGCATCTCCAGATTACCTAAACACCCAGCATCTGCAGCCTTTATTGGTTTTAGAGAACCATCACTTTACCGCAACCATTAAAGTGCACTGCAGCATTTTGTTCAGGACCAAATGTTGTGTTCTTGGTCAAAGCTTTTAAGGATATCCTTAGGGGCACAAAGGCGACTCATGACAAAAGTCAGTTCATTTTGTTGTTATCAACGGTCAATGGGAAGCCAAATGTGATAGGTAAGTGTCCCTTCAAAGTGGCTAATAGATTTGAAGCTGAGTAGGTAAAACACAGTGGACAGGTACTGGGGACTGGGACATAATTGCCAAAGAGCCTATAAAAACTCATTATATAGTGATAAAATATAAAAACAGAAACAACATACAGTAATAATACAGTAACAGGCATTTATAATAAGGAACAGCACATTAGCAGGATTTTAATCAGATTTAAATGGTTATTGGAGCAGTACCATTCCTTACCTTGGCTGCTTACATTGACACAAGGATTATGCGGACAATTCTCAAACAATATAAGTAAGCCATGGGAGATTACACAATAATGTAGAACTGTAACAAAAAAGGTTTAACTTCTCTCAATATTTCTGTTTAAGAAGAGGATTAGCTTTTGTAAATGAACTAGGAAAGTTATAATACATATAAATAAAAGCACGGATAAGTATTTAATCCTGAGATAAATCGCAATGTTAAACTAATCCCGACAAAATAGCGTATCCTTAAAATGGTATATTTGTGGTTAATCACATTCCACCCACAGGAAATAAAATATCTACACAAATGAAAGAAACTGAGCAAGTAACAAAAGAAAATATATGTTTATAGGCACACCACTTTTGCATATTTTTGTACTAATACAGATTAAGTTTTTTTTTTTTAAATATTGAGGTTGTTAGTGAAATTTAAATATACCCCCTTTATTCACACGCACTATATAATTTTTTTTAACCGATAACTGCTAGGCAAATTATTGGGAACAAAATTTTTTTTTTACATGATCTTGTGGAACTTTTCTATCCCGTACTTACGACCTGGAAGCTAGGAAGATTTATTAAAAAAACTGACAAACAGTGAATCTGGTGAATTGCAACTGCCTGTGTTTTAATCAGTGACAAGGTAGCAAGGACTCCTGAACAGTGAGGAGAATCTTGCCTTTGCCATTGTTCTCCAAGCTTACCATTCTGCATGTGTCCCACGGCCTCAGTACTGTGTTGGCTAATATAGAAGATATGCACCACTTTTAATGTGTTCATCTTTTTTTCATTCCACCCCCTGTCAGTTTGTACTCATGAAGACTCAAATGGCCATTTGTGATATCAAAAGCTGAGCGTCAGGTCACTTAGAGAAAATAGAGGGGAGGAGAATTGTCTCGACAGGTCACAGATCTCTCTCTGCACCCTCAAGCGGCTCCAGGTGAGTAGAGTAAGATCTAATACCACCCTAGGATGTTCCACCATGATGCCTAGCTTTTTAAAGTATATAAATAATACATACTTAATGGCTTCTCAAACAATTTTTAAATTGCTAATTTTACTTGTCTTTCTGTTTACTCACCTACCAATTATTCTTTGGAACTTTTTGGCATTCTCCTTGTGACCTGAAAGTCTCCTGGAGGATCACAACGTCCAAGGGTGCAAATGGTTTCATACACGTCTTACGTTAAGTGGCGTATTGCTGAAAAAGCTTATGCTCGTTTTCTCCATGTTTACCTTTCTAGATGTGTTCCCAGGTCTCAATACTAGATTTCCTTGTGCCTAATATTGCTCCAAAGATAGTAGAACAGCTAGGTTCCACCCAAGCTGCAATAGTTCTAGTCGCCTAAAATAGTTAGGACTAAGTGTCTAGATATTAACTATCTAGTTTCTCATGAAACGTGTCCTTACAGTATGAGACTAGTGTTTTTCTCTATAGTCCCTTCTTAATTAAATGCTTTTATGTGAGCATATATAGCACTGCTCATCTGCAATGACTTACCAAGCTTAATACTACACACATATTAAAATACTAATGATAATAATGAAAACAATTCCACAGTAGACTGTTTAGAGCTGAATATCCAAAGTAAATATAGAATCTCTCAGCTCTTTACATCGAACTCTTTCAGTGTAAACAATAACATAAAAATCTCTATGGAAACACATGCAAGTATTTCACTGTCACCATTGTCTCAGTCTAAAATAGGTGGCAAATTCCATCTCTCAGTGCTGAATAACTTGCAAACTCTAACAGTCCAGCACAAAAATATATTTAGTTACCTACAGGGAAAATGTAGACTTCACCATATTAATAAGTTGAAAATTCATGAATGTGCATGTAAGTACGTGCCCTCAGTTTATCTCAGTGAAGGTCCTAAAAGGGGATAGCCCAAGGAAAAAAATATTTTTCTAATATAATGTATCAGCGGCCTACAAGTCTTTATAAATAACAAACGTTGTGAGCACCAGTTGGCGTGCGAAATGCGTTAAGCCTTTCCCACAGGTTCTCTGCCTTTTCTTTTTTTATAATATTAGCACTAGTAAGTATTGTGCTTTATGTATTTCTATGACAATGTATAATTGCATGTATAATTTACATTAAACATGAAAAAGAGTAGTCATAGTTTCAAAAACATATTGTAAAAATGACAAAAAAACCTTCCATCATTAGAGTATGAAAACCCCCAGTCCAGGAAGGGGTAAACAATATATAGCAAAAGAAATTATTATTTATATTATTATTATTCTTTACATGGAGTGTAGGCAACATTTTCTGCAATATTGACCTAAAGAGGACAATACTAATAACTGTATTCTTCTCTGTATGGCTTTTATGTGAATGAGTGGATCAGTTTAAAAATGTCCATATGTATGTATATATGTATTATCTATGTTCACTGTTTAAAAAACATTACTTTCTGGTGATTTTAATGAATATTGAAATAAATGGTTTAATTGAAAGTTTATGGATAACATAATTGGAGTTACAAATAGGTTGTGTTTTGATATTAGTAGTAACACTGTATTTTTATGTTATATTTCTGTGTTGTTTGCTAAACCTACCTAGAAAGTAAGTTGTCCAGTCAATTGGCCAACACCAAATTCAAAGTTTTTTTCTGCATGCAGGCTATAAACTGTACTTAAGTGGTATGAAGCAGAGAAAAACCACAAAACCCAAAGTATAGTTATTTTTCTCTGTTGACAAAATGCATTACTGTATCTGGGCAGAGGTTTAAAGAAAAGTATAGGGTACACTTATGCAATAACATATAGTTATGGCCTTTAGTGATAACTGACAAACCACATACAACATAATAGTTTTTAGTTTGTAGAAAGTTTGTATGTTTGTATTATCACATTAGAACAGATATATATATGTAGAAAAAGTATGTGCTAAGGTTTCTGACTGAAGCATATGCTTCACTTGCCAGATTTAATTTTACGCTGCTCAGTAAGCTGCATGGTCATTGTAACACCTACAGGAGGGCTGACTGCTTTCAGACCTTATTATAATGCTAAAATATATTTGGTAGATAGCATTCTTAGTGGGCACCTTTATTTGACACAGTGCAAAACTCATCAAATGTGACCTCTCCCTGCCTAACTTCTAAAAGAGACTGTAGCCATAATATGCACTTTTTATGGGGTCCCCTTTGCAAATGCAGAATCTCCCATAAGCATTTTCCCCTTTTTCCACTATCTAGCATTTTCTGTGCAAGAGATATGTTAAGCAAAACACACCTTCTTACATGTGATATACTTTCCTTTTAGTGCCCCTGGGAGTGTCCCATGGGAGCACTTTTTCTACCACTGACTGGCTGCTTCAAGCATCAAGAATCTTTGGACCATGGAGTAGGGGCAGTTTTTATACAGCTAAGAATATTAATACTCTCTATGGGGAGTTATGACTCAACTCAAATGTCATACCAACTATGACGCTATTTATACATAGCGCTTTCCAAACCATTCTGGCCTCGATTTTCTCTTGTAGACACCTTGGCCACTCCACTGTGAACCACAAGTCTGCCTTTAGACGGCCAATCATTTAAATCACAGAAGTGTGTTGCTCAGATGATTCTTATCTAATGCTATCTCTAGTCTGTATTTGACATAATTTATGAATTGTGTTCCTATATTTGCCAACGGTTTTGACATATTATTGACCTGCTGGTTGCATCCTTAATACGGCATTAAATGTGAGCAAGACTTATCTTCACTAAAGAAAAAACACTAGCGCAATATAAAAGAAATGCACAGGGTGGAAAATAATCGTTTGCTAGGGTTTTACAGAAAAAAAAGAATGGATGTAGGAAGTCTTAAACTTCACTTAGCACAAGCTTACATGTCAGTACTTGGTATTGCCCTTCATCTGTTGGGACAGGACCTTAACAAATTCTCATTTCCTTCCCTGTACATGTTGGCACAAATCCAATCAATGCACCTTTTGTTTTTCACAATCATTTAGTAGGTTCACAATCATTTACCAAAATCTGTAACACAGTAACTACACATAATTCCATAATTTCAGAGTTTAGAATAGAATGCGCTGCTTTTCTTATCATCAAGACTATAGATCCATATCAAATGGTTATTTTCCACATTATAAGTCATCAGTAATATGAATTTTGGATTAATTTTGGCAGTTTCAGCCACCTGTATTATTTAAAGGTATTTTTTTTATACCATGTATGCAGATTAAAAAGCAGAGGTTATAGACCTGATTGACAGAGGTACAAAGGGTGTTTTGGCTGCAAAGTTTTGAAAGAATAGCACGCTACAGAATCTTCCAAGCATTCCTTGGTTGCTACGGTGAAAAGCCCATTTTTTAAGCTTTGGACCAGAATCACTTTTTTTTTTATTTATAAACAACCTCCTTAGCTGCCTAATGTAGGCCCCTGGTGCTTCAGTGGCGCAGGGGGCCAAGCCCAAAGGGACCTTTGATGCAGGCGTTGTGATTCTGACATTATTACCAGATGTGCAATATGTTTGTCTTCATATTACTAGATTCTTTCTGAAAATTCACCTCCTTGTGCTCCTTTATGCCATACTCCTGATAGCAAATTCCAGTAACTAGCATGGGGGAGCATTTTGCTCTTACCTCACTGGACCCTCTATATCCCATCATCCCATATAGTTAACCATTTGTATGCTAAAGGTCAGGTCAGCAGTAGCCAAAAAATGTAGGCCCTGTTCAGGATTGTATCAGAATGTGTCTGGAAACTTGTGAAGGAAATAATACATTAACTCATTTTAAGCTTGAGAAGGTTTATAGTATACACTATTTTAAGCATGATACGCGTTTTTCTGTCACACCACCCAGAAAAATTAGATATTATGTAATGGAAAGCAATGTTGTTTGGTTCCTTTCCTATAGGAAACTCGGGGGAGCATGAAGAGGAAGCTCTGAGTGAGTTCAATGCTGACGTTGCAAAGAACAAAATCTAAATTGCAGACCCCCCCCCCCTTCTCGGTTCCCCTCCCCCCGCCTTCCTCCAACTTCAGTAAATTAGGGTTAAAACTTTGCTTGGGGGGGGCGGGGCTATACTGCCAACGCGGCTTATGCTTGATTACATCCACAGGGAGAGGGTCTGCAGCAGCAGCGTTAAACCCCCCCCCGTTTCTCTCTATGAGGATGCTGGGAGTTGTAGTTTTATAGTCCTCCCGGCCGGCACACCGGGTCCTCACGGAGCAGCATCTGTGTGACTGACACCCTCCGCTGGCTCCTGGTCTGAGTATGATCACTAGCCTCCAGGAGGCGTGCATAGCCAGCTTGTGGATGCTCTGTGTCTTCTCAAGGGAGATCTCACGCTTCTAGTCTTAGCAGTGGCGCAGAAAGGGTCCAGGTGGGAGGCAGATCTCCTCTGGCCGCTTGGAACTTCTTGGGCTGCAGACCCCCGGTGAGTAACAATGACGCGAAATAATGATACATACGGTCCGAACTCCGTTACGACTCGACGTCTTCACAAGTAAGAAGGAGCAACAGTTTGCTTAACTGGAAGTGGCGAGATAGCGCCTTCATTTGTAGGTTTGTATCTGTACACATTCAGCTTTCGGGGTTCTTTTTGGATAAGTGGGTCGGTACTCCGCAGCACTTCCTATTGTGTTATTGGTGGCATTAGCCAAATTATAGGGGTTTCCATTTACATGTCATCACATGATGTCATAATGAAACTTACCCTTGTCTGTATTCACCTAATTATATAGTTGTCTTTCAGTAGGCTTTTTTTTTTTTTAACAAAGATAGTAAGACTTAAGTTGCCCACTGTCTGACAAAATTACAACCCCCTTCAAGTTCAGGGTCATGGAGGATTTTCATGGAAAACAAGGACATCTCTAGCTGTAACATCATTGCTGAAGGGTTTTTCTAAAGATCAGTTAGCCTTTTAAACTTAAACTTGGATTAGCCAGCGTAACATGCCATTGGAACACAGGCATGATGGGGCCTATGAAGATATTCCATTAAAAATTTCCAGCTGCATTAGTCATTTATAACATTAACCATTTCTGTGCTGTTACTGACCCATTTCATGTTATTTTTTAAGGAAAAATTTGCTTTTCTATTAAAACCAAGGATATTTCTGTGACCCAAACTATTGATGGTAGTAAAATGATAAATGCAGGTTATCCACCGCCTTGTCTAAAGCAGGAAAAGGTGATGTTCTACTGAATTTAACACCTTTTGTAACTAAATACAGCTTTAATCATTGCATGTGCTGTTGGATGCCCTAACCCTTCCCAGAAATACATTTTGAGTCATTCATATCTCTGCCATGAAAGGTTTATTGTCATGTGACACAAAAGACACTATGTTTTTACCTATAAACTGGGAATGCGTGTTAAAGGTTTCTGTATGGTTTTTTTTATGTGGTTAAACATTTGGGGAAAATAGTAATGTGTCAGAACTGCTAAGGTTTATTTGCTAGATGTACTAGAAAACCCTTTTTTTAGTGTAATGGCATACGTATTCTCGGTAGCTGCGTATGCTGCTGGAAATTCCATACATTTCTTACCATGAGCAACCAGGCATATTGCCTAGTGGCCTTAAGGTTGACAACTTTGACCCAGTAGGGTGGGGTCTAAAACCAAAATTAAAATTCTTTTAAATGGCCTCCACTCATTCTGGTGTACTATTCAGAGAGAATTGTATAGAGAACTCTAATCTAAAATATAGATTGTATAATTTAACAGCCAAAAACCCCTGGGAGAGTCAGACCCCATCAAATTCCTCTTCCCATCCATCCCTGCCATATGTGAAGGAGAGGCTGGTGTCATTTATAAAAACAACAAAAAAAACAAAACGGCCCTACCTATGCCTCCTGCCTCTTGGCATCATTTTCGTGCTAGCAGGATGGACAATCAAAATCACTGTCCATCCGTTGACACCTAAAGATTTCAATCTATGGGGAATAAGTTCTATCTTATCTTTTCAGGGTTGATCCAGCTTTGTCCAGTGATGTTCTTGTCTCCTCTTCTTGAGCCCCCAAAAATAGTCTGATGCCTAAAAATACACAACACAGAGGGAAAAAACAATAGTAGTTTGATCTCCAACTGATGGCATTGGTTTGGAAGTATAGCTGCTGGCCCGCCATTTACTCCACATGCATCTGTATTTGGGGGATTCGTTGCATCATCCACTGACTTAATGGGCCCACTATACTTAAATAATGCTCAGTAAAACCCCAATATTTTGCTTTTAACCCCCATCCCACTTGGAACAGTACAGAGTATATTTTTATAAATTGAACCTGTGCCACCCCCAAGGCATATATTATTAGCCCTGCCTCACCACAGGGGGGGGGCCTTGGTTAATAAAAGGTCCTGGGGGCCCATATATTTTTTTACAAAACCCCTCTTTATTCTATGAGGGGGGTTAACTAAATTTGTAAGAGGGTCAATTAAATTTCAACTCGCATGCAAGGGACTTCAATCCAAGTTGAGTCTTAAGTCAAGGAAGGGTGATTATTGTTGCTCAAGATACAAATATCTTATAAAGAACTCCTTGTATGTATGCCTACCCTTAAAATAAAGGTTATACAATTGCCAAAATTGCTCACCACTGATTTTTTGTGTTTGTATATCTCAATTGTGAGTGCCAGTGTATTCATAGTCTAGATGGAGCAGTCTAGACATGGTAGAGGTCCTGTAGGTGTTTAAAATTAGAAGAGGGCCAAAGTGGCCAGTGTCCCAAACACCATTATTTCACCAATACATGCATTGTTTAAGTCCTACGGGGACTAATTGGATGTGAATAGGAATGGCACGAGCTAAAGCCATACCTGGGAACCTCCTAGGGTATGTAACCTGAAGTGCTCTCTCTTCTGGGGGGTGGCTTCGGGAGGTGGCACAGCTGGCTGCTCATGGAGGCAGGTCTAGATAGTTTTGAGTGGGTAAAGAATAGGAAGAGAAGTGGGCCACTGGTAGACATGACCAAATGCCACTTCCCTACCAGGGAAAATATTTAAGTGACCTGGGGAAGCAACGCTTCTCCTGGACTCACGGTCAAAGCCGGAGAGTTCCCTGGTATGGTTAAAGCATGCTCCCTCTATCTGACAGTGTAGGTGCTGGCAGTGTCAGACTCTTGCATCTGACCGCATGCTTTGGCCACTGTTTGGAGAGAGAGACCCAGCAGCACAAAGTGATCTGTGCTATGGTAAATAATTTTGATTGTTTCACTCACTTAAGATAACTTTTCTGCAGACTTTACTTTTTATATAAGCAAGGCTTAATTGTTTTCTTAAGGGTGAAATTTTTTTAATGGCACTTTAACCTCTTTGTTACAATAAGACAAATAGTTTTACTTCTGATTATACTGTGCTGTCTGCAAACCAAAGAACCAAATATTTCCTTATTCATGGGGCACAGCCCTATGGATCTGAACCCAAGCAGTTATTGTTATACCGATAACCATGCATTAGATATTAAGACTTAAGATATTAAGTAATAACCACACGTTCTTCTCGTCTTCCACCCATGTGTGCATGTCACTGTCATTTAATTAATTCATTTGCATACATAAAATCACTATATAAATAATTTAAACATGTATCTTTTGTGCTTTGCTGATACAGTAGACCAGGTCTTTACAGATCCCAGTAGCCATGTATCATGTACCATTTCATTTTTGTGTCATGATATAACAATAGAGGTTAAAGGACCAAAGTTATATTATAGATGTGCATAATTATAGATCATTAAGGTGGTAAACAGAGTTCGAGAGGATGGATGATTTTGTAAGTAATCTACAGCCCTATCAAAGTCGAGAAGAAAATATTTTAATCTGTAATAGGAAGAGGCTCTAGTGAAGAGATATCATAAATGTGCTTGTATTCTAACTACGTTTATATATGTTTTAACTAAAAGTGATACATTCTGATATTATATGATATATAACATGCCTATTCAGTAATAATATGACTTGCATTTACCATGAAGACTGCTTATATAATCTGTACACACGTGGCTTTATAGAGTGAATTAATCTCTAGTTCAGACATGTTTGAAGTCAAAAGCAGGGTCTACAGAAAAAAATCTGTGCATCATAGTCTACAGGTTTAATTTTTCCACAAATAAATGGAAATGAATAAGCATTTTTTTTTTCTGTTGTCTGATTTAGATATTTAAGCATTCCTTTAACACTTACTGTATTTTGTCTGGATTTGAAAAGAAACTAAGAGTCCCTCAAGGAAAGACCAGAAATGCCTGAAATTCTTCAGAGGTGAAAGGTTACAGAAAACAGCATACAAGGAGACAGTTTTGTATAACTGAAATGCGTATTAAATTTTCAGAAATGCATGATACTGTGCTGGACCCTCTAACAGCAGCATTTGAATTACTTAAATTATTGCACACGTCTCTTTATATACATTATATACTCGGTTTCGCTGCTACCTTTAAGTCATTGTAAGAAGTGCTGTCTAAATTGTTGTCTCTATATAAATATAAGATAACACTGGCAGCAGTGAAAGGTCACCCTAGCTTCGTATTCATATAACTAAAACAGGGGTGTCCAACCTGCGGCCCTCCAGCTGCTGCAGGACTACATCTCCCATACTCCTCAGCCCAGCCCCTTAACTGAAAGAGCATTATGGAAAATGTAGTCCTGCAGCAGCTGGAGGGGCGCAGGCTGGACACCCCTGAACTAAAAGGTACCTTTAAAGGAACATGGTATCCAATCAGTGGTGAGCATTGTTGGCTAATGGAGCAGGAGTTTGAGCTTTATTTATTTTCATTAAAGCATGCACAAAATTTTTTGTGGGGCTGTTTGATATTTTACTGTCCCCTTTATTTATATATTGTCTTTAATGGCAGACATATTTCTTGTATTGTAAAATGTCCTCTCTATAAATTTCAGATTAGCTCCTAGTCCTTATTTTGGAGGGAAATTCTGAAATGGCAAAAGTATTGTAGTCCAATGAATTATTCCAGAGTGTTTGCTGCCATTTCTTTCTCCTGGAGATTTTCCACTCCCGTGGCCTCCTGGTTTTGATCCTAAAAAAAAAAAAAAAAAAAAAAATCCTCCTGGTTTTCATTTTACACTCTTAACCTCTCAGTGCAATTAAAAGATATATAACAAAGTAAACAATAGTTTGCTTAAAATGTTTGTGCTTCAACAGCTGTGTCCTAGCCCTTTTTGTAATTTGATACATTGGATCTTCGTAACAATTTTAGTACCGGAGTCGACCTACACTGTAGGCCAGTCCTGTTAAACTGCATTCAAAGTATCCATTCTTTCAGACACCTCCTGAAATCATTTTAATTATAAATTTTAGTATTCATGAATTAGTCATAAAACTGTATGACATTACTTATATATTCTCTAATTTTGGCAAGGTTGCCCTACACACATGAGGAACAAACCCATTAACGGATTAAAATGTAATTTTGTCATTGTGAAGCAGTAGCTACCCAAAGGTATAAAAGTGTCAGCTGGGCTCTCATCGATTTCTTCTACTTGAGCAATAAAGATGGTCTGACAATTTGATTTAGATGTTTTTTTCCCTGACAGAATAAATATTAAGCATTAATAAAGAGGAATTTTGAGGCAAAGTTCTAAATGTTGAATAACCACTGTGGAAACCAACAGAATATTGCTACTGATTGGCTCCGTTCTTTTCTTACCCAACATGTTTTTCTTATAGTTAACCCATCCAACCTTATGTAATTCTTAGCTTTTTCATGTAAACTTGTGTTTTTGTGTTTTAGGCTGTATCAAAGATGGTCTCGCAGAGCCTGCAAACTGCGGATCTAATGTCACAATGAGGACTCACACTCGGGGTGCCCCCAGTGTGTTTTTCATATATTTGCTCTGTTGCATTGCTGTCCATGGCACAGACGAGGGAAGCAACACACAAATCCCCTTCATCAATGCTAAATATGATGGCTACCCCATGCTCTACTTCTCAAAGGGTGAGGTTGAAGATCTGCGTGCTCAGGCAGCTGGCAGTCACCAGCACATTGCATTGCGCATCAGCAAGGCAGTCCAAATTATGCTGACCAACCCAAAAGAGTACCTCCCACCATGGGACCCAAAAGATTTCTCTGCTAGGTGGAATGAAATTTATGGCAACAATCTTGGAGCCCTAGCAATGTACTGCATCTTGAATCCAGACAACACAGAAGCACTTGACCTGGCCAGAGAATATATGGAGAGGATGGCAGCTCAGCCTAGTTGGTAGTTCTTGATTTTGTTTAATCTTTTTGGATACTCTAAGATTACTTTTTGATTGCTAAATAATTACATATATTACTATATACATACATACATGTTCTATGGATATTGCCACATTATCATTATTGCAGTTATTTTTTGAAAGCAAGGTTTCATGTTTTTTTTTCAGATTATTTATTTTGGATTATGACATATATTGATTTGATCAATTAATTTCCCTAAATGCACAAATTAATTGTCTTAATTAGGATTAATCATGCAAATAATGACTTGTTCGATGAATGTATTCATATTTTCTAACGCATATTTAATTTATTTTTGTGAGGTTTTTTTTATTTTTTTATTTTTTTTCCCTCCTTATTAGTGAAAAGCTCTCCTAGGTATTCATTACATTGTGCATGCCTTTTTAAATTAGTATGAGAAGATGGCAATATAGGTCCACCAGTAACATCAGAAGATTAATGTCTAGCTGCTATTTGGTGTAAATTTTGCATTTCTGTAGTTTCAAATATGATGCACACTTTTTTTTCTTTGACACTTAGAAACTCCATGTGCACTCTACATAGTTCTTAGTATTCCAGTTGTAGGAGAAAAGTATAGTTAAAATGATACCATTTATTGGCTAACTGAGAGTTTGATTGCGAGCTTTCGAGACCAAGTTGTTAGGTCCCTTCCTCAGGCATTATTCCAGTTGTACAAAGAGTCTTTAAAACTTGGTTCTAAATTAAGCAAAGGTATTATACATGGGGCATCTGTAGGTAACCCTTCAATTGTGCATAGGCAAACAGATACAGGTGTCATGAATTCCCTGTTTGTTTTTTTTGTTTTTTTTAAGCTCAGAGCCCATTGAGGTTCTGTGAAGTGCTTCAATTACCTAAAAAGCTGAGAGGTCATAGATCAATGGTGTTTTATGCCTAAGAAACAAATAACATTGTGAAATCACAGCAAATCAACCAGTTTGCTGGAGTACATTTAAACTTCAAATGCAATGGTGCCCAAAGGCAATGGATATTTTTTGTTTAAGCAGGAATTCAGACCTGCCAAATGACTTTTTAAATTAGGTGAGAATGAACTTTAGAGCACATTAATGACCTGAGGTTGTACTGATCATAACAATTCTGCGTAAGAGGAATGATCAAAGCTTAATGGAATGGTTTTCACTCCCCAGCACTGTTCGTGGAGGTAGGGGGTGGTTGATTGGATTCAATCTTAAACCTGGTGGGGGAATGTACGTAAAATAAGTGGTTGGTTCGGTGTAGTTACTTCTTAAGACACTTTCAGGAAAAAATAGATTACACATTGTTTCCTGCTGGCTCTAAATATAACCACAACATCCAGATATTCAGCAATTTAATAGTGTACCAACATCATCGTGTTATAGTGACACACAAATGCTGGTGACTAATGTTTAATAATGGTTTTGTCAAAAAATGTCTTGCCAGTAAGTAAGGCTATTTTATGAAATGTTTATTAATGATATTATATGAAACAGGCTGTTTGGCCTACACTCCTGAATTTAACTATTCTAGAAACAATTATTTAAATAGTAAAACGTACTAGAAATATTTATGACTTGCCTAATTTAGAATTTTTCATGGAACACGAAAGCAGACACTGACTTAAACTTAAAAAGCCTTCTTAAACCTTCCTGTGTTTTGGTGTGGTTAAACAGTCAGAAGAAATTACATTTCTGATGTGTTATTTTCTTAGCATACCAAACCCATTAACCTTTACTAGAACTAAGGGGCCTCTCTCAAATCATGAAAAACAGCCCCATAACATTATCACTCCTGCACCAAGCTTTACTGTAAGCGCTATGCTTTTCCCCCAAACCCAGATTCATCCATCAGACTTCCAAATAGTGAAGCTTGATTCATCATTCGAAAAAACATGTTTCCACTGCTCCAGAGTCCACTGGCGGTGTGCTTTACATAACTCCAACCGACGCTTGGCATTGCAAACAGTGATCTTCAGCTTGTGTGCAGCTGCTCAGCCATAGAAACTCATTTCATGAAGCTCCTTTGACACACAGTGCTTGTGCTGATATTGCTTCTAGAAACAGTTAAGATTCATAGAAAGGATCTAGCCCCCTGTGGCAATCAAAATCCTAGGTGACAACTGCAGGAACCACATTCCATTATCCATATGACGACACAGAATCAAACGTATCGGAAGGGTTTTCACTAGACTTGGCTGTCGGCCAACTCCTCGTATTCCATGAATATTCGCCTGTTCCTGTGTTTATTCTTCGTGTTTGGTTTTTTTTCTTAGTTTTTTTTTTTTTTACAAGGGGTTAACACGGTACGCGCTACGGAGCAGCTTTGGCGCCAGGATTTTAAATGTCCATACGAGCAACTCTATTGGTTGCCGGCACGGGCCTCCTCTGCCATCAACCAATGAAGTACACCTCCAGGCGACCAATAGAGTCGATCTTATGGCCCTTCAATGCCTGATGACGAGCCAACGGATTTTCAATCCCGTTAACCCCTGCAATGCTGCGTAGATAAGGTAGGCTAGATGAGGAAGGAGCCAGGGTGACTAGTAAATGAAGACCAACACGAAGATTCTTTGTGTTGTGTCTTTGTATACGTTTTGCCGCCACCATGTTCGTATGTCCAGTATTCGGACTGAACGAAAACGCAGCCTTCGTGTTCATTTTCATGTTTGCCCGAATACGAATGCACACAAGTCTAGTTTTTACCATGGATGGTCGGGCTAGAGACAGGAAAAGCACAATACTGGATGATTGTGGGCGCTAGCTGGATAGCACTGGTGGTAAAGGACAGGAACATGGCAATGATAGAACTGTGGTCTACAACCAGGAATGCTGAAACATGAGCTCCTGACTGGATATATTTTGAGCAATAGCGTTGAAAAGTAGGTTGTCATAAACAACTCAATTGATTACCCAGTTGGAACAGCTAATGTAGTAGCTGGAAGCAATATCTACCTGATTAGCAGGCAGAAAGTTGGGGATAGCTGGAAGGAAACTGGTGGTTCCAGGGATAAGGCTCTGACTTCCACATCACAGATCACCAGTTTAAGAGGACAAATTTTCTCTGCAACCAATATTTGTCTATAGAGATGGCTACCTATGTGCTTGACTTTATACACCTGTTAGCAATGTGTGGCTAAAACAACTACACTTATAATTGGGAGGTGTGTCCAGGTACTTTTGGTCATATAGTGACTTTTTTTTTTTTAGTGCTTTTATAACAAATAACGTTTGTTGCCATGTATGGTTTGAAATGGGAGCTGTTACACAGCTCTTGGTATTGTTCCTTCGCTTCTCAAAACTACCTATTGCTTTCAGTGTTTGCCGTTACATGCAGTGTAACCGTTTTGAAGGCAGTTTTTAAAGAGTGACTTTTTGCTCCAGGTTAGATGAGCCCAGTGGCAGCATGTAGCAGCCTTTGCATCAATATGCATCGTCATGCCAGTGACGTCAGATGCTGTTTGTAGCCTCCAAATTTACATGATGGCATTTTAAACAAACCTGTTCTTTCTCCTATTCCATAGGTTAGTGAAGGATGCCCCTTGGGATGAAGTCCCTCTGGCACACTCTCTGGTTGGATTTGCCACGGCTTATGACTTTTTATATGACTCTCTGAACAATCACCAAAAGGAGAGGTTTCTGGAGGTGATTGCCAATGTTTCAGGATACATGTATGAAACATCCTTTAGAAGAGGATGGGGTTTTCAATATCTGCACAACCATCAACCCACCAACTGTGTAGCCCTTCTCACAGGGAGCCTGGTGATGATGAATCAAGGTATGTGATAAATGTAATTTATCCTTAAAACATCCCTCTGGTGTTTGTAGGTTTTAGTGTAATGCTGCATTAGCGCCAATTTGTGTAATGGGCCTTGTGTATTTTTTTTTAGGTTATCTACAAGAAGCCTACTTTTGGACAAAGCAAGTTCTAACTATAATGGAAAAATCTATTGTCCTGTTAAATGATGTGACAGATGGATCACTTTATGAAGGAGTTGCTTATGGTAGTTACACCACCAGATCTCTCTTTCAATACATGTTTCTTGTACAGCGGCATTTTGATATCAATCACTTCAACCATCCTTGGTTAAAAGAGCACTTTGCATTTATGTACAGGACTGTCCTTCCAGGTAAGAATTGTGTTCTAAATTGGAAATATTGGCTAACAAGAGAATGAATAAACAAATCATAAAAACAATTTTTTTTTTCATTTAACCCCTTTACTGTCATTTTCTGTGTCATTATCAGTCTGTCACATTTTTGCAAAGGAATTTTGGCCCACTCTTTACAATGTTGCTTCAGTTGATTGTGGTTTGTAGGCATTTTGTTTATGGGGAGGTCACAAATAAAAAGCATAATTGGCTTGCTGGCATCAACAATACATTTGATGCCAGGAGTTTCAATAAATGGAGGGATAGCGGGCTCCAACATATTTTCGAGGCATTCAGCAACACCAAGATCTGCAGCAGGGGCCCCTGAGGCCCCTCTGCCAGAAGCCAACATCCTGATGCCTGATTTAAAATCGCTTAGGGTGTCCCTGAAATGCCTAGATAGCGAGACATTCAGTGACACCAAAAACCCACCACAGGTCGCACTGTGACCGCTCCGGAGAGCTGTGACAACCACCAGTGCGAGAGATTTTGCCTCTCACAAATTTTTTTTTATTTTTTTTTAAATGGGTCTCTCCAGACCCTTCTGAGAACTCTGAGCTCCCCATTCAGGTTGAATACAGGTACTACATTCAACCATGCAAGTCAATAAAGCTCATCTTACTTATCACCATTTGATTAGTAAAAAAAAAAAAATTCAGGAAAAAAAATGGTAACGTAAAAATAATTCCCCACTGATGTCGAGCATGTCCTAAAATTAGTGCTATAAGTTCACAAAAATCATTCAGGGAAAGTTAAAATACTGGCATTTTAAATGCTCATGGGGTGTCTAGTTTAAAAAAAAATCTATGATTTGATGGGATAAATCGATTTGGCTGGGTTCAGAGATGTGTAGGTACACAAAATGAGAAGAAATTACAGCTAAACGAGAGCACCGCAGAAATGTTAAAACTACTGTCACGAAGGGTGCAAAAAATAAAATCATCCATTGTCTCAAAGGGGTGTGCTGTGGTTTTTTTTGTGTGTGATTGTTTTGGGTACAATAAATGAGGGAGAAAATGACAGTTTTAACGACATGAAACATGCTGAAACCTCTTGTGTCCTGTAAACTAGTGGAAAATACATGTCTTTTTAAGGGTTAATGGGTTTTAATACATTGTTTGTGTTTTTTTTTGTTTTAGGTTTTCAGAGAACCGTTGCCATAGCTGATTCTAATTACAACTGGTTCTATGGACCAGAAAGTCAGTTAGTGTTTTTGGACAAATTTGTCTTGAGGAACGGAAGTGGGAATTGGCTCGCTGAACAGATTCACGCAAACAGGGTCCAGGAAGGTCCAGGAACACCAGCCAAAGGGCAGCGGTGGTGCACCCTCCATACAGAGTTTCTCTGGTAAGCTGATTTTCATGTAAGACTGTATTTCCCCACTCTCTAATATTGCCTATCCAATAAATCACACACAGACACAAGTATATGTTATGCGAAACAGCTTTATTTTTACTGTTACTTTGTACCATAACAAAATATGTGCAAACATATGAAGCACTCAGCGCACAAAATGCTGCAAAATCATAATTGTATAACTACAACAAAAATCTGAAACAAAGCTGTTACCATCAGTTCATAGATAATAAATAGTCATACCCAGGCAAAGAGAGTAAGAAAATGTCACCCGTTAGGGTATCAAGAGCCAGTGGCGACTCTAGAAACAATATATAGGGGGGGGGGGCACACAAGATACCACAGTCAAACTGGTGGGCATTCATAATTTCTATGGAAGTAATGTGCTATGGAATTATACTTTTGTTATTGGGCTAAAATAATACTTGATCATTCAACATGGGAAGCCTGAAGCCACAACTGAGTGCGACTAATCCTTGAAATAAATATTCTAACAAAATAAATAACTTTTCCACTAAATGACTTCAGGGCCTTGAAAGTTTTGTCCCCTGAAGTCACTACAACTTCAGGAGGGCATTTTATCTCTGGATAAATATAAATTAAATAATTCCTACTGTAAGTTAAGTGCCAGGAAACATGACCAAACACACACACCAACACAGGCTCTGTCACACTGACACCCAGACACACACACCAGGACAGACTCTGCCACACCTACAACCAAACATACGCCCTAGGACAGGCTCTGCCACACCCACATCCAAACACACACACACCAGGACAGGCTCTGCCACAACCACATCCAAACACACACACACACCAGGACAGGCTCTGCCACAACCACATCCAAACACACACACACACCAGGACAGGCTCTGCCACACCCACATCCAAACACACACACACACCAGGACAGGCTCTGCCACACCCACATCCAAACACACACACACACACACACCAGGACAGGCTCTGACACACCCGTATCCAAACACACACACACACGGACAGGCTCTGACACACCCATATCCAAACACACACACACACACACCAGGACAGGCTCTGACACACCCACATCCAAACACACACACACCAGGACAGGCTCTGACACACTGACACCCAAACACACACACCAGGACAGGCTCTGCCACACCCACATCCAAACACACACACACACCAGGACAGGCTCTGCCACACCCACATCCAAACACACACACACCAGGACAGGCTCTGACACACTGACACCCAAACACACACACCAGGACAGGCTCTGCCACACCGACACCCACACACATCAGGACAGGCTCTGCCACACCCACATCCAAACACACACACACCAGGACAGGCTCTGACACACTAACACCCAAACACACACCAGGACAGGCTTTGCCACACTAACACCTATACACACACACCTGAGGACAGGCTCTGCTACACTGATAACCAAAAACACACAAACAGCAGGACACAATCTACGTCACAGACGTCTACATCAGGATGGATTTTTCACACTGCATTGTCGTTTATACCCCCTTAGTGTTTTTGCCCCTTGTGTATTGATGCCCCTGCTGCCCGTATATATTATTAGCCCCAGTTGCCGATAGCAGGTATAGATCAACACATTAACACACAAACCAAGATGTGCATGTATAGATCAACTGAAATTCACTTGTGATCTTAGCACTGAAGGTATATATCAAATCAACAGAATCAGACATACAAATCCTGTATTTGCAGGTATACAATAGTATATGAAACGTAGCATTGCAGGTATAGATCAAATACATGGAAACAGCATTGCAGGTATTAATCAACTGAATAAGACATACAAACACTGCATTTGCAGGTATACATAAATAATGTATGGAAAACCAGCTTTGCATGTATAGATCAATTAGAATTCACATAAAAACACGTCATTAAAAGGTATATTTAAAACCCCCTAACTTACAGGCATAGATCACAGGTTTCACACCCCAAAGCCAACCCTGGCGTCCACACTGCCCACACAGCAATCACACTCCTATCATACCCAGGCAACCAGTAAATGCTGGTACCTAGGCATGATGGGACTGTGCTTGCTGTGATTGCTGTTAGCAATCACGCTCCTATCATGCCAGGTCAGCCAGTACATGCTGGTACAGGGTGGCTGTAAGTGATGTGCAGACCCCATACTGCTGGCAGCATCAATACACAAGGGGGGCAGCTAGCTAGGTTTCAGCATGTACTGGCTGACTTGGCATGATAGGAGTGTGATTGCTAACATCAATCACAGTCCCATCATGCCTAGGTTCCAGCACTTACACATCCATGCTATCACTCACACACTCATTCATTCATATACTCATTCATTCAAACACCCTCCCCACCCCCTTACCTGCACTGCAGCTCCTCGACGCCGCTCACAGACATCAGCAGAGGGCACGGCCTCCCTCTGCGTTCTCTGGTACTACACAGAGGAAGCAGGACTGGAGCAGAGTCATGTGATGTCATGTGAATCCTGCTAGGTTCCGCTTCCTCTATGCAGTATAGAAGACCCTCCCACAGGTAAGTAGCAGGGCTCGAGGTGCGGCTCGCGTAAGATCGGTTGCCCTGGCTGCCGATCTTACGCGGGCCGCACCCTCTCTCTCCTCCGCATTAAAAAAAAAAATACGGTATTTAAAGTCGCATTGCGACGTTATTCCAAATTCGGCAGGGGGGCAACGGGGGGCAAGGATTAACTTAGGGGGGGCAATTGTCCCCCTGTAGCGACGCCACTGTCGAGAGCAGAAGACCTGAAATATCTTCCAACATTTGGGCAGATGCTTTTGTCAAATGAGTATAATTGACTTTTATTCATACGAGTAGATATGGTACATTTATATTTAGTTTTGAGCTTGGGCATTTAATGATTCCAAATGTTTGGGGTTTTTTTGGTTTGTTTTTTTTAGGGGTGTCCTGCAGATATGAAACATAAATGTAAAGGGGAGTCTTGGCAGTAGTGTAGGGGAAGAATTTAGCGATAAGGGCAAAATAATAAAATGCCTTTTGTGTTTAATGTACAGCTATTGAACTTGATTCAAGTAATAAGGAATCTAATAAAAGCAGCAAATTGTAGCACAAAGAGTTTTATGGTATTGCTAAAGAAAAAAGGATTGTGTTAAAATATGGGGTAGTGAAGATGTGACATGATTTTGTTGTGGCATCTTGAGTGGGAAACAGGCAAGTATAAGCCATTTTATGCGGAGGTAACAGAAATACTTTAGAGATTGAATATGAGAGTTTGAAACTATGTCTGAGACATGAATTCTAGTCCATTGGAGTTTATTCACTGAAGACAGAGTTAACTGGAAATTTTCAGGAAACTTGTGGATTTTACTCCCACGCTTCACTATTTATCATGAAGGGCAAACACTGCAAGCTTCTTCCCATGGCAGGCTCACTAAAGTTGGGTGTTCACAATGAATAGTGAAGCTGAGCAGCTCCAACCATGGCTCTCCAGCAATCTCTCCTTTCAGCTCTCTCTTTAGTGACTAGACCCCATCTTGCATGTGTGTATGGAATTGTTGATATAGTTGCATTTACTAATACAGTAAATAGTAGAGAGGAATCTCTAGTGACTGTTAAAGAATGTTCACTTAAGGTTTGTGTATAATATGGAAATGTGTCTGATTTTTTTCCCCCCTTAAGTTGCTAAAATTTGAATTGGCTTGTATTGGCTTTATGGGGGGCTGGGGGGTTGCCATCTTTTGGATAAAAAACAGGAAGGCTAGGTAGAAGGGTTGAACTTGGTGGACTTAGTAATTTAGGTTTGAAAAAAAGACCTATGCTACTATATTACTATTTAACCTGTTCAAGTTTGTCTGTTTACAGTGTCACCATCTTGTTTTTGTATAATTTGAATATTAGTGTTGGTTTATGAAACAGCATTTTGTATCCATATCATACTTCTTATCATATACTCCTCAAAACAGGCACTTCAACCTATGATCAAACAGTATTTTGCCCTTTTTGTTTTTTTCTCATTGTATTAATAATACTTATCATTTGTATTTTGTTTCAGGTATGATGCAACTTTAAAGTCTGCACCTCCACCAGATTTTGGCATTCCACGTCTCCATTTTTTTGAAGACTGGGGTGTTGTGACCTATGGAAGTGCTTTGCCAGCTGAAGTTAACAGGCCATTTCTTTCCTTTAAATCTGGAAAGCTTGGAGGACGTGCAATATTTGACATTGTTCACAAAAACAAGTATAAAGATTGGATCAAAGGATGGAGGAATTTCAATGCTGGGCATGAACATCCAGATCAGAATTCATTCACATTTGCTCCGAATGGTTTTCCTTTTATAACTGAAGCATTGTATGGCCCAAAATATACTTTCTTAAATAATGTTTTAATGTTTTCACCATCTGTGTCTGAGTGCTGCTTTACTCCATGGGAAGGCCAGGTTACAGAAGAATGCAACTCCAAGTGGTTAAAATACAAAATCGATGAAGCTGCTGACTCTCATGGAAGAGTGGTGGCAGCTTTAGAGAAAAGTGGCATTGTTTTTATTAGGGGTGAGGGAGGAGGTGCTTACAGTTCTGCCTTGAAACTAAAAAGTGTTGAAAGAAATCTAGTTCTACTCCACCCACAGTTATTGCTTCTTGTGGACCATATACATGTTGAACATGGTAGCCCAGTAGAGACCACATCTAGCTTTTTTCACAATGTGGACATGCCTTTCGAGGAAACATCTATTGATGGTGTTCATGGGGCAATACTTCGAAATAAGGATGAAATGTATAAAATGTACTGGATGGATGACACTGGCTTAAGTGAGAAAGCTGTGATTTCATCCGTTTTATACCCACGGGGTTATCCATACAATGGAACTAATTATGTGAATGTCACAACCCATCTCAGGAAACCAATCACAAGAGCAATCTATTTGTTCATTGGACCTTCTGTGGATGTTGAAAGCTTTAGTGTCCATGGAGACTATCAGCAAGTAGACGTGTACCTTGCGACCAGTGAACATGCATATGCAGTTTACCTCTTCACAGGAGAAACACCAAGCCAGTCAACATATGCTAAGGTAGTTGCAGATAGGCAAAAGATAATATTTGACAAAGCCTCCACAATCAGGAATTATTCACCCACTGAGGTGGAGGATTATGCAATGATTGTGGAGCAGAAACTCCAGCACTTCAAGCCGGTTTTTCAGGAAATGGAAAAGCAAATCCTATCAAATGTCCGAAATACTGCTAGTTTTCGAAAGACAGCTGAACGGTTGCTTCGATTTTCAGATAAGAGAAACACAGAAGAAGCTATTGAAAAGATATTTGCTATATCCCAGCAGCAGAAGCAGCAAAGCAAAAGCAAAAGAACCAAAAAGGGATCTAGAGGTTACAAGTTTATGAATGCTGTTCCAGACCTATTTGCACAAATAGAGGTAAATGAAAAGCAAACACGCCAAAAGGCTATAGCCCAGGCTGAAAGTGAACTTCAAGTCAATGAAGAGGAAGAAATGAAAGACCTTTTAGATTTTGTAGACGAACCCTATGTTAAGCACAAAACTGGTTCATTTAACCGACACATCTCTCCACACAAGCTGACGACACATCACAGTGGACCTGCGTCAATTTCTGCTTCTTACACTAGACTGTTTTTAATCCTAAACATTGCAATTTTTATGGTTCTGTTGGCACTACAGTTGTCCAGGTTTCTAAAGACTAAGAGTATCCATAGAAAAAAATGCCTCTATGCCATACTTTCTGTTGACCTTTGTGTGCTGATGTGGCTATATTCATCATGTTATCGATCGCGCTGCTAGAAAATAGCCCTTGAAATTTGTCTTCTCAATAACGCTATGCAATACAGTAGTGAGTACTAGACTTACTCTACAGGGCAGCATTGTAATGATATCTGCAGCAACAGAAATAAAAAGGCTCCTATTTGTTTTTTTATAAGAATATATATATTTTCATAAAAGGGAAAAATAAATTAAAAATGACACGTTTGATCAGACTGGAAATCATTTATTTCTTGTCACGCTTGAGGAAAATAAAGTGCAAGTATATGAAAAGGTCACATTGGGGTTTTATTAAACTCATTTGTCATTCGTATGTACACTATCTTCTATAAACTTGTTTGCTTCCTTTCTATTTAAGAGCGGCTATGACCTCTCCAACATAAAAAAAAAAAATATAAGAACTCACCACACAGTTTGCTGTAGTTATTTATTGTTACCATAATATTCTGTAGCACTGTACAATGGGTAGACAGGATATACTGTAACAAGAAGTATAAAACATAACAACTTCACTAATAGAAACGGGTGAGGAGGGCCCTTAGCTTACAATGTAGTTCTGTACGACTTTTACGAATCAAAGTTTAAAATTTGATTACAATGCTTTACTGATTATTTTTATTAATTTGAAACATGTCACCAAGAAGCTGAGATGAGCGGTTTCCAGCCTGGTAATTATGAGATAATTATACATTGTTGTGTCTACCTGCAGTCACTACTGGCCACCCTGCCCTCTCAGGAGCACCCGGTTCTAATGATTTGGGACAGCCAGATATTACAGATATTAGCCCTACTTGTATATACCTGATCTGCCCTTCAGTCTGGGCCTTTGCATTTTGGGCTGTTCAGCTTTTCTGTTTCTCTGCTTCTTGGCCCTGTGCTGTTCCGTGTTAGATTATACCCGTTTTTGACTCGGTTTGTCCTGACCTTGATCTTGACTTTTGATTTGGGTCTTGTGATTTCCTGGTGCTGACCCGGCTTGTCTTGACCTTGCTCTCGGCTTTCGATTTGGGTTTTGTTTCTGTGATCTCCTGGTATTGAACCGGCTTGCCTGACTATGTGTGCCCTGTCTGAAGGATGCCTGCCATGTGCCAGCCATGTTACTCGTCTGAGGACTGCCAGCCTTGTGCTCCACTCCGTGGTCCCCTATCCAAAGTCTGTATCTGCCTTTGTTTCTTTATCACACTTATTGACTAGTCGTGTTTCTCCTGTTCTGCCAGCACACTTCAATATAGATTAACTGCCAGCCTCTTGTATCTTTATTTGCCTGAACAGGCAGAGCCCTTGGCATCCCCTGCAACCGGACTCCTACCTGACCTGCTTGCCCGAGTGGGTTTTGAATGTTGGGAGGGAGGGTGAATGCTGAAGGTTTGGTGGAAGTAGATTCCAGAGATATGGGGCAGCCTGAGTGAAATCTTTTAGCAAACGTTTGCTTGGGCTTCAGCTCTCGTTGGGAAGATGGAGAAGTGTATTGCAGGCTTTAAAGGCTTTTATCAAAAGTTTGCTTAGGCTTCAGTTGTTGTACAGGTAGGCACACCTGTTAGAAAGAAGAACTAAAAACAACAAAAAAGACTTTAGTTTGTCTTTTCTGACACAGTACAACACTAAAGCTCATCAGATCAAGAGGATTTTAAAAAATGACAACATTTTAGGCACTATATTACCGGATAGACCCCAAATCATATATAAAAAAAAAAACAAAACAGATTATACATTAAAAAATACCGTATTTGCTCGACTATAAGAAGACCCTGATCATAAGACGACCCCCGAAAATGTGAATATTTATTTAGGGGGGGGAAAAGCCTGAATATAAGAATATCCTATAACTTTAAACGTTTTACTAGTAAATATTAATTCACATATAAACTATTTTTTTCATATTTAAAAAAAGCTATGACTGAGAAAAATATTCTTTGTTTTTATTTCCCAACTTGCCCCTCCCCCCAGTTATGCACATCTTCCCCCCAGGCTTGCAACTCTGCCCTCCAGAAATACCTTATATCCCTATATGCCACTCTGTCCCATGATATTCCTTATACCCCTATATGCCACTCTGTCCCATGATATGGCTTTTAACCTCCTATATGCCACTCTGCCCCGTGGTATTCCTTTTTAACCCCCTATATGCCACTCTGCCTCCAGAAATACCTTATACCCCTATATGCCACTCTGTCCCATGATATCCCTTTTAAAAGGCATATCATGGGGCACTCCCCCCACCCCGACTTACCAGTGCTTCTGACTCCCTGGTGTCTAATGGGGGCAGGTGGTGGAGGTCTGCGTGATGCGCGTAGACAACCTTTGCTGCCCGTTAACTCCGCCGGGGCTTCTATGACTGAGCACCAGAGGGTCATGTGATGCCGGTGCTCAGTCATAGCATCGGGTGTTGTGTGCGTCCATCACACAGATGTTCGCCGGCTGCAAGAGAGGAGGGTCCAGATCCCCTGCAGTGCTGCAGGGAATCTCCCTCTCTGGCAGCCTGTGAAGGTCTGTGGGATGCGCGTAGACAATCTCCGCTGCCGCCGGCACTTTCAGAGGGGCTTCTATGATGGAGCACCGGAAGCTGATGTCATGCTGGCGCTCGATCATAGAAGCCCCAGTGGAAGTGCCGGAAGCAGTGGAGGTAACCAGAGAGGAGGATCCAGGTCCCCTGCACCACTGCGGGAGATCTGGATCTTAGTCTTCTAGTCAGACCTCTATTTGAGGTCTGATTATAGGACGACCTCGATTATAAGACGAAGGGCGTTTTTCAGAGCATTTGCTTTGAAAAAAACCTTGATAACAATCCTATATAAATTAATATTGTTAGTGTTTTTTTGTCCAATTTTGGTGTTACTTTTAATAAAAGTGTGGTAAACACACCAAAATTGGACACAAAATTCAACAACAATATATATATCAGCAATCCCACTCCTATCATGCACAGGCATACCATGGTTGGGAGAGCATATTTATAGGTAAAGAGGAGGTGATTAACCATTTAAGTATTTCAGGCTACTTGTCCCCCACGAAGAGCACACCCCACGTGTACTGCCACAATATGTAGGGAAAAAATAAAAAAAAATACACTCCTTGACTCCTTTTTTGGGCGGGGGGAATATGGGGTAATTTGATTTGGGGGCAATTAACTAAGATGATATTGCTAAACATAACATTGGCTTTTTTTCCCACAATTGACCCTTTTTCGCTACGCTAAGGCTGTGTAAAATCCTGTTGTTATAGTAAGTTACCATAATGATTGTATTGATTACCGTTGTCCCCCTTCTTTTTTCTGTATCCTCCCCCGTTTGATATACAGAAAAAAAATTGATCATTTGAGACCCTCATATTTGCCCTATAACTATTTGCATATAGGGTGGTTTCCAAATCTGTGCAAGCTTATAAATGTATTTGTTATTTTTGGCTCTAGCTGGTTACAATTTATATAGAAAAAAAATTTTTGCAATGTTTTTTTTTTTATTTTGTTCATACAAAATAATGTTAGATTTATGAATATGGTTTCATAGCCCAACAATATATCATCATACCTGGGAACTTCTGGGCTCCTGCTACCCAGAGCCTACTTTTGCAGGACACGGCCAGGACTGCCCACTGATGTCAGTGGGCCTTCCTGTGCTGTCGGTGGGCATTCCTGCTAACATCTCGGGAACCCCCCCCCCCCATTTAAAGGGCAAATGGGCAGGGAGTTCTCAAGGGGTCAAATCACTGTGGCTGATAATCACTGCAGCCCAGGGCAGGCCTTAAGTGTTCAGGCGCCCTGTGCGGACTACTTATCTGGCGCCCCCCCTCGACAAAAAAAGAAAGGGAAAGGGAGATTATTCATGTGCAAGTGCAAACAAGTACAATAAAATATAACTGGAAACACTGGTAACAATAATGTACCTTAAATGCATTAAATATAGGAAAAAACAGCTAACAGTGCAATCTTTGTAACAAAAACATTTTCCTTTGAAAAAATATTGAAAAATTGGACCCTAGGCAATTATTTCCTTTGCACCCCCTCCACGCCCCCTAGCATGCAATCACTCCCTCCGCTCCTACACCAAAAAAAATATATATATATTTGCCACACTGACTGTAGATTAGGGAAAGACTGTGAGTCAGTGCAGTCTTCCCTCTTTCTGACCCTACCATGACATTGAGAGGTCCTCTCCCCCATAATCATCCCCAGAGTCCTTTTGTCCCCTCATTCACTAAGCCACACCTCTCTTTTCCTTCCTCCCTGTAGTTCAGGTATAGATCAAATAAACACATGGAAACAGCACTGAAGGTATAGATCAACTAAATAAAATATACAAACCCTGTATTTGCAGGTATACATAAATAATGGATGGAAACATAGCATAGCAGAATAACACACAAATACAGCTTTGCAAGTATAGATCAACTGGAAATCACACATGAACTCAGCATTAAAGGTATAGATAAAAAAAAAACTAAATTACAGGCATATATCACACCCCAAAGACCAGCCCTGGTGTCCACATAGACCTTGACCAGCACCCAGATTACACACACAAATTACAGCCCAGCCTGAGCCATCTTTGTCCCCAAACAGCCTAGCATATGACATCTTTGTCCCCAAATAGTTATTAGTAAATATTAATTCATATGTAAACTATTTTTCATATTTAATAAAAACTGAGAAAAAAGCCTTGTTTATATTTTCTTTTATTTACCAAACTGCCCCCAGATATGCACATCTGACCCCCACCTTGCCATTCTGCCCCCAGATATGCCTTATACCTCCTATATGCCAGAGATTCCACTGTGCCCCCCTGATGTGCCCTGGATATGCCTTATACTCCTTATATGCCAGTGATATGAAACTGAGCCCCCTGATATACCTTATACCCCCAGATATGTCACTCCGCCCCCATAAATGCCCTGCACCACCCTGAAATTCATTATACTCCCTGATTCACCACTCTGCCTCCCCAGATATGCCACTCTGAAATTCATTATACCCCCCATACACCACTCTACCTCCCCCTATACACCACTATAACTCCCCCAGATATGCCACTCTGCCTCCCTGAAATTCATTACACACCCATACACCACTCTGCTACCCTGAAATTCTTTATACCCCCATACACCACTATAACTCACCCATACACCATTCTGCCTCCTCCCCCTCCCATACACCATTCTGCCTCCTCCCCCTTCCCATACACCATTCTGCCTCCTCCCCTCTCCCATACACCACTCTGCTTCCCCCCTCCCATACACCACTCTGCCTCCTCCCCCCTCCCATACACCACTCTGCCTCTCTCCCCCCTCCCATACACCACTCTGCCTCTCTCCCGACTCCCTGGTGTTTTGTGAACCTCCGAACCACCTCATAGAAGCCCCAGCGGAAGTGAAGGGGAGTAACGGAGGCTGACTGTGCGCATCGCGCAGACACCCACCAGCTGACAGAGAGGATGATCCTCTGCAGGAGACCTCGATTCTCTGTCAGCCGGTGGGGGTCTGCACGATGTGCACAAACAGCCTCCGTTACTCACCTTCACTTCCGCTGGGGCTTCTACATCATGTGATGCTGGCGCTGCATTGTAGAAGTTGTCTGTGCGCGCAGGGCCGGACTGGGACTGAAAAGCAGCCCTGGAAAAATTTGGAGACCAGCCCCATATAGTTTATCTCACGGTCAAGCTCTTATACCCACACGCACCCCTTATACATACCCGTGTCACACTATTTCTTTTTATCGCATTCTTTTTATCTCATTATTTGTATTAAAATGCCAGAAAGCAAAAGTGTTAAAAGGCCCTAATAAATTAAATACATTACACATAATGGGATGAAAACATTTGCTACTGCGAACATTTTTAGATGAAAAAGTTCCATTTTATTCAGTGGAACAAAACACTGATCACATTATTCTTCACGATATTCTGGTAAGAAACTTTTATTTCTTTATTAATTCATGTAGACTATTTTTTTCCATATTTAATAAAAGCTATGATTGAGACATGTTTGGTTTTTATTTCCTTTCATTTGACAACCTACCCCCGAGTTATGCACCTCTGCCCCCAGGCTTGCCACTCTGCCCCCCTGATATGCCTTCTAACACCCTACATGCCACTCTGCCATATAGGGGGTTAATAGGCATATCATGGGACAGAGTGGCATATAGTGGGTATAAGGCATTCTGGAGGCAGAGTGGCATAAAGGGGGTTAAAAGGCATATCATGGGGCACTCTGCCTCCAGAAAAGCCTTATGCCCCCCTATATGCCACTCTGCCTCCCCGATATGCTTTATACCCTCCTATATGCCACTCTGCCCCATAATATGCCTTTTACTCCCTGTCACTCTGCCTCCAGAAAAGCCTTATACCCTCCTATATGCCACTCTGCCCCATAATATGCCTTTTACTCCCTGTCACTCTGCCTCCAGAAATGCCTTATACCCTCCTATATGCCGCTCTGCCCCATAATATGCCTTTTACTCCCTGTAACTCTGCCTCCAGAAATGCCTTATACCCCCCCATATGCCACTCTGCCATATAGGGGGTTAATAGGCATATCATGGGACAGTCTGCCTTCAGAAAAGCCTTATACCCCCCCTATATGCCACTCTGCCTCCCTGATATGCCTCAACCATCCTATATGCCCCTCTGCCCCATGATATGCCTTTTAACCCCCTTTTTGCCACTCTACCTCCAGATATGCCTTTTGACCCCCTATATGTCACTCTGCATCCAGAAATGCGTTATACCCCTATATGCCACTCTGTCCCATGATATGCCTTCTAACCCCCTATATGCCACTCTGCCATATAGGGGGTTAAAAGGCATATCATGGGACAGAGTGGCATATAGGGGGGGTATAAGGCATTTCTGGAGGCAGAGTGGCATGAAGGGGTTAAAAGGCATATCATGGGGCACTCTGCCTCCAGAAAAGCCTTATGCCCCCTATATGCCACTCTGCCTCCCCGATATGCTTTATACCCTCCTATATGCTCCTCTGCCCCATGATATGCCTTTTAACCCCCTTTATGCCACTCTGCCTCCAGATATGCCTTTTGACCCCCTATATGTCACTCTGCATCCAGAAATGCCTTATACCCCTATATGCAACTCTGGCATATAGGGGGTTAAAAGGCATATCATGGGACAGAGTGGCATATAGGGGGTATAAGGCATTTCTGGAGGCAGAGTGGCATATAGGGGGACACACTTACATACACACACATGCCGATTTTTTTTGTTTTTAACAAATACAAAAAAATATTATACAGTACAAAAAATACATTGGTTTACTGACCTTCTACTTCTCTTGACTTCCGTCCTCTGGTAGCTGCACACTGTTCTCCTCTATGCTGACAGGATGTCACTGACACGACATCCTGTGCTGCAGCAGTCTGAGTGCGAGGGGGCGGAGCTTTCACCCCTCACGCTGCTCCCATCACTATGCAGCCATCAGACTGCTGGGAATGTAATCTAAACGGCCGATGCGTGCTGATGCCGCCGGCCGGAGCTACTTTAACACTTTTTTATTTATTTATATGGTAAGCTGGATCGGCTTGCCATATAAAGTAAAAAAAAAAGTATTAAAGCAAAGCCGGCCGGCGGCATCAGCACGCATCGGCCGTTTAGATTACATTCCCAGCAGTCTGATGGCCGCATAGTGATGGGAGCAGCGTGAGGGGTGAAAGGTCAGTGCGAGGGGGCGGAGTTTTCACCCCTCACGCTGCTCCCATCACTAGACGGCCATCGCACATGGATGCTGGGTGCTGATGCCGGCCGTCCGCATCAGCACCCAGCGGCCGCTTTGATTAGATTTCGGGCAGCCTAGGGGGCAATTGCACCCCCTGCCCATTCCGCCCCTGGCGCCTTCAGGGTTAGTCTGCCGGCCGCCCAGCCCACGGACCTTCCGGCCCACCGGGAAATTTCCCGGTATCCCGGTGGGCCAGTCCGGCCCTGTGTGCGCGTCGAATCCAGGTCCCCTGCAGAGTTGCGGGGGATCTGGATTCTAGTGTTATAATCCGATCTCTGTTTGAGGTCGGATTATATAAGGAGAGGAGTTTTTCAGAGCATTTGCTCTGGAAAAACCTCTTTTTATAATCGATAAAAATCGATTCTACTAATTGATAATGAAAATCGTTGCCAACGATTTTCATTATTGATTTTATCGATTAGTTGTTGCAGCCCTACATTAATTCACACAATTCATCCACACATTCATTCATTATCTCACTCATTCACACAGATCATACAGACATTAATTCATTTATTATCTCACTTATTCATACAATTCATCCACACACATAGTTACATAGTTCATAAGGTTGAAAAAAGACCTAAGTCCATCAAGTTCAACCCTTCTACCTAACCTTCCTATTCTTGATCCAAAAGAAGGCAAAAAAAACCCTAATTAAGCTACTTCGAATTCTGCCATCAGGGGGAAAAAATTCCTTCTTGACTCCAAGAGGCAATCGAATTTCTCCTTGGAACAAGAAGCTCTAAAATATTAATGTTATTCTATTTATATCCCTGTATGTCATGCCTTTCTAAGAAAATATCGAGGCCCCTTTTGAAGGTATCTAATGTATTGGATAACACCACCTCCCTTGGAAGTGAATTCCATACCTTTATTGTCCTCACTGTAAAGAAGAACCTGCGCTCTTCCAGTCTCAGAGGGTGACCTCTTGTTCTTTGTATATTTCTGTTAATGAACAGCTCTTTATATTGGCCCTGCATATATTTATATAATGTTATCATATCCCCTCTGAGACGCCGTTTTTCTAGTGTATATAATTTTAACTTTTTTAGTCCAATCCCCTTATTAATTTCGTAGCACCAATTCATTAATTCTCTCACTCATTCACACAATTAATCCACACATTAGCCCCAGGCTTGCCACTCTGCCCCCTGATATGCCTTTTAACCCCCTATATGCCTCTCTGCCTCCAGAAATGCCTTATACCCCTATACGCCACTCTGGCATATAGGGGGTTAAAATGCATATCATGGGACAGAGTGGCATATAAGGGGGTATAAGGCATTTCTGGAGGCAGAGTGGCATATAGGGGGTTAAAAGGCATTTATAGAGACAGAGTGGTATATAGGGGTTAAAAGGCATTTATAGAGGCAGAGTGGCATAAAGGGGGTTAAAAGGCATATCATGGGGCACTCTGCCTCCTGAATGGGGACAGAGGTGACACTGGGGAGCTGAATGGGGACAGGGGTGAAACTGGGGGGGCTCATTGGGGGCTGAACATGTGAACACATACAGACACAGAGATTTCTTTTTTTTGTTTAATCATTTAAAAATAATTAATTTAAAAAAGCACACTTACATACACACACTTTTTTTAAAAATACAAAAAAATATTATACAGTTTGTACAAAAAATAAATTAGTTTACTGACCTTCTACTTCTCCCACTTTGGGGGTTTTTCATCTTGTCCTCCGTCCTCTGGTAGCTGCAGACTGCCGTTTTCTATGGTAACAGGTTGTCACTGACCCGACATCCGGTGCTCCAGCAGTCTGCGAGGGGGCGGAGCTTTTATCCCTCACCCTGCTCATAGTGATGGGAGCAGCGTGAGGGGTGAAAGGTCAGTGCGAGGGGGCGGAGTTTTCACCCCTCACGCTGCTCCCATCACTAGACGGCCATCGCACATGGATGCTGGGTGCTGATGCCGGCCGTCCGCATCAGCACCCAGCGGCCGCTTTGATTAGATTTCGGGCAGCCTGGGGGGCAATTGCACCCCCTGCCCAGCCCGCCCCTGGCGCCTTCAGGGTTAGTCTGCCGGCCGCCCAGCCCACGGACCTTCCGGCCCCCCGGGAAATTTCCCGGTATCCCGGTGGGCCAGTCCGGCCCTGTGTGCGCGTCGAATCCAGGTCCCCTGCAGAGTTGCGGGGGATCTGGATTCTAGTGTTATAATCCGATCTCTGTTTGAGGTCGGATTATATAAGGAGAGGAGTTTTTCAGAGCATTTGCTCTGGAAAAACCTCTTTTTATAATCGATAAAAATCGATTCTACTAATTGATAATGAAAATCGTTGCCAACGATTTTCATTATTGATTTTATCGATTAGTTGTTGCAGCCCTACATTAATTCACACAATTCATCCACACATTCATTCATTATCTCACTCATTCACACAGATCATACAGACATTAATTCATTTATTATCTCACTCATTCATACAATTCATCCACACACATAGTTACATAGTTCATAAGGTTGAAAAAAGACCTAAGTCCATCAAGTTCAACCCTTCTACCTAACCTTCCTATTCTTGATCCAAAAGAAGGCAAAAAAACCCCTAATTAAGCTACTTCGAATTCTGCCATCAGGGGGAAAAAATTCCTTCTTGACTCCAAGAGGCAATCGAATTTCTCCTTGGATCAAGAAGCTCTAAAATATTAATGTTATTCTATTTATATCCCTGTATGTCATGCCTTTCTAAGAAAATATCGAGGCCCCTTTTGAAGGTATCTAATGTATTGGATAACACCACCTCCCTTGGAAGTGAATTCCATACCTTTATTGTCCTCACTGTAAAGAAGAACCTGCGCTCTTCCAGTCTCAGAGGGTGACCTCTTGTTCTTTGTATATTTCTGTTAATGAACAGCTCTTTATATTGGCCCTGCATATATTTATATAATGTTATCATATCCCCTCTGAGACGCCGTTTTTCTAGTGTATATAATTTTAACTTTTTTAGTCCAATCCCCTTATTAATTTCGTAGCACCAATTCATTAATTCTCTCACTCATTCACACAATTAATCCACACATTAGCCCCAGGCTTGCCACTCTGCCCCCTGATATGCCTTTTAACCCCCTATATGCCTCTCTGCCTCCAGAAATGCCTTATACCCCTATACGCCACTCTGGCATATAGGGGGTTAAAATGCATATCATGGGACAGAGTGGCATATAAGGGGGTATAAGGCATTTCTGGAGGCAGAGTGGCATATAGGGGGTTAAAAGGCATTTATAGAGACAGAGTGGTATATAGGGGTTAAAAGGCATTTATAGAGGCAGAGTGGCATAAAGGGGGTTAAAAGGCATATCATGGGGCACTCTGCCTCCTGAATGGGGACAGAGGTGACACTGGGGAGCTGAATGGGGACAGGGGTGAAACTGGGGGGGCTCATTGGGGGCTGAACATGTGAACACATACAGACACAGAGATTTCTTTTTTTTGTTTAATCATTTAAAAATAATTAATTTAAAAAAGCACACTTACATACACACACTTTTTTTAAAAATACAAAAAATTATTATACAGTTTGTACAAAAAATAAATTAGTTTACTGACCTTCTACTTCTCCCACTTTGGGGGTTTTTCATCTTGTCCTCCGTCCTCTGGTAGCTGCAGACTGCCGTTTTCTATGGTAACAGGATGTCACTGACCCGACATCCGGTGCTCCAGCAGTCTGCGAGGGGGCGGAGCTTTTATCCCTCACCCTGCTCTCAGTCTCATCATCACTAGGCGGCCATCAGATTGATGGAAATTTAATCTAAACGGTCGGTGCGTGCTGATCCCGCCGGCCAGAGCTACTTTAATCCTTTTTTTAAATTTATTTAATATGCCGGATCGGCTTGCCATATTAAAAGTAAATAAATAAAGTATTAAAGTAGCTCCGGCCGGCGGCATCAGCACGCAGCGGCTGTTTAGATTAGATTTCCAACAATCTGATGGCCGCATAGTGATGGGAGCAGTGTGAGGAGTGAAAGGTCCGTGCGACCCCTCCTTTACTGTACTACTCAAGTGTTTGCTTCATGATAAGCATACATTGCTTATGATACAAGCTCTTTAACACAGAGAATGATCCCAGCAGTGGAATTGTGGTGACATCTGTTGGTGAATGTTGATACCATAAATGTTGTAAACAGGAGTCTAGTGATTTAGGAAGGTGAAAAAATACCAAATAAATACGATAATTTTTATTATTTATTGTTGAATATAGTGACATCAAATTCCGTAGCGCTGGATGCACCAGGTCAGAAGGACTCATAAAACATTTGCATCTACATCATAAATAAAGTCTTTAGTTAAATTAGATACACTTTTCAGGCCAACATAGAAAAATATTTAAATATATATTTATTTAAATAAATATACTTTTTGGATCCTGTTTTTTCTACTTTGTCCAAATAAAAGGTACTGTTATTTTTGAATTTGAATGCGGAACGGCCATGGAGTTCGCGCCATCCAGGTCCAGGCTGGATGGAAGCACCTGGGGATGGAAAAGGAGTCAGCAGGACGGCCGGGTGCCAAGTACATGGGAGTGGCCCAGGCAAGTGGATGGAGCAGGGGGGGTACGGGTTGGAAGGCTGATGTTCAGGGATTTCCAGCAGGGGTTCTGGGGCTAGTTTGGGGGGTGGGGAAACAGATAGTATTGTGGAGGAGGAGCAGGGGTCTGTTGGGTCCCCTGGGGGTGTTTTGGGGTGGCCTTTCCCTCCTGGTGTTAGGGGAGTGTCTTGGGGAAGAGGGGCGGGGAGCTCAGTCTTGTGTATATGGTGGGGGGGGGTCGTGGGGTCTCCTCCTGGGTATCTTCGGTGGCTGGGAGTGATAGAGATGGTGGGCGTTCTCCTCAGTCCAGTCACCAGTCTTCTTGGGTCTAGGGTCGGTAGTCTCGGGGGGCCCCAAGGTGGGTCTAGCAGTCGGGTTGGAAGGCGGTCAGGTGGGGGTCCTTCCCTGGTATGGGGGCCCTCTCACATGCCAGATAGGTGCAGGGTTTGCTCTGGCAGGTCTTCTTATACAGGGCTATTGGTGGTGTTGGGGGTAGCTCTAGGTGGTAGGTTGTGTTGCATGCTCTGGGTCTAGTGGCGTTCGGTGGGATAGAGAGCGGGATTTGCAGGGTGAGGATCGGTTGTCCAGGAATAGGAGCGGTCGTCCTAGTCATCTGCAGCACCGTGCATGTGTTTGTCTTCTTCCAGATCCCGCTTGGACAGCAGGACATATGGGATGTCAGTGGAGCAGCCCAGGAGGAGGTTTTTGCAGCAGCCTCTCCAGGGATTTTGGCGGTGGTAGATTAGGAGACCACAGCCCAATGGTCCAGCACAGCCAGGGGCTAAGTGGTGGTAGCGAGAAGGAGGGGGAGTCCTTCCTCATCCCCTCCCTGGTGCTCATGCTGCTGCTGAGGAGATGGGCAGCTGCCACATTTCCCTTGATCTCTGTAGCTGTCGCAGATGAGAGGCAGAGGCCAGGAAAGCTCTGCTCTGTTGCCATTGCTTCAGCTGGAGCTAAGGGATCTGCTGTGTCAGCCTGCCACTGTGGAGGGAAGATGGCTGCCACCGCTCCCATCTGTTGCTGGGGAGGGAAGACAAGTTCCTCCGCTTCCAGACTTGTGAGCTGTCACTGAGGAGCTGGCTGCAGGTGCGGGGAAGAGGCCTGTTGCCATCTCTAGGCACCATTCCCTGTAGACCAGCCCTTCCAAGTCGGCTGCCAGGGTCAGATCCTCTGTAGATGCGGCTCCCATGTCGCTCATTGTCCTCCAGATTGCTTCTCTGGACGGGGTGACTCCGTAGATTGCCAACCTTCTCCACGGTCTGTTTTTGAACTTCTCCGCTATCTGTTTCTGACACTGGCTCATTTCTTCTGCCATATCTGCCGCTGATGGTGTTGCATCCCCGCAGTCAGCAGACCTATTAGTCCCAGTGGTGGTTTGGACGTTCCCTTTGGAAGGGAGCATCCCGTCGCTGCCACCAATGTGACCTGTCCCCAGATGTTGCTTCCATGTCCCAATAGCCACCAGGAATACAAGACTTAAATTGTCAAAACTTTACCCTGGAAAGGAAGATTTTCCAAACAGCAAATGTCACGGTGCTAGAGTGATGCGGATGGGGCTCAGTAGGCTGGGATTTGCAGCAGCTGATTTTGGTAACCATTCCTTCTGCATAAGGGCTGCAACTGAGGCAGCTCAGCTTGGGGGACGATCTTGTTCGGTGGATAGGGCGGTGGGAGTCTGGTTGCTTTAGGATATATGATAGGTTGCATAGGTTGTTGCATTGATGATGGGGGGAGGTTATCCTCTTATTTTCATGATTTAGTGTGTTTTTTTTGTTGCAGAGCCCCTGCTTCGTCATTGGATTATCGGCCAGTCTCATGTGTACTGGGTCCAAACGAAAGCCGCAGTTAGGGTTAACTGTCTGCAACTGGGCCTCCCCATGGACCTATCTGCGTGAGATTGTTTGGGTCACGGGGTATGTTGTTACCGGTTATGAGGTACTTATGTTTGGGGGCTGTCTCGGACTTGTTGGTAATTCATGCTGAGGGCAACGACATGGGGGATTTTTTTGTTTTTTAGCTGGTGTGAAAATGGGTACCAAATTTGTTGCCTCCATTGCCAACCTGTTTTTAGGTAGGTTGGAGGTGTCCCACATCTTTGAAGATGGGAACCCCTTTAGATCATCTATTATCATGTATATACGATACAGTGACAATCTCATATTCATTTGGCAGGGCAGCTGTGATCAAGCTATATCCTTTGTTGAGTTTCATAATGATAATGATTTTAACTTGAGAGTCACATATAATCTTAATACGAGTCAGTCTTTACTTTGATGTCATATTGGGAGGACAGGGTCAGGAAATAAAAACCTGGCATTCCACAAACCCATAGTGTAACGATTCCACCTTGCTTCCTAGGATCCTGTATGTTTTATTATGGTTGCGGTGCTATTTCCATTGGCAGTCTCTAGTGACCACTCTTCTTTGAGAACTTTAATATCAATGACGGCAGGAGAGCCCTTACACAGGGCACACAGCTGGATAGTCCTCAGTCAAGGGACACAGCAAGATAGCCCTCAGGCTGGGCACACAGAAGGATAGCACTTAGGCATGGCACACAGCAGTATAGAGACAGGAGACTGCTTAAAAAAAAAAACAGAACAGGGGCCAATACAAGAGTCACAAGCAAAGGCTGCAAACCAAACAGCCTTTGCTTGTGACTCTTGGTTTCTACTGATTAATTCAGTTCTGTTCAAAATTTTTTTTACTAAATTGTGTTTTGTTTGTTAACATTAAACTCTGGAGTTTTAACATTCTTCCATAGAAACTCATGCCCAGGCAACACTTTTATTGTCAATTGTCTGCCATGCAGGATATCAGCCAAATAAACCGCAACACAGGGGAATTTATTTGTTCCACATAGTGGATGCTGCTCCGTAGAGCAAACTGTCAAACATGATGACCACTAAAGCATATTGTTAAAGGGCTAATTTGTCAAATCTCTAGAAGTAATCTTTAAGGTCACTTTAAGCATAATGAACCTGATTTTGACTCACACAGTAAACTGCTTTCTGCACAGGTGTCTCTGACTATTCTATTTATATAATAATATGAATATTGGTGGATAATATTTCGATTAAGATTTGTGTTATAGTACAGGGATACTGCCAACATTTTTTCATGAGGTGGATCATGTGTTGCTCAGAATTCAAAGCTTAAGACCAGATCCTATGAAACCAATGGTGTAATCCAAAAATGTGCTTCATCATAATATATAGTGTAATATTATTTTTTATTTCAGACCTTCTTATGGTAGATTTCTCAGAAATTGCAGATAAAACAAGTGACACATTTATCAAAGATGTATAATTATTCTAGCAACTGCTAATGGTCATGATATAATGCCTGGTTTTAAAGTTATTGAGCAATAAATGGGTATTATGAAGGAAACAAATAAATCACAAGCTCCCACCATGCAGCTGGATCAGCATGCTGGATAGAATAAGAAATACGAGTAATCTATACAATTCTAAACTTTGAATGAAACACAGTGATAGAGCTTTTTGTTGGGATAGTTTGTAAGCTTGCTAGCTGGGCTCTCTTTATCTAATGTATCGTTGTGTCTTAGCCTCTCAGTCAAACCCTTTGTATGAATATACCGTAAAAAGCAATGCGTCAGTTGTACTATATAAATAAAAGATGACAATAATAATAACATTTAAATAGATTTTGCTGTTTTATTATCAGTATTGTTATTTCAATATACATATGTAACATTACGCAGACAGACAAATTATTATCTTACATGGACATTATTTGTTTCGCTTGGACTTTTTATCATCAAGCTTCCTGAGAAATGTAATTCCTATTTCAGTAACATCATCTCCTTTAAGAATATCTTGAATAAAAGTGACATCGGCAGGCAAATGTACCTGCAGGAATAAAATATGATTATTGCTTCTTGAGATGCAACACGTTGAGGGATACTTTCTACGAATAATTTGTAGTGAAATCTACTTGAACATCTCCCTTTTCCTATTCTGCTTAACATTCAGCAACATGTCATCTGAAAAGTTAATGATATGTAAAGTCAGGGCCACTATCAGAAATATTTCCACTCAGTGATGTTACAAGGACACTCCAGCCATCATATGCACTTTTACAAATATGATAGTTTTGTGGTCCCTTTACATTTTCATGCTGTCCATTTCGCAAATCCAAAATGCCTTCTGAGCATTTCCCCACCCTCCAACTAAGTGCCGTGCAGGAGATGTGTTTAGCCATACACATCTCCATGCACGTGATACAACAACTCCCGCACTGGCTCAGGAACCACTGCGGACTCAGACCCTTGTGCGTATTTGTGGAAAGTATATATTCTTATTTACAGGGATGCCTGAGTCTGTAAACCCCCTTTCATTCAAAGAGATGCTCTCCATGTTAAAAAAACCAAAAAAAAAACCAAAAAAAAAACCACCTAATCTATCACCAGTGCATCACATGTCACAGAAGCACAATCCCACCCTATGCCATCGTTATTCAGGGTAGAGATGAGGTGAAGTACACTAGTTTGGGAATGTGGAGGCCCCTCAAGATTGTGTGGCCCAATAGAGCAGTACTGACTGGACCCCCATGACAACCACACTGTGAGGTCATAAATTGCAAAAACACAATAATACATATCTCTCTCTCTCGCTTTTGGAGGTGCCATTTTAAACAAGTGTACATTACCATTTCCAGTGCACCCCTGATGACTCCTGATAGCAGGTTACAGTAGGAGAGTGAAGATCGTCCAGGTGGGAGCTCTTCAACAAAATCAACAAGTGGATTTTTATCCAGAACGAGGGAAAAGCCATTGCCTCCATTATTCACACCAATTGTTGTCGGAGTGATTCCAAGGTACATCTTAAAAGCTACCTATGGTTAGATGACAGGCACTTATCATTGCAATTGTTGCCCAGACTTATAGCCCATTTCTGTTATATAGAATCCAAAATCACAAAATATATATAGAATCACAAAATCTTGATGCAAAACAAGTGTTTTTTTCATTCACTTCTTTTTATTTTTATTCTGGATGCCAATACACTTTATTGTATATATTGTTTTACTTAAATATGATATTAAAGCTGCATTTTATAAAAATGTAATTCCAGTCTCTTAGCACACTATTTTCAATAGCGCTATCACCAGTTTGTCTCTTTCTTACTGCACTCTTTTAAGGTAATCGGGAACAGCCTTCTCCTTGGTGATTATAGGATCTCAGTTTCTCTTTTTCTCTATTTCTTTCCCTCATTTATATTATTTCACTGATGCAAGTCTATATTGAATTTTCTATTATAATAATATGCCTGAAGAAGAGACCTCGAAAGTCTCAAAAGCTTGCAATCCATTATATGCCAGTTAGCCAATAAACACATCATCTTTTCCAAATATTCTTCAAACATTAAACAGAAGCAGGTTAGATGTATTTTCCCCAATACATGATAAAATGAGTTTTAAAAACATGCATATGCTCCAATTTCATTGGAAAAACAAATAAGTAAGCTCTCTATACTTACATTTGGAGGTTGAAAAAATAAACTCTTATAAGTTGAACATTCTGAAAACCCTATTTGCATTAATTTAGGTCAACTCATGAAAAAATCACTTGAGGGATAGTCCTTCATAGCCAGTTTCCTTGATTTTATATATATATATATATATATATATATATATATATAGTTACATAGTTATATAGGCTGAAAAAAAGACATGCGTCCATCAAGTTCAGCCTTTCCTATATCTGTTAATTTGTTGCTGTTGATCCAAAAGAAGGCAAAAAAACTTTCCAATTTTGCACTTACCAGGGAAAAAAATTCCTTCTTGACCCCAAAATGGCAGTCAGATTTCTCCTTGGATCAATAAGCTGTTTCCCCATAATTAAAGATTATATCCCTGAATATTATGTTTTTCCAAGTATCCATCCAGTTGCTGTTTAAACCTCTGTACAGACTCCGATAAAACTACCTCTACAGGCAGAGAATTCCACATCCTTATTGTCCTTGCTGTAAAAAACCCTTTCCTCTGCTTTAGACTAAATCTCCTTTCTTCCAGTCTGAACGCATGACCACGTGTCCTATGCATAGTCCTGTTTATGAACAGATTTCCACACAATAGTTTGTACTGGCCCCGAATATGTTTATATAATGCTATCATATATATATAGCCTACAAATATGGCCTAGATGTCAAGCAAGTATGGGCAAGCGGTGAAGCTGGAGCCACTATGACTGAAATGGTGGTTTCTTTCAGAATAGGAGCTGCAGGGGATGTTGAGTACCTGGGCATTTACTCTCTGTTGCTGTATGCTTTGCCACAATAATTATCCACTGGATATTATCCACTCACAGCAAAGGTAAGGAAGCCTCAAATCCCACATAGGATAGATTCTGCATTTGTATAAAAGTAATAGCTCTGAGCTAACAAGGGCAGTAGTTAGAGAACTTGGAAAGAAAGGCAATTAGGAAGAACTTGTTAACATTATACTATATTATAAGAGGTGTGTTTCCCCTTTTAATGGTAATATAGCCTTTTTACATTATAGATTTAACACTTTTATAAAATTATTGGTTGTATTTTTGAACCACGTCAGCCACGATGCTTCAAAACCAAAAACATTTGTCACAGCAATAAAATATGCCTTACCTTACATTATTTGATACTTACCGTAGAGACACTTAAGCATCAAACATCCATAATTGGTGACAGGTGTTCAATAAATTACCGTGTTAAATTATATTTTAATCATCATTATCTCTATGTAATTTCCATCTGTAGATAAATGCTTTTGTGTAGTTTTAGCTATAGGGTGTTATATATTTAATACTATGCTAGAATGTCCATTGTATTGTCCATAAGCTAATTTGTCACTGTACTATTGGACAAACTTTAGCTTACTGGCAACACTGTTTTGTGTTTTCCCTCTTGTTCACATTCTACAGAAGGAAAAGCTAGACAAGGTGATTTACCAGGTTTACAAAAGTTGCTTAGTAGAAGATTGGACACACATCCTTCCTTAGGTTGTATTTCAACTTATAATATTTTTTGAATTGATGTTGCTGTATGAGTGTGTTTTAGTATATGTGCTTAAGTCTGTTAGTGTGTGTAAGCAGAGCCGGCCTTAGGCGTTGTGGCGCCCTGTGCGGACTACTCCTCTGGCGCCCCCCCCTCACTACCCCCCTCTCTGCCCCTTCAAACTACCCCCCATCAAACTACCCCTCCCCTCTGCCCCTTCAAACTACCCCCCTCTGCCCCTTCAAACTACCCCCCTCTGCCCTTTCAAACTACCCCCTTGCCCCTTCAAACTACCCCCCCTGCCCCTTCAAACTACCCCCCCTCTGCCCCTTCAAACTGCCCCCCCACCCCTTCAAACTCCCCCCTGCCCCTTCAAACTACCCCCCCGCCCTTCAAACTACCCCCCTCTGCCCCTTCAAACTACACCCCCCTCTGCCCCTTCAAACTACACCCCCCCGCCCCTTCAAACTACACCCCCCCTACCCCTTCAAACTACACCCCCCCTGCCCCTTCAAACTACACCCCCCCCTCTGCCCCTTCAAACTACACCCCCCTCCCTACCCCTTCAAACTACACCCCCCCCACCTTGTTGCCGGAGTCCTGCGGTGAGAGCGGGAGGCAGCCGTCTTCTCGCTCTGCCGCGGTGCCGGCATTTCATGTTGAGCGCCGGACTATGAGATGCCAGCACCGGGACGGAGTCACGGAGAGTAAGGGGCGCCGAGCGGCTGCTGAGAACTTCACAAGCAACCGCTCGGCACCCCTGCCCGGGATTAGATTAAAGCATCATGTTTTGTTTTTTTTTAAACTTTATTTAACATGAATGATGTTAAATAAAGTTTAAAAAAAATGCAAAAAAAAAAAACGATGTTTCAAGTTAAGTCCCAGGCAGGCGCCCCTGCTACCATGGCGCCCTGTGCGGTCGCACAGGTCGCACACCCCTAAGGCCGTCCCTGTGTGTAAGTATGATACTGTGTGTGTATGTGTGTAGGAATGTTACTGGATGTGTATGTAAGTATGTTACTGAATCTGTGTGTAAGTATGTTAGTGCTTGCTAGTATGTTTTTTTTTGTATGTTACTGCGTGTGTGTAGGAGGAGCTTGGGGGTCTCAACTATACATCTTGCAGAGGGGACCTGACATTTTTTGTGATGCCACTGGGCAGCTGCTTACAAATATAGTGCAGGCTGCATAGGAGACATGACTCAGCGAAGTAAGGGGGATGGGGAGTAGAGTGTGTGTGTGTATACATACATATATATACCGTATTGGCTCGGATATAGGCCGCCCCCGTATATAGGCCGCACCCTAAAAGCACCAAAAAAACATGTTGCCACTCTGTCTCCCCCCCCCCGAAATATGCTGCCACTCCCCCCCGAGATATGCTGCCACTGTCCTCCCCCCCGAGATATGCTGCCACTGTCCTCCTCCCCCCTGAGATTTACTGCCACTGTCCTCCTCCTCCTCCCCCCCCGAGATATGCTGCCACTGTCCCCCCCCCCGAGATATGCTGCCACTCTGCCCCCCCCCGACTTACCAGAGCAGACTCCCGGGTGTCTTGCGGGGCCGGCGGGGGACATCTACGCAATACGCGTATACAACTTCCAGTGCCGGCATTCAGCGGATGTGCCAGCACCGGAAGTTGTATACGTGTATTGCGTAGATGTCCCCCGCCGGCCCCGCAAGACACCTGGGAGTCTGCTCTGGTAAGTCTTGGGGGCAGAAGTAAAATGCGACCTCCGCAGACGGTGACCGTCCGCACGATGCGCTTAGACAACCTCCCGTGCCGGCACCCCCCCCCGGCAGGGGAGGCTGTCTGAGCGTATCGGAGAGTAGGATGCAGGTCCCTTGCACCGCTGCGGGGGATCTGTATCCTAACCCCACTGCCTGCCCGGCGCTAGACCCCGAATATAGGCCGCACCCCCACTTTAAAGACTTAAAGTGGGGGGGGAAAGTTTGGCCTATATTCGAGCCAATACGGTATATAGCATGTATGTTAAGTGTTGAGAGTCAGTGGATGTGTGTTGCATAGCATTTACATGTTTAGTGGTGTTAGCGTAGTGTAAGCATGGTGTTGTGTTACTGTATAGCATTAGCACGTGTGTTCATCCGCATAGAGTGTGTGTATGGGTTAACACGTCTGTGCATGAGTGTATGGTGTTAGTGTGTGTGTGTTACTGTCAGAAGTTAGTCAACATATGGTAATGTGTGTGTCTGTTACTGTATGTAAATGTGTTTCAGTGTGTAAGTGTATGTTAGTGTATAGTGTTAGCATGAGCATATGTTATTATTATTACTTATTGTTTTATATAGTGCCATCATATTCCCTAGCACTGTACAATCTGTAGAAAGGACTAGTAGTCTGTCTAGTAGTATATAACTAGTAAAACTAATAGTATATAACATAAAAATTTGACTTGCAGAAACAACAGGTCAGGAGGGCCCTGCTCAAATATCTAGAGGATATGAATGTAAGTATTGGGTGTTAGCATGTGTGTGAATGTGTCAGCAAATTATGTTTGTAATTGAGTCAATTGAGTTTGTATGTCAGTGTATGGTGTTAAAGGGTTAGGGGTGAACCTAGGGTTAGTGTTAAACCTCTGTCGAGAAATGTTGACCCACTCTTCTTGGGAGAATTATTGTATGGTAATTCAGCCACATTGGATGTTTTTCTAGCATGAACTGCCTTTTTAGGGTCATATCACAGCAGCTCAATGAGATTCAAGTCAGGATTTTGACTATACCACTCCAGAATCTTTATTTTGTTTATTTTAAGCTATTCAGAGGTAGATTTGCTTGTGCTTCATTGTCCTGCTTCACAATCCAACTGTGCTTGAGCTTTAGGTCATGAACTGATTGCCAGCCCTTCTCCTTCAGGATTTTCTGGTAGGGAGAAGAATTCATGGTTACATGAATTAAGGCAAGGCACCCATGTCATGAAGCAGCAAAGCAGCCCCAAACCATCATACTACCCCACACCATTGTGGTATGATGACTGTTGGTATGGTGTATATCGCAATGCTGTCTTAGCTCTACTTCAGATGTAACAAAAAGTTCAAGATGTTTTTGTGCAAATATGCAACGGGACAATGGTTTTCGCCTTGCAACTTTCCCATGGATGCCATTTTTGGAAGTCTCTTTCTTATTGTGGATGAGTTGTCGACGCACTCTTGGAGGAAATTTGGTAGTCCACCACTATTCAAAATTGTCTCCATTTGTAGATAATGGTTCTCACCGTGGTTTGCTGGAGTCCCAGTTAGCTTTGTAAAACTGCATTTTGTGCTTACTCTTTTGTCTAATATTTTAATTAGTTTGATGATCTGAAACATTTAAGTGTGACACATATGCAAAAATACAAGAAATACAGAAGGGGCAAATACGTTTTACAGCACTACACACACTCACTGGCTTCTCTATTAGGTACACCTTGCTAGTACCGGGTTGGACCCCCTTTTGCTTTCCGAACTGCCTTCATTTTTGTGGCATACTTTCAAGAAACCAGTTAGAGATGATGTGAGCTTTGTGCATTATCCTGCTGGAAGTAGCCATCAGAAAATGGGTACACGATGGTCATAAAAGGAAGGACATGGTCAGCAACAATTGGGTGGTCTTCTGCTGCTGTAGGTCTGACATGTTGTGCGTTCAGAGATGGTATTCTCCATACCTTGGTTGTAACGAGTGGTTATTTTAGTCACTGATGCCTTTCTGTCATCTTGAACCAGTCTGCCCATTCTCCTCTGACATCAACAAGGCATTTCTGTCCACACAACGAATGTGAAAATACCAGTTTCTGAAATACTCAGACCAGCCCGTCTGGCACCAAAAACCATGCCACGATCACCGTCACTTAAATTCCCTTTATTCCCCATTCTGATGCTCGTTTTAAAACAAGATGTCTTGACCGTCTACAATGTTAGCATCTGTAACCAGATTCAGTCTTGGCAACAATGTATTCAGACGTAGCTCTTTTTCCATTTATAGTGATCTAACTGCTTAATGAAAAAATATTACAATTGTTATGACATTAAACTGGAGGGTTAAAAGTAGTTCTGATATATTGAATTCATTCCTGGAGGGACCTTACAAAAGCAACAATCTCACGCAGTGTACGCTGATTTCTTTGACTGAAACAGTCGAATGCTGAAATGCATATATACCATTTATGTGCCGCTTTTTTAAAATTTGTATGGTTAGGGATTAGGGATCCTGATGTACGTGACAAGAACAGTCAGAATTTTATATACATTTTCCCCCCACTTTTTGCAGTATTCAATTGCAGGTACTTATGGTAATGAAACATCCATTAAGAGACTACTTCATTGTTTTATGAATGGAGACTACCCAGTCAGGATAAATGGTTAATCCTATATATTAAGACACGGCATTAAGGCTTCTGGGTAATTTTACTGCATTTATGCAGAGACTGCTATGGCTTTTTGCTACTACAACTAAAATGTTTGATATATACTTTATATCATAAAGACTCTCCTATTTTTATTTTTGATTTTTAATAAAAGTTACGTTTTATACAGGTAATAATATATTTTCTTTGGAGTTTTACCATTTTAACTGTGTTCTAAAAACAAATGTACTTAAATAAATAAATGTCACCATGATGTTATAAGGGGTAACATCTAGTTACAAGAAGGATCCCTGAGGTACCCTAAAGGGATCTCCCATCAAATAAGTTTAAAAAAGGTGCCCACGTCCCTTGCACTCCTCCCACTAGAAATATAAATAAGAAAATACCTGTCCCTAACAGATACTTTAGTATGCGATAGAGCATTGTGCTCCCTAGTAAAATTTTAAAACTATGTATATAGGATATTATTCATGGCAGAAGTTACTGAACATGAATCAGGTTTATTATATGGCACCTAACTTATGGAAGAAACCCTTGGTATAATGTGGGATTTAGGCAACTCACAGATCACTTTTATGATCAAAATCTTTTGGGTTTTTTATATTGCACAGAAGAAACCAATAAAAACATGATAGGGTTACATTCCTTTACATCAACAAAACAAACTGGGTATTTAACAAGACACACAAACAAAAAGCAATAATGATCTGAAAAAAAATACACTAAAATATTTTATACTAAATACATATTGAAAGGTCCTAATTAAAACCATTACTTTTATGACTTTTTCCTACTATTAACTTACTATCATATCATCCTGAGAATTCCATAATTAAGCAAGTAATCTTACCGTGATTATGTGTTTCCCCCAAGCTTCCCTTTTAACAGGAGCTGATGGCGTGTAACACAAAACAAATTACAAAATGTTTTCGTGGGGTCTTTTAAGCTTTTACTGGAAAGTGACAACATAAAAAGCTGAATCATATAAACCTGACAAACTGGTTTTATTCTTCACATCTGAGATGCCACACAGGTTTAAATTCGTAAACTAGAACACAGACTTGTGATGTGTTGCTTCCCATTTCAAGCATGGATGTCATACAGAAGTTTGTGAAATTCTGTGTCGACAGGAGATCAGCTATCGGCTATGGCTTTCTGGCACTGATTACTGTGGGAAGCCAACAGATATTTTCTCTTGTTGCCTTCCAGTGCCCTTGCAGCCACCAGAACCTCACCTATGGACTTGTTTTCCTTTTTGCCCCTGCAGTCATACTACTTGTTTTAGGCTATTTCCTTGACAGCAGGACATGGAAGTTATTTACTGGCTGCTGTCTGAACCCGAAGAAGATTCTCCCCCAGTGGAATCCTTGTCAATGCTTTCAGATATTTTTACAGATTACAATGAATGCTTTTGTAGTACCGGTCATGTGGATCTCAATAGCTTTGCTAAATGGATCATTTTATGCTTGTGCAATGAGTGGCTGGCAAAATCCTCAACATGTGCAATATGTGTGCCAAAACAAGTCACAGCAATGCAGTAATCAGTTGTGGAAGGCCCCCTGCAACAAAACGGCAATGCCATCAACAGAAGCAGTAGAAGTTGTTCTGCTTCTGCAAGCTCAGTCTCAGGTATGAAATTAGGCTGCTGGATCCATTGCAACTCTTCGTTTTTTGTTTATATATACCTATATATCTTGACATTTAATACAATACGGCTTTAAACCCAGCTATAAATACATACTTTTTTCTTTCTAACATTCCCTAGCCTTGATCTTGACAAGTAGGATTAACATGGATAAAAGTTCAATGTTTGGTTTTCTAGTTGCCTTTAACTCCAAAATACTTTGAAAGATCAAAGCCAAACATATGACAAATATGTCATTTATATAAGCTTTGTTATGTTATGTTATTGTTGCTAGTATTCTTTATTTCATACAGTGCATATTGCAGCAGTGGATTGTGACCGTGTGAATGATTTTATCATTCTAAAGACTTCATTGAAATTCCCTTTTTTAATCTAAAGGGGGAGCTCCACAAATCTATACATCACAGATCCCAAGTGTATGTACCCATGACTTACTTTCTGTGTATTTGCCTTATTCACAGTTTCTTAGCTTCTCTCATACTGAATTTTACTTTTTTGGTAGACAGAAAGCTTTAGCATTAGAGACATCCTTTTGTTCGGAATCCTTTAAATCACAGAGCTTTCAAGCTTCAAATTTTTTAACCCCCCCAAAAAACAATTGGCATACATATTCCTGTAGTACCACACAGTCACCACTAGGGCATATGGTTATCCCACTTTTTACTTTATAAGGTGTTATAAAGTACTCTGTCAGTTTTATTGGGATTATATTTAACTGACCCCTCCAACCGTTTATTTGCGTAATCATTGATTATGAAAGATGTACATTAATATGAGTTATAATACAGTTATCCTCTTAAGAACAGCCTTGAGGTTTGTATTCTATAATCAATAGTAAATTTACCTGTAGCGACCAGTGTCAGGCAGCTGCTGCTAAGGCAAATAAAATCATGGGGTGCATCAAAAGGGGCATAGATGCCCACGACAAGGAAATAATTCTACCCCTGTACAAGTCACTAGTCAGACCACACATGGAATACTGTGTACAGTACTGGGCACCAGTGTACAAGAAAGATATAGTGGAGCTGGAGAGGGTTCAAAGACGGGCAACCAGAGTAATAAGGGGAATGGGAGGACTACAGTACCCAGAAAGATTATCAGAATTGGGGTTATTTAGTTTGGAAAAAAGACGGCTTAGGGGGGACTTAATAACTATGTATAAATATATAAGGGGACAGTACAGAGATCACTCCCAGGACCTATTTATACCCAGGACTGTATCTATAACAAGGGGACATCCTCTACGGCTGGAGGAAAGAAGGTTTCTACACCAGCACAGACGGGGGTTCTTTACAGTAAGAGCGGTGAGATTATGGAACTCTCTGCCAGAGGAAGTGGTGATGGTAAACTCAATAAAAGAGTTCAAAAGGAGCCTGGACGTGTTTCTTGAAAGCAATAATATTACAAGTTATGGATATTAGATTAATAGGGACAGAACGTTGATCCAGGGATTTATTCTGATTGCCATATTTGGAGTCGGGAAGGAATTTTCCCCCTGGTATGGGGCAATTGGCATCTGCTTCATAAGGGTTTTTTGCCTTCCTCTGGATCAACACAGTAGGGACACAATATGTATATAGGTTGAACTTGATGGACTTTGGTCTTTTTTCAACCTTATGAACTATGTTACTATGTTACTAATACTTGTTCATGGTTCACCTAGATCTACTACTGATGGAGTATAAATAGTAAGTCCTATAATGTTATAAGCTTTCTAAGGCCCACATTTGGTATACCACTATACAGACCACAAGAAATTACTCACCACTCTCACATTTGGAATAGTAAAACAGAAAAATTAACACCTTAAATTTTGAACACATATTACAATCTGTAGACTTTCCTCTCTGTTTATTTCTTGCATTCTATCTGAAGAAGAGACATCCAAAGTCTAGTTTATGTGACTTTACATCTTTAGCACAATGAAATATATTAACTTCAATGATTGACTTAGTTTCTCACTTGGGCTTATATCCATTTTACTTTCTTTCTTATACAAACACGTCCACACAAACATGTACACATTCACTAAACACTCTTCTGGGTCAAAAATTTACTTAAAGATTTCAGAGATCCCCAGATGGACAAAAAAAGTTTACAAAGCACTAGTACTAGTACGAATGGACTAAATGTTTACACATATGCTTTTGCATTCCAAACCAATTTTAGCGTCCCTAAAACTTTGGAACCCTACTACTGATGACGTCAAATAATTTGTTAATGCTTTTTGTTGTATATTACAGGTTTTAGGCTGGTGGCTGATCGTAGCATCATCTGTAATTTGCCTTTTAAGCACCTGTTATGTCAGTTGTCGATCTAAAGTCAGTTCCCAACAGATGACTTTTTGGAGAATTTACATTGAAAAAGAAAGAGATAAATTTGATCAGTTGGTACAAGAATATGCCACCAAACTTGCAGAGAGAAACCTGAGGAGCTTCTTTGAGAACAAGAAACCAGATGACTTTGACATGCCGGACAATAAGTCTTGGGAGGAAATTTCCGCTTTGTGCCCTATCAACTCAAACCACCAGTACTACAGCACACTTCATAGGTTTGTAGAAAATTGTGAAAATACAGATGGTACCAAAAAAGAAGAATTTATGGAATTTGTAGATGGAGAGCAAAGTATAGTGTAAGTATTTTTCCATCTTTAATATCCAAGAAGCAAAGTGATGATGAACTAGTATTATACAGCTGAACAAGTTTCAACAAGCAACAATATGTGGTAGACTGAGAAAAGCTTGACAGCATGCTTACCGGATAATTCAGTGCTTTTGTCTCCCCTCTTATAACTTTTCCAACTTTATTATTATTATTATTAGTATCCTTTATTTATTAAGCACTAGGATATTACGCAGCACTCTACAATATAAAGATGGAGTTGTTAACAAATACATAACAAATATACATTTGTACATACAGATACAACAGGGGTTGGGGATCCTGTCCGCAAGCTTGCCATCTAGTCCTATCTAGTCCAACATACATTGTTATAAATATTACAGACGAAACAAGCTAAAAATTCTTACGGGTTTTATGAACATGTAGCTGCGCATAGAATGTTTCATCGCTTCTTGAGTCCATCCATTAATTTGTGATATTATTGACAATGTGGTTTTAATATACATATACATGATCCAGAAAATTTGTATTTGCTACAATCTTAATTTGCCTATTGCTCTGGAAGCAACTAGTTTGTTATTCTAATACTAACAACAAATGCAGCATTTACAATATTTCTAAAGTATCTTTTTAAAAAGAAATGTTGTAATGCTTTAAGTATGTACCTTATATTATCTTATGTAATTAAAGGAAATCGTTGGTTACTTTGGCAATGTGCTAGACACAGTGGAGTCAAATGTGACATTAAAAAGAAGACTACTCATCAGCATATGCGCAAAGTTTGTCTGCCACCAGGACATAAGTCATATACAAGATCAAGACATCGATTGATGGATTCTACTTTTTGTACCAGCCTAAAGATAGTAGCTACAACAAGTAGAATCCAGTCATTGTAGCAATTCACAAATACACCTGCTTAGTAAAATAGGATTTATCTAATTGGTTTTTATTGAAACTGTTCATTTTTTCATACCCGATTTCTCCTACTTTTTCTCCTATCATTAGTCTTAGATTAATTATAAAGAAAAGGCCTTTTGGTGTCATTTACTGACAAAAAGGAACAGTCCCACCTGTTTACCAGTGTCCTGGAAAAATATTTTATACAAATTTTATCAGATATGCAACAAAGCTAGCTATTTATTATGCAACCAGGCAATTTCCAGCAAAAAATCTACTTCACATTGCTTGCCTAAACAGCTTTGTGTTAATATTTGCATTGTTATGAATTGCCACTAACAAAGATAATATTCCATATGGTTTAAAAAAAATAATTAAAAAAAGGTTCATAAATGATGTGATAAGCTTGTGGTGACAATACATCCTGAATTATTAGTCTTAAGGTTTGACACTTTCATGCCAAATGGTAACCAAAATTTTCTTAAAAATAAAGTGTCAAGTGGCACAAAAGCAGATAGATTTTTGCTACAGAAATTTATAAAAGTGTCCTGTGTTGATTTTTATGTAATTAAACCATCAAAGGAAATAATACAATTTATAATGTTTATTTTCTTAACTAGAACGTACAATATTGCATACAAAAGGCATGAAAACAACTCACCCAATAACAGACAGTAACTTAAGAGTCTGCCCTACAGTGCATCCTCGCTTATGAGTGTCTCAGGTTTTAGCTGACTTGTGCCATTACAGATGAAAATGTCCATTATCATATCAGTCTGATCCTGCTCACAACAGCAGTCCAGAAGCCAGAAACCATGCAAATTTCCTCTGCACAAGGGAACCAAGAACCTAAGATATGTTTTTTAGCTTAATGGCCTTCTCTATAGTGCATCCTGTCTTGCCGGTGTCTTAGGTACTGGGTTGAGTTGTTCTCAAATCAATTTGTATGCTTAGGATTCACCCTAACTGTAAAGACGTGGACCTCCTTGCACATTTGTGAGTAGAAAGATATAAACTGGACCCTGCTGATGAGCTATATGAAGGTTCAAATGGCAGACTGATCCTCTGCTTGCTCAGAGAGCATTCCATCATTGACAGTATCAAGGAGGTGTAATACCCAGTCCTCACTCTCTTGAACCATTCAGCTTCAACCTTTAATTATAAAAATAACTCTGGGGTTCAAACTATTTTGTGACGTGCAATATATCAAGCAGTCACCATGACAGATGTAAGCGTCAATAAAATGAGAATACCAGCACTAAGCCAACATGTTCAAAATCACAGACAGTGTATTGATTGGTACCAATTAGCAAGTATCTGTTTAATTAATATTATTTTTAATGTTATCCAATGAGACTTTCATAATTGTGCAATCTTTACTTACGTGATTTTCATATCAGTGTTTCATGACTTCTTAATAAATCTAAACACTTTTGCAGATGTTATGGCATCAGAGACATTAAGATCTTTCTCATGATTAGTGACAGATTTAATTATCAGATTCTGTTTGGTGTGTACAAAACACGACTGCTTTGATATAAATAAAATTACTCATGGGGGAAACATAGAAACATAAATTTTGACAGCAGAAAAGAACCATTCAGCCCAACTAGTCTGCCCATTCTGCCCTGCTCTACAAAACTCAAACTTTATATGGTCCCTGATGGAGCACTGAAACAGATGTCTGTAGGAACAGACCTCCCACTTCAACCACAGGACATAAGAAAGGTAAGAGACTGGGAGAAATGGAAGAGACAGATGAGAAAGAAGAGAGATAGAAACAATTGAGAGAAAGATATAGGGAAGAGATAATGTGGACACAAGATAAATGTGGACACAAGATAAATGGAAGAGAAGGAGGAGATAATGAGAATTGGGAGAAATAGTGGCATCAGCAGTACATAGGTTCCACCTGAAAAGGCACCATTCACATTGTACCCATCCTGTTTAAAGTAATTATATTTTTTATTTTTTGAAATCTATATGTGCAATGTCTATGGCACCACCTTGATCAATTATTTTAGTCACCCAATCAAAAACATCAATACGATTAGTTTGACATGATTTTCCCGAGGTAAACCCATGTTGACTTTAGATGTTCAACAGTCCTATCCTTTAACATAGTTTCCATTAACTTCTCCACTACAGATGTAAGATTAGTGGTCTGTAGTTGCCTACTCCTCCCTACTGCCTTTTTTTGTGAATGGGCACAACCACCAATAGCATGGATGAATAATTGTGTGTCTGTGTGTGTGTCAGCATGGATGTGTAATTGTGTGTGTGTCAGCATGAATGTGTAATTGTGTGTGTTAGCATGGATGTGTAATTGTGTGGGTATGTGAGCATGGATTTGTACTTGTGTGTGTGATCATTGATGTGTAATTGTGTGTGTGTGTGCGCATGGATGTGTAATTGTGTGTGTGTGTGATCATGGATGTGTACTTGTGTGTGTGTGTAAGCATGGATGTATAATTGTGTGCGTGAGCATGAATGTGTAATTGTGTGTGTGTGTCAGCATGGATGTCTAGGTGTGTGTGAGAATGTATGTGTAGGTGTGTGAGAATGTATCTAAGTGGGTGAAAGGGAGTGTGTGTTAGAATGAATGTGTACGTGTGTGTTAGTGAGTATGATTAAGTGTATGTAATTTGTGTAAGTGTGTTTTACATATGTGTGCCAGAGTGTATGTTGGAAGGGGGGGAAAGGGCCAAAGAAGGCACAGACAAGTTGTGGGGCCCCGGGGCAATTTAAGCACCAGGGCCCTGTACTCAGGCCAACAAGATAAATGTTATAAAGTAGACGGCAAGAACTAATGGCCATAGGTAAGCTCCCTTCAGTAACCCCTAATTGCACAAATGTTTAACCCCTTAAGGACCAGGCTGTGTTTTACCTTTTGTACCATTGGGGCCGAGGCTGTTTTAACACTTTTGCGGTGTTCGTGTTTAGATGTAATTTTCTCTTCACTCATTTAGTGAACCCACACAAATTATATGTTGTTTTTTTCAGGACAAGAAGGGCTTTCTTCAGATACCATTGTTTTAATCATATTATCTAATTTCCCCCCAAAAAAGAAAAAAAAGAAATATGATGAAAAATGTAAAAAAACCCCACATTTTCTGACTTTTACCCCAAAAATCTTTTACTCATCCAAAAAAGCTAATGAAAAAACCTACTAAATATATTCTACTATTTGTCCTGAGTTTAGAAATACCCAATGTTTTTATGTTTTTATGTTTTTATGCTTTTTTTTGCACGTTATGGAGCATTAAGTACAAGTAGCGTTTTGCTATTTCAAAACCATTTTTTCCAAATCTGGTAATTCTTCCCCCCATGTGCCATTTCGAGTATCTGGTAAGCCGGCCAATGCAATTTACGCCATCAAATCATATATTTTTGAAAACTAGACACCCCAAGGTATTTCAAATGCTAGAATTTTAACTCTTTCCATGCACTAATTCTACCACCAGTCTTTGTCAAACTTTGTGGTAGTAATTTATTTTGTGTTTTTTATCGCTAAAATTGCTCTTCAGGTATGGATTTAAAGCTCCTGGTATACATCACTTTCAAACAACACCCCAATATCTGTTCAGCAACATCTCCCGAGTACAGTCATACCCCCCATGCATGGGTTTGTCGGGTTGTTTGGGAGGTAAAACGCCACATATAGGAAGTGCTCATTTTTTTACTTGGAACTTTTACATCTGGTCATTCTGCCCCCATGTCCTAATAGGACCATCTTTGAAGCCGGCTAATTCAATTTACCCCATCAAACCATATATTTTTGAAAACTAGACACCCCAAGGTATTTCAAATGCAAGTATTTTAACCCTTTCCATGCATGAGATTCTACCACTGCCTTTGCCACACTTTGTGTTAGTATTTTTTTGGTATTTTTTTTTACACAAATTGTACTTTGGGTATACATTTATAGCTCCAGGTATACGTCACTATCAAACAACACCCTAATATGTGTTTAGGAACATCTCCTGAGTTCAGTAATACCCCACATGTATGGGTTTGTCTGGTGTTTGGGGTTAAAATGCCACATTTTGGAAGTGCGCTTTTTTCCCCATTTCGGTCAGTCTGTGTCTATGCCCTATCTTTGAGCCCGGTCACTCCAATTTACCCCATCAAACCATTCATTTTTTTAAATTAGACACCCCTTAGGTATTTGAAATGCTTTTATTTAAATTTTTCCATGTCAGGATTTTTGGGAAGATACAGCGCTAATTTTAGCACTTGCTCATAATAATAAACTTTATTTTTTTATTTTATTTATTTTACTCTTTTTGGACTTTTTTTTTACATTTTGCTGGAACTGGATAGTTCCTCTAAAGCATAATAATTTTTAAATGTTACCATGTTTTTTTAAGCTTTTTATTTATTTATTTTTTATTTAAATATTTTACTAATCACATAGTGATTAGAAAGCTGGGCTCCATTGACTTGTATGGTTGAATGCAGTACCTGTATTCAACCTGCAAGTGGAGCCAGAGTTCTCTAGAGGGTCTGGAGACCCTCTAGCGAACTTTTTCTTTTTTTTTTTTCCCGGGCCGCCGTCATCTTGCGGATGGCGAAGACTGCGTGCAGCTGCGGCTGTGACCGCTCTCCGGAGTGGTCACAGCCCGCCTTGGGGTAAGTATTTGGTGTCGCTGGATGCCTTCTGATTGAGGCATTCCAGCGACACCATTGAAGTTTAGGAGGTGATCGTTGATCGCCTCCTAAACGCTTTTAAAACGGGCAATGTATGGCGGATGTTGAGGCCCCGGGGAGGGGCCAGACATGGCCCATCATGCCGATCTCGGTGTTGCTGAATGCCTCAACATCGAGGCATTACAGCAACACCGTTTAAGCTTAGAAAGTGATCTAAGCTTGTTTAAGTCTCATGACGTGTCAGGCACGTCATAGGTCGTTAAGTGACCGTTTTGCATGACGTGCCTGACCCGGCAATGGACGTTAAGGGGTTAAATACCTAATTTTATGCAAAACAAAAATCAAAGCAACATTTATATACCTTTGCTATTATGTCCACTGTCTCACCATAGCTTCGACACTTTTTAATACCAGAATTAGCCAAAAAGTCTTCCACAAGCCTTATTCCAATGTTGTAACCCCTGCGAAAAAGGCAAAAGAAAAATATTATGGAAACTATATAACATGTACCAATCACTTCATATAAATGAATACACATAATAGATTTAAAAATATCTTCTACCATCTATTCATTGACCTGATATCAGTTTTCAGGTGCACAAAGGTTGTAAACAAAGTTTTTCACCCTTTATGTAAAACTACATGGAAGCTGAGTTGAAAATTTCAATTACCAAATATTACTATTTTATGGAAAATTAAACGTGACCTTCTCTTGTCACTCTTCACTGATTTAGCTATGCTTTATAAAGGACCAGCTCAGTCCTTAGTATATTGATTTTCCATTTATAATATAGAATGATTCTTGAAAATGACCTTGCCAACTGGACAACGCATTAGTTGCACTTTTTTGCTAGGGACTGCCCTTCATAATTCATAATGAATTCAGTTAAGTGAAGCCACATGTTTTCTGAAAACTCTAACGGCACTATAATAAATAAATATTAGATAGAGAAATAGAAAGATACTTACATTGTATCCAGGCACTTATTCACATCTTCATCACTTGGAAAATCCTTGCACAGCTGAGCCACTAATACCCCATAAGTGAGTGCAAAGAGATCTCTGTTCTAGAACATAAAAGATATGGCCATGAAATTAATGTACTTTATAATATAAAAATAACAGAAGAGTAAAATAATTAAATTAATTTCCTGTCAATTCTGACATTGAAATATTGTAAAGAGATTTACATTGTTTGGCTGTATACTGTTATACAGGCTGTACACTAACTACTTTACATTGTAGCAGAGTGCCATTTCTTTAGTGTTGTCACATGAAATGATATAATTAAATATTTACAAAAATGTGAGGGGTGTAATAATAGCCAAAACTTAAGGACTGAAGATAGTGGGTATGTCAGAGTGAGCAGAATGTAATCAGCGCATACTGTGACTTTAAACAAGTGATTCCCAGCTGTGATCCCTTTTACATTAGGTGACTTCCTAAAAAGAATCGCAGTTCAATAGACAAAACAAGTAACATTGGTGCCAACAGACATCCCTGTCTAGTACCATTATTTATATTATAAAAGATCTGATTTCACAGATGGACTCACAACTTGAGTTAAGCAGCTAAGTGACCCGAAACTTTTGAATGGTAGTATATATAGAAACTAATACAAGCTCTGCTTCACAACTCCTTGGTTGAACTAATGATTGTTTAGACATATGCATGTTTAGTTATTTTCAGCAAGACAAAGAAAAATCTACAAATACATTCTACTATCAACCATTTTGTATTCCTACATTCATATTATATATGTTATTCTTGCAACGGAGAATTCCTAGGCCTCTATATAATGCTAAATGTAAAAGTATAGTACTTACAATGTGATGCGCAGCAGCAGATGATGAAACAGCTGGTAAATTCCAATCCTGAAACGCAGATATTAATAATATAATTAAGTCTCATATAAACAATATGCTGACTTAAAAATCAAAAAAAAAATGGCAATCATCACCTAATGCTTTATTACATGGAAACAACTATTTTATACACTATTACCTTATGATTTTATGTCTTTACTCAGGGACTAGATGTAAGCATTAGACAATCTTATATGTGTAACCAATTGAAAGCCCTGCAAATGTGATTACCTATGTAGCAACCTTGGTAGCTCCCCTGGAGAGCTATCATACACAGAACAACTCTTCAAACAATAAGCACTCAGAGCTAAAAATACCCTTGATATAATATTGTGCATTGGATGCCGAAAATCATTTGATGTGTGTCATCCTATCGTTCAAAGCGACAGAAAAGAGTGACCCCAGCACTGAATGGCTCAACGCAAATGAAGAAGTAAATGACACCTCATTTACAAACCAGAGAAGTGCTGTATGGAATGATTCCTTGAGAAAACTTTTAGCCATGGCTGCAAAACAACTTTGGGAGATCTAAGACACTGTTGTTGGAAGGTGATACTGCCAGCTCTTGTTAGACATTAAGTTCCTTGATTCCAACTATTTATTTGACCCCCTTCCATCTGGATTCCACTCTCAACATTCTAATGAGACCGCTATAACTTTTCTGCTTCATTTGATATCGTGGACCACTCTCTGTTTCTTCAAACTCTTCACGATTCTGTTTAAAAAAAAATTGCTGTCTCCATCTTAAAAACATTGCCCCTTCCCAATACAAGATGCAAGGCTCTTGTTTATGCCCTCATCATTTCTTGTCTTGAATACTATAACTCTGTTTTAGCTGGTCTCCCTTTTACAATCCATCATGTCATCTTCTTGCATTCCATTTAAAGGGATAACTAAACCATCATGAGCACTTTAATGAATAAATCCCTTGATATATATTTGCCCACCCCCAGCTATTTTCCATGCAGGACATGTATTCTCTTGGCACGTGATATACCTACTGCCAGCGAGCTCCAGTGCTGACTTAGGGTATGTCGTGATTCTGTGATTTGTGATTTTAATGGGAGTGTTTTTTTCTGCCACTGATTGGCTGCTTCAAGCAGCTAATCAATGGTGAGAATCATCGGACCAAGAATGAGGCAAGAAGGAGTGCTGCAGCTTCTACGTCTGGTCTTTTTCATAAAGTAAAGTTCTTCTTTTGTAAGACTGTTAGGTACAGTAAACTATCCCTTCGACTGTACCAAGGCTATCTGTCTGTCTGCTGTCATATAAGAGACAAAATCTATAGAGTTAGGTTATCAAAAAATTGGATGAAAAAAGGTCAAAGACGGTCTAAAAACTGACAACTTAGCCATGATACCTCTACAACCTCTATTTGTAATCATATAGTCACAAAATTCTAATGGTTACCAATTATTCCATTCAACATTTTGTACTAGGTTGTTACAATGATCTAGAAGACAACATTTTTAATGTTAGGGTTGGAAAATTCCAATTTATTTAGTGTCTCTCATAACGCATTTGGACATTTAATGATGCTACCTTGGGGCATCAAAGAGTAATTTAAAAGCATTTCTGAAAGTAAACATCAATATTTATCAACATAAAACCAAAAGGATTTGTATTTGATGCAGCAATTTTAATGGGTAATGATGGTCCATTTCAGCTCATCACTTAGTAAAATCCAAATTAGTTACATGTTGGTGGCCTACAGTTAATTGTGCCCTTGTGCAATGCCATTGACAAATGACATGTTCCCGAGGTTCTAAACATGTTCTGTAAACGTTTCCGAACAAGATTTTAGATATATTTGGTCTAGGGGTGTCACTGATTTTAAAATATCCTTTCCCTGGAACATGTTAATGTATAAAATGTAGTAAACACAATTAGGACCTGATAAATGGCCAATGGGTGGGTATCGTAGGAGATTCATTTATTTCACCTTGCAGCAAAAATACAGGAATGCACAGTCACCAAGATAAACAGTGAAAAGTATTCGGTGGACAGATTTTAGTATTCATGAATCTAGAATAGGTCTTCTGTGGTTATAAAAAAAAATCACCAGTTTAATGAGATATCCTTTACTTTTTGGTACCTGTGGATTGGGCCCATCCACAGGTGCCTAAAAGTAACACATGTACTGCAGAGTTGAACATTTTACAGTATTTCCCCATGTATAAGACGCACCTTTTTTAGAAAAAATTGGGGTCTAAAAATTTGGTGCGTCTTATTCAGTGGTGGTAGATTTTTTTTATTATTTGTTTTTACTGGAAAGGGGACAGGACAGGGGACCTGCTGCTTACCTGTGTTGCTCAGCAGCGTCTCTTGATCCGTCGAGGCGACACAGGAACCCAGTGGAGTCATGTGAATGCACATCCCATCACATGACTCCGCTCAGTTCCTGTTCGAGCAGCGCAGAGGGAAACAGCGCCCCCCACGGAAGTCTGAGAGCGGCAGCAGAAGATCTGCAGTTCAGGTAAGGTGGGGGAGTAAATGTAATAGATATTTTTTTATTTCGGCCCCCATGGGAGCATCTTATACTTGGGGAAATACGGTAACTACCAGTCATAATGTATAGCATAATAATGTTTTATTAATTTAATATACTTTTAGGGTTATGGAACACCTTGATCTACACATTCCTAGCAAACATTCTGAGCTCCTAAGAAAAGGGGGACATCAAAGTAGGAAAAGGGGAAAGACAGACATGAGTCCTAGTGAGACACAAGTAGGTTAATATAACACAGATCCCTAATTTTTTCATAGGAGCAGTTGGATCATGTTTTTTTAGTCAGTTTAATTTGGTGATAAAATCACCAGGTATTAAAAAAATCAACCCTAGAAATGTCATATCAGAAAAACAGCTTTTGATCTGTTTTATTATTTTAATAACAAAATGTACACTCCTAAACACTACTTTATTGGAAGCATTATAGCTACACACCCAAATATAAGGTTGGTTATGTCAGTCATTTTCACAAATAATAGCCTTGGATGTCAGCATTATTACAGAAGGGTTGTCATGTATATCATCTCTTTTTTCAATTTAGTACTAAAAAGGAAGATAAAATGAGGTCAAACTGTTTTGTTCATACTGAAAACATATCCTGGATCTGTCTCTTACTAAGGAATTCAAAGAAAAATCATTACTAGCCCTGTAAACATGCATAAGGACCATATGCGGTTTGAAAAAACGTGAAACCTTAGTTTGCTCCATGGCAAGGTGCCCTACATCTCAAAATAGACTCCCAGAAGTTACAAAATATTGGGGTAAGTTTTATAAGTTTAATGGTGGCTTTAGTGGAGGCACTCTAGTCTGCATATGCCTCATGCCTTGGACAGGGCTATTATTTTAATACATAGTTATAATATATTTATAATCCCCAAAACGCTCCTGTGGATACCCATGATTGCAATTACCATTAAAACATGGCAATCTAATCATAGCAAGTCAGGACCAGAGAAAAACATCATTTATACAAACATAAAGACATCCAATGTAGAAATAAATTAGTGCCAAGATCCCCTAAATTAGTATACTGCTTCACCTAGCTCCTTCTCATCCAATCTTTTGTAAATAAGCTGAATTTAAAGGGGTTTCAGCACAAAGCTTACAGTCTTTCTGCTAGTTTTCATACATATGACGAGCATAAACAAATACTTTTAAAACAGCCTATGATACTGTAGCTGTCTGGTGGTCACTGCACCAATGTTAGTAGCAGTTTCGATCAATAGGGTTTAGTGTGAAAATGCAGTGTTCTTGTGGACTCATCTCTAAATAGAAATGTACTGAGGTCTGCCACTTCATTAATAATGGAGGTTAACCATTACCTATAATAACAGTACTATAGTAGTGAGTCATTTATCCTGGTTTATTCACCTGCAAATTTTTATAGAGTCAATGCTTATCATTAATCTTAAAGAAACAAAATGTAGTCAGAGCCTAAAATTAGAGTTAGCTTAAAGATCACAGAAATAACATAAACATGGACCATTCTGCAATGTTATTCCGCTCAAAGGCAATACATCTTTCCTTTGGTGTGTTGCTGGATTATAGCCAAGGCTAATTCTTGTGTACTCTCTAAAATAGTTGAAGGATGTGTCAGGTACTTTGTACCCTGCAAAGTGGTTCTGTCTCTCAAATTTGCCCTGTACTCCTGGCTTCCCATACTGTCAAGAATTCAATTTATACCCCTGACTTTTACCTACAGAGTCCTTAGCAACACTATGACCTCCTCTGCCCTTTATCCTCAAATACCCTTCTAACCATCCTCTTCTCCCTGCCCATGACCTGTATCTCTCTTTAACTGTTATTACTTCTCACTAGAGTCTCCAGAATTCTAACCACATTGTATTCATTCTGTGGTATTCCCTACATTGTTCTGTCAGACTTTCCCCTACTTATTCTTACCTTAAATGCTTACTACAAACCTACCTGTTTAGAAAACCAAACAATCAATCCCTTATTACGGACAAACTGCATCCTGAGACAGACCATCTGTTCGCTCCTGTTTTGAGATCTCCACGCCACTGACTTCTTCACATGACCTTTGCTACTAAAATCAAATCATCTTGGTCCCTGATCTTCAGTCTCATTCCCCATCAACCTCCTATTGGATTGTAACCTTGCATGAGCAGGGCCCTCTTCTTCTACGTATTAACATACTTTAAGGTTATTGTCCTTTTTATACTATCAATTTTGATATTATTGTTAAATGTCACACTTCACAATTGTAATAACACTATGGAATTTGCTATTGCTGTACAGATGCAATGCAATGTAATATGATGAACCAAAACATCAAGGAGCAGAAGCATCATATTAAGATATTGCGATAGCATCATCATACATAACACACTTTCTGCACACTATAGCATGCTTACTGCAACAATGTTTTGTGCACAGCGCAAACAAAATAATGGAACAATGAAAAGAAAGGAATAAAGGATGAAGGAAAGGATATAATCATCAGACCATTAGAAGTTAAGGTAAAGAAATAATGGAATACAAGTTCTGTAAACAAAATCCAAAAAGATCTTACTATTTTGTAGATTTCTTGTTTCCTGTTTGATGACCTTGACATCCTTCCTGATGTCTATGTATGAAAATGGGGAAAATGGCAATTTGTTATTTATTTTCCTGTAAAATGTGCCCGTTCACCTTGCAGAACGTTTCTCACTCCATAGCTCTTGTGTTTTCTGGTTTCCTACAACACTGTTGAACCTGCTGCTCCTCCTCCAATCTGTGTGCATTAAGCATTGGAAAGCAAATTGATTGCCAGAACTGTCTGAAAGCACAATAACCTGACTCAGAAGAAATAATGTGGCTGTTTCACTTAGCCGGATGGAAAACTCAGGGCTAAATTGGCTCGGTGCAGTCAGTTTTTGTGTGATGTGTAGCTCAAACCCCTAAACAAATCAGCATGCTTTCAAACTATAACAACATGATACACGAAAGGTTGGTGGTTCTGAAATACAGTTTAGCTTTTCTTTTTTTTTAAATAAAAGCGATTCCATTAATAAAAATAACACAGGCCTTCAACTAGATGAGGGAAGCATAAATAAACTTTGTAAATTATAAAACAATATGCTTAAATAATAACTTGAATTCAAAGAAAAATGGTTTTACACCGTCCTCTCTACGTCTGTCCTCAACCATATTGCTTCTTCATACTGACATTTTTGCTAGCCATAAGCATACAAAATAATCAAAATAGTGAAATACATTTTATATTTTAATTGTAATGATCAATTATTAGGTAAATAACATTAACTCTTCTCCTTTGATACATACTTAACATATTTATAAAGGCGACAGATGTCTAAGTGGAAATACAATTCACATCAGGTTTTCTGTGCGTATCAAGCATTATAATTAATTTGTTACTTTTTTCAGTCTTTCGGGAAGTTATGCTGTTTCATCTACACTGCTGAATTTAATACATAACTAAATGCAGCATTAGAACTGTAGTGTACATGATATACGAGCGTTTCCTTTAAATTCACCGGGTGCCCCCTTGCAAATGCATGAGGGAGGGAATTCTGCAGAATTCCCCATTTGCCCCTTTCCCCACTCCAGAGCTATTTTCCATGTAGGAGATCTGTTGGGTTTATTTGAATGTGTGCATTACGGTAAAAATTAGAATGCCTATTAAGTTACAAACAATCCTTCTCTGCATTCTTACTAGATGGTCTTCATTCATTCACACTTTAGATGTGTCCACCCACTGTTCTCTACTTCACATGTTTCAACACACTGGTTGGTTCTCTCGTAGAGTTCTACAGGGCGACCATCCCTTGCCGGGCTTGGAATAACTCCTATGGTTGCGTTCCTAGATTGTTCTAAACACAGAGTCACTTGTTACCTTTAATGCTTGCTGATTTATCAGTGTGTTACACCAGCTGTTACTTGACTTGTAAGAAATCAGCATACGCTAGTGGTACGCTTGTGTCCAGAATTGTATTCATTGTAACATTTTGACAATTCTGTATAATGCTTTTATTTCACTTTTTATATACATGTTCATCTACTGTACATGTGCTTCCTGTCTGAAAAGATAAATAAAATATAAATTTTTTTTTTTTTTAAAAGTTACAATCAATTCAAATTAAACATAAAATATAAATGGTACCTTAAATGTGTTGTTCTACTTTGCATTGTTTAGCATGTTAATACAATTTATGCCAACATATTGTCTTCTCTAAATGTTTAAACACCCAGACAAGACACATTGTCCCTTTACAAAAACAGTGCTCTTTCATACCAAAAGGGGTTAATCAGAAACACTTATTGGCTGTTACGGCGGTTGCATTGGAAAACAGACAATAAAGGGCCACTGTATGCATATTTAATACTATTCCCGTAATTAAGTCTACTCTGCTTGACCTTATACAGGACTACAGTTGAAAGCTATTATTAAAACTTCTTAAACCGATTGTTAGGCAAAAACAGGAAAATAAACCTTATTTTACGCTTCAGAGCAATAAAACATATAATTATTTATCTTTTAAATGCTGGATATGCCCTGATGTTTAAAAATCATTGTGGGTCACCACACAATATTACCCAACTAACCTGTGCTGACAATGCTGTCTACCTGATTTATACGCATTTCTGGGCCACAAACTCTCAGGGTCACACATGTGATTGTAAGGGATATAAACCAAACATTGAACCAGACTTCACATACACCACAAATAATAACAATAATAAATAAAGACACCAAACAACTTCAGATTGGATAAACAGGCCGTGGTCTTTTATTTAGCTTACAATGTAATCAACAAATTACTCACATAAACTTGAAACTTTGTAACCATAAAAGCACTCCTGGCCCAAGCCCCAGAGTGCAACCATAATTTAACCATTTAAAGGCCTTTTTTTTTTTTTTTAAAGGGGTAACCTTAACCCAATAAAAGCCACGACAGAAGATTAAATGTACATAAATATAAAATTATTATATGGGTGGGAGGGTGGGCGCCTCAGAAGCAGCTCAGATCCTCCATGTTCATCCCTTGGCTCTCATAGGTAAGTGAAGTGTACCTCAAACAGGTGCTATTTATAGGGCGAATTCCTGCCCACGAGTACAAGGCGCGCAAAAAGGGGGGCGGCGGGCGGCGTCCTCGAGCGCACCTAAAGTAAAAAAGGCGGCAAACTAACCAACGCGAGCGCAACTAGAGACTTCTAAAAAATTTTTATTACATAACCTACCTAACCTATTACATATAACCCTGACCTCTATCTGACCCTTTATCCCCACAACCACATGCCGCCCTGACTGCTAAATAGAGTCAGGGCTATCCAGTCTGTGCCGGAGCCGGCTCTTTCATCTCTGATTTAAAGCATCCAATTTTTGCTATTTACGCATACGTATATCACAATTGAAATCACTGCTTAAATACAGGCTTAATCCTTAATATTTAGTTGCCCCCTGACAAATATAATTTTCACAGTTTTATAAGACTTCTGTTAAAACCATTAGTGAGTCACTAAAGTAGGACCTTTGCAATGTTCTAATAGCAGATGCGTATCCTGATCATCTTTTTTATAGCTTCCTCATGTTCCCCACGCACCTACGTGGGTTTTTTTTAAAAAAGTAAACCCCAAACACTTGTGTTTTTTTTTACATAATATAATGTTTTCAGACAACTTCATATTAGGCATTTATATGGGTTCTAGTTCTGGAATCCTAGCCCAATCTACTAGACAAACACCCTGACTCCTTATAATACTGCCTTGTGGTAAACAATACAATGACTGGATGTAAATCATCCAGACAGGTACTCTGATTAATTAAAGTACATTAACTCCGTGTGATGTTGGAGTAGGAAAATTCACCCAAAATATGACACATTTACTTCAACTTAAAACTACAATTACTGTATAATTCCCTTTATTTAATGCATTTTTCCTTTGGACAGTTTAATCTCTGGGTGGGGAGTAGCATATGATCATGCATTGTTCCCACATAGGTTTCTTCTTTGAAGTCTATTTGGCGCTAGACCTGCTCTAAGTGGCCAGCTCCACATCTTATAAAAGCCATGCTTGCTTCTAGCGTCCCATACGTACTAGCCCAGCAGTACTCACTTTATAGAATCTATAGCAGTTTCTGGACATCTCACTTACGGGTTGCATAAATATTGCATTTTAACACATATGATATAAACATTATTAATAATTAATATAATAACATATTTGTTTGTTCATACAATTAGAGGGTGGGTTCATTGTTTGTGGATGAATTGCTTGAGAGTTTTGTTTTTACTTTTTTTATAATGTAGTGTGTAATACTTGTTTTACGCTAAAACTACACTTGATATATATTTGGGGGAGGTTCCTTTGATACAGAGGTTCAACATCTTGTAGCTTAATTTATTATCTTGCTGGATACTTTTAGCATGTTCCATCTACAACACTCCCTTTGTGATCCATAGTACTCCCATTAAAATCAATGATCTGGTTAGACTCCACTGGAACCCTCACTGAGCCAGCGTCGCATCTGAATGGAGATGGGTACAGCACATTGTGATGGACAGCTTAAGGTGTTGTTTGGTTGAAAACATTTCTTCCATGCCAAGCAGCTGGTGTTGGAAATGGGAAATTGCATATGGGGGATTCAGCAGAATCTCCCTTTGTGTTTACAATGAATGAGGACTGCACAAAAAGGGACCAATCTGCTATCATATATATTAAAGTGTTTTTGGTAGCTGCACTGGCCCTTAAGTTTTTATTACAACTATATTTATTTGCCGGCATCTTTTGCTGTTCTGAAATAAGGCAAAACCTTCTTTAACAACTAAAAAAATGCTGCAATAGCACTAATTTGCATTTTATGTCACCTACACCAAACATCACTGCAAGAACAATTTTATGAAATGGGCTCCATTTCCTTGACATTTACAGTTTTAATTTGTTTTACAAGGCTTTCCAATTATAAGTGTTAACTAGTACTAAGTGACAGAGGGTTCAAATAAAATGTAATTATAGTTGCCAAACAGGGACAGTTTAATGTTTCACATCGCTAAACTGCTGCAAGCCAAGGTGCTTGTGGAGAGCTAATGCAAACAGCATTTATTTAAATGAGACACTACTACATGTATTAAAGTGCCTATGATGGCTGGAGTGTCTCTTTCATAAAATGATCTTTAATTTTATTCTGCTTTCGTATTTCCATTTGATGCTCTATACCGTCATGATTTTTGGGTAGCATTAAATTAATGATGACAATTTAAAACCTCAGGCTTTTAAGTGTGTAAAACTCTTCAATGAGGTGGTTAGTTTTAGAGATATAAAACACGCACAAAACTAAAATCCTACCTCTTACATCACATTCTGTCCCTTCGGAGAAGCAGATTCTATAACAGTATTACAATGAGGGGAGATTAAAAGTCACAACATTAAAATTAACAATGTAATTTACAATATAAACAGTAACATGAACAAACATAAAACAGAAAGGTACAAAAGGAGGATAGAGCTCTGCTCTTGCAAGCTTATGATCTTTTATGAGGGTTATATGACTTTGGTTTTAATATATTAGTGATTTGCCATGATTAGGGCAATTATTTCCACTGATCTTTGCTGATGTTTTCTGTTTACTCCCTTTATTATATTTTTGTGGGTAGATATTTTTAGCATAGTGGAGTGAACAAATATAATAAATGCTTTTCTTCAGCAAAAAAAGGTCATTATGTTTTGATTTTTCCTACTTTTATTACTGGTATAAATATACCCGTTTCCACTGGGGAAAACATTATTTAATTTGTATATATGCATTAAACAAAGCAGGCATTTATTTTTGTAAAAGCACACAGGGAAAAAAATACACTTTTTTTTACTGTATTAAAACCCTTGGATATGAATGAGTTAAATTATACATGAAATCATGTTTGTTTGTGTCTCATTATATTTTAAAGATCAGACAGCTGCATCTTGAAGTAGGTTCCAACAACAACAAAAATGTGCGATAAAGGGCTTTGTGTGTAAAAAAAACTTGAGCTGTTTAGTTTTTTTTTTATTTGCTTAGGTGGACATACAGCAGTTTTTCTACTAGTGATATGTGTAGTCCTTGAGTACCCCAATACATACATTAAAGTACAAATATTGAGATGTAAAGAAACTTTCTTAAAAATGTCATAATGTATACTTAAAATATTATAAAAATAATGGATTACTGATTACAGATGCTCATCACCTTCACACCATCACACATAACAGTAAGCAAGTTTGAAAGAAGAAACTATCTATACATCTACTGTATACCGGTATATACATATCCCAAATAATTTAGGTGCCTTTAGTGTGACACCTTCATTGGGGAGATACGGTTAGAAGGGTTGGAGTCACAGTAACAGAACAGGTTGGGGTAGGGCTATCAACCTACCTACTATTTGCAGCCACCTCGTGATTTATTGAATCAAAATGCTCACTTCACATGCCAGTGCTCCACTTCAGTAGGTTGTGAAGCAGCCACATGGTATTAAGCCCTGTCCTGCAAATAAACAGATCTCAATTAATACCACAGCTCAGTAGGCTACTACGGGAATCTGGGATGATCTTCAGATCAACTCAACCAGCCCATGGTCACCGTGACACAGACCATTGTTGCGGGTTCCTAGATACAACATGCTTACACAACGCTTCATCCTCTTGGTGCCAACCTTTTATCATAAAAACCCCTGACGGACAGAGGTGTATTCTCACCTAGGTTGACTAGGCATAGGGCATCAGTTCCAGGGGACTCAACCGAGAGCCAGATTGGTCTATTGGCAGATCAGGCTCTCTGGCACTCCACTTATCCTTTGGGCTGGTTGGGGAGGTAAACAATCTGCTTTGTAACTGTCCTGAATACACTATGGAGCATTGTGCTTAACTCACACAGCTGCTATAGTGACTGTGCTGCAGATGCATTGCACAGGCATATGATGTCATATCCTCAGCATGGTAGGCAGTAGCCACCTGGGTCAGGCCTAGGGCAGCACCCAACCAATATTGGATTACCTAATCTTGTATTTTTCTGGCAACTTCCATAGCAGTCAACCTGCTATGTCCCCAATAAACCACAACTGCATTGTACCCAATTTCCAACTATTAAATACAACAAAGTGATGTACTGGGTGGTAGAAAAGTAATTGCCAAACATACTCACTAGTTCCTACTGCTGCATTACTGGTTGCAAAAACATTTCGAAAACATAAATTTTTAAGTTTAACTGAAAACGAGCATTCTGTAATGAAGCCTGCCAAGCCACAATATTATTTTTTTAATTACAATAAATGTAAAACGTCAAAGTGGATTTACACTTGGAGGTTATGTACAAAAAAAAAGGATGTGAAAGTTTGAAAAGTGGTAATTTTCACAGCAACCAATATTCCTGTTAAATGCCCATATTCACAGTTTTGCACCAAAAGTTAGCGTTTGTGTGTTTAACCTAAAAACCCTAAATACTGTTTATTTCTGTCCAAAACAGCTATGTTATGCACTACTTATTACATCATGTTTGGCCAATATACACCACTGTGGAATATGATGACACAATATAAATTAATAATAACAATAATATCAGTACATCTAAGGTTATTTGCCTGACAGCCACGTTTGCAAAGTACCCTTAGTTTTAGCAGTGATTTGCCTGCAGGGTTAAATCACGAACAATACAGAGCTGTCCATCTACGTGCTTTAAATCAAAGAATGTACAGAATGATCCCCACGTGGTTTTCATTCACGATTTCCCTTCAGGCACAGGGTGGGGGGTGAAGGGTGGAGGGTTTTGTTTCAGGAAGAGCACAACCCATTAAAACCTGATAGATCACAAAACACTGGGAAGCAGGAACAGACAGCAAAAATGCTCCTGGATGAGCTGATCAGTTTTCTGAAGAGCAAAGAGTCCATCCTTTTCAATGGGTTGGTTGCGCTCTTGACAGTTGGTGGCCAGCAACTCTTTTCCTTTTTTGCTTTCAGCTGTCCTTGCCATCATACTGAAAACCTCAACTATGGCTTAGCTTTCCTGGGTGTCCCAGCCTTGATTCTGTTGATCGTGGGCTTTGTATTTAACGAGAACACATGGAGACTCTTCACGGGTTCCTCACACAGCTTCAACATCCAGGAGAGAAGCAGGCAGATCACACTGATCAAGTATAAGCTCATCTGCTTTGTGCTTGGAGGCATCATCGGGAGAGCGCTGGTAGCCCCTGTCACGTGGTTGGCGGTCACCCTGTTGAACGGGTCCTATTATGCATGTGCTGTCAGCGAATATGCCAATGTGGACAAGTATGACTTCTTCAGGAACATGACAGTAGATGCCCGGAGACACGTTCTCGCTCGGTTCCCGTGTCCACAGCTGCTTCCTGTCAACTTGACCTTAGTCAGAGAGGAGGTTCTCCTGGAGCTGAAGTACCAGTCTCAGGTAGGGCCAAATCTCCAACATCCATTGTGTGATGCCCGGGAATTGTGCCTCCAGAATTACCTAACCGGAATAAGCATTCTCTTGTTCCTTTTATATTCTTACATTGAAAATAGCCTTCATGGAGAAACTGTTACTAAGTTGCCATGCAAGTGCTTTAAAAGCGGAGAGAACTTCTAGGGAGGATTTTTTTTATATGTTTATTTATTTTAAAAAGTGTTTGTTTTTTTAAGTATTTTTTTGTTTTACAGAAGAAGAGCTATGTACAAAAAAGAATCATTCATAAAGACGAAGGACTGATTACTAGTCCTCACATCAGAGTAGATGGGCCGCTTACCAGACGTCAAATTCTGCGTTTCTATCTTTACGGGGTATCAGGCCAAGAATAAAAACTTGTAAGCGTTATCATGGCCAACTAAATCTGACTAATATATTCTGCAAAAGTTTTTTCAAAAATATTTTTATTCAGTGATGGAAACTTAATTAAAAGCCAAGCTCAAAAAAATGTTTAAATTGGAAAGATGCTAAAAACTACGTTACATGAAGTATAAGATGAATTTCACGATGCTTGAACGAATATCCATCCCCATGTTTATTACTATGACAGATGTAGCTTCGACTCACGGGCCAGGCTTGGCTCATTTGCTCAATTAAATAAAACACCAACACACAAGATGGGTTTGAAAAGGCCACAGCCGTTTTATTTAACAGTCATTGTCCTGTAAAACCTGAAATAATAAACATAGATGCGTTAACAGAGACAATGACGTAACCAAAACCAACCTAGCTTGCCAAGTTATCCAGGTACCATACCACACACCAATTTTGGGAGGGGACATACCAGGATGCCCCAACCCGGACCTGAGGTTCCGAGCACCACTCCTTGCAAGGAACCTCCCACCGGTTATGACCACCAATGATCATACCACCACATTAACCCCTTGGATACCTGGCAAGCTACCGCCCACGACTGTGACTAATGCAGGAACACCATACCACACACCAATTTGGGAGGGGACATACCAGGATGCCCCAACCCGCACCCGAGGTTCCAAGCACCATTTCTTGCAAGGAACCTCCCACCGGTTATGACCACCAAGGATCATACCACCACATTAACCCCATAGATACCTGGCAAGCTACCGCCCACGACTGTGACTAATGCAGCAACACCATACCATACACCAATTTGGGAAGGGACATACCAGGATGCCCCAACCCGGACCCGAGGTTCCGAGCACCACTCCTTGCAAGGTACCTCCCACCAGTTATGACCACCAAGGATCATACCACCACATTAACCCCATAGATACCTGGCAAGCTACCGCCCACAACTGTGACTAATGCAGCAACACTACTCTACAAACTCAACCACATAATGGGAGGGAGGGTGGGACAAACACCACCAGGTAAGGTTAAACAAAATGGATCCTTACCCCTGTGATCACCAAACTTAAATATCCTCCTACCAAAACTCCTCCCCTAAAATCCACAATTCCTGCCTTAGCCTAGCCCTGCTCAGCACTCTGTCAGGGCCCACTCTAGTCCATTCTGGCCCCCGTGGGCTTCATTATTATTAAACAGGAAAATATTTCTTCATACCCTCAAAAAGAAATAGTATCTCCACAACATGAAAAGCCCTTATACTCAGTGGTGTATTCTGGCCTAGGCTTACTGGTCCAGAGCCTAATCTGTTTAGCCATCCAGTTGCAACGTATATAAGTGATCTCCTGAGCTGGCCCACTAATATTGTGCAGGACAGTGCAGAGTTGGCACAAGCTCCATAGTTCATTTACTGAAACTGGTGGAGTGCTGAGATGTGATGTCATATCCCACTGCTTAGCTGTAAGGGAGGGAGCAGCGGCTGATGTTGCTTTGGGTTGGGCCTAGAGCTTGCCAAAGACAGATGTGCCACTGTTTTTATGAAATGTAACACATCATGCCTAAATGTCATTGTACGCTTACATTAGCCAACCGAAGACAATTATTCAAGGCTTTCTATAACAGGAATGCGTAGACGTTACATACACACACTTTTGTGCATACAGGCATTCCCCTGTTTATCTACGCTAGCTTCGCGAGAATGGAATCATAGCAGCTCATCAGTTCCTCTTTCAAGGGTTGTGTGGTGGAGCTGATGATACATGGGAACTTCATGGCTCCAGCTACTCGGACCCCCTTGCAGGATGCAGGCAGGAGGTCCCACTGACCTGTGCCTGGAGTTTTCTGCTTGATCGACAGGATAAAACTCGTTGCACAGCAGTCAGATAAGATATCAGCTGGCTTCTTCTGAGTGCCAACTATAAATTCTTCTACGAGCCCTGCTTGTTCTACTCTTTTTTTTTATGACTTTCAGACAATACATGAGGGTGTCAGTGTGTGTGCATGAGTGCATCAATGTCGATTTTAAAATTATTTATTGATTTTTTAGTACTATCATATGCGGCAGGGCAGTACAATAGGATTGAAATATACAATCAAATATACAGTACAGTGTGTTAAAATATACAGTATATAGAGAGCCGGCCTTAAGTGTTCCGGCGCCCTGTGCGGACTACTCCTGTGGCGCCCCCCCATCCCAAAAAAGGAAATCTTGTCACAAAACTTCCCTTTCTCACTATCTACCACCTCTGCCCCTTCTCACTGCCTTCCCCCCTCTGCCCCATCTCGCTGCCTCCCCCCCTGCCCCTTCTCACTGTCTCCCCCCCGCCCCTTCTCACTGCCTCCCCCTCTGCCCCTTCTCACCCCCCCTCTGTCCCTTCTCACTGCCTTCCCCTCACCCCCTCTCCCTACTTCTCATTATCCTTACTTACCATGTTGAGTCCTGCGGTGGGAGCGGGAGGTGTCCGTCTTCTCGCTCTGGATGTTAAATAAAGTTGAAACAACAAAACAATGCTTTAATTTAAGTCCAGGGTAGGGGCGCAGAGCGGTTGCTCGTGAAGTTTTCAGCAACCGCTCAGCGCCCCTCACTCTCCGTGACTCCGTCGCGGTGCTGGTGTTTACAGCTGAGCGCAGGAATATGACATCATATGCCCGGGACTTAAATTAAAGCATCAGTTTTTTTTTTGTTGTTTTAACTTTATTTAACATCCTCCATGTTAAATAAAGTTTTTTTTTACTTTATTTAACATGGAGGATTTAAATAAAGTTAAAAAAAACACAAAGCACAGGTCGCATACCCCTAAGGCCGGCCCTGAGTATATATATATATATATATATATATATATATATATATATATATATATATATATATATATATATATATATATACAGTATATATATATATTTACCATAGTTAATGGACCATTCTTAATGCATCACACGCATTATCAATGCACTGGCACCTAAAGAAATGCATTTCAGCTGATGTCTTAACTGTATATACAGGCATACCCTACATTAACGTACACAATGGGGTCCTGAGCATGTATGTAAAATGAAAATATACTTAAAGCAGTGTATTTAACGAGGTCTCCTCAGTAAAGGTTACAAGAAAGGAAATCATTCTTTTGATGTCACTTATTACTAAAATAAACTGGTGATAATCTCTGCAAGCTGTTCCTCTTCAGTCAGCAGTGTTTACAAGGCATCATATTTTAAGGTGTGGTGCCTTCAATGTAGTTAGCATTTTTAAGTGCTCACCATGGCCTGTAATTATTAGTGGCTAGGCTAATACAAATAACTTTAGCGTGACACTGACTTTTCCTGATTTGTGTCTTTTAAAATATTCATTTAAAGGAACAGTCTGATTTCCAAACTTGTATTTTCAATTTTGAATGCATGTTGCAGTCCATTTTGTATTTTACTGCATACAAACTGGAGCATTCATTCTTTAGTTATTGAAAATAGAAAATGAGACTTCTTTTGTATTAAGCCTTCCCAGGTTACCTCTACTAAAAACAGGAAGTATTCATATGTACACTTGCTCATGCTCAGTAGCACTCTATGCTATATCAGTAGCATACCTGGGAACTTCTGGGCTCCGGCTACCCAGAGCCTTCCCTTGCGGGACGTGGCCAGGACTGCCCACTGATGTCAGGGGGCAGTCCTGTGACATCAGTGGGAGTTTCCACTGACATCAGTGGGAGGTCCCCCTGATGTTAGTGGGAGGTCCCGTTGATGTCCAGGGGCATTCCCGCTGACGGCAGTGGGAAACACCCCAATTTAAAGGGAAAATGGGCGGAGAGTGGGGCGTGTCAAGACCCTGCTTCCGTGACCCGGAGGATTCGGGTTTTGAAACGGGGAAGCGGTGCTTCACCCGGCAATCTCCAAGTCAAACCCGGAGAGTTCCCAGCTATGGTCAGTAGGTGCTCAGAGCATGTGCAGGCAGCCTGCTTTCTGCTTGCATTCCTTGGTCTCAGTGGGGAAAAATGAGACAGAAGTCTTGTATCTTAAGTAACTAATGAGTCCGCCAGTTTGCATTCGGTGAACGCCACTGTCAACACCAAGTAATTTTTGCTTAAAAATACAGTTTTGGGGACCACTATAATTACTTGTAGTAGTGCATCTGTATGACTCATCTGGTGAAAATTGCAAACATACAACTCGCTTATGTGAACTTGAACTGAAAAATGTACTTGTGGAGCGATTGGGCATTGTCAATGCATGCATACAAAGGCATCGGCAGCAAGCCTTTAGACTATTGGTGACAGGTATGTATTGGCTCCCTATCTATGCCACCAATACACAAAGCTTGCTAGATTGTCTGTGGTTCTGGGGACAGCAACAGGATGGCTTACGCTAGAAACAATACAAAGCACAGGGGACTTCAATTAATTGAATTTAAATTTTTTAGGTTTTCATTTCAATTCAATGAATATAAAAAACCTCCATATCATTACCCTATAGTTCTCAAAACTTAAGTTAAATACAATTTTTTCTTCAGCAATATGAGTAAAATTTCTATTTTTTTTTTTATTTTACATATTGATTGGCGAATATATTAATAAAGGTTATGTTTCATGGTAAGTTAATGAACAGTCACACCAGCTGATTTCTGTTTGTTACTATATAGGGTTACCCCCTTGATAGTGTGTGCCTCACAGTATCTATCTTTATTTATTCTCAATTACCGATTATTGGTCTATCTATCTATCTATCTATCTATCTATCTATCTATCTATATCATGCCTCCCAACAGTGCCAGTTTTCAGAGGACAGTCCTGATTTTTGAGAACTGTCTTGGGTAGCTGTCCGGCTTTGATGAGTAGCAAGAAGCATGGACTGGTTGGGGAGATCCTCTGATCTCCTCTGACAGCCCCAGGGAGGTGAAAAAAATGGAGCTCCCCTGATTTACAGACATACATTTTTATATATATATATATATATACACCTCGTGTTATTCTAATATTTTTGTTTTGACATATATTTTGACATTGAAAAGCTTTTAGTTTTGTTATTTAACAGGAAATTCAACTTTAATCAAATGGATTGTTGGTCGACAAAACATATTTCATTTCAGTCAGCTGGCAGCTTTCCCAGACAGGAATAGACAGAGAACAAGAATTCACATGAACTACAAACCTGAAAATAGTTTCACTTGTTCACAAGATGTCTGTGGTTTTTAATGGGTTAGTGCAATGTCAGCACTGTATAGGCCACCATCCAAAATGGTATCTAGAGCAGTGTTCTTCAACTTTTTTTCCTGTGACCTAGAAGAATTATATGACTAAACTCTCTTTGCCCCGGGGTCCTGGGATTGAAAAACTGACTGCCAGATTTAGAATTAATCTGTGCACCTATCTTATTTACCGTTTACTTTGCTCTAATTTTGGCCGCCACTTGCTTCCAAAAGATTTTTCTTGTACCTTCATATGTTCTAGTAAGAAATGATCTTTTAAAATATATTTCCCGCCACTGCAATCCGTTACCATAACTGCTCTGAAAGGCCTTGTCGCATTGTTTTGCAATGTGATGTTATATGACATAAAGCTGTGACTGCCTATCACGCTGGTAATTTATTTCTAAATGACACTAATCACACTTTACCACATACAGGGCCGGCCCGACAATGGAGCCAAGTGGGGCAACCGCTCCAGGCGGCACTTTTGAAGGGGCGGCACATTGCCGCCCCAAGCCCTTTTTTTTTTTAAAAAAAGCGAAAGAGAGAAAGGGGCGCCGAGTGGTTTTCGCTTACCACGCTGTCAGTACCCGCTCGGCGCCCCTCTCTCTCTCCTCTGCGGCGAGTCTCCCTGTTCGGTCTCGGTGCCGGCTTGTAATGCTGAGTGCCGGAAGATTTCCGGCGCTCAGCATTACAAGCCGGCACCGAGACCGAACAGGGAGACTCGCCGCAGGACTGCTGAAAGGTAAGTACAAGGGGGGGGGGGGGCAGGGACGGAGGGAGAGGAAGGGTAGATAAGGGGGGGGCGGCATTTTAAAATTCGCCCCAGGCGGCATTTTGCCTTGGGCCGGCCCTGACCACATATCAATCTCAGCCACACAAGTTGCACTTTACCACACTTAGCCACACAAGGCACATTCTATCACACACACATTGTTCTCACCAACGCATAATACTGTCATCTGCACACATCACACTCCACACACAAATCACATTCCTGCACACACACAATTGGGTGGCCAGAGGTAGCAGCTAATACCAGCTAGAATAACCTCTCTTGAACTCATCCCTTTTCTCTTTACTGCCTAAATCCTCTCCTTAACTTTGGGCCTCTCTTTTAACACAATTCAATTTACCTGTCATACTGAGACATACCCAGCAGAGACAATTACTTCCACCCTAGACACCCCTCCTGAAAATCATAATCCCCAACGCTCCAGACCAACCCTAAGCTAGACACAATTTCCTTCACAGTCACATGGCTATGCTATTTAAATACGCCCAGATATGAGTATAATATAACACTGAATTTATAAGGTGACTTAACTGTTTCCATACCTCTTTTTTATTCTACCCCGGTGGGCTGTGTCTAAGAGTAGTTGTGCCACTGACTCATTGCATATTCATACCTACTGATGTTCCATACTGGGTTGTTGCCATGTACCCCTTATATGTACTTATCTTAAGTGCATGTTGGTTGGTATATTTAAGAGCATTGCTCTTAGCTTGTTATTAAAAAACGTAATATTTAATTTTCTTTTCCCCCCAGGTAGCGGGATGGCTTTTGATAGCAGCTGTAGCAGTCACTGTGTTTATATCCCTCTGTCTAGCCAGATGTTGCACCCCTCTCAGTTACTTACATCTCTGGTATTGGACCAGCTACATCAAAAACGAGCAGATACTTTTTGAGCAAGCTGCTGACCAGCACTCCAAGATTTATGCCATGCACAATATCAAAAGGTTCTTTGGTTTTTCACCTGGAAGTAAAAATGTAACCGATATCCGTATTCCTTCAAGATGGGACTGGAAAGCTGTCTCTGGACTTGACCTTCTGCATATGGTCAACACAGAGCACTGTAATTACAGCCTTCTTCAGGAATGGGCAGAAGACGATCCGACAGAGGGAAAGTTTATTCACATTGATGAAGCACCCAGCACTGATGAAACTGCTGCACCTTCATAAACTAAAGTATGGTCTGCGTTATTTAATTACTGCTTACCAAATGACAGGTCAACGAAAAGGGCTGGTTTTATATGAGTGTGTTTGGAGGCACACCATCTTGTGGTGGTTTCTTTCTACCAGATACTACATATAAAGCATATATTGAGCCGCACATTACATTTTTATGCAGCTGGTGACCACACATCACAGGACCTGATCTTCTGCCATGGTCGCAGTATCACTAAGTATTCAGCCCTACCAGACATCTGCCCTGTGTTCCAGATGGTCAGTAAAGACCAGCCTTCAACCTGCCTCATAAAGAAACCATGCGCCATTCCCACCAGCAAGATCTCAGCACATCACTCTACAATCAAGTTATCCTCACCTAAGCAGTTCCTTACCTGTTGTTTCTTTCCCCCTTGACCACCCTATAGATGTTTATCTTGCTAGGGAAGGGAGTTCTTGTCCGTTTCTATCAATTTAAAATAACGTGTGAAAATTTTATCATCAATTTTGAATTGTCATTCCACTGTTCTCGCTTGTAACCTTGAATCTGTTGGCATTGTGTAAATAAATGTAACCAGTGTTGGCTCTTTATGTGGTTTTAAGCAGTATACACTTACAACCTCAAATACAAAACCTTAATAAAGACACATGGTAAGAATATGGACAAAAACAGACTGTGGGCTTTTATTTAGCTTAAAATACTGTTTACAAGCAATTTCACTTATAAACATACAAACTGTAACAAACTTTAAATGCATCCCTAGCTATCCATCCTGAAGCTAAATAATCACCAGTTCAGCCCCTGAAAAAATTGAGGTAGGAGGGTGGTAGCCTGTTCAGAAGCTCCTCCATGGTTATGCCCAATGGCTAGCTTGCAATGCTGCTGCTCACAAGGTCAGTGGAGATAGCTTACAGTTTGCCTTAAGCAATGCTTCGTACAGCAAAACCCCCACTATTTATATTTTGCTTTCCCACCCGCCAGACCTACAGTAGGTGGGCAAGAAAAAAATGCAGGCAACATGCTAGCGCGAGCGCAACTTGGATTTTTTTATTTAGACTGTTGACCCTACACGAAGTCTACCTTACGGACCTTTTCTTGATCTCTCCTATGTCCACAACAACCTGCTGCCCTTCTCCTATTTGTAATCAGGGCTTGAAACCAAAACTTTTCCGTGGCAGTAAGCTATTATACTGTAGTGCCATCTGGCATTGTTAATGAAACCCAACGTAGAACTTAAAATACAGGAACAGTACTTTATACAGGTAAGGAGCTGGGTAGTTTAACACCAATAACCACTTACAGTCTCATGCACACTTTTGGGATTATTAACCCAAGCAGGAGGTTTCTGGTGAATTTGTTTACCAGCAACTTTTGCAGTGATTCCAATCCACCATAACTAGTTTAAGTTTCATATTTTATTAAGCTGAAAGTTTGTCAAAAGAGAAGGAAAAAATTGTGGGTACACATATTCTTACCAAGCCTTAATTAAGAAGTCACCAGGATTTTGGAACTGCCTAGTGTAGGTTGTCCCAATGATAGCCTGTCTTTGGCCCGTTCAGAGTCCCTACAATTGGGTGTCCATCCTTTGAAATGCATTGATGCTCATTTATATAATTAGGAATAATCTATCACCATGTATATTGCTGTATATTGAATAAAGGCTTTTTGACATACACTGCACATTTGCACAGTCAGACTAGCATTACCACACATATGGCTAAAATCCTTCAAGATTGGTTCATGGTCATTATACAAATCACAGGCAAGAAACTTGACTAAAACCAATAGCAGGAAATGTAAGGCATGTCATTTTTTCTAAACATTTACCATAATTCCAGCTGTACCTCTAAAAGTGATTATTAGTGCAGTATTTTTACTGTCTAGACAATATCTTACTGTGGGAGGTCTTGTTTGCTCCCACTTCACATAGATGGAGGTACTGCTGTAAGCAGTGTTTGAGTAAGACGTCTGAGTAAGATGTGAGAAGAAAGCAGTGTTTGAAGATTGATAAAAAATCAAGATAAATGGTTAAGCTACTAGTGAAAAGAAGTAGAAGAGATTTATATATTTGCCCAAAGTCTTTTCAGGCAAACATATCTCTGTTACTCTGGTTTAAGTGACCATAATTAATAAATAGTGGGTTCTGCAATATAGAACTTGGCTACCAGTTGTGCTACTGCTACAAAAATGTAGGTCCATCATTGTTGACATTCAAAAAATGCCTTTAATTAATGATTCATTAATACTAATTTACAGGAGCATTGCTAGATTCCAAAAAGATCTGGATTTGAGAGATGCTGCACTTTCAGTAGCACTCCAAATTTATTATCTACCTTTCATGAGATTATTTTTTGTACATATACATGTAGTAGGGCATACTTTTAATACATATTGTATTATGTTGCATGTAGAATGAATCTATCTGAAAGAAAAGCAGAGGAAATACTATGAATTATGTAACAGCATATTCACACACAAACATTGGAACGTCATATGCTCACACACACTAACCCCATACACACATCATTGCCATATGCTCACACACTTGCTTTAACACCATGCACTTAGACATCCACACATACTCTACCATGCACTTACACGCATAAACACACTCAATTTAACACCATACATATACTCACTCTAGCCCTATACATTTAAATGTGCATACACTTATTTAATGACTCACCCTCTTCCTTTATCTGACTCTTTCCCTAACCATCTCACATATCTCCCTTGCACCCCATTCCCCTCCCTCTCATCTCATGCAGAGCCACGTCTTCAGCGCAGCTCTCAATTTCTATGTGCTGGAGCACCACTTAGGTTTACTTAAGGGGTCTCTGGGCTGAAGTATACTGCAGATTGCAGAATATTGACAATATCGGCTACAAAAATGGCATATACGGTATATGTGAGCTTGCAGAGAATCTACTGGGTTGTTAACAACATGATAAATTCATCCATTTTTGGAGCAGACTGTAAGGGTTATGGAAGTTAGCAGCAGTTGCTGTAGGAATAAGCATGCCACAAAAGGGCATCAAAAACAATACAGTGCATCTAGAGAACATCCAACTGACAACACTGATGTTAACATCATCACACATTATTAGAGCTGCTGAAAGTGATCTTGCTGGTAAAGGCAGGTCCACTGGTGGTGATGGTCTTGGCAAAATCATCAATACAATTCATGTAATTATGTTTTTCTGGAGGAAAGCTGGCAGGAGTGGGACAGAGGAGTGGCAGCTTTACAGAGGGGTCAATGATACAAAGTGAACATCTGATACACAGTAGTTCCATCATATTCATGGTGGTAACTGGTAGGAGCATACATGTGGCATGGAAAATGTTTTCTTTTTGTGAGATACAATGGGAAGGTGGTAATGGAGGGGGTACAAATTGTTATTTCTTTTTGTACTAGAGAAGTTTTTATATACAGTACTGTATTTTATGCTCAAAGAGAAAAATATTTTTCCCATTGCACTTCCCCTTTACTCAGACAACAAATCAGTCACGTTGTGTGACAAATATTCCCATCCATAGTAACTTTCCCCTGAAAGGGGGGGGCTTTATCAAAAGAGCTCCCTCTTCAGCTGACAGCACCAATAGAGACACAGGTGAGGGACTATCTAGCCAACTGCCCCCTGTCTCAAGTGTCTCTGTTTGACATGCCTGTTCCTTTCCGATCCCGCACCCTTTGATCGAAAAAAACAGTGGAGAGTGAAATAAAACAATGGTGTCAAGCGTGATGGCTGGGTGTGATCTGTGTAAGGCGCGATTACTGGTAGTGTTGCCACCCGGCAGGTATTTAACCGGCACAGCCAGTAATCATCCCTTTAAAGCTGGTACTGGCATAAGTAAAATACCCAGCAATGCAAAGCTGGTATTTTTTTATTTTTTTTGCTGCAAGGCGAGCAGGCTTCCTCAAAGCTTCTGGTTAAGAAGCTGTCCACAAGATTCATGGAGACTCTCCCCTTTTGCAGAAGTGCTCCGGAAGGCCTAGCCAACAGGGCTGATACTGGGGAAAAGTGGATGAATAAAGGAGATGGAAGAAGAGGCAATAGAAGAAGCTGCGGGAAAAGACACATGGAAGTGGAGTGGTCAACAGAGAAGGTAGAGACACATTGAGAGAGTAGGAGAGAGTGAGAGTGTGAGAAAGCACGAGTAAGAGTGTGAGAGTAAACAAGCATGTGAGAGAACATGAGCAAGAGTGAATGTGAGAGAGCGTGAGAGTGAGAGTGAAAAAGCAAACAAAAACGATGCAGATTGGAGTTATGCTGCACCACAATCAATGTCTGACTCAGTATATAGGGAAGGGAGTTATGACATACCACCTTCAACTTCTGGCCCAGTATGCTTTACCAGTCAATGTCTGGCTTAGTATATAGTGATGGGAGATATGCTGTACCACCTTTTGTGTCTGGCTTGCTATATAATGATTAGAGTCATGCTGTAACACCATCTGTGTCTGGATCACTATCTGATCATAGTAGTCCTGATGTACCGCTGTCTGCATCTGGTTCACTATATAATGATGGATGTTGTCGTGTACCACTGGCAGGGAGCACCTGCACTGAGGAGCATGAAGCTGAATCTGGTAGGTTCATGCAACAATGAGTGTCTCAGCTCCACCCCCACAACTACGGCCAGTATTTAGCAACTGACATTTTACAGAGGACTTGGAAATAGTGTAAAGAAAAGTTTTATATCTATTTTCCTAGGGCAGTGATGGCGAACGCGTGGCACGCGTGCCGCTGTTGGCACGCCGAGCCGTCTCTGTGGGCACGCCGTGACTACAGTCATACACTGTAGTCACGGCGTCCCGCGGACTACATCTCCCACAGTTCTCAGTGCTGAGCGCCGGGCGACTGGATATGACGTTTATATCCAGACCCGGCGCTCAGCATAAACAGCTGTGCGCAGCCGCACTGCACAGACTGCCAGCGGCAAGGAAAGTTAGAACGGAAGAAGCAGAAAGGAGGAAGCAGAAAGGAGGAAGCGGAAAGGAGGAAGCGGAAAGGAGGAAGGGGAAAGGAGGAAGGAGGAAGAAAAGGTAAGATTTGTGGAGAACCAAGGTGGGTGGGTGGTTGATTATTGGGGGGGTCTGATGTGGAGAACGAAGGTGGGTTAGGGGGGTCTGATGTGGAGAATGAAGGTGGGTGGGTGGGAAGGGGTCTGATGTGGAGAACAAAGGTTGTGGGGGGGTCTGATGTGGAGAACAAAGGTTGTGGGGGGGTCTGATGTGGAGAACAAAGGTTGTGGGGGGTCTGATGTGGAGAACAAAGGTTGTGGGGGGGGGTCTGATGTGGAGAACAAAGGTGGGTTGGGGGGGTCTGATGTGGAGAATGAAGGTGGGTGGGGGGTCTGATGGTAGATTTGTGTGTGCATAAACATATGGTAAGGCATATGTATGGGCACTTGGGCAGGCATGTGTGTGTGTGTAAAGGGCAGCTGTGTATATGTGCGTTTTTTTCTAAACTAAAACCTCGTTATTCAGGTTTAATTGCAGTTTTGGCACTTTGAAAAAAATAAGTCGTTTTGGTTTGCAGTTTGGGCACTTGGGCTCAAAAAGGTTCGCCATCACTGTCCTAGGGTTTTCAGAAAGCAATCGGCGCTGGCTTGTGGCTTCCCCTCCTGTGTCACATGACATTGCATTACATGAACTTGCAGGGTAGTGTGTGTGTGTGTGTGTGTATATATATATAGACACTAAATAATACATGAAAATTAATAAATAAAATTTAATTTTGATCCGATCAGTACTGTATGTATTTTGCCTGTGTCTCTGTGTGTGTGTACACACTATTTATTAACACTTTTTTTCTGTGTTTTATAGGCATTTTATTATGACTTTTAAGTCTTTAAAGCACCTTCTGAACACTTACAAAAGAAGTAAATCATGGGAGAAAATATGGACAGGTGTCTGCGTTAGAGCGAAAGCAGAGAAATCTGCAATAGATAAAAATGAAATCAACAGCTGTATTTTTCGATGTTGTTTTACATTTTACCGTAAGTGAGGCCATACTACCGTACTATGCTTCGCCAAGTGCAGCGCTTTCTTATGACGACATAGGTAGCGCCCTGCTAGACTCTACTAATCGATGGCACATGTCAGACTAACGTTCAGCAAAGTATCAGGGTGGTTGAATTCATTTGTGGAGTGTTTTTTGTCGTCTCTCTTTATAGTTCCATAAAATATATACAGCGCGTGTGATTAAAATAAATAACTAGGATTCATCGGGTTACGTCACGCACTCCAACGTGAGCCGTTTAATGTACAGCTTTGTCACATACACATACACAGCACGGTTTGCTGATTTAGAGATAATTCTCCGGACGTGGACGTTCAGCTCAAATCCAACCGTAAACAAGTCCTCTGATAAAGATTGCCGGGCAGTCAGACTGGACACAACTAGGCGATATATCACGGCAATCCCGTGTTTGCTTCGAATACAAGGAAACAACTTCTGTTACTCAGCTGCAACGAACTACAACTTTCATGATGTTCGTGCATTAAAACTTGCCTGAGATCATGCAAATTGTAGTTCACAGTTACTTGTTCTACGCATACACATCAAATAAGTGCATGATCCTATATTTAAGTGTATTGCCATCAAATCCTACAGCAAGTTTACAAGATCGGTGTACAAAGTCACGGAATCTCAGGGGTTAACGCATGAAAGGTGACTGGAAGAGGAGGGGGAGCGATCTAGGCATTAGCAATCGATGTCAGAGTTGGCGATCCTTTCCTGAGCGTGGCCGGCTTTGAGGCAGAGGCGACCGCAGACAGGACTGGACGAAAGGCTTAGGCTCCTCTCCGGTAAACTCTCTGTCCCGTTTTCCGTTCAGCGGTCCATGGCCCGGTAACCATGACGGATTACGCCGAGGAGCAGCGCAATGAGCTGGAGGCTCTGGAATCCATCTACGCCGACTCTTTCACGGGTGAGCGGTAGAGCCCAGCTGATGTCAGTTATTGCTACTTTTTGGTCTGGGTCGCCGCGCGCAGCATTGTGGGGTCTGGAGTCCATCCTGTGCTGCATGTCAGGCCTTACCTGGCTGCCTGGGGGTTTGTTAGAAATAGCTGGGAGGGCAGAATTATCACTAGCACTTTTTGGTAATCACGTTGCCAGTGAAAGGTTAAGCTGCCCTGTGTAATTTTGACTCTCTTACTTGCGAGGTTGCTACAAACTATCATTTTGATTATCGTCTTGACATGAAGGTGTCTGATCAGGCATTACCAGTACTGTCATAGTGGTTCTTTTTAGGAGGGGCGACATTACTTGTGTACTCTATTGATGCCCCTATAAGAATTAATATTAAAGCACTTAATGTGTACCTTAGTATGCAGTCACGTTTGGTGAGGTGATTTGGAGCGGTCCACTGTCACTATAACATGCCAATACTGAATTATTCCTAAAAAAAATGCAATTAACCAATCATGTGGGTAACAACATACAGAGCTGTAAGCCAAGGTGTAGTGATAAAAATATCTAAAGGGATACGGCAGCCATCATGTTCACTTTGCCATAAGAAAGCTGAGTGTTCCGACTAGATTGTAAGCTCACAAGAACAGGGCCCCCCCTTCCCCTTTTGTACCAGATTGTTATTGTTTGTGATTTTAAAATACTTTACTGTCTCTGTTGCCACGGAATCTACTACGCGATATAAATAAATCCAACGTTCCCTTTAAATCTCTGTGTGGCTCCTGTTGCAAATGCATGAATAGCTTAACGTGTCCTAAAAAATATGTATATAGTTAAAGTGTAAGCTGTTTGTGTGGTTAGCTCATAACTCTAACTATAGCAAAACTATAAAAAAATGCATTTCATCCGCCATGCATGAGATGTGTTCATCGGGCTCAGCAAGCATTTCATATGCAGAAAGTGCTTTTGTGCTCTTTCCTCCCAATGATTGAGTGCTTTCTGGTTCATCCTCCAAAAACAGAAATTGTTATAATTTTTTTTTGTGTTTTTGTTCCCCTCCTCAGAATTATCCACTTCCCCTGCAAGTTTCTCAATCACAATAGCATCCGAGGCAGGAGAAGATGAAGAAAGTAAGTTTGGGTTTGCTAGAAAAATAAATAAGAAAACTATTAAAGTAATTCAATGTAATTCGACTTCATGTGTATCAAAGCCACACTCCAGTCAACATATGCGCTTCAATACGTGCGATAGCTGAATGCCACCTTTAATCTCTTTTCAGTGCCAACCACGTATGTGATATGTGGCTGGCAAAGTGGCCCCCGGGAACAAAGTATCTATGAATAGCTTAACTTATCCTGAATTTTTTTTTTATATAAAGTGTAAGCTGTGTGGTTGGCACATAACCCTAACTATAGCAAAACTATAAAAAATTGTCTCCCAAGACAACCCTGGAGACTTTATCACTAGCTATAAATAAAAAATATGTTAAATAAAGGTGACATGTTAACTTTATCTCGCAAGTAAAGTTATGTGTCTAAAAGGAGTACGATTTCCCTGGTACAGGCTTCTAAAGTTCTTACATTCGGATGCAATTGGCAACAGGGAAGACTTTGAGACATGCAGTTCTGGGTGCTGGGCGGGTGGTTTTTTTTTTCTTTTTCATTTAGCCCTGCTGCTTGCCAGCAATGCAGGGGACCCAGATCCTCCTCATCTGCAGCTGTGGCTGTCTGTGCGATGTGCTTAGACAACCTTCCGGGACTTCTATGGTGGACCACCGGCGTGACATAACCTTCCGGTGCTCCATCATAGAAGCCCCGGCAGAAGTGCTGGCAGCAGAGGTTTTATATGCGTATCGCGCAGACGCTCACTGGCTGTGGCGATGCGCGTAGACAACCTCCGCTTCTGATGCTTCTCCGTCATAGAATCCCCGGCGGAAGGGCCAGCAGCGGAGGTTGTCTGCGGGCATCACACAGACGTCCACTGGCCTTGCTAGACACCGGGGACTCTGGGGGTGCATTGATAAGTCAGGGGGTGGGGAGTGGCATTTCTAGGAAACAGAGTGGCATTTTGGGGGACATAAAGCATATTGGGGGCAGGGTGGCATATTAGGGGTTATAAAGCATATCAGGGGACATATCTATAAGTAAGGTCTATTATGAATTCAGGGGGCCTTAACATGGCTATTGGTTTTCTGTTTGTATATAACCTATGCTGACAAACTGTATAATAGATACTAAAAATGAATACAGTACATGTATTCCTGTTCATTAGATAAAATACTGTTTTACCATTCCACTAATGTGTATTTTTTCTTTAAAAATAATTGTTTTCTTTAAAATAGCACCAAACTTTTAAGAGTGCGGCCTATATTCGAGTCAATACAGTAACTACCCTTTTTATTTGCAGAAGTTGAAGTGGTTCTCAAGTTTACCTATGTAGAGTCCTATCCAGATGAAGCTCCCTTGTATGAAATAGTCTCCCAAGAGAACCTTGAAGATAGCGATACATCAGAGATCCTGACTCTGTTGGAGGAGCAGGTCAGTTCCAGATTTGTAGACCTTCAACATACCTTTCATGTTTCATTCAGGTTTTGTTCTGGCAAGCCATGCTTTAATTCCTCAACAAGTGTGTTGCAACATACGTTACCGCATTCTAACTAGCAACGTCTGTTTACTTCAAAGTATGATTTGGTATAAAGCATCAATAAAATTACTTGCATAAGTTATCCTTGCTTTACTCTAAGTCAAGCTGCCAAAGAAACCGAGAATAAAATACCAGTGCTTGACACCAAACAAATAAACGGATGCGTTTTTTATGCTTGCATCATGTGCCTTGGCATTGGACACAAGCTTTGGATAAAATTGTATTACTCAGCACATAACTGGATATCCAAGTCAAGTGAATTTATGGGATGGATTCTGGGAACGATTTTAATTGGAAGTTCAAAATCAAGAAGAAAAGAAGCCGCATGTAATATGCCAAAATGCCTTACTAAATCTTTATATGTCTGTTTGTTGGTTTAGTATTGGGTTTAGGTAATTATGATATTTAAGTAATCGGGTAATCGTGGCAGACAGTGGCGTCGCTACAGGGGGGCAAGGGGGGGCAATTGCCCCCCCTAGGTTATTCCTTGCCCCCCCTGTTGCCCCCCCGCCGAATTTGAAACCGAAGCATGGTGCCGTCGCTAGCAGTCCCAGTCAGGTGCTAACAACGGCACCATGCCGTCACTAGCACTATCTTACCTTGATGGAGGTCTGTGGACCTCCATCACCACCTACCCCAGCGATCTGCCCCTCACACTGAAGGGCATCACCGGGGCCACCCGATCTGCCCGGTGACGTCTCGCGCAATGACGCGATGACGTCACCGCGCAACTTTATTAACAACTGACAATTGTCAGTTAAAGAGGTGTGGGGGCATGCTGCTTAGATGCCTGTATCTCAGGCATCTAAGCAGCTACATACCCCCAACATATACCATTGGAAAGGTAATCGCCTCACCTTTCCAACGGTATATAGATTGTAAAAAAAGAATAAACAATATTAAGTAAAAAAAAATAAAAATGTAAAAAAAATTATTTGGGGGTCTCTAAAGGCAGATAAAAAAAGATCAAAATTGCCTAGAGACCCCCAAATTAAATTTTAAGTATTCTAGCTAAATGATCACTGTGGTAGCCAATGTTACCACAGCGATCATATAGCTATAAAAAGTCACATTCCCTTTTTTAAAATGGCCGATACTAATTTTTAATCCTATGATCCCTTTGATCATGGGGTTAAATTTAGCCAACGGTAGAGGGAGGCAATTTTTGAAATCCTGATGAACTGCAAATATTATTAAAATCAGCCACTTAGCCTGTGCGGTACGTGAGTAACCATCTCATCCCTGGAGCGCCTTGCATTTTTACGGCAAAACTTATTTTTGCTGTAAAAGTGATTTTTTTTCTCCCTTTACCATCATTTCTTTGGGATTGTAAGGGGAAAGAATGGTGTGTGCTTCTGTGAGTAAATGTATGGAAAGAATGGCGTGTGCTTCTGTGAGTGAATGGAGATATGAAAGGCGTGTGAATGGTCAGTAATTAGGGTTAAAGCCTTGACGTGGCATTACTGCTCACGTAGGAAGTTAAATTATGGCATAAAAAGTACACATTTGCAAAAACGACATCCCTTGGCGCATCAAATGAGGGGCTGCATGTGTTTCTAGTACAAACCTGGAGTGCGCTAGACACAAATGAACATGTCGCTATGGATAGAAAAAACATATTTTCAAGCCAAAGCGACATATTCCATCATTATTTGTGCACTCAACTTTTGTCCTAGAAATACATGTAGTCCATTCATGTGGATGAATTGTCTGAATGAGGGAGAGCATGAGTTAATATGTGGATGAACTGTCTGAATGAGGGAGAGCATGAGTTAATGCGTGGATGATTTGTCTGAATGAGGGAGAGCAGGAGTTAATATGTGGATGATTTGTCTGAATGAGCGAGAGCATGAGTTAATGTGATTGTGTGTATCATAGATGTATAATTGTGGAAGGGCAAAGATGGCACTAGCAGGAGGTTTGAGCCTTGGGGACCAAGATGGCACAGGCAGGGTGTATATGGGACAAAGATGGCAAATCTTATGTGTGTTATCTGGGTGCTGGCCAGGTTCTATGTGGGCAGCGTGGTTGGGGTGTGCAACCTGTGATCTATTTTTAAATATACCTTTAATGCCGTGAATTCCAATTGATCTGTACCTGCAAAGCTGGGTTTTTGTGTTATTCTGTAGATCCATATCTGCTATGCTATGTTTCCATACATTATTTATGTATACCTTAAAATACAGGGTTTGTATGTCTTGTTCAGTTGATTAATACCTGCAATGCTGTTTCCATGTATTGATTTGATCTATACCTGCAATGCTACATTTCATATATTATTATTGTATACCTGCAAATACAGGATTTGTATGTCTGATTCTGTTTATTTGATATATACCTTCAGTGCTGAGATCACAAGTGAATTTAAGTTGATCTGTACATGCAAAGCTGGGTTTGTGTGTTAATGTGTTGATCTATACTTGCTATCGGCAGCAGGGTCTAATATTTATATATATATTTATATATATATATATATATATATATCGACAGCAGGGACTAATATTAGGCCCTGAAATCATTTAGTGGAAAAGTTAAGGTATTGTGTTGTTTAAAGGATTTCATTTCCCATGTTGAATGATCAAGTATTGTATTGTCCAATAACAAAAGTATCATTCCATAGCACATTACTTTTGGCAATATATATATATATATGTGTGTGTGTGTGTGTGTGTGTGTGTGTGTGTGTGTGTGTGTGTGTGTGTGTGTTTTTTCAGTGGTATGATTTAATGGTGGAAATTATTAATGCCCCCCCCAGTTTGACTGTGGTATCTTGTGTGCCCCCCCTATATATTGTTTCTAGAGTCGCCACTGGTGGCAGATGTTTTTGATGTGAAGTCGGTCATCCAGTGTATTCTCTCTTCCAATTGCAGACTCAAGAAAATCTTGGGATGGTCATGATTTTCACTTTAGTATCCGCCGTTCAAGAGAAACTTAATGAAATTGTAGACCAAATAAAAAATAGAAGAGAAGAGGAGAAAATACAGAAAGAAATAGAGGCAGAAGAAGCAGAAAAGGTGACTCTTTCCAAACAGCTGTATTCAAGGAACAACTGGACCATTCTCTGACAGATGTTACTTTATCTTTTAAAGAACTGTCTGCCCCCCCCCCCAATTGTTTTTTTTTTTGTAGTCTATTTTACATAACATGCCAATGCATATCACTGGATGTAAACTGGTCAATTCGTTCTTTTGTTATTAAATCAAATTTCTCATTTAAAGGGACAGTCTAAAGTCCCTGGCACCCCTATTAAAGGAAAATACATATTAAAGTACTCTGAGGGGTGAATGCATCTGCAAAATCCTCCTATCCATTTAAAAATGGACACTCTAAAAATGTTAAGGGGGCTGCACAGCTTTTATAAGCATTAAGGTTCATATGATGGTAAAGCGCCTCACCTGCCTTCCAGGTGAAAACAGGAAGCATTAGTATTGACACTTGCCAGTTGGCCACTTCAGTGGGGATGCTATTGAGCATGCTCATTCTAATCAATGGGAGTAGCAGCAGCCAATCATACTCCTGTTTTGCTAGCATACATGTTATTGGCTGCTGCTTCAATGGGGATGTTACTGAGCATGTGCAAGAGAGGCAAGCGGCCCATTCGCTTTAAAGTCGGCTAGTCACAAATCTTCTTTAGTCATACAAAGTATGTATGTGCAGAGGCACATAATTATTAAAACGTGTATATATATTTTTTTTAGGTGCGGTTTCATGGAACTCCTGTAACGATTGAAAACTTTCTTAGCTGGAAAGCAGCGTTTGAAGCAGAGCTAGCAGAAATCAGAAGAAAAAAACTCAAGGAAGAAGAACAGGCAGGGAAGAATAAATTAACTGGTATGTTTTCTATTACTCTTGCCACTGTGACATGATAAAGCCATACACTATTCAGTGTTTTGCAAAATAGTTTAGCGGTATTCACTAACTAGTGTTTATTGAATCACACCACAGAAACGCCAAGTTTGTTTCACAGCAGATAACCTTTTGGCCTATCTAATACACCAGCTTTTCCTGCTTTAGTGACTGAACACCTTGATCAGCCCTTGGTCGTTTTCTTAGATTCAGGGTAGTCATGTGCCTATTCCAAGCATTTTCAATTTCCCTTCTTGTATTAAGTTCTAACACTTCTCCTCGGAGGTTGTTCCACATATCTACCACCTTCTTAGTACGATGAGATTACATTACAACAATGACCTTCTGGTTTTAGGTTATGACTTCTTGTTCTAACATTTCTCCTCCTTTGGAATAAACTCCCCTCTATTACATCTCCCATTTCTCTTCTTTCATCCAAACTATACACCTCGAGACTACTAAGATTTTTAACCTGCAAGCAATTCCCCATTTTAGTAACCTTTTTACGAATTCCATCCAGAATCTCAGTATCTTCAGCTATGGGGTCTACAGAACTGTTCGCAATACTCCAGATGAGGTCTGAACAGAGATCACCTCCCTGTTTCTGCAATTAACGCCTCTAGCTATGCAACCCAACACCCTACTTGTTTTTTTCCGATCCTCCATTGCATTGCTTGCTTAGCTTTCAAACCTTAAAATCCTTCCCAAGTCACTATTTTCTGTTGTCACTGACAACACAGTATTCCTCATGGATTATTTTAAAAGCATCAACTTTAAACTGCAGCTGCTACAATCTTGACCATTCTTTGGGCATACAACTCAACAGTATAGGACATATATTGTTATAAATGAATGTACTGTGCGTAATTACAGCTACAATTTGAGACAATCGGATGCTTTTGGAAAATATATAGTCAAATGTTTTTTTTTTTATATTCATGTTGGCATGTGTTGGAGGGTGGAATGAACTCATTGACATGAGTTTTCAATGGCATATATATAAAAGCAGACATCTTTAGATGAAAATATATACCGGTATATACAGTATCTCACAAAAAATAGTACACCTATTTTGTAAATATTTTATTAAATCTTTTCATGCCTCAACACTGAAGAAATGCTACACTCTGCTACAATGTAAAGTAGTGAGTGTACAGCCTGTATAACAGTGTAAATGTGCTGTCCCCTCAAAATAACTCAACACACAGCCATTAATGTCTAAACCTTGGCAACAAAAGTGAGTACACCCCTAAGTGGAAATGTCCAAATTGAGCCCAAAGTGTCAATATTTTGTGTGGCCACCATTATTTTCCGGCACTGCCTTAACCCTCTTTAGCATGGAGTTCACCAGAGCTTCACAGGTTGCCACTGGAGTCCTCTTCCATTCCTCCATGGTGCATGTTAAGAGACCTTGCGCTCCCCCACCTTCCGTTTGAGGATGCCCCACAGATGCTCAATAGGGTTTAGGTCTGGAGACATGCTTGGCCAGTCCATCACTTTTACTCTCAGCTTCTTTAGCAAGGCAGTTGTCGTCTTGGAGGTATGTTATGTTGAAATACTGCCCTACGGTTCAGTCTCTGAATGGAGGGGATCCTGCTCTGCTTCAGTATGTCATAGTACATGTTGTATTCATGGTTCCCTCAATGAACTGTAGCTCCCCAGTGCCGGCAGCACTCATGCAGGCCCAGACCATGACACTCCCACCACCATGCTTGACTGTAGGCAAGACACACTTGTCTTTGTACTCCTCGCCTGGTTGCTGCCACACATGCTTGACACCATCTGAACCAAATAACTTTATCTTGGTCTCATTGGACCAAAGGACATGGTTCCAGTAATCCATGTCATCAGTCCGCTTGTCTTCAGCAAACTGTTTGCGGGCTTTCTTGTGCATCATCTTTACAAGAGGCTTCCTTCTGGCGCGCCTGGGATGCCATGCAGACTAATTTGCTGCACTGTGCAGCATATGGTTGGAGCCCTGACAGGCTGACCCCCCACCCCTTCAACGTCTGCAGCAATGATGGCAGCACTCATATGTCTATTTCCCAAAGACAACCTCTGGATATGACGCTGAGGACGTGCACTGAACCTCTTTGGTCGACCATGGCGAGACCTGTTCTGAGTGGAACCTGTCCTGTGAAACCGCTGTATGGTCTTGCCCACCGTGCTGCAGTTTCAGGGTCTTGGCAATCTTCTTATAGCCTAGGCCATCTTTATGTAGAGCAACAATTCTTTTTTTCCAGACCCTCAGAGAGTTCTTTGCCATGAGGTGCCATGTTGAACTTTCAGTGACCAGTATGAGAACGATAACACCAAATTTAACACACCTGCTCCCCATTCACACCTGAGACCTTGTAATGCTAATGAGTCGCATGATATACAGGCTGTACAGTCACTACTTTACATTTCTTCAGTGTTGTCACATGAAAAGATATAAAATATTTACAAAAATGTGAGGCATGTACTTACTTTTTTGAGATACTGTATGTGTTGTTGTGCATACTGGCCACTAGGTGTCAATGTAGTCCATTTCATGAATATTGTATAAAGGTGGATCACATATTCTGTAATAATAAATAATGTGTAAAAGTTATGTACAGGCAAAGGCTGTAGATATCCATTTGAAATCGTTTTTTTCTGTCACTTGAGCAGCTGGATTTTGAGAACAAGAAGTCATCTGTCCCCAAAGTTGCTGTTTGATGTTGATTCAGGCAGACTTTGTGGATTCGAGTAAAGAGAAAGGTTCCTATTGCAAAAAAGGAATTGTTAATTTTGCCACTGCTCTTAGCGTCGCTGATTTAAAATAAATACCTAAATAAGGTGCATTATGACCTATGGGGGGGGTACCTATAAATGGCTCTTAGTTTTCTGTTTGTATGTAACATATTCTGAATAACTGTATAATAGATACCAAAAGTGTTAAAATACATGTATGCCTGTGTATTAGGTATAATACGGTTTTACCATTCCACTAACATGTATTTTTTTCTTTACAAATACATTTTTCTTTAAAATGGCACCAAACTTTTAGGGTGCAGCCTATATTCAAGCCAATACAGTATATATTAGATATATTATGTGTTTTTCCCTATTTCCACTTACAGGGAAGCAGTTATTTGAAAGGGATCACAATCTGGATACATCAGACATAAAGTTCCTGGAAGAAGGTAAAATATTTGTTCTTTATTGGGTTAGGGACTTTTGAACTATGTGGTTTTATTTTGCCAGCGTTTCTTAAACATGCAATATGCAGATAGCAGCATAACGTTCCAAAGTCTTTATGTTCCCAATTATGTTTGTGTTATTAGTGTCCACTGTCCGCAAATGACTCCTAGCATTTTATTGTAATATACTTGTGACAATGTTAAAGTCACACTCACATTTAGATGTAATCACAAGCATATGATCTGTTTTTGTTTGTTCATGCATAAACTAAACCAAACTCTATTTACTCTTATGAATTAATATGTGTAATATTGTTTACCATTTCAATAAATTGCTGTTCTCTTTCAGCTGGTAACAACGTTGAGGTGGATGAGTCTTTATTCCAAGAATTAGATGATTTAGAACTGGATGATGAAGATGATCCAGATTGCAATCCTGATGATCTAGAAAGTGATTGATACCCTGCAACTGTTTTATGCGAGTGACCATGTAAGTCACAGTATCTGTGACTACAGCAAGAATGCATCATGTGCTGATAAATAGTTTTTTGTTTTAAGTCATGTTTTATTATCGGGAGAAAAGCCTTCTGATGAATTTCAATACTGATGCCTAATAAATTGACTTAAAATATTTTTGTGTTCCTTTGATTGCAAATGTATCACAAAACAATAAAAGTTGACTTATAAAGCTTTTTTGTTTGGGGTAATTGCACTTAAAACGTTAAGTCAGTTAGTGATACCGCAATATATATGAAGACATTTTCCGGCCTTACTTTATATCCACAAAGTTCTTCATATAGCTACATATAAAGAGCCACTGGAATGCCAAGTTGTACTAAGCAAGTTGCAATGGATGGTAATTACTAAAATGATTAGTTAAAGGCATTGCCTGAATTTGCCAGAGAGGCCGGAAGTGTATTTAAACTCCTATAATCCAGCATTCTAAAAATGTCACATCATCTCCACTCCTCTTTTCTCCTTATAAGCCCTTTAAACATGCTTTGTTGCCTGGGTTAGAGTCCCTCTAAACAGGCTACACACTTATGTTTCTTGTATGTCATTCAGCTTAATACTCATCATACCTAACCTGTAAACCCTGACCAGAAATTAGATTTCAGAACGCTACTTGCCAAAATTGAGTTTTCACCAGCAACATAGACATTTCTCCTTACTTATTCTGTTGGGCCTCTCCACAGCCTTTGACGCCATTGACCACTCCTAGAAAATGTTTTTAGTATCCATGATACAGCTTTCTCAGCCCAAATATTACCTCTTTGAACTTTAGTGTCTACTTTTTCAGCACTTCTCAACCACTAAGCTACAGGGCTCAGGAATGAGGCATCTAGTTTTCTCTTTTGGCACCTCCTGTCCCGGAAACAATTGTCTTTGAATTTCCCTTTAACACCTCTCACTAATGGTCTCTCTGAAATCGCATGTAGGATGGCCTTGACTCCGCTCTCCACCCCTCACATCTAGTCACTCAAAAGTTGTTTAAAGATGGATCTGAAGTCAAATGGGCCATCACCAGCTGGCTATACAACAATATATAGCTAATAGATGCAAGATAATTATAAGAGTAGATGAATATGATGGGGGGTACTGTACCTCTGTGATCAATATGTCATTTTTTGTAAATGTGCAACTTTTCTTAAAAAATTTATTTTAATAAAAACACCAACACTCCTTAAAAACAAATCAGAAAAGTAATTGCACATTTAATTATTTATTGATTAATGCGAGTGAGGGTGCCTTGAGTCCGCTGGTGTGGCCATTTTTGGATATCAACACTGTGGTCTAGTGGAATCGGTGGCCGCCTCCAGAGAGTTGGACCTTTTTCCTCCTTTTAGAAATCAATATATGCAGCTGAGCCTATTGTACATGAGGACCTGGAATTCTTCATTCACCCATAGCACCAATTTCACTGGCAGGCTGTTTAGGGGGCAGAGGTGACATAGGCAATATGCTTGGGGGCAAAGGCGGCACTCTGGAACTTGTTGCTTGTAAAGTTGGGGTGTTCCAGGCCCTGTGGTTTCTAGTTACACCCCTGGTATGGCGTGTGGGCAAATGAGTTCTGTCATGCAATAAAATATATGGGGCTGGTGTCGAATATTTCCAGTGCTGCTTTTCATCCCTGTCTGGCACCAGTGAATGCAAAAGCAGGGCATTGCATAGGTTTTTCTTATATAGTAGGGCATGACTCAAGACATCTTATTCTACTGCTACTGACTTTTAAAACTTGCTTCTTGGTTGCCCCACCTCGGACAGCGTTGTCATTTTTACCTTATGCTAAAAACTATATTAAAATTGTTTGATTTAGTTTTTTCTTTTTTCAGTGATTTTCTGTAACACAGGTTGTCCTCCCTTACACACTTTCAAGGAGTGGTTGTTTCCCATTGCATGAATGCTCAAAGGTACTACAATATCACACATTTATTACCGTATTTGCTCGATTATAAGACAAGGTTTTATTCAGAGCAAATGCTCTGAAAAATAACCTCGTCTTATAATCGGGGTTGTCTTATAATCAGACCTCAAATAGGTCTGACTATGAGATGACTAAGATCCGGATCCCCCGCAGCTGCAGGGGACCTGGATCCTCCTGTCTCCCCCCGCCCGCCCCACTTACCGGTACTTCAGAGTCACCGGTGTGTAGCTGGCGCAGTGTGTAGATGTCTACGCGATTCGCGTAGACAACTTCCGCTGCAGCAGGGAGGAGGTGTGGCTAGCAGCTGGGGTTGTCTGCGTCCATCGCGCAGACCTTCCCCGGCTGTCAGAGATCAAAGTTCCCCGCACCGCATCTTTTGTCATATTCCAACATGATCTAATGGCTAGAAAAGCCTCCAAAGTAATAAATATATATTTAACACTGTTCCTTTAAGAATCTCTGACTTAACAGCGTTATAAAAGCTTGGTTGACCTGTGCCTCAGGGCACAATTAATGTGATGAGAGACTGACAATCGCCTGAATCTGCTCCTGAGAAACCTGAAATAAAATCATCTGTTCCAAGACCTCTGAAAGGTAATAACACCCTTATCAGAACCTCCTGCCTGTTTGGAATTTGGACTGTGAATTTAACTACCCATTTTGGATCAACCCCTGTTTTTGCTACTCTGGATACCAACCTGAACCTCCCACAATCTCTATGGACTGTCTGCTATTTTCTCTTTAATGAGATTCTGAAATTACCCTGCCTTTTCGGATTAATTGGAGATTATCACATCAACGTTTCAAATTCAATTTACTTTGCCTGCTTGCCATATTAATCTGACCCTGTGTTCTCTGAGAGACTGAATTATATTTCAAGCTTGTTTTATACACTTCTCTGCTGAAAATAAATGAGAAAAGATCCATTCATCTCATAAAAGTGATTTAGTGAATTTATTTATATCCAATCTAGCTAAATAACCTGTCGGTCAGCTCTCATATGACATCTTCATTCGTATCTCTGCAGACATAACTTTGTGCTAACTTCCACCAAAATGGCAGCGTTTCCAGTGATGTCCTTTCCTCCAGTCCTTCAGTTGGGTGAGTGGACATCACTGGAAGCACCATCATTTTGACTATGGTGAACTTTCGCCTTTTGTGATATTCTCTTCCCTAACTGGATGATGTGGATGAAGGAAGATAAAAGATAGAGGATGAAAGAGGGAAGATAGAACAGTGAAAGTGAAAAACAAGAAGATGTGGAAGCAGAAGTGGAAATGGTCGGGAAAGAAGGCAGGGGAACATTTAGAGAGCTGCATGTTATAATAAATAAATAAAGTGTAAATACAACAGACATAATAAATAAACAAAACAAGCTTCCTTCCTTTCTCCATCAGAGGCATGAAGGCCCGTTGCCAGTTCCAGCATGACTTTGCCCCAGCGCACAAAACTATGTCCAGAAACACAGTTTGATGAGTTGGGTGTGACCTACAAAGAGACCTGGAAGATTGGAGAATGGTTCTTACCTGCCATCAATTTCTATGTTTCTGTTCCCCAACTAAAATATTGAAAAACCTATTATCTGGTAACCCGTCGGACTCTGTTCCTAAAGGTTATCCTGGTGTGGTTAAAGAGCTTCCAGATTGATTGATCTCAGGGCCCTGGGAAAGTGCTGGGGAATTTAAATCTGCACATGTGTCATGTTGCCACTAAGACTGGACATATTTAATTTTGGTTTACAGTCTGGGATAGAGTGCTTTCTGCAGGGGGGCACACAGCTAGGCAATCAGGTTGATCAGAGTGCATAAGGAGTGGGGGGGGGGCAACAATATTATTGATATCAAAGCCTTTATTTGTTTTAAACTCTGCAATGTGAGACTATAAAATTGTAAAGGTGCATGTTTGTATATAAAGGCACCTGTGTCTAGACATTGTAGGTTTGTAAGATACTTCAGTGGAATTTTTCACCAAAAGTGTACCAACTTCAGAGTCATAAAGGTTTATTGGTAAAATATTAATTTTACTTTTTGGCCATGTCTAAATATGTTTGTTTTCTCTGTTGTAAAGAAGCCTATATCAGTGTTTTCCCATTTGGCTATTGCAAGAAGAAGTGACGAGGAGCAGAGTGGGTTATACTATAAGTCTCTTAAATAAACAGATTTATGGACACATCTCTCGCCAGCACACAAATATATTAAGTAGTTGCAGAACATATAGTTTTCATGAAAGCATATTTATTATCAATGCAAGGAGTTTTATTCTACTGTTCAGAAGAGACGGAGAAACAGATTTGCATGCATACTGAAAACAGAGTTACAATTTTTCACAGTAGTAACTGGCCCCTATCTAATAACCTGAAACATCACTACTCCCTGAAAAAATAAGGTAAGGGCCAGTCTTAGACCAAGTGGCACCCCAAGCGCATGTGTCAAAGTTTGGCTAGTCCTATCTGATTTTCCATGGCTATATTGCTTACCAAGGAGATGAACTAGTTGGACTGCACTGCATTTTGCAACACAGGAATCTGAATATGTATGTATTTTATGCTTTTATTTAGGTTGTGTGCTCCCTTTTCTGTATACAGGCACAGGAAATAATTGCTCCTCCCCTACTCTATACAGCTTCTTCGTTCCACAGTGCTCTGCTCTCTGCATGTCACTATGTGCACCACCTCCCTGCCTCATACATTCTACTACTATACTACACACTCAATCTAACACACATTCGAACACTATACACTGACACTCAAACAATACACTAAGATACTGTTCATAGACCATCTAATGCTGTATACTGACACCCCCACACACAATCACTCTAACACCATACACCAACACACCACGATGTACTCTGATATACACTTACTCTAACACACAACACAGTTTAACACTGCACACTGACACACATACATACACAGTTAAACACTGTACACTGACAGCCCACACATACTTATTCTAGCACTCTACACAGTATTGCATTGTACACTAAACACACATACACTCATTGTAGCACTGTGCACTGATGCTCCCCTCACACACACACAACCACCATACACATTAACTTATACGCTGTCACCTCCATGCACACTTATTCTAACTAGGGATAGGCCTAGACATGGTTCATGGCAGATGTTATCATCATTGTGATCTCCCAAGCTGACCATCCTCCTCGAGTAGCAAGCGTCCCCCCTGGTTAAGGTGCCCCAGACAAACAAACAATCAAAGGACATCTAGACGGTCTCACTTAGAACCTGTTTAATACATAGCAAATTAATACATTTTATAGACAAAAATGTTTTCAAATTATCTAAACATTAATTCATTATTTATATCAGTTGTATCCAGTAAAACAGGTATCACGATGTATTATTCAATCTTCTTCTCAGTTAATATTCCAGATTAATTTCATTGGCAAATCTTTCATCTTATCCTTGTATAACTGATCAAACCTTTCATTTTGTGCCACTGTCATTAGATTTTTCCAGTCCCCAACAATACCTGAAAAGGTACCATAGAGTCAAATGATATAATTGGTTCAGGAACACATACAAAAATATTGTAAAATAGATTTAAGATTATCTTTAAAAATATCATGTATCAAAAATATTAAACCTGGAGAACTTACTTATTATGTGAAACATAGATTAGGTAGATGGACTACAGTGAAGGGACTATTCGTGAAGCAATGTACAACAACCAACAATTAAAGTGGTCTACACCGTGGTTCCCAAAAGTTACATACTTTACTTTGCATATATTAGCACTTGTAAGATTTGTATGGTACCTTTGCGGAGAAACCCTCCTTCGCTTTTGCCTAAAAGGTCTTCTCCAAGAAATGTATAGTTTGCTAGTGGGTCATGCTTCATGTTCTTAAATGTTGCTTTTTCCACAATGGTGTTCACGTCTTCATCGTCAAGTTCTTTTTCGACAAATGCAGAAATTTTAAGTACAGCAGATCGCAGATCCTAGAACAAAAAAACATTTTTGTATATGTGAGTACGTTCCAAGGTATGTACTGTGTTACCAATAACATAAGTTATTATCTTAATATATAAACAAAAATGCTATATTTAGGTAAATTTGTTCACTTAATATCTAATCAGTACAAAGATGACAGCGCTGTATTATTTTCTGTTTTAAGTCCACTGAAGGGTATAGGCAGGGTGGCCACCTTCTGGCCCGGGGGCAACACTTACACAGACTTACCTCACTGTGCGAGCAGCTTCATTTTACTTTGTGATCACATAACTTTGGGTTACGTGACCCTGCTGTGTTCATGTCTCCCCAGGCCAGTCCAAAATTGTTTAAAAAGCACTGGTTTGACTTGGGCCAGCCTGGTGCCATTTAGTCAAAAATAAGCAAACTCAGCCAGATGACCCATTAAGAGAGAACCCATTATATATATATATATATATATATATATATAAGCCCTACTTGTCCCATAAAAAAATATATACAATGTGGACGGATTCAGTCTGGCATGGTGAACAGTCACTTACCTTTTTCATTTCTTCATAAGTCATAAAAAGAATATTAAAATCATCCTTGTTGGTGTGCCAGCCTCTAACATGATCAAACCACGAACCACCAAACACTTGAAGGCATAAGGGGAAATAAATGGCACAGTAAGCATCCATTTTAATGAATACAAATAGTCACTTTTTTCTGTCTTTTGTTTACAAGGACATAGTTATAAGGTTATGTGAAAAAGTGACTCTGATGCTCAAGTTTTTATACCAGATTTTCATGTATACTTTTTCCTTGCAACTCTCTAGCTTTTCTTCCTAACTAAGATAAATGTGTATTGCAAACCTTCTAATTAGGGAATGAGCCTATTTTAACCAACTCCCACAAACCTTTAGTGGTCAGTTGTGAATGTTGAGTTTATGATAATCTTTGTATAACCTTTGATTTGAGACTATTGACTTTGTTCTGCTGCTTGGATACATTCTTTACTATAGATATTCTCTACAACTACTGTGGTTTTGAAACACAGATATACCTAAAGCTGAAGGATTAACATGATGTGGAAGGTAATTATTCTGCACAGACCACTATCTTCAGGCAATTGCACATGTTCTTATTTGCATTGAAGCTGAAAAAATTGTGCTAAGCTTGAAATGCAGTGTTGCCACTATAGAAAACAATGAAATGGTCCAGTTAGGAGAAAGATACATTTTCACTTTTTATATTGAATCCAATGTTAAATACTATTTTTATTGTGAAACCAAGTCCTACTTATAATGAATAATGCCTTTTTTTTTTTTTTTTTAGATAAACTAGTGAAGAAATTGTGCTGCACTTGAAACTGGAGGTTATGAATAAAAAGTGATACTGGTGCAAAGTTTCGATTCACCACCATAGCAATTAAAGGAATGCTATTACAGATTGGTCCAATTATAAAACCACTTTTTATAAATAATTAATGAGAGGGTCACTTTTAGAGACTGGTGACCCCCAGTGTGTGTATATCCTCTTCCACATCTGGTTACATAAGTATTTTAGAGGTTCACACATTCATACACTCCTTATAATTAGAGATAATAATCACAAATTATTGTGTAGTATCCAAATTACCTTTGCCTGCTAGAAAGCGTTCAAAAAATTCTTCCCAACTCTTTGAGTTTGTTGCTTTCACCATCAGTTTATAGAAATGATAAAATGACACCAAACCATCTTTTGGATTCCTGTATACATAAATAACCTGGAAATACAAATAATGTTCTGTTAATACTTAATTGCAAAACATTTAAATACCCTCAAACTCATAGGAAGGCCAAAACATTTTTGCCCCGAGAGCAAGTATAGCCACGTGCTCCCTCCAACTCCCCACCACTCTATATCTATCCACCAGATGGGGCATTGAACCTGGAAATTAATTGCTGCAACATTTGGAAACTGCAATGCACAAGGACCAAATCTGATACATTCAAATTTCAAATGAAGTATACTGCAGTTTCACATACACAGTGGAAGAAGTAGGAGAGAGAGACATCATTCAAACATTCACTGTTAAAAATATATTAACCCATAGGCTAATCACTTGAACAAAAGCTAATTGGAGTCAGAAGTTAACAAACCTGGAGTCAAATCAATGAAACTGATTAGAGGTGTGTCTTCAGTGGAGGCTCCTCCATAGGAACATGAACCCCCAAAAGGAAAAAAAAAAAAATTGCAAAATTCATCAAAAATCCATTTTAATCTAATTTTAATTAAAATGGATTTTTGATTAATTTTGCAATTTTGTTTTCCTTTTGCGCTTTGGGGTTCACGTGCCACGAAGCCTCCTGTCCCCTGATGTAGCCTGCCTATGCATATGCCTATCGCACGTGCTTTGGCTCAATTGCTGCCGCGCTTGCTAAAGCGCCGGCTGAGCCACCCATTTGATCACTGCAAACACAGTAAAGGCTGTGCGAACGGGGGAGGAGCTCCCAGCCAACACACTCACTGCCCAGCCTGGAGTTAGGCGGGGGCTAACAACTTTCTGCTTCGCAGTCTCTTCCTGCAGTCACACTGATGATTGGCCCCGCCCCTTTCCTTATAGCGTCCACACTGCTCAGCAACTCATCTAACAGTAAGTTAGGGGAGGTGGGGGTTAAATTAGGAGCAGTTATAGTTGATGGGGTCTTTAGGGTTAATTTTAGGGGCAGTTATGGTTAATGGGGTCTTTAGGGTTAGTTTATGGAAATGTATTTTAACCTGTACATAAAATGAAATGTACATTTACAACGTTCAAAATTTATATATTGTGAACCCCCATTGGAATTACCCACCAGCCGCCACTGTGTGTCTTAGAGCTACTTTGACCCTCCCTCAAAAAACCAAACAAACAAACAATACAAAGAGTTTAAATGTTCATCAGTCCACAGTTAGACAACACATTTACCAAGTTTATCAATGAATCATACAGGATAATAATTCCAGAAATCCTAGGGATATAGCTGAGCTTAATAAATTCTGTAGGGAAGAACGGTCTAAAACCCCTCCTGAATGTTGTACAGGTCTGATCCACATCTATCGGAAGCGCTTGTTGAAGGTTATTGCTGCCAAAAAACGATCACTTACTTTTTGCACCAGCACTGTAGATGTTTAATGGGTTTATTCAATAAAGACATGAAATATTATCACTGTTTGTGTGGCATTAGCTTAAGTTCATTGTGTCTATACAAGATGTGGTAGATGAAGATCAGATCACATTTTCTGGACAATCAATGCAGAAAAACAGGTAAATCCAGAGGATTCATTTACTTTCTCACCATTAGATCTACCGTATTTGCTCGATTATAAGACAAGATTTTTTTCTGAGCAACTGCTCTGAAAAATACCCCTCGTCTTATAATAGAGGTCGTCTTCTAATCAGACCTCAAAAAATGTCTGCTGGGGCCAGGCGGCTTACCAGTGCTTTGGTCACGAGCAGCATCTCTTGTACTAGCAGCAGGAGAACAGTAAGCCAGCAGAGTCGTCATATGACTCTGCCCCCCCGCCTTCTTCCTCTGGGGGTGGGGCCAGAGAACTTGCTCGCACAGCCGGGCCTTTGCAGAAGTGTGGAGGGATTATGAGCAAGTATGTGTGATTAATTGAATGAATGAGTATTTAAATGTTTGTGAATGAGTGTGTGTGTGTGTGTGATACCATGAATGTGTAGGGGGGGGTGGAAGCATGGCATAGGGAGGCTGTAATCACACTCCTATCCCCAGGTTCCAGCATGTACTGGCTGTTTGGGCTTGATAGGAGTGTGATTGCTGTTTATATATTATATATACACACACACACCTCCAGAACGGCATTTTAACCCCCTATATGCCACTCTGCCCCATGATATGCATTTTAACCCTCTATATGCCAGCGTGGCATATAGGGGTATAAGGCATATCATGGGGCAGAGTGGCATATAGAGGGTTAAAAGGCACATCATGGGGCAGAGTGGCAAATAGGGGGGTATAAGGCATTTCTGAGGGCAGAGTGGCAAGCCTGGGGGCAGATATGCATAACTAGGGGGGGCAGGTTGGCAAATAAAAGGAAATAAAAACAAAAAACAATTTTTCTCAATCATAGCTTTCATTAAATATGAAAAAATATAGTTTACATGAATTTTTTCCTATAGGGTAGTCTTATATTCAGGCTTTTTTTCCTAAATTAATATTTAGATTTTGGGGGGTCGTCTTATAATCGAGCAAATACGGTGTATATTTCTTACACTGCATATCTTACACTCTCTCTCATGTCATCGATTATTTTAAACAAAACTTATAAATGCAAAAATCCTGTAAACAATTATGTACTTACTTTACCCCTCCGGTTCCTCAGATCTTTTGGCATTAGGTAATAAGGCATGTGGGAGGAAAAAAGGCGAGGAGAGGGACGGTTGTCGTAATCCATGTTATATATATTATATTCTAGCCAAGGGACTCTAGTTATGTTATTAATTTCCTCTGTGCCGTTCCGATGACCTTCATTAAAAATTAGACTTAGAATTTGTTGTGTCCAAACTGTTCCTGTAAAAGATAATACATTGTATGCTGTTAGTGGATTATATTAGCGTTATACATTCAACGGAAAATGAAATTCCCGTACCTTCAATATTATAATCCTGTGCAAAGTTAATTATTTAAGATGTATCTTTAATTCTAAAGCTTAACCCCTAGCCATAGCACAAACCATTTCTTTAATTGCTATTTTCCATACACAGCACAAAATGATGCATGATGAGGGCTGATCAATCAAACATTCTCACACAGCTGTGGTCCAATATTCACAGTAAACAAGTAATTTATGAAGGAATACATTATATTATCATTCTTATCCTTCAAAAGGACCTTTTTGCTCAAATAATTTAATCATAATTTGAGGTTATTCACTTATGCTTTTTCAAATGATTATTTACCTGATTTTGGGTAGGTAACCAAAAAAACATCACTGTCTCTAATTGCAAAATTCTCCAAAGAATCAATGTATTCCACTGTTGTCAAGTCACAGTTAAAATATACTCCTTTATGTTCAAACATATAAGGATCATAAAAGCCATCTTCTTGTGCCATTTTCTATCACACCTGTAAAGTGTAAAAGAAAATATATGCAATAATATTTTCAGTTCTTAATCTGGTTAATCATACTGAGTTCTCTTATTTTTCAAATCCAAGCTGTATACTTTTAGTCTGAATAGCAAGAAAGGGGTGAGCCTTTTTATAAAGAATATTATGCAAGCCCTGCCCTAAAGTTGCAGTTTTACAGGATTTGGACTCTGCACATTCATATCTTTGAATATTCAGATTTGTTGTTATTTATCTCTTTGGATTGAATTACATTTATTGGAGAAAATATTAAGATCTTAATAATTACTGCAATTATTAAAAAAAAAAAAGGTTTTCTAGAGTTTTTTTTTTTTTATATTTTCTAGGGCCACCATTTAAAAAAAATTGAAAATTAAGATAAGCTTTCAGTTCTTGGAAACCATCCATGAGAATAACTGTATATACTGTCATTATGGGTCAGCAGTTCCAAGTTACTGAAGAATGAAGTCTATTTGTTCGAAAATAAAAGGAGGAACCTTAAGAAGATAACAAGCAAATCTATTCAGTACAATCAGAAACTTTTTTGAATGAGAACAAATTATTCAGTATTTAGTGACTGAACCTAAATTACAATATAAACTCTTAACTGTTGGTTTTCCTGAAAGGGTGACGGTAATTTACTGCTTAACTACAAATGTATATCAACATGTTGAGAGACACACCGACACCCAAACACACACACCAGGACATGCTCTGCCACACCGAAACCCAACACACACACCAGGACAGGCTCTGCCACAACGACACCCAAACACACACACCAGAACAGGCTCTGCCACACCGAAACCCAACACACACACCAGGATAAGCTCTGCCACACTGATACCCAAACACACACACCAAGACAGGCTCTGCCACACCAACACCCAAACACACACACCAAGACAGGCTCTGCCACACTGATACACAAACACACACCAGGTGTGAGGCTGCGAGGAAGGTACAATGGTGGAGTCCGGTATGCAGGTATGTAACCCCAGGAATGAGCAGATAGGGCAGGCGAGAATAAGCCGAAGTCAGGAACGAAGCCTTGGTCAGGGAAATAGCGAGCTGCGAGGTCAAAATCCAAAGCCAGAGTCAGGAAACCAAAAATATCAGGAAGGCCATTAAGTAGCCAAGGGTCGGGATATAGAGAGCAGCAGAGTCGAGGGCAAGCCAGGTTTGGTACACAGAAATCGTCAGGATAAAGCAAAAATGCACTAGAGCTCAATAGGAAGAACAATCACTGAGCTAATCTCAGTGCTCAATTTTTAAACTTGCCATCTGGGGGACGTGACGTCATCCGTGCGCGTACCCCGGCGTCTCCATTCGGGGACGCATAAAGTCTGTTGAGGGCGCGCGCGCATAGCGGCAGACATGCTGGCAGAGGAGGAGGAAGCTGGAGACGCGCCGCGGGATCTGGTACCCGCGTGAGTCGCTTCGGCGGACCCGGAGTTGCGGACCCTGACACCAGGACAGGCTCTGCCACACTGACACCCAAATATACACACCAGAACAAGCTCTGCCACACCGACACACCAAACATACATACACCAGGACAGGTTTGCATCAGTACGGGTTAATCTACAAAAAGCATAAAAAACGTTGTTTGTGTGTTTCCCCTTTGTGTATTGATGCCGCAGCCAGGCCCCCCTTTGGTTATAATGTATTCTGCCCACACCCTTTTGTATTGCCCTTTGTGCATTATGCCCCAACACCCTTGTATTGCTTTATGTGATGTCCCCAGCCAGCCCCCCTCTCTTGAGTATTGATGCCCCCTTTGTACTGGTCAATGTACCCATGTATATCGCCCCCAGCCACCTCACCTTTGTGTATTGATTTATGTGGTGTCCCAACCACCCTGCTGTATACTTATACCCCCAGCCATCCCTTTTTGTATTTAATTGTTGTTCCAAGGCAGTCCCCCCTTTAAATATGGGTCCCCTTCTATCTATCACCCCAACCATTTAAAAAATAAAAAATGAAGATAAACTTTCAGTTCATGGAAATCATCCATGAGAATTAGCTGTACATACTGTCATAATGGGTCAGCAGTTCCAAGTATGAGTTACTGAAGAATGAAGTCTATTTATACGAAAATAAAAGAGGAACCTTAAGAACATAACAACAAGCAAATGTATTCAGTACAATCAGAAGCTTTTTTGAATGGGAACAAATAATTCAGTATTTAGTGACTCAACCTAAATTACAATATAGACTCTTAACTGTTGGTTTTCATGAAAGGGTGGCAGTATTTTACTGCTACAAATGTATATCAACATGTTGACTGAGAGACATTTGAGGTATAGGTCAATCAGGGGAGGGCTGGCAGCTTAAGGCCTGGGGGGGAAGTCTAGTAGAGTGGCCCGTTGCGCCACAGAATCAGCCCATTATCTATGCCCATCTTTTGCTGATTTTATAACGCATATTGATGTAATGTGATGGGATTGGGAGTATATCAGTACTCTTAAAAAAAAAAAAAAAAAAAAAAAAAAAAAAAAAAAAGTAATCATACACAGGACGCCTGAAGCCACAATTTACTGCCACTAATCATTTTTAATAAAATATGCAGATTGAAATAGAGTAAATAACACTACCTTTACTTTTCCTCTCACTGATTTCTGGGCCTAGAAAGTCCTCCGAAGTGACCACAAATTCAGGAGTGTGTTTTAACTCTGGATAAGTAAAAAATTAACTTATTCAATTCATTCCTACAGAATCAAGCCCCCCACTTTGGTTTTATTGTTTTTCCCAACACCCTTGTGTATTGCCCTATGTGCATTTGTGCCCCCAGCCAGCCCCCTTTGTGCATTTATGGCCCAACACCCTTATGTATTGCTTTATGTGATGTCCCCAGCCAGCCCCTCTCCCTTGTATCTTGATGCCCCCTTTTGTACTGGTTAATGTACTCATATTGTATTGCCCCCTTTGTGTATTGATTTATGTGATGCCCCAATCTCTCTGTGTACTTATACCCCCCAGCCACCCCCTTTTTGTATTTAATTGTTGTCCCAAGGCAGTCCCCCCTTTACCTATCACCCCAACTATTTTTTTTAATACTTACTTTTTTTGCTGCCTTTCTTTCCCGCAGACTGCTCTCCTCCGGTGTGTTCTTCTCCTTGTCACGAGGAACTGTTCTGTGTGAGCCCACCCCCTTGAACAGCACGTCTTCAATTTAGATTCAGGGCGGCCTGGGGGGCAATTGCCAAGCCCGCCCCTGGTAAGGAGTCTCCCCAGGAATCCATCAGTGCCCCCCCTCCCAAACTCAAACATACTGCCATGAGTCCTCTGTCTCAGTAGGTTACTGTGACAATTTCCTTTGCTTGCTAGAAAGTTCCTCCCAACTCTTTGATTGTGTTGTTTTCACCATTAGTGTATAGAAATGATAAAATTACACCAAACCATCTTTTGGATTCCTGAAAATACAAATAATTTTCTGTTAGCCCTTAGTTGTAAAACATTTAAATACACACATTTTAAACTGGCACATCCCTCAAAGTAACAAGGAGATAGATGTTATGTATGGTATATAGCAGACTTGGGCACAGCAAGCAAATTCGTTTTGGACAAAAATTTAGTTTGTTTCGGACAAAATTCAGGGGCCTTTTTTAATTCAGAATGACATTCGAGGAGCGTTCCCAAAGGAGGTCCAACCAGGCTCAATACCCACATGTGAATTGGCTCCACGCCACTACAACTGGGGACCAGACAAACAACGTCTAAGGATATATGGCCCAACATTGTTGGAAATCTGACTTCTTGATTGCAATTAGGGCCTGAATGGAAATATGACCCAAATTATTGCACCCCGCATGAAGAGGCAGGACCTTGGGAAACCTGTGGACCAAGGCATGGCAAGACAGATAACTGTCCACCGTGTCCCACCTGATACCTCTAAAAAACCAAGCCAAAATACATAAACACCATTCTATTCAGATCAAAACCTTGCTGCCTGCTGGTGGGACGAATTGCTGCCTGTGTGGCTGCCCAATACACAAACGAGCACCCCAGGATCCAGACAGGATCTTGCCTGAACCTATAACAGATAAGTAACTACAGGAACCAACTGACACTCCCATCTCCAACAACATTTAAAGCAGATAGGTCATAATGGAACCTAGTGGATTCACTCCTTCTAATGCACATAATGACATCCTGCTGCAACCCTCACCTGGCTACACCTATCCAAAAGGAATGAGTAGCAAAATTGAAAATCGGTAAACACCGCCCCCCCTAAATTCGAAACCATAAAACTCGCTCACCTTGCGCTGAGCTAGTCACGGGCTCAAATACAAATGTACGAGGCCTACCAAACAGGTGTAAGCATGCTGCAAAAACAGTGTATTGGCTGTACAATGTATACAAAAAACAGAAACTGTCTGCGCTTCTTACCCTAATAAAGTTGGCAACAAATACATAAACATAATATAAATGAGAGGTTTTGGTTATATGAATTGGCCAAAGCATCATTAAGCTCACCCGCCACATCAAGGCACACTCTCAATAGGGTGAGAACCTACTCTCACCTCCTACATAGTGGGCACACAAAGCAGTTTATACCGCTACCAAAACCTTATTAATGTGTTGGGGGAGGTGCAATTAAACCTCCTCCCTATTAACCCCTGGACAGCAAGCTGCAACCAGACTGATGAGGAGCCAACAACCTCAAATATGTGCAAACAGGGAAAAGAAAAAATGTCGGTGCGCTGAGCTAGTCACAGGCTCAAATAATACAAATGTATAATACGAGGCACAACCCCCAAACCCGTTAAGCCATAGGCATAAAAATTATACAAAATTGTACACCTTGTAGTATGCTCCCTGGTGCTGGGAAAGTCTGGAAAATCTATATAAATTAGGTATTTCTGAAATCAGGACACCTGAATTGATAAACTTGGAGGGGATTTTCCATCACTTTACCTAATTTTGTGAAGATTCAGAGGGAAAATGTAAAAAGAAATTAGTTTATTTTTCTAATCTTCGCTAGTTTTTACTAAATTTCTCATTCTAAATTCTCAGCTAATCATCCAACTATGGTATCAAACGAAAGCTCTATCTCTCCTTGAAAAAACAATATATAGTTTACATGGGTACACTATTCACAGGAAAGGAGAATAATTGCTAAACCGACATAACCCAAAAATGGCAAAATTGCTCCGGGCTTTGAGGTACCAAAACCCCCTGGGATTAAAGGGGTTAATTACTCAGTCATCTGTTTTGGGTGCTTTATTTTTGGTGTGTTTTTTTTCTTCTGTGTGCTGCAGCTCAGTTAACCCCTTCAATCCCCTATAGACGTACCGGGACGTCCAAAAAACGCCCACAAAGAAACCCCTATGGACGTCCCGGTACGTCCAGCCCTTCGTGCAGCGTCAGGGACACATCCCTGCCGCTGCACGGGAGACCAGGCTGTCGTTTGACAGCCTGGACTCCCCACTGACAGCAGAAGCCGGCTTTGCCGGCTTTCTGCTGTCCGATCGCCCGTAACAGCTTCCGGCATGAAAGCCGGTAAGCTGTTACCGGTAAACTGCCCGATCGCGCGATCGAGCAGTTGCAATTGCGCGATCGGGCATTCCCTTCCGGGTTACGTCACTGCTGACGTAACCCGGAAGGTCATCGGAGGACAGGATATCCCCTGCGGGGATATCCTGCCCTCCGATGAGGCACAGAGACGCTGCGATCTCTATGCAGGTCTGTGAGGACCTGCATAGAGATCACAGTGTGATCGGTGCAGGGGGATCACGGGGAGGGGAGTGAGAAACCATCTCTCTCACTCCCCCTCCCGTCCTGTAGGGGAAAAGCAGAAAAAAAAAAACCCGTTATTCATTTAAAAATAATATTAAATAAATCATTAAAATATTAATATAAATAATACAAAAAAAAATTATAATGTGGGCTGTGATGTCATTGTGACATCACTTACATGTTCAGGAGGTCCCTAGGAGGACCTCTAACCATTACTGTGTAAAAATAATATATAACAAATAAAAAAAAATGTAAAAAAATTAAAATAAAAAAAAAATTAAAAAAAAATATATAAAAAAAGATAATAAAAAACTTATTAAAAAACCTTACTTCCCATTGCCCTAGCATAACATCTAGCCAGTATAACCCTCCTTCCCCCGTTCACAACCCCCAAACCCGTTAAGCCATAGGCATAAAAATTATACAAAATTGTACACCTAATAGAACGCTCCCTGGTGCTGGGAAAGTCTGGAAAATCTATATAAATTAGGTATTTCTGAAATCAGGACACCTGAATTGATAAACTTGGAGGGGATTTTCCATCACTTTACCTAATTTTGTGAGGATTCAGAGGGAAAATGTAAAAAAAATTAGTTTATTTTTCTAATCTTCGCTAGTTTTTACTAAATTTCTCATTCTAAATTTTCAGCTAATCACCCAACTATGGTATCAAACGAAAGCTCTATCTCTCCTTGAAAAAACAATATATAGTTTACATGGGTACACTATTCACAGGAACAGAGAATCATCGCTAAACCGACATACCCCAAAAATGGCAAAATTGCTCTGGGCTTTGAGGTACCAAAAACCCCTGGGATTGAAGGGGTTAATTGAGGGGCGTGGTTACCTAGTTTCACCTGTGTAGATTTATCTATATAAAGCCCCAAGTAACTCACAGAGCTTGCTCACTTGAGTGGCTTCTGCATTGAGATAGGCTCTTTCCAAGTAGGCTATTATTTTAAGTAGGAGTTAAAAAGAAACAGGAGTTGGAAAGAGAAAAAGGGGTTCCACAAGGTACTGTATTTATACTGCTATATATTTATTGGACTGTTTTTGTTGAACTATAGTTCTGTACTTTTAACTGTTTATTTTTGATGGGTGTTCTTGTTTAACTGTTATTTTGTAGATTCTCATTTATTTTTATTTTTTTTCTTATACTTGATTGTGAGTATGGTTATGGGTGTTAGCAAGATTGATGATCTGACTCAATGCACATCTTGCTTCATGTAGGAATGCCTGGATGAATCCGTCCAGGGTCCATACCTCTGTGGCAGGTGTGAGCAAGTGATTTCTCTGGAAGCTCATATTAGAGATCTGGAGAAGCAAATTGCAACTTTGAGAGAGATAGACAATCTTGAAAGGAGTCTGCTGCTCACTGAGCAGAGTTTAGTGGGTGCAGGTAGTGAAGAGGGAGGAGATAAGTCAGCTGGGGAACAGGCATGTAGCTGGGTAACAGTTACACGTGGTGGTAGAGGGGAGGAAAGAGGAAAGGTTTAGCTAGTCCTGACCTTGTACAGCCTAACAGATTTGCCCGATTGAGTGAAGATGTTGGGTGCATCAGCTCAGGAGTAGCTATACTGGAGGAAGCTGTTCCTTCTAACAGCCGAGGGAACAGCCCCTCTAGTATGAGTGAGGTTGAGAGCATAAGAAAGGCTAGATAGGTTGTGGTGGTAGGGGACTCTATTATTAAGAGAGTAGATAGGCTCAACCGGACAGTTTGATGTCTCCTGGGTGCTCAGGTCCGGCATGTTGCTGACAGAGTGAATGGGTTATTGGGAGGGGCTGGGGAAGACCCGGCTGTCATGGTCCATATTGGTACCAATGACAAAGTCAGTGGAAAATGGAAGGTCCTAAAGAATTATTTCAGGGAATTAGGAGATAAACTGAAGAAAAGGACCTTCAAGGTAGTATTTTCAGAAATATTACCGGTGCCTCGCGCAACAGTAGAAAGGCAGCAGGAGATCAGGGAGGTAAATGCGTGGCTAAAGTCATGGTGTAGGAAGGAGGGTTTTGGCTTTCTAGAGCACTGGGCTGATTTTGCGCTTGGGTACAATCTTTATAGCGGTGATGGATTGCACCTAAACGGAAGAGGGTCTGCTGTGCTAGGGGAGAGGATGGCTAGAAGGGTGGAGGGGTTTTTAAACTAGTGGTGGGGGGAGGGACACAGAGATCTTGAAAATGGAGATAGTGCAGAAAGGAGAGGGGCTTCAGATCAGAACAAGGGGGTGGAGATGGGGGGAGGGGCAAGATCAGAACAGAGGAGGTATGTATTAATAAAAATTCTCATAAAATTCAAGAGACTCAGGGTAATATTAAATGTATGCTTGCTAATGCAAGGAGCCTAAATAACAGAATGGGAGAACTAGAGGCAATAGCATACACTAAGCAATATGATATAATAGGCATAACAGAAACATGGTGGGATAAGACCCATGACTGGGCAGTTAACTTAAAAGGTTATACGTTATATAGGAAGGACAGAAAAAGCAGGAAGGGAGAAGGAGTATGCTTGTATGTTAACAACGAGCGAAAGTCAAATATTAAGCATCTTGAAGGCGACAAGGGATTTGTGGAAGCTTTATGGGTAGATATCAACTTGGGGCAAAAAAAAAGGAAAAGAACTACTGGTTGGGATATGTTATAAACCACCTAATGTTAACAATGATGAGGAAGAGCAGCTGTTAGAGCAAATTGAGAAAGCTACACATCTGGGTAACACGTTAATTATTGGAGATTTTAATTACCCGGACATAAATTGGGATAGAGGGACTAGTCGTTCTGCAAGGGGATTCAGGTTTTTGAACCTGTTAAATGACACATTCATGTCACAACTGGTACAAGCACCAACTAGAAAGGATACTTGTTTGGATCTGGTGATAACAAACAATGTTGATCTTGTGTCTAACATTCAAGCGGGGGAGCACTTGGGTAATAGTGATCACAATATGGTCTCTTTTGAAATAAACTCAAAAAAGAAATTGCCCATGGGGAATACTAAAACGTATAATTTTAAGAAGGCTGATTTCAATAAGATAAGGGCAGCTTTACAACTTATTGACCGGCAAAAACTCTTCAGGGATAAAAATACTGAGGAACAATTTAGTATTTTCAAACAAATATTAACAGGGTACACTTCTCAGTATGTACCACTAGGAAACAAATATAAAAGAAACAAATTGAAACAAATTGGCTTAGTGTGGACATTAAGCAGAAAATTAAAAATAAGAGAATGGCTTTTACAGCATTTAAATCAGACGAATCAGAGGCATCCTACATAAGATATAAGGAAGCCAATAAAGCATGCAAAAAGGTGATTAGATGGGCTAAACTAGAAAATGAGGGTGATTGCCAAAGAGAGCAAAACGAAAAAATTCTTTAAGTACATAAATTCTAAAAAAAAATAAAAAAAAAAATGAAAACGTAAGTCCATTAATAACAGAGAGGGAAGTGTTGGTTAAGGAGGACCAGGAAAAAGCAGAAACTTTAAATGACTATTTTTCCTCAGTATATATTAAGGAGGAACCTATGGCAATGGATATACATAGGACCACTGAGAAAAATTTTCAGTCAAACTGTGAGGGGATGGCTCAGGACAAGGTGCTGCAGAAACTAAAGAAAGTTAATGTCAACAAAGCTCCGGAGTCAGGAAATAAGTGAACCTCTGTTTCTAATCTTTCGGGATTCTTTTCTTTCAGGAATTGTACCAGAGGATTGGAGGAAGGCAGATGTGGTTCCTATTTTCAAAAAGGGTTCAAACTCTGTGCCCGGAAATTATAGACCTGTGAGCTTAACTTCCATGGCTGGGAAAGTATTTGAAGGGCTGTTAAGGGATAATATTCAAGAATTCCTGGGGAAGAACAGTATTATTAGCAAAAATCAGCAAGGTTTTATGAAACATAGGTCCTGTCAAACTAATTTAAGTAGAAGTGTCGATCAGGGTGTTGCAGTGGATGTAATCTACTTGGATTTTGCCAAGGCGTTTGACACGGTTCCACACAATAGGTTAGTATTCAAACTGAAGGAAATTGGTCTAGATGCAAATTCTTGTTCTTGGGTAGAACATTGGCTTAGAGATAGATAACAGAGTTGTTATAAATGGTAAATTTTCATTCTGGTCAAAAATGGTAAGTGGTGTCCCTCAGGGTTCTGTTCTAGGACCAATTTTATTTAACATATTTATAAATGACCGGGCAGTAGGCGTTGAAAGTCATGTTTCTGTCTTTGCAGATGACACTAAACTAGGTAAAGTTATACAGGGCGAGCAGGATATTACTGTGCTGCAGAGGGATCTAGATAGACTGGGGGACTGGGCACACAAATGGCAGATGAAATTCAATGTAGATAAATGTAAAGTTATGCACTTCGGGGTAGCGAATGCACAAGCAACTTACACCCTAAACGGTAGTGAATTAGGGGTAACGACAAATGAGAAGGATTTGGGAATTGTTATAGACAACAAACTCGGCAACAATGTGCAATGTCAGTCTGCGGTTGCTAAGGCCAGTAAGGTATTGTCGTGTATTAAAAGGGGCATCAAGTCGCGGGATAAAGATATAATTTTGCCTCTGTATAAATCAATGGTAAGGCCGCACCTTGAATATGCTGTGCAATTTTGGACACCTATTCTAAAGAAGGATATCATAGCACTAGAAAGGGTGCAGAGGCGGGCTACAAAATTAATAAAAGTAATGGAGCACTATAGTTATGAAGAAAGGTTAACTAATTTAAATCTGGTTAGTTTAGAAAAATGTCGCCTCAGAGGGGATATGATAACATTATATAAATATATTTGGGGCCAATACAAACCATTGTGTGGAAATCTGTTCATAAATAGGACTATGCATAGGACACGTGGTCATGCGTTCAGATTGGAAGAAAGGAGATTTAGACTAAAGCAGAGGAAAGGGTTTTTTACAGTAAGGACAATAAGGATGTGGAATTCTCTGCCTGCAGAGGTAGTTTTATCGGAGTCTGTACAGAGGTTTAAACAGCAACTGGATGGATACCCGGAAAAACATAATATTCAGGGATATAATCTTTAATTATGGGGAAACAGCTTATTGATCCAAGGAGAAATCTGACTGCCATTTTGGGGTCAAGAAGGAATTGTTTTCCCCTGGTTAGTGCAAAATTGGAAAGAGCGAAACCGGGGTTTTTTTTGCCTTCTTTTGGATCAACAGCAACAAATTAACAGATATAGGAAAGGCTGAACTTGATGGACGCATGTCTTTTTTCAGCCTATGTAACTATGTATGTAACTATGTATGAGTTTCATCCATAAGAAAATAATATTTCACAGGCATGACTGTAAAGGGACCAGTATGCTGCTTAGGAAAACTATGTTAAAATGAATGTTAAAACGAAAGGTGCTTTTATATTTTCATTGTGTCGCCTTGCATTTGCCCCTTACCTCAGCCCTCAGCCAGGTAGGATATTGCGATTTACTTGAATAGGAGCAAGTAGCCAACCAGTGCTGCAAAGGAGACTGGGGGCTGCAACTTCTCCTTAACTAAAAACCACACAACTCATTTTATACTTTTAATTATTAATTCACTAAACTAATTTTATACAAATATTCAGACTCTCCTCTTCACTTGTTTCATTGAGGGTCTGTGGAAGAATACAGGATGACCTATGTCCCATATTCTGTTCTCCTGAACAGTACATTTCCACTAACTACTGATAACAGCATTAGGATTCTAAGCACAAGGTTTGTCTGGATACATCAGCCTGACCTTCTTTGCTATTAGTTGTATAAATATGTTTCCTAATAAGGGCATAGTACTATTTTATGTTTAGGATAGGGTGTTATTTCCAGTTTTACTGTTAAGTAATTATATAAATATATCCATAATGCATCATAATAAACAGGAATCTTATTATACAAACACTCTTGTGTGTGTGTCTGATTTTCTCTCTAACTGGTCGATCAGGATACTTATACATTTTGGATCCCCAAGAAATAGAAGTACTCGGAAGTTCTCCGACAGGGTCCCACCTCATTTTTAGAGATTTGTATGAATCAACCAGTTAGGCAAATTTGTTAAAATGTAAAATCAGAATGTAAAGAATGTTTTTACCTCTAAAAAAAAAAAACAACAAACCGTTTCAGATGGATTATAAATGCTTGGTAACTCAGAGGCCACCCAGTTTTTGATAAACATAGTTTACTTATCCAGACAGAATTCGAATATCGGGAGAGTTTTGTTTTGCTCAGATTTCATGTTTTCTAGATTACTAGTCATTAGTTTTAATATAAATAATATAATGTGAGACATTATTGTAAATGTTAAATTGTTCTTAAGGGATAGAAACAAAAGCAAAATAGTGGGGAATTGTAACAACCTACATTAACACTGAACGGGGACATTATGTTAAACATCAAATAGTTTTTTGGCAATCAATCCAGTGTTTATATTAATTTATAACTTATGAAGGTAATGGCTTATCAGTTTACAGGACATTTGCAGGACAAAAAACAAAGTGTTTATCAATCACAAACACTCTGGAACTCATAGGGATTCTTACTGGCTCAGAGTCGGCTAAGTAGTTCTTGATTTCTTACTTTAGTCGAAGTGATGTCAGCACGCAGTAAATTTTACATGCACCAATCCAAGCTTTGGTGCCATGCAATTTTCCATTAAAATGTGAGGCACCATGAGGATCAAAGCCTTCCTTCCTGGAGTCTTCAATCATAAGTTGAATCCTTGGGATACAAGGTATTGACCTATAACCTGGTGAAAAGTTTGCTTTAAGAAGACAGCATAATTAGGTCTAAAAATGTAAAACATCAGCAACAAACACTTATACTATATCTGACTATTTTTGAGTGCTAATTAAATATACTTTTATTTCTCCCTGTAATTAGAGATTGCACCAGTTACATATTTTCATACCTTGTAAATGGGTTTTGTAAGAGTCAGTTTTCATCAGAGAAGAAAGGGAGAAAAGAAATAAAATTTTCGGTGTATGGAATAAAGTACTGGTAAAGAGCACACACATTTCATTTGGAAACATAACATATAAGGTATGTAAACAATAAGGCTCTTTCAACCTCAACATCTGTGATTCTGGGGACCATGTGTTAGTGTTCATGGTTTACAGCATATGACTCCTAAAAACATTGTGATTTTAACATAAATCCCTTATTTATCTAACAAAAAAAAATATAAGAACACCTGAAGTCTTTGTTCTACCATCATCTGCGCTTTGTGTAGGTGAAAATTGTGCATTCTTCCTCTTGCAACAGCTTTTTCTAGATTTTGCAGCGATTGCTCTCTATATCCTCCAGAGTTGTCCATGCCAAATTGTCTCTGGAGGAATTAGGGATAATGTTAATAAATAATAATTTTAAAAAAGTATGAAGAGTAAAAAAGCAAGATAGTTTAAGAAGGGTAATTCAGTAAACAGAGCAATGAGCTACATAATGCATAGGCAACATAGGAGATTCCTAAAAATCTGCTTCATTGATTAAAACTATGCATTATGCGGGATCCCCTCAGCCTTTCTTGCAGAAGCTCACTGTGGTTGGCCCTTTAAAATGCATAGTGATACGAGTTCACGTTCACATCTGCATATTCACAGTTTAGTGAATACTTTCAATAGTGTTATGAATAGCAGGTAGCAACGACCTACAATTAGGGATTATTCTAGTTTTAGTGTAGCGATAATCTAAATTTTATTAAAGACAGGAGGCGAATATTTGCATCAACTTCTTTACTCAAAACCTCCAGCAGCAAAGAAATGGTTAATAACATTGAAACAAAACACCAATCAGAAACAGTCAGAGGTCATAAGAAAGCCCACAAAGTAGACCACTTCCTCTTCTTTGATGTACCGAACAGTAGCACACCGATGAACAGTGTAGAAAAACCGGAAAAGAAAGAACCCAGGAAAGGACCAAGGCACTCTGGATCCAGACTACATCCCAGTAGGATCATACTAAAAGAAAGAAAAGACATTGTGAAAGTAAACTGTACATGGAACAGTAATCCAAACAGAGCCATATATTACACCAAATAAAAAGGTCAATAAATACAATGTAAAATAACACAGCGTAAAAGACCATGCCCTCAAACACAAGGGAAGGGAAAAAGAAACAGGGAGGGAAATATTCGCCCCCTGTCTTTAATAAAATTTAGATTATCTCTACACTAAAGATAGAATAATCCCTAATTTTATGGCAAGACAGGAGGCTTCATATTTGCAGTTTTAAAGCTAACGCAATAGAACAGAAGCAACGCGAGACTGAGGCCGATAATAAAATGTACGAAAAGTCGATTCCCTGGATGAGTCCACCACAGAACGGATATCTGCAAGGGAACCACCACAGTCTAAAGCCGCAGAAGCTGCAACGCCCCTAACCTACTATTCAAGCCAGCAGCCTGAAGAACCCACCGAATCCAACGGGCCACCGTAGGAACTGAAACCGGTTGGAAAGGACTGACATAAGATATGAACAAAGGACCCCGGACCGAAGAACGTAAACCAGCCGTGGCTGAAAGATAAGCACGGCAACAACGGATGACGTACAGGCGAGGACGTTTGGGGAAAAAAGCGGTAGGACACGGATGAAGATTTGGATTTGGTTCTATGAGAAAAGAGGCCGCCATGCCCTTGGGTGAAAAAGAGAAAGACTCCGTATTAAAAGCAGTAACATCCGAAACTCTCTGGAAAGAGATCAAAGTAAGAGAGCCAGCTTAGCCGAAAGTTGAGGAAGGGACAGAGAATCATTATCGGGCCAGGATTCGACAAAACGAATAACAGTAGACACGTCCCAGAAAGCGGAATACCTCGTAGATGGAGAACGAGACATCCGGATGCCGTGCATAAGACGGCAGAGCGTGGGATCCTTACCTATGGGCACACCAGCGTCAGGAACATGAGCTGCCGAAATGGCCGAGCGAACCACATTGATAGAACGATAGGACTTACCTATGAAGAAAAGATGGGCCAGGAAGTTCAAGACCATCACCAGTGGCGCCGTAGAGGGATCAAGATGTCGTTCCAGACACCAGCTATGCCAGGATTTCCATGCCTGGAGATAAGACCGTCTAGTACCTGGGGCCCATGAGTAACCCCCTGGGGCCCTAACCCTAACCCTAACCCTAACCCTAATTTAGTATTTTTTTATTTTTTTTAATATATCTATATATTTTTATTTTATTTTAATATTTTATGAAATAAAGTGTTGTCCGAAGATACGAGAAGTCAGTCACCAAGAAAATAGCTTTATGGTGGTGACAAAATAAAAGGCGTAAGTGACTGGAAATGTGGTGCAGCCCGATATTTCGTAGCTAAGACATGGAGAAGATTTCCACTTGGGTCAAAGGATAGGCATGTTCCATCATAAGTATCTTAATGTATTTTGTTGACATTGTTGATAGCCACAGAGCTATCACATTGGGTGTTGGCTGACTGCCTTGTCTTTAAGCTTATACAGTACAATTTTACGGTCAACGTTAGATCTGAAACTCCATAAAAATAGTTGGCTGTGTGATACATAGCGCTACATTTTTAATAATGACAGAATAATGATGCTGCCCAAATCCATGCTGCTGTTGATAACTGTGTTAATGTGTAGGCAACAGACTTTGCCCTGATGTGCTAGTGTGATTTCCTGTTATCAGAGGAGTAGTTCTAGGTTGGATATTCCAGAAGCTGATAATGTTGCATGAAGCAGGATGCTCCACCTAGTGGTAGAAAAGAGGTAACACACCCAGGGCACATCACAATATTGCTCCGTAAAATACCTCCAACCTTTAGAAGTCAAACATTGTATTATTCTCAACATTTTACAATGTACCATATTTATAAATGTGCATTATACAAAGCTAAATCCAAGAATAAAAAACTTCAGTAGTCCAAATACCCAGGGGTGGTGCAATGAGTTTTTACACCTTAGGCAGAACCTCATTTTGTGGTCCCCTTGGTACCGCCCATTGCATCCCTCTGTGCCATGCCCTTGGAGGCAGAGTCATGCGACCTCATCATACATATGACCACACACACCACCACATCGACAGCACCCTTTGTCCTTTCCTTCACTGTGCTACACCCCACCATGCAGTTGAGGTATAGATCAAATAAACATCACATCCAAACCTTCCCTTGCAGGTATAGATCAAATGAAAATCACATGCAAACTCACCACTGGTATTGGTTAAATAAATAATGCATGGAAACCCTAAACCGCATCCATAGATTAAGGGTAGCACACTCCAGAGGCCAGGCCTGACACTCAGACTGCACACATCGTATACGGCCAGAACCCAGATTGCACCCACAGTGGTCTCATCTCAGATGCAACTGAGGGGGCTGCCCTGCACCATACCTAGGGCAGCAATTCCATAAATACATCACTGATTAGTGGTTTATAAGTAATATTTAAGATGCATAAAGCATCACACCCATGCAAAGAAAATATCATTTTCATATGCAAAACACAATATAGTCTGGGATAGAGTGCTGTCTGCAGGGGGTCAGACAGCTAGGCAATCAGGTTAACCAGAATGCATTAGGAGCAGGGGGAGTGGGGGGGAAGCAACAATATGGACAATTATTATTGATTTAAAAGCCTTTATATTTTCAAACTCTGCCCTGTGAGACTATAAAACACTGTAAAGATGCATGTTTGTAAAGAAAGGCACCTTTGTATAGACATTGTAGGTTTGTAGAATTCTTTAGTGGAATTTTTCACCAAACGTTTATTCTGGTACCAACTTCAGTCATAAAGGTTTATTGGTGAAATAATACTTTTACTTTTTGGACAAGTCTAAATGTGATTATTGTTTTATCTATTGTAAAGATGCCTATACCAATATTTTCCCATATGGTTAAAGCAAGAACAAGTGACGAGGAGCACATACTATACTTATACTATAAGACTCTTAAATAAACAGATTTATGCACACATCACATAACTCTTGCCAGCACACAAATATATTAAGTAGTTCCAGAACACATAAGTAATAAGTTGTATTCTACTGTTCAGAAGAGATGAAGAGAAGCAGATTTGTATACATGCTGAAAACAGAGTTACAAATTTTCACAATAGTAACTGTCCCCCTATGCAAAAACCTTAAACATCCCTACAAGAGACAGTCTTAGAACAAGTGGCACCCCAGGCCACTATGTCAAAGTTTGGCTAGTCCTATCTGATTTTCCATGGCTATATTGCTTACCAAGGAGATGAACTAGTTGGACTGCACTGCATTTTAGCCCAATTGGGACTTTCATGCAATTTAAAGGACACTGAGGCTTTGTTTTGCGTATTTATTGGTCATTATTATTATAACAGCAATACAGGAATCTGAATATGTATGTATTTCACGCTTTTATTGAGGTTATGTGCTCCCTTTTCTGTATACAGGCACAGGAAATAATTGCTCCTCCCCTACTCTATACAGCTTCTTCGTTCCACAGTGCTCTGCTCTCTGCATGTCACTATGTGCACCACCTCCCTGCCTCATACATTCTACTACTATACTACACACTCAATCTAACACACATTCGAACACTATACACTGACACTCAAACAATACACTAAGATACTGTTCATAGACCGTCTAATGCTGTATACTGACACCCCCACACACAATCACTCTAACACCATACACCAACACACCACGATGTACTCTGATATACACTTACTCTAACACACAACAAAGTTTAACACTGCACACTGACACACATACATACACAGTTCAACACTGTACACTGACAGCCCACACATACTTATTCTAGCACTCTACACAGTATTGCATTGTACACTAAACACACATACACTCATTGTAGCACTGTGCACTGATGCTCCCCTCACATACACAACCACCATACACATTAACTTATACGCTGTCACCTCCATGCACACTTATTCTAACTAGGGATAGGCCTAGACATGGTTCATGGCAGATGTTATCATCATTGTGATCTCCCAAGCTGACCATCCTCCTCGAGTAGCAAGCGTTCCCCCTGGTTAAGGTGCCCCAGACTAAGACCAGCTCTGCATAAGGTGCCACTGAGACATTAAAAATTAGAAGTATTAAACAATCAAAGGACAGCTAGAAGGTGTCTCACTTAGAACCTGTTTAATACATTGCAAATTAATACATTTTATAGAGAAAAATGTTTTCAAATTATCTGAACATTAATTCATATTTATATCAGTTGTATCCAGTAAAACAGGTATCACGATGTATTATTCAATCTTCTCAGTTAATATTCCAGATTAATTTGATTGGCAAATCTTTCATCTTATCCTTGTATAACTGATCAAACCTTTCATTTTGTGCCACTGTCATGAGATTTTTCCAGTCCCCAACAGTACCTGAAAAGGTACCATAAAGTCAAATGATATAATTGGTTCAGGAACACATTAAAAAATATTGTGAAATACTTTTTAAATTATGATTTTAAAACTATCAAAAATATTCTGCTAAAAAGACAAACCTTACTTATTATGTGAAACATAGATTAGGTAAATGGACTACAGTGAAGGGACTTAAATTAGTCAAGCAATGTACAACAAGGAACAATTTTAAAATAGACAGGAGGCTTCATATTAGAAATTAAATCCTTCTTTACTACTCCCAGTAGCAAATAGTTAACAGAGAAAAAACGGTTGAACAAGAAATCTATAACACAGGTGTGCAATCAAGGTGAACACAGGTAACCAATCAATAAACAGCAGGTAGCATAAGAGCAAGGTCCCCCATATATCATCCTCTTTCTTTGCTGCTCCCTGGAACAGATAAGTATCCAGCACATTTACTAGATTACTATTTTGGCATTTCCTAAATATATAATTTTCACCTACTGTGACATCTGCTAGTTTGTGCAATACATATTCACATTTCCTTCTCTTCCACACACTGATCGGGCTGACCCCCAACTGTTATACCTCTTTGCCGTCTGTATTTTGGTTTCACTGCATTACACGACTGCAAGTTTAACACACCTGGTTCCGCCCCCTCGTACTCACGAGCATTGCGGACCAGCCCCCCCCCCAGCTGGTTGTCAGTTTTTCTCCCGCTGGATTACCTGGGATTACCTCAGGATTTAGTAATTCTTTCTCCCTACTCTGCCATTCTGTGATTTAGTAACCCCTATAATATTGTTTCCCTCATGTCCAAAGATTGCTCTAATATGCCTTCTAAGGACATTAACCCCTCTCCTTCCCCTGAAGGGGATTTTGTAAATGAGGAACACTTCCAGAGGATTTTAGACTCAATAGTTAATAAAACTGTTTCTTTAGCAATTGCCTCTGCCATGGCCTCTTTGCAGGATTCCATTGCCCAATCTGTGGCATTGGCCATTGCCCAATCTGTGGCATTGGCCATTGCCCATTCCTCTGCAGGTACACCTAGTACCTCACATACTTCACACCACAGGACCCCCCTGACCATTTCTGGTCAGCTGAGGAGTCTGTACGCCAGCTAAACACTGGCATGAAGAGGTCTGGGAAGGCCACCCAGAATCTAACAAGATTCTAAAGATGACGAACAGACCTTACGCCCCGAGCGTAAATCTACCAGAGGTGTCAAACAACCTTTCACGACCCTCTACCTGTGAGGAAGACAAACGGGCATGTAAGGCTGCTTTAAGGAGCAAACCTGACTCCTATTTCACCTCTTCATCTACCGATTCCTCTGATTCTAACTCAGATTCAGATGATTCGGAATACAAGCCTCCCACTTCATCAGACTCGGAGGCTCAAGGGACTGACCCTCATAATGGGGAAGATACTGGATTCAAAAGGGCAACAATTGTTTGACCCAGAGTTAATTGCTCACCCTCGCTCAGCTGAGTGGATTCCGAACACTCATATTTCCAAATATTTCTCGACCTGGCTAAGAAAGCCTCTAGATAAGGCAACACGTAACAAATTAAGGGCTGATTGCCCCAGGCCTACCTTACCTAATAAAGTCGCACAGACCCCTGAATTGGATCCTACTATGGTCCGTTTCCTGTCCAAATCAGGAAAGAATCCTTACCAAGGCCTGGACAGGTCTTTTAAATTATGCCAGGACAAGGTGCAGGACAGGCCCGCTGGCAAAAATGTTTGAATTAGTTGAGGAAGCAGAGAGGGCCGATACATCTGTTGACAACCGCATTATCAAAGGATAGCTCCAAAGGGCTATTTGTTTCCTAGGCAACGCAAACTCCTCACTATCAGTCGAGCGTAGATGCTCGATCTTCATGAAGATTGACCAACAACTCACACATGTGGCTGAAAATGAACCGGGTCCCTCTGCGGAAGGTCTCCTATTTGGGGAATATTTCATAAAAAGATATCGAGAAATATGTGAATATTTTCACATCCCTCGATAAAGCCCAAAGTTCTATTAAAAAAGTATTTAACCCAAAGGTTTTGGGGAAGGCTGGGAAAGGCAGGGGCCACTTTCTCAGCCGTTCCTCTGAGATACGGCTCCAGAGGCTCTCGATCCTCATCCTACCAACAGTACAAGGAGACCTCTGAAACCTCACCCTTTTTTCCTCAAAGAAGCCGACCTTGGCTGTCCCGAGGATACCGAGGGGCATCACGATCCAAAACATCGACCAGTAGGTCCCATAACATGTCCCCTTTCTTCCCCAGTAAACTTGGGAGGCAGACTGGGTCATTCTTTTCCATATATGGGAACAGATCACACATGGTCCATGGGTTTTAAACAGCATCAAAGGTTACCTGATAGAATTCATAACCGAACCCACTCAGGTGACACCCCCTGGTCCCATTCATTTCTCCAAAAAACGACCAATTATTACTCCACAACGAGATTACCGATCTGGCATCCAAACAGGCCATTATTCAAGTCCCTCTTGCCACTCCAGGCTTTGTGAGCAATATCCTCTTAGTAAAAAAGAAGGATGCAGGCTACAGACCTGTCATAAATTTAAAACATCTAAACAATTATGTCAAATACCAACATTTAAAAAAAATATTTTCTCTGCGATTTGTTAATTTTCAATGATTGGTTTGAAAAGATCCCTCTGAGGACAGAAACACGAGAAGAACTCTCGTGGTAGCTTCACCACGTCTGCAAATGGAACAGGAAAGCAATTTTCAGTTCTTTTCCAGATTTAGTCATAGAATCAGACACCATCGACTGGGATGGGGAGCCCATTGTGGCGCCATATTTACCGGAGGGAAATGGTCCCCACACGAACTTCTCCTTCACATAAATTGTTTGGAATTGTTAGCCGGATTTGTCTCCGTCAAAAGCTTTGTGAAGGACAGGACCCATTGTTGTGTCCTTCTCAAACTAGACAACATCTAGTACATAAACCGATTGGGAGGTACCAAGTCTAAAGCATTAGCGGATATTGCCAAAGAATTCTGCCATTTCTGTTTAGACAGACACATCGTCCTTCGGGCCGAGTACCTACCCAGTTTATCAAACACCATTGCCGACTGGAACTCTTGTTTCCTCTTGGACCTCAGCGATTGGATGTTTGACCCAAACACTTTCCATCGCATATCTTCCCTGTGGGGAAGCATAGATCTCTTTGCATCGAGACTGAATCGCCAACTCAAAATCTTTTTCAGCTGGCGGTCAGATCCCGAGGCAAGGGGCCAAGATGCCTTCCTCCACTCGTGGTCAGAGGGAACCAATTATGTCTCCCCCTCCATTCACATTGTTTCCCTGAGTTCTCCTTCACACGACATCCCAGAGAGCGACCATAGCCATCATAGTACCTCTCTGGCCAATGCAACCAACAATGATTGCATGATGATAGACGTACCCAGATTGCTCCCATCACACGACCACATCCTCCAAGACCCTTGCAGGAGACCCCATCCACTGATTCTATCCAACCATTTACATCTGATGGCATATTTGATTTCAGGTCAATCTCATCTAATCGAGGCCTTTCGGACTCGACTAAGAACATCCTCTCAGACGTCTCGGATTACGGATCAGCCTGGAAACTGGGTTTCATTGGTGTTTGGAGAGACGCGTGGACCCCACACATGCCACTATAGCCCACATACTTAATTTCCTTTTCTTTCCAATTTGATATGGGTAAGGCATATCGCACACATGTACATGTATATGCATATACATGTATATCGATCAGCCATTTCTGCCAAACACACCCCGATTGACTGATTTGTAAACTTATGCAAGGTATTTGGTTCAAACGCCCCCTCAACTTAAATACACCAGCACATGGGATGTTAATATTGTACTGCAACTTTTGAAATCCTGGGGACCTAATGACTCTCTTTCTCTAAGACTACTGTCCTTTAAGCCCACCATGCTCCTTTGCCTGATTTCCTTGAAACGAGTTTCTGATGTGAAGGCATTAGACCTCCCAAAACTTCTCTCCATCTGGAGTTTCCTTTTCAATTCTCAGACATACCTCATCTGTATTTTACCCGTCTTTTCCTGACCACCCTGACCTGTGTGTAGTTCACTGCCTTAGAACATATGAGACCGCAACTTCTTCCCTTCGTAATCCTACTCTTCCTCAACTTCTTATCTCTTTTCGCAAACCTTTTCTCCCTGTCTCTACGACGACCCTAGCTAGATGGGTTAGAACTACAATGGAGATGGCGAGCATCCATGTCTCTCTATTTGGGGCTTATTCCACTAGGGGTGTGATTTATTTTAAGGTTTTCCGAGCCGGGGGATCCTTAGCTGACATCATTAAGGCCCCTGATTGGTCTTCAGACTCCATTTTCAGAACTTTTTATTTTAAGCCTGAGGTCCATGTTTCAACTGTAATTTTGTGGCATAATTGGCTAGATCATAGCGTTGAACATGCATAATATGAAGCCTCCTGTCTGTTTTAAAATGTTATATTTTCCTAGCTTTGCGTATGAAAATGTGGATTTTATTAAAGACAGGAGGCGAATATTATCCCACCCTATTAACCCAACCCTGTTTTTTATACCGTTATAGCATAAAAACTAAAGCACAGCTAGCAATCTCCTGTTCATCGCCATTCGGTTCCGGTTACAAGATTTTTTCCAGTTCGCAGCGTGAAAGAGGATGATATATGGGGCGACCTTGCTCTTACACTACCTGCTGTTTATTGATTGGTTATCTGAGTTCACCTTGATTGCACTATTTGCTGGTGGGAGTAGTAAAGAAGGGTTTAATGCATAATATTCGCCTCCTGCCTTTAATAAAATCCACATTTTCATACGCAAAGCTAGGAAAATATAAAGTGAAAGTGGGCTACACCGTGGTTCCCAAAAGTTACATACTTAACTTGGCATATATTAGCACTTATAAGATTTGTATGGTACCTTTGCGGAGAAATCCTCCTTCGCTTTTGCCTATAAGGTCTTCTCCAAGAAATGTATAGTTTGCTAGTGGGTCATGCTTCATGTTCTTAAATGTTGCTTTTTCCACAATGGTGTTCACGTCTTCATCGTCAAGTTCTTTTTCGACAAATGCAGAAATTTTAAGTACAGCAGATCGCAAATCCTAGAACAAAAAACATTTATTGTATAGGTGAGTACGTTCCAAGGTATGTACTGTGTTATCAATAACATCTAAGTTGTTGCCTTAATATATAAACAAAACACAAAAAATACTATATTTAGCTACATTTTTTCACTTAATATCTAATCTGTACACAGATGACAGTGCTGTATTATTTTCTGCTTTAAGTCCACTGAAGGGTGTAGACAGGGTGGCCACCTTCTGGCCCGGGGGCAACACTTAAACAGACTTACCTCACTGTGCGAGCAGCTTCATTTTACTTTGTGATCACATAACTTTGGGTTACGTGACCCTGCTGTGTTCATGTCTCCCCAGGCCAGTCCAAAATTGTTAAAAAAGCACGGGTTTGACTTGGGCCAGCCTGGTGCCATTTAGTAAAAAATAAGCAAACTCAGCCAAATGACACATTAATAGAGAAATCCTATATAACGTATTTGCCCGAATATAGGCCACACTCCCCCCCTTCAAGTTTTTAAAGTGGGGGTGCGGCCTATATTTCGGGTTTAGCGCAGGAATGCGTGATTCGGATCGCCCGATGGCCAGAACATGCAGTTCTGGGAGCTGGGTAGGCAGCAGGGTTAGGATCCAGATCCACCGCGGCGCTGCAGGGGACCTGGATCCTACTCTCCGGCAGCCGTGGGCATCTAAGCGATGCGCTGAGATAGCCTCCCCTGCAAGCACTTTCCACGGGGGGAGTGCCGGCACGGAAAGTTGTCTAAGCGCATCGCACAGATGTTCACCGGCTGCGGCGATGCACGTAAACAACCTCCGCTGCCGGCACGTCTGCTCGATGTGCTTTAACAATCTCCCTTGCTGGCACTTCCCACAGCAGAAGTGCCGGTACCAGAAGTTGTCTACGCGCTGGACACCCGGGAGTCTGCATTGGTAAGTCTAGGGGGTCAATATCTAGGGAGCAGAGTGGCAGCATATCTGGATGGGGCAAAGTGGCAGCATATCTGGATGGGGCAGAGTGGCAGCATATCTGGAGGGGGCAGAGTGGCAGCATATCTGGAGGGGGCAGAGTGGCAGCATATCTCGGGGGGCAACATATCTGGAGTGGGCAGAGTGGCATCATATCTGGGGGGCAGCGTGGCAGCATATCTGGGGCAGCGTGGCAGCATATCTGGAGGGGGCAGGGTGGCAGCATATCTGGAGGGGGCAGGGTGGCAGCATATCTGGGGGGCAGAGTGGCATATCTGGTGGAGCAGAGAGGCATATCTGGGGGCAGAGTGGCATATCTGGGGCCAAAGGAGTATATATTTATATAAGCAAGGTGCATTAAAATGGCTATTGTTTTTCTGTTTGTGTGTAATATATGTTGACTAACTGCATAATAGATACCAAAAATGTTAAAATACTACAGTCTGTTAGTTAGAATACTGTTTTACTATTCCACTAATGTGTTAAAAAAATCTAAATTTTTCTTTAAAAAAGCACCTAACTTTTAGGGTGCGGCCTATAATAGGGTGCAACATACATGAGTACAGTGATACCCCACATGCATAGGTTTGTTGGGCTGTTTGGGGGCTAAAAAGCCACATTTGGGACGTGTGCATTTTCAAATTGGAAATTAGACATATGGTCATCCTTCCCCGTGTGTTAATTGGGACATTGTTGAACCCGGCCACTTCAATTTAGCCCATCAAATCATTCATTTTTTAAAAGTAGACACCCTATGGGCATTTAACATGCCAGTATTTTAACTCTTTCCATGTGAGAAAATTAAGCACTAATTTTAGGACTTAGGGCTCATATATATATATATATATATATATATATATAATTTATGTTTTTGGCCTTTTTCTAAAACATTTTTTGGAACTGGAAGATTTTCCTGATGGTGACATCAGTGGGAAATTATTTTTACATGTTACCATTTTTATTTTTTTTATTTTTATTTTTTTTTACTAATCACATTGTCATTAGAAAGCTGGGCTCCATTGACTTGCATGGTTGAATGCAGTACCTGTATTCAACTTGCAAGTGGAGCCAGAGTTCTCAGGAGGGTCTGGAGAGACCCTCCTGAGAACTCTTTTCAACTCCTTTATTTTTTTAAAGGACGCGCTGCCATCTTGCACGTGGCAAAAACTCGCAGTGGCGGTTGTGACCACTCTCAGGAGAGGTCACAGCGCGTCCTGGGATGGGTGTTGGTGTCGCTGAATGACTCGCTATCGAGGCATTTTAGCGACACCATTGAAGTTTGAGAGGCGATCGTCGATTGTTTTAAAACAGCCGTCCGCTGCCATACAGTGTATGGCTGATATTGACGCCCCGGGTAGGGGCCAGACATGCCTCGACATCAAGGCATTACAGCAACACCATTTGGGTGGCGAAAGCGAACGTAGATGACTTTCCTGGTGCATCAATTATCGTTAACAGTTTGTTTTCATGTGACGTGCCCAGACCTTCAATTGTCAACAAGGGGTTAAACAATGTAATTGTCAATAAAAGTCTTTGGCACTTACAAAATGCTTGTAATTATATTTCAGTGTACCATAGTCTGCCAAAAATATCTAAGAACACTGAAGCAGCAAACTTTGTGAAAACCAATACTTGTGTCATTCTCAAGACTTTTGGCCACTACTGTACACTCTCTTTAAATTCTATGGCTTTACAAATCAGGACATCTGTTCCTTAGGAGGCCTAGAAATTAGGTAATTACAACCTGAAATGTACAACAACACATGACGTATTACACTGTGTCATGATTTATTCAACAAAAATAAAGCCAAAATGGAGAAGCCATGTGTGAAAAACTAACTACATCTTATGATTCAGTAGCTTGTAGAACCAACTTTAGCAGCAATAACTTGGAAGTAATTGTTTTCTGTATGACTTTATCAGCCTCTCACACCGTGGCTCACTTTTCTTTAAAATGTTGCTTCGGTTCATTGAGGTTTGCGGGCATTTATTTATGCACAGCTCTCTTTAAGTTCCGCCTACAGCATTTCAATCAGGTTGAGATCAGGACTTTGACTGGGCCATTGCAACACCTTTATTCTTTTCTTTTTCAGCCATTTTATTGTAGGTTTGCTGGTGTGCTTGGCATCATGGTCCTGTTGAATGATCCAATTTTAGCCAAGCTTTAGCTGTGAGACAGATGGACTCACATTTGACGCTAGAATACTTTGGTATACAGAGGAGTTCATGGCCAACTCAATGACTGCAAGGTTCCCAGGTCCTGTGGCTGCAAAATAATGCCAAATCATCACCCTTCTACCACGGTGCTTGACAGTTTGTATGAGGTGTTTGTGCTGATATGCTCTTTTTGGGTTTTTGCCAAACATATCGCTGTGCATCATGGCCAAACATCTGCAGTTTGGTCTTTTCTGTCCAAAGGACATTGTTCCAGAAGTGTGGTTTGTTCAGATGCAACATACTGCCATGTTATATTTAGAGAGAAATAATGGCAGCCCTTCCAAAGAGAGTCTAAGATGTAACTCTGGACTTTAAAGTTGATGGACTTTAAAGTGTTTGGAAATTACCCTATAACCCTTCCCAAATTAATAGACAGCAACAATTGCTTCTCTAAGATCATTGCTGATGTCTTTCCTCTTTAACATTGTGTTAATACACACCTGAATGCTTCAGACCAGCAAACATCTAAAACTTTGGCTTTTATAGAGGTGGCACTTGTTGATGATCAATGAATCAAGGGCATTTGATTAGCAGCACCTGCCTGCTACTTAGCATCTTAATTCCTATGGAAGTACTAAGGGTGTACTTAGTTACACACACATGGCTTTATTTTTGTGGAATAAATTATTACACAGTGTGTCATATGTAACGCGTTGTTGTTCATCTGAGGTTCTATTTAGCTAATTTGTAGACCTACTGTGGAACAGATTATTATGTCCTGATATGAAAAACTATAGAATTCAGGGGATGCACATTTTTCATGCAACTGTATATCTAGCACAAAAATACAACTGTGCCTAATGCCCCTATCCAGAGCCGGCCTTAAGTGTTCTGGCACCCTGTGCGGACTACTCCTCTGGCGCCCCCTTCTCACTACCCCGCGCCCCTTCTCACTACCTCTCCCCCTCTGCCCCTTCTCATTACCTCCCCCCCCTGCCCCTTCTAACTATCTACTCCCTCTCCCTTGTTCTCATTATCCTCACTTACCTTGTTGCCAGAGTCCTGCGGTGGGGGCGAGAGGCGTCCGGCTTCCCGCTCTGCCGGCATTTCATGTTGAGTAGCGGAATATGATGTCATATAACGGCACTCATCAAATGCCCGCACCGCGGCGGAGTCATGGAGAGTGAGGGGCGCCAAGCGGTTGCTGAAAACTTCACGGGCAACCGCTCGGCACCCCTGCCCGGGACTTTAATCAAAGCATCAGGTTTTTTTTAAAACTTTATTTAACATTAAATAAAGTTTAAAATAACCCAAACAAATAAAAACAACCAATGTTTTAATTTAAGTCCCGGGCAGGCGCCCCTGCTGCCATGGTGCCCTGTGCCCTGCCCCTATCTCTAACACATTTGACAGCCTGCATAAATATCCTAAAGAGTAAATATAAACATCTATCACAAAAATGACCCTGCTGTTTAAAAACCCTAGACACAGATATGTGTTACTCGAGAAGTCTATTGTGGCTGTATATAGAAGGATACTACAATTCATTAGTTCAAGCCAATCAAAAACTTGACTGCATCTTACTGCCTTTTCCTAAATGTTATATTTGGACAGAAGAAACCCCCTCCCTTATTGAGCATTTACTGCGATTCATAAAGATTGCAGTGGTTGTAATATTATGTCCTTGGTGCTTAAGGGACAGAGACTCTGTGATGCAATAATACATCCTTGGTCCTTAAGGGGTGAAAAATGACATAATAATAATTAAACTTTTAGGGTCTGGTAAAAAAAAAAAATGTATTAGTCATTTTAAAGTACATAGGGTAGTTGGGAATTTTTATAGGGTTACATAGGGGTTAAAAATGAAATAAAAAAGAAAAGAAAAAATTTAGAAAAGTAAAATAATGCTAGCTGTGGTTAATTTATACACACATAAACTGTGAATAAATGTGTTTTTTAAATCCTATTTGTTATTTTCTTTCATAAGTCAATGAGTATAATTTCAAAGAAAGCCCTACTTGTCCCATAAAAAATATATACAATGTGGACGGATTCAGTCTGGGATGGTGAACAGTCACTTACCTTTTTCATTTCTTCATAAGTCATAAAAAGAATATTAAAATCATCCTTGTTGGTGTGCCAGCCTCTAACATGATCGAACCACGAACCACCTAACACTTGAAGACATAAAGGGAAATAAACTGCATAGTAAACATCTATTTTAATGAATATTTTAATGAAAATAGTCACTTTTTTCTGTCTTTTGTTTACAAGGACATAGTTATGAGGTTATGTGTAAAAGTGACGCTGATGCCCAAGTTTTTATACCAGATTTTCATGTATACTTTTTTCTTGCAACTCTCTAGCTTTTCTTCCTAATTAAGATAAATGTGTATTGCAAACCTTCTAACTAGGGAATGAGCCAATTCACGTAGGCAACTTCCGCTGCAAGCGGAAGGGGGTGCGGTTAGCAGCGGGGGTTGTCTGCGTCCATCGCACAGACCTTCCTCGGCTGTCAGAGATCAGAGTTCCCCTCACTGGGGAATTCTCTCTGACAGCCGGGGAAGGTCTGCGCGATGGACGCAGACAACTCCCGCTGCTAACCGCACACCCTTCCGGCTGCAGCGGAAGTTGCCTACGTGAATCGCGTAGACGTATACACGCTGCCCGGACAACACACCAGGGAGTCAGAAGCACCGGTAAGAATTTTTTTTTTTTGGGGGGGGGTGTTAAATGGGAGGCATAAGGCATTTCTGTAGGCAGAGTGCTCTATGAAATGCCTTTTAACCCTCTATATGCCACTCTGCCTCCTGAAATGCCTTATACCTCCCTATATGCCACTCTGCCCCATAATATGCCGTCTAACCCCCTAAGTGCCAGAGTGGCATATAGGGGTATAAGGCATTTCATGAGGCAGAGTGGCATATAGAGGGTTAAAAGGCATTTCATAGAGCACAGTGGCATTTAGAGGGTTAAAATGCATATCATGGGGCACAGTGGCATATAGAGGGTTTAAGGCATTTATGGGGCAGAGTGACAAGCCTGGGGGCAGATGTGCATAACTGGGGGGCAGGTTGGAAAATAAAAGGAATTAAAAACAAAATACTTTTATCAATCATAGCTTCTACAGTGGGGCAAAAAAAGTATTTAGTCAGCCACCAATTGTGCAAGTTCTCCCACTTAAAAAGATGAGAGAGGCCTGTCATTTTCACCATAGGTACACTTCAACTATGAGTGACAGAATGGGGGGAAATAATAGAGGAAATCACATTGTAGGATTTCTAATGAATTCATTGGTAAATACCTCGGTAAAATAAGTATTTGGTCACCTACAAACAAGCAAGATATCTGGCTCTCACAGACCTGTAACATCTTCTTTAAAAGTTTCCTCTGTCCTCCACTCGTTACCTGTATTAATGGCACCTGTTTGAACTTGTTATCAGTATAAAAGACACCTGTCCACAACCTCAAACAGTCACACTCCAAACCCCACTATGGCCAAGACCAAAGAGCTGTCGAAGGACACCAGAAACAAAATTGTAGACCTGCACCAGGGTGGGAAGACTGAATCTGCAATAGGCAAGCAGTTTGGTGTGAAGAAATCAACTGTGGGAGCAATTATTCGAAAATGGAAGACATACAGGACCACTGATAATCTCCCTCGATCAGGGGCTCCACGCAAGATCTCACCCCGTGGTGTCAAAATGATCACAAGAACGGTGAGCAAAAATCCCAGAACCACACGAGGGGACCTAGTGAATGACCTGCAGAGAGCTGGGACCAAAGTAACAAAGGCTACCATCAGTAACACACTACGCCGCCAGGGACTCAAATCATGCAGTGCCAGGCGTGTCCCCCTGCTTAAGCCAGTACATGTCTGGGCCCGTCTGAAGTTTGCTAGAGAGCATTTGGATGATCCAGAAGAGGATTGGGCAAATGTCATATGGTCAGATGAAACCAAGGTAGAACTTTTTGGTAGAAACTCAACTCGTCGTGTTTGGAGGAGAAAGAGTGCATCCAAAGAACACCATACCTACGGTGAAGCATGGGAGTGGAAACATCATGCTTTGGGGCTGTTTTTCTGCGAAGGGACCAGGACGACTGATCCGTGTAAAGGAAAGAATGAATGGGGCCATGTATAATTCAAGGGCATTGAAGATGAAACGTGGTTGGGTCTTTCAGCATGACAATGATCCCAAGCACACCGCCCGGGAAACGAAGGAGTGGCTTCGTAAGAAGTATTTCAAGGTCCTGGAGTGGCCTATCCAGTCTCCAGATCTCAACCCCATAGAAAACCTTTGGAGGGAGTTGAAAGTCCGTGTTGCCCAGCGACAGCCCCAAAACATCACTGCTCTAGAGGAGATCTGCATGGAGGAATGGTCCAAAATACCAGCAACAGTGTGTGAAAACCTTGTGAAGACTTACAGAAAACGTTTGACCTCTGTCATTGTGAACAAAGGGTATATAACAAAGTATTGATATGAACCTTTGTTATTGACCAAATACTTATTTTCCACCATAATTTGCAAATAAATTCTTTAAAAATCAGACAATGTGATTTATAGACTTGGGCACCAGGGGGCTCTTCGTGTTCGTCTTCGGGGGGGGAAAAATCTTCGTATTCCGTGAATATTCGCCTGTTCCTGTCTTCTCTTCGGGCGAATATTCGTGGACATTCTTCGTGTTCGGTTTTTCTTCGTTTTCCCGGTTAAGGGGTTAATACGGGGTTAACGCAGCTCTGGCGCCAGGAGTTTAAATGCACGTATGAGCAACTCAATTGGTCGTCAGCAGGGGGCTCGTCTGCCATTGGCACATCCCACTGGTCTCCCTCCCTGTTCAATTAGTTAAATGTCCGTACGAGCGACCAATAAAGTCGCTCGTACGGACATTTAACTAATTGAACAGGGAGGGAGACCAGTGGCATCTGCAGGGTAAGTTGCAGCATTGGGGTTTTAAAACCTCAATGCTGCAACTTAGCCGGCACATCCCACTGGTCTCCCTCCCTGTTCAATTAGTTAGTCTGTGCCGGGTTAAATGTCCGTACGAGCGACCAATAAAGTCGCCCGTACGGACATTTAACTAATTGAACAGGGAGGGAGACCAGTGGGATGTGCCGGGTAAGTTGCAGCATTGGGGTTTTAAAACCCCAATGCCGCAACTTACCCTGCAGATGCCACTGGAAATCCATAGGTTCGCTGCCAGGGGTTAACTTACAAAGACCGTGCGAGTGAGCCTATTGGTCACCTGCAGGGTCTTCCTCTGGCATCAACCAATTGGCTGATCTCAGAGGAGGTCCCTGTAGGCGACCAATAGGCTCATTCGCACTGCCCTGTAACCCGTGACGGCGAACCTGCGGATTTCCACTTCCGGGAACTGGCGCGATGCCGCGAAGACAAGGTAAGTTAGAAGAGGGGGGACGAAGACGATCACGAAGATCTTCGTGGTGTGTGTCTTCGTCTTTGCCTACGTTTTACCGCCGCCGTCTTCTCTTCGGCGTGTCTTCGGAACGAACACGAAAACGCACTCATCGTGTTCGTTTTTATGTTCGCCCGAAGACGAATGCACAAGTCTAGTGATTTATGGACTTTGTTGTCTCAATTTGTCTATCATAGTTGAAGTGTACCTATGGTGAAAATTACAGGCGTCTCTCATCTTTGTAAGTGGGAGAACTTGCACAATTGGTGGCTGACTAAATACTTTTTTGCCCCACTGTATTAAAAAAATAGTTTACATAGTTTACATGAATTAACATTTACTGGTAAAACTTTTTTCCTATAGGGTCGTCTTATATTCAGGCTTTTTCTTTTTTTCCTAAATTAATATTCAGATTTTGGGGGGTTGTCTTATAAGAGCAAATACGGTAATTGGTTGCTAGGTGATAAAACCACTTTTTATAAATAACTAATGAGGGTCACTTTTAGACACTGGTGGCCCCCAGTGTGTGTAAATCCTCTTCCACATCTGGTTACATAAGTATTTTAGAGGTTCACACATTCATATACTCCCTATAATTAGAGATAATAATCACAAATTATTGTGTAGTATCCAAATTCTTGTTCTCACTGCAGCTCCCCTTCGACTTGGCTTTATGGAAATGTACATATTTGTATTGTTAGAACAACAAACCTTTATCAGTATCTCATTATCAGGCAGAAATCTAAATTACTGCTTACACTCTATGAAATAGTTAAAAATGACTACTGAAATATAACCTTAATGTCTCTCCAACAGTCAGAACCCACTATCTAGAGGATGAATTCCTATAAATCATTTTTATAGGCTTTATGAGCCATACTTCTTCTCACTACCAGACACTCTCTCATCTATCTGCCTGTTACTATGTTTCTGTAACTTTAACTACATTGTCTGCCTTATGAGTCCGCTATTTGTTAGTGTCACCCATTTCCATGACAAAAATGCAAAACAAAGACATACTGTATGTGAAGGTAGACAACCCAGGTGTTAATTAACAGTATTGTATTACATTTATATGTATTACATTTAAAACTATACTTTTTAGCTTTTTCTAAACATAAAACTTTAAAAAGATACGTAACATTTTGGGTACCCATTTTAGAAAATATGATGTCTTTTCCATAGATTATTAGATTCAGTGCTCAGGGCACGAGGAGAGGATGCTCAGGGTGGTGAAAGGCCCTGGGGGTCAACTGAGGGAGCTGCCCTGCACCATACCTAGGGCAGTGATCCCATGAAAACATCACTGAGTAGTGGTTTATAAGTAATATATAAGATGCATAAAACATCACAAACATGCAAAGAAAATATCCTTTTCATATGCAAAACACAACATACAATTCACCCTATTAATTAAAAATGACCTTTGCCTGCTAGAAAGCGTTCAAAAAATTCCTCCCAGCTCTTTGATTTTGTTGCTTTCACCATCAGTTTATAGAAATGATAAAATGACACCAAACCATCTTTTGGATTCCTGTATACATAGATAACCTGGAAATACAAATAATGTTCTGTTAATACTTAATTGCAAAACATTTAAATACCCTCAAACTCATAGGAGGGCCAAAACATTTTTGCCCAGAGAGCAAGTATAGTCAGGTGCTCCCTCCAACTCCCCACCACTCTAAATCTATCTACCAGATGGGGCATTGAACCTGAAAATTAATTGCTGCAACATTTGGAAACTGCAATGCACAAGGACCACATCTGATACATTAACATTTCATATGAAGTATACTGCAGTTTCACATACCCAGTGGAAGAAGTAGGAGAGAGACATCACTTGAACAAAAGCTAATTGGAGTCAGAAGTTAACAAACCTGGAGTCAAATCAATGAAACTGATTAGAGGTGTGTCTTCAGTGGAGGCTCCTCCATAGGAGCACATGCGCACATGCAGGGCCGGCCCAAGGCAAAATGCCGCCTGGGGCAAATTTTAAAATGCCGCCCCCCCTTATCTACCCTTCCTCTCCCTCCGTCCCTGCCGCCCCCCCCCATTATCTACCCTTCCTCTCCCTCCGCCCCCCCCCTTGTACTTACCTTTCAGCAGTCCTGCGGCGAGTCTCCCTGTTCGGTCTCGGTGCCGGCTTGTAATGCTGAGTGCCGGAAATCTTCCGGCACTCAGCATTACAAGCTGGCACCGAGACCGAGCAAGGAGACTCGCCGCAGAGGAGAGAGAGAGGGGCGCCGAGCGGGTACTGACAGCTTGGTAAGCGAAAACCACTCGGCGCCCCTTTCTCTCTTTTGCTTTTTTAAACAAAAAAAGGGCTTGGGGCAGCAAAGTGCCGCCCCTTCAAAAGTTCCGCCTGGAGCGGTTGCCCCACTTGGCTCCATTGTCGGGCCGGCCCTGCGCACATGAACCCCCAAGGGCAAAAGGGAAAAAAAAATACATTTTAATCTAATTTTGTTTTCCTTTTGCGCTTTGGGGTTCACGTGCCATGAAGCCTCCTGTCCCCTGATGTAGCCTGCCTATGCCTATGCATTTGGCTCAATTGCTGCCGCGGTTGCTGAGCCGCCCATTTGAACCCCGTTCGCACAGCCTTTGCTGGAGGAGCTCCTAGCCATCTGCTCCCAGCCAACACACTTGCTTCCCAGCTTGGAGTCTCCCCTCCCTCCCCAGTGACTGATGCAAGCGGGGAGGCGGGGCTAACAACTTTCTGCTTCCCAGTCCCTTCCTGCAGATGAAGGCCCCGCCCCTTTCCTTAGAGCATCCACACCGCTCAGCAACTCATCTAACAGTAAGTTAGGGGAGGAGGGGGTTAATTTAGGGGCAGTTATGGTTGATGGGGTGTTTAGGGTTAATTTAGGGGCAGGTATGGTTGATGGGGTCTTTAGGGTTAATTTAGAGGCAGTTATGGTTGATGGGGTGTTTAGGGTTAATTTACGGGCAGTTGTGGTTGATAGAGTGTTTAGGGTTAATTTAGGGGCAGTTATGGTTGATGGGGTGTTTAGGGTTAATTTAGGGACAGTTATGGTTGATGGGGTGTTTAGGGTTAATTTAGGGGCAGGTATGGTTGATGGGGTCTTTAGGGTTCATTTAGTGAAATTTATTTTAACCTGTACATTACGTCGTAAATGTACATTTCATTTTCAAAATTTATATATTGTGAACCCCCACTGGAATTACCTACCAGCCGCCACTGTGTGTCTTAGAGCTACTTTGACCCTCCCTCAAAAAAAAGAGTTTACATGTTCATCAGTCCATAGTTAGACAACATGTTTACCAAGTTTATCAAGGAATCATACAGGATAATGTCCGCCAGAACAATGTAGCCAGAACAATGTAGCAAAATAATGATCCTAAATATCAAAATAAATCTAGTACAGAATGGCTTTTAAAAAAATGAAAATCTGCCTTTTTGAGCGGCCCAGTGAGAGTGCAGACCCTAAACCATTAGAGATGCCGTTGAGCCATTTACACCAGAAATCCTAGGGATATAGCTGAGCTTAAGCAATTCCATAAAGAAGAACAGTCTAAAACCCCTCCTGAATGTTGTACAGGTCTGATCCACAGCTATCGGAAGCGCTTGTTGAAGGTTATTGCTGCCAAAAAACGATCACTTACTTTTTCCACCAGCACTGTGGATGTTTAATGGGTTTTTTCAATAAAGACATGAAAGATTATCATTGTTTGTGTGGTATTAGCTTAAGTTCATTGTGTTTGTCTATACAAGATGTGGTAGATGAAGATCAGATCACATTTTCTGGACAATGAAAGCAGAAAAACAGGTAAATCCAGAGGATTCATTTACTTTTTCTTACCATTAGATATATTCTACACTGCATATCTTACACTCTCTCATTTCATCAACTATTTTAAACAAATCTGTTACAATGGCAAAAATCCTGTAAACAATGATGTACTTACTTTACCCCTCCGGTTCCTCAGATCTGTTGGCATTAGGTAATAAGGCATGTGGGAGGAAAAAAGGCGAGGAGAGGGACGGTTGTCATAATCCATGTTATATATATTATATTCTAGCCAGGGGACTCTAGTTATGTTATTAATTTCCTCTGTGCCATTCCGATGACCTTCATTGAAAATTAGACTTAGAATTTGTTGTGTCCAAACTGTTCCTGTAAAAGATAATACATTGTATGCTGTTAGTGGACGATATTAGCGTTATACATTCAACATGCAACGGAAAATGGAATTCCCGTACTTTCAATATTATAATCCTGTGCAAAGTTAGTTATTTAAGATGTATCTTTAATTCTAAAGCTTAACCCCTAGCCATAGCACAAACCGTTTCTTTAATTGCTATTTTCCATACACAGCACAAAAAGATGCATGATGAGGGCTGATCAATCAAACATTCTCACACAGCTGTGGTCCAATATTCACAGTAAACAAGTAACTTATGAAGAAATACATTATATTATCATTCTTATCCTTCAAAAGGACCTTTTTGCTCAATTAATTTAATACACCATCCTGCAGAAAATCATAATTTAAGGTCATTAAGTTATGCTTTTTCAAACGATTGTTTACCTGATTTTGGGTAGGTAACCAAAAAAACATCATTGTCTCTAATTGCAAAATGCTCCAAAGAATCAATGTATTCCGCTGTTGTCAAGTCACAGTTAAAATATACTCCTTTATGTTCAAACATATAAGGATCATAAAAGCCATCTTCTTGTGCCATTTTCTATCACACCTGTAAAGTGTAAAAGAAAATATATGCAATAATATTTTTTCAGTTTTAAAAATAAAAAGTGCCTTCTTAATCTGGTTAATTATACTAAGAGTTCTCTTATTTTTAAAATCCAAGCTGTATACTTTTAGTTTGAATAGCAAGAAAGGGGTGAGCCTTTTTATAAATAATATTATGCAAGCCCTGCCCTAGAGTTGCAGTCTTACAGGATTTGGACTCTGCACATTGAGCAATATTCAGATTTGTTATTTATCTCTTTGGATTGAATTACATTTATCGGAGAAAATATTAAGAGCTTAATAATTACTGCAAAAGATGGAAAAAATATTAAAATTAAATAAAGGTTTTGTAGAGCTTTTATTTGTTTTATTTAATATTTTCTACGGCCACCATTGAAAAAATAAAAAATTAAGATAAGCTTTCAGTTCATGGAAACCATCCATGAGAATTAACTGTACATACTGTCATAATGGGTCAGCAGTTCCACGTATGAGTTACTGAAGAATAAAGTATATTTATACGAAAATAAAAGAGGAACCTTAAGAAGATAACAACAAACAAATGTATTCAGTACAATCAGAAGCTTTTTTGAATGGGAACGAATAATTCAGTATTTAGTGACTCAACCTAAATTACAACATAAACTCTTAACTGTTGGTTTTCCTGAAAGGCTGATGGTAATTTACTGCTCAACTACAAATGTATATCAACATGTTGAGAGACATTTGAGGTATAGTTCAATCAGGGGAGAGCTGGCAGCCTAAGGCCTGGGGGCAAGCCCTTATGAAAAAATGACTGCAGTTTTTCTGAAGTAATACTGCAGTTTTTTGGACATGAAAAAACTGCAATACTGCACTTTTACTGCAGTATTACTGCACATTTACTGCAGTTTTACTGCATTTGTACTTCACTGTACTGCAGTTTTACTGCAGTTATTTTTGTACGGAAGTACAAATGCAGTAAAACTGCAGTAAATGTGCAGTAATACTGCAGTAAAAGTGCAGTATTGCAGTTTTTTCATGTCCAAAAAACTGCAGTATTACTTCAGAAAAACTGCAGTAATTTTTTTGTAAGGGAGTCTAGTGAAGTGGCCCATTGTCCCACAGAATCAGCCCATCATCCATGCCCATGCTTTCCGTTTTAAACGCATATTGATGTAATGTGATGGTATTGGGAGTACAGTCCATCAGTACGCCTGAAGCCACAATTTACTGCCACTAACCTTTTTTAATAAAATATGCAGATTGAAATAGAGTAAATAACACAAAACTTTTACTTTTCCTCTCACTGATTTCCAGGCCTAGAAAGTTTAGTCCTCTTAAGTGACTACAAATTCAGGAGTGTGTTTTATCTCTGGATAAGTAAAAATTAAATTTGTTCAATTTATTCCTACAGAAAGTAAAGTGCCAGGAAACAGATAACCAAATACACACCAGGACAGGCTCTGACCCCCAAACACACACACACCAGGACAGGCTCTGCATCAGTACAGGTTAATCTGCACAAAGCATAAAAAATGCTTTCCACGCTGGTTTCCCCCCCTTGTGTATTGATGCCGCAGCCAGCCCCCCCCCTTTGGTTTTATTATTTTCCCCCCAACACCCTTGTGTATTGCCCCATGTGCATTTGTGTCCCCAGCCAGCCCCCTTTGTGCATTTATGCCCCAACACCCTTGTGTATTGCTTTATGTGATGTCCCCAGCCAGCCCCTCTCCCTTGTGTATTGATGCCCCCTTTTGTACCAGTTAATGTTATATTTATTGCCCCCCTTTGTGTATTGATTTATGTGATACCCCAATCACTCTGCCCCCCCCCAGCCACCCCCTTTTTGTATTTAATTGTTGTCCCCTTTGAATATGGGTCCCCTTCTACCTATCACCGCTACTATTTTATTTTTTTATTTTTTTTAAACGTAACACTTTTTTGCTGCCTTCCTTTCCCGCAGACTGCTCTCCTCCGGTGTGTTCTTCTCCTTGTCACGAGGAACTGTTCCGTGTGAGCCCGCACCCCTGAGCAGCACGTCTTCAATTTAGAGCCAGAACGGCCTGGAGGGCAATTGCTCAGCCTGTCCCTGGTAAGGAGTCTCTCCAGGAATCTATCAGTGCTCCCTCTCCCAAACTCAAACACACCGCCATGTGGGTTACTATGACAATTTCCTTTGCTTGCTAGAAAGCGTTCAAAAAATTCCTCCCAACTCTTTGATTGTGTTGTTTCACCATTAGTTTATAGAAATGATAAAATTACACCAAACCATCTTTTGGATTCCTGTATACATAGATAACCTGAAAATACAAATAATTTTCTGTTAGCATTTAATTGTAAAACATTTAAATACACACATTTTAAACTGGCACATCCCTCAAAGTAACAAGCAGATAGATGTTATGTATGGTATATAATAGACTTGTGCACAGAAGCCGGCTAATTCAATTTACCCCATCAAACCATATTGTTTTTAAAAACTAGACCGCCCTTGGTATTTCAAATGGTGATATTTTAAGATACAGTTCTAATTTTAGACTGTTTCAAGGGCAGAGTTGGCACAGACAGGCTGTTTCAGGGGCAGAGGTGGCGCAGACAGGCTGTTTCAGGGGCAGAGGTGGCGCAGGCAGGCTGTTTCAGGGGCAGAGGTGGCACAGACAGGCTGTTTCAGGGGCAGAGGTGGCACAGGAAGGCTGCTTCAGGGGAGAGGTGGCACAGGCAGGCTGCTTTAGGGGCAGAGGTGGCACAAGCAGGCTGTTTCAGGAGCAGAGATGGCACATAAAGGCTGCTTCAGGAGCAGAGATGGCACATAAAGGCTGCTTCAGGAGCAGAGGTGGCACAGGCAGACTTTTTCAGGGGCAGTGGTGGCACAAAGGCTGTTTCAACAGCAGAATTGGCAGAGGCAGACTGTTTCAGGGGCAAAGGTTGCACAGGCAGGCTGCTAAAGAGGCAGCGGTGGCACAGGCAGGCTGCTAAAGGGACAGAAGTGGCACAGGCAGGCTGATTAGGGGCAGAAGTAGCACGGGCAGGCTGTTCCAGGTGAGGGGGGGCACAGGCAGACTGTTCCAGGGGCAGAGTTGGCACAGGCAGGCTGTTCCAGGGACAGAGTTGGCACAGGCAGGCTGTTCCAGGGACAGAGTTGGCACAGACAGGCTGTTCCAGGGACAGAGTTGGCACAGGCAGGCTGTTCCAGGGGCAGAGGTGGCACAGACAGGCTGTTCCAGGGGAAGAGGTGGCACAGGCAGGCTGCTTTGTGGTAGAGGTGGCACAGACAGGCTGCTTCAGTGGCAGAGGTTGCACAGGCAGGCTAGTTCAGGGGCAGAGATGGCACAGGCAGACTGTTTCAGGGGTAGAGGTGGCACAGGCAGGCTTCTAAAGGCCACAGTGGCACAGGAAGCCGGTAAAGGGGCAGAGGCCTTCCCCCTTAATGGATTAGTAATAGGGGTTATGCCGCACTACTGTCAATGTAGTGTTGGGAGTTAAGCTGTACCATATCTGGTCAGTAAATGTTATTTATTTAAAAACGTATCATATTTGCTCGATTATAAGACGAGGTTTTTTCCAGAGCAAATGCTCATCTTATAATTGGAGAAATTATAAGAAATGCCTTATACCCCCCATTTAACACCCCCCCCCCCCGCAAAAAAACTTACCCTGCTTCTGACTCCCGGTGTGTTGTCCGGGCAGCAGGTAGACAATTCGCGTAGACAACTTCCGCTGCAGCCGGAAGGAAGTGCAGTTAGCAGCGGGGGTTGTCTGCGTCCATCGCGCAGACCTTCCCTGGCTGTCACATCAGAGTTCCCTGCACCGGTGCGGGGAACTCTGATCTCTAACAGTCGGAAGGTGTATGCGCGATGGATGCATATAGGGGGTATAAGGCATATCTGGGGCAGGTTGGAAATAAAATAAAAACAAAATATTTTTCTCAATCATAGCTTTTATTAAAAAAAATTACATAGTTTACATGAATTAACATTTACTGGTAAAACTTTTTTCCTATAGGGTCGTCTTATATTCGGGCTTTTTCTTTTTTTCCTAAATTAATATTCAGATTTTGGGGGGTCATCATATATTCAGGGTTAAAAGGCATTTTATGGGGCACAGTGGCATATAGGGGGTATAAGGCATTTCTGGGGCAGGTTGGAAAATAAAAGGAAATAAAAACAAAATATTTTTCTCAATCATAGCTTTTATTAAAAAAATTACATAGTTTACATGAATTAACATTTACTGGTAAAACCTTTTCCTATAGGGTCATCTTATATTCAGGCTTTTTCTTTTTTTCCAAAATTAATATTCAGATTTTGGGGGGTCATCTTATTATCAGGGTCGTCTTATAATCGAGCAAATACGGTATTTATTTTAATTACTTAATTATTTTTTCACATATGTGCCACATACAGGATCCCCCTGGGTGCCAAATACTCTAGGTACGCCCCTGGTTGGACCTTAAGCCAATGAGTTAAAAACACAACTCTCCCATTAGTGAATTCACCTTATTGGCTACTACATTGAAAAGGCCGCTTTCTGAATGGAAAGTAACCCAGTTTTTCATTGTAGGACCATGAGTGCCAACAATACAGTGTATATTTGTATACTCAGCACATGACAAAATGCCATTGCACTAAATATTAGGAGGTAATTTTTGTGCAGAATGATCCTTCTGATTGGCCAACTTCCATTAGTTTCTATGCACAAATATATGGACATTATTAAAAGACAAAGGGCTAAAAACAAATATTAATGTAGTTTGTCAAATGACTGTTATGTTACATGCTATGAAATAGTTTAGAATTGACTGCTGAAATATCCTCTGCACCGCATCATAGAACTCATTTAGAAGATGAATTCTTATAACTCACTCAGAGGTGCCCTGAGGTAGTGTCCTGAAATTCACTTCACAGTACTTTGTTTTGTGGAGTAAAAGTGTACTTTGTACAACATCAGTTTACTTTATTAAGTAAATATAAACTTTTCCTGGAAGATAGGGTAGAATAAAATAATTCCAACTCTTTGATTGTGCTTCATTTGCCGATGTTTACAGTTGGTTTTTAAAAATGATAAAATGACACCTAAATATCTTTTGGATTCCTGTATACATAGATAACCTGAAAGCTTATTTATATATAGGTTTGTATCAGTATTCACGAGCTATTCAAAGGTGAGACATCATGGAAACTGTAGTGTGTTTGTAATCAGGCACCGGTTTTGAGCTGAGTATTCCCCGGAAAGACGTGTTGGAAACCGGTGGCAAAATTGCTGCGTGAAAAATGTCAAAATGCCAACGTTTTTAAACATTTATACACTATAAATATACCTTGAAGCATTTACCTTATATGTTTCATAAATAGATGAGTAATATATATATATGTATCATGTGTTTCCAAATACACAAGAAAAATAAATATGTTTCGCTCAGAGCCACCACTGCAAAATCAAGCAAAACATGGGAGACGGACAGAGGCAGAGTTTAGTCATCGAACTGAGTGACAAAGGCAGGTTCATTGTTTTTATTACATCTTTATTTGGTTAGTTTATTTTGTTATTAAAACTTTATAACAAGAGGATACCTTCTTTACTTTGATATATGGTTGAAACCTTTTAGGTGTCCTTTACCTATGAGAAAATACATTATATATATGTAATTGATTATTTATATATAATTATATATTATATATATATAATTTACACACATATAAATACACACGGTTATATACACCGATCAGCCATAACATTATGACCACTGACAGGCGAAGTGAATAACACTGATAATCTTGTTATCATGGCACCTGTCAGTGGGTGGGATATATTATGCAGCAAGTGAACAATTCCTGTTTAAAGTTGATGCGTTAGAAGCAGGAACAATGGGCACCAGAATGCATCCATGGAGGCCCCACCTCCCAACATCTCCAGAGGTCTAGTGGAGTCCATGCCTCAACGAGTCAAGGCTGTTTTGACGGCAAAAAGGGGACCTATACAATATTAGGCAGGTGGTCATAATGTTATGTCTAATCAGTGTATATGGGTGTGTAAATATATACATTATATATATATATATATATATATATATATATATATATATATATATATATATATATATATATATATACTCCACTGTTCATAGACAGCAAAAACTATAATTCCATATGAGGCAATGCTTCACTAGCACCTTGTTGGTCAAATATTATACTTAAACATGTAGTTCAAAACTATTTTGCAATTTTTAAGGAGATCACCAGTTTACGACTGTGACAGAACCCTCCATCACTGGGACCGCTGGAGAGGCCTGACTGCCAGCCTCCTCCCTATTGACTATGGGCCCTGGGTTTGTAAAGGCTTCTGTGGCTACCCCCAGCAGTATATCATGTCATCACTGGTTGAGGGGATTATCTCTATCAGACAGCCAGGATCTGCAATCAGGGAGTGACCGCCATTGTTTTAATTTTATATCAGACCCCTCCACCCCATGGTGCATTATTATGTTGTATAAATCAGCCCCCCCCATTATATTGTTAATCCTCTAACTGCCCCTGTTGTCTCTGGGAGGCAAATTAAGGGGCCGGTTTGTATCCCAATATCTTGTTTTATGTTAATGTGTGTTTTGCTGGATATATCCAGCCCTGTGTGTCTAAAATAAATCAGCCTTCATTTTGGTTATACCCTACACTGAGTCTCGGCTAGTGACTGGGGAATCGGGGAAAGTGTGTTGTCCCAGGCTAAGGGAGCACAAGTCAGCGGAGGTAGTCGATCGGACTAACCAGCTCCGTGACAACGACCTCCTCTTTCTTTTTTTATTTATTAGTTTTTATTATGTAACAAAAAAAACATTTACATAAAACCTTTCATTCTTATAATATACAAAATAGTATTGACAAATTAAATTTATAGCATTCAAGTACAGGACGGTATCAAGACCAAATTAATCCTAGATCGTCTAGGGAGGAGAGAAGAGAGAGATATTGATAATGTTTATGTATTAAAATAATAATTTAACTTAATAATTGCCAGGATTGTATAATAATTTTGATATGTTTAACCATTTCCAGAAATCCATCTTTGCCATGGAGACCAAATTGCATCATTCGTTCGATAAAAATACTTCTCCATTGTATACTGATAATTTATTTGAGCTATAACTTGAGACCAAAGTGGAGCTTGTTCCATTTTCCAAGACCGAGCTTTACATATTTTGGCTGCTGCCAAAATATTAATAGCCAAATACAATTTCGATTTGTTTTCCCAGGGCAGGTCGATATGGAAAAGAAAGGTTTGCGAATTCAATACCATGTCGATATCAAATAAAAATCAGATCTTACGTTTAAAAGTTTATCACACTCCCACCAAATGTGTATCATTGACCCCAATTCTGATTTACATCTCCAACACTTGTTAGAGGTAGTACTATACATTTTATGCAATGAAGTTGGAACGTAATACCATCTGTGAAGGAGTTTATAATACTGTTCATGAAGATTTATACAATGTATCGCTTTCCTTAATTTATTCCAGGATTCACACCATATATCAAAAGAGTAGGAAACTCCCAAATCTCTTTCCCATTTCAAAATAGTATTTGGTTTATCTAACATGTTCTCTTGATCCAATATGTTCCTTAATCGCCTAATTAGATTTTTTTTATGATGACTATTTATAAACCTAAGTTGGTCGGAAAAGTTAGTGAATTACTTTTGATAAAATTTCTGATTCTTAGGTAAGAAAATAGTTCTTTACTTGGAAGATTATACTTAGTTTGAATTTCATTAAATGGAACCAAATCAGAAATAGTACAAATATCTGATATTGTGTCAATACCCTGAAGAAGCCAGAATTTTAGATCAATGTCCTTTATCATATGTTGTACAGCTATCAATGGAGAGGATAGCGAACAAAGTTCCGTATTACCAAATTTTTTCTTAAAAATAATCATATTAATACATTAGAAACAATTGGGTTAAGAATATTTAATCTATTTATATCTTTTTTATTAAACCAATATAAAAGGAATGGGTCTAAATTTTGACATTTCCACCTCTCATAGTTATACCAAGGTAGTTCCGATTTCCGTTTTATGTCCCAAGCTAGAAAATGGTTAAATAAACAAATTTGTTGTAAAGTACACAAACTAGGAAAATTAAGCCCACATCTCGAGAGATTTCTAGTAAGAATGGAACGTGAAATTCTAGATTTTTTGCCCATCCATACATATGATGAGAATGTTTTTTTAAATTGATTTAAAATTTTCAATGGAACTGATAGAGGTATAGTTCTAAATAGATCAATAAATCAATTTTGGCAAAATATATGACTTTAATGTATTGAGTCTGCCCATCCAAGAAATTTCCAAGTTCTTCCATTGGGTAAATTGACTTTTAAAAGAATCTAAGAGGATCGAATAATTATTAGTTATAATAGTTGTAAGACTCTGATATATTTTAATTCCCAAATAGTCAATGTGTTTTTGGTTCCAATGTATTGCAGACTTATTCTTAATATGCTCAAACCAAGAGTGTTCCATGTTAAAATCGATAATTTGTGATTGGTCTAAATTTAATTTATAGTTAGAATATAAAATATATTTATTAATACATTCCAGAACCTCCGGAAGTGAATTTTCAGGGAAAGCTAAAGTAAGTAAGATATCGTCAGCATATAAAGAAATCTTATGCTCATACGGACCAGTACTTATTCCAATAATTTTGTTCGACCGGCGTATTGATGTCGCAAGAGGCTCAATTGAAAGAACATATAATAAGGGAGCTAAAGGGCACCCTTGTCTTGTTCCATTGTTGATAAGAAAGCTAGTAGAATTTAAGTTAGGCCCTAAAATTTTCGCTTGCAAATTCTTATATAACGCCATAGTGAAAGTTAGAAATTGTCCAGTCAACCCAAAAGCAATTAAGGTTTGTTCTAAAAAAGACCAACTCACGCGGTCAAATGCCTTTTCGGCGTCGAGCGCAAGAAAGATAGCTGGCGTTTTACTTAAATGTAACTCATAAATTAAATTTAATATTCTGCGTGTATTGTCTTCACCGCTTCTACCCAATAGAAATCCTGTTTGATCTGAATGGACTAACTCACCCATAGCGGAACTAAGTCTGTCAGCTAAAATTTTAGAAAATATTTTGATATCTAGATTTTTTAGTGATATCGGACGATAGTTTGTAACTTTAGTTATATCTTTCCCACTTTTCGGAATAGGAGTTATTATGGTCTGTAACATCTCAGATGGAAAATTATTCCCTAAAAATATTCCATTAAATAATCTTAATAATAAGGGAGAAACAATCGGTTCCAAACTTTGAAAATAGGGAGACGAAAATCCATCCGGGCCTGGAGCTTTATGCAGAGGTAAATTTTTTATGGTAGTGTTTAACTCAGATAATTTAATCGGAAGATTTAGTTCTTGTAGTTTTATCTCAGAGATTTTCGGTTAATTTAGCGTATTAAGAAAACAATTCATTTGCACTTTATCTTTCGCAACTGCTGGTAGGTTATATAATGTACTATAGTACTCTCTAAAAGCCTCACTAATTAATTTTGGAGTTAAATATGTTTTACCATTTAACACAATCTTATTTATTCTATTTTTAACATTTTTGTTTTTCATTTTATTCGTTAAATATTTACTAGCTCTGTTGCTACTGTAATACCATTCTTGCTTCAAAGATGTTAAATTTCTATTTATCTTCTCCGTTAGTCTTTCTTTAATCTTAAATTGAATTTCTTTAATATCATCATAAATTTGAATTGAGGGATTTAATTTATTGGCAGCCTCTATTTGTGCTAATTTGATATAGAGGTCAGTAAGAGTAGCCCCTTTCAGTTTCTTAATATATGCACCGCGTTTTATAAGATGACCCCTCATAGTACTTTTAAAGGCACACCACAGAGTTGCATCTGAAACCATTCCGTTATCGTTCGTCTCCATAAAGTCTATGGCTAACTTTCGAAGCTGTTCTTTAAAATCGAGAGAGAACAGAAGAGATTCATTTAACCTCCAATTGGATCTTGTATTGAATTCCTCATTATTTTTAATTATTATAAAAATAGGTGCATGATCAGACCAAGACAGATTTCCTATGCTAGACGATTTACAAAATTCGATAGATTTAATATCTGACAAAAACATGTCAATTCTAGAGTAAGAGTGGTGTACAGCAGAATAATAAGTATACTCCTTCACAGATGGATTTTGTATCCTCCAAATATCATATAGTTTGTTGCGAGCAAAACAAAGAGAGATCTAGCCAAAGATTTCAATTTTAAGTTTGGATGTGAGCCATAAGAAAAACTTTTATCTAATTTAACGTCCGAAATACAGTTCATATCTCCACCTAATAATAAAAAACCTTTTGAAATATTTTGAACTCTATCAAAAAATGTTTCCAAAAATGTTACTGTAAATACATTGGGTGCATATAAATTGACAAGTGTATATAACACATCATTCAGTTTGCAGAGAAGAATAATATATCTTGCCTCCTGATCACATTCCAAATATAGCTGTTCAAATTTAATTTTTTGATTTATCAAAATTGCAACACCTCTTTTTTTCGTCCCACTTAAGCTAGCTTGGGCAATAATGGGAAATCTCTTGTATTTCCAACAGTGAGAAGCACCCTTCTTCCAATGGGTTTCTTGCACTAAACATATATCCACTTGCTCTCGAGTTAACATATCATATAAAAAGCCCCTTTTAAAGGGAGAATGTAATCCTTGGCAATTAATAGATGCTAATTTAAGTGTCATTTCTATTAAATACAATTACTCTCTCCTTCTCCCCCCCAGGTCTGGTCTACCATCAAAACATAAACATTTACATTCGCACTGTTTACACATGAAAACAATTCATGTGTTTGTTGCCCCATTTAATGTGTCGGGCTATATCATGCGTAAGTGCCGATAAATGGAGATGTCACAATCATGTATATATATATATATATATATATATATATATATATATATATATATATATATATATATAAATACACAACCTCCTCTTTCTGAAGCCAAGTACGGTAGCATAATTTGTGTACATATCAAGCAAGCCGAGAGCCATTTTTGAGGAAAAATAAACAAATTAGGCAACAGCCTAAATTTTGGAGATTTTGGACTCTGCACTTTGAACAGCATTTAAAATAATTATGTGAATGTCTGGATTCAATAATATTTACCAAAAACAAATGTATTATCACCAGGAATAAATAAAATAACACATTTTACTGGACAGCTAGACTCCAAGGCCATAATTGGTTGCTCTTTTAATAAAGCTTGTTTCCCTTTAATATAATTGTCTAAACAAGGTTCAGTGGCTCCAAGTATACATTACATGAAAATAATAAAAAAAATGTTGAGATAAGAACAAGCAAATAATAATGTATTTAGTGACAGAGAACAAATCTCGATCAACTCTTGACTTTTTCCTCCAAAGGTGACCAAACTACAAGTTCCGTGAATAATTTTAAGGTTTAAAATGATAAACAAAACAAAATGGTGACAAAACAGAGGAAATGTTATAGCTACATAACTGCCACATCTGATGTACAATCTGTTGTAGTGTGGTAGTATGGAGGCAAAAAATGCATGGCTAGTGATTCAATAACCTGTTTAACCTTAGATTTACACTTTTTAACTTGCCGGAGGAGATTTCATATGTGCCAGCAATGTTGATTAGCGTAGTGTATGTAGTCCACAGGTAACCTAGATTTAATTTATACTTTTTTTTTTTTTTTTTAAAGCCAGTGTTTAAGGGTTACCTTTGAGCAGCAAACGTTTTATGAGCCATGGCTCCTTTGATTTGTAAAACCATTTCAGCTTGTTTAAGCTACACACAGGTATAATAATGTCTGTATTATGATGTGTTACATAAGCACTGTTTTTTCCCCAGCAACTGGTTTACATACTTAGATTTCAGGAAACAAATCCCAGCAATGACCCATAACTCAAAAGGTAGGTTTTATATTCGAATGTTTCAGTACGTCAATGGACCTTAAACTGTGTGTCACGTGTATCAGTCATTATATATTACATTATATATATATATATATATATATATATATATATTTATTCCATTATTGGTTGCAACAACATACTTTTCATTTTTCAGTAATAATTATCTTTAATATTCTTCATACTTTGATAATGATTTTGATCTAGGATCCAGTCAAAACATATAGTAACCAGTTTAGATTAAATAGGACAGGGGTGTCCACATTTTTTCTGCAGCGGGCCCCTTCATCAGAAATGCATGTGTGTGTCTGTGTGGGCTGCATTAATTTTTCATTGAGAGAAAATATACAGCATGACTCTTATTATATAGTGATCCAGACATGGATGGTGATACAGAATTGCTTTTTCACTGATTCACTCTTACTCACACACTCTCAATGTCTTCCTACCTTCTCACCAATCGCACTTCCAACCAGAGCCACACCTAGGCAGTTGGATTGGATACAGTGCACTGCACCGAGGTGCTCTGAATAGCAGCAGTGAATTGAGTGGAGAGCGCAACGTGAGGGGTGAAGTTTGTGCCGGCTGAACACTTCTCCGTTCCCGTCTCTTTCCCTGCAGCTCCACATCTTGTTGCTCTCCTGTCTTCTTCTTGGAGGAACGGCTGTCCCCTGGTACTAATGAATCAGATAAAGAGAGAAGACGGGAGAATAAGAAGATCGCAGGAACGTAGCAGCAGTCAGGGAAGAAGTTAGGGAGACTCACCTGGTACAAACTGCACCCTTGTGCTGCACTCCCCCCCATGCATCCCAGTTACTCAGAGCACCCGGGTGAGGTTCACTCACTTAGGTGTGGCTCTGGTTGGAAGTGTGGTTACTGCTCCAGACCTCAATGTAAAGCAGCCATCTGTTGAACCCCCCTGACATAGGATATAGAATATTTTGACCCTTCTAAATAATAATAATTAACTTGAGAGGACCATTTGAAGTACAGTGTTAAAGTAAACAAGTGACACCAAAATTTATATTAAAAATATCTTTATTTATACATAATATAAAAATAGCAGTCAAGCTGTTAAAAATATTTTGATGATGCGCTATAGAAAATTTCACGACATAAGGTTGTTACACTTTTCTTTTATGGAATTCTCTCTGCTTTGAAAGTTTTCGTCATCTGGAGACAAACCTTAACATAGAAAAAATAAATACAGGTTAACATTGTCATTTACAGAATGTTTGGCATATCTGCATTTTTCTCAAACCCTGAAAAATAAGCCTAAATATACAACAGCATCAAACGGCAATGAGTAAATACAGCATCTCTCCACCCTGTATTCCAAATGCAAGCCTTTGAGGTCTTTACAGACCTCAGCGATTTCACTACGAACTGGAATGGGTACCCTTTATGATGTCATGATGACATAACTGGAATCTTAATTATTTTTTAAATTTTCATTCTTTTCATTTCTTTTTTTTAAATGTTTTACATTTTTACACTGTTTCTCCCTGCATTGCTTATCACAGTACCTCATTGGAAGTTTCAGGAGGAACTTTTTTACATTTAATATTGTTTCCGGCGGTGTCAAGACAATCCCCGTTTTTTTTCCAGTGTAACAGACACACAGGTCGAGTGCCATTATGTCGGATCAGTGAGCAGGAAGCTAGTGATGTTAGCTCCTGCTGATATGGGAGAGCACAGACACCCTGCCGATGCAAAAACCATAGGATGTACTATTACAGGGCTCGACAAATCCCAGGCGCCAGGTGTTTGTCAGCCTGTGATCGCAGGGGCGCTGCTGCTGCTGTCTGCCCAGGAGTCTGGGCAGACAGCACAGCCACTCAGAGCCCGCCCCCGAGCCTGTGATCACTCCTACGGAGTAATTCTGTAGGCTGAAAACCGCCACAGGCAGCTTCAGGAAAGGTGGTTGAGTGTTGATTGTGGACCTGACACAACACCCCCCTGCTGCCTGATCGCTCCATGAGAGCGAAAGTGCACCATTAACCCCTTCAATGCCGCGATCGCGGCATTTTAGGGGTTAATTCCCGTTTTGTACGGGCTCTGCTGCTGGTGGTCTGCCTGGAAGCCCAGACAGGCCAGCAACAGCAAAAACGATCCCCCACAAGCCCTTTGATGACTCCTGTAGGCATGGAAGCCTACAGCAGTCATCAGAGACTCCCCCCTGCAATGGCTGGTCTATAGACCAGCAATTGCGTCTCAGCTGCCAGAGGCAGCTTTAGGGACAGGGGTAGAGGGTTCTTTGGTCTCCACATGAGGGTGGAGACCAGCCCCAACACCCCCCTGCTGCCTGATCACTCCCTGAGAGCGACAGTGCAGCGTAAACCCCTTCAATTCCACAATTGTGTATGACACATTCATGGCATTGCATGGGTTAACATTTGTCCCCCACAAGCTTGTGGGGACTCAATATCGGTCAATGCTGTGCTCCAATGGAACATCAGCATTGAAAGCGTTAAAAAAATAAAACAAAAAACAGCACTGACCTGAAAGTCCAGGGTGCTTCCAGGTCAAATGCTGTGAGTTTAGTAAGTTGGCTGATGATGATCAGATCACTCCTGACCAACTGTTAGTTTAAAAAAAATATATATGATCTGTGCAATGGGAAATGTTTGCTTTTGAAAAACAAATTTTTCTATACGTACACAAGTCAGCTTCAGATAATAAAACAATATTTACCAACATCTACAAAAGGATCCCGACCGTTACACAAATGTGATGTTCCGTTAGTAGCGAATGCTTGGTTTATTGATTTTGTGATCATAACACTTACAGCTTTTTCTTCTGTAGACAGAACTCCTTCGACGGCCACTATCTGGTATTGCTTATGTTTCAAGCTCCCTGGAAATTTCCGAAGTGTTTTAAGAGCTGCACTATCCATATTGTGCTTCAAAAGCTTGCACATATTTTCATGAGGACAACCAGGATCAAATAGTAACAGGCAATAGCTCTTATTTTTTCTCTCTTCTATTCCAACTATGGTACGACTATGACCTGGGAAAAAAAGCGATGCAAAGTTAAAAACACAGTTTCTCTTAAAGTTTAAGTTATAAACTCATAAAGTTTAGTTATTGATTTCTGTTAAATTATGTATTTAACTTTTGCACATTTTTTGAAGATTCTAACAAGTAACTGGTAGTATTAACAGACATCATTTTAAACATCTTCCCACCCATATAATATATTCCAAACACTTCCTTCTTAGCACCCTCAAATCTGCATAAATAACATCATACAGAACTACAACTGAACTAAACAGGTAAATGTAAGGTTTGGAAAAAATGACAGATCTACTTTCATATCAGTCTGTCTGGCTTTTGAGGTGCATTTTACCCAAGACATGGAACAAAATAAAAATAGAAATCATTAAATAAGCACTTGGTTGAAACACAGGAACAAAAAAAAGTGTGTCATACCTTGATGCTGAAGATAAATGGCAGGCTTTGAGGTACAAACCACTCGATCACTATTTGGGGCATTAGAAGAATAGTAGTTCAGAACCCAGTCGAACAAAAGAGGATGTGTTCCGGATGGACTACTTGGCTTATGGAAGTCAATAATTCGACACCTATGGGATATTAGAGAAAAAAGCAAAACAATGTATATGGAACTGATGACTATAATAAGGCGAGGGACATAACTAATCTCGTGCAGGTTTTGCAAGAAAAAGTGTTATTTGGTAGATGTGGATTTTCTGCCTACCACTGCATAAAACACTTAGGGCTAAAAAAAAAAAAAGTCATATCACATTTCCCACTGTAAATGAGCACAACAATAATAATAAATTGTATCTATTGTGCTTGTCATCCTCATTAGAAGACCCCTACCTACAATCTTTAGAAAATGATTTTGTGCAGAAAACTATTTGTGTTATTAACTATTTTTAAATGTTCTTTCCCCCCCAAGACCCTGTATTTAACAAAAGAAACAGGCACAAAGTGTGCTTGCTAAAACCTGGTGCCCTTCCAAAATAGTGACAAGCCACCATGTTTAATGAAAGTAACATTGGTTCAAGAAAATAAGCTGAAATTACCTTAAAATGCAAATTATAGCACTGGTAGAGGTCAGACTATACTTTTCATGTTGGCACAAGAAATGTGGGACTGTCTTATTGGGAGTCACAAAAGCGGTAGTAGATACATACTCTATACTCCATACATGAAGGAACCAGCAAGGACAACCATGTATCTCTTCCTGGATCACAGGTTTGGCACATTAAGACTAAACAGTAGGTTGGAAATGGTATAAAGCTACCTAGCTACCTGAGTTTTATCCATAAGAAAATAATATTTACACAGGCATGACTGTAAAGGGGCCATAAACGTAAGCTGCTTAGGAAAACTATGTTAAAATGAAAGGTCCTTTTATATTTTCATTGTGTCGCCTTGCATTTGCCCCTTACCTCAGCCCTCAGCCAGGTAGGATATTGCGATTTACTTGAATAGGAGCAAGTAGCCAACCAGTGCTGCAAAGGAGACTGGGGGCTGCAACTTCTCCTTAAGAAACTAAAAACCACACAACTCATTATTTTAATTATGAATTCACTAAATTAATTGTATACAAATATTCAGAGCTCTCCTCTTCACTTGTTTCATTGAGGGTCCCACCTCATTTCTAGAGATTTGTATGAATTAACCAGTTAGGCAAATTTGTTAAAATGTAAAATCAGAATGTACAAGTATAGTTTTTACCTATATAAACCCAAACCGTTTCAGCTGGCTTATAAATGTTTGGTAACTCAGAGGCCGCCCAGTTTTTGATAAACAGTTTAGTTATCCGGACAGAATCAGAGTATCGAGAGAGTTTTGTTCAGATTTCATGTTTTCTAGGTTACTAATCAGGGGGTACCTGCTTCATTTTTTTCTTTTTATATTATCCAGCCATTGTATTTGCTGATGCTTTTATTCATTAGTTTTAATATAAATAATATAATGTGAGACATTATTGTAAATGTTAAATTGTTCTTAAGGCATACAAACAAAACCAAAGCAGTGGGGAATTGTAACAACCTACATTAACACTGAACGGGGACATTATGTTAAACATTAAATTGTTTACTGGCAATCAATCCAGTGTTTATATTAATTTATAACTTATGAAGGTAATGGCTTATCAGTTTACAGGACATTTGCAGGACAAAAAACAAAGTGTTTATCAATCACAAACACTCTGGAACTCATAGGGATTCTTACTGGCTCAGAGTCAGCTAAGTAGTTCTTGATTTCTTACTTTAGTCGAAGTGATGTCAGCACGCAGTAAATTTCACATGCACCAATCCAAGCTTTGGTGCCATGCAATTTGCCATTAAAATGTGAGGCACCATGAGGATCAAAGCCTTCCTTCCAGGAGTCTTCAATCATAAGTTGAATCCTTGGGATACAAGGTATTGACCTATAACCTGGTGAAAAGTTTGCTTTACGAAGACAGCATAATTAGGTCTAAAAAATTTAAAACATCAGCAACAAACACTTATACTATATCTGACTATTTTTGAGTGCTAATTAAATATACTTTTATTTCTCCCTGTAATTAGAGATTGCACCAGTTACATATTTTCATACCTTGTAAATGGGTTTTGTAAGAGTCAGTTGTCATCAGAGAAGAAAGGAGCATTTGGAAATTCCGAAAGCCGCAACCCCATCCCTTGTCTCCTAGAGAGTTGCTGAAATGGTCCAAATGTGAACAAAGCCAGACCCTGTTCACTTCAGGTGCTGAGCTGTGATAATACCTGTGTAGCACTTCTAAAACCCCTGAATAAATAAAAAAAAAAAAAAAAAAGAGAACAGAACAGAAATTAAATTTTCGGTGTATGGAATAAAGTACTGGTAATGAGCACACACATTTCATTTGGAAACATAACATATAAGGTATGTAAAGAATAAGGCTCTTTCAACCTCAAAATCTGTGATTCTGGGGACCATGTGTTAGTGTTCATGGTTTACAGCATATGACTCCTAAAAACATTGTGATTTTTTTGTTATTTATCTAACAAAAAAAATAAATAAAATAAGAACACTTAACATAAAGAAAACACCAACCTGAAGTCTTTGTTCTACCATCATCTATGCCCGTAGCTAAAGTTTCCATCATCTGCGTTTTGTGTAGGTGAAAATCCATGGGTTGCATTCTTCCTCTTGCAACAGCTTTTTCTAGATTTTGCAGCGATTGCTCTCTATATCCTCCAGAGTTGTCCATGCCAAATTGTCTCTGGAGGAATAAGGGATACTGTTAATAAATAATAATTTTAAAAAAGTATGAAGAGTAAAAAAGCAAGATAGTTTAAGAAGGGTAATGCAGAGAAAGGAGCTCCTGAAAACTCCCTAAGTGTGTATCATGAATGGTCAGTGAGCTTCTCTTGCAAGAAGGACTGAATAGGCCTCGCATAATGCTATGTAGGAGATTCCTAAAAATTAGCTTCACCGATTTAAACTATGCATTATGCAGGATCCCCTCAGCCTTTCTTGCAGAAGCTCACTGTGGTTGGCCCTTTAAAATGCATTACGAGTGATACGAGTAAGAACGTTCGCATCTGCATATTCACAGTTTAGTGAATACTTTCAATAGTGTTATGAATAGCAGGTAGCAACGACCTACAATTGTTTTCTCTGTGAAGAATATTCCAATAGATTGTATTTGTTTTCAGATGTCGCAATAAAAGAAAAAAAAAAAAATAAGCCACTAAAAAATATCTAGGAACACACAGATCAACTTTGAAAACTATGATGTTTTCTGCAGCCTTGAGATTACATATCCTGGCATTCTCTATGCACAAAGCAGTAATGGAGGTTACTGTGACCAAGGCTGATGAGGGCATGCACATCTTCTCATAAATAAAAAAAAAAAAAAAAATTCAAGCGAACGCACCAAATTGTCTCATGGATTTTAATTTCAAACAATAATCGGATCATTCTCAGTGTGTCTGGGATAGGGAACAACAATTATTTATTAATAATAAATGCATTGGAAAACCTGACTGCATCCTGAGCTCCAAGCATGAGCCTTTACCTCCCTTTGGTATTCTATAATTGCTATTCTTTCTTGTGCAAAAAGCATCAAATGCTAGAAGTGCACAACTGGGTGTAAATGTATCACTACTGCACTCTTGACCACTTTTTTTTTCTTGACTATTTTTGCCAATGCATTCCACACACATGAAAGACTGAATGTGATCATTTCCAAGTTGAGAATGAAAAATGAAAAGAAGTACAAGGAAAGTCACATTGAAAAATACTTTTTTTTAATACTTAAATACTGTGCTGAATAGTGTAGTTTAACAGTGAACAAAACGGTTGATTTTCAAATACTTCCTATACCTGCAGACCTGAAGGTTGCCATTAGAGGTCTTCATGTGGTATTTTAGATGACTTTCCCAACTCAAAAACAAACAATTATGGCAATGCTTATGAAGTCTTGCTTACCTTGAAACAGTGTCCTCTATAGAGTTTCATTAGTAAGAGTGTCTGGACCGAGCCAGTCTATTGCCTACCACAAGGCTATATGATAAGCATGATGTAAAAACTAGAGTTGTGCAAAAATCCAACAAGCAATATTTGTGTTATTATATTGTTACTAATTTGAAGGAACAAAAATGGAGAGAGGAAATAAAGCGTTGTCCGAGGATACGGGAAGTCAGTCAAATAGCTTTATGGTAGTGACAAAAATAAAAGGGTTAAGTGACTGGAAATGTGGTGCAGCCCGAAATTTCATAGCTAAACATGGAGAAGATCTCCACTTGGGTCAAAGGATAAGTGTGCTTCATCATAAATAGCTTAATGTATTTTGTTGACATTGTTGATAACCACAGAGTTCTCACATTGGGTGTTGGCTGACTGCCTTGTCTTTCAGCTTGTACAGTACATTTTAAGGTCAACGTTACGGTCCGTAAAAAATAGTTGGCTGTGTGATACATAGTGCTACATTTTTAATAATGACAGAATAATGATGCTGGCCAAATCCATGCTGCTGTTGATAACTGTGTTAATGTGCAGGCAACAGACTTTGCCCTGATGTGCTAGTGTGATTTCCTGTTATCAGAGGAGAGAGTAGTTCTCTGTTGGATATTCCAGAAGCTGATAATGTTGCATGAAGCAGGATGCTGGTGTCTCTTCTCCACCTAGTGGTAGTAAAGAGGTAACACACCCAGGGCACACCATAATATAAATACCTCCAACCTTTAGAAGTCAAATTGTATTATTCTCAACATTTTACAAGAAAAAAAACTTCAGTAGTCCATATACCCAGGGCTGGTGCAAGGAGTTTTGACACCTTAGGCAGAACCTCATTTTGCGGTCCCCTTGGTACCGCCCATTGCATCCTGCCCCCTTTGTGCGATGCCCTTGGAGGCAGAGTCATGCGAGCTCATCATACATATGACCACACAGACCACCACATTGACAGCACCCTTTGTCCTTTCTTTCACTGTGCTACACCACGCCATACAGTTGAGGTATAGATCAAATAAAGACCACATACAAACCTACCATTGCAGGTATAGATCAAATGAAAATCACAAGCAAACCCACCACTGGTATTGATTAAATAAATAATGCATGGAAACCCTAAACCACAGGCATTGATTAAGGGTAGCACAGCCCAGAGGCCAGGCCTGACACTCAGACTGCACACATCGGATATGGCCAGAACCCAGATTGCACCCACACTGGTCTCATCTCAGAGGTCTACTCTCAGTCAGGCCGTCTCAGTGTAGCTCAGGAGCACTCTTAATTTATTGTAAACCCTTTAGACCCTAAACAGTGACAGTAATGGACAGACTGTCAGATTACACATATACACTAGTTTTACTAATGGCTACCCATAAACACATTACACCCTTTTATCTCTCCCCTTTCTCTTTGATTCTGTCCTATTTCTCATTATCTCTCTTTTTCTCCCTACCCCTCCTCTTGTATCTCTCCCCATTTTCTTTAACCTCCTTTTTCATTATCTCTTCTGTTTTTCTGTAGCTCATCTCTGCTATTTCAAGTTGTCTCTCTTTTCTTTTAATCTAAACTCTCCTCTCTTTATCTCTCAATTTTCTCCCTGTCTCTCCCCTTTTCTCATTATCGCATATTTTCTCACCATCTCTATCCCTTCTCCTAATTTCTCATATCTCCCTCCTTTGTAACCATCTCTCCTCCTTTTCAACATCTCTCCCATTTTTGAATATTGTTCCCCCCTTTCCCTATACACCTATGCTGTATATAATCATTATGCCACATACACGTGGAAACTTTGTTCTACATATTACTCAATCCTAATAGAAAATTTAAGGATGGACAGGATACTTTTGTAAGGAAATGTAAACATCCTTATTATTTAATTTTAAAGTGCTGTGTAGAAATATCCAAATAGAGAAAGCTTAGTTGTGCAATAACCTGCAGCTTCTTGAATTCTTCCATCTCTTTAGCTCTTCGATGTTGGTCTTCCTCATCCTGGAGTTGCCTTGCCAATTGTAAATCACTAGATACTTTTGCTGCAGCCCCTGAAAAAAAAAAAAAAAAAAAGATATATATATTATATGCACAAATACACACACAGTGTTGAATTAGTTTAGCAGACTCTGACTCTTTCATTACCAGACACGACTCCCACATCAGACTGAGGGCGTTATGTCTGATGCACTGTTTTGCTTGTGAACAGGTGTGCTGCTGTGCCTGAAATCAACATTTTTTACAAACATCTAATGTGTATGCAATGTGCTTGTGATCAGGTGTGTAACTACATGCTTTTACTTACATAAAATGTGTATGTAATGTGCTTGCGATGGAGTGTGGTGCTGTGCTTGTGTTTAGGATGTGGGCATTTTTTTTTTTTTTATTTGACATAAAATGTGCATTTAATGTCTGTATGTTCATGTTATTGCTGTGCTTGTGATCAGGTGTGCACAAATATATTTTTATTACTTTCTTAAAATATGTGTTTATGTAATGCATTTGGGATAAGGTGTGCTGCTGTGTGTGTGTTTTAATGCATACATGTCAAAGGTGAAGTTGGTTCCATAGCTCCTTCTGGGTAACTGTTTTCAGCTTGCTATAAGATCAGCTTGCTATGATCTAATTCATGGGGGGGGGGATTTGAGGAATGGCAGGACTGTTCAACTAGGCAACTTCTGTATTTCAACAAACTGTTAAATGCAGTTTTTAAGTGACACGGATCATTAAGAGGAAAAGTAAAATAAACAGGTTTGTCTTACTTCTCTCTACACGATGCAGCACCTATATAGGGATATTTTAAGAGGCTCCTCTATGTGGAACAGCATCTTTAAGCAACATATTCTGTCAACTATCAATATTAAAACAAGTTAAACAGCATGTTTCTATTTATTTATTTATTTTTACTCAAAATTATAACCATGACTATAAGATGAAATTTTGGTATCTGAATGTACCCTAGTTATTTGTTGTAAGTGAATTGGCAAACGTGAAATACGTGAAATAATATTATGATAAACATCAATTCTACCTTCATGAATGCCATCCTCTTCCAAATGAAGGTTTACATGTTCTTCAAGGATAACAGAGCTAGCGCAAACCAGGGAACACATTGGACATTCATATCGTTGGCAATCATCTATAAGATACAGAAACATAACACAACAAAGATGTGCATTGAAACATGTTAGAGCAGGTCGCCTAGTGAAGGGGCACTCCAGCTATCAAATGCACTTTAATATGCAGTCTTCATTTGAGAGTCTTGTAAGAATTTTAGGATTGTTAAATTATAGTACATTTTTTAAAATTTAAATATTCACTTGGCATCTTTGAAATATTTAGTTTTTGAATCCTGTTTTTTTAGCTTATTATATGGCAAGTTTAATATTGCCAACAGTAAACAACTAGTATTGCAATTCTAACAATTCAATAATAGGAATGCACATATAAAGTGAAATTACAATATGCTATGTTCAAAATAACAAAGTACTTATGTAAAAAAAAACCCACCAAAAAAACCAAACAACAACACATTTTTAACTCATCAACAGAAGATTTTTAGCCAATCCAGGTAACACACCTTTAGTAGGTGTATCTAGGAGATCAGCATGTTCTGTCCTTACGTGGAATTCAAGCTCATCAACTGTAGTTTTCACTTCAAAGCAGAATGGACACGCTGGTGGAACATCCATGTCACATTTGGCAAGAGCAGCTGAAGCAACTAAATCACCTTCAACGCTGTTTACCTCACTCATTTCTGTCTCTGAATCAGAACCAGCTATGCATACGACCGGTGATGAACACACTGTTTTAGCATTAGCAACTGAAGTAGAGGGCTTTGATGAGTTAGTACAGGGAGCTTCACAGAAAAGTGTCTCTGATTGGACATGTCCTGCTCCTGAGCTGTCTTGAAGGCTGTTTCCTCTTGATTTGGTGTAGTTAGGCAACCTTTTATCACCTACAGGATCAGTTGTATGGATCCTTGATGGACTGTCCATGGCCGATGGACTGTCCATGGCCGATGGACTGTCCATGGCCGATGGACTGTCCATGGCCGATGGACTGTCCATGGCCGATGGACTGTCCATGGCCGATGGACTGTCCATGGCATCAGCAACATGACTGACAACTTCACACTGGTTTTCAAGATCAATCCAAGCTTCTAGCATGTCATTGTGGGCAGCGTGAATATGGAAGCTGAGTTCATCATAAGTGAGCCTTGCGACTGTGCAAAGAGGGCAGCTGAATTCCTGGTCCATATGGGTTAGCGCCATATGGCTCTTCATGTCATCCTCTGAGGAGACTTCCTGAGTACAGATGTCACAAATCAGCATGCTGCTGATCTAACAAGAAGAGCATGGACAAAAAATAAGCTTATGCTAAAACCAGCTCTCAATATTTCAAGGATACCTCCAAAAATCAAATGCGCACACAGTCCAACAGTTCCCTGAGGAAGGAATACAGATCAAAACATTAGTTACTCAATTATTAATTTCAAACACAATATTATAAAATTATTTTACTTTTGAATGTAGCAGTTTGAGAAGACAGTATGAACAACAAATATTTAAAATATTGGAGATTATGTATTGAAAATACTTTGGGTGTAACTTTCAAAGTGGTAACCATAGCAACCATTCAAAAGAAGATATGAAACGTTCCTGATATTTAACACAAGTATTGATTTTCATTCATAAACGTCATTTTATTCATAAATCACATACAAGTATACAAAAGGTAACTTTGCTAGGGTAAAACGGTGTGACTGATCAGTCCTAAAGATAAATTAACTGTACAAACGAACACAGTAATTTCGCTACGAGACAGAAAAAAAACCGGTCCCTCGAATTATGAATGAAAACCCACCTAAAACAGATAAGATATTTCGCCGACACCCTCGCTTTGCTTCCCTGTCACCGTCTTGGTCAGACTTGTTTCGTTTCTCGTTAAACTGGTAATCACAGTGTGAAGACGATAGACCTTACATGCCCGCCCACTGGTGATGTCATTTACCATTGCCCGGGAACACCGTCGCGTAGAATAAGAGTCACCGGTTTTTTTTTTAGTACATGTTGTGAGTAAAGCGTCGGGCACTTAGCTATAGAAATGAGGTATATGAAAGAGACGCCGTGGGCCTTATCTCTTAATATTAGACGTATACAGAACAGAGTTCACGCTGCCAAAATTATTTTTTTTCTTTTCGCGGCAAAAGAAAATGCAAATTATTACTTTTTTTTTTAAACCTCGATTGGCGTGCATCTCTGTGAGATGTAGCCAGGCAGGGGACATTTGTACTCATATGCTTTATGGCTCTAGTGTGAAACTGCATCATGTGATGCTAATAAAAGGAGGATAACAGCAAAAAAACATATTTCATTTATGTCATATTATTTAATTCATATATGTAAGCATTATGACATGAATCTACAACATGCTTTGAGTAAAAAATTACTTTGGCATGCAGAGCATGGACTATATAGTCACAACGATGGCGAGTAAGATATATTAGGATGGCTATATTTCTTTGAAGGGCACATTTTGCATTTGTAAATATGTTCCTCTAAGCCAATTTTAAATATGTTGGGGTTAACTTGCTTCTTCTGATGAGTCAAGTTGATATTGTTGTTGGAGCACCTTTTCAACTCACTTTACTGCCGTTTTTGTGAATAAAAGATTAAATGTGCTTTTGTCAATTTGTTTTTTCTGTGGCCATGAACTAAAATTGGTGTAATTGTTGCAAAAGTCTTGTAATTATAGTTCCAGTGATGGCCACAGATGAGAGACGAGCACAATGATAATACTCATCAGTAAAGATTAGGATGAGAGCGTGATCAAGGAATGTGGTGCATGTGGTACTCTGATGTGTGCACTTACATAGTTATATAGGCTGAAAAAAGACATCCGTCCATCAAGTTCAGCCTTTCCTATATCTGTTAATTTGTTGCTGTTGATCCAAAAGAAGGCAAAAAAAGCCATTTTGGCTCTTTCCAATTTTGCACTAACCAGGGAAAAAAATTCCTTATTGACCCCAAAATGGCAGTCAGATTTCTCCTTGGATCAATAAGCTGTTTCCCCATAATAAAAGATTATATCCCTGAATATTATGTTTTCCCAAGTATCCACCCGGTTGCTGTTTAAACCTCTGTACAGACTCAGATAAAACTACCTCTGCAGGCAGAGAATTCCACATCCTTATTGTCCTTACTGTAAAAAACCCTTTCCTCTGCTTTAGTCTAAATCTCCTTTCTTCCAGTCTAAACGCGTGACCACGTGTCCTATGCATAGTCCTGTTTATGAACAGATTTCCACACAATGGTTTGTATTGGCCCCGAATATATTTATATAATGTTATCATATCCCCTCTGAGGCGACATTTTTCTAAACTAAACAGATTTAAATTAGTTAACCTTTCTTCATAACTATAGTGCTCCATTCCTTTTATTAATTTTGTAGCCCGCCTCTGCACCCTTTCTAGTGCTATGATATCCTTCTTTAGAATAGGTGCCCAAAATTGCACAGCATGTTCGAGGTATGGCCTTACCATTGATTTATACAGAGGCAAAATTATATTTTTATCTCGCAAATTAATGCCCCTTTTTATACACGACAATACCTTACTTAAATGTGATCAATGTGACTGGGAGTGGTGTTTGTGACTTAACATGATTTATGTGGCTGAAAATGGTGGTTGAGGTTGACAGTGGACCATGTGGTAGAGTGTGATCTATGTGACTTTGTATTTGAATGTAGAGTGGTATGACCAGTTTGGTTAACAGCGTTGTGTGGCATATGTCAGTGGCTTAAATTGATCAGTGGCTGAGATTTGTAGTGTGTATGGTTGCAAATCCAATGAGCAGCAGTTGTGTGGACGAAAATGTGTTTTTAATGTCAGAGGAGAATGGGCAGAGTGGTTCGAGATGACAGGAAGGCAACAGTAACTCAAATAACCACTTTTTACAACCAAGGTATGCAGAATACCACCTCTGAATGGACAACACGTCAAACCTTGAAGCAGATGGGCTTCAGCAGCAGAAGACCACACCAGGTGCCACTCCTGTCAGCTAAGAACAGGAAACTGAGGCTACATTTTGCACAGGCTCACCAAAATTGGACAATAGAAGACTGGAAGAACTTTGGTCTGATGAGTCTCGATTCCAGCTGCGACATTCAGATGACAGGGTCAGACTTTTGCGTAAACAACATGAAAGCATGGGTCCATTCTGCCTTGTATCAACAGTTCAGGCTGGTGGTGGTGTAATGGTGTGGGGGCCATTTTCTTGGCACACTTTGGGCCCCTAAGTACCTTTTGAGCATCCTTTAAATGCGACAGCCTACTTGAGTATTGCTGCTGACCATGCCCATCCCTTTATGACCACAGTGTACCCATCTTCTGATGGCTACTTCCAGCAGGATAATGCACCATGTCACAAAGCTCACATCATCTCAAACTGGTTTCTTGAACATGACAATGAGTTCACTGTACTCCAATGGCCTCCACAGTCACCAGATCTCAATCCAATAGAGCACCTTTGGGATGTGGTGGAACGGGAGATTTGCATCATGAATGTGCAGCTGACAAATCTCCAGCAAAGGCTGTGCCCTTCCAAGTGGGCTGTGTGCCTTTCGTGCCCTTCCAAGTGGGCTCTCTGTCTTTCGTGCCCTTCCAAGTGGGATCTCTGCCTTTCGTGCCCTTCCAAGTGGGCTCCCTGCATTTCGTGCCTTTCCCAGTGGGCTCCCTGCCAAAAGACTTATTACAGGTATTTATTTATCCTGCCATACGTCTGGCTTCTTGCATACAGGCTGTTTTACCTTTATTTGCTTGTCCTGTCATATACATACAATACATTGCATTACCTAGATTTCTGCTTGTGGTGTCTTTGTTTGTATAATCATGCATCGTGGGTTACAGACCGAACCCTGAGTATCCCCTGCACATGGGTTCCTACCCGACCTGATTACCCGAGTCCTGCCAGCAGGGCTTCCAAGCTGCGTGCCCTGCCAGAGGGCTCCTTGCCGTGTCTCCAGTGCCTTGCCGTGTGTCGGTTCCCTGTCAAAAGACTTACAGCCTGTACTTGCCTGTCGTCCAGCTTCTCCAATACAGACCATATCGTACTATTCAGCCTGTGGTGTGTTTCAATTCACCTGTTTGTATCATCCTTCTAGTTATAATGCATTGTGGGGTACAAACTGAGCCTCTGGTATCCCCTGCGACTGGGCTCCTACCTGACCTGCTCACCCGAGTCCTGACATTTCCTTTGAGCTAAGTCTAGGGAAAGTGAGGGATCTAAGTACTGTATTGACCGCTCTCCTTTTCCCAGATGAACTTTTTTGATGACGAAAGTGGGCTTGATGATAAACGTCTCAGGACGATCCAGAAGCCCTGTTAGAACAGCCCTTTGCCCTAAAGGGTTTCCTGTGTCCTGGTAAAGCCTTGTTAAGCTCAGAGAAAGATCTCCTAGCCTTATTATATGCCTTTCACCTCTTGTATAAAGGACGGAACAAAAAGAGTCCTCTAGGTGAGGAAACTCATGAGATTTGGGAGCTAAATCAGACATCCTTACAGCGTGAAGCCATCGGGTTTTGGAATGTTAGATATATAATTAAATGATTGACCTATTATCAGCACTTCTCTGCTGGAAGCTTTAAAAAGTACCATCTTTGAGTTGATGCAGTGGGTCGATGAGAAGAACCCTCTCTCCCTCTGCCTTATCCAACATAGGTAACAAGGGTCCAACAGCATTAGTAATCTTAAACTGAATATTGTGAAGTGTCTGATCCATGGTATCCGCAGATACATTGCTCCCAGTATTAGAAAGCAGTGCAGGATCCACTTCTGGAACCATCAATGCTTGAATATCTGGATTTCCAATATGGTTCCTGAGGAGGAGATCATCCTCTTTAACTAATGGGGATCGAAAGGCCAATTTTGCGAAGTCCCTGACTTCTGACTCCTGCTCCATAGCGCATCTAGAATGGAACAATTTTGAAGGTCTGAATATGAATTAATCTATAGTAATTATATATAATAATGGTAAAGGGCATCCTTGTCTGGTTCCATTATTTAATTTAAATTCATCTGTGCGTATGTTTAGCCCAACTGTTCTCGCCGTCGGATTACTATATAGCATTTAAATAAAACCTGTTAAAACCAAACGCCTCCAGTGTTGCAAACATAAATTGCCAGTTTACTCAGTCGAAAGCTTTTTCAGCGTCTAATGTCAAAGTAATTAACATTTTTCTCTCCTTGAAAAATAAACTCTCCTTGCCAAGTCTAATACATCAATTATCCTTCTTAAATTATTTACCGTACTTCGATCGGAAACAAAGCCGATTTGGTCAGCATCTACAATATCTTTAATAATCTATTGCAATCTAACTGCTAAATAGCTAAATAGTTTGCAACCATGGAGGGATCATTATTTTGTTTTGGGATCGGTATAATGTTGGCTCTTAGAAATTCTGTTGGGCCCCCCTTTTTTTTTTCTACCAAACTGGAGCTAAAAATCTTCAGGAAATCTCTGGAGATCATCTGTTGATCATCTCCAGGTTTCCAGTGAGTCTCTTGAATGGCACAGATTTAAATTTTTTCCTCTTTTAAAAAGTTATAAACCAACCGAGCGTTTATCGTAGCTATCTTAAAAATACTTTAATAAACGAATATATCCTCCCGCAGAAACGCCGAAAAAGAAAAAATAAATACCTATCCCTAAACTCCTGGGTGGGGAGAAATCTTCCCATCTCCAGGAAGGTTGATAGAGTTCAGCAATAAACTTTCAACCTCTTTTGAGTCCCCACTATTGCAGGCTCTGTGCTAGTATCCCGGGAGCGCCTTTACTATTTATCTCAATTATTTCAGTCAATCGTATCACGGTGCGGAAAGGGAGAAACAAATAAATAAATACAAATAATGAAATGAATATATAAGTATATATATATATATATATATATATATATATATATATATAATAAAAATGTTATCCTCTTGTGATTATTAATTATTTATATCCGCTTAGTTTTCCTTCTCTTTATCCATATACACAATATCTCGGTATTAATGAACACTACCTCTGTTAGCTCTCATTCTTATCAAGTTTCCTAATTGTATTCAGTTAAACTCTAAGCTTTTATTTTAACCAACCTCATGTATATCAAGCACTGTGATGCCATCTGGTTTGCCCTATCTTAATCCCTATTTCTTCCTTTCAATCTGCTCCCTACTTTTTCAATCCTCACACAGAAAGAAAGGACAATGTTAAATATTAACGTCATAACCCCATGTGAGTCCATTATAACATTATAAAAGAGAGCAGGAAAAAAACCAAAACATTCCAAGGTTGGCTTAATATATATATATATATATACCCAGATACATAATATTTAAATATTATTCTCATAACCCCCTAGTAAAATATATATATTATTTAAATCCACTTAATTTACCTTCTCCTAACCCATATAGACCATAACTCAGTATTAGTAAACTGTGCCAGTTTCCATAATTATTTCCATAATTCCATAATTATATTTCATAAAACTCTAAAATGTTATTCTTTTGTGTTATCTACCCTTAAAATTCTGGGCATTGTTATGCCATCCAAATTATCCTGATTTAATCTCTGTATTTCTCATTTCAGACTATTCCCTTCTCCTTCGGGTAAGGAGGGCGATTTATAGCTTCTTATTAATCAACCAAAATTAGTTATCCTTTGTGACACAAATTTAAACAAACAATTATAATACAGTGAGTTGACCATTCCAAGGTTGGTTTAATATAAATAATATTTAAATATTAACATCATGACCCCATAAGAGATCCAGGAAAAAGAGAAAAAAAAAAATTCTCTAGTGATTATTTAAATTCACTCAATTTACCATCTCCTCCTAGCCCATATACACAATATCTCAATGCTAATATACCGTGACTCTATTAATTCACATTCTTATCCAATTTCCATAATTTCCATTAATTTTTCCCTTTATTTTAACCATCCTTATGTGTTTTAGGTCTTTGATGCAATCAAAATTGCCCTGTTTTAGTTTCCGTGTTCCTTATTAGAATCTATTTCCCTCCCCTTCAATCTTCAGACAACTAAGTAATTAATTACCCTTTATACCCCTTTATGCAAACATTTAAAATACATTGAGTCGACCTATCCAAGGTCAACTTCTTTTGTGTACCCAAATAAATAGTGTATAAATAGTAATGTCATGACCCCATGAGGATAAAAAAAGAAAACCTTATACAATTCCTTTACTTCTTAGGCTAGGTTTCCACATGGGTTTTTTCCTGTGTTATTTTCTTGATGAAAAACGCCGGAAAAACTGCCACTGCATTTTCCTGCGTTTTGGCGTTTTTTTTCTGGCGTTTTTTCTGGCGTTTTAGCTGTGGAAATTGCTTTTTTAAGCATAGGCGGTTTTTCTAGCCTTTACAAGTTAGAATTTTCACCCAGCTAAAAGGGATTAGGATAAATGGCAAGTATCTGCCCTCTCCTGATGTCATTTCCTTGGTAGAGTTCTACTTAAACACGCCCCGGCGGACCCTTTTTTCTCTTTTCTGTGGTTTGTAAGGCATGCTTTATTCCGAATGTCTGCTCCTCTAGGAAGATTGGCCCCAAAAGATGGTGCAAATTTGCTTTTGGCACGCAGGATCCAGTTGATGCGTTGCGTATGTTTGTAATGGCATGTTTGTTCCAAATGGTGTAAAATTCAATATGAACTTTGTTTTGTGTGAAACTGTTTGTTTCCAGCCTATTTCTTGTACGACACACAGATACTGGGTCCATCCTCTGCATTGGCGTATTGGCTCAGCAAGGCACTTATTCACTTTGGTACCGGACTTTGAGACTGTATATCCAGCTTTTACTGTATTTGCACGATTATAAGACAAGGTTTTTTCCAGAGCAAATGCTCTGAAAAATACCCCTCGTCTTATAATCAGACCTCAAATAGGTCTGACTATGAGACTAAGATCCAGATCCCCTGCAGCGATGCAGGGGACCTGGATCCTCCTGTGTTATTCCCCCCCCCCAACTTACCGGTGCATCTGAGTCCCCGGTGCTTTGTCTGGGCAGCGTGTAGAGCTCTACCCGATTCGCGTAGACAGTTGAATAAATACTGGACAGTTGTATGTTTTTCAATGTTTGCACAAAGAAACGAATGCCCATAATGAACAATATTCCACAATAAATTGTTAAGCAACAATACCAAAAGCCATTGTTGTGGTCATTAGTAAAACTAACATAAACCACAAACAGAACATTAAGTGTGTTATATTCACACACAACATAACTTTACATAAATAACATTAAGACAACATACACATAAGAAATCAATGTGGGGGGGAACAGAGGGAAGCAGTAAAATCTGAGTACACTTCAGTGTGAGGCTGGTGAGAAGCAATGGGAGGGTTTGGATGATAATGCTGGGGTTGGTTATGCATATGTGAATATGCGCCATAAAACGTAGACAGATCTCTGCTCCCATATTGTGTGGGCTGAGGACCATAAGAAGTAGGGGGCCTACTAGTTTGATAAAGACTGGTCTCAAACAGCTGCCACTCTGTTTGAGTTCTGGTCTCAAACATTTGGGGAACAGGAGCCCTACTGGTGGGTGCATTTGATGGAGTACAGCGTTCAACGATATGCCCTATTAATGTGTGTACTGGAGGTGTCTGGAATGGTGGCTCAAAACAATCTACGCACACCAGCATAAATGTCATATGATTGCCTGTGAACCAGCGAAATAATTTCTTGGTTTATTTCCTGCTCCATTCTCAACCTGCGGCGGATTGATGGCCTTGAGTATGGCCTCCTGGCTGAGGCCGACATGCCTCTACCCTGAGTGGGAGTTGACCTCATGGCTTGTAGGCCACTTGGCCCTGGGACCTTCCACCATGTTGCTAGATAGTTGGGGAGCCGAAGCTACCTGACCATAAACAAAACCTGGTTCTTCATCCCCACTGAACAATGCATCATCAGTGGTTGTCTGTGTAGCTTGTTCTTCTGGGGTGTGCTGTGTGGGTTCCAACCCCTCTTCATCTGACGGTAAGTCAAGGTTACTCTCTGTTCTACAAATGAAAGGAAAAACAACAATTAGCGTCAACATATTAGTTTTTGCTGTCTGAAACATTTTTATTCATCAAACGTTTCCATTAAAAAGATCTGGTTAGCATGGATTCCAAATTAAAGTGTTGGAGAAACATACTTTCTCAGTTGTCTTCCTGGTGCTGGAAACAGTAACTGGTCAAAGTATTTATACTTCTTGCTAGAAGTAGCAGTGCTCCCACTTGCCCCCTTTTTCAAATGTTCCTTGCTGAACCTGTCTCGCAGTGACCTCCAGTGTTTCGTAACATATAAACGTAAAATATTAAAACAATACATGAGTTGTTTCCCCAAACACATATTTGGCCCTGATTTATAAAACTGTGTGAGAGGAAATGTTGAGGGATTTTCCCACATCAACCAATGGCAGCTCAGCTTTCACTTTACTTGAGCTCGTTAGCTGAGCTGTGATTGGTTTCTGTGGGAAAATCCCTCCACCTTTTCTCTCACACAGTTTTCTAAATCATGCCTATATTCAGTAAGAAGATTCCTGATTGCATTTAATACTCCCCTATGGGGACTAAACTATATGTAAAACACTTTGGGGGAGATTTATGAATACCTCTGTGTAGGACATATTGAACAGTTGCCCATAGCAACCAAGAAGATCACTTATTTAATTTATAAAGAGGCCTGGGAAAGAAGAAATAGGTAAATTGATTGGTTGCTATGGTCAACCGGGCAACATTTCCTCTGCACAGGTTTATATAAATCTAACAAAAAAACCATGAGAAAACACAGCGTAAATTACCTATTGTCCACTGCTCCCGGGCATTCTTGCTATCCCAATTGAGAAACAGGGACCTGAAGATCTCCGTCCAGGCCTCCTCCTTCGCCATGCGGTCCTTATTTGCCTCCAGAGACTGGTCCCATAATAAAGGACGTGCTTCTACCTATCATTTTGAAGGCAGGGAATTGATGAGTAAAACCACAGTCAAATAATAATGTGAACGGAAAAACACCTTGACAACAACGTTAGGTTGTGACACATTCTTAAAGATAAATCGACATTTGCTGATGCTACGCAAAGGAAAACAAACCCCATTATTCAGATGTAGGGTAACAGTCTATATCAATTGTGGTTTGAAATCAGTGATTTGGCTTTTGGGTTACATTATGTGCAACATATTTTGATAAGTATCGCAGGGGGGTTTAATAATTTGAGGCACGTAACATAAAACACAGACAAAACAAGTGTACAGAATTGTACTCTCCTCTGGGGCTTTGCTTGGCCAAATCTCCTGGGTGTGACAACAAATGTGCTAATGTTAACCAAATTATACCCTAGAAAGACAATAATGAAGGTGCCACTTTGATTTGGATGCCCCCCCCTACAAATAAATATAAAACATATATACACAGCAAGGGATACTCACTAGTTGAATAAGCTTGGACACATCAAAGACAATTATGGGTGCCATGCTGCTAATAAATTACACAGAGACAGCACACACTGTACAAGCAGATAAAAGTTTTACCACAGCTCTTCCTCTTCCTGGGTCCTGCACCTTTTTTGTAACTGGAAAAAAAAGGCGTTTTCATGGCGTTTTTCTCTCCCATAGAGTTCTATTGGAGAAAAACGCCAAGATTTCCTTGCAAAAAACACCAGTGTCAACATGTTGCGATTTTGAAAAACTGCCACAGAGCCCATAAAAACAGTAAAACGCCAAAGAGGACTGAAAAAACTCCAAACAGAAAAACGCCAAGTGGATATGGCATCATGCGATTTCCTATTGAAGAACAGCCAACATCTGGCCGCAGCGTTTTTTTCACTAATGAAACTCCGTGTGGCTGAATTGGCGTTATTATGGGCGTTTTTGGAAAAAAATACCCAAGTGGAAACCTAGCCTAAAGCAATATTTTTCTGCTGCAACCGGGAGCAAAGATTCTGAGGGGTCTGAAACCCTTCTCTTTTTCCCTCATATGTAAGATTGATTTTGGTGGGGAAGCCCCATGAATATTTAATTCCCCTTTTCTTGAGGATTGTTGTATATTCAAAAAAGGCCTTGCGAGCTTTGCGTGTGTGGATTGAAAGGTCAGGGAAAACCTTAATGTCTTTATACTCAGAGTCCTTTAGGGATTTTCCCCTCAATTTGCAGTATCTGGGTCTTAAGGCTAGACAAATGAAAACAAATCATAATGTCTCTTGGTACATTTGGGGATATTTACTAGACTTGTGCATTCGTCTTCGGGCGAACACGAAAACGAACAAGAAGAGTGTGTTTTCGTGTTCGTTTCGAAGACACGCCGAAGAGAAGACATTGGCGGTAAAACGTAGGCGAAGACGAAGACACACACCACAAAGATCTTCGTGATCGTCTTCGTCTACCAATCTCCCCTCCTTCTCCTTCTAACATCGCGGCAGGTCACGGAAGTGGAAATCTGCAGGTTCGCCGTCACTGGTTACAGGGCAGTGCGAATGAGCCTATTGGTCGCCTACAGGGCCAATAGGCTGTGCTCACTCGCACGGCCTTTGTAACCCCTGACAGCGAACCTATGGATTTCTGCTCCCTTTAACCCCTTCGATGCTGTGTTAGATAACGGGAGCGGAAATCCATAGGTTAAAGGGCCGTGCAAGCGACCAATAGGCCCACTCGCACGGCCCTTTAACCCCTTAAGGTGCAACAAGTGCACCAGGAGCCTAAAAGTCTGTACGAGCGACCAACAGAGTCGCTCGTACAGAGACTTTAAAAAGTTAACCCCTAATGAAGCAACTTGTCCGGCAGATCCCACTGGTCTCCCTGTTCTATCTTTTATTAACTGATAGAACAGGGAGACCAGTGGGATCTGCCGGGTAAGTTACAGCATTGGGGTTTGTACGAGCGACTCTGTTCTCCCTGTTCTATCAGTTAAATGTCCGTACGAACGACCAATAAAGTTGCTTGTACGGACATTTAGCTGATAGAACAGGGAGAACAGTGGGACCTGCCGGGTAAGTTACAGCACCAGGAGCCTAAAAGTCTGTACGAGCGACCAACAGAGTCGCTCGTACAGACTTTTAAAACCCTAATGCAGCAACTTACCCGGCAGATCCCACTGGTCTCCCTGTTCTATCAGTTAATAAATGATAGAACAGGGAGACCAATGGTATCTGCCGGACAAGTTACGGTACCAGGAGTTTAACAGTCTGTACGAGCGACCCTATTGGTCGCCAGCAGGCGGCTCGTCTGCCATCAACCATTGGCAGACGAGCCCCCTGCTGGCGACCAATAGAGTTGCTCATACGGACATTTAAACTCCTGGCGCCAGAGCTGCTGCGGTACGCGTTAACCCCGTATTAACCCCTTAACCGGAAAAAACGAACACGAAGAATGTCCACGAATATTCGCCTGAAGAGAAGACAGGAACAGGCGAATATTCTCGGAATACGAAGATTTTTTTTCCCCGAAGATGAACACGAAGAGCCCCCTGGTGCCCAAGTCTAATATTTACATGCTTCAAAATTCTGTATGAGCGGTCAATGGAATTTACAAATTTCTCAGGGCGTAACCCCATAAAATTTAAGAAAATTTGTTAATTATAGTTCCAAGTCTGAGTGAGATACATGCTCTGGTATTCCACTAAATTTGGAGGTTATTATGGCGTGAACGATCTTCAATCATTATCCGTTTTGTCTCAAGGGTAACCATTTTACCTTCCAGTACTTTGATGGAATTGCTTTGAGCTTTACACTGAAAAAGCAAATTTTCCGCTTGTACTTCCATATTTTTCACTCTTTCAGCTAAATTAAATATGTCTTTTTTATTTCTCTTGTGTTCGCCTGCATCTCATTTAAACAGTCCTTGAGAAATCTTGGACAGAGTTCTAGAGGCTCAGACCAGGAATTTTCTGTCTGTTCCTTTTCACTATCTCTCATTACTGTTGGAGTTGGTTCTCCCTGGTGTTTTGTAGGATTATTTCTTCCAGGTTGGGGAGTAGTGGAGAGACGTTTTTCTATTTTCTCTCCCGTAATATTATCTGCTTTCTCCTGTTTTTTCTCCCTCTTTGAGCTGACCTTATGGTCTCCAGTTCTTTTAGAGGCTATTACGAGTAGAAAAAAACCCAACTATATACTGTTCAGGCTTCTAATTAGGTTTATATCATTAACCAAAATTAACATTCGGCTCTGATTTTCCAGATATTCAGTGATGCTACGACACAAGCAGCAATAGATTCTTCAGTCTATATCAGGGGGGGCAGTGTGGCATATCAGGGGGGGCAGAGTGGCATATCTAGGGGGGCATAAAGCATATTTGGGGGATAGGGTGGTATATCTAGGGGGATAGGGTGGCATATCTAGGGGGTAGGGGGGCATATCTGGGGGGCAGAGTGGCATATATGGATGGAAAGACAACCAGCGAAATATATTTCATTATATTTAAAATGTAATAATAATAGATTAAAATGCACAATAAATGCAGACCGCTGCTCTACATCATCTAGGTCTCTGTATATCTTCTATTTCGCACTTTTAAAATCTTTTTTACTTTTTACCTGCTTGCCCAGTCCCTTTTTATATCTAAGTAACCCTGTGCTCATTGGGGGCCACGGGGTGATTGAGAAACTCTGCCTGGTCTGCCAGAAACAGACTCCCATGAACTAGCCGGAAATAGGGCTCTAACAAGCCAGGAAATGCTCAATGTGCACAAATTCATGGAACAGTACAGCGGCTAGAAACTGGGGCAATGCCTTCCAACAATTGTGGCTACGTACACCCTTTGCCCCATCACGTTGCTCTTTTAAGGTTATATTAAACTTGTGGTGGGCAACACTGAGTGGTGGTTACAGAGAGGGAGATCGTTTGGGAACCCTGGTTTTATCACCAATCTTTAAGACCGGGATTTAACCAGCCGTAGCTATGGCATTCTTGCCGGGCTACCTCACGGACAATTCCCGGGAAGTTTCCGACGCTGTTGCTCAGGGTCTTGACGTCAGATCACGCTGCTTTTTGGCAATGCCCCAGCCAGCACCCAAATAACACACCCGTGCTGGCTGAGCATCATGGGAAATGCAGTCAACAGTTGATACAGCTGCAGATGTTAGCTGTGAATAACAATTCCCATGATGCTCAGGCAGCCAGGTGTACACCATGATGCCGGCAAAGCATCATTGGAAGAGTAGTCCACAGAAGATTTATTTTTTTTTTACTCCCTTTTAGTATAGATGTAAGTGGTGCCCCTAGCCAGCCCCCACAACCTTGTGTCCCCTGCCTTCCCCCACTGTGTAAGTATGCCCCCAGCCAGCAGCCTCTTTAGTCTTGATTAATATAATGCCCCAGCCTTTTCCCTATTGTGTATTATTGCCCCCATCACTTTGAGTACTCATGCCCCCCAGCCAGCCAGCTACCTTTTTTCTGACTTTCCTGCCTGCTCCACAGGACGGACTGCCACACAAGGAACTCTATTGACTCTGTGAGCCCGCGGGACAAAGAGTCTCACTGAAGGAGAAGCAGCATGGCACACACAAGCCGGCTGCTTCTGCAGTTTCTGTGCTCCACTGGCCCGACCACCTAAATCAGGACAGTTGCGGGGCCTGCATCAAGGATCCCTGCAAGTCTGTCCCATCTTTAGGAGCATGCCAGACCAGTTAGGCTTCGTGGTAATCATTGGGCAAACGAAGATCTTCCTTAAAAGTAGAAAATGACAAAACATTTTTGTACACCCACCACCATAGGTATCGCCATCGCTGGTATATATAGTATAGTAATAGTACAGTATATTCACTGGGCGGTTTCTCAATTATTTGCATGCAGGCTGATTTTCTGACGAGAAGATTGAAAAATTGCCCCTATTGTCCGGATAAGTAACATCATGCCATGCTTATTTATTGAGTTTTCTTTCTTGTTTTTGAATAGTAAATTCACTTGGATGTATGGCTTTTTGGCCACAAGTCTTCCATTAAGACTATTTCTGATTCTGTGAACAGTAGTTGGGTGTACCAGGGTCCCACTGGTTTCAGCCAATACTGCGCTGATGACACTGCTGGATAAATTCCGATCGTACAAGGAAGTAGGTATTATGTCTTTCATCTGCCTCATGTTCTTTCCCATGCATTATGTTTATACAGCCATTCTCCCATATTAACATTGGTTGATGGTATGCCCTTTCAGTATTTTTAGCCACTTACTCTGTAGGCTGACCTGGAAATGTTGACCTTTTTCATGGGATGTATATTTGATGTTTGATCTAATGGAAAGTGTTTCTTCAGTTAACACACCCACCCTCCTTTTTTGATTTTATCCACCCACCTGGCAGCATGAAGGTTCCCAAGAAGCTAAGCATAGTAATTCAGTTTAGAGTGGTAGTTTATAAACATTCAAATGTAGATGCCTGGCATATGAGACTTTTTCTTACTGAAAGAGAAATGATGATTGCAAACAGCCTGTAATTGCTGTCACTATTGCAAAAATTAAGGCCCCAATCCTAACAACAGAAAAAAAGGCAAGTATGCTATGTGTATAGCACTCCATCTCCATGTAGCAGAGGCAAGGGCTCAGCAGGGTCATGTGATGTGATAACATGTTACTTTGTGCTAATAGCATTGCATGGGCAAGGTGGTGCTCTGTGACCAAGAGAGAAAGTTAAGCTAGACATAGGGGAGTGATCTACCTGTATATAGAGTGTGACTGGATGTTTATTATTTTGTTTGGTTGATAGTACTAGGGGAGTTTACGTCAGTTTGGCGGAGTGCGCGTCAGTGGGTGGGAAAAAAATCCTCCTAGTTTGTAAACCCAAGGGGCTAATTCTCCACTGTAAAGGATGTACAATTTTAGGCCCAGGTCAAAGTGCAAATCACTATATAAAATTTATGGGCATGGGTTTGGACTGCTAGATATATAAGCTAAAAACAAGCTGAATTTTTTGTGGTCCATCTTGGAGGCATCCTTGGCTAACCTTCTTTTACATTTCAGTAAGACATGAGTGGTGTATGTGCGAATAACCTTAAATAAACACACAGACAAACAAACTTGGATATAAAAACGCCGTGGTATTTTATTGAGGCTTTAATAAAACCACAATTAAAATTAACCGTTTATTAACCGTAACCATACATAATAATTTAACCATTAAGTCTGCCCTACTAGCCAGACTTACAACCAAAATTGAAAAGCTGTCCATCCACCTCTAATGGACAGGTGACCTATACCCCTTGGCGGCTGAAGCAGCTTAACAAGCTGAAGCCCCCCCCCCCCCCCTCCAAAACCCACGGCCTTTTCAATCATTTCTTTCAGATGCATATTAAAAATGTTGCATCCAATTTCAGATAAATGCACCCCATCTGATCTGTACAAACCTTCCAAACCACCTTCAAATTCTGAATGCCTGAAACTAAAACCTCCAATTAAACTCAACAATTTTCATGCAATTATTTCCGACCAAACCAAAATAACATTTGGAAAAACCACCAACAATTCATTCTTAATCTGATGCTAAACTGACTTCAAAACCTACCCATGGGCATTACCTGGGCTGCAAAAGCCAATTTGTCTATCAAAGATTAAAAATCTCACACCAAAACTTTAACCCTCTTTCCTAATCTTACAATCTCTAAAAGCCAATTCTGCACTTTCTGTTCAGGAAGCCTAAATTTCATTTTTTTCAGTGTCAATAATGATCCCCAAAAAAACAAGGGCTCTGATAGGAGCCGCAAGCAAAGCGATCCGCAAGCAAATAAAAACATTGAAAAAGCTGCTCGCCTTCCACCGACCCTGAATTCCCTATGAACAATAAATCCTCTAGGTAGTGTATAACATAAGGTACCCCCACCTCCTCCTTCACTGCCCACTCAAGAAAGGAAGTAAAAACATGAATTAGGGGAGCCCATTGGCAAGCAATTAGCAAAATAAAAAAAAATTCAAAGTGAAAGCCTAACAAACAAAAAGCATCTGGGTGTAAAGGCAGTAGCCTAAAGGCCGCTTCTATATCTACTTTAGCAAGCAGCGCATCCATACCACAAACCCTTAACCAATCCAAAGCATCGTCAAAAGTAGCATATCTAACCGAAAATAATTCCTTATCAATCTGATCACCTAAAGATACCCCCGCTGTGAATGACAGATGGTGAATCAACCTATTCGAGACAAAACCCAGTGAAGAGACCTTAAAATTACTGAAAGACGGAGAAGAAAAAAGGACCCGCCACTTTTCCCAATTGAACCTCTTTTAAGATTTTATTTCATACAATATCTGGAAACTCCTTAACAGAACTTAAATATTTAATAACAACAACAGAGTTAACGGCATACACAGGCAATTTAAAGCCAAAAGCAAAACCATCCCTAATTAGCTTGGCCAACTGCCTGTTTTATTGGCGTCTGAGCCACCTTGAATATGTTCCCTGTGCTGCAGCTGGCCCCCGGAAAGATTTTTCTTGAAGCAACGAAAATTAGGGTGTCTCTCAGCACACTCATGTCTAAATTAAAAATTATTCAAATTGAAAAGGTTTTTATTCAGATCCATGTAATAAGATACAATAATGCAGTTGGACAGGAGAGTGTCAGGAGAGCGGGTAGCGTGGTAGAGGGCGATGTTATAGAAGCTAGTATATCGTCTGCAAAAAGTCCCAAAGTGCATGTAGAGGTAAGAGTTAATGGGAAGCCTAAGATGAGAGGGTCAGAGCGTATGCGTGCGGCAAGGGGTTCCAAGGCTAAAGCATAAAGAAGAGGGGATAGGGGGCAGCCCTGTCAGGTACCGTTAGTAATGGATATAGGGCGGGAAAGAAAGCCCATCATGGAAATGCATGCCGACGGGGAGGTGTAAAGGGCCATCATCGCTTGGAGAAAAAGAGGGGGGAGGCCAAATTTTAAAAGAGCAGATTTGAGAAATTGCCAATGAAGCCTATCAAAGGCTTTTTTCGTGTCGAAGGAAATTAAAAGAGAAGGTATTTTACGTCTGTTTGCATCCCAAATAACATTAATAAATTTGCAGGTGTTGTCGGAAGGCTGCCTGCCTAAGACAAATCGTACTTGGTCGGCATGCAGGAGAGAGGGTAGGAGGGGATTCAATCTGTTTGCGAGGACTTTAGCGTAGATTTTTAAACCATTGTTGAGGAGGGAAATGGGACGGTAGTTAGAGCAATTATCAGTGGGCTTGCCCGGTTTGGGTATAGTGATGACATGGGCACGGAGGCCAGAGGACATATAGGAACGAAAAAGCGTAAGCATGAATGGGCCAAGAATGGGTAAGAAAGTCTGGTAATAGGAGGCAGTGTAGCCGTCAGGACCAGGAGCAGAACCCTTGCGGAGTTGGGCTACAGCCTTCTCGATTTCCCTAAGTTCTATGGGGGCGTTATTGCAGTTCGCTTCATCGGGGGAAAGAGAAGGAAGGACAATCGAGGAGAGGTACGAGTCAATGTCAGAGGAGGAAGGGTGGCACGTCGCAGTGTCGCGTCAGAGATTATAGAGGTGGGTATAGAAGTCTGCAAAAACCTCGACAATACGGGAAGGATCAGAAATTTTGTGTCCATCCCTATCATGGACATATTGAGGTCTGGAGGTGGCTAAGACTTGGCGCAGTTTCCTAGCTAAAAGTGTGTCCGCTTTATTGCCTTTGGCATAAAAGCGTTGTTTAAGCCTCAGTAACAGAGAAGAAGTGTGGTGAGAATCAAGTTCGGCAAGGCGTAGTCGGAGTCGTTTAGTATTAGTAATAAGTGAGTCCGTGGGGCAGATTTTATTTTGAGTTTCTAAGTCATAGAGTTGGATAAGTAGCTCAGTACAGGAACTGGTGGCTTGCTTTTTGACGTGGGCAGCTAGACTAATTAGGCGTCCTCGAAGAACCGCCTTATGAGCGTTCCAGAGAGTCTCGATAGAGACCTCTTGGGATTGGTTTTCTTGAAAATATTGGGCAAGATGAGATTGAATTTGAGTTTTATGGGCATCGGAATGTAAAAGTGAGTCATTCAGTCTCCAGGAGCCTCTACCCGCAATTGGATGATCCTGATAGAGAGTATGAGAGGGGCATGGTCAGACCAGGTAATAGTGCCAATATGGCACGATAGGAGTGATTGTAGGGAGAATTTATCTAAAAAAAAAAATAATCTATACGAGAGTATGATCTGTGAGGGGCAGAAAAGAAAGTGTAATCTTTATCTAGCGGGTGGAGGACGCGCCATGAGTCAAATAATTGATGGGAATGGAGAAGAGAAGTTAAGTCGAGGCCAAGTTTTCAAGTGCGTTTAGAGTGAATGGACGTAGGGGCCGTCAAATTGTCAAGGGGAGGGTATAAGGTAGCGTTAAGGTCACCGCATACGAGTAGTTGTCCCTGTTTACATTGATCAAGTTTCTCCAACAAGTATCGAAAGAAACAGAGTTGGTCAGTGTTGGGAGCGTAAAAGGCCGCGAGGATGTATGGTATAGAGTTGATGATGCAAGTCAGAATGACATACCTGCCCCGCGGGGCCACTAGCTTACGTATCAGGGTGAACGAAAGGCGATTGGAAATAAAAATAGAAACACCCGCAGTTTTTGTAGAAGCCATCGAATGGAACCACGTAGGGAACAATTTGGAGTAGATGCGTGGGTTATGAGTTTTTTTAACCCCTTCGTGACAAAGGCTGATTTTACTTTTTGTACCCTTCGTGACAATGGCCGTTTTAACATTTCTGCGTTGCTCGTGTTTAGTTGTAATTTTCTTCTTTCCCGTTTACTGAACCCACACACATTAGATATTGTTTTTTTCAGGACAAGAAGGGCTTTCTTTAGATGACATTGTTTTGATTGTATCATATTATTTACTATTAAAAAAAGTATAAAATATGGTGAAAAATTTAGAAAAAAATGACTGTTTCTAACTTTTAGTTGAAAAATATTTTACTCATCTATAAAAGGTAATGAAAAAACCTGCTAAATAGATTCTACTATTTGTCCTGAGTTTAGAAATACCCAATGTTTTTTTGCTTTTTTCTACACATTATGGGGCAAAAAGTACAGGTAGCGTTTTGCTATTTCAAAGCCATTTTTTCCAAATCTGGTAATTCTTCCCCCATGTGCCATTTCAGGTATCTTTGATGCAATTTACCCCATCAAGTCATATATTTTTGAAAACTAGACAGCCCAGGGTATTCCAAGTGCTAGTATTTTAACCCTTTCCAAGCACTAATTCTACCATCAGCCTTTGTCAAACTTTATGGTAGTCATTTTTTTTGCATTTGTTTTTTCACACACTTTACTTTAGGTATGAATAAACAGGTTCTGGTATATGTCACTATCATAAAACACCCCAATATGTGTTTAGCAACATCTCCTGAGTACAGCGATACCTCACATGAATGATTTTGCCTGGGTGTTTGGGGGCAAAAGGGCCACATTTGGGGCATGCGCATTTTCAATGTTGAACTTTGGCATTTGGGGATCTACTGCCCATGCCCTATTTGGCACATCTTTGAGCCGGGCCATTTCAGTATGCCCAATAAAGCCATATATTTTTGAAAACTAGACACCCCAGGGTATTTCAAATGCTAGTATTTTAACTCTTTCCATGCACCATATCTACCACCAGTCTTTGTCAAACTTTGTGGTAGTAATTTTTTTGCATTTGTTTTGTCACACACATTTTACTTCAGGTATAAATTAAAAAGTTCTCGTATATGTCACTATCACAAAACACCCCAATATGTGTTCAGCAACATCTCCTGAGCGCAGTGATACCCCACATGAATGATTTTGCCTGGCTGTTTGGGGGCAAAAGGGCCACATTTGGAGCGTGCACATTTTTCAATGTGGAACTTTGGCATTTGGGGATCCACTGCCCATGCCCTATTTGGTACATCTTTGAGCCAGGCCATTTCAGTGTGCCCAATAAAGCCATATATTTTTGAAAACTAGACACCCCAGGGTATTTTAAATGCTGGTATTTTAACTCTTTGCATGCACACACTTTACCACCAGCATTTTTTCAAAGTTTGCAGTAGTATTTTTGTGTGTGTATTTTTCCCACACACACCTACTTTATGTATGAATTTACAGCTCCTGGTATATGCCGCTGTCACACGACACCCCAATATGTGTTCATTAACATCTCCTGAGTACAGTGATACCCCACATGCATGGGTTTGTCATTTTTGGGGGGAGGCCACATTTGGTACGTGTGCATTTTTCTAATTGGAAAATAGATGTGTGGCCATCCTTCCCCCCCGTGTTATTTGGGACATTGTTGAATCCGGCCAATTCAATTTACCCCATCAAATCATACATTTTTTAAAAGTAGACACCCCATGGGCATTTAATATGCCAGTATTTTAACTCTTTCCATGCGAGAATTGTTTTAAGCTAATGTGCTAATTTTAGGACTTGCTGACAAAAATATATTTTTTATCTATATATAAAAAATTTTTTTTGCCTTTTTTAAAACATTTTTAAGATTTTTTTTCAACTTGAAGGTTCCCCTGATAGTGACATCAGAGGGAAATTATTTTTACATTTTACTGGTTTTTTACTATTTTTTTTCTAATGATTATTAATTTTATTTTATTTTTAATTTATTTTTTTCTAATCACACTGTGATTAGAAAGCTGAGCTCCATTGACTTGCATGGTTGAATGCAGTACCTATATTCAACCTGCAAGTGGAGCCAGAGTTCTCTAGAGGGTCAGGAGACCGTCTAGCGAACTTTTTCGTCTTTATTATTTTTTTTCCCGGGTCGCCGCCATCTTGCTGATGGCGAAGATCACCGGCAGCTGCGGCTGTGACCGCTCTCCGGAGCGGTCACAGTCCATCAAGAGGTAAGTGTTTGGTGTTGCTGGATGCCTCCTGATCGAGGCATTCCAGCGACACCATTTAAGTTTAGGAGGTGATCGTTGATCGCCTCCTAAACGCTTTTAAAACGGGCGTCCGCCGCCATACATTGTATGGCGGATGTTGACGCCCCGGGGAGGGGCCAGACATGGCCCCTGATTCCGATCATGGCGTTGCTGAATGCCTCGAGGTCGAGGCATTACAGCAACGCCGTTTGGGTAAAAAAATCGATCACGGATCGATTTTTTTTTTTACCCGTTTTAACAAATGACGGTCCTGGCACGTCATTTGTCGTTAACGACATGTTTTTCCGTGACGTGCCCGGACCGGCAATTGTCATCAAGGGGTTAAGGTGGGTTTCCTGGGCACATATGATTTCCACTTTATAGGATTTAGCTTCTCCCCATAGGAGGTGGCGTTTATGGGGGGAGTTGAGGCCCTTAACATTTAAGGACAAAATGGTAAGCTTAGCCATAAGGGTCAAAGGGGGAAAAAGTGCAAGAAATGGGCGAGAAGGCTAGGATCTCGGGACCCGCGGGGGAGCAGTCAGAAACTAAGAAGACCCTTATAAAGGAGAGCCGCGCCTGGCCAAGAACTGCATGTCTGAAACAAAAATCATAAGTAAAACAAAAACAACAACTGTTATAAAAACAAAAAGGTCACAGGAAGGACCATGTGTGGTAGTTGGTGTGCTAACGGAATAAATAGCACTGTGGGGCGTAACAGGATGCTAACGCCATACTCGGGAGTAATGCCTTGCCGCAGCATTGTGATAGTGGGTGCAGCCATCAGCACTCCTCGGCAGCACATCAAACAGATGGCTAAATACAGGAAGAAAAAGAAAGAAAAAAAAAAGGGGGGGGCGGAGGAATAAAAACATAGTAACAAGAGAAATAAAATAATGTCCAACTTAGCTGTGGAGGATTGAATGCCGAGAAGGGGTACAGGACCTGTAAATGGCAAGCCGAAGGTGCAGAGTTCAACGAGCATCCCAGTGGGGAGAGAGTCCGAAATGTCACCTGTCGGACGATCTGCGACATGTATTTCGGAGAGTAGCAGATGAACCTCAACTCGAACTGAAGACGACGAGTCTAACCGCGAGGAAGACAAGATCAGCATATAAAGGTGGGTGTCGGACGATCTGCGATGTGTATTTCGGAGAGTAACAGATGAGCCCCAACTCGAACTGCAGGAAGGAAAAAAAAAAAAAGTATATAATAAAAATAACTGTTCGACGTAGCTGGGAGTGCAGATGAGGAGACGTTCAAGGTTTCAGGACTGGTGTCCAAACTTTGCGGAGCTTCCTCGGAGGAGAGGTGTTTTTGTGCGTGGTGGTAAGTTGTGTGGAGTCGAGGGATTGCTCAGGGGAAAGATCCCAGGAATGAAGTAGGTTAAGGCCCTCCTCAGGCGAAGAAATAGTGTATGTAGAACCACTCCTGATCACAATGAGACAAACCGGGTATCCCCAGCGATAAGAGATTTGGAGTAGACGTCGACGCTGAAGCGTCAATTGCGAGAGGTCGGTGAGTAGGAGGATATCTTGGAATCGGTCAGGTAAGTTCGGTTTGTGGCGAGCAGCCTGCATAATACGGTCCTTGAGGTCAAAAAAATGAATCCTGGTAAGTACGTCTCTGGGCAGATTGGATTGTACAGATTTCGGCCGGGCTACCCGATGGAGACAGTCTAACCTGATGTCGGGCGCAGGTTCGTCCTGAAGCAGAGCCTGGAATAGATCATGGACGAATGTCGGCAGGTCCGCCGTGGTGATTTCCTCTGGGATGCCCCGGAGACGTATGTTGTTGCGGCGTGAGCGGTCTTCTAGGTCCATGACCTTAGTGCGAAACAATTCTAAATCGGCTTGTAAAGAAATATGACCGTCTGCAAGGGCATTATGGTCAATATGGTCAGTGCGCTCACCCAAATCATCCACATCTCGGAGGAGAGAGGAAGCGATGTCCTGCAGGTCTTGTTTGATCTGTTCTCGCATTTCTTGCAGGAGGGTTTTGAGTATGCGTGAGGTAAGTCCATGGTAGTCCTGTTCGTCTTGTATGGTCTGTGTAATATGTGTGGACGGAGACGGAGGGTCAGACCGTGAAGGAGAGTGTAGGCCCGCGGAGGCATCATCATCATCGTCGGGCGCACGTGGTAGGCCCGAGGCATTAGGAGGGTGCTTCTTCCGGGCTTTTGGCTCAAAAAAGTGCGGCATCGCCATCGATTTACTGGAGCGAGAGGCGGCCATGAAGCGGGAAACTTTCCGTGGTGGAAAAAAGGCAGAAGGCGCTGCGGATGAATGTAGATGGCGGGCAAGAAATCTCTCGAGCGGCGGTGCTCGCACCAAGCACGTCTGCTCAGAACGCCATGCAGACCACGTCCCCCCTAAATTTAAAGTTATTGGGTCATTTACAAACAGCTTCATTAAAAGCCCAACATACTCCTTTTTTTCTGCACGGTAGAAACTGGTCTAACATAGGGAAAAGCAGCCCTTTGTGGCAACATAAGGCTAAGCCACAACCTAAAACCCTTCATCCCCCATTTCAAATTTTTGTGAACAGCTAATTTTTTGGAACATTTCATCCGAGCTGAACCAGTCTAAACCACTGAAATTCTTGTAGGCTTCAAGTACCGATTCCAAATGTTGAAATAAACCTGAACTAAATTCTGGATGCTTCTCACAAAGTACCGATGAAAAAATAAATAAATAAATATATATATATATTGTAAAAGGTTGAAACCAATTATTAAAAGACCTAGGTACAATCTTTATTTTCTCCTCATCTTTTTCTCTATCCTGCCTATGAGTATTCTTTAGATACTGGTAACAGAGATAACATTGTAATATAATCAAACAAACCATAGGGAACTGAACCAAGAATCTCCAGACTCAAAGTCTAACTTCTAAACCATTACACTACAAAGACTAAGTCCCTTTTATAGCTTTGGACAAATTAATCCCCAAAGGACAGCTTTCACAAGCCAAAGCCTCTTTCATGCATTCTCATTAATCAGAACTATTCTCATTTTGGACAGTCTCAGTCACTCTATCTCCAGAGCAGCTAGCACCTCTTGGCTCCCAAACAGCCTCAGGGGCAGAATGTACTCTCTCTTTTATAAACAGAAATTAACTCACACAATTCATTAAGCTTAGCAAGACTCTGAGCCCCAAAGGAGCACTCACCAACCATTGCCACCTCAGGAGACTCCACATTGACCACTAACTGCTCTTCTACAAGGCTCTGCTGCCCATACTTAGCTCTCTGTTGTGGTGTAGCTCTCCGCTGTGGTGAGGATCTCTGTTGCTCTGGGGCTCTATGCTGTAACAGTCTTCTTTCCTTTTTTCTTTGCATGATAATGTCCTCCCAGGCTGTCTGTTCCTTCTGCCCTCCTACTACTTTCTTCCTGTCTTTCCAGGATGCTGTCATCCTGCTGACCTCTCACAACCTGTTCACTCAGCCCATAATGCTGAGAAAAATTATCTGAGGTAAGCTCAGCCCAATGCAATACAAGCTGGCTAGTTACCTCAGATTTGTGCAAACAATTTTACCCGCACAGCGCTATTTTTATTAACATTCCCCGCCTTAATCTCTCACATGACCCATAGCCAATCAGCGGCTCACCTAACTAACAAGCACAGCTGAAATAAAATGTGCTCGTGCTACTACCCGCCCTATTAACCCCTGCCCGCCCAACACCCTCATGCAACATTAAGGGCTATGCGCCCCCATGTTGCCAGAAATACAATTTACACAGGAACATTACACACTTAAAACTTCTTTGTATGCACATAAAGGCATCTTTGTTTTATACAATTTGCAAGTGGACATTCTCTCACTCCAGGTTTGCAGGCAAGTAGAAGGACCTAATTTTACAGATGAGTGGAAGAAAATATTTTGTATACTGCATTGCTGCTCAGATTCTATCAAAAAACGAGTGTTGCAGATGTAGGATTTGAAATATAGGATATACATTATATGGACTAAAGGATTGGGGCACCTGAGCATTACACTAACAGGGACTTTTATGACACTGCAGTCTAAATACATAGACATTAATATATAGTTGGTCCTCCCTTTGCAGCAATAACAACTTCCACTCTTCTTGGAAGGCTTCTCCACAAGGTAGAGCGTTTGTGAAGTCATTGAAAATGAGGAGAAGTTTGAAATGTCTAACATGCCAGCATGTTTAGCTGACCTGAGCCAATGCAAGCTATTGTAGTTATATTCCCACCTTTGCTGTGGTGTCATCAAAATTCAACTTTAGCAATTAAGATTACCATATTTGCTTGATTATAAGACAAGGTTTTTTTCAGAGCGAATGCTCTGAAAAATACCCCTCGTCTTCTAATCGGGGTTTTCTTATAATCAGACCTCCGCTGCAGGGGACCTGGATCCTTCTGTCTCCCCCCCATTTAACACCCCCCCACACACACTTACCGGTGCTTCGAATTTCCTGCTGTATACCGGGGCAGCGGGTTGACGTCCACGCGATCCGCGTAGACAACTTCCGCTGCAGCTGGATGGAGGTGTGGCTAGCAGCGGGGGTTGTCTGCGTCCATCGCGCAGACCTTCCCCGACTGTCAGAGATCAGAGTTCCCTGCACCGAGAACTCTGATCTCTGACAGCAGACTGCGGTATACAGCAGAAAATTGGAAGCACCAGTAAGTGTGTGTGGGGTGGGGGAGTGTTAAATGGGGGGGGAGACAGAAGGAAGACTGCTGCCCCGGTATACAGCAGGAAATTGGAAGCACCGGTAAGTGTGTGTGTGTGGGGGGGGAGTGTTAAATGGGGGCATAGGGCATTTCTGGAGGCAGAGTGCTCTATGAAATGCCTTTTAACCCCCTGAACGCCACTCTGCCTCCTGAAATGCCTTATACCTCCCTATATGCCACTCTGCCCCATAATATGCCTTTTAACTGCCCTAAATGCCAGAGTGGCATATAGGGGTATAAGGCATTTCTGGAGGCAGAGTGGCACATAGGGGGTTAAAAGGCATATCATGGGGCACAGTGGCATATAGAGGGTTAAAAGTCATATCATGGGCCACAGTGCCATATTGGAGTGGCAAGCCTGGGGGCAGATGTGCGTAACTGGGGGGCAGGTTGGAAAATACAAGGAAATAAAAACAAAAAAAATATTTTTCTCAATCATATTATTATGGGGCAGAGTGGCATATAGGGAGGTATAAGGCATTTCAGGAGGCAGAGTGCTCTATTAAATGCCCCTTTAACGCCACTCTGCCTCCTGAAATGCCTTATACCTCCCTATATGCCACTCTGCCCCATAATATGCCTTTTAACCCCCTAAGTGCCAGAGTGGCATATAGGGGTATAAGGCATTCCAGAAATGCCCTATGCCCCCATTTAACACACACACACACTTACCGGTGCTTCCAATTTCCTGCGGTATTGCCGGGGCAGCGGGTTGACGTCTCCTTCCGCTGCAGCCGGAAGGAGGTGGAGTTGGCAGCGGGGGTTTGTCTGCGTCCGTCGCGGATACCTTCGGTGCGGGGATCTCTGATCTCTGACAGTTGGGGAAGGTATCCGCGACGGACGCAGACAACCCCCGCTGCTAGCCACACCTCCTTCCGGCTGCAGCGGACGTTCTCTACGCGGATCGCGTTGACGTCAACCCGCTGCCCCGGCAATACAGCAGGAAGCACCGGTAAGTGTGTGTGTGTGGGGGGGGAGAGACAGGAGGATCCAGGTCCCCTGCAATGGTGCGGGGGATCTGGATCTTAGTCTCATAATCAGACCTCTATTTGAGGTCTGATTAGAAGACGACCCCGATTAGAAGACGAGGGGTATTATAATCGAGCAAATACGGTAGTTTACATGAATTAACATTTACTGGTAAAACTTTTTTCCTATAGGGTCATCTTATATTCAGGCTTTCTTTTTTTCCTAAATTAATATTCAGATTTTGGGGGGTCGTCTTATAATCAGGGTCGTCTTATAATCGAGCAAATACGTTAATATATCACAGAACAATCTAACAATGTTTCTTTTTTATGTTTTCTTTTTTCTGTCATACTGAGTATACAAGAAAAGAATTTAATTTTATTTGGGTTGACTGTAGTAGCATACACAAACTTTGGAAGGTAACAATATGTTCACCAGCTAGAAAACACTGATAAGTTGTTGAGTGAAAAAAAACATTTAAAGATATTTAATACACATGATTCATTTAATGCATTTGCAGAAAACACACCAGGGTATCTGTTATACACATACACCTTTGTAGCTGTTTAACCACTTTTAGTTTGGTCTGCTACATCAGTTGCTTCATTTTTTGCTTCCTGGCGCCACTTTGCCTTCTTAGCCAGGTTGAGACTTGTTAATGATTCATGGCGGGCTGCAGCCTTAGAGAGAGAAAAAAATCCTGAAAATGGTCTGTTTAGGTCTTTTTTTATATTTTTAGATATGTTGTATATTATAGATATGTTTGAAAAGTATCAGGTGCTTCATGGTCTAGTGAGGAGGGATAGTGATCTTTATAGATTAAAAGCGGATCTGTCATTTTTCTGAAATTCCATAATTGTAAGATCTCATCTTACCTTTTTTAAAATACAGAAATATACTGTACATATAATAAAAAACCCACCTTACGCTATACCATGGCGAATTAATCATTCAAATTACATAATCTTATTGTTAAACTTTTAAACACTTAAAATACGTATGTGTCCTGAAAAAATACCCAAATACCTAATGGAGAGTGGTGGTTTTAAGTGCAGTTTCAATTTGAATTTGTTTTTGTTAAATGTTGTCTCTGACCAGCAGATGGTACCTTTTGTCTTTAGATTTTACAGATGAAACGTCCAAGTTTCAGCAAAATTAAACATGTTGTGATTGTAAACTACTTAGTGATTTTTTAATCCTATAAATCCAATTTGTTTGCCCGAGGATTGCAGTATGTCTTAAAACAGCTTTGTATACACAGGTGTTATCTAAATGATGCAGTGACCTTAAACCTGCTTACCTTTTTACCCGACACAATCACAGCAAAGCAAGCTACGATAGTAAGTCCAATCATAATGTAACAGGCCTTAATCCGTGCCTTGTTCCTAGCTCTCGCCATCATCTCTAGTCTACACAGGAAAGAAGAAAATGAAGTATTTGATTTAGAGTATAATTACCCAAAAAAATATTTTTACGATACGTAATGGTGCATTTAAATCGCTAGATTTGGTCATTACAATCCTACATTGAGGTATTGTATCAGATGCACAGATCCTCTTCTTAGCTGCCCAGCCAATTTTCCTGTTAATGTGCAACGAGCTGAACATAAATATGAGTGGTGAAAATATAAATTATTGTGATTAATAATCGTTCCAAACATTTTAACATGAGATTGTGTTTAATTATCTGTACATTTCCTTAAAACTATTGATATAATTATATAACTTATATAAATTACTTAACAGTCACTCTTCCTTTTTAAAATGGTATCAGTGAGAAGATAAATTAACTGCCATATTGATGATTAAAGATAAGTTGATACATCTTAAAGAAGCCCTGGCTTTAATACTTAGAACAAAGTGACAGAAACCTAAATGGATAAGAAACAAAGATCCACATGTGCTTTCATCTTTAGATAATATGTACTTTTGGGCAAGATCCAAGTAAAAACTGAGCCAGTAATTACCAGATACGTGTTGTCCTGTAGTCCTGTTCATTGGCAAATCTAAGCGTTTACATGTACAAAAAGAACACTCAGCAGGCTCATAACATGTCTAGCAGGCTAGTGTTCCATTGGCCCAGGCAATAGATGGCTTTCATCCCGAACCGGGCCATCTGATAAATATGCATTGGGAGCTGTGGGCCCATGCATTGAAACCCATCACTAGCATCCATAAGTGAAGTGAGCACGTGTTGTCTCACATTTAAACACCGCTTAATTCTCAGACATTTTTTTTTAACATTGTTAGTATTCGTACAAAATATTTTGGCACGCAAAAGTTATGTGCATCCACTTTCCAATCCTGGTTTTTAGTCGTTAAAAATTATTAAAATATTGGGGTTATATGTAAACAGCAACTATGACAACAATTTGAGTGCAATCAGGTGGACCATTCCATTGTTACTATGAAGGTTAAATTATCTATTTAAAGTTTAGTACCAGGATCATTTTTATAACATAACACTGCTGTTTAGTAGATGGAAATAAAATTGTGACAAGGAAAATGATAAAGAGGTTGATAAACGAGGCCAGGCACCAGCAGGCTTCCAAGCAATGTTGCTAAGTGCTACACATGCAGCAATGACTTTCATTTGTACATTGTGTTATTACAGAAGGACTTACTAGTGTACCCCTGCTCACAGAAAGACACTGAAATGACACCAAAATGGCAGAATGACACTAAACTCAGGTTATTGGTGAAAAGAGACCAGGATAAGGATTATGGAGATAGAGAAGGGTTTGAAGAGTGTGGATGGGTATACAATGAAATAAAGATTTTAAGTAATATAAAAACGAATTCATTGAAATTAAACAACTCCCCACTCCCAGTGCGCACTCTTTATTCATTGTTAAGCCTATCTTTATAAGGGTAGTCCATGACCACCTATTCTTTTGTGTAGTTTACAAGAGGCATCATATATGCCCAGTATAAACTATATGATTTGTGTTATTTTATTTAAAAATGATTTCTATTTTATATTGTTCCTGGATTATTTATATTATGGAGCCTGTAAATGTGTTCCTTAAACATTAATATTTTGTATACAGCACACAACCTTTTGAAAAAAATGTGAGAAAAGACGGTGACACTTGTGTGTAATGGTTGAACAGATCTGAACGATTCAATATCTCCAATAACAAAACTTTTGCGGGCTACATGTTATGATTTTTTTAGGGAACTGCTCAGATAAGAGTGAACTGCAATGAAAGCTAGACCACATTCTGTACCAAAAAAATAAACTTGGATAAAATGTAATGGTCCTTACGAGATTGTTGGTGGAATGTCCTCTTCTGATCTGAAACGTCCTGTCCACATAAGAATTTTCTTGTCAAAACTAGTTGGTTTATACCGTGGAACTTTGCTTTTAATGCTACCATCTGTAGACAAAATAATGAACATAAACATGAGAAGAGGGATATACCAATTTTGCTCATCTTCAACTAGGCTAGCTGTGGTAGAGGAACTGCAATCACTAGCCTGCGTTGATTTAGGTTTATAGCTGTATACCTATAGTTATGCTCTCTGTGCTGCAGACATCATGTTTTGCTTCAATACATAATGAATAAGGCAGGCCCTATCTCTAACTATGCACTAGTCATACCCCAAGCAAAGGTATTGGATGCTTGAATTGTTGCAATTAGATACAATCATATGGTAGGCCAAGCAGGCATTTTTCTTGGTATTCTTGTAGGAATTCGGGAAGATGGCTGCTGACAGAGGCCTCCAGCCAAGGACACCTCCAAGGATGAGTAACTTCTATGTGCAAGGAGAGAATTGGTAATGGGTAGTGGTAGCGTTTCAAACCTTTTAGGATACAGTTCTCTAAGTAACACTTATTCTAGTGTTAAAATCAAATTTAACAGGACTGTTGTTTAAACCTTATAGACAGAACAGGCACAATAAGCTGTTACTTGTTAAGATCCTTTCCAGACAATCTGTATAAAAAATAAAAATAAAAAAACAGTTGAAAATCTGGAGAATGAGAATTTATCTTACTCTATGGAGTCTGATACTCAAGTAAGTGTCTGGATACATAATCTTTACTTTTACTTTTAGTATAACTAGTCTGTTTTAAAATAATTTTTTGTACTGGTTCACAGAAAAGCATATTTTATTAGAAATATAGTTTTATTTGTAAAACCAAATATAATTAGTAATAATGTGTGTATTCATTTGTAAAAATTGCTGATGTAATACAGTTTGCGTCATTTCACCTTAAGTTACTCACAATTTACAGCTTTCACAAATACAGTTTAAAATGATTATTTTAACATGCCCTTAACAATACCAAGCATTTTGCCCAACTCTCCCAAGATCCACATCACATATTATTTCCTAATGAATCTTACCTCCAGGGCTGAATTCGGTGGAGTAATTAAGAATGGACACTGTTCTTGGCTTTGCTTGGTTTAGAGCCATAAGCTGTTTATCAGCAAATTTGAACATGATCTTGTTAAGTCTCATGCATCCTCTTGTTGGTCCAGCTGCAAACATACTTGCTGCTGTGTTGGTAGTGCTTCAATATTATCAGCGCAGAGTTAAAATGCAGCATGGAAAAGAGTCTGCTGGTTTTTTTTTGTCCTGATCACGTCAGAAGAGCGCAGCCCATCCTTTTCTCACCAGACTTTGTATTTTTGAGCTCTGAGAAAAGATCTGGCTGTGATGAAGTTAACTGCATGCTATTTTTGTTGCAAATATAGAATTTAAATAGAACCCAACCAATGCTGGAAAAATAGTAAACAAAAATCAAGTGGCGCAAGATCAAAAGTAGTATGTTATCTCACTGGGAAAACAAAAGCAGTGGTCAAACGTTATTATGTATATTAACCCCTTCATGACAATGGCTGATTTTATTTTTGTACCCTCCGTGACAATGGCTGTTTTTACATTTCTGCGGTGCCCGTGTTTAGTTGTAATTTTATTCTTTCCCGTTTACTGAACCCACACAAGTTATATATTGTTTTTTTCAGGACAAGAAGGGTTTTCTTTAGATGTCATTGTTTTGATTGTATCATATTATTTACTATAAAAAAGTATACAATATGGTGAAAATTTGGAAAAAAAAAGTACTGTTTCTAACTTTTACTTGAAAAATCTTTTATTCATCTATAAAAGCTAATGAAAACACCTGTTAAATAGATTCTACTATTTGTCCTGAGTTTAGAAATACCCAATGTTATGTGTTTTTGCTTTTTTCTGCATGTTATGGGTCAATAAGTACAAGTAGTGTTTTGCTATTTCAAAACGATTTTTTCCAAATCTGCTCCTCCGGTTCAAGACCCGAATCCTCCGGGTCGCGGGAGCGGGGTCTTGACACGCGCTGCTCCCCGCCCATTTCCCTTTCAAATGGGGGTGTTTCACGTCAGTGGGAACGCTGCCGACGTCAGCGGGACCACCCACCAACCTCAGCGGGTCTGCCTGCTGATGTCATTGTGCAGTCCTGGCCGCGTCCCTGGCAAATCTGGTAAATCTCCCCCATGTGCTATTTTGGGTATCTTTGAAGCCGGCCAATGCAACTTACCCCATCAAACCATATATTTTTGAAAACTAGACACCCCGGGGTATTTCAAATGCACTAATTCTACCATCAGTCTTTGTCAAACTTTGTGTAGTCTATTCAAAACATCCCTATTATCCAACGTCTTCCACACATATCTACTTTGACCTTCAGTTAAACCCCCAAGCCATTCTATAATTTCCAAATCTCTCAATTCCCTTAAAACTGTCCCTTTGGCCCTCCATTGAGCCACAGACACCCCCTGTAATCCATACGTCCTAATACATTTTCCAATTCTCTCATAAAACCACGGACACTCAAAACACACAGGTCTCTTCCTATCCAAATCACACAAACCAAACTTTCGCAATTCATTTCCAGCCACAAACTTCACCATACAACTACTCACCGTATCTTTCATACGCATCCTTACACAAAACTCAACATACTTAACCAATAAAACGTTCTCCACATCTGGCATATCCATACCTCCATTAATCTTCCTTTTAACCACAATCACACTCCTCAATTTTTCCATTCACACATTCCAAAAAAATAAAAAATAAACACCTAATAATTTTCCTAATGGTACGATCACTACATTTAAAAACAAAAAAATGGGAATAATAACAGCTTTGACTGTCAGCACTCGTCCAGTAAAAGACAACGTTCTAGATGACCAAAACCCAATATTTTTGTTTCACCCTATTGACCACACGTTCCCAACTCTCCCTACTATCCAATCTTTCATCGAATTTAACACCCAATACCTATATCTCATTTTTCCTCAAAACCCCCCTACAAACTTCAAAAAAATCACCCCCCAACAATCCCAAAACGTACAATAAAATTCACTCGACAAACCATCACTACCCTGGCGACTTATTTTTCCTCATACTCTTCACAACAAACTCAACCTCCTTCTCACCCACCTCATATACCAACAATCTTGATCCTCCTTTCCCACTCGAACGTCTAACTCATCCAAAATACTATCTTCCATTGCCAAATCTCTTATCTCCCGCATACAAACCAGCATAAAAAATTGTGCAACCACTCTCAACATGTCTCTCCCTTCAACCAAACCTCCATTGACATCCATCACACAATCCATCAACTTCCTACCACCATAAGCTTTCTTTAAAAAAATCTAGTACACTTTTCATCCTTCTCTAACACATCCAGACGAGCCTGAAACGTAATTTGTAGACCCCTATCCTCCAAACACTTATTCACTCGATCTCTAGCTTCTGACAAATCCACTCCCACATCCACCCCTTCATCCCTCAAAATAATCTAATCTACCTTGCCAAGCCCTCCAATCAGCCTGCTTTGCTCTTGCTCTCACTCAACTTTCTTTGAAAAAGAAACACTCTCCTTCTTCACCCATTCCCACCACTCAACCACAGACCCAAAACTATCCTTCCGATTCTTCCACTTACCATACAACACTCTGAAACGATCTCGAACACCCACATCATCCAACAATTCAACATTCAATTTCCATAACCCCCTACCTATTTGAATCTTCAAACTCACTTGTACTCTAGATACCACACAAACATGGACCTACCCACTCTCACTAAAGAACGTAAAAAATTCTTCCTTATCTTTTTGAAATACAGTAGAATCAATCAAACCCATATCCTCCACCACCCCCAATAACTCCCTACTAGACGCATCTAACAAAGACCCAACACCCCTCTTACCTACTCTATCTGTAAGAATACAATTGAAATCCCCCATCAAAACAGCAGCTCGTCTCGCTGTACCCTTAATGCTTACATTCTAAGAAACAATAGAAAAAAACATCAGGGTTATAAAAAAACACATCATACAAAAAAACTAAAACTACGTCCCAGTCCTAAACTTCTTCGATTCTCTATCGTCGGGGCAACAAGACCCGAAATGTTCTTCAAATTTTCCACATCCTGTGAATTAAAGGACATCTGTACCTCGGCGCCCTCAGATATGTCAGAACCTGGAGAATCACACACTACAGCAACCCGGCTCCGTGATGACAAAGGGGACTCTTTACGTACTCTCTTCTCAAGAGCTCTCCCTACTTCCATCAACGATTCCCCATCAGAAGCTGAGGAATCCACCGTAGGCTCCTCCTCCATGATATCAATATCTAATAATTCAGGAGAGACAGGCTCATCTCCCACAGGACCACTTCTAATCCTTTCCAAGGATTCCTCCAATTGCCTCACCATTGAATCCAGAACATTGTCCTGGCTCCCACTTGGAGTTTTCATGCACATCCGACTCACCCCTACCAGAGGGAATCTGAGTCTCATCAACTGAAGCGCTTCCGTAACAATTTCCACTGGAGCTGAGGTTTTTGCCACTTTTGGACATCTTCTTGCCAAATGACCCTCACCTCCGCACAGATCACATTTACGGGCTACCACACAATCTGCAACCTTATGCCCCATTGCCCCACAATTATAACATCTAGGAGTAGATGAACACTTACTCATTGTGTGTCCAAAACAAAAGCAATTCCTTCGATATTCAGGTTGGCCCGGATAATAAAGGAAACCTTGATTTCCCCTGATTGAAAAATTCTGGGGCGGATGTAACATACTTCCGTATCCTTTCGCATCAGGCATTATAGTCGCCCAAAACTTTCTCTTCCCGTTATATACACCATATTCGTTCAAAAGTTTTACCAGTCAATCAATATTCTTGACATACCTAAGAAAAAGGCAAACATCCTCATCACTAACAAAAGGGTTATACAAAGTAGTATAATCGGCACTAGTCTAGGAACAGTTGATGACAAAAACTAAGTCCAACCAACAAAGGATCCTCTGCCTTTTCTTTACACCTCTGCAACAAAGTCATCACTCCAAACTCTGTAGCAAAGGTAATATCCATGAAACCTCTTCCAAAAAACGGTTGAATACAAAAACTGATTCTGTTGCATCGCCAAGGCTTATCCATCTTTGGTCTGCTCTCTTCCGCAATAACCATCCGAACGGTTCGTGGTATCGAGGGTGCTCCGACATCTGAATCCCTTCTCGTTTCCATTGCTAGGCCCTGACGTACCCCCAATAGCAGCACCTGGCTTAGGACCCCACCTAATGGGCCGATGCCGGGAGGCCGAGGGCCGTACTCTGTCTGCGACGGAACCTCCTGTCCAAGATCTCCTGTCACTAGTACACTTTATCCTAACCAGAAGGCTGAGAATCTCCTGAATACAGTGATTTTTTATTTTTTTTTTAAGCCACGAATCTCATGCTTCGCTGTGAAAAAACCAAAAAAGCGCTAGTGCCAAGGTGCCATATGGCCGTAGTGGACACCAGGTCCCTTTCTTCGGGGGACCCCCGAAGGATATGCGGCCCCTTCTTTCCTTCCCCGGCCATAAGGCCTGCAGGAGGTACAGATCTTCTTGGCCTCTCCCCACAAGGGTTGGGGCCACTGAAATCGTTGTTTTGAGGAGAGGGGGCCACTCAAAGGATCTACCTAGCTCCTCTCCTCACCAGAAAAGCCAGACCTTAAGGGGACCCGGCTCCACCATGGCTTTTCAGTGTCCATCAAACAGTTTTGTAAAAATAAACTACAATACAAAGATAGATAAAAACACGTGCACTGTGAAAAAAAGTGCTCCCTGTGGAAGCCCCAGCCTTCTGGCTGGTGTGATAAAAGATTACCCCGTATGCACCGCACACCGAGCCAGAAGGCTGAGGCTAGTGCATGCAAAAATAAAAAGGTGCATGTAGGGGTCCGAGATGCAAAGGTGCTTACTGGGATGTGACATGTGAAAGGGTGCAGTGTGCTTAACCTCACACTTACACCGGTTGCACAGCGCCCAGTCCTGGACCAAGGACTGGGGACCTAAAAACACCCTCAGGGCTTCATGCATTCCCAGCCCTAAGGCCAGAAGACCAAGCTTTCCCTCTCTCACATGTACTCACTTTAGCCAAAAGGCAGAGAAGCGAGTACAGTTATTTTTTTTTTTATTTTTTTTTGGAAGCCTGAGGTGTCGTACTTCTCTGGTGAGGGTCAGGGAGTGATGAGGGCTTTTTTTAGCGAGGCCTTCAGTGTTTCTCGTGCAGACACATCCACAACATTGGGGCAGGGTTGTGAAAGTGACCCAGGACTACTCTGGGGCTCAAGTGTACACCTCCGGGCTCCATGCTACCTCAGCCCTAAGCCCAGTGGATCAAGTTGTCCCCCCCTCTTCCCATAGGGTACTACACTTGATCTTAGCCAAAAGGCTAAGAAGCGAGTACAGTGATACCACACATGAATGGGTTTTTCTGGACAGAGGTCCTGGAGGGGCTCATCTCAGTCTTGCTTTCCTCCTCCACCTTTTTGCCGCTATGCTTTCTTTTTCTGGCTCCAGCTCCCTTCTGCGGTTTCTCCAGGGGGTTTCCTGCTGCAGAAGGGGGGGGAGCAGGGAGGGTCGGAGGCAACACGGGAGGGATGGTGTTGCCTCTTGGGGGGCCTTGACAGCTGGCAGGGCCATGTCTTGGCAGGGGGGTGCTGCTTTCTTACCTTTCCTGGGGGTGCCGGATGGTTTATCTACCAGTGCATCCCCAGACTTGCCCCCAGTGCTCCAGACTCCCTGGTGTCTACCTGGTGTCTAGTGGGGGCAGCCGGTAGACATCTGCGCAATGAGCATAGACAACCTATGCTCCCGCACCTGCCGGGGCTTCTATCACAGGGCACCGGAAGGTCATGTCACGCCGGCGCTCCGTCATAGAATCCCTAGTGAAAATGCCCGGCAGAAGCGGAGGTTGCACGCAGACGTTCATGGGCTGCCAGAGAGGAGGATCCAGGTCCCCTGCAGCGCTGCGCGGGATCCTCCTCTCTGACAGCCCGTGAACGTCTGCGCGATGCGGGCAGACAACCTTCCGCTGAGGCTTCTCTGAGGTCCGATTATAAGACAACCTTGAATATAAGACGAGGGGTATTAGAGGGGGAGTATTTGCTCTTAAAAAAAACCTTGTCTTATATTTGAGCAAATATGGTATGCCTGGGAATTCTCAGGGTTTCAACCTAACTCTCAGGTTGAATTTATATTTGCATGTGCTCTCATAAACATGTAACACATTTACTTTGAACAGCAGGCTGTTTTAAGCATGGTGTTTTTATATTTGCAATGCATGGTAACTAGAAAAACAAAACTTCCTATTTGGAATACATTACTGAGAGAATCAACAAAGATGTAGGACCCTAACAAGAAAACTGCACAATGAATGTTTTAAAAAAGAGGCTACTGTGATTTAATATTTTATCTGTTTCAACTTTAACCCCTTAAGGACAATTGAAAATCCATTGAACCCATTGAAAACAATGCATTTTGAGCCCGTACATGTACGGGCTTTGTCAATAAGGGGTTAATAAAACCATATAATAAAAATATTACTTAGATCAATACAGTCAAATTTTGTAAAGGTGATTTCTATTAGCATGCATACTGATCAGGTAACCTTTTTGAAACATATCTAATTTTATAACCGCTTCTATGTCTCATATGCAACGTATCATCAAAGAGATGCTGGCAATGGAGTCCAAAGTCACATCGATGTTAGCTATCCAGCCAAATGCATAACCAAACAAGTACTACATAAACAAACACTCAAATATTATTCATAACATATTTATTAAAGTAACATCACATGCTGATATTTGGAAACAGAACGGCTAACATGACAGTTCTATATTAATAACGTCAAATAAATATATATAGATTAGAGGGGATTCACCAATGCTGAAGTGGTGACAGAGCATTTAGCTCAAAGGATCTAATTAGAAGTAACAAAAACTATTTTTTTTTAAAAATGGGTTAGTGAACATATCTGTGACTGTATAGGTGATATTGTAACACATACATATATCACATCAAATGACCAACAAATAATATTTAATATATAAGGGCAAAGTAACATCAGCAATGAAAATATATTGTACTATGCTGTACTGCTTGAGACAACAAAAACACTCTAGATAGATGAGAGGGTTGCTTTGACCTAGCACCCTATGGTAAGCAGGGGAACAAATAATTTTTTCCTTCACTGAATTATTTGTGCCAGTCGGATGTGGACACATTGCATTTGGGGGCTTGTAACGACCGCATCAATATTTATGCTTCATAGCGAGGTTAACATTGGAGTGATACTTTAAAAAAATAAATTGAGAAAAGAAAACAAACACACAAAACATACATGGAATTTAATCTATGTCATTTTCTGAAGTACCACTATCATTTTCAGTTTCTTCTTCATCTTCATAGTTGTAATTTTTCTCATACACTTCTAAAAGCTTAAGGTTTGCACAGATTGAAACACGCTTTTCTACCCTTTCGCAGGCTAGTTTGTTTCTTGATTTGGTATGAGTATTACCAAACATAGATCAGATTATTTCACATGCAGCAGAAGATGCAGGAATTTGCAGTAAGCAGAATGCAAGAGGTGTCAGAGGTTGTGTTGTGCACAGACCTTGCCACCATGTTGCAGGAGAGATATGTTTTGCAGAACCCAGACTGGGAACGTTTAAGGAACTGGGTCCATGCTGATGACTGAAAGGACCCAGCGCGCCCAAAGATGGAGTTCAGGAGTCATTGCGCGGTAGCGGAGGTGGACAGGGCCTGATGCAGGGTGACCGCACTCACCTGGGTGTTGAGTATCTAGGGTTGTGCAGCCAAACACCAGTGCCCTGATATAGCAGCAGATGAAGTCCAGAATGAAGTGAAATCCTGCAGGCACCCTAGAACAGGCATGAGACATCACACAAGACTCATGTGCGGGATGCTGCAGGCTGGGAGTATAGAAGCTAAGCAGAGAAATATAGCAGAAACATAACAAGCAAGGGACAGGGAGACCAGGCACAAAACATAACCAGACAAGATATACATGTTACAGAGCACAGTAGTGAACAAGACAAGGAATAAACATAACCAGACAAGATATACATAATACAGGGAACAAGACAGGACATCCCGCTGCCGGGGATACAGGACAGAACACCCCGCTGCCGGGGATACAGGTTACATCAGACTGACACACATAAATACAGGAACCAGCCTAAGAGTATATGATAACTATTGGAGATTCCGTCACATCTTATGGCCATAGTATGCTTAGCCCACCACTACGCCAAAGTACTCCAATGACGGTGGGTCCTAACGCTAATCCCTGCTGACAGAGGTACGAAACAAACCAAACATGTAATCCAAACACATAGCACTGAGACATACCTGTAAACTGCAGACTGAGACAAACAGAACACGTGGGTGGGGCACACCTTATAAAGGAAACAGAGCTGAAGCAAAGAGCTTAAGCAGAAACAACGAATGGAAGATCAGAACAGAGCAAAAGGAAATCCACAAATGGATTGAAGCAAAACAGGGAAACCGGAACAAGAGTGAGATATGCAGCTCCACAGCCTGGGTAGGATCATGACAGTATCCCCCTCCGAAGGAGCGGCCTCCGGACGCGAACAGGAACATCAACAGAAGGAAGGCCCGCTCACTGATGGAAGAACTTCGTTAACAAAGCAGCCCAGGAACCTGCATACTCAGGAATCTGAAATCACTTAGAAAGAGTCCTTCCATGACCAGCACTGCCGCTTAGCAGACCAACCTCCTCCAAAACAGGAATCAGCATATCTGATCAGGAATGAGGAAGCCGCTTCTTGCGCATTCTCCTCCGAAACAGGAATCAGCATATCTGAATGGGAATGAGGAAGTTGTCTCTAGCAGTCTTTTAGGTCCAGGCAAAGGGAAGGTAGATCAGCCCACTTGACAGGACCAACACGACAGGTAACCCACTTGACAGGGCCAACACGACAAGTAACCCACTTGCTGGGCAGACACGACAGGTAACCCACTTGCTGGGCAGACACGACAGGTAACCCACTTGCTGGGCAGACACGACAGGTAACCCACTTGCTGGGCAGACACGACAGGTAACCCACTTGCTGGGCAGATGACAGGAAACCCATTTTGGTGGGGCGCACACGACAGGAAACCCCTTTTGGTGGGGCGCACACGACAGGAAACCCCTTTTTTGGTGGGGCGCACACGACAGGAAACCCCTTTTGGTGGGGCGCACACGACAGGAAACCCCTTTTGGTGGGGCACACATGACAGGAAACCCCTTTGGTGGGGCACACATGACAGGAAACCCCTTTGGTGGGGCGCACACGACAGGAAACCCCTTTGGTGGGGCGCACACGACAGGAAACCCCTTTGGGTGGGCGCACACGACAGGTAGCCCTCTGGCCGGGCTCAAATGCCGCAGACTCCACTCCGCAAACTCCTGGCCTTTGCCTGCGGCCATATGTAAGGAACTGGGTCCATGCTGATGACTGAAAGGACCCAGCGTGCCCAAAGATGGAGTTCAGGAGTCATTGCACGGTAGCGGAGATAGAGAGGGCCTGATGCAGGGTGACCGCACTCACCTGGGTGTTGAGTATCTAGGGTTGTAACCACAAAGAAAAAAAAGGGGTCGATCCAGCACTTGAATGAAAAAACTTCCCACTTTATTTAACTTCAATATTAAAAAGCATAGTTCACACCTCACTGCACCTATGTGCACAGGAGACCGAAAATCTAGGGTTGTGCAGCCAAACACCAGCGCCCTGATATAGCAGCGGATGAAGTCCAGAATGAAGTGAAATCCTGCAGGCACCCTGGAACAGGCATGAGACATCACACAAGACTCATGTGCGGGATGCTGCAGGCTGGGAGTATGGAAGCTAAGCAGAGAAATATAGCAGAAACATAACAAGCAAGGGACAGGGAGACCAGGCACAAAACATAACCAGACAAGATATACATGTCACAGAGCACAATAGTGAACAAGACAAGGAATAAACATAACCAGACAAGATATACATAATACAGGGAACAAGACAGGACACCCCACTGCCGGGGATACAGGACAGGACACCCCGCTGCCGGGGATACAGGTTACATCAGACTGACACACATAAATACAGGAACTAGCCTAGGACTATATGATAACTATTGGAGATTCCGTCACATCTTATGGCCATAGTATGCTAAGCCCACCACTACGCCAAAGTACTCCAATAACGGTGGGTCCTAATGCTAATCCCTGTTGACAGAGGTACGAAACAAACCAAACATGTAATCCAAACACATAGCACTGAGACATACCTGTAGACTGCAGACTGAGACAAACAGAACACATGGGTGGGGCACACCTTATAAAGGAAACAGAGCTGAAGCAAAAAGCTGAAGCAGAAACAAGGAATGGGAGATCAGAACAGAGCAAAAGGAAATCCAGGAATGGATTGAAGCAAAACAGGGAAACTGAAACAAGAGTGAGATATGCAGCTCCACAGCCTGGGTAGGATCATGACAGAACGTAGCAAATGCCCACTCTGGCCACAGTATAGACATAGGCCCTCCCTTCTATGGGACGCTCTCTTTGCCTCAGAGAGCCAAGTAGGCCCCACTTGGGCTAGTACTGCAGCAGCCAAATGGTCCAGCCTGAGGTCCTGTTGGTCTAACTTGATGAAGACCGCAGGAACAGGGTGAGCACCAGTACAATCAGGATTCGTGTCCCTTTTGTAATGTCAGAGTACCACTGAATCTGGACAGAGGCAAAAAGATACTGGTCAAAATATTTATTGAAAAATAAAATAAAAAATATCAACAAGAAGCCAAATCGTAAGTCAAGCTGGTGGTCGTGGATCATGGCAAGGTTGGAGCCAGAATGGGTAGTCACACAAGCGGAAGTCAGGAGTCAAGAAATCCACTTAGTGCTAAATCAAGCATGAGTTTAGAACCAGAATGCGAGTCAGGCAGGCCAGTGTGTGTGGCCTAACAAACAGAAAGCCATGAGGAGGAAAAAGTCCAGTACAGGTAGGCCAAAATCCTGACAGCTTGGCATATAGGGTCTCTCCTCTCCTTGTGTAGGACTATTATTCTGGCTATGTTAGTGTTAGTTAAAAGCATTTGTAAGGTGGTCCATGATTTGATCTTGTAAAATCTTACAGAATTCAATAGGAAGCCAATCCGAAGATGAAGAGAAGGGTGAGATTGGACACTTTTAGAAGCTTTTAAAAATTGAAGCTGTTTAATTCGGAAATTATATGTTATCTAAGTAGCACCTTTTTTCAAATCTGGTCATATTGCGCTCATGTCCTATTTGGGGCACCTTTAAAGCTGTCAGTTCAATTTACCCTCATCTTACCAAATACCCAAGGTATTTCAAAGGCTAGTATTTTTAACTCTTCCCATGCACTAATTCTACAACCATGCAAAGGGTTGACGGGTTGTTCGGGGGTTAGAAGACTACATTTGGGAGGTGTGCAAGTTTCAGTTTGGAATTTTGATGTATGGCCATCTTGACCCACGTCCCATTTGGGACACCTTAGAAGCCGGCCATTTCAATTTACTCCATCAAACCAGATATGTTTTAAAACAAGACACCCCAGGGTATTTCAAAGGGTAGTATTTAAACTCTATCCATGCACCAATTATACCATTATCCTTTGTCTACATTTGTGGTAGTAATTGTGTGTGTGTGTTTTTCACACACATTTTGTTTTAAGTATGAATTCACAGCTCCTGGTAAGTATTACTGCCAAAAAACATCTCATCAGTACAGTGATACCACCCATGCACACGGTTGTTTGGGGGCTAATAACCTTGATCTGGCCATGTTGTCTCATATCCTATTCGGGACAACTTTGAAGCTGCCCAATACCCCTTCAAATCGTATACATCTGAAACAAGACACCCCAGGGAATTTAAAAATGCTAGAATTTTAACTTTCCATGCCATGATTTTGGGGGAAATACAGGGCCAATTTTATGATTTGCTCATAAAAATATTTATATATATATATTTTTTTATATTTTACTACATTTATATTTATATGTTTAATATTTTATTTTTCTAACCACATAGTGGTTATTGAGCGGGCTCCACTGACCTGAATGGTTGGCTGCAGTCTAGATAGACCCTCTGGGAAGTCTTTATTTTGAATGGGAGTTTAGGAGGCAATTGTTGATCCTATGAGCTCCTATGTGCTGCTGGGCACTCCCATATTTGAAAGGCATACAGCCTTTCAATATGGTGAATATGATAGCTCCTAGGAGCAGTCGGACGGTGTTGCTAAATGCCTCGATGGCATGTCAATTGTTGTCAAGGTGTTAAAATTGGGTTATGTCATGCTAAACTATATAGGTGCATCTTCTTATTATGCTCTAACAAGTAAGTTGGTATGCGATAAAAGTTCTCTGCTCATTAAAACAGAGTTAAGGGGTCTGATTTGGGGTATATACATTACTAAGGCTATGTGTTTGCCAAAGATTGAGCAAACTACCACTGGGTATCTGCCGTCTGGGTAGTAATATGTATCACATAGTCACGAGACATCTGCAAAAAGGCCGATGTTCACCAGGAGGCCAGAATAAGGAAGCCAGGTTCAAGGAAAATCTACCTTTATTATTCTGGCCTCTCTGTGCACTTCTGCAAAAGGGTGGACCCCTGTTCCACCAATCGTAGGAGAGGCTAAAGTTCCCCGGGAGGCCATGTCCACTGAGAAGCTGGCGATGAAAAAAGATACAAGGAGCAGCAAATTAAGAAAGAAGACAGATGAAAGAAGACAGAAGAACAAGAAGTGAAGTAAAGTAATCGGTGGAGAAGGTAGGGAGACATTGAAAGAGAGAGTGAGATAGAGTAAATGAGTGAACATGAATGAGAGTCATTGAGAGTGTGAAACAGGGTGAGAGAGTGAAAAAAACTGCGAAATTCAAATCAAAATTCAGTGCTGTTTGCTTTGTTTGTTTTGTTTCAGATCCCTCCTAATTTTCAGAGATTCGTAACAATTGATGAAATTGGAAAATTTTGTTAAAATTGAAATTCGTACAAATCCGAATGCACAAGTCTAGTGGATACACAAAAAAGGTAGGAATCATATTTTAATAGACATGGTAAAAGTTCAATAAAAATAACCCTCCAGGTTTTAGGGTTCAATATACTCTTTTGTGTACTTTTGTGCGGATTCCTATATATCACTACACTTGAGTTTTGTATCTTGTGACATAAACTATGTTACACTGAGAGTTGATGTTTTTTATAATCCAAACATTTTTATTGCTTTAATGTATTTCCTTTTTTATATTTCTTGGGTTAATCTGACAGAAAATCGCTTTAAGTTTAGACCTGTTATATTTGACCTCTAAACCTCTGTTGCCAAATTTATTTAGCAAAGTACTTTTGACATTGCAGACCACTTCCACCACTTCAACTTTCGTCTTCAGGCTGACAATGATCAAGCTCTTGACAATCACTCACTGCAACTGCACTTGCAAACTTCATACTTTCCTATATTAAGGCAACTTATAACAAAATCCTTTCTACTGATTTGGATATTTTTTCACTAAATGAAATCAGAATTACATCACAAATTAATTTTAATTAACAAAAAAAAATCCCAGGGATATTTGAATCACTTTCACTTACTGTAAAATAAAAATGAGTGCACATTTTTATTGGAAGTGAGTGAGAAGCACTTGTTGTAATCACCGCTGTCTTGTAAACATGCTCTTGATTTGCTTTGTTGACATAATAACAATACAATTTAATACCATGATATGCCAACATACCAATGTGTTTCCATAACACCGGTGAACATGTTCATTTTAAACTTAGAATATATTGCTTTATCAAGCTGAAGTGTTGACATCAGTCATCAAAGGTTTTTTGCAATCCATACCACCATTTGTCTAAGAGGATTTATACCTGATAAGATATAGATATATATAGATATAGATATATCTATATATACAGATTTTCTTTGAAAGTAAAACACTTGTTTTTATATTTCATCAACGTTTCAGGTCACCTCCAGACACTTTGTCAAGATAATCACTTCATTTTACAACTGGTTTATATAACACCCATTTACTCAAATAAATACACTTGTTAAATCCCCACACACCTTAACTTCCGTGCTCCTCAAGCTCAATTTGCATTGACTCATGACTCACTGTTACCTGTTTCTGCTTCTATGCACATAATTCTATACATGCCAGCATCCCCACAATATAACATAATAACTAGACTTGGGCACCAGGGGGCTCTTCGTGTTCGTCTTCGTGCTCGTCTTCGGCAAAAAAAAGAACTTCGTATTCCGCGAATATTCGCCTGGTCCTGTCTTCTCTTCGGGCGAATATTCGCGGACATTCTTCGTGCTCGGGTTTTCTTCGTTTTCCCCGGTTAAGGGGTTAAAACGGGGTTAAAGCCGCTCTGGCGCCAGGAGTTTAAATGTCCGTATGAGCAACTCTATTGGTCGTCAGCAGGGGGCTCGTCTGCCATTGGTTGATGGCAGACGAGCCCCCTGCTGGCGACCAATAGGGTCGCTCGTACAGACTGTTATACTCCTGGTGCCGTAATTGTCCGGCAGATCCCGCTGGTCTCCCTGTTCTATAATTTATTAACTGATAGAACAGGGAGACCAGTGGGATCTGCCGGGTAAGTTACAGCATTGGGGTTTTAAAAGTCTGCACGAGCGACTCTGTTGGTCGCTCGTGCAGACTTTTAAAACCCCAATGCTACAACTTACCCGGCACATCCCACTGGTCTCCCTCCCTGTTCAATTAATTAAATGTCCGTACGAGCGAACAATAAAGTCGCTCGTACGGACATTTAACTCTGTACAGGGAGGGAGACCAGTGGCATCGGCAGGGTAAGTTGCAGCATTGGGGTTTGAAAACCCCAATGCTGCAACTTGCCCTGCCGATGCCACTGGTCTTTAACTAATTGAACAGGGAGGGAGACCGATGCCACTGGTCTCCCTCCCTGTTCAATTAGTTAGTCCGTGCCGGGTTAAATGTCCGTACGAGCGACCAATAAAGTCGCTCGTACGGACATTTAACTCTGTACAGGGAGGGAGACCAGTGGCATCGGCAGGGTAAGTTGCAGCATTGGGGTTTTAAAACCCCAATGCTGCAACTTGCCCTGCCGATGCCACTGGTCTTTAACTAATTGAACAGGGAGGGAGACCGATGCCACTGGTCTCCCTCCCTGTTCAATTAGTTAGTCTGTGCCGGGTTAAATGTCCGTACGAGCGACCAATAAAGTCGCTCGTACGGACATTTAACTAATTGAACAGGGAGGGAGACCAGTGGCATCGGCACTGCCGATGCCACTGGTCTCCCTCCCTGTTCAATTAGTTAGGGGTTAACCTTTTTTTAAAGGGTTAAGGGGCCGTGCAAGTGAGCCTATTGGTCGCTTGCACTGCCCTTTAACCTATGGATTTCTGCTCCCGTTAACCCCTTCGATGCTGTGTTAACGCAGCATCGAAGGGGTTAACGGGAGCGGAAATCCATAGGTTCGCTGTCAGGGGCTACAAAGACCGTGCGAGTGAGCCTATTGGTCACCTGCAGGGTCTTTCTCTGGCATCAACCAATTGGTTGATGCCAGAGGAGGTCCCTGTAGGCGACCAATAGGCTCATTCGCACTGCCCTGTAACCCCTGACGGCGAACCTGCGGATTTCCACTTCCGGGAACTGCCGCGATGCCGCGAAGCCGCGAAGACAAGACAAGGTAAGATGAAGGGGGGGAATGGTAGACGAAGACGAAGACAATCACGAAGATCTTCGTGGTGTGTGTCTTCGTCTTCGCCTACGTTTTACCGCCGCCGTCTTCTCTTCGGCGTGTCTTCGGAACGAACACGAAAACGCACTCTTCGTGTTCGTTTCCATGTTCGCCCGAAGACGAATGCACAAGTCTAATAATAACAAAACAATTATGAGAAGAATGAACACAATAAAAAGAAAAAATGTTTCATATAAAAAGCACAAAATGACCGACCTAAAGAAATATAAAGAACATAAGAAAACATAATAGTGTATAAATTATTAAACAACATGCATTCTACAATGAATCCCTTCTTCTATACTAAACAACAATACAGCTAATCACCATATTTCCGAAGTTTAGCGGGGAGATAAAAACGCTGCATAGGAGACATGTTAGTTCAAGGCTTTAGGTGCTACTGTCTCCATGTTATTAATCCAATAACTCTTGTTGTAATTACATACAAGACCTATCCCTACCCCTCTCTAATTGTATATGATCGATCCCCCCAAGTCTTAATTGCGATAACTGGTGTCTGGTGTGTAAAAATTTTTCACCACCGGCTTGTTATTGTGATAAGCCATCCTGTTCTATACATATAGTAATGTTGACAGTAATGTTGACATTTTAAACTCTAAACACATATTTAGACAATATAAAACATAATGGGTTTTTTTCTTACCTAAATACAAATATAATTGAGTAAATAACTGAAGGCCTGATGTGGTCGGATTTCATGCCACTATTTGGAGAAAAGCAATATTCTGTTTCCCCCCCCAAGGTGATTGTGTCACCATCACTGGGGGCATAATTATACTAATTAAGTGCTTCTTAGATGCTCAGCTACAAAGTAATTATCATGGATTGCTAAGAAGCAAACACACTACAAGGGCTCTACTACAGCAGACATTATAGAATTTGCATGGTGCAGTAAGTTGGTAGCCAAACTAGGACTTGATGGTATTTAAATCCAGCTCTGTTGAATTGGGAAGTTACTTAAAAATGGTTGTAGTGACACAACAAATATATGTTGTATTGCTAGATACATTTACTACTCTAAACTAGTTAAACATTTACCATTAAGTACAGTAAAATGTACTGAGTTAAAACATCATAGAAAAATAAAATATACACTTTGATCTTAAGTTTAATGAATAAATCTCTCTCTCTCCAAATATATACATACTGTCACGTTACAATGGAGTTGGAGACACTGGAGTCAGGTAGGACCTAAGGGTACTTGAAAAGTTCAACAAGCCGAGGTCAGGATTCCAGAAGACAGGATAAACGGGTAAACACGCCAAGGTCAGGATGCCAGAGAACAATGTAGTCAAGGAACAAGCCGAGGTCAAACATGAAGGACAGCAATATATAAACACACTCTGAGGACAAGGCATAGATGACCATAGCATGCTTAGCCCACCACTACACCAAAGTACTCCAATTTATCAGTGGGTCCTAACACTAAACCCTGCCTATTGAAAAACATAACGGGTGGGGCACAACTTATAAAGGAAACAAGCTGAAGCAAAGAGCAGGACTGGAATCAAAGAATCAGGACAGAGCAAAAGGAAATCCAGGAATGGATTATAGTGAGACAGGGGAAACCAAAGATATTCAGCTCTGCAGCCTGGATAGGGCGTGATACATATATACATTAACATTATCTACCCTATTTCAATACTGATATAAAAAGCTTGGTCAGAAGAAATATTATCTTGAAAACTCATAAGAACCATTCAGACCATCTAACCTACAATACTTCTGCTGTCAATATGCATACATTATCGGTCCATGCACATTTGAGCTCAGAAATTTAATACTTCCTAACATTATTATATCTAAGCCTATGACTCATCTCATCTTGTCTAATGCCTTATTGTATGATCTCTGACCACGCCACTGACATTCTCAATTGTATTATTTTATTGTAGTTTGTATATGTATTTTGCTTGGTAGCACATTAATTACTTACAATATTCACTATTTTATATAGGAAGAAATTTAAAAGCCTTTGAATAGATTTAGCAAAGTGTATTATTTTTTTTTTTGCTTAGGAAAAATACCATGCTAGTTCTAATCCACCCCTCGCTGGATTGAAATGGCCAGGATACACTGTAAATAAACTATGATGAAATCGTCAAATCATTAACTTGTGAATGTCGATGAGCTTGAGTATTTTCAGTGAACTGGGGCTGCTGATAATCTTGAAGGGCCAGTGGTGCCCTGTCACTGGATACCACTCCTTTGAGAAAAGATCATTAGGACAGACTTTGGGACCTATATTAGATTGCAAAAGTTAACTTGTATTAAGTTGGTTAAACAAAAGAAAATGTAGCAGTATTTTGCTTCATCTACCCGTAAAAAATAGGCAATTAAAGAGTAAACAATGGGCTCTGGCCATCTGCCCCTTTTGCACTAGTAAAAATATAACACTGAGACTACTTTCGGGACCCTCAACATTTTTCATCACATATCAGATGGTCCCTTTTTGTTAGCTTTAAAATATAAGCAAAAGGCTCATTGATTTTAATTATATGAAACTATATATTTATCAGTGTCCTTATTATAGCCTTTTGTCTTTTAAAGTTGTTTGTCTTTCTGAGAAATTATCATAGCAACAAAAACCCCAAAACATTCTGAATGTATTATGATCCATGGGTATATCATCCCCTGGTCACACAATCCATTGTCATGATGAACTGCTCATGGCATGGCTCATGCAGAAATATGCTTTTGTATTTTGCAATTGGGCACTTGCTGACAGTCCCGGGCAGGGCGCCATGGCAACAGGGGCGCCTGCCCGGGACTTAAATTAAAACATCCTCCATATTAAATAAAGAGGATGTTAAATAAAGTTAAAACAAACAAAAAAAAATAATGTTTCAATTTAAGTCCCGGGCAGGGGCGCCGAGCGGTCGCTCGTGAAGTTTTGCAGCAACCGCTTGGCGCCCCTCACTCTCCGTGACTCCGTCGCGGTGCCGCCGTTTGATGCTGAGCGCCGTAATTTTTTCGTCGCTCAGCTGTGAAGCGCGCACCACGGCAGATCGGGAAGACGGACGCCTCCCGCTCCCACCGCAGGACTCCGGCAACGAGGTAAGTAAGTATAGGGAGAAGGGGCAGAGGAGGGGGGCAGTGAGAAGGGGCAGAGGACGGGGGACAGTGAGAAGGGGCAGAGTGGGGGAGGCAGTGAGAAGGGGCAAAGGATGGGGGCGGGGGGGAGGCAGTGAGAAGGGTCAGAGTGGGGGAGGCAGTGAGAAGGGGCAGAGTGGGGGGGCAGGGAGAAGGGGCAGAGTGGGGGGGGCAGAGAGAAGGGGATGGGGGGAGCGCCAGAGGAGTAGTCCGCACAGGGTGCCAGAACACGTATTTATCTGGCATATTGAAATTACTACGTGTACGTTTTTTGTTTAATGTTATTGTAAATATGTTGTTTCTACGATGTTTCTACGCTGGTTTAGTCTGGTATGAGGTACTTCCTTTAATGACCCGGAGGAAAAGCAACAATGTAATGTCTGTATCACAGCCATTTGAATTCTGTCTACAATGAATCTTGGTCGTATGTATTTATGTAAATTGCATAAATACACTAACATATCTAGTACAACATTTAAAGTGAATAGACAATGTAAGAATATCCGGAAATGTTATAAACATCTACGGTAATATAGCCACTAGAATTTGATGTTAATGTCTTTAGTTCCTAGTGACCCAGATTTTATGTATGCTTCTCATAATACTTAAAAGTCCAGGAAGTAATAATGTGTAAACAAACAAATTTACGAGAATGTTCACAGCCCACGTTGTCTGCTTCTCGTTTTATTCAGGATTCTTCAGATTGACTTTTAGATAACAGCATTTTCTTAGTTGTAAGTTGCCAAATTGTATTAAACCAGATAATTAATCTACTCGTAGGTTGAATTTCTGGGAACACAACATGAGACTTCCTTTCTGCTCCAATGTGGTTTGGATAAATAAATAGATAGAAACATCTGATTCTTTTAGAATTGTTTTTAACATGTAAAAACTAACAATAATAATTAGTATGTGTTAGAATATAAATCTCTGCATATATATATGCTTAAATGTATGGTGTGTGTCTAAATAAAAAGAACATGTATGATATGTTAAATCTGAACTTGGAATCACATTTGCATGGTACTAAAATTCCTAAGTGCTTAATTTTGGAATATTATTTATCAAAGCATATTTAATGATTAAACCACAAACAAAAAAATCAATTTTAAGGGATAACCGAAAGAAAATATTTTTAAAAAAATTTCTGAAGGATGATTCTTTGTCAACCTGTTTAGAATGTATTACCCAGTGATATTATTGTTTATTTATTTTAATCTACAAAGATCATGGGAAGATGGGAAGCTTGTCAAACTAAGGGGTGCTATGTAGCAAGCCAAAACAGCTGTGGATATATTAAACAGCACAACATATTTTAGTATTAATACATTTAAATCAAGGAAATAATTACAAGATATTCCCTATATTGTATCCATATGTTAGAATATTCTTTGTCTTTGTAAAAGATTCTAATAAACCTCAATTAAGAAATGGACCATATATAATTATTGGTATAGGCAATAGTTCAATGATAGGCTTCAAGGTTTTCCTTGACCTTAAAATATGGAATGAAGGATTTGCTGAACAGGCATTCTATAGATAGGATAGTAACTTGCTAATGCAGGGTATAGTTGTAACTCTAAAAGGGCATTACAGTATGCGTACAGCCACCACCTAAAATAGGGTTTCGACGTGTAAAGATCTTAGTGAGCATGTTTACCCAATTAGGTGAAGACCAATAGACTGACAAGACTGACATCATTATTCAAACCGTGTATATAAGTTAAGGCCTTGGAGAAGCATGGGAGGAGAGGTAGAGGGGAGATGTACTTGCCATCCACGTACTCTTCACGTCCCAACACTCCCTCCCTCCATCCTCAGGAATGCATAGGACAGATGTCATGAACTAAATTCCTCTCCAAGGTTTTGTAAGACTTGTTTCGTATTATTTTTGTTATCTTCTTTTTATATTCTTCTTCTATTTTTGTTCGTATTAAATGTTTTACCTTTGTTTGCATCTAAGTGACTCTGCCTATTTTTGACGCACATACATTTATATGTGTTCCAATTATTTGAAGTTTGTATTTGGCCCTATATATACATTTTATTACAGTCTTGAATATCTAAGCTTCTCCAGTGATCAAACAGCAATCAAGACCACAGCTTCTATGTCTTATTAATCAGGTTTATTCGATAACAAATTATCAATTCATACAATACCGATGCTGGAACAAATGTTGATAAAAAGGTATTGTAGGCTAAATATCTTGGTGAGATGACGGTGAGAGCGTGGAAAGAGCGTGGAAAGAGCGTGGAAAGAGACCTTGTCCTTGTAGTCATGCCAATTTATACCCCTTTACATTTGGTTAGGGTATACGTAAAGGAATCCTATTGGAACAGTCATATGATACACCGGCATTCCACAGAAGACCCTCTAAACTACGTCACTTAATTGATACCATATGTTCCTAGCACTCAAGTTGCATTCAGGCCTAAAATGTGCAGAACAAAATAAAAGTATAAAAATGATTTCTTACACCATATTATTTTGGTTTATAAATTTAATGCGAATTAGCAATTACTAATTTAACTACAGACAGGAGGCTCATATTTGCTTTACCTTTTTTACTGTGTCATCATAGCAGCAAAGAATATCGCAGAGGCGGCAAGATCCAGCAAGGCACCTAAGGCCGACGAAGTGGTCTTAGACGCACTGGGAGAACCCTTCTTAGACCCAGAGAACATCAAGCACCCGAGGTCATTAGAGTGGTCACCCCCGGAGCATATCTAAAATTTTCTCCTTAAGTGGATGAGGTTCCCTTTGGACAAGTGCCCTAGACCATCAGTGCCTCACAAGGTGATGCAGACTTCAGAGCTCGACCCCACGATGGTGACCTTTCTGGGTGGTAACAGGAAGGACCCTCAGAAGGGAATTGAGAAGGGTTTACGCAGTGCGCGAGACAAGTTGCTGGACGTGGTGGGTCCAGCCTCCCAGATCTTTTTTGCCGACCAGGCAGTAGTGGAAGAAAGTTAGCTGGACCTCCTGGGAAATGCCAACGCAGCCCTGTCTGCAGAATGCAGGAAGGCGGCATTATTAAGGATCCTTGGTCATCTCTTAGAGCTGGGGAAAAAAGAGCTGGGCCCATCTGCCGAAGGTCTCCTGTTCGGTGAAACTTTAATCAAGGAGAGTAATCGTCACGTACAGATTTACTCCTCCTTGGGAAAAATCAAGCTATCCATGAAAAAGGTGTTTACACCCTAGGGGCGTTTTTCCTCCAGGGCTGTATTCCAGAGAGGCCGAGGATCCAGCCAAGCTTTGTATGGCTCCAGAGGTTACCAGAATTTCAACCAGCGAGGGTCCTTCAGGATGCAGTACGTCATCCGCACTCCTTTCTCAGCCCAGAGAGGAAACTTCTGTGGCAGGGGCTCATCGGGATCCTGGGGAAGAGCATCTTTCGGTGAGTACTACCACCTTTAGTTATCGCAGGCAGGTTAGCTTTGTTTCTACATCACTGGGTTCAGATATGCTCAGATCTCTGGGTCATTCAAACTGTCTCACCTGCCACAACAACCCCTAGAATCCCGTCCCATTTCTATGTCTCTGGCAGATGACTGTCTTGTTCACGAGGAGTTGACATCATTGGGAGAAAGGGACTGTAGAGGTTTCTCATCACCCTCCCACCTTAGTAAAGAAAAAGTTGGGCGAGCTTCATCTAGTGATTCGTCTAGTAAGATTTTTGGCCTCTCTTTTTGCGGAAGGCTAGTCCTACAGGACTATAAATGTATTTTGTTCAGCCTTGTCGGCATCGCATGTCCATCTACAAGGGGTTCCTCTGGGTAGGGATCCTTTGGTAGGCATCCATTCCTTGATACTCTGACCAGATAATTAATCGCTTTTGCTCAAACATCTTTCAGCTAAATTAGCTGTTCTCCTTACCTTGGTGTCTTTTAGATATCCAAGCTTTTAAAGTAGAATCTCTTTCGTTTTCCCCAGATTGTGTCCTCGTGTCTGTTTCGCCTAGGACAAAATTGTTCTCTACTTCAGTTACTTACCCCTATTTTCCTTCTGAGCCGAGGATGTGCGTGGCCCTCTGTTTGCTTCGCTACTTTGAGGTTACTCAGTCGTTGAGATCGTCGTCCCGGGGTCAATTATTCATCTCCTATGTGAAACCCTTTTGTCCGGTCTCATGCCCTTCCATTAAGCGGGTACTATGTTTGGCGGGGGTCAACACCTCTTTTGGGACGCATTCCGTTTGTTGAGATATTTTTAGTAGTATTGTCTCTTTATTGTTTCGACATTTCTGTGAAGACATGGTACTGTTAATTTTTTTCTATGAATCAAATTGTTTCAAAAAGGAATATTCCTGTTATAGTCGGCTTTGTTTCATGCTGTTGATTTCGACTTGAGTTTGAGTTGTCTTCAAGTCCCCTGAGCAACAAAGAAAGAGAAGGATTCTGGGATGTTGATCATACTTATTGGACATTCTGTGTTTTGATTGGTTCTTTTAATTTGATATATTTTTCCTGCTATGGTGACACAGTAAAGAAGGTAAAGCAAATACTAACCGCCTCTCTTCATTAAATGTAGATTATTTGAACACCAAGGCTAGAATAATCCCCAATTAAACACATATTAGCAAAAATGTGTTAATATCTTTTATTTGTGAATTTACCATGCAACTGAGTGGTGGTAAATAACAATTTTAACTAAAAAATATATATAATGAATGGCATGGTGTTCCGTATGCATGAATATGTTTTTCTCAGGAAACTGGTTAATGGGAACAAATAAATGTCATCTACACTTTTAAGAAGTAATAAACTAATTTTTAATAATTATTTAAAAAACCAAGTACAGTTTCAACTTTATTTGCAATTCTACATAGTAAGTCATGATGACACAACACGATAATTTAAGTTAAAAGAAAACAGGAAATTATAACATGCCTATTAGATAATGGTAGAGGTTGCATAATTGATAGGCTTTTAATGAAGTTATCTGTGTAATAAAATAAGGAAAGTCACATCACAAGTCTTGATAACAAATGTCTTGATAAAGGTTTTGATATGCATCACAACAAAATTAACCATTAGATCTACTATATAAATATATTAGATCTACTATATATATATATATATATATATATATATATATATATATATATATACACTCCCATTCTCATTTTCTCGCAACCTCACACAACACAGTTTGGTAAAAACTGAAATGAAATGTTTAACACAGAACTACAGACTGCACAGCCGTCCTGTTCACTGAGTCGTTCATTAAAAAGAAAGATGGATGTTTTTCACAGTGAAGTAGCAGGGATAGGTAACAACCTCTATTTCCTGAATATGATGATCTTCCATGAATTATATCCAACAATTGATTAGCATGATGACAGTTCCAATTTAAATTAATATATTTAGTAAATATAAGTCAATCTTCAAAACTTGTGGAATCTGGCATCACAGGCTGAGCTGACCATATATGGTATTTCCAATGTATCAATTCATTTATTACCGTATTTTCTTTCACGTCATTAAATGCTTGATAACCTTTTTCGTATGAGACCTCTGTCATCTGCTAAAGGTATATCAGCTGCTACAAGTCTCTCATGAAAAGAGAAGCTGTTACTTACACATCTCACTGAGGAAGATCTGCCATATGTATCTGAATTAGGAACATTAGACAAGCTTGGTATAGAACTGGAAGATATATGGCTACTAACAGTCAGACTGCTAGCACTTTTTGAAGAATATTTATAAATTATTTTAAGAAAGGCAGATTTTGTATTGGTATCTTGTTTATATAAGATAACATAGCATTTTGGGAAAAAAGTGCATGACAGTATCCCATAGCTTGATATTAATATAACAATCATTTCAACAGCAGGTAAATATATGCCAAAAGTTGTGGCATAAACAGGGATAAATGTTATCCATGCTATGAAGTATATCAACATGCCGAATGTGATAAATTTGCCTTCATTGTAGTTTTCTGGAAGTTTCCTTCCCTTAAATGCAAATATGAAACACACGAAAGCCAGAATGGCTATATAGCTTAACATGACACTAAAAGCCACGGTGGAACCTTCATCGCATTCCAGTATAATAGTCTTTGGAAGAGAGAAATTCTCCTTAGTGTGTGGTGACCAGAATATAAGCCATACAGTGCAAATGCTAATCTGGACCCCTGTACATACAAATACTAAAGTGAAAGGTTTGTATAGACATTTCAGAATATCTTGTACCTTTGGCTCAAAGCTAAATGCTAACAGTATTTTTATGGACTTTAGCAGGATACAAGACACCACCACCGTGAAACTAATGCCAAACAGAGTTTGACGGACTTTGCACTTGAAGTCTTCTGGTTTGCCAATAAACAATACAGCACTTACAAAACTAAAAAAGATGGAGAGGAGAATAACATAGCAAAGAGTGCCTCCGGATGCCTTGACCACAGGTGTATCAAAATTCTTAGCAAAGAGTATTGCTACTGCTATTATTAGAGAAACTCCCAAAAAAGAAATGATAAGGAGCACAATAGCATAGCCATCATTCCAGAGCAAATATTCAATCCTTTTCTTGTGGCACTTAGAACTGCTTACAGGAGCCCAGTGAGTCTTGTTGTCACACTGAAGACAATAGCCCATATCTAAAAAGGAATAAATGGACTGTTAAGTATAAACATAAGGATAAAAATAGAGTAAAATGAGGTGGTAAAATAAGTCAAAATTAAGAATACCACTACCCACTCCAAAAGGAATACATCTTTTAGTATGATGATATTCTGAAATAATGTTTCTTAATGTTTAAATCAAGGCTTTATTATACTCTTATAACATGGCCATAGTAAGTATTGCACTGGCTGCTTAATGCCACCCATTTCTCTTCTGTACACCTAGACAGACCTGGACTGGCCATCTGGCACAATGGTGGCCAACAACACCACATAGTCACCGAATCTGCTGCTTCCGCTATAGGGTGGGGGCTACCAGCTGGATATGACTATTTGCATACTACGTGTGCAACAAAAGGTAGCATGTGGCCACACATATTCAGTTGTTGGCTGCACTTACGTCATCAGTCAGCTGTTGGCCTTAAAGTCTGAGGGCTACCTCACCGTCGCCAGTTCAGCTCTGCACCTAGGGATGTAGTGGTACACAACCTATAGTGTCTAGATCAGGGGACTTCAACCATACATGAAGAGATTTGTCTCTGAAGGTTAGTCGCGCTAAAAAGGGTATATGCATATCTGAGAACTTGTGGGTGAGTCAGGGGGCAGTTCAGCCAATGTCTGTGGGGAAATGGGCGGGGAGTGGGGCGTGCCAGGACCCGTGACCCAAAGGATTCAAGTGTAGCACAGCTTCTCCCAGTGTTCTCTGGGCCAAACCCGGAGCGTTCCCAGGTATGGGTATATGCACTACTGCCATACTAGAAATGGGGTGTGCCAGTTGCTTGAGAACTACCTCTTGTTATTGTGCTACCTATTTTAGACTCAATTACAGAACTCAACAGGTTTTATCTACAATGTTTCCTAGTGCAGCCAACAAAGACATTCTGGAAAATTGTTTAGTTTCTATTAAAATGAAAGGCAAAGGAACAACTAGTTTATTCTGAGGGTCAACCTTTTTTACAAATTTAACCTTTTCTTTTAAGGACAATTTATCAGGAACTAAAGAATACTTTATATAGATTCCGTAAAGGAGCTGTTCATCAGTTTCTCTTCAGGTTAATTTACCGTATTTTTCGCTCCATAAGACGCAGTTTTTTTCCTCCCAAAGTAGGATGAAAAATCAGCCGCGTCTTATGGAGCGAAGATGCATGCAGGCAGGCAGGCAGGGAGGGAGGGAGGGGGGGCAACGATATACCGTATTTATCGGCGTATAACACGCACTTTTTTAACTAAAATCCGGAGCTTAAACCCTACCTGCGTGTTATACGCCGATAAATCCGGGGTCGCAACTGAGGCAGGCGGCGGCGGCCGCCAGCAGAGGAGTCCTGGATTTCTGCCAGTCAGGGGGGCCCAAGGGGTGCCGAGCGGTTGCTGAAGACAACCGCTCGGCAACTCTCGGGCCCCTCTGCCTGACAGATATACAGGAATCCTTTGCTGGCGGCAGCCGCCGCCACCGCCGCCTGCCTCAGCGCTTCAACTCCTGTGTTGGAAGCGTTTGTCTCGGGTGCCGGCGCTTTACGCTGGGCGCCGGCATATGACGTCAGACGCCGGCGCTCAGCAGTGAAGCGCCGGCACCCGAGACAAACGCCTCACGCTTCCAACACAGGAGTTTAAGGTAAGTGACCGGGGCGGGGGGGGGGGAGATCCTGAGAAGGGGGGGTTAGGGAGTTAGAGGGGAGATCCTGAGAAGGGGGGGTTAGGGAGTTAGAGGGGAGATACTGAGAAGGGGGGTTAGGGAGGGAGGTCTTACTGTGTGTGTCTTACTGTGTTTGTGTGTGTGTGTCTTACTGTGTGTGTGTGTGTCTTACTGTGTGTGTGTGTCTTACTGTGTGTGTGTGTGTGTGTGTGTGTGTGTGTGTCTCACTGTGTCTGTGTGTGTCTTACTGTGTCTGTGTGTGTCTTACTGTGTGTGTCTTACTGTGTTCATAGCTTATTCAGTTATTGTAATAAATATTTTAGCCCATTTTTTAGCTCAAAATATTTTTTCCTTTTTTTTCTCCTCTAAAATCTAGGTGCGTCTTATCAGCAGGTGCGTCTTATAGAGCGAAAAATACGGTAATTTTCTCAATATATAATGCCTGTGAGGATACTATACTGTATATCCATCAAACAAGTCGAGCCCACCCCATCTCGATGTCTGTCTGTCTATCTATTTAGAGATGAATGCATTTTATATTTTTCATGTCCACAGATATATTTTTATGATATATTTATTCCTGATTTACTGAAAGCTGATAGCCATACCTATAAAACTATATATTTGTTTTTGGTTGTAAGCTCGGAAGAGCAGGGCCCTCTTCTCCTTTGCACCAGTTTGTTATTGTATGTGTTATTGTATGTGTTTGTGTTTCTAAACTGTTCTTCTGACTGTAACAACGATGCGAAATCGTAATGTAATGTAATGGTTCTGCGTGAAGTCAGCATGACTACTTGTCAAGTCAGCATGACTACTTGTCAAGTCACCACAATTAAAGGAACAACCCATCCTATGCACTTTGATGCATATGGTAGCTCCATGGCAGCCTCTTCTGTATCAGGTAAGAGTTTGTTTTTCATTGGAAGTTCATAAATAACCCTGTTTTTGAAGTCATTAACATGTGCCTATACTATCAGAGAACTCTGAATGTAGAACCTCCAAAATGTTTGCACTTGAGACCGGTTTTCTATAGTTTACATTAAATACATTTGTGCAAAAATATTTTCATCTAATTTCTACATACCTGGTTTATTGGTATAATGATTTTCTGGACAACTAACACACTCATAGCAGCATGTATGTAGGCTTGCTGATGTCTTTTTCATTTGTCCAGGTTTGCATTCTTCTGAACATTTGGACTGAATTTTCTGCATTGTCAAACATATAACACTATTAATGTGTATGGTAAAATCATCAATCATAAACATTCCTATGAACTCTACATGTTTTACCTGTTTTACCTGGAGTGTCCAGTGTCTTTTTACTCCAGGCAGAGGAGCAGTGTTTGGTCTCACTTTCGGCCCAATTACCTCCCACCCTTAAGCCTTAAGCCTATCCTAGAAAGTTCACAGGGATGACCATCAAAGACCAAAATTGTTTTGCAGTTTTGTGATTTAATTAAGTGGCATGAGATAATTTACCATTGCAACTTAAAATATCTCAAAATGTATATACACAGCTTGGCACTTCCTTTCTGAATGCCCTTGTTAGTCTGAACTTGCAGTGATCTTTACAAGTTTATAACTATTTTTTAGTGTAGAACTAAATATACAATACACATAATAAACGGCTTCAGAAGAGTGCTAAAGAATCCTATATGCCCATATCGGACAGAATATTGTGAAAGTCTACACGTGTATATAGCCACCAGGACAGGGATATAGCATTGAAAACAATTATGAGAATCATTAATCTAAATTGTGACATACATTTTCACCTCTGTGAGCTAGCCCCCCCATACATCAGTTCTGTACGTCATCTTCTTTAGTATGAAGCAAATAATTCAAATAGTTTACCTTCAAATGTTTGAACTCATTTTCCTTTTCTTTACTTTTAAATATGAAAACATCCTTAAGAATATCATACTCGGCAATTGTGGTGATATTTATAATTCCTTTTGGACCTTCCTTCCAGAGTAATACATCATATCCCGTGTTTGCATCTCCTCTAGAATCAAAGTAAACATGTCTGCCTTCATAGGAGAAATTTGATGTCTGAAGAACCTGTAACAACTATAACAAATTGAGAGAGATTTTAAACAATTTAAAAACATGCTCCAATGTTATTTTCTGTAGTATTAGTGGGTGCGACAGTAGGCAATGACTGTATATGTCTTCTGTCTGAATATTTTTCCCTTCCTCTTGTTTTTCCTCCCTTGGTTTTTATATATCCACTACTCCATGTCCCCTTTCTCCTCTTTCCTTAATTTCACACACTCCTCCACATATTTAAATGTCATATATGAAGTTTGTGGCACTGGATATCAAAATATTGCATTTCCCTATAGTGGTGTCATGCATTATTAATTCAAAAACAACTACCGCAAACCTACTATGCACCATATTAACTACCCTACTAACTACATTTATAACTGCTTTTGGGCTGTATTTTTTAAATGCATTATTTTATAAAGCTCAACTAACAACAATAAATGTCGTTCTTCAGCTACCAGCTAAATACATCACATATTCTACTAACTAATCTTCTATTGCATACCTCCCAGCCTATAACATACAGAAAATGTCTACCCTTGCTACCCTTGCTACCCTTTTAACTGCCATTTTATTGACTTCAGTGTCATTTCCACTCCTATCTTTCCTGTGTCTATGAACTCAAAACCCTTAGCAAATATAACTACTTATACTGAGTGTTTATATCCATTTGCTATATCGTAAAAGTCTACATCATCCTAGCAACCAATGAAATGATTCAGTCAGTTGTAATGTTCCTTTCGATGCTGTGGCAATAAGATAAATAATCAGTGTGTCTTTACAGAAAGCTGTGTTTACGTCAACTCTTGGGTAGTGTCATATTCTAGTGTAGGCCCAGGGAAGGCAGTTCAAGGGGTGACAGTAGCCCCTCTCCCCAATATGCCACTGCTCTATTGGCCATTTAGTGAGATCAAATATCTCCCTTGTAAGCAGTGTTGCCGTCATCCTGAATGTATTAAAGTGCTCTGCGCAACTTTTAGACATGGTGTGCTGGGATATGATGTCATATCCCTGTGCACCATGTCTTAAAGGCACTCAGTGCCTTTTATTGTAGTTTATGGAGACTATGCTGTGTCTCAGCACAGCCTCCATAGCATAAGTTGGCTACTTGGGGAGATCTCCCATTTAACTGGCCCATTGTGCAGCCGGACACTGGAGGCTTTATTGCCCAAGAGGGCAAGTAGGGGGACTGCTACCCATCACTGCTTGTAAATGGCCCATATACACCAAAAGTTGTGTCTAGCCAAAATACCCTTCTCCTCTGTATTTCAAATAAAATGTCTCTTGTCTTTTAAGCACATCTATAGAAAGTATAAAATGCTAAAATTATACCTCCCAGGGTGCAAATGCAGTTGGATCCTTGCAGTCTCTGTCCATGCAGAGTTGACGAATGGCATATGCAATAGCTGTTACTGCTAATTGTGTGCTGTAGACAAATCCTGGCTGTACTGCTGCAGAAAGAAAATCCCCTCTAAGCGATCTGTTTTTGTTTCTCTGTACGTTATAGGAGGCCTCCTTAGAATAATTGGTAATACATCTATATAACTCATCATGTTTTGCTTTTGGGCAGTGAGAGAGTAGCACAGCATATTGGTCTAAAAGTTGGTTAACCTCAAAATGTTGATAGTTTAAATCTTTCAGATATGCATGGAAAGATGAAACGTCACCACTTTTAAACATGAAACCAATTACTTGTCCAATTTTGTTGATACTTGGAATAGAGCTGATTATAGAGGCTGCAGACCAGCTGTCACTTGCAATCCAAGTTTTTTGAATTTTCATTTCCATGATTTTCTTGAAAAGTTTGATTAAAAGTGAAGGTTTCACAAAGACAACAATGACATTGACTCTCGTTTCTCTCAGTATTGTTTTAATGGTTTCATTTAACCTTGCTTGGACTGAGCTGTCAGATAAATGTGCTGGTAGGAGTTCTTTAAATGCAATGCATACATTAATTGTCATGGTCTGTGTTCCAAAGCTCTCTAAAGCTGAACGTCCATAGTCGTCATCCATAACAATCATTCCAATCCAATTCCAGCCAGAGTTATGTATAAGTTTTGCCATTGCTCTTGTTTGATGGGCATCATTAGGAATTGTCCTCAGGAATGCTGGGAAGCGAAATTTGTCACTTAGTTCTTCAGCAGATGAAGAGTGACTGACCTAGAAAAATATTTTTGTTATTATATTTCGCTCAGAGATTTCAGAGATTTACCAGCTGCAGCTATTGTGTAAGACTAACAGATCTGGTTATAAAACTTATCTGAACATCTGAACGTAGGTACAAGTTAATGTAATCATCACATGTACCCATAACAAACTGAGCCTATCGTGTTTTATACAATCCTAAAATTCTTGTGTTTCTCAGCATACATTTCTACACATGAACATTAATTCCTACAGATCAAACAGAGCGAAGCGGCAAGCCTTTGTCACACAAATCATCTGCTAGCTTGGTGTTTGGCCTTATTACAGTTTGCCTTGTGTATATTTGCCAGATGTCTTTGGTTTCACTTGATTGAGACTTCTGTTGAGAAAAACGGAACCTTTGGGTCTATTTAATATGCGCACTGCTGGCATGACAATGGACCTGAGATGTACTTTGGAGAATCAACTTATTATTTTAACTACCTTTTTAAAATTATGTAATTGTTTAAATTAAAATGTTTCTTTATTTCATTTTGAAAATCTTAATATATTAAGCATTGTGTTAAGTATATGAAAACTTTGATATTATTAAGAAATAATTCACCACACAAAAATATTAATGGATAGGTTTACTATACCATCATTATTAAAATCAGAGATTATTTTGAGATATTGTACAGCTTTCATAACCCTCAGCCAAGTTACGTCAAGAAAGATGCTCACTTTCCTTTACATGATATGAACTTCAACAATAGTTTAGGCGTTAACTGCTAAAGAGTGCTGGAAATATATCATCCGGATAGTCAGAATATGAAATATAAAACACATCACAAAATAATATACATTATTTAACGTACCTGTGGTATGAGCTGTGTGTTGAGCATCTTTGCAACAGTTATAGAAATTTCAGAGTAACTGGCTCCAATGACAGCCTTTATTTTTGGTGTATAGTTTGTGAAATTACATTGGAATTTCAAAGTGTCCTCTGTTGAGTTATATGTAGATAGGAATCTCATTGCTGCTAATACACTCAGTGTATTTTCAGAACAAGAGTCGTATATCTCATACCCAAGTTTTATTCCAGGTATGAGTGGCGAATTGTTTATCATCTCGATAGCATGGCTCATGGCAAGCACCTGCAGGAAGCCTTGTATTTCAAAACTGCAGTTTAATAAACAAGCACAAATCAAATTAGTTTATTATCAAATTTAGTCCACTAGTCAACAAACAACACAAAAAGCAGCAGGTGTTGGGTATCTTTTTGGACTAAAAGTTATGTCCTAATAGACAAGGGTTATTTTGAGTCAGACAAATGCAATATTGGGTGGAAAAGAATCCAAGAAAAATAAAGGAACCTACCTAAAATGAATTAAAATCAAAGACGTGAAAATGGGCCATGCACATGTCTATGTGTTCCACAAGTATAAAATATTATATCATGGCATCACGATACATTTATATATCTATCATGATGCCAGGATACACTCTTTAGATCTGTGTCTTTGATTTATGTATTAGTTGTAAAACATGTCCTGAAGATGCTGCAAAAACGCAGCATCAGGAGCCAAACATTTGATGGTGTTCTGGTGCATAGTGGTAGAAACAATTCTCAAAAGATGCATAATGTAACTGCAAACCTAATATTGAAAAGTATCTTTAAAAAAGTGTGGACCCATATAATATTTATTGATAATCTTATTTTTAGATGCTGGGCCAGAGTTAAAAACCTCTGTGTCCTATAATTATCTTTTGAAAAGAAAAAAACACTGTTGCGTATAGTGCAAAAATAAGGAGTGTGCGTACATACACAAACAGTATTATTAAAATGGCTTGCATTATGGTTTCCATATGTTATCTTTTGACAGTAAGCAAGGCTCTACAGCATAAAGCTAAAAACAGATATACTCACCCTGCGCAGCTCTGGATTATTGGTTGCTTTGGGTATCCCTTAGTCGAACGCATCATTCTACCATGTACAGCAAACAAGCCTCCAATCATAATGTCCCCGTGATGTCTAGCGCCAACAAAATCTTCAGGGGTCATGCAACAATATATGCCACTAAGCAGTATTCCAGTGGTGATCAACAGTACTCCACACAGGGCCATGTCTTTGTAGCATGCTCTTTCCTCTGGACAGATACAGGAAGGTATACAAATAGCCAGCCGTGGTGTACTTACTGTGCTGCCTGCAAGCAAGCAGAATGAGCTGGATATACTTTGCTAAAGTTTATTCCCTTTGTTATGGGGACAGCTGTTTCTGTATAGCTGTCATGGCTCCAAATGTTCAGATAATGATTTTAGATTAAGACAGTACACATAAATGACTCTATTTACATATCACACATAGTACTGTAGTGGACGTCATAAATCCTATTGAATATTTTGGCAGCTGTTCCATTACCTCTTGCCAATGTCAGAGTCACTAAAACAAACCTGGTGGTTTTTCCTGTGATATCTTTTGCATTGATTCATTTTTTTGGTACTTGTCATAAACAAAAGTACTTGTTTGATCAAAAGTAAACCTTGTGCTATTAAGCAACATCTCCGTAAATCCCAGGGGGGAATATATGTTGTCAAAGACGTCAGTTCAATAGCTTTTTATTAGAGAAGCAGCTGATAAGGCTATCTACGAACTAGACAAAGTAGACAGATATGACCATTAACAACACGTTGCTCCAAATCTATATGTTTTTCTTCATCATAATAGTTCTTAAGCTTATATAAATAAATTATACCGCTGAAATGTATTTCTTTTAGCTAAATGGGTTTCATGGTCACTGTTAAAATTTCTTATAGTCAGAACATAGCATGCCTGTTTGAAAAATAAACCATGTAAACCATCAAGGTGAGGAGGAGCTATATAGCCCCGTATGAGACACATACAATTTTGTAATTTCACAGGTTAAGACCTTTTTACTTTCTCTCTCATTGTTTTTTCCTTTTCAGCTATATAATGTATAAAGTATTTTAGTGTGTATTTGTCATTGGTGGGCTGCATATTTCACACATGTGCCCCATTACTTCTCTGAATGCTTATGACCAGGGCATATTTTCCCACATGGGACAAAATTTTGTTAGTTTGTTAAATGTTCGAAAAGGAGAAGGGACCCTCAACGAAGTAAAAGAAAACAAAAGAGAGAACGCTGAATTTTTGTTTGTATTTTGTTACTCTATTTTGTCTCTCAAACATGATGCTGTCTGACCCAGTGCGGCACACATCCGTCAGGTGGTGTCCTGCTCCTTCTTTCCATCTCTTAGGCACAATTAACACTAGGCTCATCCCTGACACTCCAACACATATGCTGACACCCACTCACATAATCATGCTAACACTATACACTAACATACACTTACACATTTACAGTTACAGACAAATACATATGCTAACATCATATGCTCACAAACACTAATACCTTACCCATATCTTAGAAGCATACCCTAGAGGGTGTGGTTATAGGTGTGACAAGAGAGTACGGCTTTACCTAGTCTTCTTATGTTACCTATTGAGTTAGTTATTCAACTCAGTATGTAATAGAATAGTATATTGTTTTTACACAACTAATTTTATAAATCCATTTCCTGAAATTTCTATTAGACTTGCGCATTCGTCTTCGGGCGAACATGAAAACGAGCACGAAGAGGCCGTTTTTTTGTTCATTCCGAAGACACGCCGAAGAGAATACAGTGCCGGCAAAACGTAGGAGAAGACGAAGACTCACAACCACGAAGAATCAAACAGGAGTGAGCTGATCTCGTCTGTCCAATCAGCTCACTCTTGTGACGTCACGCTAAGGGTCTCGTCCAATGCCTGTGCTGCTGTTTTTTGAATTCTGAAGGCGCCTTTATAAGACCAGAGCTTGCCTGAGAGATCCATTCATTTTTCGCTGTGACTGCTTTGGCAACACTGCTGTGCTGCATCCGAGCGTTACAGAGAGATTGTTCTGTTCTGTGTGAGACTGGTAAGCCTTAGCCTGCCATTTCTCACAGTGTACTTCATCCTCACTTCAGTGCTACTTAATATAATTAATAATAATAATTTGATTAATTTAATTTTTATTTAATTTGTCATCAACTGTAGTGTAAGTGCTGTTGAGTTGACAGTGCACCCAGTGGGGTGCCCTTGCCCTGGGCTGGCACTAGTGCCTACTGCCTGTCCTGCTTAAATAAATTAAATAGAATTCATAAATAATAATTTAATAGAGTCTATAATTTAATAGTTCATTATAATATTATATATATATATATATTTGTCAGTCATATATATATATACTATAGTATACTAGTGTAGAGTGTACTGTAGACATTCATCTACTAGTGTCTAATTTAAAATCAGTAATATTAATTAATATAATTAATAATTGAATTCATTATAAAATTATATATATATTTGTCAGTTATAGTTAGTAATAGTATACTAGTGTAGAGTGTACTGTAGACATTCAAGACATCTACTAGTGTCTAATCTAAAATCAGTAATATCAATAATTCTATAATTCTTTCTTATCTTAATAGTTAATTAAATTAGCTATAAATAAAAGTAATAATATTAATTAATTACTACTAGCGTATAGTTCAGCTAATCTTATTAGTACTGGTGCTGCAGCTCTATAGTTTGTGCTTTGTTTTAGCAACAGCAAGAGACCAAGTCAATTTTTCTTAATTAATAATCTTTCATTTTATTTCATTTGTTTTGCTCACCTCAGTCCATCAGTGAAGTGAACTTGTTGGGCTAGTGAGTGCAGCCGCATAAGTGCTGTGTTTTTTTTTGATCAGCAAGCAGTGACGATAACTGTTTTGCAAAGATTTTCTCATTTATTTTACATTTTATTTCAATTTTATTAAAAGTACCCTTAGTGTTTTGCTCACCTCAGTCCATCAGTGAAGTGAACTTGTTGGGCTAGTGAGTGCAGCCGCATAAGTGCTGTGTGTTTTTGTTCAGCAAGCAGTGAAGCTAACTGTTTTGCCGTGACATTTTATTTTATTTCTAATTCTTTTCAAGAAAAATTGACTGTGACGAGCTGTACTAAGCAAAGCTTCAAGCTGTAGTACTAAAATAATTCTAATCTTCTTTAATCTTAATCTATAATATATTATAAATAATATACAACAATATAAATTCTAATTCATAATCTATAATATAAGTAATTCTAATTCTAAATTCTAATTCATAATCTATATTCTTCTATCTATAATACATAATATATAAGTAAATTATTTCTAATCTATTAATATTATATAACTTAATATTAATTAATAAATCATACTGAATCTGATTTAACCTCACTTTAGCTTAGTGGGTTTGAGAGCGTCTGCCTAGAGGTAGACTTATAGTAAGGAAATATAGCTTTAGGCTAGCATAGTAGTAGGCTAAGCTCTTAGGCCCGTGTCAATTCAAATTAAAAATAAAATACTGCTAGTTATTAAATAGTTAATCTTGAGTTAATAATTTAAATAACTTTAGCACTTTGCCAGATTGCACACAACAGCACAGTGCAGTAGTGCATAGTTTTACTTTTTAAGCAGTAGCACTGAAGAGAACTTCCTCTAATTTTTTTGTCTTTAATTCGTTTTTCCTTTGTTTTTTTTGTTTTTTTTATAGTTTTTTAAACACTACACTACACTACACACACAACACAAAATTTGAAATGGATCCTCCTTTTGGGACTAAGGAGGGACAAGCTCCATCTACCACCACCACCAGCACCACCACCAGTTCTAAGATGCAGCCTTTGCGTCAGTCTAGTCGGCCAAGTAGGCCAAGCTCTCGCTTATCATTTGGGGAAGCATTGCTTGAAGGATCATCAAGTAAAGGAAAGGCACCAAAAGCAGGCAGTAGTAGTGCGGCAAGGCCCACAAGCTCTATGGTTTTTTACGGAAAGCCTAAAGCACCAGAAGCACGTTCAAAGTTAAAGGGTAGCACAAGTAGTACCAGCCCAGTGACTAAAAAGAAGTGCCTTTTGCCCCAAGCAGCATCTTCCCCATCCACAAGCAGCATGCAAGGTACCAAGCAGAGCCAAATTAGCAGCAAGACTCAGAGGGGTCCCAAACAAAAGCGATCTCATTCCTTTGTAGGGAAAACCACCACCACCACCACCACCACCCCCACCGCCTCTACCACCACTAGTGCTGCGCCTACTGTTCCCACTGGTACCGCCACGCCATGTCCTCCTAGTACCTCTAGCAAGCCACCAAGTCCTTACAAAATTTTTGTAAAGACAGTTAGAGAGAGGGCTACACATAGTGGGACTCCACCTAGCGAGGTAGCAGAGGAGCCTGAGACTGAGAGGCCAAGTGCAGAGTCTATTCTTCCTGCTCGCACTACTACTAGTCATGAGTCTCACGACGATATCAGTCTTAGCTCCAGCCTAGCAGGAATTCCATTCGATCTGGCTAATGAAGAGCTAGACTATGAGCCAGAGGAAGTAGAGGAGATGAGTGGTCATGAATCAGATTCCTCAGGGAGCAGTGTCCAAATGACTAGTGCACAATTTTCCCCTGAGCCTCCACCTTCTCCGCTACGATCATCACCATCACCACCACCACCAGCAGCAGCAGCAGCAAAACCTAGCAAATCTAAAGCATTTAGCAGTCCCACTATGGCCAGTACTGTTACCACCAGTCCCACCACCACTAGTTCTGCCTCTGTTCATCCACCCCGAGCAGTAGGAGCAGCACCCAAGGCACACTCCAAGGCTATGCGCGCCCCAATTTGGGAGCACTTTGAAAATGTTGAAGAAGGGCGCTATGGAAAGTGCAAACATTGTGGGAAGCTAATAAGCAGAGGGAAAGTGTCTGGCCATTTTACCAGTGCTAGCATGAAGCATCACCTCAGCACTCAACACAACGCTGTGCTATTGGGGAAAGATGCAGAAGTAAAACTTAGTGCAGGCAGCATAGCTGGTGGCCGTGGAAAAACCCCAACAGCTTCTTCTTCTGAGCCAATAGCAGCAGCAGCAGCAGCAGCAGCTAGTGCTGGCAGCCAGAGACCAAGGCAGGTTGGAGCACTGCATGTCCAGCCCACCCTGGAACAATTTGTGGCATTCCAATCCAAAAGATCAATGCCCAAACAGCAGGCCAATAAAATAACGCGACTGATTGGTCAGTTCATTGCTGTTGGAGGGGCATCCTTCTCTATGATCGAAGGGGAGCCTTTCAAACAATTGATGGCGGCTGTGGCTCCACAATATACAGTTCCGTCACGTTCCACTTTCAGCAGGAACATTGTCCCCTCATTGTATCGGTCCTGTGTTGCAGCAGTGAAAGAGAAGCTTTCCAAGGCTGCTGGTCAGTGTGTTCATTTCACTACAGATTTGTGGAGTGCACCTAGCGGCCAGCATGCCTTTCTTTGACAGCACACTGGTGGCAGCCCGGTGTGTCTAAGGAAGCTGCTGCAGCAGGCTACCGATCTTTCCTTCTCCATGCAGAAGTGATGGATGAAAAGCACACTTCCCAAAATATTCTGCATGCAATGAGGAAAATGTTTAGCCTTTGGGTGGGAGCAGAGGCGGGCACCAATGTTGAAGTTGGTTTTGTGGTAACTGACGGAGGTGCCAATATGGTGAAAGCGCTGCGAGATGGTCATATTGTTGGTGTGCGCTGTGCAGCCCACATCATACATCTTGTAGTGAAGGCAGCAATGTCAGAAGGAACTAATGTGGTAGCAGTAGTTCTGTCCCGCTGCAGAAAGATCGCTGGGCACTTTCACCATAGTGTTAAGGCTAGTCAACTTTTGAGGGAAGAGCAAGAGAGGTCAGGTCTTCCCGTACACTGCCTACGCCAGGATGTCAGTACACGGTGGAACTCCACGTTAGACATGCTGGAGAGGATTTTGGAGCAGCAGAGGGCAATCCATAATCTTGCCTCAGAGCACAATATTGGGATTACCTCTCCATTGAATAGGGAGGATTGGACAGTGATCGCCCAGCTAGTGGCAGTCCTTAAACCATTCAGGGATGCCACAGAAAATTTAAGCTCAAACACTGCCAGTCTGGCCCAGGTAATCCCAGTGTTCTCCCATCTAGGCAGCAAGATGGATGTGTTCCTTGGAAACCGTGAGGCTGTTCAAGGTGGCACTCTACATCCTGACGTAGCAGCCATAGCCAGGAAGCTGAAGGATCTGCTAAAAGTACACCTTCACAAACGAATGGAAGAGAGTCCCGAAATGATGCTAGCGTGCCTTTGCGATCCAAGAATTAAGGGAAAGCTAGCTTTGAAATGTAATGTTCTCAGTAGCTACCGGGAGCAATTGGTCAACAAGGTGCGTGACTGGCAACGTAAAATGGGAATGCTGTCCGAGGAGGGAGAGGTGCAGGAGGAGGAAGAGATGATGTGGTCTGCTACTCCTAGCAGCAGCATCAGCAGCAGTGCCACAAGCAGCACAACACAGCTGAGTGGAGCAGCTGCGTTTTGGGAAGAGGCACTTGGGAGTATAGTTGGACCATCTGACAGAGCTAGCAGCAGAAAGGAGAGTAGTGCTGCTGAAATGGTCAAACTTTACCTCTGTGAAGTTCCTTCTGCGCCTAATGTTGATCCTCTTAGCTACTGGGATGAAAAGAAGAGTGTGTGGCCTGCACTCTCATGGGTTGCGCAGCAGCTACTATCATGTCCGCCAACCACTGTTCAAAGTGAGCGCGTGTTTTCTATGACTGGAAACATACTGAGTCCACAGCGCTCACGCATGGCACCTCATCTGATGGAGCAGATTGCCTTTCTTAAATTCAATCTGCCCAAGTTGGGTTACCCAGCTCTTAGCTTGGAAAGTTAATTTTTTTTCTCTGTAATGTTTAAGGCAGTTTCTCCCCCTGGTTGCACGTGTTTGTGGTGTGGCAACGTCTGCTACCTCCGCCGGTGTAGCCAATTTACGCTAGGGCCTAGTGTCTGAGTTCTGGAAGTCCGCTCCCAAACGCCATGGACTGACAAACTTTCATGCTTTGCCCTGGGGTGAAACAGGTGAGCGGGTCGTCAATTGCCCACTCATTCACCTTTTTCCGTTTCCAACGCTGCTGCTGGTGGTGGTGCCAGTATCTTTTGCCAGTTCGCTTCCTGGCTGAAATCATGCCTCAAATGTCCCTAATGGAGAGGGTAGTTTCTCCCCCTGGTTGCACTTGCTGCGGTGTGGCAATGCCTGCTACCTCCGCCGGTGTAGCCAATTTACGCTAGGGCCTAGTGTCTGAGTTCTGGAAGTCCGCTCCCAAACGCCAAGGACTGACAGTCTTCGGATGCTTTGCCCTGGGGTGAAACAGGTGAGCGGGTCGTCAATTGCCCACTCATTCACCTTTTTCTGTTTCCAACGCTGCTGCTGGTGGTGGTGCCAGTATCTTTTGCCAGTTCGCTTCCTGGCTGAAATCATGCCTCAAATGTCCCTAATGGAGAGGGTAGTTTCTCCCCCTGGTTGCACTTGCTGTGGTGTGGCAATGCCTGCTACCTCCGCCGGTGTAGCCAATTTACGCTAGGGCCTAGTATCTGAGTTCTGGAAGTCCGCTCCTAAACGCCAAGGACTGACAGTCTTTGGATGCTTTGCCCTGGGGTGAAACAGGTGAGCGGGTCGCCAATTGCCCACTCATTCGCCTTTCCCAATGCTGCTGCTGGTGGTGGTGGTGCCAGCGTCTCTTCTCTGCCAGTTCGCTTCCTGGCTAGTGTCATGCCTCAAATGTCCGTAATGGTAAGGGCAGTTTCTCCCCCCTGGTTGCACTTGCTGCGGTGTGGCAACGCCTGCTACCTCCGCCAGTGTAGCCAGCTTACGCTAGGGCCTTGTGTCTGAGTTCTGGAAGTCCGCTCCCAAACGCCAAGGACTGACAGTCTTTGGATGCTTTGCCCTGGGGTGAAACAGGTGAGCGGGTCGCCAATTGCCCACTCATTCGCCTTTCCCAATGCTGCTGCTGCTGGTGGTGGTGGTGCCAGCGTCTCTTCTCTGCCAGTTCGCTTCCTGGCTAGTGTCATGCCTTAAATGTCCCTAATGGAGAGGGTAGTTTCTCCCCCCTGGCTGCGTCTGTTTGCGGTGTGGCAACGCCTGCTACCTCCGCCGGTGTAGCCAGCTTACGCTAGGGCCTTGTGTCTGAGTTCTGGAAGTCCGCTCCCAAACGCCAAGGACTGACAGTGTTTGGATGCTTTGCCCTGGGGTGAAAAAGGTGAGTGGGTCGCCAATTGCCCACTCATTCGCCTTTCCCAATTCTGCTGCTGCTGCTGGTGGTGCCAGCGTCTCTTCAATGCCAGTTCGCTTCCTGGCTGGTGTCATGCCTCAAATGTCCCTAATGGTAAGGGCAGTTTCTCCCCACTGATTGCACTTGCTGCGGTGTGGCAACGCCTGCTACCTCCGCCAGTGTAGCCAGCTTACGCTAGGGCCTAGTGTCTGAGCTCTGGAAGTCTGCTGCCAAACATCTAAGACTGACAGTGTTTGGGTGCTTTGCCCTGGGGTGAAACAGGTGAGTGGGTCGCCAATTGCCCACTCATTCGCCTTTCCCATTTTTCAATGCTGCTGCTGGTGGTGGTTGTGGTGGTGGTTGTGGTGGTGCCAGCATCTCTTCCGTGCCAGTTTGCTTCCTGGCTAGAGTCATGCCCAAAATGTCCCTAATGGTAAGGGCAGTTTCTCCCCCCTGGCTGCGTCTGTTTGCGGTGTGGCAACGCCTGCTACCTCCGCCGGAGTGGCCAGCTTACGCTAGGGCCTAGTGTCTGAGCTCTGGAAGTCTGCTGCCAAACGTCTAAGACTGACAGTGTTTGGGTGCTTTGCCCTGGGGTGAAACAGGTGAGTGGGTCGCCAATTGCCCACTCATTCGCCTTTCCCATTTTTCACTGCTGCTGCTGGTGGTGGTTGTGGTGGTGGTGCCAGCATCTCTTCCGTGCCAGTTTGCTTCCTGGCTAGAGTCATGCCCAAAATGTCCCTAACGGTAAGGGCAGTTTCTCCCCCCTGGCTGCCTCTGTCTGCGGTGTGGCAACGCCTGCTACCTCCGCCGGAGTGGCCAGCTTACGCTAGGGCCTAGTGTCTGAGCTCTGGAAGTCTGCTGCCAAACGTCTAAGACTGACAGTGTTTGGGTGCTTTGCCCTGGGGTGAAACAGGTGAGTGGGTCGCCAATTGCCCACTCATTCGCCTTTCCCATTTTTCAATGCTGCTGCTGGTGGTGGTTGTGGCGGTGCCAGCATCTCTTCTGTGCCAGTTCGCTTCCTGGCTAGAGTCATGCCCAAAATGTCCCTAATGGTAAGGGCAGTTTCTCCCCCCTGGCTGCGTCTGTTTGCAGTGTGGCAACGCCTGCTACCTCCGCCGGAGTGGCCAGCTTACGCTAGGGCCTAGTGTCTGAGCTCTGGAAGTCTGCTGCCAAACGTCTAAGACTGACAGTGTTTGGGTGCTTTGCCCTGGGGTGAAACAGGTGAGTGGGTCGCCAATTGCCCACTCATTCGCCTTTCCCATTTTTCACTGCTGCTGCTGGTGGTGGTTGTGGTGGTGGTGCCAGCATCTCTGCCGTGCCAGTTTGCTTCCTGGCTAGAGTCATGCCCAAAATGTCCCTAACGGTAAGGGCAGTTTCTCCCCCCTGGCTGCCTCTGTCTGCGGTGTGGCAACGCCTGCTACCTCCGCCAGAGTGGCCAGCTTACGCTAGGGCCTAGTGTCTGAGCTCTGGAAGTCTGCTGCCAAACGTCTAAGACTGACAGTGTTTGGGTGCTTTGCCCTGGGGTGAAACAGGTGAGTGGGTCGCCAATTGCCCACTCATTCGCCTTTCCCATTTTTCACTGCCGCTGCTGGTGGTGGTTGTGGTGGTGGTGCCAGCATCTCTTCCGTGCCAGTTTGCTTCCTGGCTAGAGTCATGCCCAAAATGTCCCTAATGGTAAGGGCAGTTTCTCCCCCCTGGCTGCGTCTGTTTGCGGTGTGGCAACGCCTGCTACCTCCGCCGGAGTGGCCAGCTTACGCTAGGGCCTTGTGTCTGAGCTCTGGAAGTCCGCTGCCAAACGTCTAGGACTGACAGTGTTTGGATGCTTTGCTCTGGGGTGAAACAGGTGAGTGGGTCGCCAATTGCCCACTCATTCGCCTTTTCCATTTCCTTTTCCATTTCCATTTCATTATTTTCCTTCTGATACACAACCAACCAACCAAACATAACACAATAACACAAATAACACAGTGACATAATACATAACACATATAACACACAGTGACAACACACATAACACACATAACACATACACGTACAATGCACAAATCACAAGGACCTTTCCTCTTGTTATTTGTCCTGGCCTTCACTTCTACACTCACTAGCATTAACGCTATAACTCACACTTCATACTATAACATTTTTCCATCCACATACCTGCCAACAGACCCAACTTTTTCAGGGACAGTCCTGCTTTTTTCCAGTCCTGTCCCATCTAATTTAGCTATCTAGGTATGCAAATACACGTTGGTAGTTATAGCTCGGTAGGTAGCACTAGTATAAACATTAAATAAATATAATAAAGTACTAAATAATAAATCTAACTTTAAAATACATTTAAATAAACCCCTTAATTTTTTAAAACCCATTAAAATTAAAATTAAATTATTATTTAGACATAATACATCTTTAACCAAACCAGTGCACTGCTCCTAATCTTAAACATAACCGTACATTAACCCTAAGCTATTTTTTAGTTCTTGTCCAACATTTTTCCATCCGCATACCTGCCAACACACCTAAGATTTTGGTGGACAGTCCTGCTTTTTTCCAGTCCTGTCCAGTAAAAGTTGGGTTGTTGCAAAGTATGCCATTGTGAATAGGTAGCAAATGTTAGGCATGTATTACAAGTGGTCCAAAATCAATTTAAAAATGTAAAATAATCCCTATTCTTTTATTAAACATCTATGGATGTGTGACTGTGTATGATAAACGGAGGCCAAGTTCCTTGGAGCATTTGTCTCTAGGTCATTTTGTGTACAGTACACCTCAGTACGTGTGTAAAACTCTATTGGTCGTTTCGGCAGGGGGCTGGCCTGCCATCAACGAATGAAGTGCGTTCTGCAATTCACTTGTTGATGCCAGACCAGCCCCCTGCCGAAACGACCAATAGAGTTGCACACACGTTCCTTCACGGCAGCTGCTGCTGCTCCGATGTGTTGTTAACCCCGTATTAACCCCTGCTAGGCAACCGGGAAGGAAACGAAGATTAAACGAGCACGAAGAATGTCCGCGAATATTCGCCCGAAGAGAAGACAGGAACGGGCGAATATTCGCGGAATACGAAGGTTTTTTTCCCCCCGAAGACAAGCACGAAGACGAACACGAAGAGCCCCCTGGTGCCCAAGTCTAATTTCTATACACAATTTTGTGGACTATTTAAGAGGGATATCTGAGAGGCATGGTGTAAACTGAATTAAATACTGTAGATGCTATAATATCACCTACATATATATCGCCATTCTTTCTCAAAAGTCTTTGGGGCATCATAAAATAAACTCAAAAGAAGCCATTGTATTTTTTTGTAAGTGAATGGTACTTTTAAGATCTTGCTTTGTGTAGGAATAAAGAAGTGATTCTTAGAGGCAAAATGTCAACTAACATAACACATTTAACTGATTTATGTGCTTAAGCTATGAGCATTATTTGCATGAAAGAGAAACTAGTGGCTACTATCTATTTTAACCATACAAATCCTTAACACCACCTATAAAGCTATACTGTATATGTGCTTAATGTCCTTGCTTCTCCTTGAGTGAAGTATGTAACAGCTATCCACCTGAATGGTTTGTTTAATTTTGATATGTATTGCAGTTTAATGTGTTGATTGGAGCTGTAGTTCCAAGTCAGTCTAAACAGGTGGGATCATGCAAAATGGTGTTCAGTGTTAGACATAACTGGTTTTACACAACATTGTTTATTTTGTATTACTGTACTTTAACCCCTTCATGACAAAGCCTGTACATGTACTCACAATGCGTTGTTTTTAATGGGTTTAAGGACAACCCATTGTCCTTAAGGGGTTAAAAGTATACAGCACAGTTCATCCAATTATCCTATTCCTAAGAGTTCCTTTCAGTATATGAATTACAGCAAGAATTCTTATTTGCTTTTTATATGTCACCAATTCAATATGGATAATTAACCTGTCTTGTGTGTGTGTCATTTATAAGTGTACTAGTTTATATGTTGTCATTAAAATGACATGCAGGAAATTCACTCTTTCTTCCATTCACAAGTCTCCCAACCCACACCACAAATCTCATCCAAACATGTCTACCCCCCCATACTGCATCTTTCTGTCTTTCCTCTACAAAAGTCTTTCCCAACCCATACCATATTACATCTCCACTGGACAGTCATTGAGCGGTTGTACATAAAATAGACTGCAATAGACAATAAATCTGATAAAAATGCAATAACAGAAATAGCATTAATAACTCATGGGCTTTAAACCGATAGATACTTGTATGCGGACGACTCCCAAAACAGCTGGAATAGGTATAAACATAGGACCAGTACTAACCCATTGTCACAATTATCCTAGCAAACATGCAAGCTTTAAACACCTCTCTTTGGACCCAGCTGGATTAGTACCCTTTGGCCTCTTCACTTTTACAGGCCAGCTCCTAAACTATTGCTATTCCTATGAGGTCCTCTAGGGTAATGCTTCTTTGTACATATGAAAGTAAAGATACACTACCAAGGGTCCTTATTTACATAAGCCACCAAACCCATACCCCTAGCAAAAATCACACCTTCAATGCATCTTTAGGTGCTTGTGGAACAGATCCTGTCCTTTAATGTGCACCCACTTGCTGAATACATGCTGCCTTGTGTATCCAGCAGGTGGTCACATGTATATAATTTATCAGCCTGCTGGCAGTAAAGTGCTGGGACCTCTACAAATATCACCCAAAGTCTCTGGAAACGATAGTGGATAACAAAGCTTCCAGGTCAGTTTGGTTAATTTGAGTTAATGGCCACATCCCCTCCTCATATATATTCCACCAACACTCTACATCTTTAGCGCTGCGAAATCTTTATAAATAACTGTAATGTAATGTAAATTCCGCAAACATTTTCGTCTATTTGAGGCCACCCCTGCTCTTTATATCGGCTATGTACCTTCTGTCTTTCTATAAGGGGCAGAAGAGGGACAACATTGCGGTGCCAGCACTAGGAAGTTTTCAGGTATGTTTACGAGCCATATTCTACCTAAGGAACGCACAATAAACTCTCCCTATAGCTTAGAAATAATCATAATGTGCAGGGGCATAACTAGAAGCCTTAGGGCCCCGGTGCAAAAATCTGTTAAGGGCCCCCCACACCCCCACCCCAACCCAATCTACTCCCTTCTCACACTATCTATCCCCTCTCCCCCCATTCTCACTATCTACCCTCTCCCCACCCCCCCTTCTCACTATCTACCCTCTCCCCACCCCCCCTTCTCACTATCTAACCTCTCCCTATCCCCCTTTGTAGGTCACTTACCGTGCAGTCCTGTGGTGCCGGCGCTCAGTGTGAAGCGCGGCACCCGAGACGCCTCACACTTCCACCGCTGCAGTCGGGGCAGTGCTGAGGCAGGCGGCGGCAGAGGAGACAGAAGGGCGCCGAGCGGTTGCTGAAAACGACCGCTCGGCACCCATTGGGCCCCCCTGACTGGCAAAACTCCAGGGCCCGGTCGCAGTTACGACTCCTGCGACCCCGGTAGTTCCGCCACTGATAATGTGTCAGACCTAACCTAATCATGCAGCCATTCCAATAATTTAATCTCTTGAATTGTCCTTAAATGCTTTGAGCGTTTCAATTAATCATCACTGTGTAGGGCTCCTTAAACAGATTTTTTTACACCAGTACTACACAGTACCTTTCTGAAAAGACATGGTGCCTATCAGCCATAGGCTTTAAAGAGTTGGTGCTTTGTTCCTTTTATCTGGCTGCTTCCTTTCTCCAGATTACACAGTGCGTAATTTATGTGACATTTTCCTGCAACTTTGTGTAGTGACAAGTAAATTTTGTTGTTATTTTGTTTGTTATTTTCCTTTAAAATTCCTTAATTTCTTAAACCAGTCGAGAAATGTGCAAATATAAGAATTGTTGCTAATATCTTAACCTGTGGGAATGCAAGATAAGAGGTAAAAATAAGACGTTTTCAAAACTATAAACCTTGACAGTTCACACAAAATTGAACACGTTAAGACATATTGGTACAGAGGGAGAAGAGGGCTCAGTCCTTGCAAGTTTACAATCTATAACAATAGCAGTTTTACAGCATAATACATACACCACAACTCAGAGCACACACAATAGCAACATATTGTCATTTTATTGTTACATTTATGTGTTAATGATTCTGTTGACCTTAGTACTTAGCCACAAATATCAAATGTCAGAAAATGCAGGGGTTGTATTGTCAGGGGTTACTGCTTTAATTCTTGTATATCCCATTGAAGAAACCTTGTTCTCTAATACTGCCTAATCCTAATAAAGTCTGCCTGCTCATTTAAAATAAACATACCTCCACTAATCTATCCTATTACAATAGTATTCACTAATGTATTAGCTTTCTTTATGCCACCTGCAGCAGAAGCAACAGAGTAGTTTGCCAGAACTTTCACGTGAGAGAGTATATATATTATTTTGTTTATCATGACCAATTTTAGTCATAACTGAGTGGTTTGATTATCACTGTACTTTCCTCCCCTGACTGGATAAACAAGTCGACTGTTTCTGTTAAACTTGAGCACACCTTGAGTCATAACATTAAAAACAAAAATATTACGTGGAAGACAGGATCTTTCAGTATCAGTTGACATGGACATCAAATGTTGTTCAGCTCTTGCTCAAAGAAATTAAGGGTTATCTTGGAGGTGTTCTAACAATATTATGATTCCTATCACACCATGGTTATACTTTCTCTTCGGCTTTACCCTGGTATTAGAAGCCACAATGTGCAACAGGCCAAATGGCATTGTTGCCAAACTAAATGGTGACATCATGATTGGAGGACTTTTTCCAATTCATAAAGAAATTCCAAACTTGGGAAACTACACTCAACCTTATGATCTTCTTTGTGCTGGGTAAGCTACCATTTATTTTAATCACCTATAAATGTTGTATTGTGTACAGCCAGTGTTAACTGACACCTCTTATGAATATTGTCATGTATTTTAGGTGTGGTTTAGATTCATAGAGGATTTTATGTTGGTTGACATTTTAGCTAATAAAATAGCTAGATCAGTATGTATTAGTCATTGCCAATCACATCTAGTTAACATTTTCAAACTATCCCTAATGGCATTGTTATATATGAAGGCAAAAAAATCATAATTTTACACGTGTAGGTTTTTCTGTGAATGGTGTAACTATTATTATTTCTTTTATTTATATAGCACCAGCACTTTGGAATAGATATATTGAAAGGATATGACAAAACTAGAATTGACAGACTAAGACAAATTGATACATTTTACATGTAAGCTCAGAATCTAAGGGAGCAAAATTGATTACAAACATTTTTGGGTTCTGTTTTTGCAGACAACCAATTTTGTTTCCTGACCTTTTGGTTCAGATCAAATTTTGAGGTTTTTTGTGTTTCAAAGCCAAATTCAGAGAAGTATTTTCAATAGGTAAGACCCTGCCACATGGCAGCTTTCACTGCAAATCCAGTGAAGGCTGACAAATGTGACATTTTAGAAAATGTGTCAGTGTTGGCTTTTAGCTCTGACATTCATGTGCATCAGTGCTTTCTTGGAAGTAGGTAGAACAACCTTGTTTTTGACCTCATATTTTTTCCCAAGCTGTGCTGGTGCCTGCAGGTATGAAGGAATTTTTCCCTTTTGGGAAAAGTTGGGATATATACGTAATAGTCCTTTTTTTTGCCATTATCTGGATTAATATAAACAGGGACATTTCAGAAGGTTAAACAATCCAGCCGTAAGTCTTTTCTCTAAATTACAATGTCACTGTGTAATTATATATTTCCCAAGGTTTGACTGTGATGTACACACTGTTGCTGATCTGACTGGACGTGCAAACTGGTATACACTAGTTCTTAAGAGCAAGTAAATGTTTATAGATAAGATCACACTTCTTTTTTCAGCCAGTAAGTGACAGTGGCTCGCTGATATAACTATGCATGACCTGTGCATTTTTGTTTAAATTTTATTTAAACTCTACAACAAAAATGTAAAATAAATCACTAAACAATATCCAAAAATAAATGTTACTTGTATATTGGAGGGGCTTAATAAGGAACATATGCCTTATATGTACACACAGCAGCACTTGAAAGCACCCTGTTGAACATAACAAGTCTCAAATTTGCCCAAAGTGGGACTATTACAAGGCTACCCTGGGCAGGGGAAAAAGCGACTAAGCAGATATAAGGAGACAACAAGGTGAGTAACAAGCACAATCAAGTTGTCCAGGCTGGTGGAATTCCACACCAAGCTAAAAGCTGGAGTCCTAGCACGAGGAAGTAGCGTGCAAAGAGTCAACAGGTTAATCCTTGGATCCAACAGAATTTTGTCAGCTACGCTAGTAGTGTCATAGATTGAACTCTCAAATGTTTAATAAAGAGGAGAGTGGCGGGATCAATTCCTAATAAAAGGGAGAAGATGAGCAAATTTGTCTACTGGCATAGGTTCTAAAAGAGACAGAACCACGTTATCTCACGGGATTGTTCCCACCACAAGCATTACTCAACCATAATAAATTATAGGTGGGTAGAATATTCTACACTGAACTGCAAAAAGTTTTACTTTACTATACATTATGCAGACCTAACTGAGCCTGCAAATATATCACAAAACAATTTGAGTTATTAGGGCCTGTAAATTAGTTGATGTGTGAGGAGGCAGCACAATGCATTCAATTAGACACAAAGAGAGTAAAACCTTGAGATGAAGACAAAAACAGAACAGCCAAACATATGTTTTTCACATTCTAGTGAAGCAAAATGATGATAATTAACCCCTTACGAAGCAGGGCTTTTTTTACGCTACAGGACCATAGCATTTTTATGTGTTTTTGCTATGTGGTTCTTCAACTGTTTTTTTCCCTTTTTTCATTTTGTGGACTCACACAAAGTAGATTTTTTTCAGGACAAGTAGGGGACACACATTTATTCAGTTTTACATGTACATAAATTATACACAGCTAGTATAAATAGGAAAAAAAACATACCAAAAATATATTTGTTAATCTGTCCTAGGTTGGAAACCATCCTAATTCATATATAATTTTTGTTTATTTTATTTTTTTCCCAGATGTTTATTTTTTTAACCCCTACCTAACCCTAATCATATCTAACTAATTTTCTACTAACTGTCACCACAGTAAATACAAAATGGGACCCAGGGAAAGACTTTTACTTGCTGTTCTCTCTCTCTCTCGGGATTGCAATTGAGAAGGAGAAAGGTGAGGAACAGACAAGCACTCTTTTAAAGCACTCTCATTTAACAGTATCCTTGCATGTTATTGTCTGTATAAGCGATCACATACACGCAAGTGCAGGGAATCTGATTTAGACTGCCTGCTTCAGTCACTGAGTGGTCAGCAGGTGACCCTCAATCACAGCAAAGTGGGACTGTTTATAATCCACGTTGTTCCAGGTACACCATTGGTCCTCTAGGGACATATTTTCTTGGTGCACTTGGTACATCATTGGTCACAAAGGGGTTAATTGTCCCACTTACTCTGTCAGTTGCGGACCCTATTGACATTGATTATCCTATGTACAAAAATAAAGTGAATAACGGCGCTTCTAATAGATATTTAGATATATAGAGTGAATATAAATAGCTGCCAGCACTTAACACTTAAGGTAAACCAAACAAAAGATAAATAAAGTACAGCGCTCCGTTTTGTTTGATTGATTATCCTATGTACCTGCTCAAACTTACTATGCACTACTTATGAGTTTAATCGCAAGATGGCAATAACAAATCTATTTGTGTTTGTCATATAAAGAAGTTTAACAGCAAAGGTCTTCATCAGCTCATTAAAAACATACTTTTTCTGTTCTTTTGTTTTAGATTTGAAATGAGAGGATTTATAAGGTCCCTAGGCATGGTTCATGCAATTGAAAGAATAAACAAATTGAATCTGTTGCCCGGTATTACTTTGGGGTATGAAATATATGATACATGCGGAGATGCATCCAAAGGCCTTCATCAAGCAATGAGATTTATTGGCCAAAGAAATGAAGGAAGCAGTGCAGTAAATGTAACATGCAACTACAGAAGTTATACCTCACTTGTGAAAGCCGTCATAGGAGCGGGGTACTCTGAGGTGTCCATAGCAGTGTCCAGACTTTTCAGTTTCCAACTCATACCACAAGTAAGTCAACATATTATGTATAGTTTAGATACACGTTATGCTTTTTTTTGCCCTTTCAGTGCCAACCACATACATGGTACATGGTCAGCAAGCATGCTAGAGTGCCAACCACACACCATGATCATACAAATGATCATGGAAATTCCTTTTCTGCAGTACAATGGAGATATTGAGCCAACCAAACACCCCCCATTCCTTTAGGTTGCAGTTAATCATGGGGGTTTCATCAGGGGAGATCAGTTTATGAGACTCTATTTGCAGCTTGATCACTTTAGGCAGAGATCGGTCCATGCAAACGACAGCCTAATATTGCAAGATCAAATGGCTAGCATGTTAGAAAGAAACTCTGATCCCCTCACTTGTCAGGGATTGTAACATCACAGGTGTCCCACCTAACCCCCTCATTAATTTGAGTAGGAGCCCAACACCATTGACTAAAACGGGAGTATAGTGAGCTTTTGGTAGAGACAGCTAATGGATGATTTAAATAGCTAAATTATACAGTATATGTCTATTTTTTCTCATTCCAGTAACTAAAGAATGTGTGCCTTGATTTGCATGCTGTAAAATGCACTGGAGTCCATGCAAACTTCCAATATGTATTTAACAGGCATGTTGGGCTAAAACATTTTTCGCATCCATTAACCAGTTGAAGATGCGAGAAGCCACAGTCACTGCCGACACAATACCACAACTGGTATATATGGTGATTACAAATGGGGGGCTATAGGGTTAACCAACCTCCCTTTGCAGGAGATGTTCACTGTTAATAGCCCATCATAATACATAGTAAAGTCAGTGAGTTAAAATCATACTTTTTGCAAATTCCCTTTAATAATTAAACTCTACTGCCTTTGACATCCCTAATGTATGCAATACTGTGCAAAACACATACTTAGTAAAACGTAAGGCCTTAAGTGTCACAACCAGCAATTGTGTATATGTAACCACATCTGGATATTACTTAACCCAGTCACTATTCTGCTCCATTGTTACCTCTTATTCTGATATTGTACCAGGAAAATCCTGCATCTCCACTCTTCTGAGACATCAGTGGACTGATATACTTCACTACAGATACTGTGCTGTGAAATGTAGAATTAATCAGAAGACAAAAGTTTCTAACTTCCTACTTACAAGTTTCTTAATAAATTCCTTATAGCTAATGCACACATGCACATACACACATTTATATGTAAATATAACATAAACTGACCTGTGAATGTAGATTTAATGCATCACTTTTTTAACCATTTTGGAGCCACACATTTAGGAGATGGTACCATACTTTTTTAGAGGAATGTTTGAGCACACAGTCAATTTCCTTGTTCTTACCAAAATTGTCAATTCATATTATCACAGCATTTAATTCAACTTTTTTATTTCACTAATAGCAAGTTCCATATATATTTTCCATCAATAACATGTATTTCTTCTATTAACCCACAGATAAGCTACAGTTCATCTGCTGATATTTTAAGTGACAAACGGAGATATCCTTCATTTCTAAGGACTGTTGCAAGTGATGTTCATTTGACTAATGCCCTTGCCAAGCTCATTAAGATGTTTGACTGGAGTTATGTGGGAATCATTTCCAGTGATGATGACTATGGTCGTTCAGTGCTGGAAAGTCTAATGGCTCATTTTGACACCCAACTTGTGTGCACTGCATTCAAGGAAAAGATACCCGCAGATGTTGGGAATCCTGGAGTGAACACATCTATAAAAGAAGTGATTGATAAAATAAAAAAATCTCCAGCACGAGCAGTGATCTTAGCTTTAAAAGTATCAATTGTGTTAGAGTTTTTCAATGAAATTATAAAAGAAAAAATAACCAGGACATGGATTGCAGGAGACAACTGGTCTACCTCACGAGAGGTTGCCTCAATGGAAGGTATTCATACTGTGGGAGACATACTAGGCTTGTCCTTTAAAAACGGAGAAATTCCAGGTTTTAGGCCGTACCTTCAACATCTACATAAAGGGCAGAATGCAACAAACAGTTTTATTGAGGAATATAAGCATCTACGCTTTGGATGTACAGATGAATATGAGGTATATAAACAGTGTTTAAGTATTTCACCAGAGAACTGTACCAAATCAGATGCTATAAACTTTAAGTCGCCCATGGCTTGCAGCATAGAAGACATTTCTCAAGCAAGTGATGACTATCTAGAAAGGAACATTGAGTTGGATGGATCTTACAGTGCATATTTAGCAGTCACAGCAATAGCTCATGCATTGAAAAACATGTTATGCTATAAAGGAATATGTGCCAAAAATATATCTTTTGCTCCTTGGGAGGTAAGTGTATTTCTTCCAGCTCCGAATATCCTCAAGACAAATTATAGATATGTAAAATGTATCTTGATATAAATACATAATGTAAAGCACAGTGGGCAAATGCGTAGTGGGCCGCTGGTCAACCGCTCTACACACTCACCTGTTCTGCTGCTCCAACAGGAGATCAGGTGCTGCAGTGGTTGGCTAGATATGCCCGGCTCCAATAAAAACATAGCACACGGCCGTGCGTTTCCTGCTTTAAGGCCAGAGGCCACCCAGCATTGCATATCTGGCCTTGAGCACAATATTTTGCATTGCTTCATGTAAATGATAAAAATAAGAAAAAAGGTACCCACTGGTACAGCTGTGTTTCTATGTGTCAGTTCTCAAATTTTCACATTTACAGTGTCTTTCAATAAAGGAATACCAAACGTTTACTACTCTGCTAAAACTTTTTGAAAATCTTTACTACTATTTTACAGAAAGGATGGTTTTCCTAATCATATTTATAGAGGGAGATATAAAGTTTAAACATTTTGCTTTTGAAAATAATTTAACAGAAAACGTTCACCCAGAGCTGTAGTTTGCTCCTTTTGCACTGCAGGCAAGAATGGAAAATTGTGCCCACCAGCTGATTTTTTAACAGAGGTTATTTTATTTACTCTGCCCTTACAGATTGCCTTTACACACACCTGCCCCTAAACACACACCTGCCCATTAACGTGCATATACATATACAGTACACTGCCCCTACACATGACTGCCCATACACATTACCCTTATACACCCCTGCCTGTACACACACATATGCACGTATTGTACACACATGAGCTTACAAACACACAGATACCTACACTGCTCTTATACACACACAAGCTTACATGCATCTGCATCTCTTATCTTTCCCTTCCTCCATTCTGTCATGAGAGCGTGAAGTCTGTGATTTCAGACCTCTGCTTTAGTGCTCCTAATCACTATGCGCCGGCTATTGATGCAGAGCGTGGGGGTCCAACACCATATCCTGGCACTCTGCATCATTTGCTGGCGCATAGTGATTAGAAACCAGCCCTGCTCATCGGACACCTCCTACACAGAACAGCACTCAAGTGCGTGGGTGCGCACTGCCAATGGGGGCGCCTGAAGAGCAGGGCTAGATGGGAGATCACAATCTTGCAGTTTCCGCGGCACTCCCTTGAAGACCGACCTGGGGGACCCACTTGCCCGCTCCCCTAAAGATAAGCTACTGTTTTTTTAGGGGCTTTGTGGTGAATCACATTACTGGCAGCAATTTGATTCACCACGGGGGGCACTCCATTCTTTCTGTATGACCACTCTAATGGGTTTTCTGATGTCCTGTTGTCTTTCCTCCTCACCTGACCACCTAACCGTATTCCCTCGCATAACCTACTCTTTCTTTACAGTGTTCTTACACCTGCCCCAACCAAGTTACAATGTCCACTTCCACTGGCATGTTCACATATTTTCTTATCCTTTGACTCTCATCTCTTGCCCCACTGTTTCAGTACCTCTACTTCTGGCTTTTACTTTTGCAATGCATTCTGAAAAAATCTACTAGCCTTATTTTCTTATCGTATGACTCTCACCTCTTGCCCCACTGTCCCTCTATTGACTCCCCATACCCTCCAAAATAAAATTGAAACTCTTAACCACTACATATGGAGTCCTCAACAGTATTGTACCAACTATATCTCTACTCGGCTCCAAATACTCTTGTAACTGTACACTTCTCTTTTCCCATGACTTGTCCCTTTCTTCAACTGGTATCATGTCTTTTTAGTTGCATAATAATCATTTTAGACCTAATGTCTGGAACCCCCTACCCCATTCTGTGGACCAATAGCTTTGGCCCCTTTATGCTGCATCCTGCAGGATGTGAGTATTATGCTGTGGGTCCAAAAACATGATATAGTGAAATAAACCCGAACATGAAAAAAGTATTGGACATCATTCACATTTCCCTGTTATCATGAAAAGAGGATGTAAGGATTTCAGCTTTGCTGAACTTCAATCCTTATAATTGGAAACATTGCCTAGCTTGTCTTTTAGTAACATGAAGCGTTCACAAAGACCCTTGTTGAGTGTTTATTACTTATTTTGACTCAGGTAACTATGAAACTTCAGTCCCCTCTAGAAATATAATTTTACCACCCTCTGATGTCAGCCAAGTGCCCGCTGACTTATGTAGACTCGCCCACCTGCATCCAAAAAAAAGAGGGCTCCAGTTAGCTGGAGCCTGCATGTTCCCAGGTATGCAGGGTGGTCATAAGTTATGTAAAATTTAGTATTCGCTCATGGGAGTGAATAGACCACTGAATTGAATGTATATTACATATCAGTCATTTAGGGCTCTGTGGGCTGTTGGTTGACATTATGTTTATTTTTTTTCCTCTCTCACCAGCTGCTCCATGAATTAAAGAAAGTACAGTTTTATGACAATGATGAAATTATTTTTTTTGATGAGAAAGGAAATTCCAACCTTGGTTATGATTTGCTGTCCTGGCAAACAGTGAATGATTCCATGGAGTTTATTGATGTTGGAGAGTACGAGCAGCACAAATCCTCCATCCAGCTTAACAGTTCTGAAATTGTATGGACCAATCCATATAACAAAGTAGGAAATACCTTGTTACTATTGTTTATATTCTAATATTAAAAAATAATGATATTCATTGTATTCTTGTCAATGGATTATACAAACAATAATATATTTTAGTGAAATACACTGACCACTGTATTAGGTACACCTTGCTAGTACCAGGTTGGACCCCCTTTGCATTCAGAACTGCCTTCATTCTTCGTGGCATACTTTCTTCAAGGTGCTGGAAACATTCCCCAGAGATTTTGGTCCATATGGACATGATGGCATCCCGCAGTTGCTGCAGATTTGTCGGCTGCACATTCATGATGCAAATCGCCCGTTCCACCACATCCCAAAGGTTCTTTTTTTAATTGAGATCTGGTGACTGTGGAGGCCATTGGAGTACAGTGAACTAATTGTCATGTTCAAGAACCCAGTTTGAGATGATGTGAGCTTTGTGACATGGCACATTTTCCTGATGGTAGTAGCTATCAGAAGATGGGTACACTGTGGTCATAAAGGGATGGACATGGTCAGCAACAATACTCAGGTAGGCTGTTGTGTTTAAACAATGCTCAATTGGTACCAATGGGCCCAAAGTGTGCCAAGAAAATGTCCCACCATTGCACCACCTGCCTGAACCGTTGTTGCAAGGCAGGATGGATCCATGGTTTCATGATGTTTACGCCAAAGTCTGACCCTGCCATCAGAATGTTGTAGCTGGAATTGAGACTGATCAGACCAGGAAACGTTCTTCCAGTCTTCCATTGTCCAATTTTGTTTAACCTGTGCGAATTGTAGCCCTAGTTTCTTGTTCTTAGCTGACAGAAGTGGCACCTGGTGTGGTCTTCTGCTGCTGTAGCCCACCTGCTTCAAGGTTCAATATGTTGTGCGTTCATAGGTGGTATAGAGTGGTTATTTGAGTTACTGTTGCCTTTCTGTCATCTCAAGCCAGTCTTCCCATTCTCCTCTGACCTCTGACATCATTTTTGTCCACACAACTGCCACTCACTGGATATTTTCTCTTTTTCGACCCTTCTCTGTAAACCCTAGAGATGGTTGTGCGAGAAAATCCCAGTAGATCAGCAGTTTCTGAACTACTTAGACCAGCCCATCTGGGGCCAACAGCCATGCCACATTCAAGGTCACTTAAATCCCCTTTCTTCCCCAATCTAATGTTCGGTTTGAACTTCAGCAAGTCTTGACCACGTCTACACGCATACATGCATTGAGTTGCTGCCATGTGATTGGCTGATTAGCTATTTGTGTTAACAAGCAATTGAACAGGTGTACCTAATAAAGTGGCCAGTGGGTGTATATGTACAAGCAAAATAGAAAAATGATAGACGAGGGTGACCTAAATAGTTAGTTATTTCAGGCACAATTAATTCCCTAATTCATTATTTAATGTAGCACTACCGAATCCAGAATGCAGAGTGAGGTTTACTAGAGAGAAGATGACATGAGTCCACACTGGTTAAGGTAGACACTTTGCTTTCTTAGTAACACACAATCGATGGCTTACACAAAAATGAATATAACAATGCAATAGAATCAGGGTTGTGGATACTTTTGAAAGAACAGAGGAAAAACAACACAGTATCATTTATGCTTTTTTATGCTGTAGCAGATAGAGCTATCAGGGTGAATAGGAGCCCAGGTGCAATAATTACAGTTCATGCAGCTACCACATAGAATGATGAACCCATCACTACACTACAAAGACAAGACAATTTTCTATGTCAACAATTCTAGGTCATAGACTGGTTTGACAACAATGTGAAGGTCTTGGTCTTGTTGACCTGCACAAGTCTGGCTATTCTACAAGATTTAGGTTTTCAGCTATAAACATTGTATTTTTTACACATTGGCACTCACAATTATTATTTTTTGAATGCATCTATGGTTTCACATGAAAACCCTATTTATTCTGAAAAAGGATGTGCGATTTCTGTGGGTACATCAAACATGGAAAAGAGGAATCTTAATTAAGTCCACTTATGGTAAAAGTGGCAAAAAAGCTCTGGGACATAAGATTAAAAAAAACTGAGAGTAAAGGGGTAAAGGTATACCCACTGATAATTTCTGCATGGACATCATGAATTAAAAGTACAGTAAAGACAACTCATAAAGTAGACAAAGCCAACTATAAGAGGAGATGATCTGCATCAGAAACAAAAAGCCTTTTGGGTTTTTATTTTAGGAAGTAGGTGTCCTCAGGGTTTGAACCCTGAATGGGATGTGGGATTTTTTCCCCCAATAATTAGATTTATTCTAATATATGTATTTGGCCATGAAGACCCAATGTGCATTCCTTGGAACTTGTTGGCTCCAGCTACCCAGAGCCTACTCTTATGGAACGTGTCCAGGACCGCCCACTGACATCAGTGGGAGGTCCTACTGATGTCAGAGTCGTTCCCGCTTATGTTAGTTGGCATTCCCGCTGGCATTCCCGGAGTCCTAGATATCAGACTCTTGTCTCCAATTTGTACCATCTCTCAAACTTTATTAACTTTTTAACTTTACTGGCTTATGTTTTGTTTCAATGTTTCTTTTATATTTATCATAATTATTTGCCTGTTGTAGTTAAGCAGTACCTTCATTAAACTTGTGGTTGCTTCATTTTCTGATTTCTTGTGATGGGTTGGGCTTGTCTTCATAAGTTTTACTCCTATTGCAGTAGTTGCAGTATTTTACATACAGAAAAATGGCCACTCACTGAAGTTTATTTGTGTTGTTTAATAGAGACCAGAGTCCCGGTGCTCGGATCCATGTCTTCCAGGGCAGTATAAAATCCACTCAGACATTAGATGTTGTTATAACTGTGGTCTGTGTGCAGAAGGCTACTACTCTTCAAATTATGGTAAGTGTCTAACATTTTCAAACAATTTTCATGCTCACACATACACACAAGTAAACATCCATGCCCAAAAGTACACATCCATGCCCAAAAGTACACATCCATGCCCAAAAGTACACATCCATGCCCACAAGTACACATCATGCCCACAAGTACACATCCATGCTCACACACACAAGTACACATCCATGCTCTCACACACATAATTACACATCCATGCTCACATGCACACAATTACACATCCAAGCTGGCACACACAATTCCTGCAGATTTCTGTGTGGATGCTTGCATACTGTGCAAGCAGCCTCGGTTTCACCGCAGGGTTACGCAGGGTTACTGAAACGCTCCTGTCTTCCAATGCCAGTTCAGAATAGTTAAGAAAGGGCCCTTCTGGTCTGGATCGGTGCGGTCCAGGTCAGAATGGCCCTTTCTCAAAAAGTTTTAATCAGTATGAGCGGACAGCTACAAGGGGTTGCAGGGGTCATGTCGTAGGTAACCACTACGACCCCTGTAGTTACGCCAGTGATAAAAATCATGTGGCTCAAATAGCTTTATGCATATCCCATGAATGTGTAAATTTCCTCACTGTTTTAGCTCTACAATTTCTGATGAGAATCTCTTCCATTCATTTACCACATACTCTGTATATATTTTATGTCTTTTGCAACTTTTTGTTATTATTTATTTAGAAGTATCTAGAACATTATCTTTCAATCTATGGACCAATTTGAACCTTATTGTAGATACATTTAAGAGTTGCTCTGTCATCAAATCAAATTTGACATTACTTAATACATAGCATAGAAATGTATTCTTACATGATTTAATACATGTTGCAAATATGTTAAAAGAGCAGTCAATTGCGAAGAGGGAGGTTAACTTCACGCCCCTTTTCAGAAGAAGAGATAGAAAATGTAAGCAATATTATTTAATAGCAAATCTTCTTTTATTGATTAATGTTTGCGTACATCACCTATTCTCCTCTACCTACTTCAGCATTGTAGTAGTTATTTTTGTTCTACCATACTGTATATCTTTAAAGTGTTTTTTATTTGATTTTTATATTACACAACAATAGTTGATTTTGCATTTATTATATTTCATTATTAGTCTTTCAAAAACATTTTGTAAATGTTTATTTTTTTTGTTTTTGCTTTTTTGTTTCTTAGATGTGAACCAGTGCACAAAATGCCCAGATGATCAGTGGTCTCTTAAAGGAAGTTCTCACTGTCAAAACAGAACTGTTATATATTTTAGCTGGAGTGACCCATTTGCAATTATCCTAACTAGTGCTGCTGGAATAGGTGTTGTACTGGTGTTATTTATAGGAATTGTGTTTTTAAAAAACATAAATACTCCAGCTGTTAAAGCAGCAGGGGGTATTTATACCTGTGTTATGAATCTGTCTCTAATGGCCAGCTTTGCCACCACTGTTTTTTTTATCGGTGAACCGTTTAACTTATCCTGTAAGATTCGGCAGCCCCTATATGGAATCAGTTTCACTCTCTGTGTATCGTGCATACTAATGAAGTCCTTTCGAATTGTGTTGGCCTTTGAGTTAGGTACAAGGTTTCGCTACAATTTTAAATTCACTTACCAACCAGTTTTAGTCATTGCTATACTGACAGGTGTACAAATTGGTATTTGTATACTATGGCTTGCTTTCAATGGGCCATCAGTAAAGAAAGATGGCAAAATGCCTCAAACATTTCTTCTTCTGTGTGATGAAGGATCGTCTTTAGGCTATGGGACAATGTTGGGGTATACTGGCTTCCTGGCCTTTGTTTGTTTTGTTTTAGCCTATAAAGGAAGGAAGTTACCTGACAAATACAATGAGGGAAAATTCATAACATTTAGCATGCTTGTATATCTCTTTGTATGGTTTGCTTTCATACCAATTTATGTGACCACTACTGGAAAGTATCTTCCAGCAGTAGAATTGGTGGCCATATTGGCATCCAACTATGGGGTAATATGCTGCCACCTGATACCCACATCGTATATAATATTTTTCAAGAAAAAAGAGAACAACAGAGAAGAATACTTACAGAGTGTACGATCATTTTCCAAAAGCAAAATCTCGGTTTCTTACCTTGATCTTCAGATGCCAAACCTAGAAACTAAAGCATGCCAGACATGTCCGTTAATAGAAAGCACACTTTATGGCTTGAGTAATGGTTTAAGAAAATGGAGAAATAGTTTTTAGAAGCATTATGAAAGAAGTTACTCATTACTAGCAATTATAACAGTGAGACAAGTTTGGGCTCGATTCTGTGAGCTGTGATTCTGTGAGCTGCCTAAACATTAATTGGATCTAATAAAGGGAGAAAATGGATTGTTAATTAAAGTTTTTATAATCAAAGCTAATGGAAACATCTGCACTTAAAGAATTCATTAGGATCGCTAAAAAATTAGCGCATGTTAAATTTATTTTAGTCAGGTTTTCTGCAAGGACAATGAGCAGATCTAGAAACTTGTAGACAAACATGCAGCACATGCGCAGTGGAGTCTATAGATAGTTTAGCACCAACAAATTAACCTTTTTGTCCCAGATGAAACTTAAAGTGTTAGCATTCAAATTTAAAACTCATTACTATAGCGCAGGCCCGGACTGGGACAAAAAATAGGCATTTAAGCCCGAGCAGCCCATATTTATTTTTTTATTTATTGTTAAAGCCCACCCTTCATGTACCATCTTTGCATTTACTCATTCACACAAATCATTAACACATTCATTAATGCAGTCTCACAAATCATTCAAGCAATTCATCCTCTACGGCCGCATTAACGCAGGGCATAAGGGGCACCTGCCCCTTAAGCCCGCCGCAACTGCGACCGGGTCCGCCACTCTAAGGGGCCAGGAAGCCCCCACCAGGGCCGGTCTTAGTGGTCTGCGGCCGCACAGGGCTTACATTAAAATCCGCCACGGGTCCGCCACTCTAAGGGGTCGGGAAGCCCCCACCAAGGCCAGCCTTACGGGTGTGCGGCCGCACAGGGTTTAAATTAAAACATCGGGGGGGGGGGTTAACAAAAACTTTATTTAACATGGAGGATGTTAAATAAAGTAACCCCCCCCCCGATGTTTTAATTTAAACCCTGTGCGGCCGCACACCCGTAAGGCCGGCCCTGGTGGGGGCTTCCCGACCCCTTAGAGTGGCGGACCCGTGGCGGATTTTAATGTAAGCCCTGTGCGGCCGCAGACCACTATGGCCGGCCCTGGTGGGGGCTTCCTGGCCCCTTAGAGTGGCGGACCCGGTCAGTTGCAGGTGCCCCTTATGCCCTGTGTTAATGCGGCCGTAGAGGCCGCATAGGCCCAGTCAGTTCGGTCCTGACTGGGCCTATTTTAAGGTAGGGGCCTGGAGCTGCAGCTCCATCAGCCCCTAAGTCAATCCGGGCCTGCTATAGCGTATGGAGTGCAGGGGTTATTTTAAACATTAAAAAGGTACCAGCATTGCAAGGTTTATTGCATATTTTTATTTAAGTAAATCTTGATGCACTGAAGCCACATGCTAGCCAATATCTTAAAAATTAATTGAAGGGAAAAGGATGATCGATTCCGGAGTTGCGAGATGTGAACCTATAATAATAGATTTGTTTTTAAAACAATAAAAAAAAACCTTGCGATGCTTGAAGACTAAAATTAATTTTAAACATATTCCTTATAATGCTGGAACCTACTTTTTGCAGTTATGATTAATATTTATTACATTACATTACATTCAGATTATTATATAACATTTTATGTATATTGCATATGCACATACTTAAATTACTGTTTGCAAACATTTGTAATACATATATGTTTTATTTGTCTTGTATTAGTTTTAGTTCATATCAAGAGGATCTAGACACAATTTTAGTGCTAGTTATGATTAATAGAACCAAATTGTTCATTTAGCATGATCTAAATTGGCTACCCTGCTTTCATCTGCTTAGAGAACCAGCAAATTGACCATAGCATGCACTATAAGGAATTTGAGAGTTACTTCTGCTAAGCGTACACCTGTGGTTGAGCATTTAGTGCTCGCTACTCTGGGTGTTGAATCATTTACCGCTAATGGGTATGGCTTTAGTATTTCACTAGTGGCCATGACGATTGAACCATTTCATTGGTTGTCATGGTGATAAGACCAGTTAATCGAACTTTGAACCGCTTTTTAACAACCCTTTTTAAAAAAAATAATTTAGTACCTAATAACATTTTGTTGTAATATATAGCAAATATGTTTTATTATACAAACAAAAGGATATGTTGTGAATTACTCAGCACCTATACCTTTCACCAGCAGCAAAAAATAACTGTGTCAGTGACACAACCAATACATACATAATACAATTAACAAAAAAGTGATATTGTGTTTTATTATGCTTCATGGTTAAGTATTGTCAAAATTATTACTAAAACTAGGACAACATGCTTTGTTCTGCTACACACTGAATTAAATGTAATATATATATATATGTGTGTGTGTTTTTTTTTTACATCCTATTAAAATCAAATGGTTTTATTTAAAATCAATGTGGGAAGATGCCTTTACATTTTCATATTCAATGTATAACGTTTTGTTCTTTGTACAGTTCTATTACGATAAAAAATATGAGAAAATGGTTTGCAATTTCCAATAAGTATGTATATAATGTTATGCTACCTTCTCTAAAATTATACATTTTTCTAGTGTAATAAAATGTGTTTTGAGTCTTTCTTTATAATTACTATTAAAATAATAATTATATCTAGGTATGTAACAAAAAGTAATTTCACTTTACAATACTGGCTCTTTGAAAAATTGGAAGGAATCTTATGCTAAAAAATATAAATGAATAATATTCATTTTATTATATATGTGATGACTAAAAGTAATAGGGAAAGTACACAGGTATAATCCAGGCCAATCATTTTGGTTTCTTAGATAACTGAGTTACAAGGTATTTGAGGTACAACAGACTCATACATCTCATCTCTTCATGATCCTAAACAAAGCAAATTCAAACGCCTTCATTTAAGTTTTCATTCCACATGCACAAATAAGACCATTGTTGCACCTAAGGAAGTGGATGCTGATGTAGGCTATTTAGACAATTATAAAATACAAATGGTGATATGTTTTAAAACATTTAAAGGTATATTTACTAGACTTGTGCATAAATTTGGTTTCCCGAACGTTCACTTTGTATGAACTTCAGAGACCTTTTTGGATTAGGAAATGACAAAAAGGGGAAACCTCTGGATACACCTTTCACTTACAGAAATACCATGTCAAAGTTTAGGAACAGATCCAAACTAAATTTTACATTCCAGGACCACCACCAACAGCAGCAGTACACCAACGGAAACACACATTCAACAGCATGCCATGGGTTTGAATTTCAACCAAAAGTTGGACCATTTTGATTTCTCAAAGTAAGGAATGTGATAAAGCAGCATCAATAGTAAGATACTGAGAGGACACTGGCAGCTAGACACATCCAGTTCCACAGTATTGGACACTAGATTTTTCCTCTAAATAGAAAAATATTTAAAGTTCCCTTGAGTAAGGAGGAGCCACAGAGGCAGGTCACAAAGCAGGCACTGTCAGACAGAGACTTCCAGCCACAGGCTTGATTCTCTCCCACCATATTAGAAAAAATAATTAATACCCCTCTGTGTGCATGTGTGAGAGAGAGAGAGACTGCCTGAGTCTCTGTGTGCGTGTGTGAGAGACTGTCCGAGTCTGTGTGCGCGTGTGAGAGACTGCCCGAGTCTGTGTGCATGTGTGAGAGACTGCCTGAGTCTCTGTGTGAGAGAGACTGCCTGAGTCTGTGTGTGTGTGTGTGTGAGACTGCCTGAGTCTGTGTGTATGTGAGAGAGAGACTGCCTGTGTCTCTGTGTGAGAGAGACTGCCTGAGTCTCTGTGTGTGAGAGAGAGACTGTCTGAGTCTGTGTGTGAGACAAACTGCCTGAGTCTATGTGTGTGTGTGTGTGTGTGAGACTGCCTGAGTCTGTGTGTGTGTGTGAGTGAGAGAGAGAGACTGCCTAAGTCTGTGTGTGTGTGCGAGAGAGACTGCCTGAGTCTCTGTGTGTGAGAGAGACTGCCTGAGTCTCTGTGTGCGAGAGAGACTGCCTGAGTCTCTGTGTGAGAGAGACTGCCTGAGTCTCTCTGTGTGCGAGAGACTGCCTGAGTCTCTGTGTGCATGTGTGAGAGAGAGAGACTGCCTGAGTCTGTGCGCGAGAGACTGCCTGAGTCTCTGTGTGAGAGAGACTGCCTGAGTCTGTGTGTGAGACTGCCTGAGTCTGTGTGTGTGTGTGTGAGACTGCCTGAGTCTGTATGTGTGTGTGAGACTGCCTGAGCCTGTGTGTATGTGAGAGAGAGACTGCCTGAGTCTGTGTGTGTGTGAGAGAGACTGCCTGAGTCTGTATGTGAGAGAAACTGCCTGAGCCTGTGTGTGTGAGAGAAACTGCCTGAGTCTGTGTGTGTGTGTGTATGTGTGTGTGTGTGTGTGTGTGAGAGAGAGACTGTCTGAGTCTGTGTGTGTGTGAGAGAGAGAGACTGCCTAAGTCTGTGTGAGTCTGCCTGAGTCTGTGTGTGTGTGTGAGAGAGACTGCCTGAGTCTGTGTGTGTGTGAGAGACTGCCTGTGTGTGTGTGTGTGTGAGAGAGACTACCTGAGTCTGTGTGTGTGTGTGAGAGAGACTGCCTTAGTCTGTGTGTGTGTGTGTGTGTGTGTGAGGTTTTTATTTTTTAGTACGAAATCTCGGAAGTGGTTACTAAAAAAATTTAATCCCACCACTGAATTTATACCTTGCAGTGTGCCCATCTCCCACACTCTCAAACTAATGCCAGACTTTACTAATGTGCTGTATTTCAGGTGAAGTAGTAGTGGTACTCCATGGGAGTATTTGTGATGGTTATGATGATGGTGGTGGTGGTACCGGTGCTAGTACATGTAAACACACTGCGAGGAGGGCACACATTGCTTAGTCCACTGGCATGCCTAATTTATCATCAAATCAATGATTTACTGTTTTGTGTTGTCCACAATCCAGGAGTTTTGCTTGAAACCATGCAACTGTCTTAAACCCAATTAAGTAGTATTTCAAGAACTAAAACACACTGTGCGGAATATGCGCATTGCACAGTCCCCTGCCTTGCCTAATTTATCACTAATATTAATTATTTGTTGTTTTGTGTTGTCCACAACCTAGACAGGGCTGGCCCGACAATGGGGCAACTGCTCCAGGTGGCACTTTTGAAGGGGCGGCACCTTGCCGCCCCAAGCCCTTTTGTTTTTTTTTTTAAAGCGGAAGAGAGAGAGGGGCATCGATTGTTTTTCGCTTACCAAGTTGCCCTCTCGGCACCCCTCTCTCTCCTCTGACGTAATTTCTGGCGCTCAGCATTACAAGCCAGCACCGAGACCGAGCAGGGAGACTCGCCGCAGGACTGTTGAAGTACAAGGGGGGGGTAGATAATAGGGAGGGATGGAGAGTAAGGGTAGGTAAGGGGGGGGCGGCAGGGACGGAGGGAGAGGAAGGGTAGATAAGGGGGGGGGCGGCATTTTAAACTTCGCCCCAGGCAGCATTTTGTCTTGGGCCGGCCCTGAACCTAGAGGTTTTGCTGGATGCATAACTGTGCACCTGCCTTAAACACAATTCAGGAATATTGTTTAAGAACTTTACACACACAGTGTGCATGCACAGTCTGGTGCCAATTAAATATTGTTTTGTGTTGTCCAAAGGTTTTGCTTGTAGCATAAATGTGCAACTGTCTAAGAACTAGCACAGTGCATGGATGGAGATTCCCATGCCCTGCCTAAATTGTCACCAATCTATATCAAGGACTATGTGTTGTTTTGCATTGTCCAAAAACTAGAGGTTTTGCTGGTAGCGTAAATGTGCAACTGCCTTAAACCCAATTCAGGAACATTATTTCAAGAAAAAAGTTGTTAGTGCTTGTTACATGCCTACATGTGCTGAGAGTTGAATTACTGACCAGTGAGTATGGTTTTACCAGTCATCCTTTTTTTCTTAGTTTAAATCTTAGGGTCACAATAACTGTAGTTTGCCTAATAGTTCTTTGGAGCGAAAATGCTGTTCCTGTGCTTATAGCTTCACTGCTGCATAGTCTGATACTCTTAATATGTTTAATTAGGAAAACAATGGAAACTTTCCAAACAGGTTCATCTAGCTTTGGCAATTATAGTGAATTTGCATGCCAGTGGCAATTATTGTTATTTACATGTCATAGTTAATATAGTGCAACTATTTCAAAATGAGGAAACAGACAACATTCAATTCACATCAAATGTTTTTATCACATACATAAGTTGTGTACATGCACAAAAAGGGAGCTTCAAGCCTATTGTGTAAAAAAAGCTAGTATATAGGCAAAGTTTGTATATAAACTGTATGTGTATGGTGAAAATTAACAAACTAGTAGAAATAAAATATAAATCTATCTTATATATTTACAAAGATCCATTTTTTTACTATATAAACTAAAGCATGCGTGGTGTTTTTATTCATAAGTTACTTGTGTTCATTTTGGGCACAATAATAAGTGAAGTAGGCTGAAACATGCAATATTTCTTTCATGCCAAGTTTTATCCAGTGTACAAATGTTTTTTCTTGTTCAGACTGGTAATATCCTTTTTTTTTCTTTGAGTGTTTATTGTGGTTCTATATGCTTTTAATATGAAAATATTATCAGGAATATTGACAGACAGAAAATTCAGCAAGTATATGCTTGTTATACAGAATTAAAATTATGTAACATAACTCTCAGTTAGACATGATAAGTACTCTATGCAATGGAGTATGTAGAAAAATACCCATTAATGTTGGGTCCACCATCATTGGTTGTCCCAGTACAGCGCAGGCCTTCCACTGTTTCTTATATTGGAAGACCTATAATTTATGAATACAATGACCAGTAGTTTCCAAAAAAATCCACATGAACAATAATAACATTATAGAATAAAATGAGAGAGATATGCACAATATGTATTGAGCAGAGTTTTCACTATATTGTCTGTGATGAACTCACCAAGGATGGATAGCCACTTAACAGCCTCTGCTATGGCGCATCCCCACTCAGGAGCATCTTAAGTTTTACCTTTCTTGTGCCATTATAGAGAAAAAATCTATCTGTCTGATCCTGCCACAAGGGCAGTCCAGAACCAAAATGTGAGGGGAATTTCCTCTGCATGAAAGAACCAACAACTCTAGACGTACTTGTTGGCCTTCATGGTCCTCGTCAGTGGACAAGCAAGATAAGCAGTAACTTGTAGGAGATTGAAACATATACATCATACAGTATTAAAGACTGCGACAAAATACATCTGCCAACTGCCTGGTACTGTGTAAATTCAACAGATAGAATCAAATATAATAAACTTAGGTTTCATTGAATCTCACACTTTACCATCATTAAAGTAATGATTTCTCTTTCACACGGGGCTTACTGTACGTGGAGTGATCATGTCCCTTCACTGGGCAACAGCCTCTCTTTGCAGCCAGTCCATCAGTGGCCCCCAGATGATCCATGATTGGAAGGTGCATTGCATCCTTTATTGACTTTATTGAATACCAAGGGTAGGAATAGAGCACAGGATGGGGTCCATAACTCTCCAAGCAGCTTTTTAGCCCCCTCAATCCATTTGGTATGTGAGTCAAGGATGTCCCAAAGGACAGTTAGTCTGTTTTAATCCCCATCCCAGTGAGTATGGGATTGATGGGTGACTAGGACCCATATATCCAATGCATATTTAAATACCCTCACTGTATTAGCCTCTAACACTTCTCATGGGAAGTTGTTTCATTTGTCTACTATGCTCTTGGTAAAGTATAAACAGTGGTTAGGGTGAGTAGGGGTTTACTGGAGCTCTATAATCTCTCCAGATTCATTTAATTGCCCCCATCCCACCACAAAATGTATAGGAGTAGAGGAGATTGAGTGCCACCCCCTCCTTGTTCAATAGGGATTCCTTTTTAACATTTTCTTTAAAGTAATAATTGCACAGGAAAAATGGGGTGGGCTCGCAAGTGACTTTACCACCACCTGTGAATCCTGCAAGTTGAAACTTCCAACTCACACGTACAACTTTCAGGTCAATCTGCGAGTTGCTTGTTTTTTTAAATCCACATAACCTTGTCTATGCTGTAGGCAAGTGTATGAGAGTTCTAAGTACATTTTTTGCGAGTGCTATTGCAAGTTGGATTCAGTGGACTTGTCTGATTTGTGTGAGTTTTCTATTGTGATCCCTTGCAGTTTAGTAAATAGATACAATTGACTACCCAGAAACAACACCGTTGATTGTACTGGATTGCACTTAAACCGCCCCCCCCCAAATAAATAAATAAAAAAAAATTGTAAATTCCATATAATAATGGTGGTTAATAGACTTGGGCACCAGGGGGCTCTTCGTGTTCGTCTTCGTGCTCGTCTTCGGGGAAAAAAAAATCTTCGTATTCCGCGAATATTCGCCCGTTCCTGTCTTCTCTTCGGGCGAATATTCGCGGACATTCTTCGTGCTCGTTTAATCTTCGTTTTCCTCCTGGTTGCCTAGCAGGGGTTAATACGGGGTTAATAACACATCACAGCAGCAGCAGCTGCCGTGAAGGTACGTGTGTGCAGCTCTATTGGTCGTTTCGGCAGGGGGCTGGTCTGGCATCAACGAGTGAATTGCAGAACTGCAGAATGCACTTCATTCGTTGATGGCAGGCGAGCCCCCTGCCGAAACGACCAATAGAGTTGCACACACATACCGAGGTGTACTGTCCATAGATGTTTAATAAAAGAATAGGGAATATTTTACATTTTTAAATTGATTTTGGACCACTTTACATGCCTAACATTTGCTACCTATTTACAATGGCATACTTTGCAACAACCCAACTTACTTATTGGACAGGACTGGAAAATAGCAGGACTGTCCACCAAAATCTTGGGTGTGTTGGCAGGTATGCTGATGGAAAAATGTTGGACAAGAACTAAAAAATAGCTTAGGGTTAATGTACGGTTATGTTTAAGATTAGTAGCAGTGCACTGGTTTGGTTAAAGATGGATTATGTCTAAATAATAATAATTTAATTTTAATGTTTTTTTTTAAAAAAAAATAGGGGTTTATTTAAATGTATTTTAAAGTTAGATTTATTATTTAGTACTTGATTATATTTATTAAATGTTTATAGTAGCGTTACCTACCGAGCTATAACTACCTATGTGTATTTGCATTTTGCATACCTAGTTTAGCTAAATTAGATGGGACAGGACTGGAAAAAAGCAGGACTGTCCCTGAAAAAGTTGGGTCTGTTGGCAGGTATGTGGATGGAAAAATGTTATAGGGTGAAGTGTGAGTTATAGTGTTAATGTAATGCTATTAGTGAGTGAAGGCCAGGGCAAATAACAAGGAAAAGGTCCTTGTGTTTTGTGCATTGTAAGTGTGTGTGTATGTGTGTTATGTGTGATGTCACTGTGTGTTATATGTGTTATATGTGTTATTGTGTGTGTTATGTTTGGTTGGTTGTGTATCAGAAGGAAAATAATGAAATGGAAAAGGAAATGGGAAAGGCAAATGAGTGGGCAATTGGCGACCCGCTCACCTGTTTCACCCCAGGGCAAAGCACCCAAACACTGTCAGTCTTAGACGTTTGGCAGCAGACTTCCAGAGCTCAGACACAAGGCCCTAGCGTAAGCTGGCCACTCCGGCGGAGGTAGCAGGCGTTGCCACACCGCAAACAGAGGCAGCCAGGGGGGAGAAACTGCCCTTACCATTAGGGACATTTTGGGCATGACTCTAGCCAGGAAGCGAACTGGCAGAGAAGAGATGCTGGCACCACCACCAGCAGCAGCATTGAAAAGGCGAATGAGTGGGCAATTGGCGACCCACTCACCTGTTTCACCCCAGGGCAAAGCACCCAAACACTGTCAGTCTTAGACGTTTGGCAGCAGACTTCCAGAGCTCAGACACAAGGCCCTAGCGTAAGCTGGCCACTCCGGCGGAGGTAGCAGGCGTTGCCACACCGCAGACAGAGGCAGCCAGGGGGGAGAAACTGCCCTTACAATTAGGGACATTTTGGGCATGACTCTAGCCAGGAAGCGAACTGGCAGAGAAGAGATGCTGGCACCACCACAACCACCACCACCACCAGCAGCATTGAAAAATTGGAAAGGCGAATGAGAGGGCAATTGGCGACCCGCTCACCTGTTTCACCCCAGGGCAAAGCACCCAAACACTGTCAGTCTTAGACGTTTGGCAGCAGACTTCCAGAGCTCAGACACAAGGCCCTAGCGTAAGCTGGCCACTCCGGCGGAGGTAGCAGGCGTTGCCACACCGCAGACAGAGGCAGCCAGGGGGGAGAAACTGCCCTTACAATTAGGGACATTTGAGGCATGACACTAGCCAGGAAGCGAACTGGCAGAGAAGAGATGCTGGCACCACCACCAGCAGCAGCATTGAAAAGGCGAATGAGTGGGCAATTGGCGACCCACTCACCTGTTTCACCCCAGGGCAAAGCACCCAAACACTGTCAGTCTTAGACGTTTGGCAGCAGACTTCCAGAGCTCAGACACAAGGCCCTAGCGTAAGCTGGCCACTCCGGCGGAGGTAGCAGGCGTTGCCACACCGCAAACAGAGGCAGCCAGGGGGGAGAAACTACCCTTACCATTAGGGACATTTTGGGCATGACTCTAGCCAGGAAGCGAACTGGCAGAGAAGAGATGCTGGCACCACCACCAGCAGCAGCATTGAAAAGGCGAATGAGTGGGCAATTGGCGACCCACTCACCTGTTTCACCCCAGGGCAAAGCACCCAAACACTGTCAGTCTTAGACGTTTGGCAGCAGACTTCCAGAGCTCAGACACAAGGCCCTAGCGTAAGCTGGCCACTCCGGCGGAGGTAGCAGGCGTTGCCACACCGCAGACAGAGGCAGCCAGGGGGGAGAAACTGCCCTTACAATTAGGGACATTTTGGGCATGACTCTAGCCAGGAAGCGAACTGGCAGAGAAGAGATGCTGGCACCACCACCACCACCACCACCACCACCACCAGCAGCATTGAAAAATTGGAAAGGCGAATGAGAGGGCAATTGGCGACCCGCTCACCTGTTTCACCCCAGGGCAAAGCACCCAAACACTGTCAGTCTTAGACGTTTGGCAGCAGACTTCCAGAGCTCAGACACAAGGCCCTAGCGTAAGCTGGCCACTCCGGCGGAGGTAGCAGGCGTTGCCACACCGCAGACAGAGGCAGCCAGGGGGGAGAAACTGCCCTTACCATTAGGGACATTTGAGGCATGACACTAGCCAGGAAGCGAACTGGCAGAGAAGAGACACTGGCACCACCACCAGCAGCAGCAGCATTGGAAAAGGCGAATGAGTGGGCAATTGACGACCCGCTCACCTGTTTCACCCCAGGGCAAAGCATCCAAGCACTGTCAGTCCTTGGCGTTTGGGAGCAGACCTACAGAACTCAGACACAAGGCCCTAGCGTAAGCTGGCTACACCGGCGGAGGTAGCAGGCGTTGCCACACCGCAGCAAGTGCAACCAGGGGGGAGAAACTACCCTTACCATCAGGGACATTCGAGGCATGACACTAGCCAGGAAGCGAACTGGCATTGAAGAGAGACACTGGCACCACCACCAGCAGCAGCAGAATTGGGAAAGGCGAATGAGTGGGCAATTGACGACCCGCTCACCTGTTTCACCCCAGGGCAAAGCATCCAAGCACTGTCAGTCCTTGGCGTTTGGGAGCAGACCTACAGAACTCAGACACAAGGCCCTAGCATAAGCTAGCTACACCGGCGGAGGTAGCAGGCGTTGCCACACCGCAGCAAGTGCAACCAGGGGGGAGAAACTACCCTTTCCATTAGGGACATCTGAGGCATGATTTCAGCCAGGAAGCGAACTGGCAAAAGATACTGGCACCACCACCAGCAGCAGCGTTGGAAACGGAAAAAGGTGAATGAGTGGGCAATTGACGACCCACTCACCTGTTTCACCCCAGGGCAAAGCATCCAAAGACTGTCAGTCCTAGGCGTTTGGGAGCGGACTTACAGAGCTCAGACACTAGGCCCTAGCGTAAATTGGCTACACCAGCGGAGGTAGCAGGCATTGCCACACCGCAGCAAGTGCAACCAGGGGGAGAAACTACCTTAAACATTAGAGAGAAAAAATTTAACTTTCCAAGCTAAGAGCTGGGTAACCCAATTTGGGCAGATTGAATTTAAGAAAGGCAATCTGCTCCATCAGATGAGGTGCCATGCGTGAGCGCTGTGGACTCAGTATGTTTCCAGTCATAGAAAACACGCGCTCACTTTGAACAGTGGTTGGCGGACATGATAGAAGCTGCTGCGCAACCCATGAGAGTGCAGGCCACACACTCTTCTTTTCATCCCAGTAGCTAAGAGGATCAACATTAGGAGCAGAAGGAACTTCACAGAGGTAAAGTTTGACCATTTCAGCAGCACTACTCTCCTTTCTGCTGCTAGCTCTGTCAGATGGTCCAACTATACTGCCAAGTGCCTCTTCCCAAAACGCAGCTGCTCCACTCAGCTGTGTTGTGCTGCTTGTGGCACTGCTGCTGATGCTGCTGCTAGGGGTAGCAGACCACATCATCTCTTCCTCCTCCTGCACCTCACCCTCCTCGGACAGCATTCCCATTTTACGCTGCCAGTCACGCACCTTGTTGACCAATTGCTCCCGGTAGCTACTGAGAACATTGAATTTCAAAGCTAGCTTTCCCTTAATTCTTGGATCACAAAGGCACGCTAGCATCATTTCGGGACTCTCTTCCATTCGCTTGCGAAGGTGTACTTTTAGCAGATCCTTCAGCTTCCTGACTATGGCTGCTACGTCAGGATGTAGAGTGCCACCTTGAACAGCCTCACGGTTTCCAAGGAACACATCCATCTTGCTGCCTAGATGGGAGAACACTGGGATTACCTGGGCCAGACTGGCAGTGTTTGAGCTTAAATTTTCTGTGGCATCCCTGAATGGTTTAAGGACTGCCACTAGCTGGGCGATCACTGTCCAATCCTCCCTATTCAATGGAGAGGTAATCCCAATATTGTGCTCTGAGGCAAGATTATGGATTGCCCTCTGCTGCTCCAAAATCCTCTCTAGCATGTCTAACGTGGAGTTCCACCGTGTACTGACATCCTGACGTAGGCAGTGTACGGGAAGACCTGACCTCTCTTGCTCTTCCCTCAAAAGTTGGCTAGCCTTAACACTATGGTGAAAGTGCCCAGCGATCTTTCTGCAGCGGGACAGAACTACTGCTGCCACATTAGTTCCTTCTGACATTGCTGCCTTCACTACAAGATGGATGATGTGGGCTGCACAGCGCACACCAACAATATGACCATCTCGCAGCGCTTTCACCATATTGGCACCTCCGTCAGTTACCACAAAACCAACTTCAACATTGGTGCCCGCCTCTGCTCCCACCCAAAGGCTAAACATTTTCCTAATCGCATGCAGAATATTTTGGGAAGTGTGCTTTTCATCCATCACTTCTGCATGGAGAAGGAATGATCGGTAGCCTGCTGCAGCAACTTCCTTAGACACACCGGGCTGCCACCAGTGTGCTGTCAAAGAAAGAAAGGCATGCTGGGCGCTAGGTGCACTCCACAAATCTGTAGTGAAATGAACACACTGACCAGCAGCCTTGGAAAGCTCCTCTTTCACTGCTGCAACACAGGACCGATACAGCGAGGGGACAATGTTCCTGCTGAAAGTGGAACGTGACGGAACTGTGTATTGTGGAGCCACAGCCGCCATCAATTGTTTGAAAGGCTCCCCTTCAATCATGGAGAAGGATGCCCCTCCAACAGCAATGAACTGACCAATAAGTCGCGTTACTTTATTGGCCTGCTGTTTGGGCATCGTTCTCTTGGAGTGGAATGCCCCAAATTCTTCCAGGGTGGGCTGGGCATGCAGTGCTCCAACCTGCCTTGGTCTCTGGCTACCAGTACTAGTTGCTGCTGCTGCTGCTATTGGCTCAGAAGAAGAAGCTGTTGGGGTTTTTCCACGGCCACCAGCTATGCTGCCTGCACTAAGTTTTACCTCTGCATCTTTCCCCAATAGCACAGCGTTGTGTTGAGTGCTGAGGTGATGCTTCATGCTAGCACTGGTAAAATGGCCAGACACTTTCCCTCTGCTTATTAGCTTCCCACAATGTTTGCACTTTCCATAGCGCCCTTCTTCAACATTTTCAAAGTGCTCCCAAATTGGGGCGCGCATAGCCTTGGAGTGTGCCTTGGGTGCTGCTCTTACTGCTCGGGGTGGATGAACAGAGGCAGAACTAGTGGTGGTGGGACTGGTGGTAACAGTACTGGCCATAGTGGGACTGCTAATTGCTTTAGATTTGCTAGGTTTTGCTGCTGCTGCTGGTGGTGGTGATGGTGATGATCGTAGCGGAGAAGGTGGAGGCTCAGGGGAAAATTGTGCACTAGTCATTTGGACACTGCTCCCTGAGGAATCTGATTCCTGACCACTCATCTCCTCTACTTCCTCTGGCTCATAGTCTAGCTCTTCATTAGCCAGATCGAATGGAATTCCTGCTAGGCTGGAGCTAAGACTGATATCGTCGTGAGACTCGTGACTAGTAGTAGTGCGAGCAGGAAGAATAGACTCTGCACTTGGCCTCTCAGTCTCAGGCTCCTCTGCTACCTCGCTAGGTGGAGTTCCACTATGTGTAGCCCTCTCTCTAACTGTCTTTACAAAAATTTTGTAAGGACTTGGTGGCTTGCTAGAGGTACTAGGAGGACATGGCGTGGCGGTACCAGTGGGAACAGTAGGCGCAGCACTAGTGGTGGTAGAGGCGGGGGTGGTGGTGGTGGTGGTTTTCCCTACAAAGGAATGAGATCGCTTTGGTTTGGGACCCCTCTGAGTCTTGCTGCTAATTTGGCTCTGCTTGGTACCTTGCATGCTGCTGGTGGATGGGGAAGATGCTGCTTGGGGCAAAAGGCACTTCTTTTTAGTCACTGGGCTGGTACTACTTGTGCTACCCTTTAACTTTGAACGTGCTTCTGGTGCTTTAGGCTTTCCGTAAAAAACCATAGAGCTTGTGGGCCTAGCCGCACTACTACTGCCTGCTTTTGGTGCCTTTCCTTTACTTGATGATCCTTCAAGCAATGCTTCCCCAAATGATAAGCGAGAGCTTGGCCTACTTGGCCGACTAGACTGACGCAAAGGCTGCATCTTAGAGCTGGTGGTGGTGCTGGTGGTGGTGGTGGTGGTGGTAGATGGAGCTTGTCCCTCCTTAGTCCCAAAAGGAGGATCCATTTCAAATTTTGTGTTGTGTGTGTAGTGTAGTGTAGTGTAGTGTAGTGTTTAAAAAACTATAAAAAAAAAAATAAAAAAATAAAAATAAAAAAAAGGAAAAACGAATTAAAGACAAAAAAATTAGAGGAAGTTCTCTTCAGTGCTACTGCTTAAAAAGTAAAACTATGCACTACTGCACTGTGCTGTGTGCAATCTGCCAAAATCCTAAAGTTATTGAAATTATTAACTCAAGATTAACTATTTAATAACTAGCAGTATTTTATTTTTAATTTGAATTTACACGGGTGTCAAGGCTGAGTGGGGTTCGGAGCGCAGCGCAGAGAGACACCGGGTGCAAGGGAGTGAAGTAAGGGCAATCCAACACACAAAGTCCAGTATCTTAGCCAAGGGTCAAAAGACCGTGTAATCAAATAGAAGGTGCGCAGTACAACAAGGGTAATCCAAAGACAAAGTCCATAAATCCAGCCGAGGGTCAAAGTCCGTAAATCGATCAGAAGGTTCGCAGTACAAGGGGTAATCCAAAAACAAAGTCCAGGAATCAAGCCGAGGGTCAAAAGTCCATATAATCCAAATAGAGAAATAACAGCTACAGGGTATAGGAATCCGGTAGGGAACTTGAACAACCAAGTAATGAAGTTACAGGGTTGCAGGTTTAAATAGCCCGCCTAATTGATACTCCTCCTCTCTCTGTGGCTGTCAATTAGTCCCTAACCCCTCCCCTGGCTGTCAGTGAGGTTTGGGACCGCAGGACACGCCCCCCTGGCTGCCAGTGGTGGTTTGGGACCGCAGGACACGCCCCCCCTGGCTGCTAGCAGCGGTCTGGGACCGCAGGACACGCCCCCCCGCCATACTGCTATTCCCTGCGTCTGCCGCGTGCGGCTGCCGCCGCAACGGAGACCGGGGACGCGGCCTGCGGCACGGAGATGCCGTGCCGTGAGGCCGAGGACGTGGTTGCTCGGCGGGGACGCCGCCGGGTAAGGACCTCCGCCGCCGACGGGTTGGGACCCGACCGGAACGTGGCCAAGGACGCGGGCGCCCGGCGGTGTCGCCGCCGGGTGAGGACCCCCGCCGATTACCGGTAGGGTCCTGACAGGATCCCCCCCGGAGACGCCACCTCAGGGGGCGAGCAGGTGCAGGCTTGGAAGGATGTGCCAGATGGAAAGCACGAATCTTCACTGGAGCATGGAAGTTGGAGGCAGGTTCCCATGTACGTTCTTCTTGGCCATAGCCCTTCCAATGAACCAGGTATTCTATGCGTCCATACCGATGACGGGAATCCAAGATGCTGTCCACTTCGTACTCGTCTGCACCCGACACCGAGACCGGGGGAGGTGGAGGAGCTTGTGGTTTTCTTTGGTGCGTATCGGGGAACCATTTCTTGATGAGGGATACATGAAACGTGGGGTGTACGCGCCATGTGGTAGGGAGATCAAGGCGAACGGCCGAAGGACCATAAATGGCGGTAACGGTGAAAGGTCCTAGGTATTTTGGACTTAGTTTCTTTGATGGTCCTGGTAATTTGATGTGGGCAGAGGATAGCCACACTTTGTCTCCGACTTGATAAAGGGGTGCTGCTTGTCTTCGTTTATCAGCATGCCTTTTCTGATCCAGTTGTGCCTTGTGTAAGTGGGTCTGTAGGGTCTGAAACCCCTGTAGTAGGAGTTGTAGTCGATCAACAGCTGGTGGAACGGTGGCAGTAGGAGGTATGTCCACATGGAACTGCAGTTTCAGAGGCGTCTACCTCCAAGAAATAAGGTTTTTCTGGATCAGGCAAAACGAGTATGGGTGCAGTTGTGAACTTTTGTTTCAAGAGTTCAAAGGCATGTTGGGCTTGTGGTGTCCACTGGAAACGGTTCTGTTTGGTGGTCAACTGTGTGATAGGACGGATGATTCGGGAGAAACTGTTGATGAACCGCCTGTAATAGTTGGCGAAACCCACAAACCTCTGTACGGCTTTGACCGATGTTGGCGTGGGCCACTGTAATATGGCTTCTACTTTTTTGGGGTCCATTTCGATGTGACCTGGGGTTATGATGAAGCCGAGGTATTCTATCCTTGTTGTTTCAAAGGTGCATTTTTCAATCTTTGCGTACAGTTGGTTCTCCTGTAGACGGTTCAAGACCTGTCGCACGTGTTTCCGGTGTTCCATCAATGACGAGGAGTACACAAGGATGTCGTCTAGGTATATTATTACGCAGGTGTCCAATAAATCCCGAAATATGTCATGGAGGAAATGCTGGAACGTGGCGGGCGCGTTACAAAGGCCGAATGGCATGACCCTGTATTCGTAATGACCATAGCGGGAACGAAAGGCCGTTTTCCATTCATCCCCCCTCCTTATACGTACTAAATTGTAAGCCCCTAACAGGTCGATCTTGCTGTAGATGCACGCCCCACGTAGCCTATCCATCAGCTCAGGTATGAGAGGAAGCGGGTATTTGTTTTTAATGGTGATTTTATTTAGTGCACGGTAATCCACACATGGTCTAACTCCACCATCCTTCTTACCCACAAAAAAAATACCAGCACCCGCAGGTGACGTTGAAGGCCTAATGAAGCCCTTGCGTACACTACTTTCAATATAGTCCTTCAAAACCTTGAGTTCCGGTTCAGACAGGGGGAATATCCTCCCGAAGGGGATAGCGGCACCCGGTATCAAATCAATCGGACAGTCATACGTCCTATGAGGTGGTAATTGTTCCGCTTCCTTTTTATCAAAGACCTTAGCGTAGTCCTGGTAGTGTATGGGTATCTTGGTTGACGGGGTGGACACGGTGGATGAAACAAAGTGGGGTGTAGGTGAACGTGCATCGAGAAGACAGTGCCTGTTACAGTGAGGAGAGGAGAATGTCAGCGCACCAGCAGTCCAGTCAATACAGGGGTTGTGACGGCGAAGCCACGGTAACCCCAGAATTATGGGAAACAAAGGAGACGGTGCCAGGTTGAAACATAGAGTCTCTTGGTGTCCGGTCCCAACGGTGAGGGAGACCGGTATGGTTTCGTTGGTTACTGGGCCTGATTTCATAGGGGTGCCATCCACCAGATGGATCGTGAGTGGTTGTGCCTTGGATTGGGTTGGGAGACCTGAAGCACGTGCCAGCGCAAGGTCCATGAAGCATTCGCTGGCTCCGGAGTCAATGGTGGCCTTCTGCTGGATCCTTTTTCCGTCCCACTGTAATGAGACAGGGATGGATAAGTGGCTAGACAAGCCCCCAAACAATACAGGATACACAGGTGGAGAACGCTTACCTCTGGAGGCTAAGGCAGGGCACTGGTAGGAAGTGTGGCCCGGGCCTCCGCAATAGAGGCAGAGGTTGGCTTTCTTTCGTCTTTCTTTTTCTGCTTCGGGTAACGGCCCACGAGCCATACCTATCATCATAGGTTCCTCTGTCGTTGCTGGAGCAGAGGCAGGAGTTGTATGAAAAAACGGTATAGGACGGAGAGGACCAATATTGGCGGACCGTTCCGAACGCCGTTCCCGAAAGCGCCTGTCCATCTGTATCACCAGTTGAGTCAGATCCTCCAGGGTCCCTGGTATGCCTACCCTGGCTAACTCGTCTTTCAATTGTTCAGAAAGGCCCAAGCGAAACTGATGCACAAGGGCTGGTTCATTCCATTGAGTTTCCACAGCCAACCCACGGAATTCCGCTACGTATTCCTCCACATGCCTCCTTCCTTGCTTGAGGACTCTCAGACCGGTCTCCGCTGTGGTGGTTCTGTGAGGGTCGTCATATAAGGCATCCAAGGAGCGTCGGAAGTCCTCCCAGTTATTCAAGGACGGGTGATCCGCCTGCAGAAGGTGGTGAGCCCAAGACATAGGGGCTCCAATGAGCAAAGAAATGACGGTTCTCACTTTTACGAAATCCGTGGCATAGGCCCTGGGTTTAAGGGCAAACAGCAATTCACAGGTGGTAATAAACGCTTTATACTTGGAGCGGTCCCCGGAGAACCGGTCAGGGAGCGGTACGTGAGGGTCAGGTGCCTGTGCGGCCATAGCGTCGGCAATAGGAGGAGGGACAGGAGGTGCAGGTGGAGCCGCTGCTATGGGAGCTGCTTGTAGGGCTTGCACCTGGGCTTGCAAGGTCTGTTGATTATCCTGCAGCCCTTGCATGGTGTGAGCCAAAGTTGCAATCTGCTGCGTGAGCGCCATGAAGGCATCGGTGACTCCTGCAGGCTCCATATGACTTGGTTGTTATGTCAAGGCTGAGTGGGGTTCGGAGCGCAGCGCAGAGAGACACCGGGTGCAAGGGAGTGAAGTAAGGGCAATCCAACACACAAAGTCCAGTATCTTAGCCAAGGGTCAAAAGACCGTGTAATCAAATAGAAGGTGCGCAGTACAACAAGGGTAATCCAAAGACAAAGTCCATAAATCCAGCCGAGGGTCAAAGTCCGTAAATCGATCAGAAGGTTCGCAGTACAAGGGGTAATCCAAAAACAAAGTCCAGGAATCAAGCCGAGGGTCAAAAGTCCATATAATCCAAATAGAGAAATAACAGCTACAGGGTATAGGAATCCGGTAGGGAACTTGAACAACCAAGTAATGAAGTTACAGGGTTGCAGGTTTAAATAGCCCGCCTAATTGATACTCCTCCTCTCTCTGTGGCTGTCAATTAGTCCCTAACCCCTCCCCTGGCTGTCAGTGAGGTTTGGGACCGCAGGACACGCCCCCCTGGCTGCCAGTGGTGGTTTGGGACCGCAGGACACGCCCCCCCTGGCTGCTAGCAGCGGTCTGGGACCGCAGGACACGCCCCCCCCGCCATACTGCTATTCCCTGCGTCTGCCGCGTGCGGCTGCCGCCGCAACGGAGACCGGGGACGCGGCCTGCGGCACGGAGATGCCGTGCCGTGTGGCCGAGGACGTGGTTGCTCGGCGGGGACGCCGCCGGGTAAGGACCTCCGCCGCCGACGGGTTGGGACCCGACCGGAACGTGGCCAAGGACGCGGGCGCCCGGCGGTGTCGCCGCCGGGTGAGGACCCCCGCCGATTACCGGTAGGGTCCTGACAACGGGCCTAAGAGCTTAGCCTACCACTATGCTAGCCTAAAGCTATATTTCCTTACTATAAGTCTACCTCTAGGCAGACGCTCTCAAACCCACTAAGCTAAAGTGAGGTTAAATCAGATTCAGTATATGATTTATTAATTAATATTAAGTTATATAATATTAATAGATTAGAACTAATTTACTTATATATTATGTATTATAGATAGAAGAATATAGATTATGAATTAGAATTTAGAATTAGAATTACTTATATTATAGATTATGAATTAGAATATTATTATTTATAATATATTATAGATTAAGATTAAAGAAGATTAGAATTATTTTAGTACTACAGCTAGTAGCTTGAAGCTTTGCTTAGTACAGCTCGTCACAGTCAATTTTTCTTGAAAAGAATTAGAAATAAAATAAAATGTCACAGCAAAACGGTTATCTTCACTGCTTGCTGCACTCACTAGCCCAACAAGTTCACTTCACTGATGGACTGAGGTGAGCAAAACACTAAGGGTACTTTTAATAAAATTGAAATAAAATGTAAAATAAATGAGAAAATCTTTGCAAAACAGTTAACGTCACTGCTTGCTGATCAAAAAAAAACACAGCACTTATGCGGCTGCACTCACTAGCCCAACAAGTTCACTTCACTGATGGACTGAGGTGAGCAAAACAAATGAAATAAAATGAAAGATTAATTAAGAAAAATTGACTTGGTCTCTTACTGTTGCTAAAACAAAGCACAAACTATAGAGCTGCAGCACCAGTACTAATAAGATTAGCTGAACTATACGCTAGTAGTAATTAATTAATATTATTACTTTTATTTATAGCTAATTTAATTAACTATTAAGATAAGAAAGAATTAGAGAATTATTGATATTACTGATTTTAGATTAGACACTAGTAGATGTTCTGAATGTCTACAGTACACTCTACACTAGTATACTATTACTAACTATAACTGACAAATATATATATAATTTTATAATGAATTCAATTATTAATTATATTAATTAATATTACTGATTTTAAATTAGACACTAGTAGATGAATGTCTACAGTACACTCTACACTAGTATACTATAGTATATATATATATATGACTGACAAATATATATATATATATAATATTATAATGAACTATTAAATTATAGATTCTATTAAATTGTAATTTATAAATTCTATTTAATTTATTTAAGCAGGACAGGCAATAGGCACTAGTGCCAGCCCAGGGCAAGGGCACCCCAGTGCCACTGAGGCACTGGGTGCACTGTCAACTCAACAGCACTTACACTAAAGTCGATGACAAATTAATTTTAAAAAAATTAAATTAATCAAATTATTATTATTAAATATATTAATTAAGTAGCACTGAAGTGAGGATGAAGTACACAGTGAGAAATGGCAGGCTAAGGCTTACCAGTCTCACACAGAACAGAACAATCTCTCTCTGTAACGCTCGGATGCAGCACAGCAGTGTTGCCAAAGCAGTCACAGCGAAAAATGAATGGATCTCTCAGGCAAGCTCTGGTCTTATAAAGGCGCCTTCAGAATTCAAAAAACAGCAGCACAGGCATTGGACGAGACCCTTAGCGTTACGTCACAAGAGTGAGCTGATTGGACAGACGAGGATCAGCTCACTCCTGTTTGAAATTTTGGCGGTTGCGCGGCAAAAACGAAGACGATCACGAAGAATCTTCGATTCTTCGTGATTGTGAGTCTTCGTCTTCGCCTACGGTTTGCCGGCACTGTATTCTGTTCTACGTTCCTTCGGAACGAACAAAAAACCGGCCTCTTCGTGCTCGTTTTCATGTTCGCCCGAAGACGAATGCACAAGTCTAGTGGTTAAATCCTCTTCTATACTTCATCTCAATTCACTAATGATGCATTAGACAACTCGCTAATCTTTCAATGAGGTAACTTTTTTGTATGCAAAACAGTATTAAAATTGTTTGCTAAAACTGCATATTTGTTTTTGACTGGCTACACAAATCTGTCTAGCTTACAGTCCATTTGTTTGCATAATTCCTGCAAGCATATATTATAATTGACCTACAAAGAAAATATCAGGTTACATGTAATATGATACTGAAACACCTTCACGTTATAATCAGTATATAGTCTGATAGGAGCTTTTGAAACATGTATGGAAATCTGATTATTCAAACTCTTTCCTTCTGTTTGCTCTGGAATCTTTTGTTGTGTTGTAGTACCCCTGAATATGCAGCCGCTCAACAACCAGGTGACATAATAATAGGAGGAATCTTTCCCATTCATGAATGGGTTTCAAAGCCATTAGATCAACCATATTCAAAAGAGTTTATTTGTACCGGGTAAGTTTCATACTATATTTTTTTAACATATTAATATTACTATTTATTACAGTTTTGTAACATCAACATTTATATTGTCATATCATCTATGGATGTCCAGTTCTAATAGTTAGAATATTTTGTTAATATTGTTATTGTTGTTAGAATAGTTTTTATTATTAAACATTCATAGGACATGTGGTAATGTAGCATACAAAAGCTCTTCTGTATGTTTTATATGTTTTTCTTATATTACAATTTCAATACAATATGACTGATGAAGTCATTCGATTTCTATTTTTCATACCCCAAGACATCTTGATGTTAAGATATAATAGTGCTCTTTCTTTCCAGGTTGCAGCTACGGAGCATGGTTGCTGCCTTTTCATTCATACATGTGATTGAAAAGATAAATAATTCTACCCTCTTACCAGGTGTTACTCTAGGCTATGAAATTTACGATTCATGCTCTGATTCTTTGAAAGCCACTCAGGCAATAATGAGACTAATCCCAGAGGCTATTTCAGTGAACAACTCTGTTGGCTGCAACAATACAGAAATTAAGCCATCTGTTAAAGTTGTGGTTGGAGAAATGTTTTCAGAAATTTCTGTTGCAGTTTCCAGAATTCTGAACACCCATTTTATCCCACAGGTACAGCATTTATTTTCTTTTAACATATATTGTACATGATATGTGTTTCTTACATTATATTATCAGTTGTAAAGTAAGAGAGGTGGATCAGAAGCAATACTATGTATATATTTCTCCTCAGCGGCTGTATTTCTATTCTGGGTATAGATATGCATGAATATGTCCTCTGTGCTTTAAACCTGTGGAGTAAGTTGAGGCTACCATAAAGCTTCACCGTTTTTTCAGCCTTCTTCCTTCTGGAGTAAATTTGGCCCTGCTTATTGGCATTCTTTGCCGATTAAATGCATGACGTTTAACCACTAATGTACACAAGCTAGAGAAAATATTGATACATTTTATACTTTGATAGCATAACCACCAAAACAATCTATCCATAAAAAATTGTGTCAGGCCCTGCTTATTGGCATTCTTTGCCGATTAAATGCATGACGTTTAACCACTAATGTACACAAGCTAGAGAAAATATTGATACATTTTATACTTTGATAGCATAACCACCAAAACAATCTATCCATAAAAAATTGTGTCAGGCCCCATCCGGGTTGCGGAGCTGCATGTCTTTTGTTTCCCTTACCTTGCTACAGTTTCCCTAGTCCTTGCCCCACCCGTGTGTTCTGTTTGTCTCAGTCAGCAGTCTAAAGTTATGTCTCAGTGCTATGTGTTTAGATTTCATGTTTGGTTTGTTTAGTACCTCCGTAAGCAGGGTTTTAACGTTAGGACCCACCTTCATTGGAGTACTTTGTCGTAGTGGTGGGCTAAGCATACTATGGCCATAAGATGTGATGGAATCGCCAATTGTTATCTCATAGTCCTAGGCTAGCCCTGTGTTTATGTGTGTCAGTCTTTTATGTGCCTTTGCCTCTCTTCCCGGTATCATCTGAGAATTTTGGCTCCTCTCCCCATGTCCCAGTTAAGCTGTCCTATCCTTCGCTTAAAGGATTTTGGCTCCTTACTCCATCACATGTGTTCCTTTCTCCTGTACTCTGTTTAGCTTCCCTACTCCCAACCTCCAGCATCCTGCCCATTTCAATGTTCCGTTATGTCTCACACCTGCTCCAGGGTGCCTGCAGGTTATTACTTTGTTTTGAACTGGATAACCGCAGATATGTCACGTGCTCAACACCCTGGAGAGTGCGGTCACCCTGCATCAGGCCCTGTCCTACTCCGCTACTGTGCAATAACTCCTGAACTCCATCTTTGGGCGCTCTGGGTCCTAGTAGCCGTCTGACCAAGGACCCGGGACCTTACATATTGTTTGTTTTTTGTATGCATCTCGCACTTCAGAAAGCAGAAGGCCTGTTAAATGCCCACAGAAATCATAATACTCGGGGCCGGCCTTAGGTGTTCAGGCGCCCTGTGCGGACTATTTCTCTGGCGCCCCCCTCGACAAAAAAGAAAGGGAAAAAATCTAGTTTTAATTAGAGATTATTTATGTGCAAGTGCAAACAAGCACAATAATATATAACTGGAAACACTGGTAACAATAATGTACCTTAAATACATTAAATATAAGAAAAAAGACAGCTAACAGTGCAATCTTTGTAACAAAAACATTTTCAAAACAACATTGTAACAAAAAAAATTGGACCCTAGTGCAGTCTTCCCTCCTTCTGACTCTGCTGTGACTTTGAAAGGTCCTCTCTCCCGTACTATTCCCTTTTGTCCCCTCATTCACTAAGCCACACCTCTCTTTTCCTTCCTCCCTGTAGTTCAGGTATAGATCAAATAAACAACACATGTAAACAACACTTGCGTGTATAGCATTGCAGCTATACTCCAACAGATTAACACAAAAATCCGGCTTTGCATGTATAGATCAACTGGAAATCACATTTAAACTCAGCATTAAAGGTATAGATAAAAAAAATTAAATTACAGGCATAGATCACAGGTTGTACACCCCAAAGCCAGCCCTGGTGTCCACATTGAACTTGACCAGATCACACACACACAAATTACAGCCCAGCCTGAGCCATATTTGTCCCCAAACAGCCCATCATGAGCCCTCTTTGTCCCATAAACACCCTGCCTGTGTCATCGTTGTCCCATAAACACCCTGCCTGTGCCATCTTTGCCCCATAAACACCCTGCCTGTGCCATCTTTCTCCCATAAACACCCTGCCCGTGCCATCTTGGTCACCAAAGCTCAAACACCCTGCTTGTGCCATCTTTGTCCCATAAACACCCTGCTTGTGCCATCTTTGTCCCATAAACACCCTGCCTGTGCCATCTTTGTCCCATAAACACCCTGCCCGTGCCATCTTGGTCACCAAAGCTCAAACACCCTGCTTGTGCCATCTTTGCCTTTCCCCAAATCACTGATACATCTATCATACACACAAAACACTTATACAGTCACTCCTTCAATCTGTCATTTACACAATTCATTCACACAATTATTCATTCTCTCACTCATTCACACAAATCATTTACACATATACATTAATGCATTCTCACCATTCATCCACACATTAATTTATTCTCTCTCATTCACACAATTTATCCACACATGAATTAATTCATTATCTTCCTCGTTCACACAATTCATACAGACATTAATTCATTTATTATCTCACGCTTTCACACAATTCATCCACACATTAATTTATTCTCTCACACATTCACAAAATTCATCCACACACAAATTTATTCATCCTCACGCATTCACACAATTCATCTACACATTAATTCATGAATTCTCTTACTCATTCTCACTCTTTTTTTCAAGATTCTTACAATCTCCTCCCCCTTCTTAGTATCTACCCCCTCTCCCCCTTTCTTACGATCTACCCCCTCTCCCCTTCTTACTATCTATCCCCTTCTATCAATCCCCTTTCACCCCCTTCTTACTATCTATCCCCTCTCCCCCTTCTTACTATCTACCCCCTCTCCCCCCTTATTACTATCTACCCCCTCTCCCCCCCTTATTACTATCTACCCCCTCCCCTTGCAGCTCACTTACCCTGGTGAAGTCCTGTGGTGGGAGCGGGAGGGCTCAGTCTCTCTGTCCTGCCGCGGCATGCACAGCTTCACTGCTGAGCATTGGCATATCACGTCATATTTCAGCGCTCATCATGAAGCACTGCACTGTGACAAAGGCCTCGAGCTCCCACCACCGCAATCAGGGCAGCGGTAGGGAGCTGAGGACTCAAAGGGGGCAGAGCGGTTGCTAAAAACTTTCAAGTGCGACCACTCAGCGCCCCTCTCCCTGCCGCCTCGGCCCTGACGTTAGTGATGGGATGGCTGCATGGCGCCCCTGCTGCCGTAGCGCCCTGTGCGGCCGCACAGCTCGCACACCCCTAAGGCCGGCCCTGATGATACTACATGCACCCATATTAGCAAAACGTGCTGCATTCATAAAATACCATGACTGAAGTACCTTCGATATCTGGGCCAGGCCCCCACCCAATTTCCCATTACCCAATAACAACAGACACCAGATAAAAAAATGGGTTGAAAAGGCCACAGCCAATTTATTAACCAAGTCATTGCCATGCAACCTTAGGCTCAACATCAGGGTAAAGACTACCAAACTGAACACATAAATATAATAACATCAATAAACATAAATAATTAACAAAACCCATAAAGTCGCTGAGGAAACTAGGAACCGCTACACAGGGAAGGACATACCAAGATGCCCAAACCCAAACTTGAGGCTCCCAGCACCACCTACCAGTAACCTGCCACCAAATGCCCCCCCTCCACAACATTCACACCCTCTAGATGCCTTGTAAGCTACTAACCTGGCTGTGACAGCATGACACCACCACCCAAACACAATAAACAAATGCAGAGGGATAAACAACACAGGGTAAGGTGACAACAAAATGGCCCTCAGCCTCGTGACACAACCCCTTAAATAACTATCCAATTTAACCCTACCCCTAGCTCACCAAATTTGGGGCCAAGGCCTAGCCCTACTCAGGATCCCAGTCAGGGCCCACTCTGGCCCATGCTGGCCCCCTAATAATATTTCTGTACATTGCATCAGTTCAAACATGCTTATGAAAACCTTCTCTAATTGTGTATCAACATGAAGGTTAAATAATTATTTCAGTTTATATGACCTAAGATTACATAATCACACACATAATTACATAGGTTGCTATGAACCAATATTAAGTAATAGTTGCTGTGAATAAAATGAATTCTCATGTTTATTCCACTTATCATGTGAATTAATTTATACTCCATACCTATTGTTGTTGATACTATACTTATGTATACTCAGGCATACGTCTTGTACTGAAATTGTTCAGGTAAAGAGTGTGTGTGTAGGTAAAAAATGTAGGCATTTTGTATGCCATTCTCCATACTTCCACACGCACCTCCATAAAACATACTTGGGCATTAACTCACTTATAATAATAATCTTTATTTTGCCTTTATGCAGATAAGCCCTGCATCGTCTGCTGCTGTTCTTAGCAATGTGGTGAAGTTCCCTTCATTTCTCCGCACTGTCCCAAATGATATATACCAAACCATTGCTATTGCAAAGCTGATCAAATCATTTGGCTGGAACTGGGTAGGAGTTATTGCAACTGATGATGATTATGGACGTTCTGCAATTCAATATTTGACTGAGTACCTTAGACAAGAACAAATATGTAGTGCATTCTCTAAAGTTGTTCCATCATATGTTAATCATTCTTCTTTGCCTGTTGAATTGGACAAAATAACACAGGAACTCACAAAGAGTTCTGCAAATGTTGTAGTTGTTGTAGTAAAAAGCTCTATTGTCATAAAACTTTTTGAAAGATGCATAAGAATGAACATATCAAAGGTATGGATTGCAACTGATGTGTGGTCAAGCTCAAAAGAAGTTTCTAGTATTGAAGGTATTGAAAAGGTTGGAACCATTCTTGGAGTTGACTTTAAAGTAGGCAATGTTGAGGGCTTTGCCGAATTTCTACAAACTCTTCATCCTTCAAGACAAGGAGTATCAAACAGGTTCCTTGAAGAATATAAAGAACTGAGATTTGGCTGTCCAGATAGCTACAGAAAATATCTACAGTGTATAAACTCATCATCAAAGAACTGCATTCTTCCTGATTATGTTCAGAGGAAATCCCCTCTAGCATGTATAGTGGACAATGTAATGTCTTCAAATGATGACTATTTGTTGCAGAATACTGCGTGGAGCACAGTATACAGCACATCTCTGGCTGTGACAGCAATTGCTCAGTCTCTCAAAAATATAATATGCAAAAATGGCAAATGTGACAAGGATAAGGAATTTTCACCCCGACAGGTAGGTTAAAAGCTACATTAAAAACAGTAATTAGCAGTACTCTTTGGTAACAAAACATGTTTATGCTAGTTATTACAATGTAACTTGTTTTTTTACAGTGGCTCAAGGAACTAAAGAATGGGAATTATTCCTTCAACGGAGAGATGTTTAGTTTTGATGCTATGGGTGATGTCCTGAATGGCTATGACATAATAAATTGGCAACAAATGAAGAATTCTATAGAATTTCGCTTTGTTGGGAAATATGACGTATCCAATGGCACTATCACTTTAAACAGAAGTTTGATTTTTTGGAATACAAGACACAATGAGGTACCAACCTAGCCATAAAAATATACTTCCCTGAATTATCCATGCAATAGCTGTGTTTATATTGCACTAAGAAATGGCAAGTGGTATATAAATTATTAATGTGATGAGAAAAGTCCATCTCCAAGTACAAGCAGTTTATTTCTAATATGTACCAGTTCAATCACTTAATAATTTGTGTCTATGTATTTACAGGTTCCCTTTTCAAATTGCTCAGAAACATGCACTGCTGGCTATTACAAACAACACTCATACACAACGTGTTGTTATAAGTGTATCCCATGTACAGAAGGATATTACAGTCCTGCAGCTGGTATGTATGGCATGAAAAATAGTAAAGGACACACTTAACATATAGTTAAATGTTTTTGAAGATTTCGGCTTGTTTTACAATTGAATTGCTCACGTTATAGGTCACATTAAAGGTGGAAAAAGTTCTGACATGATTTCTCTTTGTCTCATTCTTTCAAATCACAAGAATTTAACAGGGGTGTGTAGACTTTTTATATCCACTGTATATATGGACTTCATGACTTTAACCTAATTTATAATATATAATACTGTGCAAACGTTTTAGGCAGATATGAAATAATACTGTAATGTAAGGACACTTTTAAAAATAGACATGCTTATGGTTTGTTTTTATAATTTAACAAAGTGAGTGAAGTGAAGAAGAATTTAAATCACATTGATATTTGGTGTGACCACCCCTTGCCTTCAAAACAGCATCAATTCTTCTATGCTCACTTGTACAAAGTCAGTAAAGTCACTAAAATAAAATTTATTTTTCTTCCTTGTAGATATGGATGAATGCTTGAAGTGTCCTCTTTCACAGTGGTCAAAAGTTGGAAGCTCTCAATGTGAAAACAGGACAACTCAATTTTTACACTGGAAGAACCCGTTTGCTATCACGTTGGCAGCTTTTGCATCCTTTGGTTTTCTGTTAGTTTCAATAATAGGCTTCTTATTTCTAAAACATTCAGATACTCCAGTAGTTAAAGCAGCAGGGGGCAGTTATACGTACCCACTGATATTATCTTTATTAGTAAGCTTGACAAGCATTGTGTTTTTCATTGGTCACCCAAGTGATATTATGTGTCAGATCAGACAACCTCTCTATGGTGTGAGCTTCACCCTCTGTGTTTGTTGTATATTGATTAAATCTTTACTCATCATACTAGCATTTGAATCGGCAAAAAGAGCCAAAAGGTTAAGCAAGTTAACTTACCAACCAGTTGTTATAATTGGTGTATTAACAGGAGTTCAGATGTGCATTTGCATATTTTGGCTCCTATTGAATGGGCCATTTGTTGCAGAGATCTACACAATACCATATCTTCTAATTCTGCAATGTGATGAAGGATCTTATGTTCCCTTTGGGATCATGTTGGGATACATTGGGTTTCTTGCATTGACTTGCTTCCTTTTAGCTTACAAGGGTAGGAAATTTCCTGAGAAATATAACGAAGCCAGGAGAATCACATTCAGCATGCTCATCTACATGTTTGTATGGATTATCTTCATCCCAGTCTACATGCATACCAGTGGCATGTATCTCTCAGCTGTGCAGATTGTTGCCATATTAGCTTCAGTATATGGGGTTATAGCCTGCCATCTTTTAGCACCATGTTACATTATATTGTTCAAAAGAAAAAGTAACAATAGAGAGAGATATCTGCATAGTATCAGGGCTTTCTGCAGGGTAAGGAGAACAGCATTGCCCACTTTACCAAGTAATTTGGATTTACATATCCCAACAACTGGTGTTCCAGGAGGTGAAACTACTGTTAGGAAAAGACATAAAAGCTTATAGTACAATTGCTAGTATATTAGTTAATAGTCATAGCATATGTAAAACTACAGTATATATTTGGTAGTGAATAAGTGAGTAAGTGCGAAATCCATTACATTTATAATTGACAAGTGAAGTTCTTGATGATTGAAAGTTAAAAATGTTATAGGTCAAGTCTAATATTAAATGGCTAGCAAAAAATATTTTAAGGGAGACGTCAAGGCTGTATGGATGATAATAAAGTCACTTTTGTTATGACAACTGCTCTGTTTGATAAGATCTTGGCAAGCAGATATATCAATTCGTAAAATACATTATCTATATTTATGCATATATTATATCCTCTTTGCTTTTTATACAAGTAAATTGTTTCCGAAGCTTTGAAAAAATGAAGTATTGTTTTCTGTTACATAGTTACATAGTTATATAGGCTGAAAAAAGACATGCATCCAAATTCAGCCTTTCCTATATCGGTTAATTTGTTGCTGTTTATTTTATTTTTTATATCTAGAGGAATACAGAGGGATACAGGTATTCTTTACAGAAACAGAAAGACATAAATATATAGTGGAATGGCCTGGAATGGTAAAGATTAAAGTGAGAAGATTTAAGAATAACATAAGGCTATCCTGAAGTTAAAGCAACTTGAAAATGTGCAAACTAATCAAATGTTGCAAGATTAGGGGCCATAAATCACCAATTAGGAATGCCTATCGAGATCATAAAACCGAAAAACCAGTAGCTAGACACTTTTTGCCATTTCAGCATCAATTGGCCTAATTTTGTTTTGTTGCCATAGCTCATGTCCTAGAAGGGGGGGGGGGGTAATTGGTCCAGGGCTCTCCTGCAACGAGTGTAACTGGATCCATACTTTCAATACGGTGGCACTGAAGAGTAAAAATTAACAATTACATTACATTATATTATATAATTCCTAAGTTGTTTATTAAGTACAGGTATAAAATTTGATGAAATCTCTCATGCCTGTTGATAAACTCCAACTGTGAACACTTAGATTTAATTGTGTATAATTTTGTGGGGCTAAAGTTACAATGATGTCCACTTACTTAAATATAAGAGTGCTGTTTCTAATCACTTGAGTGATTAATACATGCACTTATATTCTGTAAGAGTTAGTTGACTATAGACGTGAGATATTGCATTTTGCAGAGGGGGGGCAGGAACATACAGGTGATTATGGTTAATTATGTTTTATCTTGATAAAGGACCTTGATAAGGTCCAAAACATTGATGACTTGAGACCGAATATTAAAAATGTATTAATATGATTTCTTACTTTTTTTCTTTATCAACTGATACATATTGGTGGAACAGTGCCCCGGCAGTTGTACCGGTTGAAGTAGGGTAAAGGCTGAGTATAGGCGTATTGGATTTATATATATATGAGATCTGCCATAAGAACAGCCTAAAACACTCTTCTCTGTGAGGCAGGGACATATCTAAGCTACTACTATGCAAAGCGGCATTTTGGATTATGACACTGGACACTGTTGTACGGAAGGGACTTCATGAAAATCTTCCACGCTCATGTTTTTTAGATACAAGATAAAAACATGTGAAGTTGATATATTTTGTTTAGATTTTTTAATTTGTTTTTAATGTTTATTTTGCACATGTTATGTCAAGTCCTGCTGGACCCTCTATGCAGAGTCTGGTCAGTGCCCAGATGGGGGTTTTCACTGATAACAGCCCCTTTTCCTCTATGATTGAGCCCTAGGGGACTCCATGGCTCCAGGACTTTGGTCATCTGCCAATTGGTTGATGCCACAGGAGGCCCCTGCAGGCGACCAATAGACTCACTCACACGGCCCCTTAACTCCTGATGGCGAACCTACGGATTTCCGCTCCCGTTGACCCCTCCGATGCTACGTAGATAATGGGTGCGGAAATCTGTAGGTTCGCTGTCAGGAGTTAAAGGGGCCGTGTGAGTGAGTCTATTGGTCGCCTGCAGGGGCCTCCTTTAACTCTTGGAGCGGCGAGACAGGCCAAGTTCCCCCGTCAATTGGTTGATGCCAGAGGAGGCCCCTGCAGGCAACCAATAGAGTCCTTCACACGGCCCTTTAACTCCTGACGGTGCACGACTCTATTGGTCATTTGTACGGACCTTTAACTCTTAGAGCGGGGAGACCAGTGGTCTCTCCCGGCCAAGTTGTGGCACCAGGATTTTAAAAGTCTGTACGAGCTACTCTATTGGTCGCCAGCAGGGGGCTCGTCTGCCATCAACCAATGAAGTACAGGTGCACTTCATTGGTTGATGGCAGAGGAGGACCCTGCCATCAACCAATGAGAGTTGCTCGGATGGACACTTACACCCAGTATTAACCCCTTCTACAAAAAACAGCAAAACACGAAGAATGTACACAAATATTCGCCCAAACTGAACCCAGGAACGGATGAATATTTGCGGAATATGAAGATTTTCCCCCGCAAAGACAAACACGAAGAGTTGGCCGGTGCCCAAGTCTACTATAAAGTTCCTTTTGCAAATGCGGTTTTCTATTATAGAAGATTCTCAGCAAAACAGTACCGTCCATACATATTACAAATAAAACTTGGGAAACTGAGAAATTTCCCAATGATTATTATACTATTATACAGATGGATGAGCTGTTAAATCTGCTAAATCAAATGCTGATAAATCTGTTGGCTGTGGTATTTTTAAATATATGCCAGACTCCTCACTAAAATAGTCGGTGTGTGGAAAATCGATCAGCTCAATATGTTGAGACTTAAGCCTATACCCAAGAAAGTGTGCTTAATAAAGGAAACTCACTGTCACTATTTCAACTTATTTAGCTAGCCTGGCAATGGAAGATCTCCCCTCTTGACATTCTAATGGTTTTTTAACTGTTCAACGCAAGCCATTGCAGAATATTGCACAAAATAAGTGCACATTTACCTCACACTGTTTGTAACCGATCGTCAGACACTTTAGCACAAAGTGTTAGTCAAAGATGTTCTGTGGATGGGATAATTCGCACACAAACACGCACCCGGTCTCTTAGTTTTAATACAGAGTTAAAGGTTTGCCTGGATAAAATCATACCTATTCCACCTGGTTATCCAACTAAATATATGGAATAATGATCAATGCAAGTTACTGAGCAATCTTATTTACTCTCACCTGTGAGATAGTGCAAGCCTCGAATGTATGGACCATTGATAATTTAAAACCTATTAAAAAGAGAAAACACTGATACAGACGATGATGCATCTGAAGAACAATTTTCACCATTTATCCTAAGATGGAAAAAGACAAGAAGATTGACGATTAATGCAACATGGATACAGCACATAAACTAATACTTTACTTATTGATATTATGGCTACGGTAAAACTGAGTTTGGTGCATGTTATTGTTTTTATTTTTATGTTGACTACTAATTATAAGAATTGTAGCTATACTGCAGCTTCAATGGGATCCAGGCTTACCACAAGGAATATATTCAGATTTCTATATTCAGAAATGTAAATGTAAAGTGTAGTACTAAAAATAAAGCTGAACTTCCTTATGTTGAAACAATATGTCCTATTGATGATACTGCGTTGAATGTTTTATACACAGAAATTCCTAGGCTGGAATTTTATAAATGGCATGTGAAATCTTGTATACCAGGAAAAAGAAAATTGAATAATGCACAAGAATTGATAACTGTGGGAGATCTCTTAAGTTGTTCTTACCAAGCTAGTGGGAATCAGATTACATTTACAGAGTGGACATATAGGCATGACAAAACAAAAATAAATGTAACACATTTCTAGTACTATGATATATAATATTTATTGTCTGAAAATGAATGCCAGAGAAATGAAACAATATATTTTGTAATATTGCACTTACGTTGTTGAACTGACAATATAACTACATCTGACTGTCCAATTGAAATAGAACTGATTAATCCTAACTATTTGTATTTTGGGCAGATGGTTTATATATTGTAATGAGCACTATTGCTGATTGTGGAATACCTTCCTCTGGAGATTGTTTTCTTTGATACCTAGAAAGAAAAAAAATCAGAAAAAATTTGTATTTTACTTCAGCATTCTTTCTCATTGGGGAAAGTGTGTCACCGGGCACGCTGCCATATAGTCACAATTCAAGTTAGGGCAAAATGGTGCCACTTTTGGTGACGTCCTCTCCTCCTATTAGAGAGGAGTGAGAGTGTGAAAGAGTGTGAGTGCACATCGGCCCACAAATTTTTGACAAAAATTCTGAGCAAATTGCTAGGAGGTCTGGCCTACTTTTCAGGGCTTTATACAAATCACCAAATTTGCAATTCATACTAATCCAAATGCACAAGTCTACTACCAACTCTCAATGAGGAATTACCTGGCAACTCTAATCAGTGACATATCCTGGTCTAGGTCGACTAGGCCCAGGCCAAGGGTGGCAGGTCTGGGGGGAGGCAGCAGTCTCCCTGGTACACAACCTGGGGGTTCCTGACACACAATGGACCAGTTAGTTCAAGTGGCCTATTTACACTATGGGTGCTGTACCTGCTCAGCACAGCCTGTATTGACTTTTGTTAAAAGTACTGCATGTCTTAAGCCTACAGCATGCCTGGATATAACATTATATACCCAGTTGGAGGATACTAGAGGGTGCTGCCATAAGTCAGACCTAAGGTGGCCACAAACGTAAGTACCCCACTGCCTCAGTCTCTCCAACCTCCATATGTGAAGGCTTTTGCTTATCAAATTACTACAAGATCCTGCTTGGATATATTCAATAAACATTTGAGTTTGATTTATAATTCTCAAACCCCTTTATTTTATTTTACCCTTAATTATTTATTATGGTGAGGGGGGATATAAGGCTCTATATTGCTTCAAGGTTGTTTAATTAACCCATAGTACACTACACATAAAGGGGGTAATCATTATTTCCTTTTTCATTTGCCTAGTTGCATGGTGCGCAGTAGCAGAGACAATGTTGCAGGGAAGGGACCGAGAAAGGGAGCCACTAAGGGAAGGTCAAGGCCAAGCATCCCAAGGAAGCAGCAAGGAAGAAGATAGGAAGCATAGTGTTATAACCTAGTACTGAAGGCAGTTTAAATACTTCCTGGTATCCAGGGCATGCCTCCGTTGCCAAGGGGATAGTAGAAGGAGCTGTGATCTAAAGGCTCCTAAAGGATCTGGTGATACTGGAACACAGGTGTCGGTATTACAAACACTTACAAACACTTACTCATACTCACTAACACACACTCCATTTTAACAAATAACAAACACTTACTCATACTCACTTTAAATAGATTCCCTTATCCCTTTAAATAGATTAGGGAGCAATCAGGCGCAACAAGAAACCATAGGGCCCTGGTGAGAAAATTGCCCTGGGTCCCCCAACTTCACAACTTGTCTGTGCCTTCTTTGCCCCTTGCCCCTCTCTTCTTACATACACTCTGGTAAACATATGTAAACACACTTATACAAATTACAAACACTTACTCATACTCACTAACACACACTCCATTTCAACCACTTTATCCCTTTTATCCCTTTAAATAGATTCTGCGTCCACAATCTTGGATGGTGGAATGCATGAATCCGCTGGTGGAACGCATGCATCCGCCATCTTGGATGGTGAAACGCATGAATCCGCTGGTGGATAGATGGTAGAAATATGGGTTCACCATGAGGAGCCTGAAAGCAAACGGCAGAGTATGCAGTTGAAGCATCCATCATCTTCTGTAACAAAGAAATTCAAGATGCAACCGTCGCCAGGAAAGTTGACCATCTTCTGTGAAAAAGTTGGTATGACGCTGGGAAAATTGCATCGCAAAGGAAGGTGACTATGTAGAAAAGTAATGTAATTTGTTTTTTATGTCATTTGCTAACCATATAATAACACACACACATGCTAACACCGCATTACACCACAAGGAAACACTATACTATAACACACATCCTCTTCCCCTCTCACAGCTCCCCTGGAGCCTGTTTATAATGCACCTAGCACTCTCTGGGAGAGCTGTTGGGCTACCACTCTGTTAGGTGACCCTGCTGGGCATGATGTTTACTACCTGGCAACCTAGGATTAACAGAGGTGGAAGCATGGGGGCCCAGAAGTGGGTTGCAGGAACAATCAGCTGGCAGCTCCAGAGACTCGAGTCCCTCATTAGGGCTGACCACCAACATTGGCTGCAATTGATATTGATGGGCAGAGGCGTATCTACTGAAAATAGCGCCTATGGCAAGCACTGAAATTGCGCCCCTGTCCAAATAAAAACCCATTTACTAGCCCCTGCTGCCTATATATATATATATATATATATATATATATATATATATATATATATATATATATATATATATATATATTAGTCCCTGCTGCCGATAGCGGGTATAGATCAACACGCAAACCCAGATCAATTGAAATTCACTTGTGATCTCAGCACTGAAGGTATATATCAGATAAACAGAATCAGACATACAAGTCCTGTATTTGCAGGTATACAATAATAATATATGAAACGTAGCATCGCAGGTATAGATCAACTGAATAAGACATATTAACCCTGTATTTGCAGGTACACATAAATAATGTATGGAAACATAGCATAGCAGATATGATGTAATGTTATGTTGATTTGTGACACTGTTAATGTTGTTAATTTCCAAACTCTAAAGTTCTACCTTAAATACTAAGATATGGGCTACCTTAAGTCCTGTTATGCAACTAGGAGGGGGCAGCAGAGAGAGAGGAAGAGAGAGCATGGAATAAAGAAGTTTCTGCCTGATCTGTCTGTCTTTATTGTACATACAACACATGGTACCAGAAGTGTATCTAAAGAATAATGGCAAGCGGCACAAGAAACATTCCTCCCCTGGATTTAGAATCTGGAAATGTATCAGAGAACTGGGCAAAGTGGAAGGAGCTGATAGAGCTGGTTTATGCAGGCCCTGATGCAGCACAATGGACTGATCAACAAAAGGCTGCATACTTTCTCATCAGTGTTGGCCAAACAGGCCGGGATGTATGCAGAGCATGGTGTGCAAGTGGAAACATAGCTCCAGAGGACAAGAAAAAGACAGAGGTACTCTTTGCAAAGTTTGATGCATATTGTAATCCACGAAAAAACACCACAGTGCAAAGAAAGCTGTTCTATGAGAGGAACCAAGGGGGCAGTGAATCAGTTGATGAGTGGGTCACACAGTTACAATTGCTTGCAAAAGACTGTGCATTTCATGATAGCAGTGATATGATAAAAGACAGGATATTAATGGGCAGTCAGTTCAAAGAAGTGCAGGAAAGGTTACTGCAAGAGGAAGAATTAACCTTTGAAAAAGCTATCAGAATTGCGAGAGCATATGAGATGTCAAGAAAAGACTTGCAGGTACTGGGAGGTCCACAACCACAAGTCAGTGCAATTGAAAAGCAATCTAGAAGTCACATAAGAGAAAAAGCTGACTGGAGAGGGAATAAAAGAGAAAACAGAGCTAGGAACACAGAAACAACCTGTGGATATTGTGGAAACACACACTACAAAGATATGTTATGCCCTGCAAGAGGCCAAATATGTAATAAATGCAGAAAAAAGGGGCACTTTGCCAAAATGTGTCATAATGGAATGAGCTATAGGAAGCCACAGACACGACCAGTGTATAATATAGATGATTTGGACAACCATTCAGATGATGACACAGACGGCTCACAGATATACCTTGCATCGGTGCAGAACAAACAACACTCTGCAGATGAAGCAGTGGTCACCTTACATCTAGGGGATGCTAAGATCCCTGTCAAGTTTAAGATTGACACAGGAGCTCAGGTAAATTGCGTGCCAGGGCACATATATCGCAAATTCCTCAGTAAGGAATTACAACTCGAAACGCAAAGGCTACCAAAGCTAAGAGGTTATGGAGGAGAGGTCCTGGATGTTATTGGACATTGTCATACAAAATGTGCCTATAAAGGATCTGAATCTAACTTACAGGTGTTTGTAATAGAAACACAGGCTCCTGCTGTGCTGGGTCTGCGGACGAGCCAAGAGATTGGACTTATCAAAATTATAATGACTGTTAACAACGGTGAAAACATACTTACAGCTCACGGCATTAAACATGATTTCAGTGATGTATTCAGAGGACTCGGATGTCTTCCAGGGATATGCAAAATCCGGATCAAAGAAGGGGCACACCCTGTTATACATGCACCAAGGAAAATACCTTTAACGCTTCAAAGCCAAGTAGAACAAGAACTCTCAAGGATGGAAAAATTGGGAGTGATCAAAAAGGTCACAGAACCTTCTGAATGGGTCAGCTCTATGGTGGTGGTGGAAAAGAAAAACACAGGAGCAATCCGTATATGCATTGACCCACGTGATTTGAACAAGGTCATAATGAGAGAACATTACAGACTACCCACTCTTGAGGACATAGCACACAAACTTGTTGGGGCATCAGTGTTCAGTGTACTAGATGCACAGTCTGGGTACTGGCAACTAAGTTTAGATGAGAACAGCAGTCGCCTCACCACGTTTAACTCCCCGGTTGGACGATGGAGATTTACAAGAGTACCTTTTGGTGTAGCATCTGCTCAAGAAATGTTCCAGAAAAAATCACACGAGCTAATTTCAGGCCTGCAGGGTGTGGAAGTCATAATTGATGATTTATTGGTCTATGGCAAAGACCGTGCGGAACATGACAAGAACCTGATTGCTTTGCTTAAGAGATGTCGTGAGAAGAATATGAAGCTCAACCCGAACAAACTGCAGATTGGTGTTGAGGAGGTAAGCTACTTTGGGCATATCATCAGTAAAGATGGTTTAAAACCTGATCCCAACAAGATACAAGCAATCATTAAAATGCAAGCACCAACTTCCAGAAAAGAACTAGAAACAGCACTGGGCATTTTCAATTATCTGTCAAAGTTTTCGCAGGGTTTAGCCCAACAAACAGCACCTCTACGAACTCTACTGAAGAAAAATGCATGCTGGTCTTGGGATGCTAATATGCAAACAACGTTTGAGAAAATAAAGGCCACCATAAGCAAACAGCCCGGACCCATCTTGAAATATTTTGATGTAAACTGTGATACTGTTCTTCAAGTAGACGCATCACAATTTGGGTTGGGTGCAGTACTGACACAAAGAGGTCACCCAGTGGCCTATGCCTCGAGGGCACTCACGGCAGCTCAATCCAACTATGCCCAAATTGAAAAGGAAATGCTAGCCATTGTCAACGGATGTGAAAAATTTCATCAATATATCTATGGGCGTCCAGTATTAGTGGAAACGGACCACAAGCCTTTAGAACACATCATGCGGAAACCACTAAACTTAGTCCCTCCACGCCTACAGAGAATGGTAATGAAGCTGCAACCATATGACCTTACTGTCAAATACAGACCAGGGAAAGAAATCCCAATGGCAGACACGCTATCCAGAGTGTTTCCAGCAGGACATGACGCACGGGATGAACCTGATCTGGAGGAACAAGTGCACACAGTCTTAGTCAATGTACCCGTCTCAGATGTCAGATTGGAAAGTATTCAAAAAGAAACGTTAATGGACAAGCAACTAGAAAAACTTTGCCGGGTCATGTGCAATGGTTGGCCGGAGAAGCGCAAAAAACTACCACCAGAATTACAGGAATTCTGGCCTGTGAGACATGAATTGTCAAATAACGAGGGCATTATCTTCATGGGTGAACGTATACTCATTCCTAGAAGTCAACGGAAAGTGGTTTTGGAACAAATTCACCAAGGACACTTAGGCATGGCTCTGTGCAAACGACGGGCACGGGAATTGGTTTATTGGCCTAACATAGACTCTGACATTGAGAGGTTTGTGAAGATTTGTGAAACCTGCAACGAATTTCAACGACGAAACACAAAAGAACCCCTCATCCCCTGGAGTATCCCTTCTCGTGCTTGGCAACGACTGGCTACTGATATTTTTCATACTGAAGGAAATGACTACCTGATTATTGTTGACTATTACAGTAAATACTTTGAAATAGTACAACTGAAGGATCTGAAGTCCTCATCTGTAATTTCGGCTTTCAAATCAATACTAGCCAGGCATGGTGTATGTGAAGAACTTGTCTCTGACAATGGTCCACAATTCTCCAGTGCTGAATTTCAATCTTTTCTCCACGAATGGGGCATCAAGCACAGTCCCGTTAGTCCACATCTACCACAGGCTAACGGACTAGCTGAAAAATATGTAGGCATTGCCAAATCCATTCTAAGGAAAGCACAATCGTCCGGGCAGGATGTTCATTTGGGTCTTCTGAACTATCGTGCAACACCTCTGGAGGGCTTATGTTCTCCTGCACAGTTACTTATGGGCAGAGCACTGAGAACTACAGTGCCCATTTCTCCAAAGAAACTTCAGCCACAGAACCTTGCACACGAGCATGTAGCTGCGCAACGAAACAAAATAATTTCCAAACAAAAGCAATATTATAACCAATCAGCCAAATCTCTGACACCACTTGCCACAGGACAAGCTGTAAGACACAGAGTAGATGGAAAAACTTGGGAACCTGCACGTATAGTACGAGTATTGGAAACCCCAAGGTCATATGTAATCGAGAATCGGCTGGGTCAGGAACTCAGACGAAACAGATGTCATCTACGTCCTGACTTTTCAAGTTCTGCTACATGTACCTCAAATGATGCTGCAGCTTCCAGCACACCCGCCTTAACAGACAAGCTTGACTCGTATTCTGAGGACAACACTGAACCATATAAAACTACCGACTCCCTGGGTTTAGCATGTTCTACGGCTCCAGAAAGAGAGAATGCTCTGAACACTCCTATGGAATCAAGGGACACCTATTCTAGTTACGGTCGCAGATTGAAACCTAAAATATGGGAGGACTTTGTTACACATTAAATGAGTAAATGTTTGAGGGGGAAGATGTGATGTAATGTTATGTTGATTTGTGACACTGTTAATGTTGTTAATTTCCAAACTCTAAAGTTCTACCTTAAATACTAAGATATGGGCTACCTTAAGTCCTGTTATGCAACTAGGAGGGGGCAGCAGAGAGAGAGGAAGAGAGAGCATGGAATAAAGAAGTTTCTGCCTGATCTGTCTGTCTTTATTGTACATACAACATAGCAGATATGGATCTACAGCATAACACAAAAACCCAGCTTTGCAGGTAAAGATCAATTGGAATTCACATAAAAACACGGCATTAAAGGTATATTTAAAACCCCCTAAATTACAGGCATAGATCAGAGGTTGCACCGCAAAGCCAGCCCTGGCGTCCACACTGCCGACATAGAACCTGGCCAGCACCCAGATTACACACATAAGATTTGCCATCTTTGTCCCCAAATAGCCCACCACAAGTCAACTTTGTCCCCAAACAGTCCGGCCAGTGCCATCTTTGTCCCATATACACCCTGCCTGTGCCATCTCGGTCCCCAAGGCTCAAACCTCCTGCTAGTGCCATCTTTGCCCTTCCACAATTATACATCTATGATACACAAACACTTTTACAGTCACTCACTAATTCACACTTTAATTCAGAGAACTCATCCACACATTAACTCATGCTCTCCCTCATTCAGACAATTCATCCACACATTAACTCATGCTCTCTCTCATTCACTCAATGCATCCACACATTAATGCACACTCTTTACTTATATCTACCCCCCTCCCTCCCTCATCACTTTTTAACCCCCTCCCTCCCTCATCACTTTTTAACCCACCCCCTCCCTTCCTTCCCACTTTGTAACCCCCTCCCTCCCTTACCACTTTTTAACCCCCTCCCTCCCTTCCTCACCACTTTTTAACCCCCTCCCTCCCTTACCACTTTTTAACCCCCTCCCTCCCTCCCTTCCTCACCACTTTATAACCCCCTCCCTTCCTCACCACTTTTTAACCCCCTCCCTCCCTCACCACTTTTTAACCCCCTCCCTCCCTCACCACTTTTTAACCCCCTCCCTCCCCACTTTTTAACCCCCTCCCTCCCCACTTTTTAACTCCCTCCCTCACCACCGGTGCCCCCCTTGAGATGGCGCCCATGGCACGTGCCATGGCTGCCATACCCTATATACGCCTCTGTTGATGGGATTGAGTCTAGCCAAATGTAATCTCTATAAATCCACAATATTACTTACTAAGTAATAGTAGATCTAGAGTACATAAGTGACTTAATCATGGGTGTAACATAGTACAGAAGGATTACTGGAATGCTTTCACTGGTTACTTAGAACTCCCAGCTTCACATATTACTGCATATTTATGTATACAGAAGTATGGGTGTAGATAATTGGCCATAATAGCTTTCCAAATCCCATAGTCTTGGCAACTCAAGTAATAACTTAAACATGTACAATAACTTCATTTTGCAATTATAAAAATGAAAAAAAATGGCAAGTTCCGACCATATTGTCAATATCTAAATGTTTTATGTTACGAAGGTAAACTATATTCATTAATATAATTATATTATGGAACTTGGTAAATAGGACAGCTGCTCTGACTTCATGTATTCGTTTAGGACCTTAAAAGGGTCAATTGCCCAGTTCCACTCTAACAATTAAAAAAGTCAAGACAGTCTAAAAATTTTATAATAGTAATAGTAACGCAATTTAAAACAATACTAATGCTTACAAATCTGCAATTTCCTACTTGCACACCAAGGCTCTAATTTGGTAAACAACTTCCTTTCCTGCAGCAAGAAAACCTTTTCGGTCTAACACTTGAGTATCTGTAATATTAGAAACTAGTTTTGTGTAATCTCCAAAAATAACCATACAAAACCACAAATTCCCTACACAAAAACATATATACCCTGAAAAAACTGGATAGAGGAATAGGGAGATCAAAATAAAAATACAAGTTTTAGTGTAATGTTATATCTGTATTGCTTTCTCTATATGCAATCAGACTCCTCTCCCAAGGTAGTTATGTGGGGACCTATGGTAGAGAATCACAAACTCTAAACTCACAAGCAGTGGCGACTCTAGAAACAATATATAGGGGGGGGGGGCACACAAGATACCACAGTCAAACTGGGGGGGCATTAATAATTTCCACCATTAAATCATACCACTGAAAAAACACACACATATATATATATTGCCAAAAGTAATGTGCTATGGAATGATACTTTTGTTATTGGACAATACAATACTTGATCATTCAACATGGGAAGCCTGAAGCCACAATTTAGTACGACTAATCCTTGAAATCCTTTAAACAACACAATACCTTAACTTTTCCACTAAATTATTTCAGGGCCTAATATTAGTCCCTGCTGCCGATATATATATAAATATATATATAAATATTAGACCCTGCTGCCGATAGCAGGTATAGATCAACACATTAACACACAAACCCAGCTTTGCATGTCTAGATCAATTGAAATTCACTTGTGATCTCAGCACTGAAGGTATATATCAAATAAACAGAATCAGACATACAAATCCTGTATTTGCAGGTATACAATAATAATATATGAAATGTAGCATTGCAGGTATAGATCAAATCAATACATGGAAACAGCATTGCAGGTATTAATCAACTGAACAAGACATACAAACCCTGTATTTGCAGGTATACATAAATAATGTATGGAAACATAGCATAGCACATATGGATCTACAGAAGAACACACAAACCAAGCTTTGCAGGTACAGATCAATTGGAATTCACTTAAAAACACAGCATTAAAGGTATATTTAAAACCCCCTAAATTACAGGGATAGATCACAGGTTGCACACCCCAACCACGCTGCCCACATAGAACCTGGCCAGCACCCAGATAACACACATAAGATTTGCCATCTTTGTCCAATATACACCCTGCCTGTGCCATCTTGTTCCCCAAGGCTCAAACATCCTGCTAGTGCCATCTTTGCCCTTCCACAATTATACATCTATGATACACACAAACACATTAACTCATGCTCTCCCTCATTCAGACAAATAATCCACATATTAACTCATGCTCTCCCTCATTCAGACAATTCATCCACATATTAACTCATGCTCTCCCTCATTCAGACAATTCATCCATTTTAAGAAACTACACCCCTTGGAGCTTCAAATGAGGGGCTACATGTATTTCTAGGACAAAAGTTGAGTGCACAAATAATGATGGAATATGTCGCTTTGGCTTGAAAATATGTTTTTTCTAACCATAACGACATGTTCATTTGTGTCTTGCGCACTCCAGATTTGTACTAGAAACACATGCAGCCCCTCATTTGATGCGCCAAGGGATGTCGTTTTTGCAAATGTGTACTTTTTGTGCCATAATTTAACTTCCTATGTGAGCAGTAATGCCACGTCAAGGCTTCAACCCTAATTACTGATCATTCACACGCCTTTCATATCTCCATTCACTCGCAGAAGCACACGCCATTCTTTCCATACATTTACTCACAGTAGCACACACCATTCTTTCCCCTTACAATCCCAAAGAAATGATGGTAAAGGGAGAAAAAAAAATCACTTTTACAGCAAAAATAAGTTTTGCCGTAAAAATGCAAGGCGCTCCAGGGATGAGATGGTTACTCACGTACCGCACAGGCTAAATGGCTGATTTTAATAATATTTGCAGTTCATCAGGATTTCAAAAATTGCCTCCCTCTACCGTTGGCTAAATTTAACCCCATGATCAAAGGGATCATAGGATTATGTGACTTTTTATAGCTAAATGATCGCTGTGGTAACATTGGCTACCACAGTGATCATTTAGCTAGAATACTTTTTTTTTTTTAAAGTTAAACTACTTTATGTTTAAATAATTTAATTTTGGGGTCTCTAGGCAATTTTGATCTTTTTTTATCTGCCTTAAGAGACCCCATTTTTATTTTTTTTTACTTAATATTTTTTATTCTTTTTTTACAATCTATATACTGTCGGAAAGGTAAGGCAATTACCTTTCCAATGGTATATGTTGGGGGTATGTAGCTGCTTAGATGCCTGAGATACAGGCATCTAAGCAGCATGCCCCCATACCTCTTTAACTGACAATTGTCAGTTGTTAATAAAGTTGCGCGTCATTGCGCGAGACGTCACCGGGCGGATCGGGTGGCCCCGGTGATGCCCTTCAGTGTGAGGGGCAGATCGTCGGGGTAGGTGTTAGCAATCACACTCCTATCATGCCAAGTCAGCCAGTACATGCTGAAACCTAGCTAGCTGCCCCCCTTGTGTATTGATGCTGCCAGCAGTATGGGGTCTGCACATCACTTACAGCCACCCTGTACCAGCATGTACTGGCTGACTTGACATGATAGGAGTGTGATTGCTAACAGCAATCACAGTCCCATCATGCCTAGGTTACAGCATTTACTGGTTGGATGTGTAAGTGGTGGAAGCTAGGCATGATGGGACTGTGATTGCTGTTAGCAATCACACTCCTATCATGCCAAGTCAGCCAGTACATGCTGAAACCTAGCTAGCTGCCCCCCTTGTGTATTGATGCTGCCAGCAGTATGGGGTCTGCACATCACTTACAGCCACCCTGTACCAGCATGTACTGGCTGCCTGGGTATGATAGGAGTGTTATTGCTGTTAGCAATCACACTCCTATCATGCCAAGTCATATTGCTAATTTTTTTTGTCCAATTGTGGTGTGTTACTTACTTTTATTAAAAATGTGAGTTTTTATTATTATTTTTAAAGGTGGGGGGTCATTTTCGGTTTTGGCTAAGTGAACCGTGAATGTTTTGGTCCAGAATTTTCATTTTGGTGCATCCCTAGAATAAATAGAACTATTTCATTTTTAATTATCCTGAGTCCAGAAATCAGTGAGAGGAAAAGTAAACGTTTTGTGTCATTTACTTTATTTTAATCTGCATATTTTATTAAAGACCATATTTTCTCACAGTGAAAAATGAGTGCGGCCCGCGGACGTATACAATTCTGATGAAGTGCCCCACTGGGGTAGACAGTGAGAAGGAAGGTAGGGAGAGGGTAGCTAGTGAGAAGGGGGGGTAGGGAGAGGGTAGCTAGTGAGAAGGGGGGTAGGGAGAGGGTAGCTAGTGTGAAGGGGGTGGTAGGGAGAGGGTAGCTAGTGAGAAGGGGGCGATAGGGAGAGGGTAGCTAGTGAGAAGGGAGGGTAGGGAGAGGGTAGCTAGTGAGAAGGGGGGGTAGGGAGAGGGTAGATAGTGTGAGAAGGGAGGGTAGGGAGGGGGGTAGATAGTAAAAAAGTGTGAGAGGGGGGAGAGGGGGTAGATAGTGTGAGAAAGTGGGGATCTGATGGGGGAAAATGCTGTCCCTCCCAGATTTTTAGGGGTTCCTACGCCCATGACTCTGGTACACATATGTAAACACACTTACACAAATTACAGAATCTTACTCATACTCACTAACATACACTCCATACATATACCCAACCCACAAAATCTGGAATCACTCTGTTTCCAAGATATTTCCAAATCGATATTCCATGGCAGGGTACAACTTGCCACCAATATTTTCTTATTTATTATTTGTGTTGTCCACAAATAGGAGGTTTTGCTGGTTGTGTAAATATGCCACTTACACCCAAATCAGGCACACCGGTTCAAGAACTAAAATACACACAACACATGCATAGTCCCTTGCTTTGTCTAAATTGTTACCAATATTAATGAGTTATTGTGTTGTCCAAAACTAGAGGTTTTGCTGGTAGTGTAAATGAGCAACTGTCTTAAACACTGCTCAGGAACAGTATTTCAAGAATTAAAACAAACTGCATGTATACACAGCCCATTGCCCAGCCCCACCTTATTTGTCACCAATATTAATTTTTTATTGTTGTGTTGTCAAAAACTAAAGGTCTTGCTAGTAACTTGCACAGTCCAATGCATCATTTTGTCACAAATATTTACTGGTTATGTTATTATAATGCTGTCCATAATTTTATTCTCATTTTGAACATCTTATTTCTCTGGATTTAGCAGAGCTTATCATAAAAGTACCAAATAAATATTTTTATATAAATGTTTAGGTCCCTCTATTCATAATATAATAATTGAGGGTATAATTAAATAAAGGGACTTGTGTATATATAATAATGATTTATTGGAATCCAAAAAATAATCTTTAAAGCAGAGTACAAAATCTAAGTATAATGCTTGCCAATAAAGATAATAGTTTGCAACTTGCAAATGAGGATACGTCTCACGTCTCGTAAGGGCAGTATTCCGCCCCCCCCCACACAAACTCACTATTTGGCTACCTTATATACCCATTATCTTAGGAAAAGTTGTCATTGCCACATGGTATGACCTTGACTATGTCAATCAAAGTTGTTTACAGTGAATGAACATCTGGAAGACCTTGAACAGAAATTTTTCGCAAAAACCACCTGTTAGATTGTGACACGTACTGTATCTTAAACAGTAATTTTTCTGTACCACACTATTAACACTTGGAGGATGGCAGAGAGATGAACTTCAATCTAACACTGTTGCCAGCTGTGCTTACTGCCATCAGTCTGTGGTTGCGACTGACAAGTTAACATTGCATCAGCACACTTATTATGTCTATGCTTGTTACTTTCCTTTGTAAATGCTGATTGGTCAGCTTAAAAAACTAAGGAAAAATGTTGCTGCTTAAATGTAGTAACTTAGGTCCAACTCACAAAATACACCTTGTATCCCTTCATCCCATCCTGTTCTGATGGGATATGGACTTAACATTAATAACAATACTCTGTGGAAAACATGGATTTTATTTACATAGGGCCAACAATTTACGCAGCGCTTAATACAATACATATATTCAAAGTGGTATGACAAGACGAGAATTGACAGACTAAGACAAGGGATATGTACCAACACATTGAACCAGACTTCACATAAACCACAAATAATAAATAAAGACACCAAACAACTTCAAACTGGATAAGCTTACAATGTAACATTAGCAAACTACTCACATAAACTTGAAACTTTGTAACCATAAAAGCACTCCTGGCCCAAGCCCCAGAGTGCAACCATAATTAACCATTTAACGATCATCTGCCCTAAAGCCAGGATAGCCAAATGCACCACCAGTTCACCCTATATATATATATATATATATATATATATATTTTTTTTATTTTTTTTTAAACAAAAAGGGGCAACTTTAACCCAATAAAAGCCATAACAAAAAGATTAAATGTAAATATATATAAATATTATTATATGGGTGGGAGGGTGGGCACCTGAGAAGCAGCTCCTTCATGTTCATCCCTTGTCTCTCCTGCTATGCTGTTGCTCACCAGACGCTCAAAGACGTCAGTGCAGACAGCTAGCAGTTCGCTGCAGGTAAGTAAAGTGTACCTCAACAGGTGCTATTTATAGGGTGAATTCCCGCCCTTTGCGCAGCACGAGGCACCCGCAAGCGTAAGGCGGGCAAAAAGGGAGCAGTAACTAAGCGGCGTGCGGCGTCCTCGAGGTAAAAAAGGCAAACTAAGCAGCGCGAGTGCAACTAGAAGCTTCTAACACTTTTTTTTATTGTATAACACCTACCTAACCTATTACCACTAATCATGTCCTCTATCTGACCCCTTATCCCTACAACCACATGCCGCCCTGACTGCTAAATTGAGTTAGGGTTATCCAAACCGATACATTAGGTGGAGAGAGGGGTTACAAATAATTAAAAGAACCTCTGGGGGCATCTAGACCTTCCACCTTCTACTCATTGGGGTGAGAGGTGTTCAAGTAGCTAGAAATACCAGGGGGTTACTTTTCTTCATAACTGTCTAATTAATGAAGATTAAATATTTTATGTTATGCTGATGAACCTTATTCCTGTTGGCTAGGTGACCATGTATCGGAAAATTTGGGACTGGAAATATCATGTAGTGGTAGGTATTTTTAGTATGTAACATAAAAGTGTAGTAAACACTTTCAAATCGTGTCATATGTTATTTGCTATCAAGATGCTGGATATAAGCACTAGAATTTCTCAGTGATTTCAAAATACAAGGTCTGGTTCCTGACTTGCCTACAATACTAATTTATACATAATTATTCATTTGATACTGTGGAATTACATTGTTATGATAATAACTAGGTATTCACATGATGTTTATTGCACTTGACCTATATAGCATACTCAAAATGCATTACCTCTAAGTGTGTACACTTCTACAAAGACCAGCAAAGAAACAGAAAAGCATTCTAAACTGGTAATGGTTTCTTGATATTGGTAGATTGAGCGTAAACTCTTACACATCCTAAATGGCCATACTTCTGGATATCTTCTTTTGCTCCGTTTCTATTTGTTTTCTGTGGAGATCCGTCCAATCCTGTGACATCCAAAATCAAACAGTGGCATATCTGGATGGGGACATCATCATAGGAGGGATCTTTCCAATACACGAAGGGGTTTCTAATTTATTAGAACGAACTAACGCTGATGACTTCATCTGTAATGGGTATGTTTTCATATTGTGTGACTGAAGCATTCATTTTTAGTGAACAAATTACAAAGCATATAATGTAAGTAAAACATTTTGCAAGTTGACGTCTTTATAAATGAATTATTGTGGAGTGTTTTGTGTAACTGGCATATTGAGCTTTCCTTCTGCTAAGATAGTTTGAACTAAGTTCCAATTAAAGGGGAAATCATGCCATCATATTCCCTTTAATGCAGTTGTTCCCCCTTCAAATGCATGGGGGAATTTTTTTTAATGCCCCTAGGCACCCCCCCTACATTTGGCAAAGCACATCTCCTGGTTGCCAGTGCACAGGCCGATTATACTCAGCTCCAACACAAGAGTTCCGGGGGTCTAATGAGACCACAGGGGCAGTGCCCTAGAGATTCTACCAAATTAGATTTTTTTTCCAGCAAATGAATGCATATTAAATTACTTATGAAGTATTTTAAGATGCCCTCTGCTTTGGTCGGCTGCATAAGGGTGCCAGAACAAATGAAGGGGCGATTTACATTCAATCAAAGCAAACCTTCCGCAAGGGTTGAGATTAATAGAATGCAGATAAGAACCACTCGGCCCATAACTAAGATAACTTTATGTGTTATAGGATTGCATTTTACTAAGGGTTCTTCCAACAGAATACAGATACGCTTACATTTGTTATTTTTTTGTTTTTTCCCCCCATCTATTTCTGCATTTCTTCTCTTCTAGGTTACAACTAAGGAATGTTGTTAAAGTATTTTCTATGATTTATACAATAGAAGAGATTAATAATTCCACCCTTTTACCTGGGATTAAATTGGGCTATGCAATTTTTGATTCATGCTCTGATGTTTCCAAAGCCATTCAATCAACAATTAAATTAATTCCCGAGCTGAATTTATTGAATAACCCTCTTGAATGCAACAGCACAAAAACAATACCTTCTGTGAAAGTCATTATTGGAGAAATGTATTCAGAAATTTCAGTTGCCATTTCCCGGATACTCAGTCTCCACTACATACCGCAGGTAAAAATATTTGTCATCATTCTGTGAATATTTGAAGTATATTTTAAGTGCGCACATATTAGGAGGTACAAATGGACATGCATCCCAGTTCAGGGACAGGCTTCCCAAATTAACCTGTGTAGCTGACACATTAAAAAACTGCATGTAAATTGTGACTATTTAGAATGAAGTTTCCATTGAAAACTATGGTGTGACTTTTAATAATGAAATATTATAGAACTCATGAACATAATTACCCACAGACTTGGAAAGCTTTTGAAGAATGTGCAACCTACAGGGCAGCAATGACTTTAATAACACCCTACATTATGCATTCCAGAGTTAAATATGCGGTTGGATTACTCAATGACATCATGTATAATTTATTGCTATTTCATCTCTCTTCTCTTATTGTGCTGTAAGATATGCATGCAGTTTGACATCTTGGGAGATACTCTATATGTGTCATACAAACATGCTGTTGCAACACAAAAATTATATTTACACTCCCTAAGAACCGTGAGAAGGCTATATTAATGGCTTGTTGATTTAAAACACTTGTGTGTTATATAATCCACACTATTTCTAGGGAAAAAACAAGTAAAGTACATGAAAGCAAGCATTCTGTGGGAAAATGGACAGTCAAGTATATTTATCGTAGAAGTGATATTTCATCAATTAACCCATTAAGGACAATGCATTGTGAGCCCGTGCATGTATGGGCTTTGTCGGAAGTTTGGGTGAAATTGGGTTGGAATAATATCAAGTGACTTTCATGAGGATACACTTTGATTGGCCCAGGGTGAATCTCTGTTTACAATATACGTTAGTAAATGTTTGTATGTTTAATTATTCTCACAAAATCATATACAATGCAAGCTTTGTTTACATGGATATTGTGTTCCTTGCAACTTACAAATAAATTGACCATGCATTCGTTATATAGATAAGTCCGGCTTCATCTTCCCCATATCTAAGTGATAAGACGAGATTTCCTTCATTTCTTCGCACTGTCCCAAGTGATATGCACCAAACAAAAGCTTTTTCTAAATTGATCAGGAAGTTTGGATGGAATTGGGTTGGAATAATATCAAGTGATGATGATTATGGACATTCTGGGGCTGACAATTTAAATAATTTTTTTAAGGAACAAGAAATATGCGCCGCATTCTCCAAAATGATTCCATCGTATGTGGAACATCCCTTAATGAACAAAGAAATAGGAAGTTTAATGAATGAACTTCAAAACTGTAATCTAATGGATGGACTTCAGAACTGCTCAGCAAAAGTGGTTGTTATATTTGCCAAAGGTCCTATAGTCATTAAAATTTTTAGAGAGTCCATCAAACTCAACATAAGCAGAGTATGGATAGCAAGTGACATCTGGTCTATCTCCAGGGAAGTGGCAGATATTAAAAATATTGGTAAGGTTGGGGCAATACTTGGATTAAATTTCCACGCAAGTCCTATTCAAGGATTTACAGAGTATCTAGAAAACCTCCAACTTCCAGTAGATGGAGCAATAAATCATTTGCTTGAAGAGTATAAATATTTTCGATTTGGATGCACAGAGGAGTACAGACAATATCTGGACTGTAAATCATCATTGAAAAACTGCATTATTCCCGATTCTATAAATAAGAAATCACCTCTGACTTGTACAGTGGCTAATATCTCTCTTGCAAATGATGACTTTTTGGTGGAAAATATTGAATGGAGCACAACGTTCAGTACATCTCTGGCAGTAAAATCAATTGCCTATGCTCTAAAAAAACTTTTATGTGAAAAAGACAACTGTACAAAGGATCAAGATTTTTTACCACATGAGGTAAGACAACCTTTATTATACCTAAAATAATGGCTACAATAAACCCTGTTTGGCCACTTTATATTGAAAGAACAGTCCCACATAACTGCTTTTTCCACCATTATGTTAAAAACCCAGATTTATATGACATATCATTTATACAGTATGACTGAGATTTTGTTTCCCTATGCCCTATATCAGAAACATCAGAAAATAGAATTTGTTGGTTTCATAGTAAATACACCAATATGCATCACAAACCATATACCGTATTTGCTCAATTATAAGACGACCCCCCCAAAATCTGAATATTAATTTAGGAAAAAAAGAAAAAGCCTGAATATAAGATGACCTTATAGGAAAAAAGTTTTACTACTAAATATTATTTCATGTAAACAATTTTTTCATATTTAATAAAAGCTATGGCATATAGGGGGTTAAAAGTCATATCATGGGACAGAGTGGCATATAAGGGGGTATAAGGCATTTCTGGAGGCAGAGTGGCATATAGGGGGTTAAAGGGCATTTCTGGAGGCAGAGTGGCATACAAGGGGTTAAAGGGCATGTCATGGGACAGAGTGGCATATAAAGGGGTATAAGGCATTTCTGGAAGCAGAGTGGCATATAGGGGGTTAAAGGGCATTTCTGGAGGAAGAGTGGCATACAAGGGGTTAAAAGGCATATCATGGGGCACTCTGCCTCCAGGAAAGCCTTATGCCACCCATACAACACTCCCCCCCCCCCTCGACTTACCAATGCTTCTGAACTCCCTGGTGTCTGGTGGGGGCAGCGGGTGTTGGGCCGGGACTTCTATGAGCACCGGAAGGTCATGTGACGCCAGTGCTGTGTCATAGAAGCTACGGCGGAAGTACAAGCAGTAGCGGGGGTTGTCTGCGTTCATTGAGCGGACGTTCGCCGGCTGGCTGGCAGCTGAGGGGAATTCTCCTCTGTGACAGCCGGGGAAGGTATGCGCGATGCGTGTAGACAACCTCCGCTGCTGCTGGCACTTTCGCCGGTGCTCAGTGATAGACGCCCGGTGTAAGTGCCGGCAGCAGCTGAGGTTACCAGACAGGAGGATCCAATGTACAGAGCATCCGGTTACACCCTCTCCTCTGATTGCAGGAACAGGGGAGAGGATGCCCCTGTGGCCCAGCTGTTTTGCGGAAGTACTCTGACAGGCTAGAATAATGAAGAGCAGCATTTATGCACCTTTCTTTCTCCAAATCAGTCTTCATTATTCTGGCCTTTCTGAGCGATCCCCTCCGACCCTTTCCCTTACAAATTGCTGTTGACATGGCTGTCCCTATCATATAACTGCCTAACATCCTACATTTATAACATCCCATTCCCACAAAAATAGTACATGCTTATACCTTATTCTGCTTTGTGTAGCTTTTCTTTAATTTCTTGATTTTTCTGCCATCATTGGGTTGCTTATTCTACACTCTTAACAGTTGAAATGGTTAAAATATTTTAAACCAATCATCTATTTAGCAAATCATGATAAAATTAATTATTTTCTTATATGTCTTCAAGACTTTTGTCAGTTGACACTACATTACATTGTCAATCATTGCCATGTAATCAGCTGTATTTTAATACTCTCTTTTGCAGCTACTCAATGAAGTACGTCAGGTTCGTTTCCCATACAACACAGAAATATTTTCTTTCAATATGAATGGAGATTTTATGAATGGATATGATATAATAAGTTGGCATACAACTGAGAATCCTGTACTATTCAAAATTGTAGGGCAGTATGATGTTGTGACAACTGATCTTAATCTAAATGAATCACTTTTCTTTTGGAACACAGAGAAAAACCAGGTATGTAACATAGTAACATAGTAACATAGTTCATAAGGTTGAAAAAAGACCAAAGTCCATCAAGTTCAACCTATATACATATTGTGTCCCTACTGTGTTGATCCAGAGGAAGGCAAAAAACCCTTATGAAGCAGATGCCAATTGCCCCATACCAGGGGGAAAATTCCTTCCCGACTCCAAATATGGCAATCAGAATAAATCCCTGGATCAACGTTCTGTCCCTATTAATCTAATATCCATAACTTGTAATATTATTGCTTTCAAGAAACACGTCCAGGCTCCTTTTGAACTCTTTTATTGAGTTTACCATCACCACTTCCTCTGGCAGAGAGTTCCATAATCTCACCGCTCTTACTGTAAAGAACCCCCGTCTGTGCTGGTGTAGAAACCTTCTTTCCTCCAGCCGTAGAGGATGTCCCCTTGTTATAGATACAGTCCTGGGTATAAATAGGTCCTGGGAGTGATCTCTGTACTGTCCCCTTATATATTTATACATAGTTATTAAGTCCCCCCTAAGCCGTCTTTTTTCCAAACTAAATAACCCCAATTCTGATAATCTTTCTGGGTACTGTAGTCCTCCCATTCCCCTTATTACTCTGGTTGCCCGTCTTTGAACCCTCTCCAGCTCCACTATATCTTTCTTGTACACTGGTGCCCAGTACTGTACACAGTATTCCATGTGTGGTCTGACTAGTGACTTGTACAGGGGTAGAATTATTTCCTTGTCGTGGGCATCTATGCCCCTTTTGATGCACCCCATGATTTTATTTGCCTTAGCAGCAGCTGCCTGACACTGGTCGCTACAGGTAAATTTACTGTTAACTAAAACTCCTAAGTCCTTTTCCATGTCAGTCGTCCCCAGTGTTTTCCCATTTAATACATATTCCCAGCCTGGATTTTTCTTCCCCATGTGCATAACCTTACATTTATCTGTGTTGAACCTCATCTGCCACATCCCAGCCCAAGCCTCCAACCTATGCAGATCCATTTGTAATCGTGCGCTGTCCTCTATTGTGTTAACCACGTTACAGAGCTTAGTATCGTCTGCAAAGATTGATACTTTACTATGCAATCCCTCTACAAGGTCATTAATAAATATATTAAAAAGAATAGGACCCAAAACTGACCCCTGTGGTACCCCACTAGCAACAGTCACCCACTCAGAGTATGTACCATTAATAACCACCCTCTGTTTCCTATCACTGAGCCAGTTACTTACCCACATACACACATTCTCCCCCAGCCCAAGCATTCTCATTTTATGTACCAGCCTTTTATGTGGCACCGTATCAAATGCTTTGGAAAAATCAAGATATACGACATCCAGCGATTCACCCCGATCCAGTCTTGAGCTCACCTCCTCATAAAAGCTGATCAGGTTAGTTTGACAGGACCGATCCCTTGTAAACCCATGCTGATATGGAGTCATACACTTATTTTCATTGAGATACTCCAAAATAGCATCTCTTAGGAAACCCTCAAACAGTTTACACACAACAGAAGTTAAACTAACAGGCCTATAATTCCCCGGGTCACTTTTTGTCCCCTTTTTGAATATTGGCACAACATTTGCTATGCGCCAGTCCTGGGGAACAGACCCTGTCACTATAGAGTCCTTGAATATTAGAAATAGGGGTCTGTCTATTACATTACTTAACTCCCTTAGAACGCGGGGGTGAATGCCATCTGGACCTGGTGATTTGTCTATTTTGATTTTTTTTAGGCGGCACTGCACTTCTTCCTGCGTTAGACAGGCGACATGTACTGGGGCATTTATCTCATCCTGCTGTATATTACCTGGCATTTCATTTTCCTCTGTGAATACAGCAGAGAAGAATATATTTAATAGATTAGCTTTTTCCTGATCCCCGTCTATAACTTCTCCCTCATTACTTTTTAAGGGGCCAACGCTTTCATTGTTAACCTTTTTACTATTTAAACAAATCTGCATAGTTTATAAATATACCTTACAAATATGACATTCAGCTGCATTTTAAAGATGAGGTTATGTATGAATACATTTTTTATATGTAAATAGATGACATTTGATTAAGAATATGAAAAGAAATGTAATGCAAAAATATAATGTCCACAGGTCCTGGACAACTGGTGCAAAGAGTTTTTAATACTCTTCGAACTCTCCTTTTTCTATATACAGAACTGGACTAGGTCAGAACAGCATCCCTGGCACTTTAAGCCTAGTGGGTGCTAAACGGTGTATATGCAGCCGGTGCATGTACTGTATGCAGCCCGTGACTGCATGTTAAAGCACCAGGACTCTTGGGAGGTATACAAATGGCCCAGCAGACCCCTTTTTCCACAATGTTAACATACCCTTTCTAATGCTAATGACATTGAGAAGGCTTCTGATGCTGTTTGAATTGAACCTACAGAAGTCGAGATGACAAGCTGTGAAGAATTTTTATCTTAACCCCCACTTAAAGCTAACTAAACATGTACTGATTTGGATACTGAGTGATTGTTCTGTACTAGCCACACTCTAATTCTACATACTCTTGGAGTAAGACAAAAATTAAAAGCTTTGAGAATTATTTTAGTTATATATTAATCATTTTTCAGATTCCAGTATCCAAGTGCTCAGCACCCTGCTCCCCTGGTTATAATAAAAAGCATTCCTTTATAAGTTGTTGTTATGAATGCATTCCATGCCCAGAAGGTTACTTTTCACCAAATCCTGGTAAGTATTTAAGTAAAAGTGGAAAATACTGTATGTTCTATAAATGAGAACAAGAAACCATAAATATGTATTATACTTTTAATCTTTGTTAAATCTTAGAAAGAAGTGTTTTAATTAAAATGCACACCAGATTTTTTTGGGGTCTAATGAACATTATTTATTCCTAAATCCCATTATTTAACTATTTAATCCAAAAACAACATACAGATGAGTAGTGTGGTTAAATGTAGAATTAAAGCTTTTGTAAAGAATGATATGGTTATTTAAATGAAAATGTCAATTATGAAAGTTTAAGAATTCAGAAAGTGTTTCTTTTCTACATAACATATAACATTGATTTAAATATGATAAAAAATTAAGTTAAAATCATTTCAATGATCTAACCCTCTACAATACACTAACCGATGCTGTCAATGTATTCACTTAATCCTTTGTTTGTTCTAGATATGGACAGATGTCTCAAGTGCAGTATCAATCAGTGGTCAAGCAACGGAAGCTCTAGCTGTCAAAATAGAACCATAGAATATCTTTACTGGAATAATGCATTTGCTGTTTTACTCGTGACTTTTACTATCATTGGTTTTCTCTTACTTTTGATAATATGCGCCTTATTCAAGAAATATTCAGATTCAACAGCAGTTACAGCAGCAGGGGGCAAATATATTTACCCACTGATTGCATCTCTGTTATTTAGCTTGGCGAGTGTTGGATTTTTTATTGGTCAACCAAGTGATATTATCTGTATGATGAGACAACCTCTCTATGGTATCAGCTTCACTGTCTGCATTTCTTGCATATTGGCCAAATCATTACAGATCCTCTTAGCATCTGAGTTGATCCAAAGATTCAGAATGCTACCTGCATTAACTTCCCAACCTGTAGTAGTTATTATCAGTGTATTAACAGGTGTCCAGACATTGATTTGCATATTGTGGCTCATAATGAAAAGACCTTTTTATAGAAAGATTTACACAATGCCTCGACTAATAATTCTCCAGTGTGATGAGGGATCTTATGTTGCCTTTGGCATCATGTTAGGATATATTGGATTTCTTGCATTTGCTTGTTTCCTTTTAGCTTACAAAGGTAGGAAATTACCAGAGAAATATAATGAGGCCAGAACTATCACCTTTAGCATGCTCATCTACATGTTTGTATGGATTACCTTCATCCCAATCTACATGAATACCAGTGGCATGTATCTCCCAGCTGTGCAAATTGTTGCCATATTAGCCTCAGTATATGGGGTGATATCCTGTCAACTTTTACCAGTATGTTATAGTATATTGTTTAAAAACAACAAAAGGCAAACATGCTTGCAATGTATATATGACTTTTTTAGGATTCAGAGACAAAAACTTTCTGTTTCATCAAGTAATTTGAATTCATCCGCACTAGATATGAATTCCGGAAGTAACACAAGAATAAATAATTCCACTCACAAAAGAAAAAGATGTAATAGCTATTAGTGATGCTGTTTCAGGATACTTTCTGCTATACACATATATATTTTTTCTAGTAAGCAATAATGGAATATAACTATAAATATTGGTAAAAAAAAATTAAATACCCTCATGTCCGTGTGGCACTATCTAAAAATAATACTTTTAAACATGAGCCATGCAGTTTTACCTATACACAGCTGATTCAGTCTTGGAGGGGCACTCCATCCATCATATGCACTTTAATGCATAAATTAGAAACATAAAATTTGCTAGCAGATAGGAACCATTTGACCCATCTAGTCATTTTTCATGATGTAAAGGCTCAGACTTTAATCAGTGCTTGGTCTTGGGTTTATTGCCTATATCATGCATGCATTCAGCTTCTGCCACTTCTGATGTTCCATTTATCTACCATCCTCCCTGTAAAATAAAACTCCCTTACATTACATTGTAACCTTTCACTCATGGTAGATAAGAGGTCCAATTAAATGTTCATAGTGTCGCTTCTTCAAATGCATAGGGGAATTCTACAGAATCCCCATATGCATTTGACCCTTTCCCCAAGTAAGGACAATTTTCTGCCACTGGTTTGCCATGTCTAATAATCAGTGGTGCTAAACGCTTATCTTTTTTCAGGGTTGAAAAATTTATATGAAAGTACTTCCATACAAAGTACAAAGTGCTTCCATATGTATTCATTGTCCAGGAGGCGCCCTGGAACACTGGAGTGTTCCTTTACATGTAGTATAGGAACATTATCTGAATCATGAAGGTAAATCTGAGAATGACAGCTAGCCACTAATTTGTTCAGGTGGTGTATGTTTTTAAGAGACCTTGTGAATAAGTTATTTTGGAACCCTATGTTGTTTGTTCCTTATCATCCTGTTTTCATGGAAGTAAAAAGGAAATTTGGAGATTCTTAGTGATTCTAGCACAGGCAACATAACCACTTTTTGTCTAACTGTTCACATCATTCCACAGCCTATGCTTCCATTTGCCCATGAGCAGGGTCAAACCAGTAATCTGACGCAAGCAGGTCTTGAACTCAAATTAGTCCATCCAGTCATAGATGATAACAATATGATGTCACATTTTGCCATTACATCATGTTTCAAAACATTGTTTTTTGTTTATAAGTATGACCGTTGTACTGTTATTTTTCTAAATAATCCTTTACAGTTAAATGTGTTTTAGCTAACTAAACGAAATACATTTTCATGAGTTCTGCAGATTTGCAGTTTAGTGTATACTCCAAGAGTAGGTGTAGTAATTATCTCACTCAGGTCTAGCCCGAGACATTATGTTGCCTGGGTCAAAAGATGAAATGCCCTACCTCCCAAAACCACAGATGCACCCATTATGTTCAATGATTAATAAATTCACTCTTTCATGCTCTCTCACACTCTTACTCGTGTTCTCACACACTCTCTCTCTTGCTCTCTCCCACTCTCTTAATGTCTTCCTACCTTCTCTGCTCATTCCTTTCGTGTCCCTGTCTCCTTTACCGCAGCTTTTTGCGGAAGTGCACTGAGAGGCCAGAATAATGCAGTTAGATTTGCAGAGATAGAGAGGTGCCATCCCCATCAAAGTGTCTCCTAGGTACCATGAACCCATCAGGACCAATGTTAATGCTGGCTTTGATCTCACTTATAGAGATGGATTTCCAGGTAATGTATTGATGTTACTTCTCAATGTTCTAGGATGCTGGTCCCAAGACGAAATATGTGATGTCGTTTAGCATGCAAACAGGAAAGATGAAGCAAAATATTAATCAAACCTGGAAATTATTGAAGTTACCCAGATACCTGGTTATTCACACAGGCCTGGCATTAACGTGGATCACTTCTATGTAGTTAAACATCCCATCTGTAGACATTAGCCTACTACTTTTTTATGTATACATGGATTGCATATGTATCAGTAAACATTATGACAACTGGTGTTCTGTATTTTTTTCATGTTACAGATAAAAATGAGGAGTTGGATTGAGGTGGCTTATCACACTTTGCAATTGTAAAGCTAGAAAACAGATAAAGATATTGTTTATTGCCAAATAAATATCCATTAACAATACAATATGCCATTAACAATACAATACAATGGCTCTTAATCAAATATTTGTTTAATATCTACTACCTTTCTTCATGATCAGTTACCCCTGGCCGGCAGTGGTCTTTGCCAGCCAAGTTGCACCAAGTTAACCCTTGACGGCGAACCTACGGCTTTCCACTCCCGTTATCTACGCAGCATCACAGGGGTTAATGGGAGCGGAAATCCGTAGGTTCACCGTTGTCAGGAGTTAAAAAGGCCGTGCGAATGAGCCTATTGGTCGTCTGCAGGGTCCTCCTCTGGCATCAACCAATTGGTTGATGCCAGAGGAGGACCCTGCAGGCGACCAATAGAGTAGTTCGCACGGCCCCTTAACCCCTGACAGCGAACCTACAGATTTTTGCTTCCGTCAACCCCTGCGATGCTGTGTAGATAAGGTAAGCTAGATGGGGAATGGTTCGCTTTGTGCGTCTTTGTGTACGTTTTACCACTGCTATCTTTGTTTCTTTGGGATGAACAATGAAAATTCGTTTTCATGTTCACCCGAATACGAATGCACAAGTCTAGTTTTTACAAATGAAAATGAGGGAAAGGGACCTCAGTTAGGAAAGAAGACTCAGGGGTTGGGCAGACTGGATGGGCCTAATGGTTCCTATCTGCCGTCACTTTCTATGTTTCTATGGTTATGGGGTCTTCCAAATGCTCTTATGCCACGCTAGAAGCCTAGGCCTGTCCATGTGTGGTGCTGCCCTGCTTCTCGCGCCTTATCTTTTACCAGGTGCATGGGTATCAAGGCTTGAAAAATAGTCGGGTTACAACTGAAGTGGAGCTACACAATGCCATTGCATCACAACCCTTGTTTCCCAGGATATACAGATCAAGCTCAATTCCTACAGTGGCATACAAAGTGTCACCTTTTCTTAGATGGTATCAATAACCATGTTCATACATTGCAACAATACAAAAATAAATATCATAATGTAGTAATACCATGACTTACATTTACTTCAACAGGACTGGACACATCCCCTCATTCTTACTGATGTGACAAAAGACAATCAGCAAAATTGTGCTATTGATTTATTCCTAGACAAGATAGCTCAGTTCAGGCCTCCTCGGGTCTACATTATTGAACAAAGCACTATCATCGCCCATAAACACGGAAATGGCATATAAAACAATCCATAATTCATACAGGTATTTTGTAGCAGACTAGACATTAAAAATTATCCTGGGCCACCTTGTGGACAAAATAGTTACATCACGTCAAAAATAATTGTGTTTTGTACAGGGATTGGCACGGACATGGTTCATGGTAGACATGTTTAAAATTGTTAGAGTAATGAGCACTATTATTTTTGCTGGACTCAGTGATGGGTACTATCTATTTTTTCAATTTGAAACAAAATTAATTTGTTCCTCTGGGTTTAAAATGCATTACAGTGAATCACTCTACTCTGTTTGAGCCTAAAACAGAAATATCAATGGAGAAATTCACATATGCACCTACCTTTACAAGTGACTGCCCATACATGCACACATCTGCCCAAAACACACACATACACAAATGTATGCTTACCCATTCACTTACATTACATTACATTTATTTATAAAGCGCCAGCAGATTCCGCAGCGCTGTTACAGTAAGATCTGGTTCCGATTATGTGTTGAAGCTGTTGATTGTTCAGATGGCTTGATTATGATGATGGTTGGGAGTACTGGGAATGAATGTTGTACGCTTACCTGAGCAGGTGGGTTTTCAGAGAGGTTTTGAAAGTTGCATACGAGGCCGAAAGTCTGAGGGAACGGGGAAGGGAATTCCACAGGAGGGATGCGGCACGGGTGGAATCCTGAATACGGCAGTGGGAAGAGGTAATGACAGTAGAAGATACCCGTAGGTCGTGAGACGAGCGAAGGGGGCGGGTATGGGTGTATTTGGATAGGAGGATAGAGATGTAAGGTGGATCAGAGTTGTTGAGGGCTCTATAGGTCAGGGTCAGAAGTTTAAATTTGATTCTGGAGGGGTTACAGCGGCTCAGGGTAGTGATAAGCCCTTAAGGCGGGTGTGGGTTGAAGTTCAGGGGGTGATAAGACTTCAAGTGGGTGTCTAGAATTGTGTAATTGTGAGTTTCATTCCTCTTCAAAGTGTTCATCTCTTCAAGCTCAGGAGTGTATGAGCCAATAGGTCTAGTCATCTATTCAGACTCAATGGGCATTTTGCATATATATATATATATATATATATATATATATATATCTATATACATACACATTGTGCATATCTATATTCACAAACAGTAATTTAGCAAACCATTGATCGCTCAAAGGGATTACTGCATTTCCCTTCTACAAATGTGGTACTCATAGACAGCCATAGCATAATTTATCCTGGGATCTGAATGCTGCATCATGTGCATGAATCAAGCCTCTCTACGCGTTTTGCAGGAGCAAATTGGCAGATTTAGAGTGCATCGTATTCAGGGCCGGACTGGGACTGAAAAGCAGCCCTGGAAACATTTGGAGACCAGCCCCATATAGTTTATTTCGCGGTTGAGCTCTTATACCCACACGCACCCCTTATACATACCCGAGTCACACTATTTGCCATACAAATAACTATAAAACATTCTTTTTTTCACATCATTTGTATTAAAATGCAAGAAAGCAAAAGTGTTAAAAGCCCCTAATAAATTAAATACATTAGACAAAACATTTGCTACTGCAAACATTTTTAGATGAAACAAAACACTGATCACATTATTCTTAACGATATTCTTGTAAGAAACTTTTATTTCTTTATTAATTCATGTAGAGTATTTTTTCATATTTAATAAAAGCTATAATTGAGACATTTTTGGTTTTTATTTCCTTTTATTTGCCAACCTACCCCCGAGTTATGCACATCTGCCCCCAGGCTTGCCACTCTGCCCACTGATATGCCTTATACCCTCCTATATGCCACTCTGTCCCATGATATGCCTTCTAACCCCCTATATGCCACTCTGCCTCCAGAAATGCCTTATACCCACTATATGCCACTCTGCCATATAGGGGGTTAAAAGGCATATCATGGGACAGAGTGGCAAATAGGGGGGTATAAGGCATTTCTGGAGGCAGAGTGGCATATAGGGGGTTAAAAGGCATATCATGGGGCACTCTGCCTCCAGAAAAGCCTTATGCCCCCATATAACATAAGTTAACAACATGGTTTAACATAATTAAAAATAATAGCAACAAAGGATGGTAAAAAAAAGCAAAACCTAATGACCCCTTGATGCTCAGTCAGTTAAATGTCCCCATGATACTGGCTGAGGGTTATGGGACGTATAGTACACAGCAGCAGGAAAACTGTAAAGGCTAATATGAGTACCCTACCAGGATCATACCTTAAAGTGGGCCCATACACTCTCAAATATTAATTCACTGGAAGGGCTGATTGGGGACAGAGGTGACACTGGGGAGCTGAATAGGGACAGCAATGCCATGGGGGCTGAAAAGGGACAGGTGACACTGGGAGGGTCTGATTGGGGACAGAGGTGACACTGGGAGAGTCTGATTGGGGACAGAGGTGACACTGGGGAGCTGAATGGGGACAGCAATGACATGGGCGGGTCTGATTGGGGACAGAGGTGACACTGGGAGGGGCTGACCTGACATCCGGTGCTCCAGCAGTCTGAGTGCGAGGGGGCGGAGCTTTCACCCCTCACGCTGCTCCCATCACTATGCAGCCATCAGACTGCTGGAAAACTAATCTAAATGGCCGCTGCGTGCTGATGCCGCCGGCCGGAGCTACTTTAATACTTTTTTTTAATCTAATATGGCGAGCTGGATCGGCTTGCCATATAAAGTAAAAAAAAAAGTATTAAAGCAGAGCCGGCCGGCGGCATCAGCACACAGCGGCCGTTTAGATTGGCGCCAGGGGAGGCCTCCCTGACATCCTGTTTGCAGCCGCTCAGCGGCTGTTTTCAGTGTTAATCTGCCGGCTGCCCAGCCCAAGGACCTGCCGGCCCACCAGGAAATTTTCCGGTATCCAGGTGGGCCAGTCCGGCCCTGATCGTATTAATTATTTACATTCACTTTATGTATTTATGTATTAAACTATGATTTGATTTTTCCCCCGCGTATGAGCCTGCGTTATTCATTGCCTTGAGAATAAGGAAGAATGAACAGAAACAGAACAGAAACAAGTAATGAATCAAATCGATGCTGCCACCAGCACTGCCAATGTCACTACAATTAATGCAACGACAAGCCAAGTCCGCCTCTTGTGTTTGGGATAGAACTGAGAGCTGTCAGATGCTCACTCGTGCTCACTCATTTTGAACATGTCCCTCTGTGGAGATCCCACTTTCCTGTCCATTCCTTCTGTTAGTCTTCTTCAATACAATAGTTCCAGGTGCTGCTGGGCAGGCTACACCAGTTGTCTCTAAATGTATTTACCACTCCACACATGTCCTTCTCAGTCTGAAACTTGTAATGGTAACAGCACATCGGAGGATACCTGAATAGAAGAAATGTTATACCTGAATATATCTACCAATCCTAAAATAATGTAAATGAAAAAATAATGTAATTATGTAAATGTAATTTAGTGTTGGTCTCCTTTGTTGTCAGTTACACGACATGCTTCTATATAACCGCAGGATGCAATGCTGATGTAATAATATACTGTTTTGTCAATTAAAGAACAATTTGATGGCTGAAATTTTCCTGAGCACCATTTTGGAGCTCTATCTCATACGTATGTTCTCTCTCTCTCTCTATTAAACTTAAGTTAAAAATATTGACTTTAAGAAGTATCTTTGTAGTTATTCACATTATATAGTTTCACTCTTAGCTCTGGAATGTGAGTCATATGAATGAGTTTGAATTAGTTGGATGAATGCCCTCTAGTGGCTACTATTTGCAACAACTTAGTAGAACGTATGCCTCTCCCATGTATGTTTAAATTTCCTCACTGTATTAGTTCTACCAATTGGTCCGGGAGGTTGTTCAATGTATCTAGCATCCTCTCTGTTAAATAAAACTTACTTAAATTATATCTAAATCTCATCTAAATGACTGATCTTGCAAACCACTTACATCCAGATAGTAAGCAATCCTTTCCTTATCTTGATTCACCATTACACTTGAGATGGAGATAAATTCTTTGTTTGCAGAAGTTGCATATTTTCTTCTAAAAATCAGTAATGAATATTCTTATCGAACAATGGGGCTAGGGATATATATAATGTTTAGGGGTTTTCCCTAGTTTCAATAGGCTGTCCCTCCCCATTTCTCCTCTTTACTGCAAGAATGTTCTTTTTTTTTTTGGGTGGTATTCAGTGAATGCTATATAATGTTTTAAATAATAACATACATCTATGTAATACATGTAAGTAATACATACATCTCGCTGCAATGCAACACATGTCCAAGGCAGGAATGTTTCTAAATTTGGTCTTTTTCCCCTGGATGTTTGTTCTACCCTGTGAAATCCATGAACATCCAGTGGCTCAACAACAAGGGGACATCATGATTGGGGGAATTTTTCCCATTCATAAAGGGGTTACTAATTTGTCTGAACAAAATGATACTGCTGGCTTTATTTGTACAAAGTAAGTATGACTGTTTTATTTATTTATTTATTAAGTAACAGAGAAGGCTTGTAATATGTTTTCAGACGTGGAAAAAGCTATCCTCTAATGTAATGCACTTTATTTTTTAAACTATTTTTTAGTGGGGTGATGCGGTTTATAATTTACAATACATACGTGGGATGATATGCTGTTTCTATAGGAGAGTGTTGTTCCACTGCGATAACATGGCAGTGGTGCAGGCAATCAATAACCTGACTGCGTCTTCTCCTCCAGTAGTTCGCCTTTTGCGCCGCCTTGTGTTACAATGCCTGCGTCTTAACGTGACTTGCAAGGCTGTACACATTCCGGGTGTCTGCAATGTAACGGCTGATGCGCTCTCTCGCTTTCAGTGGGCGGAGTTTCGAGCTGCGGCCCCGCAGGCGGACCTTGTGGGAACCCTGTGCCCAGAGGAGCTATGGGCCCTCGGGCTGGACGAATAGACCAGTGGCTTCGGGACTCGGTATCGGTGAGCACGTGGAAGCGGTATGAGAAGGTCTGGCTTGAATGGGCTGCCTTTGAGGGCGCTAACGGGGGGTTTCGGGACCATACTAGTCGGGTTCAAGGGTTGCTGGCATTACTCTGCCAGTGGGCAGACACGGGGGTTACCCCGGCGTCGGCCTCCACTCGGTTAGCGGGCCTGAGTTTTCTTTTCAAACTTTCCGGTTGGCAGGATGGCACAAAGGACTTTGTCGTCCGGCAGGCCATGAAGGGCTGGAGGAGGGGTAAGAGGTCGCAGGACCTTAGATGACCCGTTTCCACGGAACTCTTGGCTAGGTTGCTTTCGGTGTTACCCACGGTTTGCCTGTCCAGTTTTGAGGTTCAATTGTTGCCTTTTCCTTTGCTTTTTTTGGGGCGTTGCGTATAGGGGAGCTGGTCTGCCCAAGCAAACAGGTACCTGGTGGAGTTCTCAGGGAGCATCTGATGATCCTGGAAAACTCTTTGCGCTTTAAGATCCGGCGGTCCAAAACAGACGTTTTTGGCAAAGGAGCTTGGGTGCAGCTAGGCGCAATTGAGGGGTCGGCGATTTGTCCAGTTACAGCAGCGAAGGACTTTTTGCAGGTGCGTCCGGAGGGTGCTGGCCCTCTTCTGCTACACGAAAACGGGCAATTTTTGTCCCATTTTCAACTCATCCGGGTCTTTCGAAAAGCCTTGGAGTCATTGGGACTCCCTAGTGGCTTATATGGGGGCCACTCCTTTCGGATTGGTGCAGCTACTGAGGCTTCCAGACTTGGCTTGTCGGAGGCTTCGGTGCAGCGTATTGGTCGGTGGCACTCTAAGCGCTATTTGTCTTATGTTCGGCCTGGCACCCCTATATGAAGTTTTATTTTGTCCTTACAGGTCGTGTTCCTCCTCAGGTGTGGCTCATCGGGCATTCCTATGTTTTTTGGGCCAGGAAGAGGGCCATGGTGAGGCCGAACAGGGAGCACTTGGGTTTTTCCCCTTTCCGAGGCAGAGGTGCGCTGGTTCGGGAAGAGAGGGATGCGGTGGGTGCAACTTCTCCCTGAGTTAGTGCAGCTGGCTAGGTTGTTAGGCCCTCCTGCTGTTCTGGTTATCCACCTGGGGGGAAATGACTTGGGTCTCGTCCCGGTGCGTTCACTGGGGTATACTATAAAAAGGGATTCAGCTCAGGTTGTGGTTTTATTCCCGGACTCTACTATTGTTTGGTCGGAATTAGTTCCAAGGAACTATTGGCGGCAGGCCCTTAATCAGAGGGCTATGGAAAGGTCTCGGATAAAACTTAACAAGTGGGTGTCCAAATTTGTGGTTGGGATCCGAGGTATCTCTGTCAGGCACGTGTATTTGAGCGGGATGCTGCGGTTTTCTTTCGGAGTTACGGTGTCCACCTGTCAGATGTAGGTTTGGATCTGTTTAACCTGGCATTACAGGAGGCGGTAGAGCAGGCCATGGCTCTGAGGTGTGGGGGCCCCCGCTGATTTAAGGTGTTAAGACAGCGGGTCTGTGGCGGGTGGCGTGTCCTTGCCGGTCAGGAATTGGTGTGGCTGGATATGGAAGGTGGTGTAAGGACGGAAGGTGGGTCTCAATCCTCCCCTAACCTCTTGTGGTAAGGTCAATGACCTTGGTCGTGCCCACCGAGCTTATGGTCGGCTGGTGGTCAGCACTGGTAGATGGCAGCGCAGGAAGCTGTTTGGTGATGTTGGACGAGGGGGGAGGTGAGTACCTTGGTGGTTTTCAAGTATGGAAGCCGGGCCGGCAAGGACGGAGTTAATTTATTCTGTGTTAGTTCTTGGTTGTTTTGTGTGTGTTATTTATGGATAATGTTTGTTTATAAATATGTTTTCTCTTAAAATATAGGCTAACACAGTATGGTTTGTGTTTTATGTAATAAAGCTGTGGCCTGTTTTCATCCATAACTCAGTTGTCCGCGTATTATTTGGTAAGTGGTGGTGGGTTGGTTAAGGGGTGGATTTGCCGGAGCACTGTGCCCTCTTCTTCATACATGAATGTGTGTGTAAATTGGCTAAACTTAAAAGGAATAGGTTGAGGTCAGTGCCTCTCCTAAGGGTAAATATTTAAAGGAATTTAAAGTCATATACCCTCACATGCACACACCACTCAAACCACTAAATAATAATTGCTAAAGGATGCTACATTTACTATAATGAAAGTGATAGATTTATTCATAGACAAGATCACTCAGTTCAGGCCTCTTCAGGTCTCCAATATTGAACAAGGAACTATCATCACTCACTTTTAAGAATCTATTTATTTACTTTGGTTAGAGCTATCTAGCTTTTCTGTAGCTCACAAAGCGTTAATAAGCAATGGATCAGCCCAAGGGTAAGAATCAATTACACTGTGAATGTCTTTGAATAACCTGAAATGGGAGTTTTCAAGAGGTGTTGGAAGTAACTTAAGGAAGAGGAATGCACAACAAATTAAATGGGTTTTGCTTTTGTATGAACAGAAGAAGGTTCCACCTGTCACTATTAGAATACCCGTCTCAGATCACCATACCTAATCCACCTAACTCTGTATTACGCCCAAACGAAAAGTAGCAAAAATATTTTACCATTATTAATCCCATTAGCAGTCATATGCTAGTTCAGATCTCTGTGCATCCTTTTGGTTTAGCTATAAAAATACTCTGTTACCTCATGTGTGTAAAGATTGTACCTTGTGCTACTGGGTCTTCTTTCTTATCTCAACTTCTTGGGTAATTTTCGATGCACACATACCAGCCATCCTTCCTTGAACCTTTTATTAGTGTTGCCCTTGGCCAATGAGATGTTGCTCACCTCTGTAGTGAGCCTTCTAGGTGATTATTTGAGCGTGTTTGTTCTGTGTTTGTTCTGGTTATTAGACTTGCGCATTCGTCTTCGGGCGAACATGAAAACGAGCATGAAGAGGCCGTTTTTTTGTTCGTTCCGAAGACACGCCGAAGAGAATACAGTGCCGGCAAAACGTAGGAGAAGACGAAGACTCACAACCAAAGATTCTTCGTGATCGTCTTCGTTTTTGCCGCGCAGCCGCCAAAAAAAAAAAACAGGAGTGAGCTGATCTCGTCTGTCCAATCAGCTCACTCTTGTGACGTCACGCTAAGGGTCTCGTCCAATGCCTGTGCTGCTGTTTTTTGAATTCTGAAGGCGCCTTTATAAGACCAGAGCTTGCCTGAGAGATCCATTCATTTTTCGCTGTGACTGCTTTGGCAACACTGCTGTGCTGCATCCGAGCGTTACAGAGAGATTGTTCTGTTCTGTGTGAGACTGGTAAGCCTTAGCCTGCCATTTCTCACAGTGTACTTCATCCTCACTTCAGTGCTACTTAATATAATTAATAATAATAATTTGATTAATTTAATTTTTTTTTTTATTTAATTTGTCATCAACTGTAGTGTAAGTGCTGTTGAGTTGACAGTGCACCCAGTGTCTCAGTGGGACTGGGGTGCCCTTGCCCTGGGCTGGCACTAGTGCCTACTGCCTGTCCTGCTTAAATAAATTAAATAGAATTTATAAATAATAATTTAATAGAGTCTATAATTTAATAGTTCATTATAATATTATATATATATATATTTGTCAGTCATATATATATATACTATAGTATACTAGTGTAGAGTGTACTGTAGACATTCATCTACTAGTGTCTAATTTAAAATCAGTAATATTAATTAATATAATTAATAATTGAATTCATTATAAAAGTATATATATATTTGTCAGTTATAGTTAGTAATAGTTTACTAGTGTAGAGTGTACTGTAGACATTCAAGACATCTACTAGTGTCTAATCTAAAATCAGTAATATCAATAATTCTATAATTCTTTCTTATCTTAATAGTTAATTAAATTAGCTATAAATAAAAGTAATAATATTAATTAATTACTACTAGCGTATAGTTCAGCTAATCTTATTAGTACTGGTGCTGCAGCTCTATAGTTTGTGCTTTGTTTTAGCAACAGCAAGAGACCAAGTCAATTTTTCTTAATTAATAATCTTTCATTTTATTTCATTTGTTTTGCTCACCTCAGTCCATCAGTGAAGTGAACTTGTTGGGCTAGTGAGTGCAACCGCATAAGTGCTGTGTTTTTTTTTGATCAGCAAGCAGTGACGTTAACTGTTTTGCAAAGATTTTCTCATTTATTTTACATTTTATTTCAATTTTATTAAAAGTACCCTTAGTGTTTTGCTCACCTCAGTCCATCAGTGAAGTGAACTTGTTGGGCTAGTGAGTGCAGCTGCATAAGTGCTGTGTGTTTTTGTTCAGCAAGCAGTGAAGCTAACTGTTTTGCTGTGACATTTTATTTTATTTCTAATTCTTTTCAAGAAAAATTGACTGTGACGAGCTGTACTAAGCAAAGCTTCAAGCTACTAGCTGTAGTACTAAAATAATTATAATCTTCTTTAATCTTAATCTATAATATATTATAAATAATATATAACAATATAAATTCTAATTCATAATCTATAATATAAGTAATTCTAATTCTAAATTCTAATTCATAATCTATATTCTTCTATCTATAATACATAATATATAAGTAAATTGTTTCTAATCTATTAATATTATATAACTTAATATTAATTAATAAATCATACTGAATCTGATTTAACCTCACTTTAGCTTAGTGGGTTTGAGAGCGTCTGCCTAGAGGTAGACTTATAGTAAGGAAATATAGCTTTAGGCTAGCATAGTAGTAGGCTAAGCTCTTAGGCCCGTGTAAATTCAAATTAAAAATAAAATACTGCTAGTTATTAAATAGTTAATCTTGAGTTAATAATTTAAATAACTTTAGCACTTTGCCAGATTGCACACAACAGCACAGTGCAGTAGTGCATAGTTTTACTTTTTAAGCAGTAGCACTGAAGAGAACTTCCTCTAATTTTTTTGTCTTTAATTCATTTTTCCTTTTTTTAATTTTTTTTGATTTTTTTATTTTTTTATAGTTTTTTAAACACTACACTACACTACACACACAACACAAAATTTGAAATGGATTCTCCTTTTGGGAGGAAGGAGGGACAAGCTCCATCTACCACCACCACCACCACCACCACCAGCACCACCACCAGTTCTAAGATGCAGCCTTTGCGTCAGTCTAGTCGGCCAAGTAGGCCAAGCTCTCACTTATCATTTGGGGAAGCATTGCTTGAAGGATCATCAAGTAAAGGAAAGGCACCAAAAGCAGGCAGTAGTAGTGCGGCTAGGCCCACAAGCTCTATGGTTTTTTACGGAAAGCCTAAAGCACCAGAAGCACGTTCAAAGTTAAAGGGTAGCACAAGTAGTACCAGCCCAGTGACTAAAAAGAAGTGCCTTTTGCCCCAAGCAGCATCTTCCCCATCCACAAGCAGCATGCAAGGTACCAAGCAGAGCCAAATTAGCAGCAAGACTCAGAGGGGTCCCAAACAAAAGCGATCTCATTCCTTTGTAGGGAAAACCACCACCACCACCCCCACCGCCTCTACCACCACTAGTGCTGCGCCTACTGTTCCCACTGGTACCGCCACGCCATGTCCTCCTAGTACCTCTAGCAAGCCACCAAGTCCTTACCAAATTTTTGTAAAGACAGTTAGAGAGAGGGCTACACATAGTGGGACTCCACCTAGCGAGGTAGCAGAGGAGCCTGAGACTGAGAGGCCAAGTGCAGAGTCTATTCTTCCTGCTCGCACTACTACTAGTCACGAGTCTCACGACGATATCAGTCTTAGCTCCAGCCTAGCAGGAATTCCATTCGATCTGGCTAATGAAGAGCTAGACTATGAGCCAGAGGAAGTAGAGGAGATGAGTGGTCAGGAATCAGATTCCTCAGGGAGCAGTGTCCAAATGACTAGTGCACAATTTTCCCCTGAGCCTCCACCTTCTCCGCTACGATCATCACCATCACCACCACCACCAGCAGCAGCAGCAGCAAAACCTAGCAAATCTAAAGCATTTAGCAGTCCCACTATGGCCAGTACTGTTACCACCAGTCCCACCACCACTAGTTCTGCCTCTGTTCATCCACCCCGAGCAGTAGGAGCAGCACCCAAGGCACACTCCAAGGCTATGCGCGCCCCAATTTGGGAGCACTTTGAAAATGTTGAAGAAGGGCGCTATGGAAAGTGCAAACATTGTGGGAAGCTAATAAGCAGAGGGAAAGTGTCTGGCCATTTTACCAGTGCTAGCATGAAGCATCACCTCAGCACTCAACACAACGCTGTGCTATTGGGGAAAGATGCAGAAGTAAAACTTAGTGCAGGCAGCATAGCTGGTGGCCGTGGAAAAACCCCAACAGCTTCTTCTTCTGAGCCAATAGCAGCAGCAGCAGCAGCAGCAGCAGCAGCAGCAGCTAGTGCTGGCAGCCAGAGACCAAGGCAGGTTGGAGCATTGCATGTCCAGCTCACCCTGGAACAATTTGTGGCATTCCAATCCAAAAGGTCAATGCCCAAACAGCAGGCCAATAAAGTAACGCGACTGATTGGTCAGTTCATTGCTGTTGGAGGGGCATCCTTCTCTATGATCGAAGGGGAGCCTTTCAAACAATTGATGGCGGCTGTGGCTCCACAATATACAGTTCCGTCACGTTCCACTTTCAGCAGGAACATTGTCCCCTCATTGTATCGGTCCTGTGTTGCAGCAGTGAAAGAGGAGCTTTCCAAGGCTGCTGGTCAGTGTGTTCATTTCACTACAGATTTGTGGAGTGCACCTAGCGGCCAGCATGCCTTTCTTTCTTTGACAGCACACTGGTGGCAGCCCGGTGTGTCTAAGGAAGCTGCTGCAGCAGGCTACCGATCTTTCCTTCTCCATGCAGAAGTGATGGATGAAAAGCACACTTCCCAAAATATTCTGCATGCAATGAGGAAAATGTTTAGCCTTTGGGTGGGAGCAGAGGCGGGCACCAATGTTGAAGTTGGTTTTGTGGTAACTGACGGAGGTGCCAATATGGTGAAAGCGCTGCGAGATGGTCATATTGTTGGTGTGCGCTGGGCAGCCCACATCATCCATCTTGTAGTGAAGGCAGCAATGTCAGAAGGAACTAATGTGGCAGCAGTAGTTCTGTCCCGCTGCAGAAAGATCGCTGGGCACTTTCACCATAGTGTTAAGGCTAGCCAACTTTTGAGGGAAGAGCAAGAGAGGTCAGGTCTTCCCGTACACTGCCTACGCCAGGATGTCAGTACACGGTGGAACTCCACGTTAGACATGCTGGAGAGGATTTTGGAGCAGCAGAGGGCAATCCATAATCTTGCCTCAGAGCACAATATTGGGATTACCTCTCCATTGAATAGGGAGGATTGGACAGTGATCGCCCAGCTAGTGGCAGTCCTTAAACCATTCAGGGATGCCACAGAAAATTTAAGCTCAAACACTGCCAGTCTGGCCCAGGTAATCCCAGTGTTCTCCCATCTAGGCAGCAAGATGGATGTGTTCCTTGGAAACCGTGAGGCTGTTCAAGGTGGCACTCTACATCCTGACGTAGCAGCCATAGCCAGGAAGCTGAAGGATCTGCTAAAAGTACACCTTCGCAAACGAATGGAAGAGAGTCCCGAAATGATGCTAGCGTGCCTTTGTGATCCAAGAATTAAGGGAAAGCTAGCTTTGAAATTTAATGTTCTCAGTAGCTACCGGGAGCAATTGGTCAACAAGGTGCGTGACTGGCAGCGTAAAATGGGAATGCTGTCCGAGGAGGGAGAGGTGCAGGAGGAGGAAGAGATGATGTGGTCTGCTACTCCTAGCAGCAGCATCAGCAGCAGTGCCACAAGCAGCACAACACAGCTGAGTGGAGCAGCTGCGTTTTGGGAAGAGGCACTTGGGAGTATAGTTGGACCATCTGACAGAGCTAGCAGCAGAAAGGAGAGTAGTGCTGCTGAAATGGTCAAACTTTACCTCTGTGAAGTTCCTTCTGCGCCTAATGTTGATCCTCTTAGCTACTGGGATGAAAAGAAGAGTGTGTGGCCTGCACTCTCATGGGTTGCGCAGCAGCTACTATCATGTCCGCCAACCACTGTTCAAAGTGAGCGCGTGTTTTCTATGACTGGAAACATACTGAGTCCACAGCGCTCACGCATGGCACCTCATCTGATGGAGCAGATTGCCTTTCTTAAATTCAATCTGCCCAAGTTGGGTTACCCAGCTCTTAGCTTGGAAAGTTATTTTTTTTTCTCTGTAATGTTTAAGGTAGTTTCTCCCCCTGGTTGCACGTGTTTGTGGTGTGGCAACGTCTGCTACCTCCGCCGGTGTAGCCAATTTACGCTAGGGCCTAGTGTCTGAGTTCTGGAAGTCCGCTCCCAAACGCCAAGGACTGACAGTGTTTGGATGCTTTGCCCTGGGGTGAAACAGGTGAGTGGGTCGCCAATTGCCCACTCATTCGCCTTTCCCAATTCTGCTGCTGGTGGTACCAGCGTCTCTTCAATGCCAGTTCGCTTCCTGGCTGGTGTCATGCCTCAAATGTCCCTAATGGTAAGGGCAGTTTCTCCCCCCTGGTTGCACTTGCTGCGGTGTGGCAACGCCTGCTACCTCCGCCAGTGTAGCCAGCTTACGCTAGGGCCTAGTGTCTGAGCTCTGGAAGTCTGCTGCCAAACATCTAAGACTGACAGTGTTTGGGTGCTTTGCCCTGGGGTGAAACAGGTGAGTGGGTCGCCAATTGCCCACTCATTCGCCTTTCCCATTTTTCAATGCTGCTGCTGGTGGTGGTTGTGGTGGTGGTTGTGGTGGTGCCAGCATCTCTTCTGTGCCAGTTCGCTTCCTGGCTAGAGTCATGCCCAAAATGTCCCTAATGGTAAGGGCAGTTTCTCCCCCCTGGCTGCGTCTGTTTGCGGTGTGGCAACGCCTGCTACCTCCGCCGGAGTGGCCAGCTTACGCTAGGGCCTAGTGTCTGAGCTCTGGAAGTCTGCTGCCAAACGTCTAAGACTGACAGTGTTTGGGTGCTTTGCCCTGGGGTGAAACAGGTGAGTGGGTCGCCAATTGCCCACTCATTCGCCTTTCCCATTTTTCACTGCTGCTGCTGGTGGTGGTTGTGGTGGTGGTGCCAGCATCTCTTCCGTGCCAGTTTGCTTCCTGGCTAGAGTCATGCCCAAAATGTCCCTAATGGTAAGGGCAGTTTCTCCCCCCTGGCTGCGTCTGTTTGCGGTGTGGCAACGCCTGCTACCTCCGCCGGAGTGGCCAGCTTACGCTAGGGCCTTGTGTCTGAGCTCTGGAAGTCCGCTGCCAAACGTCTAGGACTGACAGTGTTTGGATGCTTTGCTCTGGGGTGAAACAGGTGAGTGGGTCGCCAATTGCCCACTCATTCGCCTTTTCCATTTCCTTTTCCATTTCCATTTCATTATTTTCCTTCTGATACACAACCAACCAACCAAACATAACACACACAATAACACAAATAACACAGTGACATAATACATAACACATATAACACACAGTGACAACACACATAACACACATAACACATACACGTACAATGCACAAATCACAAGGACCTTTCCTCTTGTTATTTGTCCTGGCCTTCACTTCTACACTCACTAGCATTAACGCTATAACTCACACTTCATACTATAACATTTTTCCATCCACATACCTGCCAACAGACCCAACTTTTTCAGGGACAGTCCTGCTTTTTTCCAGTCCTGTCCCATCTAATTTAGCTATTTAGGTATGCAAATACACGTTGGTAGTTATAGCTCGGTAGGTAGCACTAGTATAAACATTAAATAAATATAATAAAGTACTAAATAATAAATCTAACTTTAAAATACATTTAAATAAACCCCTTAATTTTTTAAAACCCATTAAAATTAAAATTAAATTAGTATTTAGACATAATACATCTTTAACCAAACCAGTGCACTGCTACTAATCTTAAACATAACCGTACATTAACCCTAAGCTATTTTTTAGTTCTTGTCCAACATTTTTCCATCCGCATACCTGCCAACACACCTAAGATTTTGGTGGACAGTCCTGCTTTTTTCCAGTCCTGTCCAGTAAAAGTTGGGTTGTTGCAAAGTATGCCATTGTGAATAGGTAGCAAATGTTAGGCATTACAAGTGGTCCAGAATCAATTTAAAAATGTAAAATAATCCCTATTCTTTTATTAAACATCTATGAATGTGTGACTGTGTATGATAAACGGAGGCCAAGTTCCTTGGAGCATTTGTCTCTAGGTCATTTTGTGTACAGTACACCTCAGTATGTGTGTGCAACTCTATTGGTCGTTTCGGCAGGGGGCTGGCCTGCCATCAACGAATGAAGTGCGTTCTGCAATTCACTTGTTGATGCCAGACCAGCCCTCTGCCGAAACGACCAATAGAGTTGCACACACGTTCCTTCACGGCAGCTGCTGCTGCTCCGATGTGTTGTTAACCCCGTATTAACCCCTGCTAGGCAACCGGGAAGGAAACGAAGATTAAACGAGCACGAAGAATGTCCGCGAATATTCGCCCGAAGAGAAGACAGGAACGGGCGAATATTCGCGGAATACGAAGGTTTTTTTCCCCCCGAAGACGAGCACGAAGACGAACACGAAGAGCCCCCTGGTGCCCAAGTCTACTGGTTATAGACTGGCTAAGTATTCTAACATTTAATATACTCTGACTATCCCAACCTTGTGGCTTAGTTCTCTGGTATTGCATGTATTCTTTTTGTCCCTAACCTTTTGCTATTTTTGTTGATTTTGAGTAAGATTTTTCCCTAGCGTGACATGACCTTCCGGTGCTCCACCATAGAAGCCCCTGCAGAAGTACTGGCCAGCAGCAGAGGTTGTCTACGCCCATTGTGCAGACATTCGCTGGCTGCCAGAGAGGAGGATCCCCAGCAGCGCTGCAGGAGACCTGGATCCTCATCTCTGGAAGCCGGTGAACGTCTGTGCGATGCGCGCAGACAACCAATGCTGCTACCCGACACTTCCGCCAGGGCTTCTATGATGGAGCACTGGCGTGACGTGACCTTCCAGTGCTCAGTCATAGAAGCCCTGGCAGAGGTCCCAGGTAGCAGCGGAGGTTGTGCGCATCGCGCAGACGTCCAACAGCTGCCCCCACTTGACACCAGGGAGTCTGGAGCACATGGGGCAAGTCTAGGGATGCATCGGTAAGTCAGAGGTGGCATATAGGGGGGTAAAAGTACATGTGAATTAAAACCTTTTTCCTATAGGGTAGTCTTATATTTGGGCTTTTTTTCAAATTATGGGGGTCATCTTATAATCAGGGTCATCCTATAATCGAGCAAATACGGTATTTAACAGATGTACTCTAAAAAAAAAAAGAAAATAAACTATACATAGCATCAAATACTAAATAACACAACCACATTCTGAGCATAGGATATTTACAGCACCAATATTTCATTTAGTCAGCATCCAGAACAAGTGAGTCTAATAGTTTGCTTATAGGGAATCTTCATAACTATTTTGGACACTCAATATCCATGATAATAATCCTTTACGTTTTAGGAGCAACCATTTAACTAAACTAGTGTTCTAACACTTGTTATCAAGATAGCTGATCCCAGGCTGCCATTTTTAGTGTAGATATTACGCCATTGACAGATCACAGTCCAATTGGTTAATAAGGAGGGGGATGATTTTTTCCTGGTGCCCTTGGCTCCCCACACATCAGCAGGTGCTGTCTGGCAAAACATATTAGGTGTTTGCGGCACCCTCAGCAGGCTTGATTCTTCACTCCAACCTTATAGTTATTTATATATTGAATCTCAGAGAAAATATTGATTATTTTATCAGAAGTATATGCCCTTATTGAAGTGTGATAGGAATTATAGTTAATTCATAGCTACTAAAACCATTAAATAATAGGATTAGTGATCTTTTCCTGCTCCACTTCATAATTAGTGTTTTGGACAGAATTACATTCCATTTAGGCGAGACATTGTGCTTTCTTAATTTGTCATTAATAAAATATATATTTAACCATTTATGTTATTATCTTGGTTCATTTGTGTATTTGATATTTTTTTATGTATTCCAGGTTGAATATACGGAGCATGATTAATGCCCTTTCTATGATATATGCAATAGAAAGGATAAATAATTCAACTTTTCTATCAGGCATTACATTGGGATATGAAATTTATGATTCATGCTCCGATGCCATGAAAGCCACTCATGCAACTATGAGACTAATTCCGGAATTTGCTGCCCAAAATAATTTCACAGAATGCCACAATACAGGGATTATACCTAATATAAAAGCAGTAGTTGGAGGAGAATATTCAGAAAATTCAATCGCTATTTCCAGAATTCTTAGCATCCATTTCATTCCCCAGGTATTGTATTATAATACATAATGGAGCTCATATGAAATATGAACATTTTTTTGAGCTTTAGGCTTACTAAAGAAATGATCTAATGCTGTATATTATATGCTGCTTACTGTATAAATATCTGTAGGGCCAATATAAGGAGTTCTCCAGAGATGTAACAGAAATGTACATAGAATGAGAGGTCATACTCTGAGGCTCAAAGAGCACAGATTTCATAGACAACAAGGGTACAGATTATTTACAGTAAGGGCAATAACAGTATGGAATTCACTGGAAAGAGAAGTGGGACTATCAAATACAATGGATGCCTTCAAGTCTATTGTGACCATACATATACTCACTGTCACATATCACTGTCAGTAATTACTATGGGTTTGTGCCTTAGTTTGATGAATTCCAAAAGCACAGCTCTGAAAGTAAACCTGGCTGTTTTTCCATCTCTGTTACTGATGATTTTGCTTGAACTCTGTTCGATGCCTGGCGCGCGCTCCACCCCAGAGACAGGGATTACTCCTTTTACTCAAACCCTCACGACAGCTACTCCCGCATAGACCATATCTTTATTTCGCAAAATTTGCTTGGCTCCTTGCTATCTTCCCAAATCCATGAAATCACCTGGTCTGATCATGGGATAGTTGAGGGTGTGTTCTCGACTTTGCTATTTGGGGGTCTGCCTGACTGCCCAACTCTCTGATCTCTACAAAGCTAATTACCTTCCGATGCTGCAACGCTTGAAAGGTGACCTCCGTAGATATATGCCCTATAACATTTCTCTACTTGGTAGGGTTTATAGTGTCAAAATGACACTTTTGCCTAAAAAACGCTCGCTCCCAATTCCTCTGGTGTCTCGGGACCTGGACCTTCTTCAGGCGGAGATTTTTCGCTTTGTCTGGAAGGGTGCCAGGCCGAGGTGGTGACGCTCCCACCTTTATAGTCCGCGCGACGCGGGGGGCCTGGGGGTACCTCCCCTGCTGTCCTATTTTCATGCTGCCCAATTGGCGCAGCTCTCTCTGGTCCATCTCGGTTCTCAGGCCCCTAGATGGGTCCCCCTTGAGGAAGCAATGTGCCACTTACCTGACGTCTCGGAGATCTGCTGGCTGGGGGGGGCGTGCGCCCATCCTGTGCCGATAGCCCCACGCTGTCCTTTTCCCTCTCTTTGTGGGAACGCCTTAGAACACGATACAAATTGCAACACACACCATCTGTCCTCTGTTTCGTAACCCTGCCTTCCCTGCTGGGCTGACGCTAGCGTCCTTCCACTGGTGGAGGTCCCATGGCATTACTAAAGTTGGTCACATGTACCTCTGGGGCTACCTACACACTTTGCACACACTCACTACCTCCCTGCAGATGCCCCCTACGGAGGCTTTTCACTTCCTTCAGCTCCGGTATTTTTTGGCAGCGCTCAAATTTCCCTGCACCTTACCACCCTTGACTCCGTTCGAACGACTGTGTTGGGCTGAGGGGAGACGACCGGGCGCGATCTCGCAGCTTTATACTCACCTTGTCACCCATGCCTTTCCTGACGCCACTCCCCACTGCCGACTGTGGGAACGTGATCTTGCTGTCCCTCTAGCTCAAACGGACTGGGCGGAAATGTATGCTAACACGTTCTCACTTACTGCTAATACTCTCATTAAAGAGGGTGCGTTCAAGGTGGTTGGCAGGTGGCATCCCCATCCTTCCCGGGTTGCCCAGATTTTCCCGGGTTCCAGTAGTGGTTGCACGAGAGGTTATGGAGGGAGAAGCTCGTACTTTCACATGTGGTGGACATGTCCTCTAGTTGTCGATATGTGGACTTGGGTCTTTGACCTTCTTAGCGAAATTGTAGGTACACTTGTAGACAGATGCCCTTTGACAGCTTTACTCAACAAGGACCACCCTAACCCTCAGTTCCCCAGGTGCACTCATCGTCTCATTCACAGAGTTTGTGCGGCTGCGCTACTCTCTACCGCTAAAAATTGGAATGCATGCATTATGCACATGGAAAAACTCACCGCATACATACACAACACTACTGAGCGGTTCCTAAAGGTGTGGACCCCCTGGATGTGTTCCGTTTATGCTGACGGCTCCACAGGCCCTGCTCTGTGAGGTATCCTCTCGGCACTTCTCGAGGGCTCCCCCCCCCTTTTTTTTCTTTTTTTTTTTTTCTTTATTATTATTTTTATTCTCTCTTCCCTCCTATCTCTCTCTTCCTAGTTATCTTTTCTGGGGAGTCCTGGTCAGGAGGGGGGTGGGATTGAGGTTCCGACAGGGATCAATGCCATTTCTTGTTATTGTGACTATGACGCCCGTTTGGCCCTTCTAGCCTTCCGCCATGGTACTCCCTTCCCCCCCGGTTCCTGTTCGGTGGTCCCCTGCCAACTGGGCTGATCCTCCCCTATCTCTAGCCGCCTAGCGGCTTAATCCGTGTCCATATGGGGTTTCTGCCTACGGAATTGCCCATTTCCTGTTGGGGTTTCCCTCCCCTCAGTTGTTTGCACTAAATGCTATCGTGCTTTTGTCTTACAAGAACGGTACTAGTATTTGCTATGTCGCCACTTCCGGGCCTTCATCCCTCATCTTCTCCTAGCCTCTACATTTAGATGCGGCCCGTGATCTCTCGCAATACTGGTATTGTTGATGTTCCACTGTATTTACACATGTTACGTGTTACATTTGTTACCACATGTCTAAGACCAAAAAACTGACGTCCAGGCACCGCTCCTGTCTGACCTGATTTGTATGTATTTGCTTATTCTGTCGCATGCTGTGCCTGATTGTCAATAAAAATCTTTTAAATCGAAAAAAATACATTCCTATTGGTGGCAAACCGAATCTTAGAGCTCCTATAAAAGTATGTGGCAACTTGGTGTATTATTGTATCAAGATATCGGTTAGAAATGTAACACCAACCAATGGTAATTACCTAGCTGCAGTAGTAATTACTAGACTTGGGCACCAGGGGGCTCTTCGTGTTCGTCTTCGTGCTCGTCTTCGGGGAAAAAAAATCTTCGTATTCCGTGAATATTCGCCTGTTCCTGTCTTCTCTTCGGGCGAATTTTCGTGGACATTCTTCGTGTTCGGTTTTTCTTAGTTTTTTTCCGGTTAAGGGGTTAATACGGCGTTAACGCGTACCGCAGCAGCTTTGGCGCCAGGAGTTTAAATGTCCGTGCAAGCGACCAATACAGACTGCTGCATTAGGGTTTTAAAAGTCTGTACGAGCAACTCTGTTGGTCGCTCGTACAGACTTTTAAAACCCCAATGCTGAAACTTACCCGGCAGATCCCACTGGTCTCCCTGTTCTATCAGTTAAATGTACGTATGAACAACCAACAGAGTCGCTTGTACAGACTTTTAAAACCCTAATGCAGCAACTTACCCGGCAGATCCCACTGGTCTCCCTGTGCTATCAGTTAAATGTCCATACGAACGACCAATAAAGTCGCTTGTACGGACATTTAACTGATAGAACAGGGAGACCAGTGGGATCTGCCGGGTAAGTTGCTGCATTAGGGGTTAACTTTTTAACTTTCATTAGGGGTTAACTTTTAACTTTAGGCTCCTGGTGCACTTGTTGCACCTTAAGGGGTTAAGGGGCCGTGCGAGTGAGCCTATTGGTCGCTTGCACGGCCCTTTAACCTACGAATTTCCGCTCCCGTTATCTAACGCAGCATCGAAGGGGTCACCACGAAGATCTTCTTCATCGTCTTTGTCTTCGTCTACCACTCTCCCCGGTCCCTTCCCCTTCTAACTTACCTTATCTTCGCTGCATCGCGGCATCGCAGCGGTTCATGGAAGCGGAAATCCATAGGTTCGCTGTCAGGGGTTACAAAGGCCGTGCGAGTGAGCCTATTGGTCACCTGCAGGGTTGATTGGTTGATGCCAGAGGAGGTCCCTGTAGGCGACCAATAGGCTCATTCGCACTGCCCTGTAACCCTTGACGGCGAACCTGCGGATTTCCGCTTACGTGAACTGCCGCGATGCCGCGAAGATAAGGTAAGTTAGAAGGGGAAGGGACCGGAAGAGTGGTAGACGAAGACAATCACGAAGATCTTCGTGGTGTGTGTCTTCGTCTTCGCCTACGTTTTACCGCCGCTGTCTTCTCTTCGGCACGTCTTTGGACGAAGTCTAGTAATTACTCATATTGGAGTAGTAGCTCCTTGGTAAAACTTCTAAGGGAAAGTTCTATTAAATTCTAAATATCTTTCTGCTTTTCTGCGTGTCCAAAGGATTGAAGTATTACTATCTGCCTACAGTGCAGGAGGTATTAAGTCAATTGACGTACCCCCATCCAGATTCCCTGCCTAATTTAACAATTTAATAATTCATCAATAATTCATGAAAGTTCACATTTCATTAGTATCAGAAACACTAAATTCCATATAGCAAAGTAAGGTAATAGATATCCAGAAGATGTAATATTAAAGATTATATAGCAATAAAAATCACTATAAGGGTCTCAATGTCCAACGTTGCATATGAATGTCACGAATAACTTTAACTAATGCCTGAGCAAAATATCCATTTACAGTATCTCACAAAAGTGAGTATACCCCTCACATTTTTGTAACTTTTCCTGTGAAAACACTGAAGAAATTACACACAATGTAAAGCAGTGAGTGTACACCCTGTATAACAGTGTAAATTTGCTGTACCCTCAGAATAACTCAACACACAGCCATTAATGTCTACAACGTGACAACAAAAGTGAGTACACCCATAAGTGGAAGTGTCCAAATTGTGCCCAATTAGCCATTTCGCTTCCGCGGTGTCAATGTGACTCCTTAGTGTTACAAGGTCTCAGGTGTAAGTGGGGAGCAGGTGTGTTAAATTTGGTGTTACCGCTCTCACACTCTCTCATACTGGTCACTGGAAGTTCAACGTGGCACCTCATGGCAAAGAACTCTCTCAGGATCTGAAAAAGGAATTGTTTTTAAAGATGGCCTAGGCTATAAGAAGATTACCAAGACCCTGAAACTGAGCTGCAGCACGGTGGGCAAGACCGTACATCGGTTTCACAGGACAGGTTCCACTGAGAACAGGCCTCACCATGGTCAACCAAAAAAGTTGAGTGCACGTGCACAGCGTCATATACAGAGGTTGTCTTTGGGAAATAGACTAATGAGTGCTGCCAACATTGCTGCAGAGGTTGAAGGGGTGGGGGGTCAGCCTGTCAGTGCCCAGACCATACGCCGCACACTGCATCAAATTGGTCTGCATGAAAGATGATGCACAAGAAAGCCTGCAAACAGTTTGCTAAAGACAAGCAGACTAAGGAGATGGATTACTGGAACCATGTCCTGCGATCGGATGAGACCAAGACAAACTTATTTGGCTCAGATGGTGTCAAGCATGTGTGGCGGCAACCAGGTGAGGAGTACAAAGACAAGTGTGTCTTGCCTACAGTCAAGCATGCTGGTGGGAGTGTCATGGTCTGGGCCTGCATGAGTGCTGCCGGCACTGGATAGCTACAGTTCATTGAAGGAACCATGAATGCCAACATGTTCTCTGAGATACTGAAGCAGAGCATGACCCTTCGGAGACTGGGCTGCAGGGCAGTATTCCAACATGATAACGACCCCAGACACACCTCCAAGACGATCAGTGCCTTGCTATAGAAGCTAAAGTAAAGGTTATGGACTGGCCAAGCATCCTCAGACGGAAGGTGGGGGAGCTCAAGGTCTCTAACATCCACCAGCTCAGTGATGTCGTCATGGAGAAGTGGAAGAGGACTCCAGTGGCAACCTGTGAAGCTCTGGTGAACTCCATGCCCAAGAGGGTTAAGGCAGTGCTGGAAAATAATGGTGGCCACACAAAATATTGACACTTTGAGCCCAATTTGGATATTTCCACTTAGGGGTGCACTCACTTTTGTTGCCAAGGTTTAGACATCAATGCTGAGTTATTTTGAGGGGACAGCAAATATACACTGTTATACAGGCTGTGCACTCACATATTTACATTGTAGCAGTGTCATTTCTTCAGTGTTGTCACATGAATATATACACGCAAACTCATTTTAACACCATACACATATACAGTTACATTTATACGTACACACACACAAAATCTTAAAACATACACTTACACACACAGACACGCTAACACCATACACATGCATAGACACTCTAGTATCAAACACATACAGCCACTCTCACAATATACACTTACACATACATGCACACAGCAATTGTAACGCCATGCACTTCATCCAATGTCTCTTGTTTCCTCATGTTTCCTCTCCTTTTTAACCATTTCCTTCCATTCTCATATATTTTAGCGTTTCTCTTGGTGTAAATATATGTAATTAGCTACAGTTCACACTCCTAATCTACATGTACCCTTTTTTGGGGGGGGGATCCACACTTACTGTGGATTATCACTTTTCTATGTTAATCCACTCAACCAATGTATATTTCTGTCAAATTTGTTGACTATAAACATGACCAACGATAATGACATTCTCAGTCTAGTTTCTACTGTTTTTTTTAAAATTAGTTTTAAGTTTTTTTAACATACATTTAGAGACTCCATTGTTCTACTACTTTTTCAGTTTGTATGTCAGGGATAGTATGGTATTCGTATATAACAAATTGGAATGTTTTGCAGCTCCTCCAAGAACTCAAGAAAGGAACTTATTTCAGCAATGGTAATATGTTCAGCTTTGATTCCTTTGGTGATGTTTTAATTGGATATGATGTGATTAACTGTTACAGAACAGTTCTACAGAAATTAAGATTATTGGAAAATACGACCTGTCAAATGGGAGCATAAAATTAAACAGAAGTATTCTATGGTGGAATACAGACAACAATGTTGGACACTCATATTGAAAAAAGTTTAACAAATTTTAATAAACTATACAAAACATTGTAACGTTTGTTTACACAACAGGCAAAGACCAAAAGATCTAAGTATAAAACCTCCACATGTTTTCTTTTATGGGATCATACAGTAATTAGCCTGTACCTGAAATGAGCATGTAAATATAAAAGAATGGTTTTACCAGATGATCAAAAAGTTCCGTGTTTAACAGCAAACTTACTTAACAAGAAAAATAAAGAATATTTTAATTTTCTATTCAAGAGGGATGCTTCTGATAAGTGCGTAGGCCACATTGTAAGAATTCCTTCCCAGACAGTTATAATGCTCCACAACACTATCTTTTAGAGGCTAATATCCACAAATGAGATCTTTCCATTTGTTAACCCACATCATTTTATACACGTATAAGCATGGCAACATTTTGTGATGGCTAAATTGATTTATTTGAAACATAATAAGTACATGCGGCAAGTATGTTAAACTGTCATCCTCACACAAGATCTAGTAGTCTAGCTTCTCGAGCAAACTTTTCTCAAATAATAGTTAAAGCAACACTATAAGAAGGCGTCTGATTTTGTAATCATTAGGGCCATAATTGAATTGAAGCATCATGTCAACAGATGATCCAAAGTCAAGTAAAATGCAGTTCAAATCTGAAAAAGATAACTAACTTTAATTCAATGTATTTTGTGTTTTACTGTAGGTTCCATCTTCTAACTGCTCAAAATCATGTAAACCTGGACACTTCAAGAAACATTCTATTATAAGCTGCTGTTACGAATGTATTCTGTGTGCAGAAGGATACTATTTATCTACAGTTGGTAAGCATTCTAATGATGGCGGTATGTGCTAACATACGGTGTATGCAGATGCAAGTATTTTAGTTTTTGGTTAAAAATAAGTCATAAATGTGTCTTTTTTTCAAACTTAAAGTTATGGTAAATCAATTGACTCACCTTGCAACTCCCTTAGGCATGCCCCTAATTTCACAGTTCAAGAGCACACATTCTGTAGGGAGACATTCTTGTATTCCAGGCTTCAGTATGTAGCATGTTTAACCCTTACGTCTTTCGTCATTTTCATTGTATGTATCCACACAAACTATATATTTCATGACCCAAGCCCACCTTTTATCCAAATAAACATGCACCAATGAAAACACTGAGATGTATTAGATTTTGAATTGACTGACAGGCAGATGAGCCTGGGGAAAATGAGTCAGGCAAGCCAAGGTCATAAACAGTAAGGAACAATAACACAGTACTGAACAATAATCCAACGAATAACAGTCCAAGCCAAAGGTCAAAATTTGAATAATTGCAAGAAAAAGACAGGTAAAGGGCAAAAACAGGAACATAGTCAGAGTCCCAGGCTAGGGGGTGAACAGGAATACACAGCTCAAGCAACAAACTCACAGAGCAGAGTACAATGCTCTAGCAAGAGAGCCTGGGAGCAACCCCAGTTATAAAGGCCTTAGATTGCCTGATGGGCCTCAGGTGTGTCAGGAACCAGGGACAACTGGACACACACATAAATAACAGGAATCCCAGGGACCGCAGAGCCTGCATAGGAACACTTACTCAAGTCCTGTGGTTGCTGACACAATGTCCTTCTACGTTATTGGACAGCAGCTTCAGTTTTTCTGCTTCTTGTTCTTCTCCTGACTCTCTTCTGCATTATCCTGGCCTCTTATGAGTGGTTTCACAGCAAGGCGGTAGGCTGATCGCATCGCAGATGCCACAGGCAACTTCAGGGACAAAGCTCTGAGCTTCTTCGGTCCCAGCACTAGTGCTGCAAGATCTCTCCATGTTATTATTTTTTAATACATAATTATTACTACCTGATCACTTATAAGTGACACTTTAGGTCACTGATTATTGATTAGTCTCACTGATCAACATCAGTAGCCTAAACGTTTTACTTACAAGTAATCTTGCAATATATATAATTCTTAACAATGTTTAACCTAATGAAATGCCTTTTAGATCAATGATAGTTGATCAGTTTCATTGATCAATAGCCAGTAACATTACCCTAACATCCAATCATACCTAACACTTTCACAATCTGCTGGACCCCAGCATTACCCCTTAACTCCTGTGACCACAGAGCCTACTGTTGGTTAAACCGCTAGGTGCACAGTCTGCCATGCCCAAAGTCACTGGTTCAAGTCCTATGGTTCCTGACACAATGTCTCTCTACATTCTTGGAGAACGGCTTCACTTTTTCCACTTCTTGGTCTGCTTCTTGTTTATCTCCACTCTCTGCTGCATTATCCATTAACTCTCTGCTGCATTATCCTGGATTCTTTGGAGTGATTTTGCAGTAGGGAGGCATACATAGATAATTTAAAAATTATCCTGTAGAGAATAGATTTAGCAGTAGTGCACAGTGCCAACTAGCGGCTGCAAAGGCAAATAATATATTGGCATGTATTAAAAGGAGTATTGACTCATGGGAGGAAGATATTATTCTGCCTCTTTACAGGTCCATGGTAAGACCCCACCTTCAATATGCAGTTCAATTCTTGGCGCCTTTTCTTAAAAAAGACATTATGGAACTAGAGAAAGTTCAGAGGAGGGCCACAAAACTAATAAGGGGTATGGAAAGTTTTAGTTATCAAGAAAGGCTAGAAAAGTAAAATTTGTACACATTAGAGAAATGATTAGAGGGATATGATAATGGTATATAAATATGTACAGGGCCGATACAAAGGGCTCTTTAAAGACCTGTTCATTAATAGAACATTACAAAGGACAAAAGGTCACCCGCTAAGACTTGAAGAAAGGAGATTTAGTCTACGACAGCTAAGGGCAATAAAAGTATGGAATACACTGTCTGAAGAGGTGGTGCTAGCAAATACAATAGATTCCTTTAAAAGGGGCCTGGATACTTTTTTTAATGAAGCAGAAAATAGAGGGCTATGCATGATAGTATAGGAATTAATATTTATTTAGTGATTGTTGCCATTTGGAGTCAAGAAGGATTTTTTCCCCCATCAAAATTTTTTTTGCCTTCTTTTGGTTTAACAACGGTTAACAAGGAATAGGAAAAAGGTTGAGCTTGATGGACACAAGTCATTTCTCAACTACTATAACTATAAATATAACTTATGCTCTCTGAGATGGAGGGTGCAATTACACAATTAACCATTTGGAGAGCTGCAGACCCCAGCTTGTGCCTCTCCCCTTCTCTCCACCCATGGCCTACCAGATGGAGAGGTTATTGATTAAAAAAATGAATAAAGAAGAATCACTTCCTACTCCACCACCTCTAAGTCCCCCAGGTATGGAAAAAATCATTGTCAATCCCCTTGGCATTCAAAGGATGCAACCCTTTTTTTAAACTTAAGGCGCCATTCAACTCACAACCAACATGCATGAATTTGACTCTCCTGCAAGAACACAAGAACACAAGAAGCTCTGCTGCTATTAATCTTTTCTGTTAATGTTTGTGCACTTTAGTGGATAAATAAAAGGATCACTGTTGGAGTACCTAGAATATGTATGTTCTAATGTTCAAGGTATCTAAGACCATAAGTGTCAGATATGTGGTATTCCAGTTTTCAAATGTTTGGAAGCTGCCTTGAATTAAAACCTTGTTATTATAAACGTTAAAAGTATTTATCTGTACTTGTGGAGTTGATAGCTTCTCAAAATGTATCACAAAACTTAACAAGAATTTCTATAATATTATACAAAACAATCTTCCATTTTTATTTTTATAGATGTGAATGAATGTTTGAAGTGTCCTCTGTCACAGTGGTCATATAATGGACGCTCACAATGCGAAAACAGGACAATTGAGTATTTCAACTGGAATCACCCATTTGCTATCACACTTTCGCAGGGATTGGTGTTGTCTTGGTCATGATTATAGCAATATTGTTCCTAAAGCATTCAGATACACTTGCAGTTAAAGCTGCAGGTGGCAATTACATTTACCCAGTAATGATTTCTTTAATATCAAGTTTTGTGAGCACTGGGTTTTTTATTGGCCATCCTAGTAGATAATTTAGGCCATCCAAGTGGAGTTATCTGTATGATGAGACAACCACTATATGGTATCAGTTTCACCCTATGTGTTTCTTGCATATTGGTCAAATCTTTACGGATCATTATAGCATTTGAGCCAGCCAATAGAATTAAAAAGGTTTCTACGTTATCTTACCATCCAATTGTTATTATCATCATACTAACTGGTATTCAGATTTTAATTTGCATATTATGGCTTATATTCAAAAGGCCTTTTCCCACCGAGATTTACACAATACCCCACCTCCTGATAAGGCAGTGTGAAGAGGGGTCTTATGTTGTATTTGGTATCATGTTAGGATACAGTGGATTTCTTGCACTGACTTGTTTCCTTTTAGCTTACAAAGGCAGGAAATTACCAGAAAAATATAACGAGGCCAGAAGTATCACCTTCAGCATGCTCATCTACATGTTTGTATGGATTATCTTTATTCAAGTGTATATGAATACCAGTGGTATGTATCTTTCAATGGTGCAGGTCATTGCCATACTGGCATCAGTATATGGAGTGTTGATTTGCCATCTTTTACCACCATGCTACATTATATTGTTCAAAAGAAAAACCTGCATCAGAGAACTATATCTCCAAAGTGTTTTTGCATTCTACAGGGCTAAAAGAAGTGTTTTATCTGTTTATCAACGTAGCTCACATTTACAAGTTCCAGCTACTAATTGTGTCCCAGAAACTAAAGGGAGAGTCTCTGTTCATTTTAAATCAAAGAACTCAGGTGGAAATTCAATAGTTAGAAGGAGACATGAGAGCTGTTAATCGATTATACATAAAAAATGTACATTAACACCTTAGACTAACCTAACGATCTACAACTGCTACCACTATGACTATTGTAAGTTTCCTTTTCTAAGATTAAATGTTATGTCACACACCTACAGATATAGTCCTACTTATTACCATATTTGCTTGATTATAAGAGGAGGCATTTCTGGGGGGCAGAGTGGTAAATAGAGGGGTATAAGGCATATCAGGGAGGCCGAGTGGCAAATAGGGGGGTGTAAGGCATATATGGGGCAGATTTGCATATAAGGAATATAAGGCATACCAGGGGGGACAGAGTGGCATATAGGGGCAAAGTGGCATATCAGGGAGGCAGAGTGGCATATAGGGGGTATAAGGCATATCTGGGGGGGCAGAGGGACATATAGGGCGTATAAGGCATATCAGGGGGGCAGAGTGTAATATCAGGGAGGCAGAGTGGCAAGGCGTGAGGCAGATGTGCATACCTGGGGGGGCAGGTTGGCAAATAAAAGGAAATAAAAACAAAAAAACCCCATTTTTCTCAAGTGTAGTTTTTATTAAATGTGAAAATTTTTTTACATGTGAATTAATATTTGGTAATAAAACATTTTTCCTATAGGGTAGTCAGATGCTTTTTCTTTTTTTTCTAAATTAATATTCAAATTTTGGGGGGGTCGTCTTATAATTGAACAAATACAGTCAAATATCTATCAAGAAGAAGTAGTTAAGAAAAAAGTGTCAACGCTACTATATAAAATATATAAACTTTAAAGTAAACAAATGTATCATATATGTCAATGAGATGCTCTGACAGGTGAGTGCAACAACTCAAAAAAACAAGTAAACCCAAATAGAACTGAAGCGTCCTCAATGTGAATATGTGAATATTCTAGCAATACTTAAGAAGGCCACATGGGGGTGAATCCTGCTATACAGCTTCAAAAGGGAAGCACTTACAAGTCTACCCAGGTTTTAGACAAAAAAAATAATTGGAAAAGAGTTAGGGCCTTAGTTTAGCATTGTACAGCATTATCAACAGATATTGACACAACAAGTACAAATATCCTGACGGAAAAATATGGCTAGATGGTATCACTTCTGTGCACTGTAATGTGATTTGTATCTGAAATGTTGGAGATCACTGAAACAGACACCTAAGACACCACTGTGCACACTAAACATTTTGCATTCAATCCACTAATGCAGTATAATACAAATCAACATTCCTAATCTCTAATTTAACAACAATTCTCATATATAACATATGGTGGACAGTACATCCCACAGATGATAGTATAATATGAGCAATATAGTAGAGCGTTATTGCCTGCCCCCACCACAGAAATATGTACGACATTTCTTACCCCAACAACCACTCTGGTAAGTGGCTGTTTATTAACATGCCTGACTTTGAAAAGTATAATACATCACTTTAATTTCCTTAGATTCCATTGTAAAATACTTTTATTGGAAAAGGACAGTACCACCAGTGTGATTATGTTATTCGTTTTTTGTGTGTTTTTATTCTTGAACTGTTTTGTGCAGTGTGGTGTGTTGTTTTACCATCCGTTTTTATAAGAACTCTATTTTTACTCAAAATACATATTTATTAGTGCCTAAAACTGAAGTCATACTGTACTTAAGCTTTGGAGGTAGCCTGTTACAATGTTGCAGTACACACCGGAAATTTTAATGTTCATGCTGTAATAAAAAAAAAATTCTTTGCCTTTTACTTTACTATTGTTTCATTTACTTGTTACCATTTGTATTCCTGTTTTCTCTTTATACGCTTCTCGCATTTTGTTTTTAGTTGGTGGTATAGGTGGTATAGTTGTATATATGTTGCACACATTTTTTTTAATTAAACTAAAAGTTTTTGTGACTTTAGCATGGCATACAAATCTCTGTTTTAAAATGTGACACAATGTACAGAAATCTATGTTACCAATAAACAAGTAACTAAACAAAGCAAATGTTCTCCATTACTTTTTTTCTTCCGATTGCAACAGAAGCCTTAGGTGCTTGAGTGTCTCATTTAGGTTAAAAATACAAGGCAGTCCAATTGATTTAGCTCCTTGGTAAGCAATATATCCATGTAAAATTAGATAGGACTCGCCAACCCTGTGGTCATTTGATGTAGTGGTGAGCTAAACAATATATGACCATGTGGTCATATATTCTTTGGAAAGCACCTGGGGTGGATGCGAACAGCTTGCCCTGGCCTGGAGGTGATGTGAAATCTTGGGATCGCATGCTTGTGGGATGTGTGAGGTCTTTGATGACCCTGGCCACCTGGGCTGCGTATATCAGGACTGGGATCACATGGTGTGATGGCAAAGTGGATCACTTGAATGTCTTGTGGTTTGTGACTAGTTTGGAGTTTGGTGTGGCATCCCCCTCGTGAGTGGACAAGTGTATTGTGGCGCTTGCTTTTCTTTTAAGGGTCTGGGTGGACATTACAAAACATTTTGTGGTCCGCCAGGCAATGCTGGGTATTAAGAGGGGACAGCTACGCTCGGATTTTAGATGCCCCCTGTAGGCCAGTCTTCTGTTGTTGGGAGTCTTGTATGGGGCGTGCAGAGACAGTTCTGAGGTGGCGTTGCTTAGGGTGACATTTGCGTTGGCTTTCTCTGGGGCATTTTGTGTGTCAGAGCTGGTAAGCCTAAGTAAATGGTGGTTTGGCTGTGCGGTATGTAGAGTGCAGCGGGGGGACAGGTAGCTGTCTGGCTGAGGTAGCCCAAGACTGATGTGTTGGGGAAGGGGAGGCAGGTGGAGCTTTATGCTATCCCAGTCGATCCGATCTGTCTAGTATATATATATATATATATATATATATATATATACTGTATAGAATTTGGAATCAAGTATTTCTTGTGTAATAATTTGAGGTGCCAAATATTATGTTATAATATGTTAGTTGTTTGTTTTAATTTTGGTTGGTATTCTCCTACTACTTTCAAATTGCTTTGTTACTGGTTCTTGATTGACTGCAATTTTTACTGAAAATGGAGAGTTTATAGAGGGGAAGGGAAACTTATTTTGTATCATCTGATTACAATTCAGACTCAAGACAAATTTCAATTCACCTTGTTTAATTGGCTAGATACAGTTTTATGGTTGCCTCTAAGGTGTCAGTACCAGGGTCCACCATTCCATTTGAAACAATAAAACTATACTTAAAAGAAAAGCTGTATTTCAAAATATATTTATTTAGTCATTTATTTGACTCACCCTCATACAGTTTGTTTTTTCAGAATGTAAAATAGTATGAACAAATGTATTTTTTGTATTATTTTTGTACAATTCATCTCACCTGCTACCAGTAAAAATTGAACAGTCTGAAAAAAAAATATAGTTTTTAGTGGGTAGATAGATTTTTTTTTCTCCTGGTCTTAGTACCAAGGCAGCCACCTGGGCTATAATCAGGATGGCACCCACTGCTGGATCATGGTTCTCCCTCTAACCGGCCCAAGACGTGAGGTCTTTTCATACAGAACTCTGCTTCAGTGCTTTCTCACACAATGTGATTGATTCTGGGTGCCAGAATGTGAGGAAATCAAGAAGTCAGGTAAGAAGAGAAAGAAGAGATGGGGAGAAATTATAGTGAGAAAGAAGAGATGGGGAGAAAGGGGGATATAATGAGGAGAGAGAGTTTGTGTGTTTTGAAAGTGTTTGTTAGGGCAAATGTGTCTAAGTGCAAGCAATCATGTGGCTGGAACTCAAGTGTAAGCCAGGATGCTTGTGTGTAAGGGCAAGCATGAATGTGAATGTATGTGTATGCTTGTATGGCTTTGTATATGGGCTGGCATGTGTAATGTATATGTGTGTAGTCTATCCATTACTATTACTTTTGTGGGCCTAAAGAGAATAGGCTGATTCACTCTTACACATGTTTAACCCCTTAATGATAATTGCTGCTTCTAGCAGGTCATGCACTAACATACGGTTAGTGACAATTGACATGCCAGGACCATCATGGCTTTAAACAGGTGTAGAAAGCAATCTGTCGACGTTGAGGCATTTAGCAACACTGAGATCGGCATCAGGGCCAATGTCTGGCCCCTCCCCGGGGCGTCAATGTCCACCATACACTGTATGGCGGTGGAGGCCCGTTTTAAAAGAGTTTAGGAGGCGATCAATGTTCGCCTCCTAAACTTCAATGGTGTCGCTGAACCCTCACACCGAACTCTCATCCCAGGACATGCAAGTGATTTTGCCACTCGCAAGATGGCGTGTCCTTTCAAAAAAAATTATGTAGTTGAAATGAGTTCTCAGGAGGGTGCGGGTCTGCATACCTTACCTATGAGACATCCAAACCTAAACACTGCAATGTATTTCTTAGGGACAGTGTCAAATATCTTCCTAGAATCTAGATATGCTAACTCAACTAGGTTAAGTTTGACAGGTTACTCCTAGAATAAAACCAAACCATTTTGCATTGCTTTAGCATTTAGCCCAATTAATTTCTTTTAGCATAGTCTGCAAAATAAAATATTTTTCTCATTGAGCATAAAATGCAGCACTCTATACAGTAGTGTAGGTTAGCATTCATAAAACCTCATTTTATCTTATTGTCATTCTCTTTATCTGTAGTCCTGGATACTGCCAATGACAGTATGAGTTATTGTAGAAGACTTTGTCAGCTCAGTCACCACACTGAGTTGGTTCCTTATCACAATGCTAATAAAGTAATTTCATTTCTAATACTAGTCAGTATAAGTTATTAAGACTGAGCTATTCTGTTGTTTACCACAGGCTGTATGGTAAATAGTGAGAATGATTGTCTACTAGAGTAATATTTAGAACATTTACAAATGACTTGTATGCAGCTACCTGAAAACATTATGTTATGCAAAAATTAGAACTGTTTAAGAAAAAAAAAAAAAAAAAGCACAATATTTTGGATACAGAAAAATAATTATCAGTCTTTGTTTTACTTTTACCAGAACACTTCAAAATGCTTTTAAAAATTTCCTTTAAAATCATGTGTTTATTTATATTTTTTACTTGGGAGAGTTGAAGTAGGATCTCTTCACCTATACAGATAAATTATTTACGTTTCACTATTTTTTTTTTGTCTAAGGATCCTTCCTTCAGCCTCACTTTTGTGAAAAAAAGAACAGAAATATTAATTGAGACAGACAGCTAAACCTGTATCCACATTTAACTTCAGGTTAACTATTTCTTGCTTTCCCTTGCTCTTATTTCTATATCTAAAAAAATATACTCATTATTAACCAACAGATGCATGCTGGCTCCCTGGACCAGCCCAAAATTCTTTAAAAAGGGCCAGTCCAAGTCAAGAGAGTATTTATATATGTATCTTAAGTGTCTATCTGTGTGTATGTGTTATCAGTGTGTGTGTGTTAGCATGGATATGTACGTGTAAGTGTGTGTTTGTGTTAGTGTGTGGGAGTACATGTAAGTGTGTGTGTCAGTGTGTGTATGTGTTAGCATTAGTGTTTATGTGGGTGTCAATGTGAGTGCGTACGTGTGTGTAAACATGTGTGCCAGTGCATGTGCTAGTTAAGGGGGATGATAGGGGCCGATGGGGCCATTTCGCTTTACGTGTGCCCCCCAGGCCAGAATGTGCCATCCCTCCCCTGTTATCTGGGCAGTTTTCTCTTTGTGTATACTTTGGGGTATGTAATAATTAGACTTGGGCACCAGGGGGCTCTTCATGTTCGTCTTTGTGCTCGGGGGGAAAAAAATCTTCGTATTCCGCGAATATTCGCCCGTTCCTGTCTTCTCTTCGGGCGAATATTCATGGAACCAACAGAGTCACTCGTGCAGACTTTTAAAACCCCAATGCTGCAACTTACCCTGCAGATGCCACTGGTCTCCCTCCCTGTTCAATTAGTTAAAAGTCTGTACCAGCGACTCTGTTGGTCGCTCGTACAGACTTTTAAAACCCCAATGCTGCAACTTACCCTGCAGATCCCACTGGCCTCCCTGTTCTATCAGTTAAATGTCTGTACGAGCGACCAATAAAGTCGCTTGTACGGACATTTAACTGATAGAACAGGGAGACCAGTGGGATCTGCCGGGTAAGTTGCAGCATTGGGGTTAACTTTTATTAGGGGTTAACTTTTTTTTTAAAGGGTTAAGGGGCCGTGCGAGTGAGCCTATTGGTCACTTGCACGGCCCTTTAACCTACGTATTTACGGAAATCTATAGGTTCGCTGTCAGGGGTTACAACTTACAAAGACTGTGCGAGTGAACCAATTGGTTGATGCCAGAGGAGGTCCCTGTAGGCGACCAATAGGCTCATTCGCACTACCCTGTAACCCGTGACGGCGAACCTGCGGATTTCCACGTCCGGGAGCTGCCGCGATGCCGCGAAGACAAGGTAAGTTAGAAGGGGGGGGAAGAACGGTAGACGAAGACGATCACGAAGATCTTCGTGGTGTGTGTCTTCGTCTTCGCCTACATTTTACCGCCGCTGTCTTCTCTTCGGCGTGTCTTCGGAACGAACACGAAGACACACTCTTCGTGTTCGTTTTCATGTTCGCCCGAAGACGAATGCACAAGTCTAGTAATAATGCACTTTTCCTTCTTATGCCTAGCTTTGCACTTAATCCTTTTCCTTATGAGTCTGCTTATAGTTCTTAAATGATGCCTTTTTCTCCTATAATGTATGCATCACATGTAGAGTAAAAAAAAACACTGTCATTTTTTTAAAGTATTAGTGTCAGGATTTATAATTCTTTTTTGTCACTTATCAACTAAATATACTACTACATGTTCAGTTTCCTTACTGATTGAACCAAGAAGCAAACACTGTGTCATTGGTTTACCCATACAGCTAGAGATATGGAAACACATAATAAACAAACATCACTTTGACTCACACAATCTGACATGATTGTTCCAACTTGTTAATCATTAATGAGGCTGATCTGATCGCCACCATTTTTTTTATCCTTTTGAGACAACAGATAACCCAATTCATTGCTGCAACGTCACATTCAAACTAATTAAGTCTGCCCCTATGAGACTTTTTTTTCATCAAAATAAAAGCACCTGGGATAAAAGGCACCAATACGTTGATGTTCAACTGGCTTTCACTTGATAGCAGATCTATGCCAACAAAAGGGCGTGTTTATAGACTGTCTTTAAAATAGCATGTCATGTTAAACCATTAGGAATGGTATTGTCAGACCAGCAAGCAAATATTCCGAGGCTTCCCAGAAGGAACTTACAATAGAACACAGGATTTTTTCCATATATTTGACATTTCGCTTGTGTTGTGTTAATTTACAACATATTAAATGGACCAGTTATCTTTTACTGTGTCCCATATTAACCAAATTGGGATTTAGATTTATTTTTTCGAATTTAAGACCACGCACATTTTAAATTTGGAATGATCTTTGATCTTTCTTTGAACTAAACTGTGGTCTGAACATCACACGTTACTTAATATTTGATGGTTGTATGGGTTTGCATCTAACACCATGCCCGTCGAGAGGTTTGTTGAGAGTCAAGAGGGAGATTGTCCCTTTCAAAATGTAGAGCCTTGCCAAAAAATATCACAAAGGATTGAGGATTGTTATGGGACTGTGGTGAGAAAAGATTTACTTTCATACTCTCAAGAGGATCTATGTATGGAAGGACAAGATGGGATTTTGCTAACTCCAGAGGATGAAGAAACATCTGCAGGCTTGGGAATAAAAACAGGTAAGAAAAACATTAGTTTTACTCCTTGTTATATAATTTCAAGTTAACTTGTCCATTTTACTACTGTTTTTTTTTGTGAGGTTCTGTAACTAGAACAAAACCATATGCAAGAATCATGTTCATTAAACCTCTATGTTCTAAATATGTTGTGTTCTCACCCTATTATCAGAGATCCACTTCTCCAATGGAACATTTTCATCAGAAGACGAGGATTTGGATATTATATACAGTAAAAATAATGCTCAAGGCAATAAGGCATCTCAAAAGAAATCCATCACACAGATTATCAAGGATAAAAAGAAGCAAACACAGCTTACTTTACAATGGTAAGTAGATTTGCTGAATATTAAAATATATTATGAAAATATAACCAATGAAATAAACCCAAATTAACAACGGTCACAAAGTGTAAATGTAGTAGGAGATATAGCAAGTATGTTACTTAAAAAAGATTGCAGCAAATAATTACATAAAAAAGAAGTATAGAATGATGAACTTGATTATATAGCATGCTTTCTATGACATCATGTGTTTCAATCTCAGCAATGAAAAAGTGCCAAATGAATACTTAATTTATCTAATTGTTGATATAATTTACAGTCATAAGTATGAAATGGCAATACCATTTTCTATATAGATTGTAATTTTGAATATCTGTTTATATATTGTATGTGTTTGGACGTGTATACTATTTATTTTAAAGTGTTATACATCATTAGGAATATTTTGTTTTCGCTTACGGTAGTTTAAAAGGTAAAAGGATTGTATAAATTTATGAAGCAAGAAACTAGATGTAGGTTCTGGAAGTAAAACTGATTTTTTAGAATTGTCCACTCTAAATTAATTTCCTCTTGCTGATTGGCTAAGTATGTAAATAATAACATCAATGAAACATCTTATTGAAGCAGTGTACAGAGTGCATATATTTAACTTATTTGAGACCTCCGTGTGAGATTTTGTTAAAATAACTTTCAGATGACACATGTTCGCACTACAGAGTAACTAAAAACTAAACAATTGAAAAAAAACCTCTACAAACATTTCCTTGATGGCAAACAAAATATGTCAACAGAAGTAATCCATCTATAATTACTATGTATGTGTACATAAAATGAAAGGATACAGGGTAATTAATATGCTTAGTTTGCATTTTCTTCTAAAGCCCAATACTTTGAATTATCACTTTTGTTGGGAAACATACTAATGACACTTTATAAATCTTATTTTGAATATTTGGTTTTGTTTTGGAGACTGTGGCTTCATAAAAACATAAATAATATTAAAGATTACTAAGATTATATGTGGACTTACTAACAGAACATACAAGGAAAGATCACAAAGTCGTAAAATGTGAGACGTATGATAGAAATATTCAAGTTTGTCAAGGAAATAAAAAGTGGAGCGCAGATATTGGGGATATGATTTAAAATTATTGAGTGGAAGACTGAGCTGATATGTGAGAAAATGTTATTTTACAGAACAGGTTATTGATACCTGGAGTAAACCACCAGTGGAAGCAGTACAGGAAAACACAATAAAGAAATCCAAAAAGCTTTTGATTGCCATAAAACTATCAAAGAAATCAAGAGCAGCCTAGGTGGACCAATTATTCTTGTTTCCCATCTCAATATCAATGCAATATTCATACTTTGAAGTAAAAAAAAATCAAATCTACATTTTCTATATATCCTTCCATCTATGTGTTTTTATATGTATATATATATATATATATATATTGTTTTTCAAAATACTTGCTTTTGGTTAACAGGCTGGAGGAGAACTATATAGTGTGTGAAGGAGTTTGTCTGCCCAGATGCATACTGTATGCACACTATTTAGACTTCTGCAGAAAGGAAAAACTAGAACCAGCCTGTGCTGCAACATTTGGGAAGGTATTAATCACCAGTATTGTCCTAAAAAACAAAATAGAAAATTGATTAATGTTCTCATTCATCTAAAATAGAAATATTTTAAGGAAAGTAGTATTTTTGGAAATATATTAACTATGAACAAATGTCTCATTACAATGCTGCTGTTTTTTTTATTTTATTTTTAAATATATTAATTTTACAATTTGTAAAAAATTTTAACTTAAAAAAGAAACAGTTGTTGCTTGTTAAAGTTGAAACATACCATGTGATTCTTTTTTCCAAATTAAATAAATATCAGATAATTAGTATGAGATTATACATTTTGTTTAATTAGCCTTAACAGAGGGAAGTTTGTATTAATGTCTTCTGAACATTTTTTAAATACATATATTTTGAGGCTTAGGATAAATTTGCACTTGTTTAGGCTACTGAATTAGTAATGGTATATATCTTTTACAAACACTACTAAAGTAGATTTTTGAAATTTCAGATGAGAATTCATTTTTAAACAGAATGTTGTTTTCATCTGCAATCTCACAACACTAGTGAACCCTATCTTCAGCCAATTGTTTGGCTCATGGTTTGATATGATTGATGAGCCAGAGCTGAGCCATACAATGAGTGTCATACACTGTTGCTGTTTGTAAGCCAACACATCTGGCTCACTTGTTAATAATTAAGCCTGGCTGCTTTCTTGATCATCTTGCACTCTGTGATTAGGTTTATGGTAATCCATGTCTTAATTCTCACATGTAGGACCATCTTTGCCACAGGGCAATAGGAAAAGCTGAACCCACACAGATCCAAGAGCCCATACAAGGCTAGGCCTTTCCCCACTGAAACTAAGGCCAACTAAGCCTTGGACAGCAGATCTAGGAAGGCAGAATCCCAATTGGGCAAGAGGTTCCCAGTAGTACCCTTGCTCAGTGAGCTGGTTAAAAAGATCTATTATCACTAACCTTTCCATTAACACTGTAGAGGACTGTGCTGAGCAGGCACAGTTTCTACAGGATACATTGAAAGGCACAGTGCACAGGGATATGGTCATCATATCTTGGCGCTCAGAAGAAGGATGAGGTGCAGACATGGTGCTTCACAGGCATATGCTTAGGTCAGTGCCGAAGTTAAATATGCAACTGAAAACTGAAAGTTAGATAAAACTGAGGAGAATAGAATCCATCTTCCCTTGCCTTAATTGGGTTGTTCCATGGATATGTGTGTGAGCACAAAGTGCCTAGAAGTGTCCAAATCCTGATCCTTTGCTCCCTTTTAGGTTTTCCATGTATTCCCTTTCTGTATTTTAGGAGTGTTGTCTAACATATATGTCTTGGGCTGCTATATTATTGGGTCACTTGGCTGGAATTGCTCCTCAGACTGAATGCTACAAACCCTCCTATGTCCTAGAGAGACTGCCTGCTCCTCATATGCCATTTTTATGTGTACAAATGCAGTTGTTTGACCGAGGACTCTCTTTTCCCCATTTTAAAAACATAAATACAAATTATAGATGGCTCCATTTTTAGAATAGCTGTGTTAGTCCATTGATATAAAAAAAATGAATATTGCTGTGGAAATAACATTTTATTCAACTAACAATTAGTCTTTAGGGTAAGCGCACAGGGTATAGTAGTTGTCAAAACAGGCTTAAAAATCTACTTTTGTTTCTGTCCAAACTGTTATGTGACAATTTATTTGTTATGTTCTGTTTACCAATTGTACAGTGCTGCAGAATATGATGGTGCCATATAAATCAATAATTAATAAGAAGAACAACAATGTTGGTAGTTCTGTACTCGTTAAGTAACGAATGATAATTACTGCTTTACTAGTCCAGATGAAGTTGTTTATGTAAGTGAACAAAGATACCTTTTTAAATTCAAACCAAATGGTGACTTTTTGATCCACATAACGAGTTGCAAGACTCCAATGGTATTATTATTATTATTATTATTACTTAATGATTTATATAACATCATCATACTCCACAGTGCTCCACAATAGGAGACTAATGTTGTTGACATGTGTTCCTGTTACTACACCTGATAGTTGTTGTATGGAGAACAATGCCTTCTCCTTTGATTAAAGTAGACCTCAACTGGTGACTATAGTGATGTGGTGCATCTATGATGTTCATCATATTCAATCTACCTTGTGTTGGCATCAGATATTGGGATATATTCATAAGGTGAGTTGCACAAATTCCTTAAAGTCAATTCATAAAAATCACTCGCGGCTGACACACACTGGACTGCAGAAAGACAACTTGAAGTTAAATTTCACCTCACATCGTCATTGAGTTGCAAGGTGACTCCCCTGCACAAAGATATATAAAACAATAAAGAAATATTGTATTTAAAAAATAAAAGAGGTATCCTCAGTACTCAATAATAAGAGATGCCTTTGGGACCTAGTCTTCAACTATTCCCAGGAAGATGAGGGGGTTGAAATTTATACCAAATTGAGGCATGGGTCCCATGCTGTGCCTTTCCTTTATCCGATTCCTGGATGTATGGGAGAGTGTTAGAGGGAAAACGTCTCCCCATCATCCTACATTCTTTGGGTTGAAGGTGTTAAAATGCAGTGAAAAATAATTTGGAGAGGCATGGACCCCACACAATGCCTTCCATCCTCTAATAATAACACACTGCAGCTTGTGAGGGGAAATCTTACCACTACTAATAATTTTGGACACATTTATGGCAGTTATGCTACATAGGGAAAGAGAGCTTGGAATCCAAGCGTATCTAATGTCCTATGAATTACAGTACTTACAATTGCAGGAAATGTGCATGTTTTAAAAGAGGACTGATTTTTCTGTGTCTAAGTGCTACTTTTATAAAAGTTACTAGGGGCTATAGCAATAAAAAGACTTGGGGGAGTTTCCGATGATACATACGTATCTTGTTGCTGTACTCAAAGATAAAGTTAACTTTGGCCATATACTGTATATTGGTCACAAAGATGTTTGAGGAACGAGGGTGTATGCTTGTAACCTTTCCTATGTGATTATCGAGGAAGTTCTGTCACCAAGACTGTTAGCAGCTGTATTTTTATTTTATTTTACTTTACTTACAGATCTACAATTAGCCATAGGGGCAACTAGATAAACATTCACATTTTAGGTAGAATTTCTCGCACAACTGGATTCTTTCTGTCCTCATGTTGTTTAAAAAAATTGAAATGTAAAACTTACAATACCCCTCTCTGTCTGTCTGTCTGTGTCTGTCTGCCTGTCTATCTAGTTGTAACAGAAAACAATGTCTTGATAAAAGATGTAGACACTAATTACATTCCAATTTATTTTAGACAATTCGACAAAAGTTTCCGCTTCTGACCACAAGGAGACTTGGTACCAGGGGACACTCAAAGTAAGACAATGCTACTGTTTGTAAGTGAATTGTTCAACTCAATTCAATTTGTTGTACTCTAACTAAAATTGCAATAAACTTAGCAGAATACTAAATGGTCTGGCTTGATTAGAGACTTATAGTGTAGACAAGTAAACTTTGTTTAAAGGATCAGAATATTAATAGTTTGTGTATTCATTTAGCATTGTGTTGGTTAAAGTATTCATACTGTAAATAAATAAAAATAGTTAAACATATTGAATATATACTGTATGTAAAGGTCTACGTTTATGGTGAGGTGGAAAATGCATTGTGGTGCTCATAGATTGTCCTTTTTGTTTCGTAATCAATGTGATTGGTATGGAGATTTTTGGATTAAATGGAAGGAACTATTTTTTTAACTGTAAGATCTGTATCAAAAGTTAATATAAACATATTAATCACATTTCTGTCCTTAATCAGTATTCCAGGTCACTCTTCTCTTTCTCCTGGTAGAAGAGCATCGTTAGCCATGCCTAGTCACTGCTCAATTCTCTTCCCACTCTCACTAATTTAATGCTATCTGGGCTAGCCCAGCCCCTCACATGACTAGCCTTGGCTTTGTGTGTTGCCACCCAACCCCGAAAAGCCATTCCCGCGTAGCATACCCTGGAAAAGTTCCCAGGTATGTCAATCAGCTGTCAAAAAAAAGGACAGGAAAAACTGTTCTAATGGCAGTTTGTAATATTTATTTTTGTCTATAAGCACATTTACGTATGTTTATTTTGTGTATTCCAATACTTATTTCAAAGCATAAATTAACATAAATTAATTTCATGAAGTTTCCCTTTAAACCATATATGTATTCCATAAACTACATGGATGACAATGTAATATCGAAACAAATGATACTTTAATATATTTCTCCTTTTTAAGACCTTTTTAAAGTATGAAGACACTAGGCACATAGCAACTCCTGTATCATTTACTAAAGCCCAAGCTTTCAGAGATGGCTGGTTAAAGCTATTATCATATTTATTAGTAGAAATGTAATATGTCGAAAATACATGATGTGACAGCTGGCCGCGTGATAACGTTATTGCAAGTTTGTGAAAAGCTTACTAATATCATCTAGCTTATCAGGCATTGTTTGTTGCAGTACGTGATAATGGCAGGGACTACTGGGTGCACAAAAAAAGAACATATGTTACAGGAAATGTATGGTACCTTTTTAAATAAAACAGTCATAAATATGGCAATTGAAATATCAGTTGCCTTTTAAGATTAACAGTTTGGTAAATTACATTTATATAATGCTAAGACTGCTTCTTGATGGCAATTACACAAACAAATGGTATTTCAAGAAAAAATGGTAAAATAAAATGATTTAGCTGAAAATCAGTCCTTCCCTTACGAAAAATTACTGCAGTTTTTCTGAAGTAATACTGCAGTTTTTTGGACATGAAAAAAATGCAATACTGCACTTTTACTGCAGTATTACTGCACATTTACGGCAGTTTTACTGCATTTGTATTTCACTGTACTGCAGTATTACTGCACATTTACTGCACTTTTTTTTTTATATTGCAAACCTACAGTTGTACTTCAATGTACTGCAGCTTTATTGCATTATTGCATATTGCAAATGCAGTAAAACTGCAGTAAATGTGCAGTAATACTGCAGTAAAAGTGCAGTATTGCAGTTTTTTCATGTCCAAAAAACTGCAGTATTACTTCAGAAAAACTGCAGTAATTTTTTCGTAAGGGTTTGTTTCCCTTTAAATCTCCTGTGTTCATGTTAGCAGAATGTCTAATATGGATGAGGTAACAGCTTTTACTTTTGGAATCAAATACAAGTGGATAGATAGAGATGACCAGCACAGCTTCCATAGCATGCTGCTCCCAGCGTCGTGTAGCCTTCATAGGAATAGCACAGGGATATTATGTCATATTATATTAGGGATATATGCTGGTGCTCAACAATAAGGACTCCACTTGTGTGTTAAAGATGCAGAAAAACATCAGTGTTATACGTGAGGTTTTTTCTTTGAATGTTCTTGCTACCTAGGTCTTTAATGTATTAAAGAGGACACCAAAAAGTTATTTTTTTTTAAGGTTTAGTTGAGTCAATAATGAGATGTAATTCTGGAATATCAGCTCATTAAACATGTTTTGTTGGTTACCTATATATATATATATATATATATATATATATATATATATACACTGAGTTTTGTGCAGTAGCCTAGACAATAGATGTCCATAAGCAGTGGCGACTCTAGAAACAGTATATAGGGGGGGGCACACAAGATACCACAGTCAAACTGGGTGGGCATTAATAATTTCCACCATTAAATCATACCACTGAAAAAACATATATATATATATTGCCAAAAGTAATGTGCTATGGAATGATACTTTTGTTATTGGACAATACAATACTTGATCATTCAACATGGGAAGCCTGAAGCCACAATTTAGTACGACTAATCCTTGAAATCCTTTAAACAACACAATACCTTAACTTTTGCATTAATATTAGATCCTGCTGCTGATATATATATATTAGCCCCTGCTGCCCATATAGATTAATATTAGCCCCAGTTGCCGATATATATTAATATTAGTCCCTGCTGCCGATATATAAATATATATATATATAAATATTAGACCCTGCTGCCGATAGCAGGTATAGATCAACACATTAACACACAAACCCAGCTTTGCATGTATAGATCAATTGCAATTCACTTGTGATCTCAGCACTGAAGGTATATATCAAATAAACAGAATCAGACATACAAATCCTGTATTTGCAGGTATACAATAATAATATATGAAACGTAGCATCGCAGGTATAGATCAAATAAATACATGGAAACAGCATTGCAGGTATTAATCAACTGAACAAGACATACAAACCCTGTATTTGCAGGTATACATAAATAATGTATGGAAACATAGCATAGCAGATATGGATCTACAGAATAACACAGAAACCCAGCTTTGCAGGTACAGATCAATTGGAATTCACATAGAAACACAGCATTAAAAGTATATTTAAAACCCCCTAAATTACACGCATATATCACAGGTTGCACACCCCAAAGCAAGCCCTGGCGTCTACATTGCCCACATAGAACCTGGCCAGCACCCAGATAACACACATAAGATTTGCCATCTTTGTCCCATTTACACCCGGGCTGTGCCATCTCGGTCCCCAAGGCTCAAACATCCTGCTAGTGCCATCTTTGCCCTTCCACAATTATACATCTATGATACACACAAACACATTAACTCATGCTCTCCCTCATTCAGACAAATCATCCACACATTTACTCATGCACTCCCTCATTCAGACAAATCATCCACACATTAACTCATGCTCTCCCTAATTCAGACAATTCATCCATTTAAAGAAACTACGCCCCTTGGAGCTTCAAATAAGGGGCTACATGTATTTCTAGGACAAAAGTTGAGTGCACAAATAATGATGGAATATGTCGCTTTGGCTAGAAAATATGTTTTTTCTAACCATAGCGACATGTTCATTTGTGTCTAGCGCACTCCAGATTTGTACTAGAAACACATACAGCCCCTCATTAGATGCGCCAAGGGGTGTAGTTCTTGCAAATGTGTACTTTTTGTGCCATAATTTAACTTCCTACATGAGCAGTAATGCCACGTCAAGGCTTCAACCCTAATTACTGATCATTTACACGCCTTTCATATCTCCATTCACTCGCAGAAGCACACACCATACTTTCCGTACATTCACTCACAGAAGCACACACGCCATTCTTTCCCCTTACAATCCCAAAGGAATGATGGTAAAGGGAGAAAAAAAAAATCACTTTTACAGGAAAAAAAAGGTTTGCAGTAAAAATGCAAGGCGCTGCAGGGATGAGATGGTTACTCACGTACCACACAGGCTAAATGGCTGATTTTAATAATATTTGCAGTTCATCAGGATTTAAAAAATTGCCTCCCTCTACCGTTGGCTTAATTTAACCCCATGATCAAAGGGATCATAGGATTAAAAATTAGTATCGGCCATTTTTAAAAAGGGAATGTGACTTTTTATAGCTATATGATCGCTGTGGTAACATTGGCTACCACAGTGATCATTTAGCTAGAATACTTAAACTTTTTTTTTTTTTAAAGTTTAACTACTTTATGTTTAAATCATTTTTTTTACTTTTTTTTTTAACATAATTTTTTAAAATTATTTTTTTACAAGCTATCTCTGTTGGAAAGGTGAGATAATTAGCTCTCTAACGGTATATGTTGGGGGTCTGTAGCTGCTTAGATGCCTGAGATACAGGCATCTAAGCAGCATGCCCCCATATCGCTTTAACTGACAATTATCAGTTATTAATAAAGTTGCGCAGTGACGTCATCGCGTCATTGTGCGTGCCGTCACCGGCCGGATCGGGTGGCCCCGGTGATGCCCTTCAGTGTGAGGGGCAGATCGCCGGGGTAGGTGGTGATGGGGGTCCACAGACCTCCATCAAGGTAAGGTAGTGCTAGTGACGGCATGGTGCCGTCGTTAGCTCCTGACTGGGACTGCTAGCGACGGCACCATGCCGTCGTTAGCAGTCAAGGGGACTGTCCTGGGTGGCTCCAAATCCGGCGGGGGGGCAAGAGGGGGGCAAGGAATATCCTTGCCCCCCTGTAGCGACGCCACTGTCCATAAGGCCTAATTGTTTCGCAGTGAAGTTCGTCATAATCAGATACATTAATGACATTTTGGTAATTATATAGTATATTCAAATCTAGGAACAAATTGTACTGCACCCACAGTAATAATTTCTCAAACATTTTCAGTTAGAGATGCAATATTGATACTATAATATTGTGTGCACCACTAATATATTAAGACTTAATAAAATATGTTGTATTCTGTCAGGGGCGTAACTCAAGCAGAACTTGTCTATTGACACTGGCCCTAACTATCACTAGTTCATATTTTGATCAACATTGCATTTGCTCCATAATAAAGCAGCACTAATTACGCACATTTAAAAAAAATCCTCCAAAATGCAGCCATTTAGATTCATTTAGATTTAGAGAAATACATGTTGTCTTTTGTACATTTGGTGAGCCGACAGTAGAGAAACATACAATACCTGGGCTCCCAAACACAATGAATTTGGGGTTCTCCGCCTCATGTATGTCTCTTGTTTTGAAATTTAAACTCATTTTAAGGTGGCTTGAAAACAAGTTTAGTTTAGTTAATTGTCAATTTTAAACATCAACTGTTAATGTTAATGGTAGAAAAGAATGCTCTGGTAGGTATGCTGGTATGTTGCAAAGCAGTTAAGACACCTAAAGCAACCTTTATGGCCTTAGGTGTATACCATGGGAACAGCAATCTTCTTGATCTTTGTGATTAATCATCCATGCTATCTCTCCCCTATTGCTAATTTTCTGATTGTCTTTTACTGGTTCAGGCAACTTTTGTAAGAGGAGAATGTCAAAATAGAAATACATTATTTTTTTGTAGTTCTGCTACTTTTTGTTACAAATCTCAGCATTCAGGAGGAAGTAAGAAGCTTACTTATGCTATACGTGGATAAAGAAACATTTCCCCATAAAAATACTTTGTTTTATTAATGTGAACCTAACATGGGGGCCGTTTTACAGAGTCATAAAAGGGTACACATCCAAGTTCTCTTAAAATGATGACTGTCCTATGAACACCAGGATGCTTGGGAGGTATGCCATCAACACCTAACAAATCTCCACCAGCTCCACATCCATTTCCTATTTACAATGGCTTATTTTATGCCCAGATCCCTTCTGCAAAGTTAATTTAATGATTTTTAACTTTTATTTGGTCTTTGTGTTTCGTGATGCCTGGAGTATAATTCTGGCGATTGTCCTGTTGTGACTGTTGCAGCATTACTCTGTTTAAATCTTATGCCTCCTTCTAAAATTACAAAAATCAACACTTTTTAAATAATTTTTAAGGTTTAAGGAATATCATAGAAAGAAGGATGTTTCATAATGTTTAATCAAAGTCTCTATCCCATGACTGCTTGGGCCTAGATCTTCATGAAAGTAATGAAACTATAATTTCAATCCTTAAGGGGGTTATAGCATTGGCCACAGCTTTATTATAATCCCATACCAGCGATAACATGTAAAAATAACCGTAAGCAACCTGCCAGCTGCTGAGCCGAGGCCCAAGAAAAGTTTCTTACCTTGATAACCAGGAGGCCTTGTCCAGTGGGTGCCATAAGCCACCAGCTGAATCTGCCTCCCCAAGCACGGTGGCCCACAGCCTCCATTCTCCAAACAAATATATGTTCACATGAGGAACATCTCTGCTGCTGCGACTAGAAAACAGAACGTTACAAGAGAAACAATAATGAACAAATCATACCTCAAAGCACCAAATCTACTGGAACATCTGGGTGGGCGATAAGCATCCTGTCCACACAGAACCAGGACTAACCTTCCCTTTCACCACCATATATACCGCTACAGAAACATTGTTGCATCCCATACCCAAGCCTGTAGCTATTGTCATGCCCTTAGATATCAGACTCATCCAGCAGCCATATTGTCCTTCCCTAACAATCCAGGGGGCCTTTCATCTCAAAGCTGTAAACTCAATACATTAAAAGCCCATTGCTCATAAAGCCGTCTTCTCTCTCCTAGGTATCATTATTATGGCATTGGGATTAAGGAAAGCAGTGCATACTATCATTCTGTATATTCTGGTAAAGGTTTGACAAGGTAAAGTACAATTTAAATAAAATATTTTAATGTAGCATAGTTTGATATACATTAGTGATATCTGACACTATAACAACACTTAATAATCTCTAGATCAGTATGTCTGAAAATAAAAAGCAGAGTATGAGTTTCTACTCTACATAAGCAATTGACAGTTTTAACGTACATATTTTGTCAGTGCCAAGTGCTGTCATTTTATTTTTCTTGTAAAATAATTCAATTATAAATAAAGAATGTTCCCTCAGACAGCAGACATAAATTGTAAATCTGGCTCTGTTATTTATTTTATTAACTTGGTAAAAATGTTTCTTCTTGCCTCTGAAAAGATTTTCTGGGAGCAAGCTAAAGAGTGAGGTAAGTCTTCATAAAATACATATGAATTATGCTATAACCTATAGAAATAACACAATTTAAGAACATTTGAATACCCTAAACATTATTTTAAATGAATTACAATTATTTATTCATAATTCTCCAAATGTCTGTAAGCTATACTCCACATTGATAATATAATAAGCAATACTTATTTGTGATTAATACATTTTTTTTTTCTGTTTCTGTCCTCAATTTACTTTGAATTGTTTTAATGATAAAAGTATTTGCTGTGAAAGCATCTCCTTGCATTTATGTACTCACCAATCTTAATGCCATGTTTAAGAAACTTTCTGATCAATAATCTATTCAGCTTTACTCACCGCAGACCATTTAGAATTCTTAGTTAGTAGCATGATTTTTTTCATCCTTTCTCATCAATTAATATAAGCATTTTTGTATTTGTATGCAAATTGGCATGTGGTTTCATTCCATAGAAACAATGTGGTTTTGGTAGTTAGATTACAACATGGCTAAACATGGGATCTTTGGTTAAGAAACAAAGTTAGAATCTACCGTTCTCTTTGACAGTTGTTCACTCCAAACCACATAAAACAACCCAATGATTCCAGAAGTCTAATTTTCTGTATTGAACATAGCAATTATTATAATCGGACATTTTTATTTTAGAGTACATGTCAAAAAAACATATTGTTTTATTCAGTGAGATAAAGATATATTCCATTTCATAAAGAATATGTTGCTCAAAGAAGTCGTTTCTTTAACATTTAATATATCAACTCGTATTGGGCACGATAATATTATCTTTATGGCGGTGTTAACTAATAATTACAAACAGGTGGCATGCTATATGACAGGATATATATAAATTTACGGAAATTTATTCCAGATAAACATTCAAGGTAAATCCATTAGCTATATCAAAAGACGTAAACAACCTGTTTTTCATTAGGAAGATTATTCTTAAGTGCATTTCAGTTCTTAGATTTTAATACACTTAATGGGCATTTGAGCAATAAAAATGCTTAATTGGATGTTTTATCAACATAAAGACAACCCCTAATGTTTACAGGCAATAAATCAACTGTAAAATATTGATCTCACATAAACTTTTTAACATCCATATATAATTTATTATAGGTCTCTAAATTAGTCTTTTTTTTTTTTTAGACTTCTTTTACCAAGCTTTTGTTTTTAGTGGTTAAAGAAAATGTGGTAGAATGTGTTGATTACCCTGAACATTTTGATAATATTTTTATTTAATTTTTACATTACTTCATGGTTATTTTTATTTATTTTCTAAACAGATAATATTTGATAATGTATGAAAACACACTTTAACCTTCCAGTGTATTGTAGTAAATGCTATTAATAAATTAGGTAATTGAATAAAGTATGACCAAGACATTGCAATCTTCAAACTGTGTTTGTTCTCTTGTGTATTAAGTTATGGTCAGCGTAATAAAGTTATATAATAAAATCTTGACATAACAATGCCTGCTTTTCTGTGTTTATCTAAAGGGGGGCTTCACGAGAAAATATTCTCTTAGCTCAAAGACTGGAACTCTACTTCCAGAATTTCCTAGTGCTCAACATCTGGTTTTACAAGGCTGTTTATCCAAGGAGAAGGTAAGATTAAAAGTATTATAAAAGGAAAATATTTGTTCAATACTTTTTTGTTCAATATTCTCGATTGACTATGTACCATCCAAGTGGACAACGCAAGTGACATTTTGTCCCTCAAACACAAGTGCTTTTTCTCTCTGTCCAGTCTATTTCTGGTACATATGCTTGCCTGGGAACTCACTGGCTCTAACAAAGAGTCTCCAGGTGATACACTTACCTAGGTCTCTGGGTCACTCTCTTCTTTTTCTGGGGTAGAGGAGTGACTTTTACCTACTCTCCCTCCCCACGCATTACCCCCCCACCCACTCCCAATCTATTTGATACTATCGGAGGCTAGCCCTGCCCTTATCCTTGGCTAACATCTCCCATGCCTAATTATGCCCTTTGTGTGGAGGGAGTGCTCAGGGTAGCCTTCCTTGGAAAGTTCCCAGGTATGTACATATGTAATTTAAAAATAACATTTCTTGAGTTATACTGAATAAACACAAAATACATGACACTAATTTAGTGAACAAGGTCATAATTATGTGCTTATAGACAACTCCCCAAAACACTAAAGCTAAAGAAAAGTACAAATGGGAAGGGTGGATAAATGTGATGAGAGGTAAAATTGCAGTGGAGAACTTGAAAAAGATGACGATGGTCAAAACCTTCAAAAGCGAATAGGGTACTTTTTCTTTGGATTTGACAACAAAGTTAAATAGGCCATAAGTAACAGATTGCACAGGATGTGAGAGGCTGAAAAAGTGAAAGTATTTAGTGATGGAGTTAGACCAGCACTCTTAAAATGTCAAAATCATAAGTGAAAGCTTAGTGGCTTATTGTTATGCTACAGTCCATGTGTTGGCATTGAAAGGGTTGGAGTGTCACTAGTATACTGTGTTTTGCCTTTCTGCTAATGTCCAGGGTATTTTCTAATGAGCCTAGAAGTTTTGGGGGTTCTAGACATGGTTTGCATGGTCTGTAATGTACATATTAAATTTAATCCTTTGACCGCTGTTAACATTCATTGATTTGAACTCAAGAAGGCAGGGTAATCAAACGAGGGAGAAGAATGTCAGAATTCAAAGTAACAGCAACCTGATTAAAGGAAAAAGAACAGAGGAAAAAGGAACATGGATTAGCTACGTTATTGTACAGTAAAAAGTCTTTAGGTTTTAAACCAAAAGGATACCTTTTTAATAAGTAATGAGGACGGCAGTGTTAGGTTAATGGTGTAATAGGAGGGACTGTGTAGGGTTTAATAATTTCAATTAAAATTGTTAGTATTCATGTCCTGTTACTCTGGTTAGTACTGTGGACAGAGAAAAGGAACTAATGGGTCGTTAGCATTAACTACTGATAGCAACTGCCAATTATGTTTGCCTAGTCTTAGAGATGATGTGGTAAATGCAGAAGCACTTCTGCTTCTGTGGTTGGGTGTGTCTTAGGCACAAAGACAGAACTTGATTAGAGCACCAGAAGCTCCTATGCAAATAAAATAACATTTTCCAAAATGTTTTATTACCTTGGTGAATTAGATTGTATTCCCAAAGCCATTAAAGCAGAATAACTTTTTCCTTACAAAATACATAACCCAAAGTGACTCAAAGGATCAAAAACTCAGACTAATATTTAATCCATAATATTAAAATACAGCACACACAATATTATTTATATATATATATATATATATATATATATATATATATATATATATATATATATATATAGCACACATTATTATTACATTTCACATACCCTGCTTCTCAAATTCTTAAAAAAGTTGTGAAAAAAAATGAGTTGTGAAATGAAAACCATGCATATATTTGTCTTCAAATAATTAGAAAATAACAGACATTTTACTAATAATATAGTCATTAAAATGCTTATTACATGTGGGGGGTATTAAGGTTATTTTTTTTAACACTTCAACTTTTGGAAATACCAAATCAGAGATACTAAATTTAATTGAAAACCCATGCATTTTGTTATATTTGTGATATTTGTGTTATATTTGTGATATCCATTGCAGCCTAATTAACTGAAATGTCCAATATATCTATACAGCGCTTCAGTTATTGTTGTGTCACAGTTTAGTATCTAAGTCTACGTGAATAAGATAACCTGGAGAGGTTTCTCCAGTGAGATCTTGTGTTATTGAAATGTATTTGCCTGTAGTTGATGTTCTTTTTTAAAGTTGTTAACACACAAACATATTTTGATGTATGTCTTTCACTGTAACAGGTAGACACTCTAATCATGATGTACAAAACTCACTGTCAATGTATACTGGACAATGCGATCAATGGGAATTTCGAGGAGGTAAAAATATATTGATATGGTGATTATTTTTATTTTATGTGGTAGTACAAAATATATTTCTATTTGGTTTTATTTTTTCTAGATCCAGCACTTTTTATTACACTTCTGGCAAGGAATGCCAGATCATCTTCTCCCTCTCCTTGAAAATCCGGTGATCATAGATATATTCTGTGTCTGTGATTCCATTCTGTACAAGGTATGCTGCTGATTTCTCTTTCTCAAAATATGGTTTCTTAATTTAAGGTTTAACCCCCTCTCTTTTTTATTTTGCTTTAGGTTCTTACAGATGTACTTATCCCAGCAACAATGCAGGAAATGCCAGAAAGGTGACATATTTTTACATACAAATTATTTCACTGTAATTTGTTTCAGGAATGAATCTAATACAATACATGGACAACAAGATAGTACTTGGTCATACTTATGTTCGGCACTATGTTGTAATATCCTCAGTTAAGCACTGATCCCTGAACAGCTCACACAATGGGTCATGTTTCCAATTGGTAGCTTTTGTTCTAGAACTGAGATAAGTTATTCAGAACATTTCACTAATGACCTGCTATTAAGTTTACATATATATGGGCTATAAGAAATCATACAAGCATGCCACCAAGTAGATTTTGGTGAATACCTTATAAAATGATATAATACTTGTGTTCCTAAGTATTACGACAGATGCAATAAAGTCTCGGAAAAAGAAAACTGGGTGCTGGGTTGTATAGCTAGATGCATTAGAAGAAGAAAGAGAGAAGTGGTTCTACTTCTTTATAGATCTTTGGTCAGACCTCACCTAGAGTATTATGTAAAGTTCTGAAGACCCTATCTCCTGACGGATGTTGACATATTGGAGAGAGTTCAGAAGAAGGCTACTAAAATGGTAAATTATTTGCAGGATAAAAATTATCAGGAAAGACTATACTGTATGCAAAGCTTGGAGGAAAGAAGAAACATAGGAGATGCCACGGAAACATTTAAATACTTGAAAGGGATCAAAGGAGGAGAAATGTTAGAACAAGAGGTTATAATGTAAAACTAGCAAGTCCTAGGTTTAGGTGTAATTTAAGGAAATATTACTTTACTGACAAGATGGTAGAGTAATCAGAAGTGGTAAGAAGCCAATACAGCGACATAATCTAAATATGTGTCGGGAGCAGGAATCAGGAAGGACCAGTTCAATAGGGAGCAGAGCTCAATATGCAGGCAGAGGCGTTTAGCAGATAAGGCCAACAACGCTGTCAGGAAAAGCCGAGGTACGGTACACAGGCGGGTCACGAGGTACAGAAGGAGCAGACTAGCCAACGTCAGGACACAAGCCGAGGTACGGTACACGAGCGGGCAACGAGGTACAAAAGGGTCAGGCAAAGCCGTAGTCAAAGGAGAGCCAGGAATCACGAACCGTTTAGTAGATAAGGGTCAGGCAGGAGCGAGGTCAAAGGAAAGCCAAGTAGGTACACGGAGAATCACTAGGAAGGCGCACTCAGGATGTAGCAGGGAAGCACAATAACTGAGCACTGAGCAAAGCTCAGTGCTTGGTTTTAAACTTGCCGCTCGGGGGAAGCTCCGCCCCCGAGTGGGAGGCTACAGCGGCGAGTTCCCGCGAACCTTGTTCGGGGAACAATAAAGTTAATAGAGGGCGCGCGCGCGCGCGCCTAGCAAAAGCCGGTCGAGTGGAGAGGCCGGTAGGACATCTGCTGGATCCGATGCCCGCGGGTAGCGGGCATCCAGGTAAGAGACCGCGTCGGGTCGCCGGACCCCGGCGGGTACCGCGTCGGGTCGCCGGACCCCGGCGGGTACCGCATCGGGTCGCCGGACCCCGGCGGTTACCGCAACGGGTAGCCGGACCCCGGCGGTTACCGCAACGGGTAGCCGGACCCTGACAGTTCCTCCCCCTAACGGAAGGCCTCCGGCCTGTACGAGGACCAGGGCGATCGGGATGCCGTCGGTGAAAGGAGGAAACTAGAGCGGGAGCATGGACCGAATTGGCAGGTTCCCAAGAGTCCTCGCTGGGATCATAGCCTTTCCATCGGATCAAGTATTGCAAATGGTTGCGAAATAAACGCGAATCCAGGATCTCCTTAACCTCGTATTCAGGGGAATCGTTGACGATGACTGGTGGGGGAGGACTAGCATGTCTCCCGGGAAATGGGTTCATGACCCAAGGTTTAATTAGGGACACATGAAAAACTGGGTGGATGGATAAAGATGATGGTAATTGTAATTTTACTGCCGAGGAGGAGATAAGTCGTACAATAGGGAAAGGACCAATGAACTTGGGACCCAACTTCTGCGTAGGACAAGTCAACTTAAGATGTCTTGTGGACAGCCAGACCTTGTCTCCAAGTTGGTAGGATGGGGCTGCTCTCCGGTGACGATCTGCAAAGTCTTTATAGCGGTGTTGAGCCTCAACCAAAGTCTTGCGTAAATGTACGAAAGTTCTTGACATACGTTTGACATGTTCGGCAACCGAGGGTACTGGGCTGAGGATCGGTGCTCCAGGTAGCATGGAGGGGTGATATCCGTATGAGGCAAAGAAAGGAGATGTCTGAATTGAGCGGTGGATGTGATTATTGTAAGCAAATTCAGCGAGTGGTAGGTATTGGCTCCAATCGTCTTGTAAATACGTAGTATAGCACCTCAGATATTGTTCGAGCGTCTGATTAGTTCGCTCTGTTTGTCCATTACTCTGAGGATGGTAGGCGGAGGATAGGTTACGGCTCATGTGAAGTTGAGTGCAAAATGCCCTCCAAAAATGCGAGGTAAATTGTGATCCTCGGTCAGAGACGATTCTCCCAGGTAAGCCGTGTAGTCGGAAAATCTCCTTAATGAATAAAGCGGCCGTCTCGGTGGCAGAAGGAAGGCGCCTATAGGGAATAAAATGTGACATCTTCGTGAACCGGTCAACAACCACCAGCAAGGTGGTAAAATGATCCGATTGTGGGAGATCTGTAATAAAGTCCATTGAGATGTCTGTCCAAGGATTAGAGGGCACAGGAAGAGGCTGTAAGAGACCTGTCGGACTTTTAGGAGCCTCCTTGGCACGAGCACAGGTGTTGCATGAAGCGACGTATCTTCGAACGTCCTTATGAAGAACCGGCCACCAAAACATCCGCTGGATCAAGTCTATGGTCTGATGAATGCCCCCGTGACCGGCAAATGGGGAGTCATGATGAGCTTGAAGGATCTGTAAACGAGCCTCAGGAGGAACATAGATGCGCCCCCGGTGGTAGTATAATCCTTGGCGTCTTATTAAAGTGGACGTCTCCGAGTTGTGGCCTCTCGAATGTTCACGTACGCAGTTCCAAATGGTATGTGTGAGAGAAATGAAATGAGTGGTTGGTAACACTGTATCCTGTTGCGCGGGATCTTTCACAGGTGCCTCAAACATACGAGACAAAGAATCAGCTTTTACATTACGTGAACCAGGCCGTTAGGTGATGTGTAGTTGAAAACGAATAAAAAACAGAGCCCATCTAGCCAGGCGAGGTTGTAACCGTTTAGCTGATCGTAGATATTCAAGGTTTTTATGATCTGTATATACAGTCACTGGGTGTAGAGCACCCTCCAGGAGATGTCTCCACTCTTCAAGGGCCAGTTTTATAGCTAATAGTTCCCGTTCCCCAACGCAATAATTCCTCTCGGCGGGGGACAGAGTACGTGAAAAGTAGGCCACAGGGTGTAATTGTTCATCTTTGGCTTGTCTTTGGGATAAAACCCTCCTACGGCAGAGTCAGAGGCGTCAACCTCAAGAATGAAAGGAACTTGAGGGTTAGGCATTTGAAGAATTGGAGCGGAGACAAACCTTGTTTTAAGAAAGTCAAACGCTTGTTGAGCGGCCTTTGACCAGATGAATGAAGTGGTCTTGGAGGTCAAAGCTGTGATGGGTTGTATGTGTTTGGAAAAGTCTCTAATGAACTTTCGGTAATAATTAGCGAACCCAATAAATCGTTGCGCTCCTTTACGATCCGTAGGTGGTGGCCAATGGAGGATGACTTCGACTTTCTTGGGATCCATTTGGATGCTGGTTGGAGAAAGGATGTAGCCCAAAAAGTCCACGCTTTGTACCTCGAACATACATTTGTCTAATTTAGCATATAGGCCATGAGTTCTTAATCTGGTAAGCACCTGACGAACATGCTCTCGGTGAAGTTCCAGGGTGGCAGAAAAGATGAGGATGTCGTCCAGATATATGATAACGAAGTGATCCAGGATATCACGAAAAACATCGTTAACGAAATGCTGAAATGTGGCTGGAGCATTACAAAGTCCAAAGGGCATCACTCGGTATTCGAAGTGGCCATAGCGACACCTGAACGCGGTTTTCCACTCATCTCCCTCCCGAATCCTCACTAGGTTGTAGGCACCCCGCAGGTCAATCTTGGTGAAGATTTTAGCCGAGCGAGCATGCTCAATTAATTCAGGTATAAGTGGTAGAGGATAGCGATTTTTTACAGTGATATTGTTAAGTTCGCGGTAATCAACACACGGACGTAAACTGCCATCTTTCTTGTGTACGAAAAATATGCCAGCACCCGCCGGGGATGTGGAAGGACGGATAAATCCCCTGGCGAGGTTATCCTCGACATAGTCTTTAAGAACAGCGAGTTCAGGTTCCGACAACGGATAGATCCGACCGAAGGGAATGGCTGAACCGGGATACAATTCGATGGGGCAGTCATACGGCCTAAATGGGGGTAGAGTCTCGGCCCTTCTCTTCTCAAAAACATCCGAAAATTGACGATATGGTGCAGGTAACCCTTGAAGGTTGGTGGCCGACTGGGAGATGCAAACCGTAGTAGGAGACAGGCAGGTCTGGTTGCAGAAATGCGAGGTAAAGCGGAATACCCCCGTCTCCCAGTTGATACAAGGGTTATGGGTACGAAGCCAGGGAAGTCCCAATATAATAGGAGAAATAGGAGAAGGAGCAACGTCGAAGTGAAGAGATTCCACATGTCTGTCTCCCAACTTGACGAGCAGAGGGATGGTCTCCAAGACAATAGGACCGGTCTTTAAGGGACTGCCATCGACTAGCAAAATGGAGAGGGGGTGCTTCTTTCGTTGAGTAGGGATGGAGTGAGTCTGAACATACGTGGAGTCGATGAAGTTACCACTGGCTCCGGAGTCGATCATGGCTGAAAGGCTAACAGCTCCTTTATTCCACTGTAATGACACGGAGAGGGAAAGGTAAGCAGATGTGGCAGGTAATTGATCAGCATGAAGTTGAAGATGAGCTATAGGCCTCTTACCCTTAGCGTGGCGAGCCCTGGCTCTGCAGTCCTTGAAAATATGCCCAGGTCTGCCGCAATACAGGCACAATCCCAAAGTCCGGCGACGTTCCTTCTCCGCAGCTGACAAAGGACCTCTGATGATGCCAATCTGCATGGGTTCTTCCTGGGAGGAAGGTGCAGGAGATGGAAGTAGAGAACGCACCGGAGGCCCAGCAGAGGTGGTAGCCAACCGTTCTCTCCGTCTTTCACGAAGGCGGCGATCAATCAGGGTGACGAGGGTAATAAAGTCTTCCAAACCGGTAGGGGTAGTAGTACGGGCCAGCTCGTCCTTAACAGCCTCCGAGAGACCCCAACGAAATTGGTCGTGTAATGCAGCCTCATTCCAGGAAGAGTCGAGAGCAAGACGACGGAATTCGGTGATATACTCCTCCACTGGTCTTCTCCCTTGCTTAAGGTCTCTTAAAGTGGAAGTGGCAGTAGAGGCTCTAAAAGGGTCATCGTAGAGGGTGTCCAGAGCCTGCCTGAAAGAAGGCCAGGAATCCAGGACCGAGTTTTGGGTGTGGATCAAATTATGTGCCCACATCTGAGGTTCATCCGCCAGGAGGGCGATGACTGTGTGAACCTTAACATAGTCCGTAGCATAGGTTCTGGGCCTCAAATTAAACAGGATTTGACAGGAGGTAATGAATGTACGGTATTTGGTACGATCTCCCGCAAATCTATCAGGAAGCGGAATAGCAGGTTCGAAGGCCGGAACTCCCTCCGGGGCTGGAACAGGAGGAGAAGCGGCAGCCTCGGATGCAGCTCCCTGATGAAGCTGAAGTTGATGCACCTGTTGCTGAAGGTGATGTTGGTTGGTCTGCATGTCTTGGAATGATTGTGTCATAGCTGTCATTTGCTGAGACAGGGTAGTTAGTGCCTCTGTAAATCCTGCGGGCTCCATCAGGGCTCAGTTATTATGTCGGGAGCAGGAATCAGGAAGGACCAGTTCAATAGGGAGCAGAGCTCAATATGCAGGCAGAGGCGTTTAGCAGATAAGGCCAACAACGCTGTCAGGAAAAGCCGAGGTACGGTACACAGGCGGGTCACGAGGTACAGAAGGAGCAGACTAGCCAACGTCAGGACACAAGCCGAGGTACGGTACACGAGCGGGCAACGAGGTACAAAAGGGTCAGGCAAAGCCGTAGTCAAAGGAGAGCCAGGAATCACGAACCGTTTAGTAGATAAGGGTCAGGCAGGAGCGAGGTCAAAGGAAAGCCAAGTAGGTACACGGAGAATCACTAGGAAGGCGCACTCAGGATGTAGCAGGGAAGCACAATAACTGAGCACTGAGCAAAGCTCAGTGCTTGGTTTTAAACTTGCCGCTCGGGGGAAGCTCCGCCCCCGAGTGGGAGGCTACAGCGGCGAGTTCCCGCGAACCTTGTTCGGGGAACAATAAAGTTAATAGAGGGCGCGCGCGCGCCTAGCAAAAGCCGGTCGAGTGGAGAGGCCGGTAGGACATCTGCTGGATCCGATGCCCGCGGGTAGCGGGCATCCAGGTAAGAGACCGCGTCGGGTCGCCGGACCCCGGCGGGTACCGCGTCGGGTCGCCGGACCCCGGCGGGTACCGCATCGGGTCGCCGGACCCCGGCGGTTACCGCAACGGGTAGCCGGACCCCGGCGGTTACCGCAACGGGTAGCCGGACCCTGACAATATGCATGGGATAGGCATAAAGCTATCCTGAATCTATGACAAGACCAAGGACTGATTAAGCTCTGAGTCTTTACATCATGAAAAAAGGGCAGATGTGATGGACTGAACAGATCCTATCTGCCATCACATTTCTTTGTTAGTATGAATTAGAGAGTTAATAGCAAATAAAGCTTTCCCATAATTTACTTTCAGTCTTGCTCTCCTTTCACTGTTTCTAGTATGTTCATTTGGTGCTCTTTAGCACCCTAATACTTGATCAGTCAAAATACTGGTTATAGTTGGCATAAAATTAGCTTTCTCTATTTTAGGCTCTACATCAAATCTATTGGCCACATGTGTAATGAACCAATATACGTTTAGATATTCCTAAACACCTATGCACCTGTTTCTGTTTCCAGATGCCAAATGGGTCATGATTTTAAAACATTTATTCCTGCAATATTTTCATGCATCACATATCATCTTGCCATCCCTCTATATATATATACCTGATTTATTTGTTAGTCTGCTAGCAGATATAAGAAACTTTGCCAAACACTGGGAACAATGGATTATTTCATCACTGGAAAACCTGCCAGATGCCCTTTCAGAGAAGAAACTGACGATCGTCAGGAGATTTGTATCGTCGCTGAAAAGACAAACCTCGTTCTTACATTTAGCTCAGGCAAGTTTTAACATGATATCACTATGTTTTTTTGTGGAGGAAAATATTGTCCAGCTCTATTTTCATAGTAAATTAATTTTTGGGGTCAGTTTTGAATCTATTCCAAAGAATTTTACTGCAAACATTCTATGTTTATTGGCTGTAATCTGAAAAGAACCAGAGTAGCTGCAGCCAGTGTTCAGCTACCGGGATATGACATTATATTCTGATGCTCAACATCAGAGGCCTCATGCTCCCAGCACCACACTCCAGTTGGCCCCTGAGGAGACCCCCACGTTGACCTCCGCTCTAGGTTGGCGTCTACCTTACCAACGGTGGGGTCGGCCCTGACTCTCAAACCCTGATTTAAACCCATTGTCAGTTCTTTTAAAAGAATCAAACACTATTTCATGATGTGTAATTGATTCTAGTTGTTTTCATGTATATCTTCTTAGATAGCGCGTCCTGCCCTGTTTGATCAGAATGTAGTAAATACTATGACATCTGACATTGAAAAAGTGGACTTATACAGCATTGGATCTCAGGCTCTTCTTACCAGCTGCAGTGGTGGTGACACTGACTGTGATGTCTACACAGAGTGTGAGTTTACATACAAGCAAACAAAATTACAATATTTTACTATTGTTTTTAGTTAACAAGCATCTCTTACGTTGGTTTTATGTACTTTGTTTTTACTTTATTAAAATATGTTTATTAACTATTTTTTTAGGCCGCCCTCTCAAAATGTTTGAATATCAGGTGTAGAATAGAGCAACGGGACCACGTATCTAACAGAGCAATAGACTTAAGCCGGAGGGTATAGTTCTAATTGTGGTTTCAATGTCTTATTTCATCCGATCATTCATCTTCTTTTCTTCTTTGTCACTTACTCCTCTAAAGTGTTTCAAGAACTAAAAGATCTACTTAAAAAGAATGCCACTGTTGAATCTTTCATCGAATGGTTGGACAATGTTGTAGAGCAAAGAGTTATCAAGGTAACATATTGCTTTGGTTGTTTTGCTTTGTTTTTTATATTTGATGTCTGCAGTACTTGAGTTAGTGAAAACACTTACCTGTAAACCATACACTGTTTAGTAGTTCATAATATTTCAATATTTGTAATCCATATATACAGTATACATATACATAACCAGCCTTGGGTGTTTTTGTTATTGTTTTCTATGCAACCGTTATATGTATTCTCACTTAATAAATACATTTAGAAATATATGTAATCTGAACATATGTTTGAAGATTGATTACTCTTAACCAGACCTTTGTTGGGGGAGTTATAGTTAGGTAAAATGTTGGAGTAGCTACACCTTGATTGACAATAAGTTAATGCTTTCCTCTCCTTTTGTACCAGTAAGTCTTAATGTCTCCTTCTGTACCAGTATGTCTTAATATTTGTTCATTAATAAAAATATAACTATCTTTAACGTTCCCTGTAATGTTCCAACTTAATTCCAGGGTGTATTCCCAAACATATATTTCAAAAAGATTTATGAATGCACTTGTATTTTCAGGCAAGCAAGCAAAATGGAAAATCCCTGAAAAAGAGAGCTCAGGACTTCCTCTTGAAATGGAGCTTCTTCGGAGCTAGAGTTATGCACAATCTCACCTTAAACAACGCATCAAGTTTTGGTACCTACTTTTTGTTTATAAACATTATTAATGTCATTTAAAATGATCAATTAAACTGATTCATTCGTATATTATATATTTTATTTGGACATTACAAAGCAAGTACCCTGCCTGTAAGTAGAAAAAAAAACTAGGAAAAGTGACTGTGACTGTTAAAAACCCTCACATCCTTTTTAGTTGATTGTCTAAACAGTATGTGTTCACTATTATCTACATAATGAAGAAAGGGTAAATATGCAAAGGGCAGCCAGACACAATGCGAACTAATCTGCTGCCTCTCAGTATAGCTTGTGTCTTACTTTCATCAGTTTACTCTTTGATCCGATTTTGTATGTCCCCAGGTAGTAAATAAATCCAGCTCTGTTGATCGTTTATCTAGTGATTAGATAAAAAGATTCTTAGAAACTATCCCATGTTAGTCTTGCTAGGTCACTTAAAGTCCAGCAATTATTTATCTGCCTGCTGCTTTACTTCTAGTGGAGTGCTGAGAGATGGTCATTTTGATAGGGATGGTAAATTTGCTCACTTATGGTCATATATATATATTGGCACTTATTTGTATTACTGCTAGGATTAATATTGTTGTCTTATAGGTTCATTCCATTTGATTCGCATGTTACTCGATGAGTACATACTACTGGCAGTGGAAACTCAATTTAACAATGACAAAGAACAAGAGCTGCAGAATTTGTTGGATAAGTACATGAAAAATGCAGGTAAACTGTTATGTGTCCAACATAAACTCAGATGATGAGCTCTATGACAATACTTAAATACAAATAATGAAAAAACAAAAACAAACAAAAAAATTGGTATTACCAGGACTTTCTATTAACCAAAGGGGTGAGAACAGCCCCTCTCTATGTGTCATGGGGTAATAAAATAAGTTGTGTGCAGACTATATTGTGCCAGTAGTTTTTTTCCGCTATAACCATCTTTGCACCAAACAAAATGTGCAGGCTTTATACCAACCCTTAGAAACCTAGCACTGCAGCAGTTTCAATAGTAATACTAGATCCAGACTTAATATAAATACATCAGACAAATTTCAGGTAGGAATAAGGTGCATGCAGCAAAATGGAGTTTCATAGGAAACCCACACTCATAGCAAGGATGCCATGACCGATTTGATTCTTCAGTCCATCAATGTTTGTAGAAAGCAAACGCTTAGCTGGCTCACAAAATATATTTTCAATATTCTCATTGTGTTAGTCCAGAAAGTGTAAAATCAATTTCCGTGCTTTCATACGAGGCCAGTCACAGATGAAACTGCGAAAACGCAATGCAAAAGTGTCGAAATTTCGGTAGGGTTTGTAATTTGTAAACTTGTGTAGCCCCCATTTCAAGGTGTTTTGGTGCCATTATAAGCTGCTTTGACACTCCTTGGTGAGGTAAAAAAAAGGGAGGATTTGTGTGTAGGATGGTACAGATCAATAACTAATAGAAATAGCCAAAAAACAAGCAGCACTATCGCCACCACCATCTCAACCATTATGATTACAATTATGGAAAAAAAAACCCCACACACACTAATACCACTCCTACCTCATCTGATGGGCAAGATTGTGGTAAAGCGTGGGAGCATTTTGAGACTTTGGGAGATGGGCGCACTACAAGGAGCAAGTTGTGTCAAAAGGTATTGAGCCAGGTATGGTGACATCTCACCAATTCTGTGATGAGTCAACACCTACGTACACGCCACAGTGCATCTTGGGGAAAACTGGCGGCATTGGTGACAACAGCAAATCCACAACCGGCACTACAGGCTCTTAACGTGATGTTCTCTGGGCAGAACATTTGGGTGTCAATAGGCAGAGATAAATGGGCATTACTGGGGTAGGTGGTGACAGTCCTTAAGCCATTTAGGCATATGACCGAAGACTTAAACCAGAACAGTTATCCCCTTACTTACCTACCTACCTTAAACGACACACAAATGACTTCCTGGAACAAAATGAGATGACAGGTTGTACATGGAAGTTGATCAGTATGTTGATAGAGGAGGTGACATCATGGACACCTTAGAGTATATGCTGGCCACCCTCTGTGAGCCAAGGGTTAAGGGCAGGTTGTCCCTTAAAATGCGTTTTAAAACTTGGAGAGGCATGCTAAGTGAAGGAGAATCCAGAAGGTGTCAGGGATGCTCCCTTTTCCCTTTTTCCAGAATCTAAAAAGTGCACAAGTCCAATATATATGTGTATATATAAATATATATATATATATAAATATATATATATAAATATATATACTGTATATATGTATGATGTAAATATACACTGCATATAGGGAACAATAAACAATAACTGTGTCTGTGCTATGTTTTATTTTTATGAATTTCCAGAATACATTGTTACATGCTGTTTTTTTACTTTTTTAGATGCAAGCAAAGCAACATTTACAGCATCGCCAAGTTCTTGCTTTCTTGCAAGTCGTAACAAATCCAACAGTCTTCCAAATGACTCTGCAGTCAAAAATGAATGTCTGCAAGATCGAACTTATAGTTTTTCATCTGACCAGCATGCCAACCTTGTTCGTGGCTTGCACTCTTTCTCACATGGCGATAGCAATAGCGTTCAACTTACAGGTAAAAAGCAAAACAGTTCAATACAAAGGGAATATGTTTTACCTGAAACAAAGAAGTATATAGAAATTCACAAGAACGGTGCTACTTAGAAAAATAATAGAGAAAGCTGTGCAATGAGCAAGTGAAAATAAGGAAAATACCATATATCACTCTCTCTGCACTTCAGTGTTAGGTGCACCACTCAGCATGACGGACATTTACACCAAGACTTCTCTAGAGTACAATGTACAGTGAAGAGAGTGGCTGCCAGATGATGTTGTGGGCAGGAAGGAGAAGAGTTGTGTTGTGTGCAGAGAGGAAATGGGCTGCAGATGGTGTTGTGTTTTTTTTTAAGAACATAATTAAGCAAACCTTACTTATATTAAAGTTAAGGGAAAGGTAGATAAAGAACATTCTCGTTAATAGTCTTTTGAAAAAAGATTCACCAGATACGTTACCCTTAAATCAGAGACATTCCCTGTGGTGTATCTTTTGGTGTCTCTTTTATGTAATAGAAACAGTTTATTTAATAATGCATATTTTCAAAATTCCTTTAAATCTATATTTGAATGTGGCATTTATGGGTTTTTTTTGGTTTTTTTTTAGATCGGCTGGAGGTTCCGCAAAACACGGGACATCTCATTACTCCACCCATGTCCCCAGCAGTCTTAAATAGGGGAAGTGTTATAAACCAAGGACCAATGGCTATCAGACCTCCCAGTGAAGGCCCAATACTGCCTAGTCATTCCCAGGTTTCTTCTTGTTCTGAGCCTATATTCCAGAATCTACCCCCAACAAACCAAAACTATTTTGGAACTAGTTCAAATCATCAGGCTATATTCAGAGCTCACACTCAACCTGCTTCTGGATCCCTTCAACACAGAGTGGATCAGAGTCGATACTCTCAACTGAACGACCAACAGCTCCCACGTGACTGCTTTACAAGCAGTTGTTCGGTGTCTCCATACAACATTCATCCTCCTTCAGCTTATGGATCACAAGCTAATGCACAAGAAATACACAGCATGCAATTCATTAATACTGGAGGATACAGTTTCATAAATACTTCAGTCCCTGGGAGTTGCCAAGGAGGAACTTATTCTTCAAACACTAGCAATGGTATTTATCAATGTTTCTTAATCAGATCATTTTATAAAGTGCTGTGGATGTACTTTAGCATTGAAGAAATGTAGGATTTATTTAATTTCATTTTATATATGTCCTATAAATATAAACTATCTTTATCTGTAGACCTGTAGATTGTAGGCACTCATGTGATAATTTGGGTGACTTTCCCTGCTCAAGCACCACAATGAGCTGATTCTTTTTTGAAATGCTAATGAAGTCCTGGTTACCTAATGCAGCTCTTTTCTCTGTAAACTTTCATTAGTAAGAGGTACCTTCTAGGTGATTATATTGCTATAGATTACCAAAAAGCTGTATAATAAGGAGTCAGGGTGCTTGTTTATGAAATCAGGCTAAGAAAACAGATAAACGTAACTAATATATAGTTGTCTACAAAAAAATATCTTTGCGGAGACTGTATCTCCAGAAGAATATAGGTACTTTGGAGAAAGTTCAGAGAAGCACTACTAAAATGGTTCATGGATTACAGGACAAAATTTACCAGGAAAGGTTAAATGATCTTAACATATATAGCCTGGAAGAAAGACGTGACAGGGGGGATATGATAGAAACATTACATCTTAAAGGGAGTACAAAGGAAGTGTTTTTAGTCTTAATCTGAGGGAGGCATTTAAAAGTAACATCAGGAAATATTACTTTATTGAACGGATAGTGAATAGCTTTCCAGCAGAAGTGGTAGACGTTAATACAATGAAGGCGTTTAAGCAAGCATGGGATAGGCATAAGACTAAGCTCAATATAAGATAAGGCCAGGGACTAAGCAATGTATTCAGAGGTCGGGCAGACTGGATGGGATGAATGGTTCTTATCTATGTTTGTGCCAGGAGGCCCTAATATCTTACTTCCGCCTCTGCAACAGGGACTCAAGTCAGAGCTGCTTTGTGTTACTTTGGACTGAATACTGCAGGTTCGCTAGCTGTAGAAGTATTTTAGTTAAACTAACATTCTGCAACAGTTCACAATTTTTCATACAGGACCGGTCTGACTTGGGCTCTCCTGCTATGGGAGGTAGGAGCACACTGGGGTTACATATTGTGACATGGTCTTGTGGTAGTAAACGAGACGGGGGTCATTTGTCTTTACTTGCCCCCCCGTCCAACTGAACTAGCAAATGTGATTATTTTTAGACTGGCCTGTCTAATATATTGAAAATAATTGGTATAATTAAAGCTACAGTCCATCACAGCTTCATCCGTTTATCAGAGTTTATTCACAAAACTATGAGCTTGCAGATGAGTTGTCTTCTCAGGCCTACTTGCAGTTGAAGCTCCTTGGGGTCTTGATTCATAGCATAGTCAGGAAGAAAAAAATATTACAAATCTCTTGGAAATTCACGGTAAGCTGACTACACCCCAAATTGCTTCTGTGCACTTCTGGTGTATGACAGCAGTACCAGGGATTCCACCCCAGCAATATATTTTGTGTCTCCGGGTTTGACGCAGAGATCTCCGGGTGAAGCACCTCTTCCCTGGTTCTCCAGGTCAACACCCGAATCCTCCGGGTTCCAGGAGTGGGGTCTTGACACGCCCTGCTGTCTGCCCATTTTCCCTTAAAATGGGAGTGTTCCTGTGATGTCAGCAGGACCGCCTACCGACATCAGCGGGATCCACGCAGGCAGGGCAGGCTCCGGGTAGCCGGAGCTAGGAAGTTCCCTGGTATGCAAATAACATAAGAAAATGTTTTGTTGTTCAAATAGTTCATCAATATGCCATAGCACCAATATAGGTGTCATATAAAACATATAAATTTTTCCCTGCTATGGGCCTAGATAGTTTTTGGCATTTTGCTTTAATTAGGAGACAATCCTATACACACTTTACTCGTATATTATTATTATTAATTTTTTATTATTATTATATTATTATTCATAGCTACCTCATTTAGGTTAACCTGTACATCTTATCACATTATATATCAGTACATTGTTCAACTAATATGACTCGATACATTCCAACTCAAACAGTAGAAGTGACTTAAATTCAATCATTTTCATAAAATCCCCACCCTTTTAAGTAAATGTATTCAAGACATATTGAAAACAAACATAGATGGCACATGCAGCCCATGAAGGTCACAGTACAAAAACTAGTACATGGTAGGTACATATACGGAGGGGTTAAATTCTATAATTGTGGTAAAAACACAAATTCTATAGGTCTGATTTGTGATAAGCTGGTTTATGCATTATTCATGAAAGCACTATTCACTGTTTAATTCCATTATTTTTGTATGCTTAATATTTTACAGGATATTATGGGAACAATTTAAGTTACCAAGACTCTCACAGACTTGGATCGATGATTGATCAGCACGTGTCTGTAATTAGTAGTGTCAGTAGCATCCGCCCTCTACATTCATATAATGATATTCATGATCCGCTCAACATTTTAGATGACACTGCAAGAAAACTTGGTTCATACTATACAGACTCTTCACCTCCAATTATTTGTCGAAACCAGATACGTAAGTGTTGATGTGCAGTATTTTTTTTTTTATCATATATATATAGTACATAAACCAGAATGACTAAGTACTTCTATTTTATTCAAATAGATTCTAGAGGTTACAGTACTTTCAGTATGCTAAACTAGTAAACATCCATGATATTTTCCATTTTCTAGTTTTAAAGTATCTGTAAATATATGTGATGATTGGCTGAGCTTTAATGAAATTAGTTACAATAGAAAAGGCAAATGATTGTAAAGATTATATCTTTAAATCCTTTTAAAGTATCCATAAGTACATAGATGATAATAATTAGATTTGTTACAAATATAAATATAAAAATAAGAGAATTATACTTTTCACTGATAAAATTGTGTTTAATTAGATGTAGTGGAAAACATATTTTCATTCCAAAGCATTTCATTCATTAGAAACCTACGTAAAATCAACTACAGTCTGAATAAACTTATATAGCTTAGTAAAAGAACAGCTGTATAAACATAATATTACTTTTATCTGTGTAGCCTCGAATATGCAGGGTGTCATATCACCATCCACATCTCAGTGTATGTATGGGATATCCAACCAGTACAGCTCCCAAGAAACACTGGATTCCCATGGACAGTCTGATGATGTCAGAGAGATGGTGTCTTCTTTGCCACCCATTAACACTGTCTTCATGGGAGCTACTTCAGGAAGCACGTAAAACAGCAACAACATGGACAATTGGCCTCCCAAACTCAAAGGGCTATGTTTTGTTGTTGATGGAAAGAAATCTGGATTAATACATTTCATTGTGTTGCTTATATTTGGATGATGTTTTCTTGTAACAGACAACTTTATTGTAAATACCATAAGCATAAATGATATCAGAATGTGAAGTATGACTTTTATTGGACATATGCAGACCATATGCACAAATGGCCCATTTATTTGAAAAGGTTTTGTCCACCCTAACTCACCCATATCATGCACATATTCCTAGTGTGTGCACCAATGAATAAGGTTACTGGGATATCCAATGACAACCTGCTGCCCTCAATTAAATAATCTTGAGAAAGGATCATGGGGAGAGGCCTCTGTGCCCAACTACTGTTTACACTACTATCGCTTTGACCACTAGGAACAGAAATATAGAAATGTAGGGCACCCTGGCCATCAGTGCTCAGCTGCACCCAGAAAGTATGTCATTGTCAGTCCCATTCTTCACATCTAACCCCGTTTTGATCACCTGCTGTCTGTTTCTTTACTTATTGAGGGAAGCAATTTTACATACAGGACAGGTTGCCTTGACATCACAAGTTCTCCTTCCAAATTAGCTTTAGATATATACAGTATGTATATTTATATTACTTGTATTTTGTATGTGCATCTATTTGTAAAAATGTATCTTTATTTAACATCTGTATTATAAATAATTCCTATTTATTAACCCCTACAGAGTACCTGTTTACTATCTTTTCACTTGACATGGTGTCAAGTTCATATTTCTACCTCCTATGGAACTGTTTACAAGGTCAAGTTTTATGGTTTCAATTGTACCTATAGTAAAAAAAAATATTCCTACTGTTGTATATTAAACATCAATAAATAAAATCTTACCAACGCTGTGACAGTTTTTTCAAATTATAGTCCTGATTTATGATGCAACAAGAAAGAGATCCAAAAAAATGTTTTGATCCCAACAAGAGTAGAAGCAGTGATGCCATTGTGTCTTCGGCAAATCCCAGCTGGTGTGACAAAATTTGGGCAAAAGATGTACTTTGATGATCCATCAATAACAATATCACCAAAGTGATTAAATAAAATCTTACAAAATTAATTGGTTTCCTTAGCCACATGTTTCAAGCATCTGATTTTCCCAAATGCTACTAAGCAAATAATTGTATAAAAACCCACTTTATACGTATACCGTGGAAACATCCATCTGAACATCCTGTTCAAAAGCTTTTATATAATTGTCAGCAATATATCAATTTCAACTAAAACACAAATAATTAAATAAAGCACAATCGGGTTTAGTAACTAACCATATGAATAAGTGACCGATTCTTGTGGTAACAAGAACATTGTCGATCTAATTGTATATTATATTGTACGTACTTTTCTGTGAGTGTCGCTCTGGTATGAACGCTTTTTTTACCTGTGGGATTTTACCAAAGTTGGTGAAACACACATTAAAACATTCAGCATTAGGAATCTATTGTGAAAACAATCTATTAAGCACAGCAAACCCCCTTGGTCATCAATCTGGCATTGGTATCAGTTAGAAATAATCTACCTCTAAGAAAAACAGGTCAATTAAAGATATCAACAACTGTAAATATAAATACAGAAACAGGTTATGTTGTATAGAGAAAGCCCAACTGATATATTACAGGTAAATGCCAAATTTTTATTGGCAAAATTCTAAAGGTTTTTAATTATTCTTAATTATATGCATTGCACATTTTAGATTAGAACAAACGAGTGGTCCACGAGAACCAATAAAAACATTATTAAGCACAGATATGTCAATTGAGGATTATCTGTTTTGTTTTATTAAATAAACAAGCTTCCCTGCTCCTCTTAAAGCTTTGACAATATATGCGTAAGATAAGAATTGAGGAACGGGCTTGAAAACGAGTGTATTTGAATTTATCTCAGTGGCCTGTTTTAGCTTTACTTCTTCACATCTAACATGGTTCCTGGCACAGAGGCTGTACTCCTTTTGATGGCACAGATGGATATATACAATTAGAAAACACATAAAAGATTATAATAAGCTTATGAAATAGGAAGGCCTACCTGTCTTCCTGTTGGCTTGGTTGATCATTATCCTTGTTCAAATAATGGACCACATGTTCATTTTGCCCTTCTGGCCTGGTTGCTACAGCTAAAACAGACAACATGAGAAATCCAGCATTTTAAAAGGATTAATAAAAAATGGATATATTATACATGAGTCTTTTTTTCTCTTTTTTCTTTTATTTTTGCAAGAAAGGCAAATATAATGTCTATTTATCAAACTGAACAGACAGTTGTATTTAGACAAGTTACTTGAAACAAACTATTCACGTAAACTTGTTCACGTTAACATTTACAATAAATATAGGTTGTACTAGCTGTCATTTTGTTGAATTTTTGCAGGACATATGTCACTGCATTACCTAAGAATTTATTTAGTGATAAAACCATCTAGAAAGCTCCACGATCACCCCACAGACTCCATAAAATATTCTTTGTGTGTTGATGTATATGTGCATTTAATTCCCCCATTTGTTCACAATTTTTTTATGTTTATTGTCAGTTTATATTCAAAGTTTCCATTTGAAAGTGTTGTATAGTTAGGTTTATAAAAAAAACTGAAAAAGCGCAATTTTATGTTTAAATACATCGCTGATATGAAAGCCTTGCTTGTAAAAATGCATTTTGTATTTATAAGGGTGCTTTCTTGTTAACACCTCATGAAGCTTCAAGCTAGAGTGCTGCTTTATTGTATTTCTGACTAAGTTTGTATGATGTTTTATGGCTACAGACCTATAAATTTCTGTATAGTGTGCACAAAGCTGGTCCCTGTGATTGGGCATACTGGTGAAGCAAAGGTTGTTCGTAAAATGAGCATGGTATAGGCCTGGCCTAGAGTCCACGCTAGAAGAAGCAAGCTTTGTTCGCTCAATATTTGGCAAACCTAATTTGCTCCTGTGAAAAAGCCTGGGTGTGCAACTTGTAAGCCCATCAAGTTTTCTATCACAGTTAATTAGTAATAAAATAGCAGATCTAATTAGCCCATAGAGGGAGAGTAATAGCTCTGTTTTGTTACTTCTTAGGAGTATACTGTATCACCTCAAATATCCTTTGCCCCTAAATATAAGCTTTTAATTGATTCAGATGCATTTACAAAAAAAACTGTTTCTACACTAAGTTTGGTGAATCTTTAATTATAGTCCATACATTGGTTCGGCGATTGATAGATTAAGGGGCTTATATTCACATTAGTATCGACTAAATAAATAGTCACACTTAGACAAGCTTTCTTTCGGAAAAAAAAAACCAAAAACAGATTAATTTAGAAATCTAATTGACATATTGCTGGTAAATTTGGCATTGTACATCCAGAGAACGTGAAAGAGTGAATGGGCAGGAAATAGAATTTGTCGGAACAAAAACGAACGGAAAAACTAACCGTTTTTGTCCCATTTGAACATGTCTAATTTCTAGCACTGTTTCAACCTATTACACTCTTCCCCAAAATAATTTTTTAGTCACGTAACATTTAGCCTCATCCATAATCTTTTCCACGGGCAAACATTTTTTTAAGCATTTTATATGTTCTAGCAATACATGTACTGGAAAATATAAAGCTCGGAATTATATTGCTAAATTCTTACAACATACAGTTTCATGTTACAGGATTATTTCTCCTTGTTTAAGTGTATATTATTTTAGCGTTCCTCCTTCTGTCTAGTTTTTTATGTCACTGTATTAGACCTGTTTTGTACAAGGCTACAATCTCTGTCTGCATGTAAATTATTGGTGACACTTTGACTCATGTTACTAGAGACATAAAGTGTTTTGAAATGTGCAGCACTAGTCATATTTTTATTTGCTTTAAATTGTTTAAATACCCTCGACATGATTCTCAGTCCCCATGCCCATTCGACCATTAGCAGATCCATCCTGTGGGTATTAATATATTAAGTTATCATAAGATGGAGAGCTCTTCGCAGTCACTATGTAATGAAACCACATCGTCAAGCAGATGTAGATTTCCACAGAATAATATAGAAGGGATTTACTGCTATAGCACAGAAAGGTGCTCTACCTTATGACACCTAATTGCTGTCTCATAGTCACATGACTGTACTTGAATAGAAAAATTTGTAACAGGAAGTACCTAACTAGTTAGAATGAGTAGCAATGTAAGTGTCGCTGAAGTTTACTGTTTGATAATGTATTGCTGACACCCTTGGCCAAGCTCTGGTCGAGACATATTTCTCATCCATACTTGGATCTAAATAAGTGTGTCTCTTTTCTGTCCTCTGATGCTCATCTAAGAGGTCAGGATGATTGGCGGATGTGATTGTTTCATGGTGTTCTTCAGCCCTAAATGACACAATATTAAATGGCAGAAAATAAACATAAGTGAAATACCCCATTCTTGTTTTAAATGCCTTTGTTGCACAAGTAGCTATCAATAGGTCACAAGTCGCCTTTTTGGCATTTCAAAATTATGGCAGGTATGAAGAAAGGATCACATCCAAGACATGCTTTATTTTTTACTGATTCGAATGATGAGGACCTCATAATGATTGATTGCAAACCACATAAACTATACCTGTAAACAATAATGCAACAAATATTTACTCTGCCTAATAAACATAATGTTTTGATGGGTGCCGCACACAGTCAAATCATTGCCCATGAGGATACACATGTATGTTTTTGGTAGGGCTGCAACTAAGCCAATAGAAAATAGAAATGGATGCACTCCGTTCATGAAATGTGTTCTGATCATTTATCATAACATTCTCTGTATAATTGTGCAGCTAATTAATTAAGTATCATAGTAGATATTTATCCTGGTGAAATGATATAGTCCCGGTACCATGAGCACCCAGTCCCGAAAATAACAAAACATCAAGAATTCCGGCATACGTATGATGGATCTCCATAAATTGGGGAGCATACATGTAATGTTTACGCTTGTTCTCTAAATTTGAAAGTATCTTACTTCAAGCAATATTTCTCTGCACTGGGATTTTTTTCTTTAGTAATATATCATTGGAAGACATTCGGAACTGTTATTACAACCACATATCTTATAAGGAAATGCAAAATACAAAGATTATCTGAAAGTATCTGTGTAAGGCTGAAATCGTCACATACCACAAATTAGGGTTGAACACAGTGATGTTTAATTCTCTCCATGCATATTTTTATTCAACAACTAATTCAGTAAAAGCATTTACAATCCTTATTATAAATCCGGTTTCTAGTGAGCCTTAATCAAACCCCGTATCACATCATTATAAATACCTAGAACCCAGAATAAGCATGTATTTTTTTTTCCATCAAACTACTTGGATTTGCTGATTATGCTGGTTTTTTAATCCAGGGTTTATATATTGCATTATATTATTGGCTTTATTTTTTTATATTTAGCTACACTAAATGTCAGGTATGAAATAAATAAATATATATTAAGATAAAAAATATAATTAACTATTGTACATATTTTGCTGTCCATAGCAAGTATTTAGCTATAAATTTAGTATGAAATAGCGGAAGGTGTAAAATCGATATGAGCGATAAAATATTGGAGCTGTAGCTTTTTTTTCTTGTTCCATCTGGCAAAAAAATTACCTTTACACCATAACAGATGGCTTTAAATGCAGTGATTACAAAAAATCCTGAAGTTAAAATAGTTTAATTACAAAGTCAATACCACCTACAACCTTTGCGGAGGCTTTAGTTTAAAAACAACAGACGGTATAAGGCACATGGCAGGACAATGTTTAACTAGAACTTTGCATTAGTGGCTTTCCTGAAACCTTTAGAATGCTAAAGATCACCTGGTTTGCATTTGTTTTTTTTAACTCTTTCGTTACCAGAGTTGTAACCATCACATTTCAAAGAAATGCATTGTTCAGCCCTGAGGCATCAGACATGATTAGGTATCTTAATATACACAGTGGGGTCTATGATCCATACACAAGGAGAAGCATGAAGCTCGGGTCCTAGCTTTCTACATTACTTCATTAGTTATTACTGTCAATGTAAAAATAAAGTTTGGCCAAAGTGTCTTGTTAAACACGTTAATCATTAACCCCTTCAATCCCAGGGGTTTTTGGTACTTGCCCAGAGCAATTTTGCCATTTTTGCGGTATGTTGGTTCAGCGATTATTCACATTTTCCTGTGAATAGTGTACCCATGTAAACTATATGGGTTTTTTTTCAAGCAGAGATTGAGCTTTCTTTTGATACCATAGTTAGATGATTAGCTGAAAATTTAGGATGAGAAATTTAGTAAAAACTAGCAAAAATTAGAAACATTTTCCCTCTGAATCCTCCCAAAATTAGGTAAAGTGATGAAAAAGCCCCTCCAAGTTTAGTGTCTGTGATCTGTGCCTCATCGGAGCGATCGGATATCCCAGCAGGGTCTGGAAAGGTTGGAAAATAAAAGGAAATAAAAACAAGAAAATAATTATTTTTCTCAATCATAGCTTTTCTTAAATATGAAAAAATAGTTTACATGAATTAATAAAGAAATAAAAGTTTCCTACAAGAATATCGTGAAGAATAATGTGATCACTGTTTTGTTCTACCGAATAAAAATAAAACTTTTTCATCTAAATAATTTTGCAGTAGCAAATGTTTTGATTACATTATGTGTAATGTATTTAATTTATTAGGGCCTTTTAACACCTTTGCTTTCTGGCATTTTAATACAAATAATGGGATAAAAAGAATGTTTTATAGTTATTTGTATGGCATGTATAAGGGGTGCGTGTGGGTACAAGAACTCGACCGTGAGAAAAACTATATGGGGCTGGTCTCCAAATGTTTCCAGGGCTGCTTTTCAGTCCCAGTCTGGCCCTGCCGTTATTAGATTACAAACTCCTATTTATACTGTACATGCTATATATCAATACCGTATATTCCGGCGTATAAGACGACTTTTGAACCCGAGAAAATCTTCTCAAAAGTCGGGGGTCGTCTTATACGCCGGGTATACTTACTTACCGAGCTGGACTGGAGAATCACGAATCTCTAGGGGAGGGGCGAGCGGAGAAGCCGCCTCCCCTGGGCCGGTCTTCAGGGCAGCGCCGAGGTAGGTGCAAGATCGTGATCTCCCCAACTAGCCCTGATCAGCGGGTGCCCTCCCTGATCAGCGGGACCTCCCTCTAACTAGCCCAACAGGGAGCTCGAGGTCTGGCAGGGTTAGGATACAGATCCCCCGCAGCGGTGCAGGGGACCTGCATCCTACTCTCTGATACGCTCAGACAGCCTCCCCTGCCAGCACTTCCCATGGGGGGGTGCCGACACTGGAGGCTGTCTAAGCGCATCGCGCAGACGTTCACCGGCAGCGGCGATGCGCGTAAACCCCCGCTGCCGACACGTCTGCTCGGTATGCTTTAACAATCTCCCTTGCCGGGAATTCCCACGGGGGGAGTCCAGGCAAGGGAGATTGTTAAAGCACATCGTGCAGACGTGCTGGCAGCGGAGGTTGTCTACGCTCGCCGGTAAACGTCTGCGCGGTAAGCTTTAACAATCCTCCTTACCAGTGCAGAACGGTATACAACTTCCGGAAGTTGTATACAGTTCTGCGTAGAATAGATGTCCCCTGCCGGCCCCGTAAGACACTGGTAAGTCTAGGGGAGGGGGGCACAGAGTGGCAGCATATCTCGGGGGGGACACAGAGTGGCAGCATATCTCGGGGGGAAACAGATTGGCAGCATATCTCGGGTGGGGGGGCAAACACAGAGTGGCAGTGTGTGTAAAGGCAGGGGTGTGTGGTGAGGGCAGTGTATAAATGTGTATGTATGGACAGGCGTATGTTAAGGGCAGTGTATGTATATATGTGTGTTTGTAAGCTGGTGTGTACGTATGTTAGGGAGAGCTGACCCACCCAATCCAAGCAGGTAGTCTTATACAGCGAGTATAGCCCAAACTCTATATTTTAACTGCAAAAGTTGGGGGTCGTCTTATTCGCCCAGTCGTCTTTTATGCCGGAAAATACGGTAACTGTAAAACCCGTATGTAAAATCGTTTCCGGATTTGGTCCCCAGGACAAATTTGAAAACGAGAGAAATCTCAATGTATTGTTTTTGGTAAAAGACTTTCTAAATAAAATATTGTAATAGAAGGCCATTTATTTGAGGCTTGTGTGTCTCTGAAGAAAAAAAATGACATTTAACCTCTCCATGGTTACAGACAGTGGGACAAGTAGGGATGCCTGGCAACCAAGAAGATACCTGCATCCTGAATATCTATATTTAGATGACATACTGTAAAAAAAGGCTATAATTTAAAAATGTAAAAATCTTATTTCCAAACAACCCAGAGCTATAATCCTTGATTTAATGATAACAAGTTTGTGATTTGGGGATGCTATAGCTCATTCCTGCAAAAATGTGTTCACTCGATTTTTTTTTAACCCCTTTGTGACAAAGGCTGATTTTACTTTTTGTACCCTTCGTGACAATGGTCGTTTTAACATTTCTGCGCTGCTCGTGTTTAGTTGTAATTTTCTTCTTTCCCGTTTACTGAACCCACACACATTAGATATTGTTTTTTTCAGGACAAGAAGGGCATTCTTTAGATGATTGTATCATATTATTTACTATTAAAAAAAGTATAAAATATGGTGAAAAATTTAGAAAAAAAATTCTAACTTTTAGTTGAAAAATCTTTTACTCATCTATAAAAGGTAATGAAAAAACCTGCTAAATAGATTCTACTATTTGTCCTGAGTTTAGAAATACCCAATGTTTTTATGTTTTTTTGCTTTTTTCTACACATTATGGGGCAAAAAGTACAGGTAGCGTTTTGCTATTTCAAAGCCTTTTTTTCCAAATCTGGTAATTATTCCCCCCATGTGTCATTTCGGGTATCTTTGAAGCCGGCCAATGCAATTTACCCCATCAAGTCATATATTTTTGAAAACTAGACAGCCGAGGGTATTCCAAGTGCTAGTATTTTAACCCTTTCCAAGCACTAATTCTACCATCAGCCTTTGTCAAACTTTATGGTAGTCATTTTTTTTGCATTTGTTTTTTCACACACTTTACTTTAGGTATGAATAAACAGGTTCTGGTATATGTCACTATCATAAAACACCCCAATATGTGTTTAGCAACATCTCCTGAGTACAGCGATACCTCACATGAATGATTTTGCCTGGGTGTTTGGGGGCAAAAGGGCCACATTTGGGGCATGCACATTTTCAATGTTGAACTTTGGCATTTGGGGATCCACTGCCCATGCCCTATTTGGCACATCTTTGAGCCGGGCCATTTCAGTGTGCCCAATAAAGCCATATATTTTTGAAAACTAGACACCCCAGGGTATTTCAAATGCTAGTATTTTAACTCTTTCCATGCACCATATCTACCACCAGTCTTTGTCAAACTTTGTGGTAGTCATTTTTTTGCATTTGTTTTGTCACACACATTTTACTTCAGGTATGAATTAAAAAGTTCTCGTATATGTCACTATCACAAAACACCCCAATATGTGTTCAGCAACATCTCCTGAGCGCAGTGATACCCCAAATGAATGATTTTGCCTGGCTGTTTGGGGGCAAAAGGGCCACATTTGGAGCGTGCACATTTTTCAATGTGGAACTTTGGCATTTGGGGATCCACTGCCCATGCCCTATTTGGTACATCTTTGAGCCGGGCCATTTCAGTGTGCCCAATAAAGCCATATATTTTTGAAAACTAGACACCCCAGGGTATTTTAAATGCTGGTATTTTAACTCTTTGCATGCACACATTTTACCACCAGCATTTTTTCAAAGTTTGCAGTAGTATTTTTGTGTGTGTATTTTTCCCACACACACCTACTTTATGTATGAATTTACAGCTCCTGGTATATGCCGCTGTCACACGACACCCCAATATGTGTTCAGCAACATCTCCTGAGTACAGTGATACCCCACATGCATGGGTTTGTCATTTTTGGGGGGAACTAAAAGGCCACATTTGGTACGTGTGCATTTTTCTAATTGGAAATTAGATGTGTGGCCATCCTTCCCCCCGTGTTATTTGGGACCTTGTTGAATCTGGCCAATTCAATTTACCCCATCAAATCATACATTTTTTAAAAGTAGACACCCCATGGGCATTTAATATGCTAGTATTTTAACTCTTTCCATGCGAGAATTGTTTTAAGCTAATGTGCTAATTTTAGGACTTGCTCACAAAAATATATTTTTGATATATATATTTTAATTTTTTTTTTTGCCTTTTTTAAAACATTTTTAAGATTTTTTTTTCAACTTGAAGGTTCCCCTGATAGTGACATCAGAGGGAAATTATTTTTACATTTTACTGTTTTTTTACTATTTTTTTTCTAATGATTATTAATTTTTTTTTATTTTTAATTTATTTTTTTCTAATCACACTGTGATTAGAAAGCAGAGCTCCATTGACTTGCATGGTTGAATGCAGTACCTTTTCCCGGGTCGCCGCCATCTTGCTGATGGCGAAGATCACCGGCAGCTGCGGCTGTGACCGCTCTCCGGAGCGGTCACAGTCCATCAAGAGGTAAGTGTTTGGTGTCGCTGGATGCCTCCTGATCGAGGCATTCCAGCGACACCATTTAAGTTTAGGAGGTGATCGTTGATCGCCTCCTAAACGCTTTTAAAACGGGCGTCCGCCGCCATACATTGTATGGCGGATGTTGACGCCCCGGGGAGGGGCCAGACATGGCCCCTGATTCCGATCATGGCGTTGCTGAATGCCTCGAGGTCAAGGCATTACAGCAACGCCGTTTGGGTATAAAAAATCGATCACGGATCGATTTTTTTACCCGTTTTAACAAATGACGGTCCTGGCACGTCATTTGTCGTTAACGACATGATTTTCCGTGACGTGCCCGGACCGGCAATTGTCATCAAGGGGTTAAAAAACCTTTACATGTTATTTTCTCTTTTTGCAAAATCAAATGGGTAAATAATTGTGCCATCGATGTATTACATTTAGGGGTACCCTCAAAAAAACATAGCAAGAAAACTATGCAAAACAGAGAAGACGTCATGCCGTCTGCGGGGAACCTGAAGCTTGGGCGTCATTGGACCTTCCAACAGGACAATGATCCACAGGCTTGGTTACAGAAGAACTCCTGAAAGATTCTGTATTGGCCATCATTGACCTGACTTGAACTAGAAAATCTCTGGTGGAATTTGAAGAAGGCAGTTGCAGCACGCAAACACAAGAATATTACTAAACCGATTTGATGGAAACCACTTGAAGCATTTGTTGTGTTGAACTATTTCAATTGCTTTTGTTTGATTTGTTCATTGCAAACAGCTTTAAGTCTGTAAATTTTTACAATAAACCTTATTTGCAATTGCAACTGCACATATATTGCATGTATACTGTAAATATATGTACCGTATTTGCTCGATTATAAGACAAGGTTTTTTTCAGCGCAAATGCTCTGAAAAATACCCCTCGTCTTCTAATCGGGGTCGTCTTCTAATCAGACCTCAAATAGAGGTCTGATTATGAGACTAAGATCCAGATCCCCCGCACCGCTGCAGAGGACCTGGATCCTCCTGCCCTTGTCCCCCCCATTTAACACCCCCCCACACACACTTACCAGTGCTTCCTGCTGTATTGCCGGGGCAGCAGGTTGACGTCTACGCAATCCGCGTAGACAACGTCCGCTACAGCTGGAAGGAGGTGTGGCTAGCAGCGGGGGTTGTCTGCGTCCGTCGCGCATACCTTCCCCGGCTGTCAGAGATCAGAGTTCCCCGCACCGGTGCCGGGAACTCTGATCTCTGACAGTCGGGGAAGGTATGCGCAACGGACGCAGACAACCCCCGCTGCCAACTCCACCTCCTTCTGGCTGCAGTGGAAGGAGACGTCAACCCGCTGCCCCGGCAATACAGCAGGAAATTGGAAGCACCGGTAAGTAAGTGTGTGTGTGTGTGTGTGTGTGTGTTAAATGGGGGCATAGGGCATTTCTGGAATGCCTTATACCCCTATATGCCACTCTGGCACTTAGGGGGTTAAAAGGCATATTATGGGGCAGAGTGGCATATAGGGAGGTATAAGGCATTTCAGGAGGCAGAGTGGCGTTAAGGGGGCATTTAATAGAGCACTCTGCCTCCTGAAATGCCTTATACCTCCCTATATGCCACTCTGCCCCACAATATGCCTTTTAACCCCCTAAATGCCAGAGTGGCATATAGGGGTATAAGGCATTTCTGGAGGCAGAGTGCTCTATACAATGCCTTTTAACTCCCTTAATGCCACTCTGCCTCCTGGAATGCCTTATACCTCCCTATATGCCACTCTGCCCCATAATATGCATTTTAACCCCCTAAATGCCAGAATGGGATATAGGGGTATAAGGCATTTCTGGAGGCAGAGTGGCACATAGGGGGTCAAAAGGCATACCATGGGGCACAGTGGCATATAGAGGGTTAAAAGGCATATCATGGGCCACAGTGCCATATTGGTGTGGCAAGCCTGGGGGCAGATGTGCGTAACTGGGGGACAGGATGGAAAATACAAGAAAATAAAAACAAAAAAAATCTTTTTCTCAATCATAGCTTTTATTTAAAAAAATAGTTTACATGAATTAACATTTACTGGTAAAACTTTTTTCCTTTAGGGTCGTCTTATATTCAGGCTTTTTCTTTTTTTCCTAAGTTAATATTCAGATTTTGGGGGGTCGTCTTATAATCGAGCAAATACGGTATATTGCTTATAGATATGTAGACATGCTTATGTGATAATTGTTTGTGTTAATATGAATAGAAATTGAACACTGTTACAAATAAAGTAATGTTTTAGTATCTGCCAACAAACAGATATTGTTAAGGTTGTTACTTAACCCACTTACAAACTTGGGATCATCTGAAGTATAATATACATGACTGGAGGAGGGCCTACCTGGCAGCCCCCCTTTTTCCCCTCCTCCCATAACCACAATAAAGACATACACCAAATGTAATTTTAACAAATTGACTTTATTTATTTAACAATGTCAATAAAAGTCAGATATGGATTAATATGTCCACGGTGCAATCCAACTTGCATCTCCGCACCGTGACACTAACACAATTAATGTGTCAAGGGTTAAGTACCATTAACCCTTTGTAAACTTTACACCAATGTGTTGGGCGCTTAACGAACGCCCCTTTTAACAATTAACTAAACACCATCAAACTGAAACAGTAACCAGTGAAACCGTCAATGAATAAACACCATCTGGCATAGGCGTGTAAACCATATACCCGCTGTGACTGACGGCGTCCCTTGCCCGTCAGCCCGTGGCACCAATAGGAATCGCAAGGGCCCTTAGCCCAAGGAGTGTCTTGCACTTAAGCCCGAAGGCTTGTGCACCACGAGCCAACCACCCCTAAAGGTGAGTAGCTCTAGCACCATGCCAGCATAAAACCTACACCATAGAAACAAACACAAAAAAAGGGGAGGGTGGGAGGGAATATTTTCAGGCAAACGGCAGTAAGGAATAATGCCCTACCCTGTAGGGAGCCAAATTTATAGCCCATATCATGGGGGGGGGCACCAGGGGGCTGCTGACCAACCCCGAGTGACCCCCTAATCTGCAGATTTACATATAGCTGGGCAATTAGTAACTTTATACAGTTCAAAAGGTGAAAGTGGAGGAGGAGAGGAAGGGCAGCCCAGGCCCCCCCAGTCATGGGCCCCTGCGTCCATTTCTCTCCCTCCAGGGCTGTGCTGCAACTAGGCAACCTTTACTTACCTAAAATACATGCAAGTAAGTGTTGGCAGGAGAGTTTGCAAGAGTTTTGTAATTTCAACTCCCTCACTTCATTATTCATTAGAAAGACTCAACATTAGCCAAGTCTGTCCAGCTGACCTTTTTTAATGCTGGTCATTAGCAACTGGTTGGTATAATTGTCTATTCATAGCTACATGCTTACAAAATCCCTGACTTTGTGCAAGTGTGTCTAGAAAAATTGATGCTGTTTTGAAGGCAAAGGGTGGTCACACCAAATATTGATTTCATAGATTATTCTTCTTTTCACTCACTTTGCATGTCGTTAACTTATGAAACTATTAACATGTTTATTTTTGAAAACATTCTTAATTTTCAGCATTTTTTCGCATCTGCCTTAAACTTTTGCACAGTGCTCTGTATATATATATATATATATATATATATACTTTATTGCAAGCAAATATTGCATTGGTTCCATTCATAGCAAATATTAGCAAGGAAGAAGTAAATATATGAATAGACTTATAAAGGCAAGAGACATTCATCTATTCCACTGAAGTTGGCAACAAAATAATCTACTACAACCTTTAGTGTAATGAAATAGCCACTTGCATGTCCAATATCAAGCATGAATTTGTTTATAATAGAAACTTGTTCCATTTGATAATGTCTTTTTGCTTTTAACATTTCTAGGTTGGGAAGAATCATCAGTAGAAATCCATTAGCAACAGTGTCATTTTAAGCCGGCTAGTTTTACTGAATCCGGTTTAGCTCTGTTCAGTGTTTGTTAATACCGCCACCTGTCTGCCACTTTGCATGTCACATGCTAGACCATTCATATAAAATATGGTACACATCCAAATGAGCGATTCTTCTCCAAGTTAATAAAAGTGCTAAGAATCCAATATACTTTAATTAGATAATGTTAGATGGGCTCCATCATTTTCATACACCACCTAGCTATGAACACAGTGCAGTGTTGGAATTTTATGAGCCAGCAGTGGCGGAACTACCGGGGTCGCAGGGGTCGCGACTGTGTGGGAGCATGAGGCGTCTGTCTCGGGTGCTGGAGCTTCACGCTGAGCGCCGGCATATGACGTCATATGCTGGTGCTCAGCATTGAAGCCATGCACACCACGGCAGAGCAGCGAGACAGAGGCTTCGCGCCCCCACCACAGGACTGCACAATAAGTGACCTACAAAGGGGGGTAGGGAGAAGGGGGGGTATATAACCTGAGAAGGGGGGAGAGGGGGTAGAAAGCCTGAGAAGGGGGGGTAGGGAGAAGGGGTAGATTGGGTTGGGGATGGGCCTTTAACAGATTCTCGCACCGGGGCCCTGAGGCTTCTAGTTACGCCCCTGTGAGCCAGAAAGTTCAACCTACATATAGCTATGTTCAATTTGCCTTTTAGACCCCTTCAACCCCCCCAGCTCTGTCAAGAGCTGGCAAGAGCATAGTATATGATCAGTGTTGAACAAAAGATGTGTTCAACTGAATGTATTCCCTTCAAGCCTAGGATCTGGGGGGAATAAGAAGAGAAGCAAATGCATGGAAGGGGGTTCTCTACTGGTGTGCTAGGGGGGGAGAATTATAATATTAAGTGTAGCAATGAGCTATCTAATCCATTACTATAGATGTAATGGCTTTGGTGTTCCTTAAAATAAAAACACATGCATCTTATTTTTAGGGCAATATGGCATGGCCATTGTTGGCTACCATGGGGAGGGGGGAAGTGAAAAAATACCATGTGACTCATTTGTTCATCCAAGGGTCATGTACTGAGTGAACTAAATGATCTATATAAAGCCTTCCAAACTTATTTCCAGGCATTACATAAGGAAGAGAGCATCACCCTCCTACAAGCAAGATAAACCAACTGCGCTCATCAATTCACAGAGGGAGTTGTAAATAGGGCAATACAGGAAGGGGAGGATACAGCAGGCATCAGGGCTTTGAAAAAAGGGAAGGTGCCAGGCCTGTATGTGTATCCAAGGGAATTCTATGAAGCTTTCCTGGGGATCCTGCCATATACTTGCTTACTGAAAAAAATTGTTTTAATCCCCAGATAAAGACTCAGCTCTTCTTTAGGCATACAGACCAAGTACATTGATGAATCAACATATTATGTTACTGTCAAAGATATATGCAGAAAGGCTACAGTTGATACTTCCCCAAACCTTGCACTCAGTCCAAAGAGAGTGTGTGATGGGGCGACATCCAGAGCTTGGGTTGTATATTATCATAACATCTATTTTATTGGCTAGGCTCTTTGTTGATGGGATCTGGTTAGTGTTGATGCAGAAAAGTACAATTAAAATAGCATGCCCACTTCTTAATATAACAACCACATTGTGATGTAATTAATGTGGTTATATATATATAATTACATCACAATGTGGTTGTTATATTTAGAAGTGTGCATACTATTTTAATTGTTTATGATTAGATAAGGCTTATGCCCTGGACAAATGGGAATCTGAATTTATTATATATCACAATTGTGCTTGTTATATGTAGAAGTGTGTATGTCATTTAAATTGCCTGGACAATCATGTGTTTTATTATATATCTGCATTGTCTGTACACAATTGTTTATGGCTTGAAAAAAATCCTGTAGTCGGATTGAAACGTTGCCACCCAGTGGAATAAACGTGTCAGTTCAGTGAGTGCTGAGTTATATCATTTTATTTTTCATTTTGTTGTTTTGGATCAGGTGGTTAGGCACATACACAGTACTTTAGTTACAAGAAAGGTCTCTGAAGTTTTAACATTTTAAAAACGTCAAAGCAAATCTCTAAAAACAATGAAAAAAGTCAAATACCTTGAACCCCCCAGTAAAACTAAAATGTTTTTTGAAAAATATTTGCTCTCCTCAAACCACAATTATGTAAAAAAAATATCATTTTTCCAGCTATAAAAGATAGTACAAAAAACTAAAACTAAAATTCAATTGCTGCCTTTATGCTGCCTAATATGGCTGATTTATAGTGCCGCAAGCAACAAAAAAGTCCTCTGGACCGTATCCTTTGCTCTGTACCAAATTAAATAAGAAATATAATAAGAACAAAAAAGCACACAAATTTACTTAACTGAATTTATTTTCAGTTTCTTAAAGACAAATGTGCTGCTGAGATTTTTGTGGACTTCTATCACCCTCAGCCATAATGATCATTAGGGTCATAGAAGTTGTAGACCTTAAAAACAGAATCTCCAGTGGTGTCAAAAAGGTGGAATACCTATAGGAATTTGTGTTTTCTACCAATACTCCGTTTCCTTATAATGATTGTGACGTTTAACTCCATCCTATATGGGTCAACCATGTGTTATGTTATGTACTGTATTAAGCACTTTTTTAAGTGTCAAAATAGATATTGTGTCATATGTATAAAAAGAACACCCAATATAAAAGGAACAAATGAAAGCAGAATCATGGTTGAAAAAACTGGGTAAAAATGGCAAACATAAACTATGGTCTTTAGGACATGAAATACCCTTGGCCCTGAATGTGTTTATTAGTTGCACCTATCACAACATAAAACATGTTTATTTAACGCAAATCATTTTCACTCATAGACCAAAATAGGACTCACTTTTTTATTCATATATTGTAATTGACCTATTATTTACTTGTTGGGTAACATTGTACAGCATATTGTTGCTCTGAAATGAGTCTACCCTGTAAACACTTTGATTTATTATATCTTGGACCTTGGACCTAACCTGAATAAACATCCCCTGGAACTTTAAAACCAATAGAAAATAGTCATTTAACAGTGTGTGTTATGACACAAAAAGCCCTATTCACTAATTCTCCAATACACAAGGTTAATTCTCAAAGCAAGGCTCTCACTTTCCAATGTTTTGTGTGACCAGGGATCAGCCTGCCAGTACTTCGCAAAGCCTGCTTAGCTAAAAAGGTAACCAAAGCTCTATCTCTTTGCTTAACCTGTTACAACCCTTATTTCATAATCTAATACACAAGAGGTTTTCGTTGTGTGTACACCAGGCCCGGACTGGGACAAAAAATAGGCCCGGGCATTTAAGCCCGAGCAGCCCATATTTATTTATTTATTTATTGTTAAAGCCCACCCTTCATGTACCATCTTTGCATTTACTCATTCGCACAAATCATTAACACATTCATTAATGCAGTCTCACAAATCATTCAAGCAATTCATCCACACATGAATTCATTAATTGTCATACGCATTCACACAATTCATCCACACATTTATTCATTCATTCATTCTCATACGCATTCACACTACCCCCTCTCCCCATCTTATCTGCCCCTTCTCACTATGTTCCCCCTTTTCACTATGTACCCCCTCTCACTATCTATCCCCTCTCCCCATTTCTCACTATCTAACCCCCCTCAGCCCCTTCTCACTGCACCCCCCTCCCTCACCCTACTTACCTTGTTGCCGGAGCAGGCAGCAACTGCAGCCGGGCCCGCGGCAGGACTGGACTGACTGGGCCTATGCGGCCTCTATGGCCGCATTAACGCAGGGCATAAGGGGCAGCCGGGAAGCCCCCACCAGGGCCGGCCTTAGGGGTCTGCGGCCGCACAGGGCTTACATTAAAACATCGGGGTTTGTTTTTTTTTACTTTATTTAACATCCTCCATGTTAAATAAAGTTAACAAAAACTTTATTTAACATGGAGGATGTTAAATAAAGTAAAAAAAAACAAAACCCCGATGTTTCAATTTAAACCCTGTGCGGCCGCACACCCGTAAGGCCGGCCCTGGTGGGGGCTTCCCGACCCCTTAGAGTGGTGGACCCGGTCGCAGTTGCGGCGGGCTTAAGGGGCAGGTGCCCCTTATGCCCTGCGTTAATGCGGCCGTAGAGGCCGCATAGGCCCAGTCGGGTTCGGTCCTGACTGGGCCTATTTTAAGGTAGGTGCAGCTCCATCAGCCCCTAAGTCAATCCGGCCCGGCCCACCGATGGCCAGTCCGGGCCTGGTGTACACATGTATGTATGAATGTGTGAATAAATTGCCACCCAACATTTAGATAATATAGGAACACATAAGGATTACTTTTTTGTAGTGAACATAATTGTTTTGTTTTTTTATAGATCATATACTGTGTTTGGACATGGACGTAGTTATTCCAGTGGAACATGACCCAAATCTGTACAGATATAAAGGATTTTGTTTTCTTCAAATTAATAAAAAAGAATACATTGACTCATTGCAGGAGTTTAAAATTAGGGATGATGATGTGTTTCTGGTCACATACCCCAAGTCAGGTGAGTTACTGCATTTCTTACAAAATTATATATGTCATAAGGGAGCAACCCAGAGATCTTTTGATACAGTAAAGGAGGAGCTTAAACATTGAAGTTTTTGTCTTATTGTTCTATTTGTTTTTCCATTGAGGATTGCTCTTTGACCTTTTCTTACTGTTTTTTTGTAAATATATTATATAGTTTTCCTAATCACAAAAAACACCTGTTACTATGGCAATAAGGCCATTTTTAAAAAATAATTCTAGAATTCTCCATGATAAAATTTTGTTGTTTTAGGAAATGTAATGTAATGAATTTTGTGATAAAAATACATGTATTATTCTCCACCAAAATATTGCAGTCATTTGATCACTTTGTTAATCCAGAAATAAATAAACAGATGAAGACTAGGACTGAGCAGAGTTGGGTAGGTCTAAAGGTCAAAGAGCATTTTTGTTATTTTTGAAAGGCTCAGCATGTGGTGTTTAGTTTCATTCAGATTAGAAACTGTAGGGTAAAGTCTCTCATAGCCCTAACACACAAACAAATAAAGCTACCTGGCAATGCATTTCAAATCAACATAATGATTAGTTTTAGTGTCCTTATTGCAGAAGTGAATAATCATACTTCCTAACTGACCTGTTTTGAGACAGTCATGACATGCCGTTGGAAGTGAATCTTTATAACTAATGAACACTCTCTTGTATTTAACATGAAAGCATTGCTGACAAATATCTATTAAGGCGCCCTGGTTTAACCTATGAAAAGGAAAAAGATTCTAACAAAGTAAAAAAAAAGTTTCATAAATACGCCATGCAGTGCTGGCATTTATTTAATATTTTTAATAAAATCCAGGTTAATCCAGCCCGTCATAAAATGCTACATTCTGAATATTATGTTTCTAATCTTTTACAGTAATTTCTACCACTAAGCATCACCACATGTGTTGTTGATTATGATATTAAATTTAACTAATAGATTTGTGCATTTGGATGCATATGAACTATTCATATAGAGTATGGAGCCCTGCTTTCTGATCCCAGTGCGATCAGCACGGTAGAAATCACAGGAAGGAAACGGAGAAACGAAGAAAAAAAAAAGGAATATTAAAAGGGAAAAAAAAAACTTCTGACACCACTGGCATCAATAAGACATAATATTATACTGGGAACAGTACAAAAATAAAAATGAATATATATTTAAAAAAATAATAAAGTATCACGTAAAGTAAAAAATATTTCACTACCATCAAAACCCTTAATATGGACGAAAACAAAATAGTAATTTGTGTGTTATTAGTTAAAACAGATTGTGTTTATTCATTATTGTAACTTAGGTGAAGATCATATTGTATTTCAAGACGAAACTATACATACATGCTGGTTTACTTAATTTTTCTTGCCTACACATGTATCTTAAACAGTTGTAACAGAAATATGAGCGTAATGTGTAGGGTCTTAAGTAGACTTGAGCGCTGACGAAGTCTTTGTGTTCCCCTTCGGGAAAAAAATTCTTCGGATTCTACGAATATTCACCCACACCCATGTTTGTTTCGGACGGTTTTCCAGCTTATCTTAAGTCTTCTGTAGTATAGCAGGGGTTAATACGGGAATCCACAAGGGAAAAAAAGCTAATAGCAGGAGAAAAATAAATCCCTAACACTCTAATCCGCCAAGATGCACCTTGGCTTTATCAGGGCAGAGAATTACTAAGCGGAAAACCCGGCGTTGGCACAGGATTTAAAGGTCCATAAGAGCAACTCTATTGGCCGCCGGCAGGGGACTCGTCTAGCATCAACCAATGAAGAGCAGCTGCCCTTTCCCATTCATTCTTTAGTGTGAATGCAGTTATGTCAATACTGCTGCTGACTGTTACAGTGTTCTTCATAGGTTTGCTTCTGGCGATTTATATGAATGATCCAACACTGTCCCTCATTCATAAAACAAACCTATGAATGAAACAGTTAGCTGCAGCATTGACATAACTGCATTCACACTAAAGAATTAATGGGAAAGGGAGGCTGGTCTTCATTGGTTGATGCCAGACGAGTCCCCTGCCAGCGACCAAAAAATAGCAAACACAGTACAACATAATCCGTTGGAGTGAAACGCCTTATGCATTTTGATGATATATGTAAAGGTTGTGTTATGGTGTGTATGGCTAGTTTAGTTTAAGGTTGGTTTTGGTCCACTTAGATATGTGTCTTTTTAAATTGAAAATAACATTTATAATGAGGAAACTGAGAGTTACATTTGCTATAAATGTAAAAGAGGTTGAATAGTTAGTATGTGCAACTTGACTATGTGCTCTGTGAGTTGAATCACTTACTAGTAATTATGATTTAAGTGTTTGCCCTTTTTTTCATTAGTCTGGATTTTAGACAATGTTTTATGATCATTCTAATGTATATTAACAGGTACCATTTGGACTAAGAACATTTTAAGCTTAATATACAGTGAGGGGCATAGAACCGGCACAGAAAATATTGAAACTGAAGATAGAGTACCATCAATTGAGTTCAATTTTACAAATCTAGATTTTGATTCCTGTCCATCACCTCGCCTCTTTTCAACACACTTATCGTATTCATTAGTTCCACAGGAACTGAGAAAGAAAAAAGGAAAGGTATGTAAACCATGCTTTGTAACTATTTTAAACCGAGGTTTGCCATATTGACCATGTTTGCCGACCAACGCCTATAAATATTATTCAGTCCCATAATGCAATCAAAGTAAGATGTGTCCTGGAAAAATAGCCAATATATCAACCCTAACAATAACGGAAAGCTGATGGCAATTTTATTTGCCAATGTATGAATATGATTCCTGTTATTTAATGTTATAACGTTGTGCTTATCCATCTTTTTTGGCTTTAAACACATGTATTTCCTGTATCTGGGCAAACCAGCTTGGGCATAAAGTGCATAAAAAGTAGAAGGAGAAAAGCAAGCCAAAACTAATCCAGTTTACCTCATCTAGTATGTAGATCATAGGTAATTGGTAGACTTGGGCGCTGGCCAACTCTTCGTGTTCGTCTTTGTGTTTGTGTTCGTGGGGAAAAAAATCCTCATATTCCACAGAGGAGCTCCCTGCTGGCAACCAATAGTGTACGAGTCACTCGTACAGACTTTTAGCTCCTCACTGTGAAACTCCGCCTGGGGTTCTCCCTACTCCAGGAGTTAAAGACCTTTAACTCTTGGAGTGGGGAGACCAATGGTTTCCCCAGGTCAAGTTCCGCCGTCAGGAGTTAAAGGTCTGTACGAGCGACTCTATTGGCCGTGAGCAGGGGCCTCCTTTAACTCCTCGCACAAACCTATGGATTTCCGCTCCCGTAACGTAGGCTAGATGGGGAAGGGACCAGGGAGATTAGTAGATTAACGAACACGAAGATTCTTCATGTTGTGTGTCTTCATTTCCGTTTTTTCCGCCGCCATGTTTCTTCGGTATTCGGGCTGAACAATGAAAACGCACCCTTTGTGTACGTTTTCTATGAATGCACAAGTCTAGTAATTGGTATAGTGTGTAGAAGAGTTTTGGCCATTTAACAAAAAAATGTATATATGCTGATTTTTTTCCCTTTGCTTTAGAGGTTTACACTTTGTTTTAATAAATAAAGTACTAAAGTACTAAGCATAAACCCAAACCGTGAACAATGTGTGTGTTTTTCATACTATACCTTTTTATTGGATTGACATTCCATTTTAGAGTACTAACATCTTCAAATCAAATCAAAAGCCATACTAAAAACAGGGTCTCTTTAATATTCACTGGACCCTGGGCATTTGCTTGCCTCTTCTCCATCATGCAATCACACTCTCCTCTCCAACACCATGAAAAAAACACAATGAAAGTACTTGCTGCAATGAGTCAGTGCGGTCACCCCTCCTTCTGACCCTAGAGTTACACTATGTTACACCACACATGCAGGGCAGGAAATGAGCACCATACTTCGTCCACCGCTTAGTAAATGATTAGCAAGGGTCAGGGGAGAGATTTATTTTTTTGTACATCTCTTGGTTCTCTTTATCTTCCCACACTTTCTCTCTCCACTTTGCCCCCTTTCTGTTTATCACTCCTTCTTTTTCTCTTAACCTCTTTATCCAGTTTTCCCTATCCCTCCCTTCTGTCCCTACATGCTGATATACAAATTCATGTTAATATACACATTCATGCTCGTACACACACATCCATGCTCACCTACACCTGCAAATTCATGCTCACACACAAACCCACTTATACAAACACTCTTATTCTAAAACACATACATATATACATACATTTATTCATACATACTCCCTTCCCCATCATCTCCTACCTCACTCACACAAACACACTTATAAATGCATTCTCATTCCTTCATGTTATGTGACCCTATGCCAGCCCCTGGGCTCTAAAGGCAGCTGCTTTAGGCCCTCAGGAATGACTGGAACTGCAGCAGCTGCCCCTTTTGCCCCGTGTTAAAGATAACCCTGCTCTTATAACATGGGACCATTATTACACTATGTGTTCCCGTCTGTATAGATGGACGTGTGTCCAATTTCACAAAGCATTTAGTAATATCATTTGCATATTTATGTGAATTCTTATTTTACCTGTTAGTTTTTAGGATCATTCAAAGATAGTTTTTTTTTTAGGTTATATATGTCATGAGGAACCCAAAGGATGTTATGACATCTTTGTATCATTTTCAAAATATTGTTATCATTATGAATAAAGCACCAGACTTTGAGACGCTAATGCAAAGATTTTCAGATGGAGATGGTAAGTTTGTTCTTCTCTAAAAGTTTGAAAACTTAGTTGTAAATGAAAAAATCAGATAACCTCATTATGTAATATTTTTGTAGCTATGGTTCATGGAGCATTTGCCTATATAAAATATAATTGATTAAATAGTAAAAGAAGTTAAAGGCAACTTCAACTGTAGGCAACTTTTTTTAAGCAGAATTGACTGTGATCACATTGCTTAATGAATCATCTCAAAAGAGGTGTGTGACTATAGATCTCCATAGTGACATAACCACTTCCATCCTTCTACTTCCTACTAATGCCTCTAGCTATACAACCAAGCACCCTGCTAGTATTTTCCACCACTTTATTGCATTTTAATTAAATCATTAATCCTAAATCCCTGTCTTCTGTTGTCACTGAGAGAACAGAGCCAGGATGTTATATTCTGCCTTGGGATTTTTAGGTGCCAATGGTAGTATTTTATATGCTTTATAAATGTAATTTTTAATTTGTAAACAGTTTTTGCTGGTACATGGTTTGATCATGTTCAAGGATGGCACACCCACAATGAAGATTTCAATATCCTGCATATAAAGTATGAAGACATGATCATGGTAAAGTAAATTATATACTTATATATTCTACATACAGTGCTGCAGGGGATCCTCCTCTCTGGCAGCCGGGGGACGTCTGCGCCATGCACCAGGGCTTCTGTGATGGAGCACCGGAAGGTCATGTGACACCAGCGCTCCGTCAAAGAAGCCCCGGCAGAAGTGGGGGCAGCAGCAGAGGATGTCTGCGCTCATTGCATAGACGTCCACCAGCTGCCAGAAAGGAGGATCTGGGTCCCCTGCGGGGGAACTGGATCTTAGTCTTATAGTAAGACCTCTATTTGAGGTCTGATTAAAAGACCTTGAATACAAGACGAGGGGTATTTTTCAGAACATTTGCTCTGAAAAAACCTTGTCTTATAATCGAGCAAATACGGTATATATACCGTATTTGCTCGATTATAAGATGACCCTGATTATAAGACGACCCCCCAAATCTTAATATTAATTTAGGAAAAAAAAGAAAAAGCCTGAATATAAGACGACTCTATAGGAAAAAAGTTTTACCAGTAAATGTTAATTCATTTAAACTATTCTTTTAATAAAAGCTATGATTGAGAAAAATATTTTGGTTTTATTTCCTTCTATTTTCCAACCTGCCCCCCAGTTATGCACATCTGCCCCAGAAATGCCTTATACCCCCTATATGCCACTGTGCCCCATGATATGCCTTTTAACCCTCTAAATGCCACTGTGCCCCATGATATGCCTTTTAACCCTATATGCCACTGTGCCCCATGATATCCCTTTTAACCCTATATGCCACTCTGGCACTTAGAGGGTTAAAAGGCATATTATGGGGAAGAGTGGCATATAGGGAGGTTTAAGGCATTTCAGGAGGCAGTGGCGTATAGAGGGTTAAAAAGGCATTTCTGCAGGCAGAGTGGCATTAAGGGGGTTAAAAGGCATTTCACAGAGCACCCTGGCTCCAGAAATGCCTTATGCCCCCCATTTAACACTCCCGCCCCACTTACCGGTACTTCTGAGTCTCCTGTCATGTAGCTGGGGCACCGGTGCGGGGAACTCTGATCTTTGACAGCCGGGGAAGGTCTGCGCGATGCACGCAGACAACCCCCGCTGCTAGCCACACCTCCTTCCGGCTGCAGCGGAAGTTGTCTACGCGAATCGCGTAGACATCTACACGCTGCCCCAGCTGCACACCGGGGACTCTGAAGTACCGGTAAGTGGGGCGGGGGGTTGAGACAGGAGGATCCAGATCCCCTGCAGCTGCAGGGGATCTGGATCTTAGTCGTCTCATAGTCAGACTTTGAGGTCTGATTATAAGACGACCCCGATTATAAGACGAGGGGTATTTTTCAGAGCATTTGCTCTGAAAAAAACCTCGTCTTATAATCGAGCAAATAAGGTATATATATATATAAAATCCATATATAAATCCATATCAACATACAGTCACCTATAGTATGTGATGTGTGAATTGTATTGTATGAAGTTTAAGTTATAATAATTAGAAATTATAATAGCTGAGATAAACAATCATCTTGATTGTATTATCGAAAACTGGCGGCCTACCTAGGTTGACGGGCTGCAGGGACCGACATTACACCCCTGCAGGGATGTTAGATCTGATTATAGTTACAAAACATCCAAAAATAGTTACCGGCACTCCAGGGACTTCTTTAAATAATCACTCCAGAAACTGCAGTTTTCCAATCAACGTTTCAGTCTATTTATTAGACTTTCATCAGGACATGATGATCAGAACAGGATGATGATGTCCTGATGAAAGTCTAATAAATAGACTGAAACGTTGATTGGAAAACTGCAGTTTCTGGAGTGATTATTTAAAGAAGTCCCTGGATTGCCGGTAACTATTTTTGGATGTTTTATGATTTGCTGTTGCAGCTACTTGGCACCGGGCTAAAAAGGTGGTGATTGGTGTGCAATTGTTAATTTTGGACATTGTGATTATAGTTACAGATACAAAATGAGGAAAAAAGTCCTTGCTAAACAGCTCTATTAAGTTCACAATTTTCAAGGTAGGATAAATTAATTTACAGGCCTGTCCTGGTGACACCATTGTAGTGCAGCGACATATCTGCTGTACATAGATTAGTAATTTCACAAGAACAGGGCCCTCTTCTCCTTCTACTAGAATGGCTGTTAATATATTTGCCGTTTTTAAAATTACATTACTTTTAATGCTATTGTTCTTTGTAATCCTGCACTTTATAAATGTAATGTAATAATGCTCTGCTTTCTATACTAAGGAGAGGAGTTTGTAATTACATTTTCTAATATGTGTTGCAGAGATCACTAATCCATTCAAAAATATAGCATTCATCCTGCATTAGCGTTCTTCTGAATATAATGATTTACATTTACTTGATTGTTAATGTGTCTAACAACTACTGAATTTTCAGGATCTTCGCTCTGTTGTCCAAAAAATGTGCACATTTCTAGGAAAGGAGCTGGATGAGGATTCCCTGGATATTGTAGTACAAAAGGCAACTTTTAAAGACATGAAAAAGGATTCAAGAGCTAATAAAGAGAACCTACCAGAAGATGTATTTGAGAAAAACAAGGGAGAATTTATGCGTAAAGGTAAAAGGCAATGAAAACAAAGCAATCACATATGTAATTTTAAGGATTAAAGCTTGCTGATCCGCATGTCCAGGCTTGGATAACATCTGTTAAAGAAAGGGAAACTGGAATCTAGAATATGTTCACTTGGGCATATAAATATTTTTCTCTCATCCTTGGTAAAAAACAGGTATTGAACATGAAATGCTGAGACACCCAATCAGTCCTCATACACTTCCAACAACTTCCCTTGTATATCTGGCCATAATCTTACCCATCTCATTTAGGTGGTACCAGTAGCATACCTAAAGGGCGGGTGTTCTGCCCCCGGTGCCACTCATCAGGGGGTTGCCCAGTGGCCTGACAGCCACCTAACAAAGGCCCGCAGTCTACCCTTGTGGTGTTTGCACAGTGTGCAAGGAAACTGTTTTCCTCCCAGAGGGAGCAGGAACCTGGCCTGGGAAAGAGTTTCCTCACACAGTGCGCTGGCGCCACAGCAGTAAGCTGGCGGCCGTCGAGCCACATGCACGTCTGCATGGCCCCAGTGATGATCGGCCGGCCTCTGGACCAGTAAAATCTGCAAGAGAGGTAAGAGGATGCAGGAGAGTGAATGGGTGAGTGAGTGTTTAGGGGCAGAAATGGGACAGGCAGTCTGTTTAGGGGAGAGCAGAGGTGGCACTGGCAGGCTGCTAAAGGTGGAGGTGGCACAGGCAGGTTGCTCAAGAGGCAGAGTTGGCATATGCAGGCTGTTTCAGGGGCAGAGGCGGCACGGGCAGACTGCTAAAGGAGCATAGGTTGCACAAGCAGGTTGCTAAAGGTGCAGAGGTGGCACAGGCAGGCTGCATCAGGGGCAGAGGTGGCACAAGCAGGCTGTTTCAGGGGCAGAGGTGGCACAGGCAGGTGGCTAAAGGGACAGAGTTGGCACAGGCATGCTGTTTCAGGGGCAGATTTGGCACAGGCAGGCTGTTTCAGTAAATGGTATTTATTTAAACTTATTTCATTTATTTGTTAAATGTTATTATGTTCTTGCCAACATTATTTTTTTTGGGGGGGTGCCACATACAAAATCCGCCCAAGGTGCCAAATACTCTAGGTACGCCCCTGAGTGTTCCAGTCTTTTTAACAAAATAAAGCCTGAGACAAGGTTTAAAGAAAAAAAATTTATATATATGTTACTCTATACATCAGTGTGCTCAGCTTCCATTATCACAATGCAGTATAACTCTCACTTTGTCTGTTCTACAGGTACTATTGGAGACTGGAAAAATCATATGACCGTAGCACAGAGTGAGAGGTTCGACAAGCTATTTCATGAAAAAATGAAGGATTTCCCAATCACCTTCACATGGGATAATCCCAAAAAGTCAGAACAAATAGAGGAAAAATCAACTTAAAATCGTAATCTATTTTAAAACATTACCTTTCTGTGCTACCTTATGTTATCAATAGTAGCAATATAATAAAACAAAATGTAAATTGTTAGCAGCTCAACAATAAGTGTCAATCCTATTACCCTCCTTAAAAAAAAATAGAAAAATATCGTGAAAAAACACCCTTGTGTCAAACATTCCTAAAAATCCTTATATAAGGGTTTTGAAAAAAGCTGGATCATCTACACAGAAGACTCCAAATTGTTCTATTTTTTAAACTCCACAACAATCGGAAGAAAAAGGAATAACACAATAGTGTACACTGCAAGTTTAAAGCTGCTTAGGCTAATACACAATGACCTTCATCATGTGTTAATGAGCTCCTTCTCCTCTCATTTATACTGTAATAGTCCATGCCAATATAAGTTTCTAATAATAGCAACGTGTTCATGATCTTATAAGTACATATTTGAATTAGTTGTATAAATATATATTCAATTACAGAATGTACTGCTAAAATACTATAAATATATTATCAATATACATTTTATCATTGTGGTAGATTATAAATTATAGTAAATCAACAATATATTCAAGTAGTAAATTAATTAGGGTTAATTAATTCTACCTGGTCTAACTATTGTGGAGTTTAAAGAACAGAACCCAACTTGGAACAATTTAAAATCTTACGTGGTGTTTTTTTTCAGTTTTTTCAATTTGTACATCTTACAGAACCATACAAATCCATGTAACTGTGTTCTCAGATGAACAGAGGCAACATATATGTTTAAAAAATAAGCCTTATGTGTATACCATGGGGAAATGTGTCTTACCTTCCTTCTTTCAGTATATCTGCCCATTAGCTTACCTCTACCTGATGTTATTTTAATGTAAAAAACAGCAGCATATTTTTACTTATACATATCTTACCAAACCCTACATCTGCAATTAAAATATGTATTATATATATTATAGCAAGGGCAAACATATTTTTACATAGAAGTATACGACTATCATTATATGATTCATTTCAAGCATTCAAGCGTTTGTAGGTGCAGTGTACATAACACTGAGATCAATGTTGGGAACTAACATACCTCCAAACAATCCTGGGTTTCGTGATACAGTCCTGATTTCACCGTCACAGGTGGCTACTACTGTGCTACATTTACGGGCAATGGGGAATATGGGTTGATTGGGAAGATCCTTTGATCTCCCATGACCATACCTCCTAAAATTTTAAAATGTGAAAGAGGGAAACTTTTTTAAGTCTTGCGGAACTCACCGATACAAGCAATTGCACTTTACAATGTCGCGCTTGCATCGCCACTTAAAACACACTTCGTTTTTTTCAGCAGTCATGCATATTAAAAATAACCAACACATTGAATTGAATTCCCTTGAGGCTCAGTCAGACATACTACTTCCATGATGCTGGCTTAGCGTCATGGGAAGTGCAGCAACAGTAAAGTTGCAGATGCTGGCTGTGAACAAAAATTACCATGGTTCTCAGCCAGCCAGGTGTCCACCATAATACTGTTTCAGTATCATTGGAAGTGTATTCCACAGCAGCAGAGATTTTTTTTAAATGAAAAAAGGCTAATGTTAGCCTCCCTCCCAGGACCCGTACACACACTTGCCCGTGAACACACGTATACACATACACTGCCTTTACACACACACATATACATGTACACTGCCCTTACACACACATACATGTACACCGCCCTTACACACACATATACATGTACACTGCCCTTACACACACATATATACACATACACTGCCTTTACACACCTTACAAATACATATACTGCTCTTACACACACTGGCCCATACACACACAAGCTTACAAACACATACATACAAATACACTGCCCTTACACCCCTTTCTCCCCATCTCTTACCTCTTCCACCATCCTTCTTCCTTCTACCTCCATCCTGCAGTGGGAGCGTGAGGTCTGTCACCCAGCAGCTGCACCTGAGGTGAGTACGGATCTCGCCTCACCCTTCCTCTGCCCCTGCAAAGCGGGACAGAGGAAGGGATAGGCGGGACAGAGATGAGCAGCACGCATGAGCAGCTTTCACATAGCTGGCTGGTGGCCATGCCTTCCTCCTACTCACCACCAGTGGCGTCTCCAGGTTTCATATTTAGGGGGGGCACATGGGGGGCCAGGGACCAAAGTAGGGGGGCCAATTATAAAACGGTACATATACGTTAGACGTGCATTTTTAACTACATAATATGCACTTATCTCTTTGAAGTAAAGACTGTGATTAAAATATGATTTCAAAATAACAGCTAAAGTGAGTTATTTTTCATTATTTAATATTAGCCCCTGCTGACAATATATATAAATATTACACCCTGCTTCCGATATATATTAATATTAACCCCTGCTGCGGATATATATTAATATTAGCCCCTGCTGCGGATACATACTTATATTATACCCTGCTGCCGATATACATAGAAATTATACCCTGCTGCCAACATATATTAATATTAGCCCCTACTGCCGATATATAGTATTAGTCCCTGCAGCCAATATATATAAATATTAGCCCCTGCAGCCAATATTTATTGATAATAGGCCCTGCAGCCAATATATATTAATATTAGCCCCTGCTGCCGATATATATAAACATTAGTCCCAGCTTCCGATATATATTAATATTAGCCCCTGCAGCCAATATATATTAATATTAGACCCTGCTGCCAATATATTTGCCACACTGACTGCAGATCAGGGGAAGACAGTGAGAGTCAGTGCAGTGTTCCCTCCTTCTGACTGCACCGTGACATTGAGAGGTCCTCTCCCCTGTAATCATCCCCAGAGTCCCTTTGTCCCCTCATTCACTAAACCATAGCGCTCTTTTACTTACACCCTGTAGTTCAGGTATAGATCAAATAAACAACACATGGAAACAGCACATGCAACTGAATGAGATAAAAAAAAAAAACCTGTATTTGCAGGTATACATAAATAATGTATGGAAACATAGCATTGCAGGTATAAACCAACAGAACACACAAACCCAGCATTGCAGGTATATATCAACTGGAAATCACATGTACACTCAGCACTGAAGGTTTAGATCAAATAATCAACACATGGAAACAGCACTCCAGGTATTGATCAACTGAATAAGACATGCAAATCCTATATTTGCAGGTAAACATTAATAATGTATGGAAATATAGCCGATACAGATGAACAGAATGACACAAAACCCAGCTTTGCAGATATAAATCAATTGGAAATTACATATAAACTCTGCATTAAAGGTATAGATAAAAACCCCTAAATTACAGGCATAGATCACTGGTCACACACCCCAAAGCCAGCCCTGGTGTCCACACTGCCCACATAGAACCTGACCAGCACCTAAGTTACACATTATGTCAACTTTGTCCCCAAACAGCTGAACGTACGCCGTTTTTGTCCCATAAAGACCTCTCCCTCCCAATCTATCCTATCTACTCCCTCTCCCTCCCAATCTATCCTATCTACCCCCTCTCCCTCCCTATCTACCACATCTGCCCCCTCTCCCTCCCAATCTATCCTATCTACCACATCTGCCTCCCAATCTATCCTATGTACCCCCCTCTCCCTCCCAATCTATCCTATGTACCCCCCTCTCCCTCCCAATCTATCCTATGTACCCCCCTCTCCCTCCCAATCTATCCTTGCTACCCCCTCTCCCTCCCAATCAATCCTAACTATCCCCTCTCCCTCCCAATGTATCCCATCCACCCCCATCTCCCTCCCAATCTATCCCCTCTCCCTCCCAATCTATCCCATCTACCCCCCTCTCCCTCCCAATCTATCCCCTCTCCCTCCCAATCTATCCCATCTACCCCCCTCTCCCTCCCAATCTATCCCATCTACCCCCCTCTCCCTCCCAATCTATCCCATCTACCCCCCTCTCCCTCCCAATCTATCCCATCTACCCCCTCTCCCTCCCAATCTATCCTTATCTACCCCTTCTCACTTCCTATCTACCTCTTCTGACTCTCTAACCCCCTCCTAACTTTCTAACCCCCCCTTTGAAGTTCACTTACCTTGGGCTTGTCCAGCGGTGAGATCGCGAGGTCTCTGTATCCCTGGTTCTGCCGGCTTCACTGCTGGGCGCCGGATATGACGACATATACCGGCGCTCGGCTTGAAATGCCGGCACTGCGAACCAGGAAGAGGCCTCGCGGTCGCGGAGAAGAGTGAGAGGCGCCGAACGGTTGCTGAGAACTTATTCCTCAGCAACCGCTCGGCGCCTCTCACTCTCTCCTCCGGGTCTATTAAAAAAAAAAAAAAAGCCGGCGTTTCAATTGGGGGGGCACACCGGGGGGCACAGCATGATGTAGGGGGGGCCATGGCCCCCTCTGGCCCCCCCCTGCCGACGCCACTGCTCACCACCATACATTGTACGCCTTTTTGAACTTTTATTTTATTACATTTGAAAAACAATATTATGCTAAGCTGCTATTGTCATATAAGTAAACACTGAGGATACAAAACAAGGGAAAGTGGGAGAGGAGTGTCACTGTTTAAGAGGAGACTTCACAATCCACTTATCATCATATGAAAAACTACATATGTATATATTGAACAGTATACATTCTGCTGTAACCCAAGTGAGTGTGGGTCTGCTTTGGTCACACAGTGTACCGGTATACCCCACTTTCAGGACCTACGCTCGCGAGTACAGACATACTTACGGACATGTCCTGACTGCAGCACATCAGTATAGCAGTTTGTTGCGTGATCTGATGAGGATGTGAGCACCTGTGCAGGAAGTGAGGACAATTGTTGGAAGTGAGGGCCATTGAAAAGACATTTTGGCAGTGTGCACAGGTCCTTGTACCTCCATAGAGATGTTGTACTTGTTTGAGTAAAGATTGGTGAGTTTTTTTATTTTAAATACTAAATTAAAAGCTAGGCTAAATTGGATTCAATTTATTTTTGTGAGTGTTTATGAATGCTTAAATTACTCTGTATGTTAATTTGTAAGTTAATTTGAATGCTATATTGCGTTTCAAGTGAAATTCCTACCACCAAATATCACCTTACTATCGCAGCCCATGGATCAAGCGGTCATAGCCAACTTCAAGTTGAACATTCAATACGTGTAATGCAGCAAAAGAAAATGAAGAAGGAACAGGGCCAGAAACCCTAACCAAATTCTGGAAAATCTACAACATTTTGTATTGCATCAAAACTAAAAAAGTGTTCTGTCCTCACTACACGTTATCCCGTGGCGTGTGCGTAGTTTGACATGCAGATAAACCGCCCTACTTTTCAATAGACAAGACTGTTTGATGAAGTCAGTAGATTTATTGAATTATAGGAAATGTGCGGTGAAACTAGAAAACAATAGAGCAGAAAACATGAATAAACACATGTTCATATACAACTAACATGTCATCATAATACAAGATGGCTGAAACACAACATGTAATAACATAGATGACATGTGGAGAACTGGTCTGCTAGTCACAACTTAAGACAAATGCAGCTGCTGCTCCTGAATATAAGAGTCTGTGTAACTGGTGGCAGCTGTGACTGAGAATAACTGTGGAGTAAGTCCACAAGCTTACCAGCAATGCAGCCACATGGGAGCATGGAAGTTACAGTCTTTTTCTTCTTGGCACAGTCTGTAAAATGGAGTTCTCTTTCCCAGAATGCCTCACTTCACTGAGGAGGGATGGGAACAGCAGAGGGGCAAATACTGAAAGGCAAAGTCAGCCACTAGATGGAGTGCCTATGTAATTAAGCACACTACACAGTACATATAGATGCTGGAGGCATGACAATAAGAGACACTTGGAATTACATAAAGGACACAACTATGAAAGGGACCTGGACGGAATTATGCCCCCGGTTGATGATTCTGAAGACTTTGAAGATACGGTAGCTAATGTTACTGAAAATATTTAGTTAGAGCTGGAAGTGGATCCAGAAGATGTTGCTGAACTGCAGCAATAAAGATATCCTGGAACTTGTAAAGATAAAGAAGATGAAGATGCACAGGATAGGGTGGAGATCATCAAACAGCCTGCAAAGGCCTTACTTCAAAGATTATTTTGGAAGCTTACCGTCATCTTGATAGCACCATGGCTCTTTTTGAAAAGCATGATAGGTACTTTAGGGGCTTATTCCTGTTACAAAGAAATCTACCTGGAAGAGAAGATAACTACATTTCAAACCTCCTTAGAGACCTACTTTTATAATAGCCCCGCAGCACACAGTCAATCTCCTTGATCATCAACACAGGCTGACAGTTCATCTCTAGCACCGACATCACCACCAAGCCCTGCTCCGACTATTATTGCTACTTGTAGTTTATTTTTTTTCAGAAAATGCATAATGCAGTTGTATGAATTATCCACAAGGTGTCAGGCAAAGCCTTCAATCGACATAAATAAGGTATAAATATACCTTTGTCCGATATAGAGATATATATATCCGGGGGTAATCCTCAAAAGATCCAAACTAAAATTAGATACTTGATGTGTGTAAACTCTATGTAAAACTTTAACTTTTATTCAAAAAAATTTAATTATGTAGCCATGCCATTCCCTACACAGAAAGTCTATATAAAGAACTATATATAAGATTAGGCACATTAAATAAAAATAAAATATCTAGTGTAATGCTTTATCTATATAGCTTCCTATCGTTATATGTAAGAGACTCCCCTAGCAAGGTCCCTTAATGCAAGGGACCTATCCTGGAGAATCACAGAGTCTTAACTCTTAAGTATCCTGCCTACTTATTATGATTATTACTTATTGTTTATATAGCTTTATATTCCGCAGCACTGTACAATGGAAATTACAAGTACAGATAAAATAAATTAGACTTACAGAAACAACAGGTGAGGAGGGCTCTAATGTAAACTCTATTCATCTAAACGAAAAAAGACAATTGAAACGGGTAACTGCAGGAGACTTAAGCACACCAGACGCGTGTTTTGCCAGTATAGATTGCAGCTTTGCCGCTTAACGGAAAAAATATTTAAACCATCCTAAGTCCCATTGTAATGGCCTATCAATTGGTGGATAGCAAACAGTCTATGCTGTTCACTCATTGTTAACAACACGATGATCTTTTGTAACAACCTTAATATCTTATGTCTCCACTCATATTCATTGCAGTCAAAAATACTCATATCTACTAAAAATACTAATATAAAAATATGTATAAACAATATTAGATTAAATTGTGAACACATTACCTTATGCTGACGAATGAAGACTAACCTATATGCAAATGGATAATAAATCTATCTTTAAATATATATTTTTGATGCATGAGATATATATATATATATATAATTATAGAACCTTCTATAGTTTTTAGTATGAAGTGATCAAGTATATTTTTATCATAATTAGTAAATCAAATATACAATATTTTTAGTAATACATTAAATAGTCCATATATAGTGCTGTATCATCTCCATATCATATAAAAATTGTTTTATATATCATAATGTGTAATATTTAGCAAACTGCAGTGTGAGAGTCTACCATTATTATAATGTACATTGATCAGGTGTATTCATCAGGGTGAATCAATCACATGCACATATTTATTATGATCTTAATTTCTCAATAATCCAAATGCGAACTATAACTGCCATATTATTCTAAATCGAAATCCCTTTATTACTTTACAAATGATGAATAAATCTCCCATTGCACATTACCCTTTTGCTATCTATTTAACTCCACATGGATTATTGTTCCCTAAGAAAGGACATGTAATTGAATTCTTGATTTAACCCCCTAAGTGCCATAAATTTAAGGCATTCCAGTTTGGAATTATGATATATTTTTATATGAGATGCTAGTTTGTACAGGGTAATGGATTTAATTTTTATGTTCCAAGATACATCTCCGAAATAGTCGTATCATTTTACCAGTATATTGTGCTCCACAATCCCAATTATTCAGATTTTCAAAATTAGTTGAACTGCAATTAATAAAGTTTCACATTTTGGAAATTATTGTTTAGTATTGTTGCTAGTAAAAAAAATAATATTCCAGCAACAGGGTTAACCACAAAGCTGTGGATTTACAACTATAGTGACTGTGAATCAAATAGACCCTTAGATTCTTTGCTTCTCTGGGTGTAAAACTAACATATACGGTAATCAAAACCACCATGGGTTTTAAGAATAGGTCAAGGTTTCCATCATAAATAGTGAAGATCATAGATGAGTTAAGTAAACATTTTTGAATGTCCATATTTTAGGACCGTATGTTTTGCATGTTAGTATAATCGTGTGCCCAGAGCTCAACTTGTAAGCCACAAATTGTAGCCTTGTGACTTTGAACCAGAGAACTCCTAAAGCCTGTTTAATTGTAAAATTGGAAGTGATGTACATAAAAACTCACAGTATAACTAGAGTATTTTCTGTGTTTAAGTCACGTTATGGAGAAAGATCCAAAAACATGTTACCTGCAAGTGAACTGCAAACATCCTTTCGGTTTCTTGTCATTTCTTACAAAAAAAGTTAACAATCCTTTTCCTTTTTCATTGGTTTTGGGCACTCTTTTTCACAGTATATGGACATTATTAACTAGTAATAGAAGAGCGTGTTTATCACTTCATGAACTATTGCTATAGGCAAGGCATTGAATTCCACAAGTGCATGCCTGTTAACTTCCAGAGAGCAGAAGGTCAGTGTAATAGTGTGTGTGCACTCCCGTGACAAACATTGAAGGCATTTCTCTCATTGGTGGCAAATAACTGAGAAATCGCACTACATTTTTTGGCACAGTAATATATATGTTCACTTGTAGTCAGAAGGGAAACTAAAATGTGCAATGAAAAAGTTGTTGCCACACAATAAAAGGAGCAAATCATTACTACATGAAGAACTGTGATAAGCCCCCAAAATTAGGTATGATCTACAGAGAAATGTATATACAGTCCATGCTATTTCATCCCCATGTATTATACACACGATCTCTAAAAGTGTCTTAAAACAGAGGACAAGTAGCCTTCACATGTTACAGAAAGCCTTGTCAGACATATCGGCATACACATTCAAGGGTGCAAATTGTCTCCTATTCATGTGTATAATAATCATTAAAAAACAACTCATTCTTTATCATACTCCATAAGCATACTTTTTTAATTCTCACTTGCGATTTTTGTCTGAACGCCTGCGATAAATATGAACTAATGTCTTAATAAATTTATATAATGTTATAATCCTAAAACATAATTTACACTTTAAAGATTTAAAGGCTGGATTAGTCCTGAAAATGTGATGCCAAGGGGCACCCAAACAGTACTTGAATGGATTTTAGGGAGGAAGAATTTTACCCTGCTGCCTTTCCAAGATTCTTCACAAAGGACCCGTCTGTGGGGAAAAACTTTGGTATTAATTTTTATTTTTACCCCCCCCCCCATTCCACTGTGCTCATGATGGGTTGGGGAAGGAAATGGCTTGTGGTCCATGTCTCTAATAGGGTAATTTTATGATGTTTCACTCCTCTGAAGTGTATAGGGTTAACATACACCCACTAAATGCAGGGTGGGAGAACAAGGAGACAATCATCATTCTCATTAAATATTTATTTATTTTTTTACATTTTTTATGTTTAGACATGGGTAGATGACTCCCAAGTCACATTGTAGTTCACAAAGCTCCAACTCCCATTTGAAGCTTGCAGATTCAGGTAAATTGCCTGCTTTTTTAAACCCCCCCTTTCATACAAGTACTAATGAAAGTTGTCTTTCATTAAAATGTGAGTTGGCCTCTTGTCCAACAATTGCAAATTTGATGTTGCAATCCCACGTTTTTGCAGTTTAGACTAAAAATAGATTTTTTGTTCTTTGTCTCTTTTGTACTGATATAATTATAATATATAAAATTAATCTAGAGTGTAAGATCATGTGAGCAGGGCCCACCTTATGCGCCTTATGTTATGTTATATACACTACTTAGTTATGTTCTCTTTACCCGGTGTGCTATGAAAGATAATGGAGCTATTTAAAAAAAAAAATAAGAATAATATAAATCAAATGGAATAGAAGCTTTAAAAAGGGAAATGTTAAAACAGTTTAATTTTAAGAGAAATAAAATTCACATATATTTTTGCATTTTATTTTGTTGTTTTTACTGTAGCAGATGGCAGATGCTTTCTTTTTTATTAAGGAATATATAATGCCATCTTTTGAAGCAATGGTTGTCTGCACACTTCAAAGAAACTGACATTTATGTCACACTTACTGAAAGTAAGGTAAATTTGGCAATGGTACATTCAAGTAACCAAGGACACTTTTAGTAATTTCCTTAACTGTCCTTGACAATCTTCTCATTAAAGATGCTGGTGTTAATTAATGATGGAAATAGTCATTCCTTGCTGAAGTAAGCCTTGGTAGCACAATAGATGGGATCTTTTTTGTAAACACTCTTTGTCCACACCATTTCTACAGAAAGGGTCATCTGCAGTACAAATGTTGCCTGGATAACATATAAACATCTGGAGCACTCAACTGCGTGAATATTGGACTGAATGGAGCCAATGCCGACAATGTTATGAAATATGTTATAGCACCGTGTTTTCTTAAAGAAGCTGTTAGGCCTTGATTAGTATCACTGTTTAATTGACAGCCTCTTCAGTTACTTAATTATTTGGAAGACAGACATGAGGAACATGAATCACAACATTCAATAGATAGCTTCTGCAACAGAATCAAGTGCAATAAAGGCTTTTGCATAAAGTCGTAATTTATTTCATTTTTTTATTTTATTTAGATTGTACTCTTATACTGTCTAGACCTATTTGGGAGTGAGTGACATGCCTGGCCCTTCTTATATACCATAAATATATGTATATACTGTATGTGTGTGTGTGTTCTGAACAGCTTTTGTATTTTGATATTAACTTGCAACAAAACATTTTATTATTTTTATTGTCATAAAATTACTCACTATGGAGATGGTGGTAAAATCAAACTCACCGAAACAAAATGATTTGAGACGTTAAGATCGTAAGATGTACAGGTGGAACACAAGATATTAATGAAGTGTGGGAAATACCGGTATCTAGTGGTGTAGATTAAGATGGGAGAAAATGGGGAACAACCTAGACAGGTATCATAAATATGTCCACAGGGTGTTCACAGAAGGACATTTTGATTATTTTTATGTAGAAAGGTATAAAAGTTTATGTAGAAACATTTTCCAAAGGTCTACAATAAATTAATGACTTTACAGGTAATTAGGCATTGGTTACACCACAAAAGAATAAAGGTATCCTGTTTCTTGAAAATTTGGAATATTCTTTGTTAGTGGTGTAAATAATATAGCTAACTCCTGAAAGGTTGATGAGTGCTAGAGTATGGCATGTATCTATCTTGTAGATGGGTACAACAATGCAGTCTAAAAATGTATATAATACAGATACAATATGTAATGCAGATGAAAAAAGTATACATAAATACAATACTTCAAAACTCACATGGCATCATCTATTTTAATTTTCAAAAATATTTTATCAACTTCCTTTTCATAGGGTATAGAGTCCTATTCTTTCTTCATATATCTTGAAGAATAACTTAACTGCTTTACTGTCATATGACAGCAAATTCCAAAGAACAGCCAGACTTGGATTTATTATTCAGAACTAACACAAAGCACATATCTTACAGTACCAGGAGTATTGATTTGTCATGCAGGAAAAATAATTACAGTCTAACCTGTATTTAGAGATATTTAACTTGTTTACCAATTATAAAATTGAATATTTATATTTGCTGCGGAGACCCCAAGCAGGATAGATATTATATCATTGCCATTGACAATACCAACTCAGGAATGCATCAAGCATATTATTCATAAAGGAAGTATACTGCGTTTACACACAAAAGGGGAATCTACAAAAGAGGCAGCACAGGAAGTGCCCATGGAACAAACCACCTGAGGCGGGGGGAGGTTGAATCTATTCTCACTAATTTTATCTACTTTTCTCAGTATTTTCTCTGTCTCTCTTCATGCTCTAACTCACAGGTGTCAGCCAGGTAATGGATAGACAACAAGTGGGAAAAGGGGCACTCTATATATTTACCCCTTAGGATGTAAATCTGAACAACTTCCCCTTTTATACTGTGGTAAAGACAACCCTAGCGTAATTCCAACCGTATATTGAGATACTGATTAATCAACCTGCTGCATCACTAGTAATTTTGCAACCACGCTGGAAATTGCACAGATATGGGCGTTGTATTCACTCTGTACGCTCGTGTTGCCAAAGATTAACTTCTGCTTTTCCACTACACAAATAATGTTGAGTGCACATAATAAAATTAATGAGACAAAGTCAGTATGATACAACAAGGCATTGAAACCATTTCTGGTTCAACTTTACTAGGATGAACAAAGGTAAAAATAATTGAAACCAATTGGACAAAAGGATGTTTTCCCATTGGTTACAAATGAAAAGGGAAAAAAAAAGCTGAGTTTAAAAGCTCATTCAACAACAGCCATGGCAACATCCTGAGTGGAGAAAGAGCAATTTATAAGAAGCCTATTTAGAACACAGTGAATACATTCATCAGACACTCCTAACTAGGCTTTAAAGATTCCGAAGATATGGCCTTTGTCAGAAATGTGCTACATTTTTAATAGACAGTAGATGGTCCAACCAGTGATTGCTCTGGATAGTCATACTCAGGATTTAATGTCAATGCACCTGCTCTATTTATGAGTCTGGAAGGCCTGGGCATCATACAAACAGAGACTGGCTTTTCTTTGAAGGTCTTTCCAAAGCAAGGCAGGTTTTCAATAGGGTTTTTTACATTACAAAATGTTTTTTCTTCAATAGTACTTATTGCCTTCCTAGTGATTATTCATCTTTAGTTCTTGATCGAGGTGTTTCATCTCCTTTTTCAGAAATCAGCCAAGAGGACACATAGTTGGATTGGAGGGACTAGATACAGAGGCTACTGATGAACTGATGAAAAGTGGGCAGAGAAGGGTAGGAAGTGAAGAGATAAGAGTGTGTATTGGCCAGGGTTAAATGCCACTCTTCCACCCAGAAATCAAAATTTTTCCTAGATATAATTTCTGGAGCCTGCTGACAGATGGGGTCTCCATACATGTTTAATGCATTTAGTTATTTTGATATTAATACACACTAAGCATGTATTTTTGGTGACTGTGCATATGTTGCTTCTCATCCCGCCCCACCAATTCTAAAGCAAACTTTTATCCTATATTAACCGACAAAAGGCACATAATGAAAACTAGCCATTACGCTGTCTTGAGATGAGCAGTATAACAAGTTTGATTATGTTTTGTTTGTTTTTTTGTTGACAATTACAACCCAAAATACTCAAACATTCTTGCTCAGCACTAGTATCTTTATGGGTGCATTTTGATTATGTCCACAGCAAGCCTGCACAGATTCCACCCAAAATAGCAATCACTCATCACCTGTTACCATTGGGCTCACATCTAAACTAATTTAGCCAGTTTATTTTCCAAAAAAGACTATATTTTTACTTTTATGCTCTTATAAAGAAATAGTTACCAAACATAGCAAACATAGTTCATATAATTTGAATATCAGGACAGTGATGTAAAATAATTCTATAAATAACCAAATGGCGACTGTCATGGATATTTTTGAAATCCTAACAGTCTCTCTTTCAACTGAGTGTATTAACAAATAAGGGCACTAAGTCATTGTTTTCAACACTAAGCCCCAGTAACGGGAATAAAACAAATAAAGGGTGTACTGCCTAATCCATACAAAGCCAGCTATTATTTAGGAGGTGATACTCTAAACTGTTTTTTAATAGTCAGTTGACTGATGCACTGAAAGGTAGATCTCCAGTTAGAAACAAGGAAACAAGCATAGTCATGTCTGAAAAAAACCTAAAACGGCAAGGGTCTACACAGTTTGTATCACAGTACAAGGTATCTGGATCAGTGGCGTCGCTACAGGGGGGCAATTACCCCCCCTAGGTTATTCCTTGCCCCCCCGCCGAATTTGTAACCACCCAGTACAGTCCCAGTCAGGTGCTAACGACGGCACCATGCCGCCACTAGCACTACCCTACCTTGATGGAGGTCTGTGAACCTCCATCACCACCTACCCCGGCGATCTGCCCCTCAAACTGAAGGGCATCACCGGGGCCACCCGATCCGCCCGGTGACGTCTCGCGCAATGACGCGATGACATCACCGCGCAACTTTATTAGCAACTGACAATTGTCAGTTAAAGAGGTATGGGGGCATGCTGCTTAGATGCCTGTATCTCAGGCATCTAAGCAGCTACATACCCCCAACATATACCGTTGGAAAGGTAATCACCTCACCTTTCCAACGGTATATAGATTGTAAAAAAGAATAAAAATTATTAAGTAAAAAAAATAAAAATGTAAAAAAAATGATTTGGGGGTCTCTAAAGGCAGATAAAAAAAGATCAAAATTGCCTAGAGACCCCCAAATTAAATTATTTAAACATAAAGTAGTTTAACTTTAAAAAAAAAATAAAAGTTTAAGTATTCTAGCTAAATGATCACTGTGGTAGCCAATGTTACCACAGTGATCATATAGCTATAAAAAGTTACATTCCCTTTTTAAAAATGGCCGATACTAATTTTTAATCCTATGATGCCTTTGATCATGGGGTTAAATTTAGCCAACGGTACAGGGAGGCAATTTTTGAAATCCTGATGAACTGCAAATATTATTAAAATCAGCCATTTAGCCTGTGCAGTACGTAACCATCTCATCCCTGGAGCGCCTTGCATTTTTACTGCAAAACTTATTTTTGCTGTAAAAGTGATTTTTTCTCCCTTTACCATCATTTCTTTGGGATTGTAACAGGAAAGAATGGTGTGTGCTTCTGTGAGTGAATGTATTTAAAGTATGGTGTGTGCTTCTGCGAGTGAATGGAGATATGAATGGCGTGTGAATTAGGGTTGAAGCCTGGACGTGGCATTACTGCTCACGTAGGAAGTTAAATTATGGCACAAAAAGTACACATTTGCAAAAACGACATCCCTTGGCGCATCAAATGAGGGTCTGCATGTGTTTCTAGTACAAACCTGGAGTGCGCAAGACAAAAATGAACATGTTGCTATGGTTAGAAAAAACATATTTTCTAGCCAAAGCGACATATTCCATCATTATTTGTGCACTCAACTTTTGTCCTAGAAATACATGTAGCCCCTCATTTGAAGCTCCAAGGGGTGTAGTTTCTTAAAATGGATGAATTGTCTGAATGAGGGAGAGCATGAGTTAATATGTGGATGAATTGTCTGAATGAGGGAGAGCATGAGTTAATATGTGGATGATTTGTCTGAATGAGGGAGAGCATGAGTTAATGTGTTTGTGTGTATCATAGATGTATAATTGTGGAAGGGCAAAGATGGCACTAGCAGGATGTTTGAGCCTTGGGGACCAAGATGGCACAGGCAGGGTGTATATGGGACAAAGATGGCAAATCTTATGTGTGTTATCTGGGTGCTGACCAGGTTCTATGTGGGCAGTGTGGTTGGGGTGTGCAACCTGTGATCTATCCCTGTAATTTAGGGGTTTTAAATATACCTTTAATGCCGTGTTTTTATGTGAATTCCAATTGATCTGTACCTGCAAAGCTGGGTTTTGTGTGTTCTTCTGTAGATCCATATCTGCTATGCTATGTTTCCATACATTATTTATGTATACCTGCAAATACAGGGTTTGTATGTCTTGTTCAGTTGATTAATACCTGCAATGCTGTTTCCATGTATTTATTTGATCTATACCTGCAATGCTACATTTCATATATTATTATTGTATACCTGCAAATACAGGATTTGTATGTCTGATTCAGTTTATTTGATATATACCTTCAGTGCTGAGATCACAAGTGAATTTCAATTGATCTATACATGCAAAGCTGGGTTTGTGTGTTAATGTGTTGATCTATACCTGCTATCGGCAGCAGGGTGTAATATTTATATATATATTTATATATATATCGGCAGCAGGGACTAATATTAATATATATATCGGCAACTGGGGCTAATATTAATATATATGGGCAGCAGGGGCTAATATATATATATATATATATATATATATATCAGCAGCAGGATCTAATATTTATATATATCAGCAGCAGGATCTAATATTAGGCCCTGAAATCATTTAGTGCAAAAGTTAAGGTATTGTGTTGTTTAAAAGATTTCAAGGATTAGTCTTACTAAATTGTGGCTTCAGGCTTTCCATGTTGAATGATCAATTATTGTATTGGCCAATAACAAAAGTATCATTCCATAGCACATTACTTTTGGCAATATATATATATATATATATATATATATATATACATACATATATATATATGTGTGTGTGTGTTTTTTCAGTGGTATGATTTAATGGTAGAAATTATTAATGCCCCCCCAGTTTGACTGTGGTATCTTGTGTGCCCCCCCTATATATTGTTTCTAGAGTCGCCACTGATCTGGATGTACCAAGATCAATATCCTTACATACCTGTCTTTATAGCTATATAAAGCACAAGAAAAAAAAACTGTCAGCACAGGTATGTCTAAAAATAATCATGCTTTGAATTCACAAAAGAGCAAAGTTTCCAAGGAATGCATATGCAGTTAACATCACATTTTTGATTCCTTACCCACCAATACATGCGCTTCCTTATTTACATGTATGCTACTTCTACATCACTTAAACATTGTTTTGCTCGTAGCACAGGGTTAAAATTGCTTGAGTCGTACTGTTTCATACACATACAGCTGACCCAAAAACTGACCCAATCAGGTACATCTGCAAATGGCACCTAGCAGGAGCTTTAATATTCTCTTGCTGAACAAGTGACAAAAAAAAATACCACCATACAGCAAGCCAAATAAAAAACATATATTTCAATATAAGGGGCACCAGAAATTGTGCCCTGCATACCGGAAAAAGGAATTAATTTCATACACATGGACACATTTGACAACAAACGTCCGGAGACTGTGCTAATGATATTTTACCCATCAACATGTCCTAGGATTGCCACCATCCAACAGAGTGAAACTACAAATGTCCATATCAAGAGCAATAATATTTATAGAGTAGATGTAGCTGCAATAACCTAGAAACATGGGTATGTGATACCAGTTTCTATTAAAACATGCTCTTCAAATAAGAAATGTAATAGCAATGTCTGGAATAAATGTCATTGTTGTGGAAATGATTAGGCACAATCCCATTGTCACAATATTCCTTTGCAGGGCTTCCCTCGTCATTCTAAATACTAAAATGTTATTTGGACAAACAATGTCTCTACCTCCAGTACTGCAACTTAATCTCTCAAAGGTAGTCAGAACTTGGTCTGGATAAGAATATAATATAATAATATAATGGTCTAATTTTGTATTCAGCAACTTTCCCCAATACTGAATTAGAATTATACTTGTTCAACACTACAAAACGTTCTCAGTCTCCAACTTAGTTTAAAAAGTGAGATAGAGAAAGGTGGAGAACACACACAAAGGCAAGGTTTACAAATGTTATGTTTGTAATCTGATCTGGACATATGATTGGTTAAAAAATGATCACGTGTATAGAAGTGCCGTAAATGAGCTATATTATCCCATTTTGATCTCACCACATGTTTCCATCTATACACTAAAGAGGCTGACCGGTTTTACAATAGGTCACTGAGCTTTACCATATTTGCTATGTTATATTGTTTCCTTAAAATCTAAGGTAAAATAAAACATAAATATACACCAGGAAAAAACTACAAATAAAAAGCATATAAAAAAGACCAGGTATCGGGTGCATAGATCCAAAAGGCCTTCCTCACATACAGCCCAATGTACCTAAATAACGAAACAAAAAGGTAAGAGACCCTGGTAATAATCAGAGTATATAGACAACAAAACTCTTACTGCAAACAAGCAGCATAAAATGCAGAGACCTATGATGTAGACTCCAACTTTTCAGTGTGGACACCTTTAGTAACCGTTTGCAAGTAGCCACCTGCAGCTGTAGAAATAAGTTGTTTACTTGCCATACTTATGGATGTCGGGTCAAATGCTGTAATAAAAACCTTCATGCAGAGCCGTACAATAGGGATTATGTTTAAAATGATGTATAATGGCAGCTGGCTAACATTTTGCCTGTGATGTTATTTCATGGCTTGTAAAATCTATTCATTTATAAACCCAGTGGCAAACTTTGTAATAAGAGTTTTACTACACGTCAACTGTCATCCAATCCTGTAGCCAATACTGAACATTATCTTTGCTGTCTAGCATTTATGCAGTTGTTGGCAGGTTAACTTGACAAACGTTCTAGCGTGTGCATGAGCGTTACAGAAGGATTAGCATGCTGGATACTGAACCAGAGATTATCATCAGCTGCATTTGTTAATTAGTTTATATACTGATGAATATTTCTGAAATTGACTGATTGAAATTCTCAAGTTTATTAATAGAATATTATATTCTGTTATATAATATGTATGGCATTGCTTCCTTTACAACTTCAAAAATGTGTATTGAACCAATTACATTGAATTTAAACATAAAGAACAAAGTGTGTGGGATAGTTAAATATATAATACATATCTAGCCAAAATCAAAACTACGATGAAATATTGTATTTAGTGCAATATCATTATTTAGCAAAACAGTATTTTAAAGAACAGTGAATATTAAAGCAGAGCTATTACATCTGAGATAAAATTGAATTCACCAAAAAATTATAATTTACCTGTTTTGACCTGGTATTTAAAGTTTTGTTTTTAGGTTATTTTCGTTTTATATTTTCCAGTTAAGACATACATCAAAAGCATAATCAGGGTATTTATAGGAAACTTTTATCCATTTCTAACGGTGAAGAATTGAATGGAATCCAATTGTCAATTGAAATAGGAATTTGTAACAAAGTGCCTGGTCGATATCTGCATTGTTTTAGCAGAGATGATTGATGCCTACACAATTTCTCAATTTTACAATCATCTTAGGGCAAAGATATTTATGTGGCAGATGGGTTCTGGCCAATAAATATTGAGCAAATGCTGGTTAATTATTATTATTATTTTGTTAAATTTTTTCTGTTACATTTTTCACTTTTGTAAGGTTAGCAAGTGTTAGTTAATATTTCTTACCCTTTGAAGTAAATAAAAAATGTTATTTTTCCCAGTTTCAGACCTGTTTAGACAGGATGTTGTCACTTGAACAAGTTAATCACCTGTCTTCGCTAAAGCCTATACAAAGCTTTAAGTCCTCCTGTTACTAGAGACAAAAGAGAGGATCAAGATCTGTCAATGAAGAGCATGGGTATATTTCTCTGTTTCCATTTGCCTCCTGATAGTGCTGTCATGCTCTAAATGATTTCCAAAAACCGCAAACAAAGTAATTGGCTGCTTCACACATGCGGCAGTAAACCACGAAAGGTTTTACAGTTAATACAGATGCAGTTAAGAGCTTAACGGAATACCAGTTTTCACTTACATGTATATTTAACCAGTGTACTTAAGAAATCACCCAAAACTCCAGTGTTATATCAGTTAAATACATTACATCATCAAGTATTGTAATGCATTCTGATTTTTGAAACATTTAGAAAGTGGATGAATATTACTTACACATGTGTACAAATAACATGGGTTTCTGTTAAGTTGCCCTGCAACTTTAGTACTAAATTTAACAAGTGTATTATACATTGGCAGAAATGTCCTTTATAAAACAGCTCCCACTTGTCTGGGAGCATGCGAGTGTGAGTACTCGCACATCAGGTTAGAAAAAGATAATTTAAATTAAGTCTATTTTTTGTATACATAATGATAAAAGATATAAAGCTCAGGTGAACAGTACTGAAAAAGTACAAGAAAGCCCTTTCTTTGATCATCATTTAGTTTGCATTCTCCTAGTCTTTGAATTTTCCCTCACCATATTCTGTTGAAAGAGCCAACAGATACGGAGCCGTGCCATCTTTGTGGAGCTGCCATGCAGTAAAAAAATAAGATGAAATAAAAGGATGGACTAAGATCAAGTTCTAAAGAGTCACAATAAATCCCAGATCTTGAAAAAAGAGATATCAGAAAATCTCTGCTGAGATACAGCCGTCATACCCGGGTTCAGTAACAGAATATCATCCAGAGAGTAAAAACATAGGAAACTTTTTTCTGACATGAGCTATCAGTTCTTTCATAATTCTGGTAAATGTATATGGTGCATTGGAGAGGCCAAACACCATATTTTACTTTTAGGGCTGTCATAATCACCTGATTGGCTAAATAGATGCTGCTGCTAAAACTTAAGCACAGCACAAGCGTTTCATCTCACAGGCAAGATTCTCCGGGAGGCTGATGCATACCCACTAGCTGTTGCTACGTGGTTATGCTAATCCTTAGGACAAAGCAAGTTTGCATATCATACATTCCTGCAAACTCTATTTTGTTTCTCAAGTTTCACTAACACCAAAAAACACAAAAATTTGAATTTATTTAATATTCATATACCATCAAAAACGAAATGCATAAATCTTCATTCAGACTATTTCTTAACATTTTCCAGCACAAATGATCTAGATGCAGATCTAGACTGGCGGTGAGTTATGACCAGCATGCATCACACCATATGTCAAATGCAATATGCAGATCATAAGCAAATTATGCAACCAACACCAATTTACACAATCCTGCCATCAGAACCAATAATATTGGTCAGACATGCAGGAGAAAGGGGGAAACTGGGATCTAGAGAGCTCTAGCTCTCTCACTGGTGCCACCCTGTACCCCTAATTAGGGTGACTTACACATAAATCCAAGCAACGGAACCAGATATTGCACTGCAATTAGTGTCCACTGTCACCTGCTGGAAGCAGTAATGCAATCCAGGGGTCCACCGTCTATAATGGGAAATACAGACTCCACAAGTCCTAAGTCACGGAGGCTTCTGTGACATTAAGAAAAACAAGTACCTACTTATTTAGTACTCGGCAAAGATTTCAAAAGGTATAGCTTCTAAGTTTTTACAGAAAGTGAAATGATCATTTTGTCTCATAATTTGTCTTCTTAATAAATTCTACTTTACCAGGGTGATTGTAAAGGAACCCACAGGAATTTTCACTGCTTTGTGCAATATATCTTATCTGTTAGTGAGTACATTCTGAACTCCAGTCCTAATAGATAGGAAGCCTTGTCTCATTTGTACTATAATTTAACCTTAACTGAGTTGCCAGTGTTATACTACCACATTTAGTAAATGTGTATTTTTATGTTAGCGTTTGTCATTGTATTGCAAATAGAATCAAATCTAATCAAATCTAATCTATAATTAATGCACCTAATATTTATAAGATGACCCCTCAAAATGTAAATATTAATTTAGGGGGGAAAAGCCAGAATACAAGACTAGCCTATAGGAAAAAAAGTTTTACTAGTAAATACTAATTCACATGTAAACTATTTTTTCATATTTAATAAAAACTATGATTGAGAAAAAATATTTTTTGTTTTTATTTCCTTTTATTTGCCACTCTGCCCCCAGTTATGCACATCTGCCTCTCTGATATGCCACTCTTCCCCCAGATATGCCTTTTAACCCCCTATATGCCACTCTGCCTCCCCCATATGCCTTTTAACCCCCTATATGCCACTCTGCCTCTAGAAAACCATTATACCCCCCATGCCACTCTTAATTATCCCCCACATGCCCCGACTTACCAATGCATCTCTAGACTTGTCCCCCGTGCTTCAGACTCCCTGGTGTCTAGTGGGGGCAGCCGGTGGAGGTCCGTGCGATGCACGCAGACAATCTCCTCTGCTGCTGGCCTGTACTTCCGCCAGGGGTTCTATGACTGAGCACTGAAGGTCATGTGATGCTGGCGCTCCGTCATAGAAGCCCCAGAGGAAGTGCCAGCAGTAGTGGAGGATGTGTACGCACATTGCACAGATGTCCACCAGCTGCCAGAAAGGATGATACGGGCTCCCTGCAGCGCTGCGGGGGATCTGGATCTTAGTCTTGTAGTCTGACCTCTATTTCAAGTCTGAATATAAGACGAGGGATATTTTTCAGAGCATTTGCTCAGAAAAAAACCTAATCTTATAATCGAGCAAATACAGTAGTTTCTATGCTGCAGAGAAAGGCAGGAAGATTAAATACAGTAATAAAATATGCAGAATACAGAATAAATGCTTTGAGCTGTCCTAACAGAATAATAAACAGGTGTTTCTCATTTATCAGTTCTTTTTCGCCTATAACATCAACCTAATACAAACTTGTATGCAAATTAATTAATTAATACATTTCCAGCGCACATTATATATAGCAAATTAATTTCAAAATACTCCTTTACCCCAATTTATGCTACTCCCTTCTTGTAAGTCAATTTTAATCATCCGCTTATATGTTAGCGTTACATTAAGTTTCCTTAGTGATTAAAAAGACATACAAATTGAATAAACATTTAGGAAGTCTTAAACATCTCAGTTCTTCCCTTTACTCTAACTAGGGTTTCCAACAAGAGCACATTAAACCTCCTGTATAACGCATAGGTCCAGGTAGAGTTTCAACCTAATCTCTGTATAATCTGTACAGGAAATTTTGCTAGAGCTGTGGCGTATAATCATCTTGTTGTTGGTGTCATCTACACACCTCCAGGCGTTAATGGTGCATTCTGTGTGGTAACAACAAGCTCCCTTAAAGTAAATGTTGAATGTGTTACTAATCCTTATGTTTGCTTTATTCTTGAAGCTGATAACACTTGGTAAACAAACTCCAGTTTGGACAGCTTCAGGCAGGCACCCTTGTTAGATATCAAAGGAATAGTTGCTTTTAAAAAAGCAGTGGTCAATTAATGACAGTTACATTATTAACGTTTTATTTGTTGGGACAAAAATGACACTGACCTATGTTATTTAAAAAAGCCTTATTTCTACTAATAAAAGCTTCATAAATTCAAAACAAAAAATACTTTTCCCAAATTATATTTCAAAACAATCATTTTCAGTGAAATTAAAAGATATAACTGTACTATGATGGAATTAACAACCATTTTGCATCCAGAGTTATAATTACTGTTCATACAAAAGCAATGGCTTGCTGACACGGCTCAACCCAATCCCACTACAATCCCAATACAAAAATGAATGACCCATCGTATAAACATGGAAACCCTACTATCATAAGTTGTAGAGTCTAATACAGTAAGGGAACTTAAACATGCATGAGATACAGCTATACCGAATTTCTAGTTTCTGAGGTTTTGGTCCTAATCTCAAAACATTATTGAAAATATCAGTCACACAGAAAATGTAATCAGGAGTTATTTCAGTAAGGTTTAAACTAATGTCAGGTTAGCAAAAAAATAGTACTGGAATTAATACAGTATTATGGTTTCTGTTTTTCAGAAACGCAATGTCTTAGAGGGAAGATCTGCTAGCCACCTAGAAAAAGAGGTCCCAATAGCTTCTGTCATTAACATCTTTTTTTCTACTTGGCCCAAAAAATGTTTCACCATTGACTAAAGACTCTATCCTCTCTTGGTTTTATTCATTTTCCTGACAGAGCTACACAGCTAAGCAGTTGGTAAAAGATGAAAAATAAAATCCCCAAAAATAATCCATTTTCGAATTCCTTTCTTGAAATTGTTTGCTATAATGGGAAGACAAAGGGACATTTAAAAGCGAAACGCATATACAATAACCAATGCAGATTATAACAGGTAAATTTACCTCAAGATGGCACTTGTACATTAGCTTGTAAGAGTATTTGAAACAATATTTTTTTCATTTAATGTATAGGTTCACACTTTTCATACTTGGTGTTTTAGGCTCTATTTTACTATCATATTCACTCAATTTACTATGCACATATCGATGTACAAAGCCCAAACCAAATTATTATTATTATTATTATTATTATTATTATTCATTTTTCTTCAATCCCCACTGATCTGTAATAAAAGAACACCACTCTATGTAATATGTACTGTAATAATCACTGCTGGTTAAACATACCACATAAAACAAGGCAAAGAGCTTAAAGAGAAAGTGCCCTAGAAAATGTATTTTTGTGAGCATTTAGTAAACTATTGTATAAAGCAATGTCGTACATCAATCAAAAATATGTTTGATTTTATATTGTACCAATCTAATGAAGACATTTCCCCCTAGATTTGTATAAGTATTAGACTGTAGATTGGTTAAGGCTGGTCATTCTCTTATTAGCACAAGCCAGTATGATAATAAATTGGTGTATGTATCTTATAGACTGGGCTAGGTTGACATGAACATTCTTGTAGCAAATATCCAGATGCCAAAAATATTCTATTATATGAATGATCACAGGTTTTAAACAGAAAATGTCTCTTCTTTTTAAAGATTTGTTAAGTGAAATTACTAATAAAGCAACTATAATGTGATTCATTTTTTAATGATAAATACTTATGACATTTGATTGATACAAGAGGGACATAACATAGCAGACATACTATGCCTAAATCAAAAAAGTATGTTGTTCTTGACATAATATTTTTGTGAAGAGACTAATCAGCTTATCAAGATGTCAACCAATTGTTACTGAGACCCCAACAAACAAACTGGAGCATGGTACTTGAATGTGTGAATCAAAGGCACTAACAATAAACCCTGGGATGCGCGTGCAGACATGGTGATTGTGCTATGGAAGCTAGAGGAAGTAACACTGACCAAACAGTGGCATCTCATGTTGCAAAGTGACACAGAGTGCCGACTTGATTGTGTCAAAGCCGACTGACTTAAAACAATACAACAGACGATTCATCACCACCTTGTATAGAGCCTTTTTTAGATTGAGTTTCACCCACGTCTGGAAAACTTAAACAATGCTAAACCATTTTTACAGAGATGTGCTTATATATATTTGGAGAGAGAGAAAAGAGTATTTCAAAATATATTCTTAAAAATCAAATTTCAATTAATTGCAGCACTTCTTTTTATTTTTTTCCCCTCTAATTTTAGTGGCATTTTTATGAAATTTAATTGCAATGTATCTTACTATTGTGCTTTGCTCATTGCTTGCTGTATAAACCCTCAAGACAAGGTCATTTGTGCCCTGCCTTTTATACTGTGGCAATTTTCTATTGCCATGGAATGCTATTATTTTCTAAATGTTGTACATCTTTTTTTCATTTTTAATATTTAGTATTAACATTCTTTCTTTCCTCTTTATTTAAATAATAGCTGTGACACTGCTTAAACATTACAAATTCTACTTACTTTTATTAATTTACACATCCTTCAAGTAATCTATTTCTGTTATGCAAAACATGTATTTACTGTTTGTTTACTTATCAGCAAACAGCTAATGCAATGTCTATAATGCAGTCCCAAAGCTGCAGAGAAATGCAGAAAAGGGACATCAAACAGGGACATGTGCTGTCCTTTCACCCATGAAAACATGCTTGTGTTCCTGTACTGAAATTAATTGCAAAAATGTAATTTTAAAAAGAATGCTTATGTCATTCTATGGAATAGCATCACAACCTAGGAAAAAACTCTATATGTGCGCTAAAATTAACTATATACATACTTCTAGTCCAACCTGTATGATGTAAAGAAAAAACATATAATAAGTGATCAATACTACATTCAGTCTAGTTAACTAAGTGGCAAAGTGTTGAAGACTGTTTTGTGGTAGATAATGGACCATTAACTGATGAAATGCAAGAAAAACAAGAAAGCAATGACAAATTCACGTTACTCTAAACACGTTACAGAATGGTAATGTCATATGTTATTATAGACTAAGTAATGGAATTGAACTTATATTTCAGAAAGTCAAGTGGATTCTTTCTTTAAGGGTAGTAAAGTACTGGAAAAGAACTAGACCATCTGAAAACATTGCATAGAGATCTTTCTTTCTTGAGTCAATATTTCTTATATGGTGATAAGTGACAACATTAAAACAGAACTGGACAGCATGCAAGTGTGCCTATTTTGGTTTGAGCTTGGCTTCCATTAGCCAAAATGCAGTTGAATGACTCTAAGTGGCTTATATATGATTGAGAACAGTAATACAGTTTAGTGGCCTCAGATAAGTGAACAAAATACCACGGAAAAGTTGCTTTAAACATTTGTTATTCCACATAGAAAAGCATAGCTTGAAAGGTCTACCTGGGAACACAAAGGGTCGATAAAGAAATCAATTTCCTCTGTGTACTTTGACAAGATATAGTGTTTACTAATATTTGTACTTTGGCACTGAATCGATTGAAGGGCCTTTGCTTTGATCACATGAACACAAGGCAAAATATTTAATGGAATTGTCTATTTTGTCATCAACTTATTGTCTAAAGTAAAAAATTAGGGTTATATTTTGGAGTTTGTTTAAGAAAATAGACCTCTACATTTTATAGTGTTGGAGGGACAGTGGTTAGACAAAATAATCTGATATGTAAAAGCAAGAATGTTCAGGTCATGCTTTTGAGGGATGGAGACTTGCATTTACTAAGGGGGTGTAACACATTTGCTATGTGCAACGAAGGGAAGGTTCATATGCAATAATTATATAGACGTTCTAAATGGACAGGGCCGGATTAAGAGCACCGTGGACCTGGTGCTGAGGATTTTGGTGGGCCTTTTTATGGAAATAAATAAAATAGACAGAATCTTAACTCTTCTGCATCCATCTGTACTGGATAAAGATGACATCAGTGCTAGGCAGATAGTATAAGATATAATCTTATATGATGGGATTGGGAGTATATCAGTATACTTAAAAAAAGTAATCATACACAAGATGCCTGAAGCCACAATTTAGTGCAATTAATATGCGGATTGAAATAGAGTAAATAACACTAAACCTGTACTTTTCCTCTCCCTGATTTATGGGCCTAGAAAGTTTAGTCCTCTGAAGTGACAACAAATTGAGGCTCTGCCACACCGACACCCAAACACACACATACCAGGACAGGCTCTGCCACACCGACACCCAAACACACACACACCAGGACAGGCTCTGCAACACCAACACCCAAACACACACACCAGGACAGGCTCTGCCACACTGACACCCGCATCCAGACAGGCTAAGCTAACAATATTATTTTTTTATTATTGTCCACACTGCTTTTGTCTTTTGTGTTTTTACCCCCTTGTGTATCTTTGGTATTGATTTATGTGATGGCCCCAGCTGCCCCCCTTGTGTATTGATGCTGCTAGCCCCATGTGTATTTGTGCACTCCAGCGAGCCCCCCCACTGTGTATTTATGCCCCCAGCCAGCCCCACATTGTATATTTATCCCACCAGACAGCCCCTCCCTTTAGTATTGATTTATGTGATGCCCCAGCAAGCACCCTCTTGTGAATTAACACCCCCACACCCTTGCTAATTGCTCCCAGTCAGCCCCACATTGTGTATGTATGCCAGCCAGCCTTCCCTTTAGTATCAAATCAGCCCTGGCGCCCAGATTGCATACACTGCCTATCACCTAGATTGGATGCCTAGGACTTGCCATCTCTGCCCCCAAACAACCTCCCTGTGGCATCTTTGCGCCCAAACAGCCTCCTATGGCCCCACCTATTTACACATCCATGCTATCACACACATATTAATTCACTCATTCACAAATATTCATTCACTAATTCAGATACTCATGCACTCATTCAGATATCCATTCACTCACTGAATCCCTCATTCAGATACTTAATATATACTCATTAATTCACTCATTCATTCACTCAATCTTACATACTAATTATTACACCCTCCCCCACCCCCTTACCTGAGCTGCAGATTTCTCTGTGTGGCTCGCAGACTTCCACAGGGGCCCGCTGCTTTCTTCTGTGTTGCTTGCACTCTGTGCTCCTGGGTTAAACTTGCATGTTAGGTTTGGGGTATCTTGCAGTGTGAGGTAAACTTATGTTCTTTGGCCAAGGTAGCATACCAAAGCATCAAACATATTTAATGTATCTACTTGTAGTTTTTTCTTAGTCATTTATGTCATAATTACCTACTTGATTGTGGATATCAATACATGTGCATTATAGTACATTAGAAAAATTGTCCATTCATTTATCTAAATATCCATGTAATATTTATAAAATTCTGAGTAAAAATTTACTTAATTCAGTGAACATGTAAATTATTATTGAGAGGTATCTATTTTCAAAGTGTGCATGTCTGATAGTCCTAGTCACATTATTCATTTAAAACCATTCAACTAGTTTCTAAGAAATGAAAGAATAAACATCTCAGGAAATATGAATCTTCTAATTTTCTGTCACAATATGTCATTCCATATGGGATGTCCTTGTACAAAAATCAGGAAATAATGACAATAGAATTAGTTGCCGTCCCTCTACTATTCTCATAAAAACGATAAATCCAAGGACAAATGGCTTTACGGAAACGCAATGGATTTAAAACTGTTTAAACGTCAGTTTTCTATTGTGAGTCTAAGAAGAACATGTTTACTATTCATGTCAATCTGTTGTTAAAGATAAAGTCACGCCAATTTTTTATTTTACTTTTTAACATTGTAATGTATTTTGCCACAATCCAAGCTTTAGAACTCTATATTAATAATTTTCAAGTTAAAAAACATGGTACTAAGTATGTAGTGATAAATTTAAAATAAGTCCTGTGTGTATCTTTATAAATAAGATGTTTTGTGTCCAAATGAATGTTTTATAATGGTGATTATAGACTTTTTACATCAAGCAAAACAAAAGGAATGTTTTTGTTGCTATAAAAACAATTGTTAAACCGTTCCTTATTATACATAAGTATATATTATAACACCTCTTCACTTTAAATTTGGGCATCTTTTGAATAGCTATTTGCCTTATTTATTAAAGTATATATGTTTTAAAAAATGCAATGTCTCATCAGACATTTTTTTTAATTTTTTTAATTTTTGGGTGTCAAATTTTAAATGATAAAACTATAACATATTATAAACGAATACATTATAACACAAAAAATACTCACAATACCAGAAATATATTTTGATAAAATAAATGCTGCAATTATAACTCATAGTTTCCTAATTTAGAGAAATATTTTTTAAGAGCCAATGAAGCTATCTTTTGTCTAATTTTTTTGTTTTTTAATCAGACAATAGGAGACATGCGCTGAAAGTGTCAGCGGAAAAAATAAATCAAAGACGTCTGAGCTCTTACCTTTGAGGTTTTATAAGCAGATATTGCCTGTTGTTCAATATTAGAGAAATTGTAATTTTTTAGAGAAAAAAATCTTCCATATTTCTAGTATTGAATACTGAACAACAATACTGCTTTCTCAATATATTTCTTTGCACTTATTCTGCATAATGTGGCATGGGATGATATATTATTGTTAGGATTTAAATGCTGAACAATAAATTGGGTGCAGCCAAATATGTCCCTACTTTTAACTTTGTTAGCCTATTTTCATAGCACACACTTTCACAAAAAAAAAGTTTTTCATTGCACCAGCATCTAGGTTGGAAGATGAATGCCCCTCCCTCTATCTTTCTTAAATGTCCCTGTTAAGGGTTCAATTTCCAAGTCTACATGCTCTTTTTTTAACGACTTGCTTAGTTTGGAAGCTCAACCACTTTATCTTAGTTTAGTAACAGTTTATTTCAGTTAGGACAAAGAATAGACTAGAAATAAAAAAAATGGCCTTGGCACTTTAAGGCCAGCAGCCAATAAAAGGGATGCATGTGGCCACCTGCTGTATGCTCACGGCTGTCTGCTTTACTTTTCAGCTTGTGACCATGTGTATCCAGCAGACAACTGCACACAAAACCAGCGAGTCTGTGGCATGAGCATTAGCAAAGTTAGGTCTAATGTGCATTTGTTCATTGTGTCTGGTGTACAGTCTTTGCCTGTTTAGGAACCACTTCTAATGTGAATTCAAGATGTTGGTTTATATATCCATTTCCAGGTTCTTTGTATCTTCAAAACACAATACTGGAAGATATAGATAGATAGATAGATAGATAGATAGATAGATAGATAGATAGATAGATAGATAGATAGAGATATATCTATCTATCTATCTATCTATATATCTATCTATATATATATGCTATACTTAGATTTAGGGGTAAACATATTAAACAGCTTACATTTTAACTAGGAAAACCTATATTTACACATTTATGCATTTACACATACTCCTCTGTGTCCCAGAGGAATGCACAGGCCTTAAACACCTTTTCAGACACCATTCAATTCTTCTTACATGTTAATTGTCTATTCAGTAAAACTGTTTAATGTTCTTTGGTGAGATAATGACCAGATTAGAGCAGTATAGATGATTGAGAATTCAACAAATCTTTATTTCCCCATAAACTCTTCATAGAGTGATACAAACACAACCCCTAAGGTATTTCTAAAAGAAAGCCAAACAACCTTTTAAGAAAGAAATCCATTCTTTTTAAGTATCTGTCACTTCAAAAGTGTCTCTCTCTCTCTCTCGTTTCTCTAGTGATCTTTTTACCGAGAAGGAGTAAAATATCAGCAGTCAAAATACAGCGGAACCAACTGCTTGTCTTCAAGATAGAAAGGATTTTAATCTGAGATCTGTGAAAACTGACACTCGTGCACAACAACAACAAAAAGAATAAATACAACTCTGAGAGGGGTAAATGCAGCTAAAACGTACGCTGGATTAAGTTTGTTGTTGCTTGGTTTAATGTCCTTATCATTAAGTCATCCCTAATACTACAAGGTGTGGAATAGGAATGCATCAAAGTATCACTGACATTCACCGGCAATTAGCCGTTTGACATAACTCCCCTGGCGCAGAGAACATTGGCACTTTACCATGTTCTTCTCATGTGATGTGTATCTATTAGTTTTAATGTGTTGTCTACACCTGGATAATATGGTATGAAGCATCTCAAAATATCTGGTTCACTAAAGTCTAGTTTAAAACTGATTAAACCTGTATTTCCAGGTTGTGTTTTTAAAAGTATTACTTCATAGAGGACACACATAGATTTACTAAGACTATCACTTAGTGCGTTCACATATGCAGTTTTATATCCGTTATGAAATAGCTGTCTCTGTATAAAATTAAGTTGATCATTTTCATTTCAAATTAAAAAAAGAATGTACTTCTCCCTTGGGAAACAACAATTTTAGCAAGGCAATTATTTCCCCAAAGTTAGAAGACATACAGGCTATTGGAACTGAAGATAGGTAACCTATTGCACTCCAGCAACTATGATGGGAGTATTATTTTACAGCTGGCGGAGTGGTAAGAGCTGCCAGTCCCTGACGGACACAAGCTTTGGAAATATTACAAACGAAAATACATTGCTTCCTATCAGTTACACTGCAATAATTTGTGAGGGGTTATGGCCCAGTGTTCTTCCTTTAAGAATCATAATAATCCACCATAAATAATATATAATTCCTTGTAATTGCACGGCTGTCCTACAGATGGATGATGTCATGCCCCCCTTTCCATTCTATTAAACAGGTCCAGCAATGGCTGTTTTGTAATCTATATCCTAGCTCATAATCACCACCTCTTTGCTATGGTCACTGACGGGGCTGTCTGGTAACCCCCATGTTGCAAGTTACACAGTTAGTATGATGTAAAAAGCCTTGTGCTAAAACAGTCAGCCCTTTTTCCTGAGAGCTTGTCTACTTTCACACCAATCACTTGGTTCAGTAACAGTTGTCTGCATTATTTAACTCAGCCCAGCACGTTAATCCAGCAACTGCTGTTTTGGGACAGGTGCAGGGATCAAACATGCTCTGTAAACTAAAACATCTGGCCCGGCAGTGATAATAGGCCCTTTTACTGAACAAGTTGGATGGGAAATGGGAACTCTCATAGTTAAAATCATTGCAATTAGCTCTCTATTTCTTACTGTACCCGGCAATGGAATTTGTTTAAGAAAATGTGCCTGTATTTTTACTTTCTGAATATACATTAATAATATAATAAAACTCAGTACCACAATGACACTATATGTAATCAGTAGTCAACGGAGAGCTAGAGTTAAAACAAAATGGTTATTGTGCTACACATGTAATTAAATGTAAACAACAATAGTACATACTGAACAGTCGTGTGAAAAGGAAGTACACCCTCTTTATATGGTTTTACATACCAGGACATAATAATAATCATATGTTCCTTAGCAGGTCTAAAAATTTGGTAAATACAACCTCAGATGAACAACACATGACATATTATACCGTGTCAGGATTTAGTCTACAAAATTAAAGCTAAAATTGAGAAGCCATGTGTGAAGAAGTAAGTACACCTTATGATTCAATAGCTGGTAGAACCAAGCTGAATTGACAGCAATAACTTGAATTATTTTCTGCATGACTTTATCAGTTTCTCACATTGTAGCCTACTCTTCATTACAATGTTGCTTCAGTTCATTGAGGTTTGCGGCTATTTGTTAATGCACAGCTCATTTAAGGTCTCACCACAGCATTTCAATCGGGTTGAAGCCTGGATTTTGACTGGGCCATTGCAATACCTTGATTTTTTTCTTTTTCAGCCATTCTGTTGTAGATTTGCTGGTGTGCTTGGGATCATTCTGCTGTTGCATGACCCAATTTTGGCCAAGCTGTCGGACAGATTGCCTTACATTTGACTCTAGTTCATGGTAGACTCAATGACTGCAAGGTTCCTAGGTCCTGTGGCGGCAAAACAAACTCAAATCATCACCCTTCCACCACCGTGCTTGACAGTTAGTATGAAGTGTTTGTTCTGATATTCTGTGTTTGGTTTTCACCAAATGTGGCGCTGTGCATTATGGCCAAACATCCACTCTGGTCTTGCCTGTCCAAAGGACATTGTTCCCGAAGTCTTATGGTTTGTTCAGAAGCAACTTTGCTTAAGCTGCCAATCATTGACAGTACACCAGTACCCACAATGAGAGTATTGTTAAGTATATTTTAAGTACCCAATCAGTGGTTTGAAAGTCAATATTTGGACTTTATACATGGGCACTAAGGTCTAAACTGACCTCTGCATGCAGCATTCAGCACTGGAGCTGACTAGAGGTGAGTACAGAATTCAGCTGAATTCATCTCCTGCAAGGCATTTAGCTGTAAGTTGAGGATTCTGCAGAATGAAAACTTTAAAGGGGCTACGGACATGGCATATGCATGAACACATATTTCAAAGGGATGAATCAGTTCCAGATAGTGTAAATCTATGACTTTTCTTGGAAGGCACCATTTCCTATTTTAGTACGGTAACCTGGCAATAATTGTTACAATCATTTTTATGCTACAAGACCATCTTTGTCCATCTAAAGATAATGACCTATACTTGTGTTCCCTGCATACTAAACCCTTGAATAGTCTGCATGGTCTGGCAACCACAAGCTATGTGGCAGGCATTTAATTAAGTGGCCTGTACAAATCAGTGTTATCCACGAGCAATGACATGGAAATATTAGTGGATTTGGCTATCCCTGCTACCCTCTGTGGTTGTGATGCGCTTAAAATATTGTCACATTAAACAACCCAAGGAGAGATTTTTCTGTACAATTTGTGCACAGATGATGTACAAATAATCTGGGTCCCTTTGAAGAGAATGCTTCAACTCCTGTTTTGCAACAGACTGGATATAGAAGCCTGATTTGCTTAATCCAGTCCAGGATTTTAATAAAGCCTGCAAAAAGTGAAGAACATGGACATTTAAACATGCTAATCATGAAGTCTCCTGGAAGGAAAATGACTTTCGCTGTGCTCCCTGAGTAAAGAGATGCCCAGATATTTCCCAGCCTGTTCAAGAGAGACCAACTTTAGCGAGTATTTAGGCTAGTCATATTCAGCCAGCAGAGTATATGCCAGAAAGGGCTCCAATGGAATCCTTGGAAGTGATATTTATGGCCCTCAGCTTAAGGAGTTTTTTTCCACAGTACATAAGTGATGCAGCAAGTTGTTTGTAATGCATTTAATTAGATTTCAGATTTCATTAGATCATCAAGCAAAGTGTTGAGAGTCCAAAAATGTTTAACATGGATTAAAGGCTCATTAATGTACTTATTCTCATATATTGGAAACCCATGAACCCAATGCCTTTGAAAATGTAACATAGATAAGAAAGTCTGTGTATATAATAGGATTTGTCAGGGGGTTTTCATAGATGTCTATGTGTCTGCAGATTAATAAGGTGCACAAGCATCCTGTTGTCTTCTCCTTCATTATTTTCCTGCTATGCTACAACCTCTTAAGTCAATTGGCTTCATTTAGAGCACTAGATGAAGACAACATGAGTTGTGACAGAGGTTTACCTACTGTAGAGGAAGAATTCGGAAATTCCTTCAGCTCACAGTAAATTATTATTTTTTTAAAATCATCAAAAATTAATCAAGGCTTAATTACTTTTATAAAGTAAATTTAAACTTTTTTGCTTTCTGCAGCTTTGAAAACTTATACTTAAGAATGTAATCCATCCCCTTCCTCCCAAGTCAAAGGCGCAGCTGCTGCAGTTTATGGTAGTTGCTTCTGAATAACCATGCCGGACAACAGCTGTGCACCAGGTCATTTGTAATGTCATAACATACAGCAGCCATATTTGGTTCTATGAAAACAAAATGTATGTACTACAGTCAAGATATCTGCCTATTATTTCGCGATTATCTAAACTGAGCAGTCCCAAAGAGATGATTTGATGCACACTGAAGAGTCCATTAATACACTGTAATTTCAGCAGCGAATGTACACATTTTCTTCTTTATTTGTGAAATTGCTGATAAAGGGATTTGTTTTCAGGAAACTGCTCAGTAGCTGTTGGAGCTGGAAACGTCTTCCCTGAAGATTTAATGACAGGCACACTGAATAACAATTCCAGGGTACTGTTCTTCAAGCTAAGCTACTTTTACTCTTCCAAACAGCATTCAAAAAAGCAACTGGCCCTCATAACAAATGTAGATATTAGGTGCCTAAACCAAAAAGATTTATGGAGCCTAAGTGAAAAGTGTTGGATTTAGTTACACAAACATTAAATAATAATTAAATGATATACAATGTTAGGGATATTAATGAGACAAAATAGGCAAAACCAATATTTCGTCACACACACAAAATAACGATGCTACCAAACATTGCAGTACCACATCCACAATATTAATTTAAGGAGATACCCTATATTTTATCTCCGATCCTAAATTCTTTCAGATCGCCAAAAATTATAATTCAAATTAGATAGATATCGCCACGATAGTCAATCAAAAATATTTTTTTATTGTGAATACAATTTATAAAATCTATGTATGAGTCACACAGTGCATAATATAAAACACAACGTTCTTAAAACATGTCAAAAATTAAATCAATTCAATACAATATATTATCGATAGTTATCAATATGAATTAGTACTATATGAGTCTAACACACAATTAATTTCCAGTCCACTCAGCAACCAAAAATTGATAATAATCCGGGCAGTAATAAAGATATCACTATTTCTCTTATATTAGTTTAACTAATATGACAAATTAAAAATAATTTAATAATGTCTACGAGTATTAGTGAAATTCCTAATAGATGAAAATGATGTCAAACTTCATCTACAGGTAAAAATACCTTTTCATTATTGTTATTATCACGGGTTATAAGCTGCAGTCTCACAAGCCGCCATATACAATAATGCAATATACTATTTCCCAGAAACAGGGAATTCTATATGAAGAAGACAAAATTCATCTCTATTCAGAATAATAAAACAATTATAATTACCACCACTTGTTGCTGTTGTCCAACTGGTCCTTGTAGAAGTTAATCCAGGTTCAGTGGCAAGAAATTAAGTGGGAAAGAATATAACTTTCTAAAAGGTATATAGGTTAGAACTCCAAGTAACTCCAAGAGTGAAATATGGTGCCAGGATCTTTAGATTCCAATTCTCTGGGGTAAATTTGGTGAATCAGTCCGTCCTTTTCCTTTTTCTTTTTTTTCTTTTTTTTTCCAAGACATAAGCTTAAAAACAGAGCTTATTATCATAGCCTCCACCTCTTGATTGGAATTCTCCAATCATAACGGTGGGTTTTACCCATTAAAATTAGGATTTCTACTCATATTTACACCGTTGTAATTTCTTAATTTACCTGTGAGAGACGCTCTGGTCTAAGAATTAACTTAAAACCATTACATATGTGTTTGGAATTTATCCTTGGTCACCCTAATCGCCAGGTGTTACCTCCTAGATAGTAACTCAGGCCTTGGTAGTCTTACGACGTATCCCCCATTCCAAGTTACATTTCTAAAGATATGCAGCGTCTACTCCTTAACTTTCTCATGGAAGATAACATTAATTGTATCATATATACGCTGAAACATCATTATACATGAATACTCCTTTGTTCTCAATTATAGAGGGAATAAGGACAAAAAGAAATAATCACTACATGATTAAGTAAAATAAAATGGTTCTGACTCCATTTTGTGTTCATGTAAAGTACAGAATATATGGAATACATGTTTTCTATGATAAAATATCCGACAACAATAGAATATTACAATTATTCTACATCAAACCTTTACCTGCTGGAGGCCATATAAACTGATTGTAACCCTTTACACAGTAGTGGTTTACATGGTAGTGCCTCTTATGAAGGTGATGCACCTGCATGGAGATTTTTTTTATTAAATGCTATATTGGCTCTTTGCCTATCCAACCCCTTTACATCAAACATAAATAAACAATGCTAGCCATAAAGACCCGACTAGCTATCTGCATACCTAGGAACTTTTGTGCTCAGGCTACCGGGAGACTACCCTTGCGGGATGCTGCCAGAACTAACCGCTGACATCAGTGGGCGGCACACAGACGTTGTGAGTGGTCCTGCTGACATCGGTGGACGGTTCTGCTGACAGCGGTGGACGTTCCCGCTAATGTCGCAAGAAACACCCCCATTTAAAGGATAAATGGGCAGGGAGTGGGGCGTGTCAGGATAGAGGATATGGGTATCGACCCAGAGAACCCAAGTATGGCCATCTGGCATGCCAGACAAAAGCCATGTGGGCCTGTGGCCAATATGGCCAAATACTGATACTGCTACTACTGATACCAAGCTACTATTCCTACTATTGCTGACTCAACATCAAGTGATTGTGTTGTGTAGTGTAGCAATCTGGGGTATTACAAAAAGTGGAGTAAAAAAGTGATTGAAACCAAACTAGGACACTTGGTTGCTTTCCAGCAGTTGTGGCAACATTTGACATTCAAAGTGTTTTTATTACATTTGTGGATGTTTAGCCAACTAAATGGATGGGTGCAAATCATGAGATGTTCATTCCACAACATGTGGATGTGCATTGCACAGCAGCTGTAGCATCAATTCATACTGATATAAAAACTAACTTTTGACACTCCATTTGTACTCACTTTCCTGGCTGAGACTCATGGGAGCTGGAGTATTAAATAACCCTGTCACAGAACCAGGGCTGCAGAGGACTTTTAACCCTAAATATCTCTAATGTCTCTGGCCCCACCAGAGTGCTCTTTTGCACAAATATACCACTGGTGGTGGGGCTCAGACGAGGTGTGGTTGGGAGACGGAGCACCTTGGGATCACCCCGAAAACAATGATTTAGGGTTATAGGGGCATTGCTGTGCTTGGTGGCCTGATTGTTGCTCCGGGCTGTCTGGGTGGGGTACTGTTTGTAGTGATGGGATTATCTCCAAATCTGAGTTTGGATATAAGGCTGTGTGTTTTCACAATAAAGTGTTCTTTGTTTTTTACCTCAAAATTAGTACATGCGCTGTATCAACTAGATTTCGGTCAGCTACAGCACCAGCATGTCTCCATTCCGACATGCTTCATCTCTCTCTACCGCTAGTTCTGTCTAGCACTGAGAGGGTTAATCGTGGAAGTCTCGGGAAGGAAGCAACGTTTGGCGGGTGTACCCAGTCGGGGTACAGGACCTCCCGTCACAAACCCTTGCTGCAATGCATGTTTGAAACAGAAGTACCTTCTGTCTGCAGCCTGCAAACTGTGTCTCTGCCCAGAAGAGACTCTGTGTCTATTATGAAGCAGTTGTCAGAGTAATGAGGAGGAGACCAGCTAGAGAGCAGATCAAACCTCTCTGGTAGCAGAGGGATGTGCAGAGTTTTTAGGGTTTTTTTAATTGCTGACTATCGGGTGTTTTGTTCTGCTTTCATGAGTAGTTAACATATTTTAAAGAACCTACCGCCCCCCGCTGCTGCTCCAGTGGGCCTGTGAATTTCCAAATAAGTGCCCCTTTTTCCCCACCTCTCTGCATGCTCATTGTCAGTGTAATTATAAGGTAGATGCATTGTCATCTATGTTACTCTACAAACCCCAGGTAGTCATCAGTGACAGATCAAATATACCACCCTGATCTACAATTATTCATGGTTTTCTGGACCATCTCACCCGCCTCATTAATGGCATAAAATGAAAACTTTTTAAAACAAAAAGTAGGGCTAAGTGATAGTGATTGATGGTTCATATCTGTCAAATACTTATTTTATAAGTACTATTTACTTCTGTAAGTCAATTATGTGTCAGACTCCATCATCCATCATGTCCTGTCTGTCTTTTATTTTAGGCAATAAACTCATAAATGCGCCCCTGAAATTTCAGTACCCTAGGAAGCCTCTTAGTTGACCTTTATGGTAGGGCCATGCTGTTAACATAGCACATCATCTAAGACTTCATAGACATAGCATCCACCAACCCATCTTTGCAAATACTACAGTTTCAGACACTTGCAGGAGCATATTTTAATGTTCTTGGATGTGAGAAATAAACCATGTAACTGTCAGTATGAATAAACCTAAACCAGAGTAATTCAGTAATTCCAGCTAGTTTGTGAAGCCTAAAACCAGGTAATTGTCTATCCTTCCTGCAATGGTGATGGAGGTTTAAGGTACAGGTAGTATTAAAATAAATTCAAGGTGAACAAGTGATGTAGCATTAAATAAGCTGTTACTGTCATATGTCCTAAGGACTTTTCTTTAAGAGGGACAGTCCCTCTTTGGGATAATGATGCAGTTTTGTGGGCGTTAAACAGACTTCAAAGTCACCATATGTTTTTAAAAGCCGCTAACTACACGTGTCCCTCTTTGACCATTTGACGGGTGTAAGATATGATGCACTGGTACTTTAATGTACCTACACTAATGGACCTAAATTACAAATAGACTAGATGCAGTATCTGTATTTGTATACAGTAATTCTACATGTCTGCTCGGATTAATACCCCCCTTATTTAAAAGCTGAAAAATTGCCCTTGATATAAGTGGATGACATTGATCGTATTAGATAAAAATGCAGAAATCCTATGCCAGTGCCCTGTGGGGATTTATGGATCCAGTTTCAAAATAGCCCATGATTTTGTTTCTGTGTTTCATTTCAGTAATGAACGTCTGTTCAGTAAATCCTCACTGTATGTATATATCCTCACTTGCTTTTATAAATAGACATCTATACATACACCATGGATTGCAACAGGCAGACAGCCACATCTCGTGGTATTATTTTTAATAACACGTGTTTCCTTAACTCTATTTCTGTCTTTGTAACCGTGGCAGCCTTTCACTACAACATTACATATAAAAGGTAATGTCATAACAGTTGACATCATAGCCCATAATAGATATGAAGTTGGCTGCAAGAGGTTCTTGCTCTCTTTAAGACTAGGGAGGGTTAGATATGTTAAGATGAAACTACTTAGGCAATAGTGACTAAATTAGCTTCTATCAATACTATGTTAACATATATTATGCATGAAAAGATAATGGTTGTTTTATGTGTTGCAATGTGTGATGCAAAAATGACAAAGATGCACTTTAAAAGCAGGAAATATGCTGTGCAAGCTACAAGTAGTCTACAACACATTTGCCATGGAAAGCCAATGACCAATGGCTCCCCGGACCTTCAATGCCATATTTGTCTGACACCGAAACATTGTCCCACAGAATTGATACACAGATGTGTTATTGACTTATAACAGACTTCTTTCATCTTTACGTTAAGCCTCAAGGCTGTGGGCCACCACCTGGACTTTGCTGCCTGTTGGTGACTTGAATTCCAAAAGAAGTATACTATCCTAATAATAAAAATCCAAATGCAAGGTCAGGTAAATAATTATTCCAAGAAAGGGACTAGGAAAGGTGAGCTAAAGGAATATGGGAGGAAGGCTGTTAAGGCATTAGTTTGCAGGTATCCTTAAAGAAATGGGTCTGAAGGGATCCTTTCAAAGACCGAAGGTAGGGGGAAAGACGGATAGGCTGGGGGAGGGCATTCCAGAGGATAGAGGCAGCCCTTGAGAAGTCTTGTAAGTATGCATGAGAACTAGAAATCGGAGGAGAGGACATACAGAGAGTAGGGTAACTACGAAGAGCTTTGAAAAGTAAGAATCAAGATCCTGAAGTGCACAGGCAGCCAGTGAAGAGACTGACGGAGGGGGAGGTTTTTGTAAAGCAATGGGAGAGGAAATAAGCCTGGCAGCAGCATTCATGGTGGATTGTAGAGGGGTAAGACAGGTGTCAGGGAGACGAGCTAAGACAGAGTTACAATAATTAAGGGTGGAGATAATAAGGGCATGGACAAAAGCCTGGCATCTTGTGTTAGGAAGGGATGAAAGCAGGCAATGTTTTTAAGATGAAAGCGGCAGTTATTTGAGACAGACTCAATGTGGGCGTGAACAATAGGTCAGAGTCAAGGTTTACACCAACGCAGCAAGCTTGATGGGGTGATGAGAAGGTTGCACATTTGACGTTCAGGGAAACTGATGAGGGAGTATTAGCATTGGAGAGAGGGAATATGAGGTGTTCAGTTTTTGAGAGATTAAGTTTTGGGAAACATGCAGATATCCAGTTAGAGACAGTTAATTATACAGTCTAAGACAAAGGGAGAGAGATCGGGAAAGGATAGGTAGATCTGGAACAGAAGGGGTCCTACAACTGAGCCTTGGGGTACCTCGACTGACAGGGGAAGGGGAGAGGAAGTGTTACTTTAGCGGGAGATGCTGAAGGTATGATCACAAAGGTAGGATGTGAACCAGGATAGAGCAGTGTCCTGGAGACCAAGATCGTGAAGGGTTTGAAGGAGAAGAGGGTGATCCACATGTACTAGGAGATGGTTTACAGAGGAGGAAGCATTTTACAATTGTAAATTCCTATGACACACACACATATACACTGATCAGCCATAACCTTATGACCACCTGCCTAATATTATTTTGCCATCAAAACAGTCCTGACCCATTGAGGCATGGATTCCACTAGACCTTCGATGGTGTCCTGTTTTATCTGGCACCAAGTCGTTAGCAGCAGGTGCTTTAAGTCCTGCAGGTTGCTAGGTGGGGCCTCCATAGATGCATCCTAGTGCCATGTGTTCTCCAGGTAAGTGACACACACACACCTGACCATCCACGTGATGTAAAAGAAAACGTGATTCATCAGACCAGGCCACCTTCTTCCATGGCTTGGTTGTCCAGTTGTTATACCCACGTGCCCATTGTAGGCACTATCGGCAGTGGACAGGGGTCAACATGGGCACCATGACTGGTCTACAGCTATGCAGCCTCTTATGCAACAAACTGTGATGCACTGTGTGTTCTGACAACTTTCTATCAGAACCAGCATGAACTTTTTCAGCAACCTGAGCCACAGTAGCTCTTTTGTTGTATTTGACCTTCACACCCCATATGCATCAATGAACCTTGGCTGCCCATGACACTTAAATCCCTTTTCTTCCCCATTGTGATGCTCAGTTTGATCTTCAGCAAGTTGTCTCGACTAAATCTACATGCCTAAATGCATTGAGTTGCTACCATATGATTGGCTAGTTTGCTATTGAACAGGTGTACCTAATAAAGTGGCCAGTGAGGCCACTTTTATTGAGCATTATTATTAAGTGCAGGTTAAAATAATAATACTCAATGTATAAAGAGTTATATGTGTCAGACAACTAGTAGGCATGACCCTTACGAAAAAATTACTGCAGTTTTTCTGAAGTAATACTGCAGTTTTTTAGACATGAAAAAACTGCAATACTCCACTTTTACTGCAGTATTACTGCACATTTACTGCAGTATTACTGCATTTGTACTTCACTGTACTGCAGTTTTACTGCAGTTATTTTTGTAAGGAAGTACAAATGCAATAAAGCTGCAGTACATTGAAGTACAACTGTAGGTTTGCAGTATAAAAAAAAAAGTGCACTAAATGTGCAGTAATACTGCAGTACAACTGCAGTACAGTGAAGTACAAATGCAGTAAAACTGCAGTAAATGTGCAGTAATACTGCAGTAAAAGTGCAGTATTGCAGTTTTTTCATGTCCAAAAAACTGCAGTATTACTTCAGAAAAACTGCAGTAATTTTTTGTAAGGGGATATTGTTGATTAAAGGTATAGTAGTGTGGCAACTAAGGTTAAAAGAAACATATCAGGTTTGGTCTTTCCCCAGTGTGTTTCTATTCACAAGACAAGCAATCCTTAACCTTGAAAGAGTAGAGGATGGATGTACTGGGTGTGGAATTTAGCATCTAGTTAATGGCTAGTCTTCAAGAAGAGAGAAAAAGATGCTAAACTCCTGAAAGAAACCTTTGACTTGTTGTGATGCTTGTATCTAGTTCCTTCTTATAGAGATTGTCATTAGTCAACTAAAAAAAAAAAAGTATAAAAGAAGAGTTGCAGATTTAAATATGCATTATATCTGATGCTAAATTTATAAATAAAAGTACTGATAGGTTGGTGGCACAAGAGAACTATGAGTATAGGTGCATTACAAAATACTGTTGCATAAAGATGAACAGAAGAGTCAGAGTGAAAGCCACATTATTGCAACTCCCTACTAACTGGTCTCCCTCTCTCCTGCCTTTCATCACTCCAATCAATCTTCAATACTGCAGCTAGATTTATCTTTCTCTGTCACCGTTCCTCATCTGTCGCTCCACAATGCCAATTGCTCCATTGACTCCCCATACCTTCCAGAATCAAATTTAAACTTTTGACCATGACCCACAGAACTCTTAACTACTCTGCACCACTTATATCTCTATCCACCTTTCCAAATACATCCCTAATTGCTGTTTTTGTTTCTCTCAAGACTTGCATCTCTTATAAACCATCATCACCTCTTCTCACTCCTGGATGCAGGAATTCCCTTCCTCATTCAGTCAGACTTTTAAAAACTCTCTGAAAAACCACCTATTTTGAAAAGCGTACAACCTTTCCTCCTAACACTCTCAGCCACCACCCTAATCAAGCCATCTGAATGACTAACAACCTCTACAGATCATCCGGACCTTATGAACTCATCCCCATTCAAGCAGTCCTCTTCTATTGTTTCACTTCCCCCTTAACCACTGACTACATTATAAGCTCGCAAGAGCAGGGTCCTCAGGCTCCTTTTGGACCACTGTGTTATTATGTGTGATTTTAAATTATTCAACTGATTGTAAAAGAGCTACAGAATCTGCTGCCACCATATAAATAAATGTAATGTAAAGTCTCAGGAACCCAAATGGAATGCATAATATGAAGATAAGGGGACTGGTTTACAGTACCGAATGCTTTGGAGAATATAATAAGTAGGCAGTGATGTCACTAGAATTGGGAAATATGAAGGCCATTTGTAACAGTACTAGACTGGTCTAGAAGGCACCAGAATACAGAGAATAAACTGCCAGATTTCCCCTTTGTTTTTTGTTATATATTATTATGTTTGACCATATATGAAACATGTATTATTAGTGCATCGTTTTCAGTGCGTTAGTAGTGGTGTTAAAATTAATATTCGTTTCACAGCTTCTTAAGCAGCTGTTAAACTTTAGTCATTAGTACACATTGTAGTACTTTCTTTTGCTAAGCCACAGAGGGAGCTTGCCTTGGAAATGGAATTCTCCAAGTGCTGGCAATGATCCAACCTCAGAAGAAGAGTAGACACATTGTTATGCACATACACTGTGCACAGTGGGTAGCAAATATTGATCACAACAGCTCTTAGCTTACTTATGCGATCACAGGACCAACTGGAAATAAGTGTTTTTCCCCCAAGTTTTTCATGAGAAAGCAGAATAGATTCCCATTACAAAGCAAAACCTGTCCGCCACAAATCTTAAACTACAGGAAACATATAATGTCAGTGAAGGAACACTGTCAGTGATTTAGCATTTAACTGAAATGCCAGCAGATCTTGAAAAAAGCCCATTTACACTTTGTGGGCAGAGTACAGAATGGCTGAACTCAAATAATTGATCAAGGTGGTGCAATGCGTATCTGGATTTCCGTAAGGCCTTTGACACTGTCCCACATAGAAGACTTATAAATAAACTGCAATCTCTGGGTTTAGATCCCAATGTTGTTGAATGGATTAGGCAGTGGGTGAGTGACAGAAAATAAAAGGTTGTAGTCAATGGAGTACATTGGGGGCAAGGTCTTGTTACCAGTGGGGTACCTCAGGGATCTGTACTCGGACCCACTCTTTTTAACATTTTTATTAGTAATATTGCACAAGGTATTGATGGTAAGATATGTCTTTTTGCAGAGAAGGACTACTACACTCGTTCTTGGACTGCAGGATAAAACCTACCAGGAAAGGTTAAAGGATCTTAATATATGTAACTTGGAAGAAAAACGAGACAGGGGGAAATTTTAAATGCATAAAAGGAATCAATATGATAAAGGAGGAGAGTATATTTAAAAGAAGAACAGCTTCCACAACAAGAGGACATAGTCTTACATTAGAGGGAAAAAGGTTTGAAAGTAATATCAGGAATATTAACTTACTGAGAGGGAGGTAGATGCATGGAATGGCCTTCCAGCAGAAGTGATACATGTTAATAAAGGGAAGGGGTTTAAGTATGCGTCACATGGGCATAATCGGAGATAAGATGATTTAGGAAAGTCAGGGACTTAGGAAAGTATTCAGAAATTGGGCAGACTAGATGGGCCGAATGGTTCTTATGTGCTGGTACATTCTATGTTTCTATGTTAATTAGTCTTTGGCCTACATACACATATTTAAATGCAGTAATTGTGTTTTACAAACCCTGGAGAAGACTTTCAATGGAGCTCCTCTTCATGTTTCAATTGGCTTAAAGGTAGCTATATACATGCCTGTAAATATTGCACCAACCCTTCATTCACACAATAGTCGATAGAATCCATACTATAGCGTCCCTCCCCTCCTGGCTTTTGATTTCTAGCACAAGGTATAAAGAGGTATACACAACTACTACAATCACTTTTCTAATGCTGGTCAGATATATAATAATGTGGAGAAAATCATATCCTGGTCATTTTTGTCAAGCTGAATGCAAGTTGGTGTATAATTATAAAGAGGAGAACATGATGAATTGACGTGAATAAAATGTTCTAGACAGAAATATTTGTCAAACATGGAGCAGCAAAAGTAGGAAATGGCTTGGTTTCAGAGAAAGAGGGGGCAGGTAAGAGTTTTAAATGGATCCTCCTTATTTCTAATCTCAAAAAGTCAGGACCACACATAGCACCAGGCATCCCATACAGCTGTCTTGGGCATCTGAATCAGGGGGTGCCAGCAGGTTGCATATTCTTCCTAGGAAGATTGTTGAGATGAGATTGAAGCCCCTGTGCTACTTTATTAGGGGCACATTGAGACCCAACATCCCTGTTCCTCTTTCCTCTGCTGATGTCCCTCCTTTCTAAATGTTTGCTGTATATGAGTTTGTCACAGCTTTTTATAAAAAAATATATAATGCTATCTAAAATGCAAAAACTTGGAAGGGTGGCAAAGTATTCTGGCCAGGAGTGTCATTTGGTCTAGGACCTGACCAGCTCAATTTACAGTACAGAGAATGCATCTCTGAAACTAACATCACATTACATGGGTTTACTTAGTACACTCAATGTGGGATTTGGGAACCCAACAGACATGCTTTAACAGTAATCCCAATGATCTATTTCTAGATGCATCCAAAGAGTACCACCTGGGGAAAAAACATGTTTATTACATTTTAAAGGTCCATCTAGCTATGATCAGCAAGTCCTCATGGGGGGGGACATTTAAAGCCAAGAGAAATCATCCCCCTGCCCCCATGCAATGTATGGAACTCACATACTCACTGGTACACACTCACCTATGCAAAAACTTACACAGTCATGCTAACATACACTCCCTCTGACACACACATATACATACGCAGTCATGCTTACACGCATGTACACATGCACATTTGTGCTCACACACATAGACATTCAAGCTCACACATAAATACATATACACTCTCAGGCTAACATACATACAGTCATAAAATACATACATACTTCCTCCCTTACCCCTTCACTCACTAACATGCTTCTTTTCTTCCTCCCCCCACTCCCTAACCTCACCTGCAGCTACAGCCTTCTCACTCTTACCCTGCTGAGTTCCTACCTCCCCAGGCCGGTTCAAAGGTCTTCACAAAGGGCCAGTCTGACCCTGGGGGGTGAGAACAGGGAATCCTAGATGCTCTCTGTGTGCCCTAGATGACCTCTTCTACTCAGAAGCAAACTATAGGTTTATGAAAACTATTCACAAAGCATAACTGAGACTAAATTATTCATCCCACCACAACTCACACACAACACACTGCTTAGAAGACCTGTGCATTTGGATTTGTACGCTCGTTAAAAATGCTTCTTATTTTGATCTGACGTTTTGATGTTTTGAGCAAATTGGCCAAAAACAAACTAATACATTTGTCTGAATCGTTTTTGGTCAATTTGCACATATACTGTTTAGTGAACAAATCAGAAAGTACAGTTAAGACTGTTTATAGTTCTTCTATATACACATTTAGGACACCTTGTTTTGCAATGAAAACAATGTATAATATGGCTTATTTGCTTTAACACTGAATCCAAATATAATTGGAACTTGTTATTATAGAGCAGGATAAAAAGAATCCTAAAAGGTACTAGAATAGAGTAAAAGCATGAATGGTACAAAAAGTACAATAGACATGGCAATATGAAGCACCTCCTTCTCTTCTCCAAGCAGTATCCAAGCAACTTTTAATAGAAGGCCAGCTACAAGCAAAAAAGGAAAAAAAAGACAAGAGTGGAAACAAGACATCACTTCATATATATAAATGGACTCTTGAAGAAGAGGACAGATTGTCAACCCAAACACTAATTTCTCTTCCGAGATAAAAAATACACAAACAAATATTTACAATAAAACACTTTAAATGTACCTGAATTCTGAAAATGCAGGGTTCTAAAAGATTCTGAACCACCATGAAGAGTGTAAAAGCCACGGTTTTGTATTTTTAGTTAGAAAAACATCGATGCACAGATACATTACTTACTATGGCTTCAGTCAATGTGAGCACCACTTTAAAATTAAGAAAGCTTTAAAGAAAACCATGTAGAGTGCACTTTGAAAAAGAAATCCCTAAAAAGGTCCTATGAAACTTTCATCTTTCTCAAAAAAGTTTAGGAATCTTTGCGGTGAAATGAAAATAACTTCATAAAACCTTGAAGTAAAAATATACTTGTGTTTATCAGGAGATGTACAAATATAAAATGAAATGTTACGAAAATGCTTATTTCAGTAAAAATTATATTCAGCACAATTGATGTATTAATATAGAACTGGCGAAGTAACATCGGCCCTGGTACTTTTAGACTTGCTACTTTTACAGGTAAAGGTAGGTAGGAGGACATCAGCACAGAAAATGTGAGATGGCTAGTCAGGGGCTGGCTGTGATGGCAATAGTGAAAAAGGATTTAGCAGCATTTTATAGAGTTTACCATGCTATGTATAATTACATGTATCTGTAAATATCATATTCAGTAGTTTGGGATCACTCAGCCAGCTACACTTCCACCTGCAAATAAATTCAATACAATTTATACACACAATACACAAATAAAACACAAATAGGAAAAATAAGAACAAAATATCCCACACCCACATATTATTGTTATTATTATTATTATTGTTGTTATTATTATTTAGAAATGGGCTGGTGGCAGCCCTTTGCATTTCTCATGCACCTGTTTTTGTGGATTATAACTCCCATCACATCAGCCAAGCTGATGATAAGGGTCATGGGAGCTGTGGCCCACAAAAGCAGCTTCATGAAAAAAGCAAAAGGCTGGCATACTTATAATTTTTTCTTCTTTTTTAATCTAAACTGTTTTTGTATAGTGTATTATAAATGAAACCATTTATTTTCTGTGTGCCTACCTTGCCCAATTCTGTGTGCTGTTGCACAATGCATGTAGTGTGCCCTGTAGATTAAAAAAAAAATAAAATATATATATATATATATATATATATGCAAAAAACAATGCATGTATAGCATTTCTGTAATTTAGAGATGCAGCTGAATGTATTTTGGTGGGTTTCTCTGTAGTTGCATGTAATCTGTCCAAACTTTGGCAAGTTTGGTGAAAAAAAATTAATGTTATGGCTCATTTTGCCAGGGATTGTGACCAACTGGTTGCATGATAAGTGTCCAAATGCTCCTTTTGAAATACCATGAGTTGTCTTTTGTCCAAAAAGATATACTTCTGTTCAGGTATTTGAACTGACTGGCTGCTAAAAAGTCCCAAATGAGACATGGGTATCACAAAATTTAATTTGAAAATGTCAAGTTTGGAAAAGGGAACAGGCATGTTCCATGTAATGCTTGGAAAAAAATGAATTCAAGCCACTTATATTACATATGTTGGACCATACCAACAGTATTAATTGAAAGCTCTATTTATCCTTGGAAAAACAGTATAAAAATTGTGTGGGTTAAGGAAACTAAAAAATGCTGAAAAAGTCAGGTTTTTAGGCACAAAACACCCTTAGTAAAGAAAGGAATAATGGGCAAAATTTGCCTTTCTTCGCTAAGACATATGAGTATATATATTTATTGTATCAATATGCTTTTTTTATGAAGACTCATGGGTGTTTTGGGACTTGCTATGTAACAACATCAGTTGTTACAGAGCACCAAGGTATTATTTCTAATGGCTGAGTGTCACTAGACCATTATATCAAAATATACATGCAAGACCATCGGTTCAGCTCATAAGATGGTTTTTAAGTTTGGTGTTGGGAACTTGGTGTTATAGCTCTCTGGCATTGTCATTATCAAGGAACATCCTGCCTCTTTATGCTTTCAGTATTATCTGTCTTATCTGCGTGCTATTTCTAGGATACCGAGAAATGGTTTGCCTTACTAATTAATGATCATTTTAAGTCCCATTGCAGCCATAGGACTTTGATTAACTATTAAATAGAGTTGCTTTCTTTTTTCTGAGTCTGACACATAGTTCTCTATCTCTGTGGCAGTTAATTAATTGGGAGAAAAATACTGCATCCAACACAGGTTCTGACAAACTGAAGATGAAGATACTGCTTCTTTGGAAGAAGCTTTAAACAGCGGCACTTGTCCTGCAGCCACAAAGGGCAATGGTTAAAAACAGGATTTTTACATGTCTGACCACGAGGAAGACCCCCAACAAAACAAACAAAAATTAAGCAGAGAGCTCTGAATTTTTTTTTCCATTTTATTTGGTTTTTTTACTCACTCTTTCTTGGTTCATGTACACAAGTCTAATATAGATACAGTATACAAGGTGAGATTGCTGAAGACAGTTTAATGACAGAAGTCATACAATATGGCAAGACTGAGCACAGCAACAAGACACAAAATAGTTATACTCAATCAGCGAGGTCTCTTCTAGGCAAAAGATTCAAAGGCAAACAGGGAGTTCCAGATGTTCTGTCCAAGCTCTTTCGAAGAACATTTGTGTGTCTGACATCTCTGTCTATACAGTAATGTGAAGAATGATAGACATGTTAAAAGGTAATTTCTATCATTTAACAAATTTAAAGTGAGTGAACAGAAGAAAAATCTAAGTTAATATTTGGTGTGACCACAGAATCAATTCTTCTAGGTACACTTGCACAAACTCAAGGATTTGGTAGACACATAGTTAGATGAATGATTAAACAATTATGCCAATTAGATGCTAATAATCATCAATTTAATATATAGGTTAAAACGCAGTCATTAACTTAACCGGAAACATTTGTAAGAGGAATAAAACTGGGTGAGGAACAGCCAAATTCACTAACAAGGTAAAGTTTCTGGAGACAGTTTAATGCCAAAAGTCATACACCATGGCAAGACTGAGCACAGCAACGATGCATACGGTAGTTATACTGCACCAGCAAGGTTATTCCCAGGCAGTATTTTAAGGATGTTCTGTCCAAGCTCTTTTGAAGAAGTACAAAGAAACGGGCAATGTTGAAGACCGTAGACTTGCGGCCAAAAAAGCCATACCTCCATAGTGGAAACAAGGCCAAGCGACTTAATTATTCACAAAAACATAGGAACTGGGGTGAATAAAAATGGCAGTAGGTACTCTGGACTGATAACTCTGAAATATGTGGCTGTTGGACAGCTGTACAAGAATGCATGTTTGCAGGCAACAGTGAAGCGTGGTGAAGGTTCCTTGAAAGTTTCTGCAAATAGAGTTGGGAAATTGATCAGAATTAATGCTGAGAAGTACAGGCAGATATTTATCCATCATACAATATACAATATATACATACAAACACTCACAAACACTCATACTGTACATAGATATTTACAATCACATACCCCTATACAAAGATATTTGTGCTCAAGTACATACAAACATGCACACCTCCACAGAGGATTACTAAGTAAATATGTATCCAGTACTACAATATAACAACACTTTTAGTTATGTTATATTAATTAGATAATTGCAATTGTGTTAAATATTATCAGAGGTAGCAATACCTACCATTTTAATTTGAAAGAATTATCTCAATGCGTAAGATAATTATAGTAAAAAACACATGGAAAATCTAACTTTAACAAATAATAATGTGATAATAAACACAAGAACAAAAGAAAGAGAATCAGAGTAAAAAAGGATAAAAGGGATACAATAATTGATTGGATTATTATAAAGAAACCAGAGACATTTGTTTGATGCTGATACTTATGAATTAAGAATTCCTTGTGTAGTTATTTTAAAGGCAGGTATTATAATATACAAACAAAATATTAGAAAGACAAGTATAACCACTTGCATCTACTATAGATCAATGAAGGCTACTAAAGTCCTGTTGCCTGTTGGTATTTATCCTGTTTTTGGAAACATCTCATATGCCTGGTATTTTCATTTATTTTGGCACTGAAAATGAATGATGCGCATCGCTGTTTCTAAACAAGATTTTTTTTAAAGATTTGGTAAATAAAAGTATATATTTTATAAAAGGTGACATCCCAAAGTATTTTACTAGGGTCATCTTAATACTTTTGATTTAACCATTTTAGCCCCAGTCTGTCCTAAATGCGTGCAGACAACCTCTGCTGCCGGCACTTCCGTCTGGGCTTCTATGACGGAGAAGCACCAGCGGAGGTGCCGGCAGCGGAGGTTGTCAACGCACATCGCCGCAGCTGGTTATATGTCACGCCACATCGCGCAGACGTCCATGGCTGCCGGAGAGGAGGATCCAGGTCCCCTGCAGCGCTGGGGGGATCTGGATCCTAACCCTGCTGCTTACCCACAGCAGGGATAAATGAAAAAGAAAAAAAAACACTGCATGTCCCGGGCGTCAGGCGACATGAACTGTGCATCCCTGCGCTAAACCCTGAATATAGGCCGCACCCCTACTTTAAAGACCTAAAGTGTGTGTGGGGGGAGTGCGGCCTATATTCGGGCCAGTACTGTATTTTCAAAAACTAGACAGCTCAGGGAATCTAGTTAGGGGCATACTGGCCTGTCCCACGCAGCTGATTCCACAACAGCTGATTCTTCCAAAGTTAGACTATAAAGAAAAGAAAACATTTTCACATCCACTTTGCAGTTTCACATGTTTATTTTTCTGCATGGATATGTAAAAAAACAAAAAAGGTCTTGATTTGTGTTTAGTAACACCCCCAGAGTACAGCAATACTCCACATGCATTGATAAGTCATGTTTCTCACACATTGTGGTGTCAAAACATGAATATACACATTTCCGTGTTTTTTTTATATATATATTTTTTGTATATGTATTGCTATCAGATCACTTGTATGTGACAAGTTTAGGCCACTGACATTGATCTAGGAGACTGATCTATAATTACTGACTTAACAGGTCACTGACAAGTGATCAGGTAAAAATTATGTATTGCCCAATAGGAGCACAGCATTGACTGATATTTACACCACCAATTTAACCAAACCACCAATGCAGGGGCATACCGAGACACCCCTACACCACCAACTTAACCAAACCACCAATGCAGGGGCATACCGAGACACCCCTACACCACCAATTTAACCAAACCACCAATGCAGGGGCATACCGAGACACCCCTACACCACCGACTTAACCAAACCACCAATGCAGGGGCATACCGAGACACCCCTACACCACCCCAGGTTCTGAGCCACAGGCCAGCTCGAAACCTACCAAACTAACTTGAACCAAGTCAAATTAGTAAACCAAACCATAAAAACCACCGTACTAAACAATAATCCCCAACTATCCCCGCCGCTGTGACAAAACAGGGTAGTCACCCCCACAACCCACCAGTAAAGGGAGGGAGGGTGGGACAACCAGGATTTAGAAAAGCAATTAAGGGACCGTTTACAAAATGGTTGCTACTTATATACCTTGATAGTAACCCCACCCATAAAAGATTTGAACCAATCAAATTAAATCACTCCTTATGCACACCACCTAGCTCTGTCAAGACCCACTCCACCTAAGCTGCGCTGTTCCACGGGCTTCAAACTCGTAGGGACAAATATTAATCCCTGCAATGCCGCGATTGTGTTATACACGTACAATATCTCACAAAAGTGAGTACACCCCTCACATTTTTGTAAGTATTATATCTAATAAACTCTAATAAATATCACTGAAGAAATGACACACTGCTACAATGTAAAGTAGTGAGTGTACAGCCTGTATAACAGTGTAAATTTGCTGTTCCCTTAAAAATAACTCAACACACAGCCATTAACGTCTAAACCTTGGCAACAAAAGTGAGTACACCCCTCACAAGCGGAAATGTCCAAATTGGGCCCAGTTAGCCATTTCCCCTCCCCGGTGTCATGTGACTCGTTAGTCTGGTTTGCCCAGATAACTGGGCAGACAGCAGCAGCAGTGCCTCAGTGAGCACCACGTTTGTTGCGACGTTGGGACATTTTGTTTGCATGACAGAACTGATGAGCCCACTTGGGCGTGACATACCTGGCACCTTACCGGACGGGAAGGGGTTCAAAAATATGGGAACAAATGGAAAAATACGACAATATTGCACAGGTAATCTTCAATACATTAATATATACTCAATCTGAAAAATCTAAAAGTAAGTATATTTACTCTCCCCGTAAACAAGAACTAAAACTAGATAGGGAAAGATTTTGACACAAATAGGTCTTCTCAAATATAAATGTTATACAAAATATGAATTCACCAACTATAAGCATTAATATTTACCCTCAAACCCTCCATAGCAGTACAATAGTTTGGCTTGGCTAATGTTCTGGCTTGCAGCAACTACCTACTTGTGCACACTGCATAAGAGTGCGGACGCATATCCATTGAAGTTTTAACTTCCCTGTGCGCTGGGAAGCCCATTTAATAAAAATGAAATAATGTTTGGATGGCTCCCTGGCCCAGGAGAAACTGCATTTGAAGGAAACAAATCAGCTCTGCACAAGGGAGTACCTAGGGTATTTGGCGCCCGCACACACACACAAAAATGTATTTAATAATTTAAATAAGTAATGAATAAATAACCTTTACTGAATAGATAATATAACTTTCTATAATAACACCTCTGCAAAAAAACACAAGGCCTATTCTGCAAAGGTAAACGGATTTATATCCTCTACCTTTGGGTCTCTATTGCTGCAAATTAAATTAATTAAGGCTATATTTATTTTAACCGTATACTGAGCCCAAAACTGATGATGGTACAGCATGACTCCCATCATTATATACTGAGCGACACATTAATGGTGGTACAGCATAACTCCCATCACTATATACTGAGTCTGACAGTGATAGTGGTAAAGCATAAATAATATATATATGAAGGTGGTATAGCATAACTCCCTATCATCAATGAGGATATGGAATGACAGCACAACACACAGCAATTTGATCAAGCAAAACTTTAATACAAAACTCTTACTGCACATATGTATATATGTGTGTAAAACAAGTTAAGCCATCAATATCACAGCAATCAATGCTATAGTGTCAAATGTCAATACAGTGCTACATCATTGAGCCAAGTAGTTATCTCTCCTTTAGCTGATTAACTCTCAACTCAGGAGGTACTGGGAATCCCCTTAGAACAGTCTTTTCAAAGAGTCACTTGTCTCGGATGCAAGGATCCGTCCTGGGCTGCCAGTGCATGTTCTTGCAAACAACGCAGATGAGGCTTCAAAGTTTGTGGTTGCGGCTGTGGGTCTTTATAGCCGTTGTGGGGATTTTCCAGAATCTTTCAGGGGCGACTGTCTTTACATCATGGGGTTATCTCTAGGTGGCTTCTGTTCTGTGACGCAGGGTGGCTCTCTATTCTATGATGCTGGCCAGGCACCCTTACCAGAGGTCATTCGCCATTTAGTTCTTATGTGCTTGGGTGTTTGCTTATCTATTCGGCACAGTGGTCTTTACATTTTGATGCCTAAGTTACAAGTTATATAACTATACTAAGCTTATTAACCCTGTCCTGATTGGGCCCAAGAGTCATATGATTAAAATGCATTACACTCCCATCACTGTATACTGAGCCAGGCACTGATTTTTATACACCGTAACTCTCATCACTATATACGGAGCCAGGGACTGATTGTGATACAGCATAACTCTCATCACTATATACTGAGCCAGATATTGACAGTGGTACAGCATATTTCTCATCCTTATATAATAAGCCAGGAATTGACAGTCGTACACCAAAACTCCCATCACTTTATACAGAGCCAGGCACTGATTGTGGCACACTTTACCTCCCATTACTTTATACTGAATGAGTTACTGCTGGTGGTACACCATAATTCCCATCAGACTTTCACTTACACACTCACACGCTTTCTTACACTTTCACAATGTCTTTCTAACTTTAGTGCATCCCTGTCTTGTTTCCTGAAGTTCCTCTCCTTTTTCCTCCTCCTTCTCTCCTCCCCCCCTCTTGTTCAGCGGCTTCAGTGCTGAGTTTTGGAATATGACATCATATTCTGGGGCTCACCATCTGTATCCAGTGCGGATTGCAAGAGAGCAGGATAGGGAGGTCTGTATGAACAGACAGTGCTTCCTCTCCCTCGATTTTGCGCTGGTTAGAGGGAGATCCCCTTAAGAGGGCCGCACATGTAGGGATCAGACCCACTCCCAGGTACACCACTGGTGGACGGGCCCCAGTCTGTGCTTGATGGGTCCGTCCGCCCTTGGTGTTGAACAACCCAATCAACTGAAAACATGTAATTCATGTATCACACATTGCAACTTAAATCTGGATGTCTTCAGGTTTTTGTAAATATAGTTAAAGAAGAAATAACAGTTGAGTGGTGGAAAGAGTTACACAGCATTAGACCCTTGTGCCGGGGAACCCACTGATCTTAGGATCCTTTGGCTTTTGGGTACATTTGCCGGCCCTTTAAAGTTGGCACTGTTGGTACTGCTGCTGCTGATCTCTGTAATAAGTTATTACTAGAAACGCATAAAATGTTTGTTTCCTTTTAACTTATTTTTGTACAAAACTCTCATCTTGCTTTTACTTACCTCAAAATATAACTGTATATAAGTGCCCAATTCAAGCCAAGCACACAGCCATAAAACCATTGATTTTATACCTAATGGTACTCAAGAAAGCTTCCCCACCATGGAACACCCATGTAGACCAGTTGTTCAGTGTTTATATCTGTCACTCTTCAAGAAAGTGGGCTTTGTTTGGAATTTGCTGCTTAAATAAACTTATATTTTCTACTTATTGACACTGAAGTGAAATAAGAACTAAGGGTAGTAGTTTGGTAGATTAGGCTAAAATAACCAAACAATAAAATTATTATGTATGTGAGGAGAAGACCACAATTTGTATACCTTGGAACATTCACAGTTTGTCTTTGTGTCTCAAGATTTTTCTACAATGTCAAGGTCAATGGACACATTTTAAAATCGACATCTTCATATACTACTCTTATGCTCTTATGATAGCCGAGCATCCAATCTGGGGTTGTTTCTCATAGGTATGTAACAGCTAGTGCATGCTTGAATACAGAATATCATTACATCCTGAAAGTAATGGTTTTCACAAGGATCATCATGTCACAATTAGCAAATCACAGGAGCTTAATCTTAGTCAGAGACTATTAAAGGGTTAAAAATAGATTTTTTTCCCTACTAAACAACAACACATGCTGGGTAAATCTTTACCCACTAACTAGTGTTTTAGATAGAAGCTTTCATAGGCACTCAAGTCTCTTCTTCAGGTTTTCCTGAGAAATGGGTTTGAATGACCATAAAATATCACATTTGTACTCTGAAAGCTTCTTTGTTTTGCTTTTGTTTTTGCCAGCATACCTGAAAATAATACCTGAGTGGTACTGAAAGCATGTAGATGAAAAAGTCAGCCATACAAATAAAAGTATTTTCTGTATCAAATATTTATTTTATTCTTTATAAAAAGTAAAATCCACATATCTGTATGGTTATACCACAGGTTCTTGATTTCATGTTTATTTTTTTTTTGTGAAGAACACGTGCAGTTTGTTACACAATTTTAATATAAAACGGCTGCTCTGTCACATATTAGTAGAATATACTGCACATTAAAAATGTATATTCAAATTTAAAAATGTCAAATCGTTTTATAAAAATCGTCTTTTTACTGTTTCAGTTTCTAAGCCATTTTATACAATTGTAGATATTCCTGAATGAAATGTAGCCTTGGAGAATATGATGTCACTATACAAACCTTCTATATACATTTTAAACAAAAAAAAACAAACACACAACTTACCAGGAAAGGGGCACTGTGCATCCACCCTAGGCCTACAAATCATTTAGGTATCACGGTTAACCAGAGAAAACAGAAATTATCTGTATTTTGGTTATTATATTTTAGTTATTTTGTATATTTTGAAGTGACCCAGTAGATTGAAATACATGATGTATAGAGAACAACATAAAACAACAGTTTTACATTGTTTACATTAATACTTATGAGGAAGGACAAACACAATTAATAATGTATGTATGAGAGCAATGATTTGCCATAATTAGAAATTCAGTTTTGACACGGCATTTTAAGTAGCCAATATCCGCTATTTGTTTATATATAGCTGTAGTTTAATAGCCGGTGGAACTGTGGTGGATTAGTGTTAGTCAGTCAGACAAAAAGCAAAAAGCCAATTCGGAATCCAATAAGTCCCTATGGATTCCTTCAGAAATTATGGATCCTGATATCTCCCCTTTATAGCATATCTTGGAATCATCAGTGAAATATCATCTTGTGAGCCACTAATTTTTTTGTGAGCATCAATTGTTTGGGATGGACAGCTTCCATTTTATGTGGCATCTGAATCCAATGTATAAACCCCCGCAATAAAAAGCACCTGATTTGAAGGGAATCAGTCCTGGCATTAGTGTCACCTGGTTGAAATAAAGTTATAGACATTAACTCTCAACATTGGCATTATGAAAAAAAATATTTACTTCTACTGCACCATGCATCCCTTTGAATATTGGTTCCTTGCCATGATGCTCTGGTTAAAATATGAACATCTCCACTGATATTTTAGTAATAACAACAAATGCCCTTTGAAAACTAACCAAGGTCATCACCTATATTTTGATATCTTTTACACAATAACAAAATTGTTCATTTTTTGACTTACCTTAATTCAAGACCTTACTTGTTGAATAAAATAATTAAAAAGAAATGTTTCCTTTACCAGCTTGTGCACACTAAGTAAAGGTGCAATTATTGCAAGTATCCAATTTGCACCAGGATGAACTTTTAACACTAAGATTTAGCGACTATAAAAAGTACCAGCTTATGTACGAGCTTGAAAATACAAGTCTGTATAACTTTCAGTATAGTGTCATGCATTTAGTTTCCCTGAAATGAAATACGCTACCTATTACCATACCTGAAAATTTCCCAAGGTAGGCTACCTGGAGCTCTCCCTCCCTTGGGGGAGTAACTTCATGACAGAGCAAGGCCAACCATGCTTAAGGTAGCTGGTCACACATACGGGTACGGCTAGTTACAAAGAAGAGTAGAGTTAGCTCCAGACCATTTAGCACAGGTGCATTTTGGTCCAGTCTGACTATGAGTTGGCCAGCAGGTCTTGGGGTGGAAGCAAAACCTCTGCCACGCAAAACAAGAAGCAGATCACCAAACAGGTACAGCCTTCATAGCATGCTGCTGCCAGCACTGCATGTCCTTAGTAGGCAGGGCACAAAGATATTATCACATATGCCGAAGCTCCACAGTAAGGGCAGCGGTCATTGAGGATGTGGCTGGGGGGTGCCGTTCTAGCTCAGGACAGCAACAAACATAATGGCCTTTAGTTGATGAAGAGTAGGAGAGAAGTGGAGGTGATTGAGCCTTTATGATATCTTAATGTAATCCCTGGGAACTCCTTACTGGCTCTCTGTGCAACCCATGAAATCACTTTACAAAATGTAATGGCGCCGCTGGTATTTTTTATTTGGACAATATATCGTCCTTGGACTATATGAGGACAAACTTAAACAAGGTGTGCACACTAGTTTTTTTAAAAATATATTTTATACTGTATTTTGCAGCAACGTAATAAAATAAGTCCATTATTCTAGATAAAATAGCTAAATGAAGCCTGAATAATATAATAAAAAGTCCAAAGGATTTGTGTGACATATTTCCGTTTAAAAGTACAAGATAGTCATGATTTTGTTAACTGAATATGGCTTATTTCAAAGAATAAAAAGTAACAAACAGGAGACAACCCTATAGCGGAGTTGTTCTTCATCTGTACACTAAATCCTATTTTCATGCCAACTTCCCAACATCTCGTATATTAGCACTCTCCTCAACTTGATTGCAAGTAAATAAAATAGTTAATGTTACAGATAAGTAGAGAGTGAAATCGATTTACATTAAGTTAACTTAGTCAAACAATCACTTTAGTTAAAGACACAACTTGCCTCTTCATCTCAACCACCACACATGCCCTGCTGCTACAACACCTAGAGCCTAACACACGTACCACTGACCTTGCAATGCAAATAAAAGTGCCATGAAAAGATTACACATTGTGTCCAACCAAATGATTAATGGTATGGCCTCTCACTCAGCAATCTTCTCATAGCAAAACGCTAAGATAATATTTCCCACCTCTAATATTCTACTTAACATAGTAGATCTAATTCTCTAATTAGTATTAATTACATACTAAGTTGTTTCTTTATGCATGCAAAAAAGTTAGAAGACCTTGGCATGGTGATGTATGTCTGTTTTTTTCTCTCAGCTGTCTCACCCAACAGTCTGAGTTCTTAAGTTACAGGACAGTTTCTAACTTTGTGGTTGTCCGAAGTCATTGGGACAGAAGGCACATGATAGATAATTTATGAGGACACAGAGCTGTCACATTCAAGGCAGGTGTTGAGAAACTGGCAAACCGCCTGAGCAAAGAAAAAGACTCTGACCTCACCCTTTAATACTGTAAAATGGTAGCTGACATGGTCACAGGATAGCTAGCATTGACATAAGGGACTTTATAAATAAAACCATAGGTCATCAAGCTGGAGTAGACTGTTACATCTGACTCTTTATAAACACAGGACACCATGGAAAAAATGGCAGATCTAGGATGACATTGAAGGACACCTTCATCATTTTTCAGAGTAGTTTAAATAATCAGGGCCCTCTTTAATGCAGGGCAGAAAGCGCAGATGCCCTGGGCCGAGTCATTTCTGGAGGTCCATAGCAGCAGCCCCTTGAGCCCGCAACTACCAAAGTCGCAGAGGTCACAACTCCGACTGGGCCCGCCACTCTAGGGGGCCAGGCAACCCCTGCAACTGTTTTCACACGGGCTTGCAGCTTACCTCCGTGTTGCTTGCACACTTTGTATGCACCTCTCTTTTACTGCCCAAGAGAAGCAGGAACATAGCAGGGTCACGTTGCTGCTGGGAGAAAAAATGGCATAGGCAGACTGTTTGGTGGCAAAGATGGCAAGGCAGGCTGTTTAGGGGCAAGGATGGCATAGGCAGGCTTTATGGGGCAAAGATGGAACATGTAGGCTGTTTGGTGCAAATAATGCACAGGCAGTCTGTTTAGGGGCAAATATAGCACAGTGAGGCTGTTTGGGGGGCACTGACAAGCTATCTTGGGACAAAGATGGCACAGACAAGCTGTATTAGGTGTCCAATCCTCTTACTGGACAGGTCCTGTGGTTGCAATCTAGGCACCAGGGCTGGTCTTTGGGGTTTAAAATATGCAATATCTCGTAAACAGATTGGAATACTCTAAAACAAAATGCAAAGTGCCTGGAGCTCATGTTATCATTCCATAAAATCAAAGTGTGGAAGACAATTTAATAAGTGCACAACTGAAGCATATGAATGAGATTTAATTATAGAGAATTATAAAACTGGATGATTTATTATTCATTTGTTTGCATAGGAAACAACGGAACAACACATTTAATGTCTGATTTATATAAGTTAGCCACTGTCCACCCTTGGCAAATGAACAACCAGAAAATCATACAAAATAGTCTGTTTTAGGGGAAAACCTGTATTTTAAGCATAGTAATTACTTATGAAATATGCAACTGTAAGCTGACTTTCTATCTGTGCAAAATGAAAACATAATTGGGCACTGCCAAATCTTGGATTGTTGATGGGAAATTGAGTTTCAGATTTTTTCTTAGCAGAATTGTTTCTTAGCAATATTGAAATGGGAGCGATGTCCTGCCACTGATTGGCTGCTTCAAGCAACAAATGTCAGCCCATGGAGGAGAAGGGGAGCTACTGCAGCAAGTAAGTGTTTTTTTCTTCCATTTTTCTTGGAAGAATGCCAATTAAAGTACCCACATAGATTAGACATTAGACTATATTTTTAACCTGCCTTTTTTATTTGGAAGTTAACTTGAAATTAACTGGAGGAGCAAGGGGGCAAACACCACTGTGTATACTTCAACTCTAATCTCCAACTACTCATGCACTCTGTTACTATGCTTATACATAGGACTTTAACTTGTTTTCCTGCAAATGTTTTCATATTTTAACAAAATTCCAGGTTTATGATTTAAAGTTACCCAAATATCAATCGATATATATTGTACATTTTACATGCAATGGAAAACTTCATTGTTTTATTCAAAGCTCTAAATGACAATTCTAAAAGTTAAATGTGTTGTATTATTGAAAGATATTTGGGTTAAATCTGATGCCGGGAAATTATTGAGGAATTGTTTGTATCAATGAATTTATGCATTAGTTTTTGACCACTTAAATAAATACTAGGTAGGTCAAATGTAAAAAAAAAAAAAGATAAGCAAAGTAACGGCAAGGAGTTTTCTAGTAAAATCACTAAACACGTCAGGGTGATGTATATAACAATTGGTTCCGCTAAAAGGGGTAAAAGTTTAATTGTGAACATTCTGTCGGTTACAGCTTGACTGCTTTTTACTTTTATCACTTTGCACTAGAATTTCTGTTAATACAGGAGAGATGTACTTCATAGGAAGGCACAGTGACATGTTTCACAAACCAATTACTGAATAGTAACTCTTCTGAAGCACTGTGTGACCCTGGTATGCCAATATGCAAGAGGTATAGATGCAGCTGCCCAAAATCTTACTAAGTCCATAGCTGACAGCTGCTGCTTGAGCTCCTGCCTCTGTAACAACAGATGCCTGTTCGCTTTCATGTAACAATTTGTGTATTATACTTTCAGGAGCATAATAGGTTTATGGTTGCTCATATACCCATAATTTCTCCGCACCAATGACATAATATACTTCTGGCAAGGAATATAGCACCTTTTCTCTTTTTTTTTTTTGCCAGAACATATAATTTGTTTGAGAGAAAAGAAGGTTTTTCATTTAAATATTTAATTACATTTTATTAAATATTATTTTTCAAAATGTCTTCTTAAATATCATTTTATGAAATTATACTGTTTATGTATTTGCATGTTCATGTTTAGTTCCTCTGTTATTATTTTCTGACAATTTTATCAAAATTTGTATTTACAAGAACTATGGATACTGTAACTGTTCACTGCAGATTTCCTATAATATTTCCTTTATTTATTTCTAAGTAAAGTAAAATGTTGCATCAGAAAAATAGTGTTTGATTTATATACATAATGTCAGCTGGTTTTGTGTTTGCTCTATGATGTGTAGATGGCTTTGTGATAAATATGCTCATATTTTCATTTTTATTATCTAGTTTTATTATTTTATTTTTTTTGCAATTGGCCTTTATTTAGCTGTTTTTTTAAAACTTTGTGACATGTCTATTGCATCATGTTTTTTAATAAAATATTCATTTAGAATGAATTAGTATTGCTAATACTACTAATAATAAAAACAACATCAATACTAATAGTAGCAAAATCTAAACTATATTGTGACACAGTTCCACTCACATCAATAACATTTATACATATGTTTAAAAGGTATACAGTTGTTTTCAACATTTAACATGTATACTCTTCTCTACTGTACTCTTTCATCTGCTGAAATGACATGGGAGGTCCGGAAAGCTTATGTTGTTGTTATATGTTGGCCCAATAAAAGATATTAGTATAAAGACTAAAGACTCCATTTTATTTTGGGTTAAGAGGGCTATATCCATTTTTCTACTTTGCAGATATAGACCAAAATATTTTAGCAGAGACTGAGCTGGATTCAATACAGGAGACACATATATTAGAAGTAATTGAATAGCAATCCTTGCATAGATTGCAATAAAATATTATGAGAAAAAAATGGCGTTATCTTTAGATAAAATGCACTGCTATTTTTCTTCTCTTATTTTTCCATTGCCGTCTGCGGGAAGATTGCTATTGAATTACTTGTGATAGATTTATCTTCGGCATTGATTCCAGCTTAGTGTCCCCTTGCAGTACTTGCAGAGTAGCATTTCAGAAACCAATCAATCTTTGTAGTTAATACAGGCATTGACAGCTCTAACCCCAAACATACAAAAGTTCCATTTAAAGGCAGTGTATATATTCATCGCAGAGAAGACCATACACATGGTCATGTGTGCACACAATGTAATTGATAAGCTTCTGAGTATTAGAATAGCAGAGGCACAATGTTACAGACGCATACAGGATTATGCAGAAAAGTGTCTCTTTGACAAAAGTACTTCAGTTAATATTTCACTTATTATAAAATATAAGCTTCTGGAAAACAAATAAAACAATTTTGGCCAATTGTGCAAACAGTGAAAAGTGATTTCATGTATTATGTGATTACATTTACTAATGTATACCATCTACTTAAGTTACTAGAAATGTCTTGGAGTGTTGCACTTGGGGAGGTCCACCTCAGGCGCTGCTCATCAAAGAGGTGCCACAGGTGGCACAATCATGGTCGCAACCAGGCCTGCCACCCTAGGGTGGCCGGGCAAACCCTGCAGCCACTTGTCTGCCCCTTTACTTCCACTAGGTGTAAGTAATGCCCACGGCTAGTTGAACAGAGAGGGTAGATTGGATGATCTCTCTTACTCTCTCTCCCTGCCTTTGACTGATCCAGCAGGCAGGTAGTGACATCACAACCACCTCTTGCATGCTGGATCAGTCTGAACACAGGATGGAGCGAAAGAGAAACATCACTCCTGCAGGTAAGTTCAGGTAAGTGGTGTGAGCAGGGCGTGTTTGGGGGCAAACATGGCTCAGGCAGGCAATTTGGGGCTACTGATAAGCTGGTTGGGGAAAAAAGGACACTGATAATCTGTTTAGTCACAAAGATGGCACAGATTAGTTTTTTGTGGGGCGAAATATGGCACAGGCAACCTGTATGGGGCACCGATAAGCTGTCTGGGGAAAATATGGGACAGATAAGCTCTTTGGGGGCACATATGGTACAGACAAGCTGTTTGGGGCAAAGATGGCATGGACAAACTGTTTGGGGGCAAAGATGGCATTGTTTGTGGACAAAGATGGCACTCTGGGACATGTTACTTGGTCAAGTGGGAGAGCCTGAAGCAATTTCCCCACCAGAGCCCTGTGATTTCTAGTTACGCCACTGCCTCCAGCCTTAAGACAGTAACCCCAGTCCTGCAGCTATGTTTCAGACTTACAAGTCGAGTTCATCCACTGTGGAGCATTGAGTTCTTAATGGCGAGCACTGAGCTCCCTGGTTAACACATTAAGTGTGTATTTCAAGTGTCCCCTCGTGAAAACACCATACTAGATCACCAGGGAACAAGTAAGCAAATCCTAGGTGTGCAGAAAGGAAGGAGAAATGCTGGGATAAATGCAGTTTACATTCTTGTAAATATTAATTTTTTTGTGGGTGTTTTTGCATTTCAAATTGGCGGGATGGCAACCACAGGATTCGCCCCAAGTGCCAAATCCCCTAGGTATGCTCCTTATGTCTTATAAATATGTCCAGATGTTATCTGTACTTTGAACAAAAGGTTAGAGCTGAAAATAAAAATGCCACAATTTCCCTTTTTATAATCATGCATTTGGAATTGCGCAAAGGCAAAAACTATAGTAATACCGTATTTGCTCGATTATAAGACGACCCTGATTATAAGACGACCCCCCAAAATCTGAATATTAACTTAGGAAAAAAAGAAAAAGCCTGAATATAAGACGACCCTAAAGGAAAAAAGTTTTACCAGTAAATGTTAATTCATGTAAACTATTTTTTTAAATAAAAGCTATGATTGAGAAAAATATTTTCTTTGTTTTTATTTCCTTGTATTTTCCAGCCTGTCCCCCAGTTACGCACATCTGCCCCCAGGCTTGCCACACCAATATGGCACTGTGGCCCATGATATCCCTTTTAACCCTCTATATGCCACTGTGCCTCCAGAAATGCCTTATACCCCTATATCCCATTCTGGCATTTAGGGGGTTAAAATGCATATTATGGGGCAGAGTGGCATATAGGGAGGTATAAGGCATTCCAGGAGGCAGAGTGGCATTAAGGGAGTTAAAAGGCATTGTATAGAGCACTCTGCCTCCAGAAATTCCTTATACCCCTATATGCCACTCTGGCATTTAGGGGGTTAAAAGGCATATTATGGGGCAGAGTGGCATATAGGGAGGTATAAGGCATTTCAGGAGGCAGAGTGCTCTATTAAATGCCCCCTTAACGCCACTCTGCCTCCTGACATGCCTTATACCTCCCTATATGCCACTCTGCCCCATAATATGCCTTTTAACCCCCTAAATCCCAGAGTGGCCTATAGGGGTATAAGGCATTCCAGAAATGACCTATGCCCCCATTTAACACACACACGCACACACACACACACACTTACCAGTGCTTCCAATTTCCTGCTGTATTGCCGGGGCAGCGGGTTGACGTCTCCTTCCGCTGCAGCCGGAAGGAGGTGGAGTTGGCAGCGGGGGTAGTACGGCACCGGTGCGGGGAACTCTGATCTCTGACAGTCGGGGAAGGTATGCGAGACGGACGCAGACAACCCCCTCTGCTAGCCACACCTCCTTCCGGCTGCAGCGGACGTTGTCTACGCACATCGCGTAGACGTCAACCCGCTGCCCCGGCAATACAGCAGGAAGCACCGGTAAGTGTGTGTGTGTGGGGGGGTGACACAGGAGGATCCAGGTCCCCTGCAGCGGTGCGGGGGATCTGGATCTTAGTCTCATAATCAGACCTCTATTTGAGGTCTGATTAGAAGACGACCCCGATTAGAAGACGAGGGGTATTTTTCAGAGCATTTGCTCTGAAAAAAACCTTGTCTTATAATCGAGCAAATACGGTAATATGTAGCAATATTATATATACATACCCCTCAAAGAACTACACATTAAGAAAATCTTTAGTCACAATAGCCAATACTGTCACATGATCCATGAAGGGGATTTGACTGTTGTGAAATAGGTGGCTTTCTGTAAATGTTTATATTATTATAGTTTTAGATTTATTGTAACACACGGTTTTCAAAGACTCTGGTCAATGCTTGGTCAAAACACGGAATGGGTGGAACATATTGCGTACTGTATATTTGTTTTGATTTTATTATTGGTTTGAAAACTTTATTTTATTTGGATATATGACCCTGAAAAAAATAAATGGAAGACTCCGAATGTATATGGAAGATACTATTTTCCTTATTAAAGATTGGATGATTTTCTGCCTATTAATCCGTAATTCTTTTTCTCTCTACTGAGTGGAATAGTTACCATATATTTGGAGGTCCTGGCTATATACCTTCAGAAGCCTACACTATCCTCTCCTTTGTGAGTGCAACCATTATTGAGGAGGGGTAGTTTAAGTGTACTGAATTGCACTATTTTTCTTGTTTTATTTTAAAGATATCTTCTCTAAACACTTATACATTCATTCACTCACTCAATCACTCATTCATTCAGCTCTTCTTGCCAGAGAAATGTGCCAATATTGGCCCTTTATAATTAATAGTAATTAAAAATAACATTGTTAAAACTACAATTAATCCCCAACAGTGAGCAGAATGCATGGACCTTCAGACACCGTGTATTTGCATTCATTTAATCCCCTGATATAATCATGCACATTTCCATTTTAGTTTACCCAAAAATGAGAATATTGAAAATCTGCACTTGGAAAAACAAGCAAAACAAGATCTCAGAAAGGTTACAGGCTTGTATGTCTCTTGCCACTAGAAACAATGTATAAATGTGTTAACTATGTTATTTTTGTCCTTTCTACTTCACAGTTGACATTTGTTAAGTCACTTTGTACTATAATACTGGAAACCATGCTAGTGTGGAAATGCCAATCAAATGAAAAGAACAGACTCTCTTTTTTAGTAAAAATCCAGGGGTTGAGACATTGGTGAAAACATGTTACCTAATTATTTTCCTCAATGAAAGAATGAAAACACAATATTAATAATTAAAACATACAACATTCGCTATGCTGTGTGTCATTTGGCAATTGTAAAATCATAGATAACATATATCTTTACACAAATAAGTTTATTGTCTTTAAGTCTTCTGTATGTTTTCTTTTCCAAATATTGAATAGTTACTGTTCTCTTCCATAATAATAATGATGATAGTCAGACTTCAGTGTACCTTCCTGATGACCTCTCTCTGCCTATTATCCAAAAGCTTATAGGACCAGAGAGTTAAGTGAAAGATTCACAGGATTCCCCACAACATAGCAGCCATGCTTTAGTGAGTTTCTGCAGCTTGTTATGAAGCATACCACACATGGTTAGAAGGGCTATATTTTCATTTAGTCTGAATGCTTGGCACTCTCAGACCGTAAACATAAGACTAGGTACAAATAGATGGAATTATTGTGTTGAACACCATGTGATGAAAGTGATTAATAATTAATTTTTAGTAGTGTGTCTCTCTAAGATTCATGCGATGTGCCAAATGATTTGTCATAAAATGAAATCGCTATTTAGGTTATGTAAGGATATTCTTTTATCTGCACATTCTTGTCATTGCAGAAGACTGTATAAGAATTAGCAGATGTTATGTTAATAGTGCAGTACATCTTTCTAAGAAAGAATTTATGGTGGCATATGTCAGTGCTTACAGGGATTGCAAATCTTTTAGACATGCATATTTTTCATTGCTGTATTTATTAGTTTACTGTTCATTTAACTAACCCAATGGAGAACGAAGATATTTTTAAATAGCTTGCCTTTGGTGAGTCCACCCTCAGGAGAGTATTACATTTTAGCTCACAAGTGCCATTAAAGAGGAGATTTTGCCTTACATTTTGGCCCTAGACTGCCCCTGTGGGCAGGATTAATCTATTTAAGCATTGTTAATTCTTGGCTGAGCACATCTCGCACTTTTTTGCACATACCTTTTGTACTAATTGCCACAATGGAAAACTGAATACAGATTAAGACCAAGAGCCATCCATCAATCCCAGCATCAACTCACGGTGGACAATGAACACCAGTAGCTGCAATAGGTACTAGAAATGTAACAATATGCTTTATATAGCATGAACACACAAGCTTTGATATATTTATAGTAAGCACTATTCACAAAGGGGTTTATTTACGGTTTCAATGAGTAGGTTTGAATGTTTGATTATTGATATGTGGCTGACACCTCTGTAATGGCATCTAAACGTTACAATAATTGTCCATATGAAAAACTATGATGCATCATGAAGTAAAAATAATCTAAATGAAGTCATTTACATTTTAGAAGGAATTTAACTGTAAGTTATAAATATGAAAATAACCAGTTTAGGATCACTAATCACTAACATAAATTTGTCAGCTCCAGGCCGACCTTGAGAATCAGCAAACTCACCCAGAAATTGGGGTCCAATGGCAATTAAAAGGGTCAGTCTAGTCCCAAACTAGTTTATTTTAAATACTTTTTTTAATGCATAATGGAGTCAAGTTTCCATAGACTTCAGTACATCTCACTGCATGCAAACTGATACAAGCATTCTATTGTTATTGGAGTTAAAAATTAGATTTCTGAGTTGCCACATAAATAGGCGGAAGTAGCAGCAGCCCATCACATGTATGCTAAATGTATGTTTTGGATATCAGCAGTGGTTCTATTGGACTGACATATAACTGCTTCATAACCATTGCTTCATTTACAAGAGGTTTGGAAATAACATTTTTAATCTTAGCTTGCTGAGAACATTAAGACATACCTAGATCTGAGAGGCATACTGTCAGGCCATCTTGCCTGGGTAGAATGTATATTAAGCATGATGTCAGTTGCCATGCAGCATCTGGTTATATGAACACAATAAACTAACAGTGCTTAATTTTTAGTTAGCACATTCAGTATCTTTAGTATGTTTACACAGGTATGGCTTATTCATATATATATAAAGCTTCAACAGTTGTGAAAATGTATCTACTGTGCCCTTACTCCCAATAGCTGCAATCCCACTCTGGTGTCTCAGCCAGCCAAAAACACGATAACAGAAAGCAAATGTGTTGTGCGCTCAATACACCTAACATGCTTATAATACATAAATGGTACCTTTGTATTTAGGGTCACAAAGATGCTTCAAGTAAAACAAATAAATCCAAAATAAATATATATAGTGCAATATGTCTATAAAAGTGGTCATTAACACTCAGAAAGCTGTAGGCACTTTGCATGGAGCAGAACACCACTCTTTGATCCACATCAACTGGAGACCGATACGATTAGTGTGTTCCTTACTCTATACTCCACAACTTCACACTTAAGAAGAAGAAAAAAGCACTGGCATTATTCAATAAAAACATTACATTATCTTACATTAAAAATAATTTGATACCCTCCTGAAGACTAAGTAAATGGTAAGTTCCCATGGAAGTCCTCAAATTTGTGCCAGGTTCCTTTGCTCCCACAACAGCTTGCACCCATCGCTGGGCTTCATCTGGTGAAACATAAAGATGCCATACATTTATTAGATGCATTTTAGGTTATTGAGCGTAAAACTCATTTGCTTTCATTTATATATTGTAAAAACAGTTCTTTATTGCTTTATGGGTTGCATAATATTAAAACATTATATTTAAAGAAAATGTATTAGCGACAATGCAGAATTACTGTTTATTTCTAATAATACAGTCAAAATGATTAATAAACTTACTATATTATGTTATCCGTATTCAAGCTTACAATTACATTTATTGAATTTTCCATTTTTAACTTAAGCACTCATACTTCGGATGTGCTCAATAATGGCTGTTTGTTTTATGGTTGTGTTTGGAGCTGAATGATATATTCATGAGACCACCATGCCTTAAATCCCCAGGGAGAGGACAGCTGAAGGCCAATTCTTCTGTCATTTTTGAAACGTCTCAAGCAGTTGTGCTTGGAATGTGTTAAATGGAATTACCCAACAATCTTATTCATTTCAAAAGTGGGCCACTTGCTCCAAATATCCCTTTCTTATGGTGGAGCTGCATTAACAGAAAAATTATTAAATACATGAACATACAAATATTGGTAAAATAAAGGTTAGTAGAATGGATGGGCAAATAGTTTCTAAGACCGTAGATGTGTCACGAACCGAGGACACAGGTTGATAAGGAGCCCAGGTGCAGGGGATACGAGGGGCTCTGTCTGTACCCCACGATGCATGATGGCCTGGGGGTTGATACAGACAGGCGCAGGAATAATCCACAGACAGAAGATCAGGATTTAAGAGTTGTATTGTAATATGGTGGTACAACAATATTTACAAAGAAAGTCACTCGACAGGAAGCCCACTTGCGGGGCACACGGCAGGAAGCCCACTTGCGGGGCACACGGCAGATAAGCCCTCTTGCGGGGCACACGGCAGATAAGCCCTCTTGCGGGGCACACGGCAGATAAGCCCTCTTGCGGGGCACACGGCAGGTTGCCCACTTGCGGGGCACACGGCAGGTTGCCCACTTGCGGGGCACACGGCAGGTTGCCCACTTGCGGGGCACACGGCAGGTTGCCCACTTGCCGGGCACTCAACCAGGGTAGTCCGCTAGTGGGCAGTCATCCTGGGAGTCGCGATGCAGGGCACTCCTATTGGGAGTCCACTTAGTGGGGCGCTGGCCGCAACTCAGGAACACGGCAGGTACTGGAACACGGCAGGTACTGGAACACGGCAGGTACTGGAACACGGCAGGTACTGGAACACGGCAGGTACTGGAACAAGGCAGGTACTGGAACAAGGCAGGTACTGGAACAAGGCAGGTACTGGAACATATCAGGAACCAAACAGGTAGTCCTCAAACATTAATGTCAAGGCCCAGACTGCAGGGCTGGGCAGGTTTATCAAGGCTGACTTGATCAGGTAAGCCACTGCAGCTGGACCTGATAATTGGTCTGAGAGGTCCTGAATGGCCAGGGCGGCCACTAGTGGTCGGCAAATGAAAATGAACAACAAAGTTTGAACCAGTCCAGCTAGCGCATGGTGAAACGTGACAAGATGGGGCCTTTCAAGCAAGCAACCCGGATTTATGAAAACACAGGTAACATTGGTGCATGTGTCAACAATGAGTACATTTAACACTTAATTACATGATTTTCCATTTCATGTAGTCATATGTTTGCCTGATGCACCTGAAGTTTCTGCGAAGGTAGTCAATATCCCTAAACAGCGAATCAAACAGGCAAGTCTACTTTGAAAAGTTTGAGTTGACTTAACTAAAAAGCAACTCAATATCACTCAGAAAGAAACTTTTCTAATCTTAAAAACTAGAGTTGCTCAACTCGACAGCTGGATAAATGATTGTTAATAGGCCCCTGAAAAGGTGAATAAATTATTGTAACATATATGGAATGGTGTAGTAGCTTATGTAAGATGCAATTAAATTTAAGATGGAAATTAATTAAAATGTAACTAAAACAGCTAAGGTTCTACAATCAGATTGAAATGGTTGGTCTATATCATCATAGTATCTCTTGTTTTTCTGTTTGGATGTTGTTGGAATATCACTGGTGTGTTGGGCGATCCAAGTTTCCATATTCCAAATATTCCCCATGACATTAAGAATTTTTTTTTATAGAGGATGATTGCTTCACTTTCTTAGTCTACATTTTGTACTCTTGCTGTTACTGGATATCCTGGATCTTGAATTCAAGTTTTGCATGTGGTAATGACACTGAACTCTTCGGTATGCAGCCCCTCACACCTTTAAACACACGTCATTTGTAGGTTAAAAATGAATGATAGTTTAAGTCGACAACCTAATTATAACAAGTATTTAGTATTTACGCATCCTCCACAATTCATGCTTAAGTCGAAAATAGGAAGCTTTGTGGTTGTCATGTGTCTGACCAGGAATAAGGCATTGGGCCAAGACACATTTGAGACAGATGGAATTTCTTGCCCCTGTGAAAATATACTGCTAATATCATCCTCCCCTCTCCCCTCTTTAGACACAAGTGGATCTCTAGTGCAGTCGACTGTCACCCGAAACTAACAAGGAGACGTGTCTCCTAGCAATCTGAGCTTCAGTCAAAAGTTCATGTCTTGGCAGCCCTATGCCAACTTGGACAGAGATTTCAGGAATGGCTAGAAAAATATTTTTATGTAATTTACCTTACTGTGGTATTTCATTTATAACCTTCAAAAATGTAAAGAGCATGAACTAAAAATTCCTTGACATACTAAACATACAGCTAATACACCATGACAGGAGAATTACACATTTTTGCCTATACCTTGAGCTTTACATATTCAGATGACATATTTGCATACTAATTTCTTTGGTTTAATTCATTATTTTAAATATGTATTGACATTTTAAGGGAAACATCTAATTACTTAAATCTAGTTATAACATATATTTTAATTTTAGTGTTAAATATCTAAACTGAGTTGTGATGATTTCTTTTTCTCTCTTTTCCAATGTCTTTTCCTATATAGTCACCATCTTTTAAGATATTTTATCTAACTGAAAATAAATCAAATGTATAGAATTTTCATTTAGTGACAGTAAATTCATGACAATTAATTCATTTTTCTTGTTATTCAGCTGATCAAATGAGTGGGACATAATACATTTTTTATGAAAACTATTTTGTTGTTTTGGATATAATCAGGAAATTTTAAGATGTTGTTTTTCCAATAAAAATAATTATTATATTCCAGATGCCCATAAACACACAGACACACATTATTAACATCCATCTGCACTTATGGAATTGATTTTAAATCATCTAAGCAAATCAGATGGGGTTACATAAATGTTATGTCTGTCTAGTACATATGTGTGTAGTACATACATATTTAACCTGTAAACACATTAACATTTAGAATATTTGAAACACTCATTTAATCAGTGATGAGACAAATGGATAAGTACTGATGCAAGAAAATTATCTCTGCTGTGATATTGAGATTGTTCCCCCTTAAGAAGGTGACATGTATACTTCCCTATATTCTGAATAAGTAATGTGCATTAAGACCCCCAGATAGGTGGATTTATGATACTAAGTATTGGGTTAAGAGGTACAGAGCTGTGTCATTATTATTATTATTTATACATATTATATCACTGCAGGGAAATAACCCTATAAACTTAACAGAGCTGTTTCCATGCCATGTCTGGTTTTAAGCTTCCACATTTCTCTACCTTCTCCCTTGGGGCAGCTTATTACTGCCTCATTTCTTAAACCATTGAGTGCTGGGGCTGGGAAACATTTTTGCCACGGGAAACCAAGCTAATTTTTGTAGTTTTCCTCGAGTTATATTTAGGTGACAATTATTAGTAAATAAATCCAATACATGTAATCTACATGTAAGTAGATTGCACCTGAAGCCCATGTAGATGACAATGCACAACATAAGGCTGCACAGCTACAACTAATAAGGTAAATTCCATAATTATGCATAAACATAAGCAGAAAATACAGATTTACACAAGTATGACAGCCTCAAGTGGAGTGTGCTAAGAGTTGTAATCAACCAATAAATGTGTGCTCTTCTTAATCTTTGTGACTCTCCTTGACCCACCCTACAACTTCCTACTTGTTGCTTTTCTTTTTTGGCCCCTCCTCCTTAAACACATTTCTTTCCCCTTAACCACTCCATAGTCTGTGTCTCACATTCCCTTCTTTCATCAACCTACCCCAGCTCACATGCCCTTCTCTCTTTCTTCAAACCTTACACAATTCTAACCAATTGTGTGAAGCCACCTCATCCCCACAAATCCTAATCTCACCTCTTATTCATCCTTATTCTCCTCATTTTATGCTCAAACTGATGTACAGTTTAACCCTGGCATCTCTATTCCAATCAACATCCCTCCCTGCAAATTTCATAAGCACAAACAACCACAAATTTCAAACCAGTCTACTGTAACCCCAGCTGTACCCTCTGGAATGAACGCCTTGTGTACAACAAACGGCTGTTCACAATCTTTTCATTTTCTAACCACCTGACCCCCTTGCCCTCACTAAAACATGGAAACAGGCACTCCATTCTCTCTGTCTGACCACAACCTCCTACCATTCAACCTTGCCATACCTCTCACACCTCCTCTACCTAAAAAAGACCACAAACTTTCAGAAACTTCTATGACCTCAACCTACTACAGTTAACACACTTCTGCCTCTGCTTTGAAGCATCTCTACGTCCTCCTGCCCTGATGTTGCCACTGCACAGCATAACAACACGCTAGCCTTGGTCCTAGATGAGGTTGTTCCTGTAACTGTGCCCCCCCCAAGCCTTCCACATCAGCCATTGCATTCCACACAAACCTGTTGCCGCCAAAGGTTTTCATGCACAGCAAAGCGACTGTTTCCACTTTTCCATTCTCCTCTGTCACCCAGCACCTCCCTATCCTTCAAAAGTCTCTGCCCAAGACCATGCAACCCATTTTAAAAATAATTTATTTTAAAATAAAAAGCCTTGTCGCTAGTAGTGAGGCCTCTAATGTCCTCTTGCCTTCGTGTCCCAACACCTTATGATTACTTCACCATCTCTTCTATCCACAATTCCTGACAACCCAATCCACTCAAAATACCCATTTCACTTCCTTGTTGTCACACTTGTTGTGACTCTTCCCTCTCTCTCAAGTTATTCACCAAATCCTGAGAAACATCTCCTGAATCTGCTCTTTCTACACCTAAAAAACCCCAAAATACTAACCTACTCCCTTGCAATATCCTGTCTACTTACCAGCTGGCCTTTTCCCCTCCCACCTTTTACCACCCCAGTTTTTTTTTCTTGCCATCCCTCTTCATCTGCTGACCCACTGGGCCAATTACTCCATTGACTCCCTGTACACACCAAAACTAAATTCAAACATCCCCCTATATTACTTCTACCATATCCATATACAATACTAACCACCTTCTTCACACACACACACCCATGACTTGAGTCTCTCTCTTCTACCAGGTGTACTTCTTCCCTCTTGCATATACAGGATTTCACATGTGTATCACTTTTCTGAAATTCACCACCCCATTCTGTCAGTCTTTCTCCTACTGACCTTAATTTCAAATGGTCACTAAAAAGCCGCCTATTCCAAGAAGCATACAACCTTCCCTCCTAATACCATCAACCAGCATGCCAAAGGAGCCATCTGGCATGCCATCCTGCAAGATCATCATAGATCATCATAGAGTTCTCCATAATGACCTCACGAAAATTAACTCATCCTTATCAGTCTTCTCCTCCTGTCTACCCTCTCACTAAACCATCAATATCTCATGGTGCCATTTCTGAGCGCACTGTGCATGGCGGGTTCGAGCCCCAATTTTTTTTGCTTAGAATAGGGACAAACCCTGCATTTTGAAGTATATTTGAAAAACACATTAGTCATGAATAAGATACATATGAAAACACATATTGCCTAGTAACACTGTGGCCCATGTGATCATGTGATGGGCTGGGACAAACAGGGAGAGCACTGGTATTATAATATTATAAAAATTTATAATTATAATTATAAAAAGTAACTTTAAAAAAAAATATATATATATATATTACTGAAAACAAAGTTATTTACAACAGAGAAATTACTTTCATTGTAATAAACAATTCAAATAAAACCTCTCCTAAAAGAAATCAGAGCTAAACATGTAAGAGGGAGGGGGACATGTGAGCTGGATGGATTATCAGAGTTTGTGTAATTGTATGTGTATGTTGTATGTGTGTGTATGTATGCATCCTTACTGTTACATATGTTAATAATGTCGTCTTAAATTGCGCAAATTATTTTCACTCTCCCTAATGGTAGCAGAATCCCCTGGTGCTATGTAATTAAATGTAAAAGAGGAGAGTCATGAGAGAAGGAAGAGAAAAATTAGAATGGGAATGATAGAGAGAGCAAGGAGAGAAGAAAGAAGGCGAAAGGAGTCAGAAGAATAAGAAAGCAAAAGGAAAACCTTTCAACCAGATCAGTATGATCATTTTTAGTCAGCACCATCATGCATGTTGAATGTCACCCCACCCCTTACAAAAGGCTCTGCCCTTCCAACTGGCCAAAGGATGCCTACCTTCATATAGTTGAGCAATAGTAAAATTAGAGGGTTGGTAGCTGTTCGGGCTAACATTTTGCCATACTCATAAAAAATGCATATTTATGTAACTGCCTAGTGTGATTTATTTAAAATAGCATTCAAACTTATTTATAGTGTCAAATATCACCACCACTGACAGAAACCCAGATGCAAATCGGCTATTGACAGCCCATGTTTGACAAAATAAAATATGTTCATAACATTTGTATACCGCTCAGAGGGCCCAGCAGTGGCCGCAAAAGGACAAAAAGAGGCATTCATAGCAAGTAGACCTTGCAGGGCTCTCCTTAGTGCCTACTGCTATCTAAGGGGGAACCTCGCTGAAGATTTGCATTGGGGAAGTGCACCTCTTCCACTCACCTTCAATATTGTACCTGTTTTGTTATATTTAGGGTTTTTTCTATTTATTTGATTTTTTTTTTAACCAGAGCTGCACAATTTTTAACTTGCCACATTTGGCCAATGGACATCTGAATATCTGTGTTGAATTATACCAGACCTGAGTGTATTTTAGAGATGAGATATCCCAACGCTTACTTTATAAGCGTTTAGCAATAATTGAATATTTGATTGCTTGCTGAAATTAATGTTGTGTTAAGCCAATATATTGCCAATTTTAGTATAATGTTTTGCTAGGTGACAAAAGTTTGGAAATTTTGCCTGTGGTGCAGAACAAGTTATGATCAGATGACAAATATAGCCGTGTCCATTGCCATTAACCTTTGCGGTATAGTTCCTATTCTCTGTCTCTGCTATTTCTAATATATATGTCAGCCGAACCAAAATCATGAGTGTGTTCCAGATGATATTACTGCAATCCTTTCCATTATAGCATGCACAGATATGTTTGCTACCATTAAGTTATCTGGGTTTAGCTTTTAATGCACTGACAATCTCAGTGACTTTTATTGTTCCAAATGTTCACAAGAAGTACTGTCTATTGTTCAGTATTCTTCCAGTATTAAACCTACTTGTGTTAAAAGGGGTTTTGTAATAGAGAAAAAAAATGTTCATTGAAACTTAAACAGCTTTGGCAATATACACTTTTACCTTACAAGTGGAAGGTAAATAATTATTATTTATTGGATAATTTCAAAGAGGTATCATACCAGCCAGGTAATTGTTAATCCTGGCTAATACAGATATTGCTACAGTCCCACAGAGTGCAGGGCCCTCTAATGTAACTGTTCCTCTTAGTCTGCCAAGTCAGACCCTTTAAATGAATATTCTAAGAAGTATATCTAGATAGATAGATAGATAGATAGATAGATAGATAGATAGATAGATAGATATAGATATTAATAAAGCATGAAAACTGTCTCCAAAGCTATGTTAAAGTACATACATTTCCTGACTTGCTAAGCAGGTGGGCACATTATTTACATTATTTTTGTTATATAATTTAGCACTGCCCAATCAATGATTATTATGTTTTTCATTTTTGTATATACCGTAATTCCTAATATAGTTTTTTTTTTAGTTTTGTGGTGGTTTTTTTTTGTTTCTATTATATTTTATTAATAAAACAGGATGTATTAGCCCAATCACGTTAAAGATGATACAATCTGGACATACATTAACCTTTACATTGTACTAAGATTCTTAGTTTCTCCTGTTTCTAAACAATATATGGCGACTTTTTTTTTCTACTTGGCTTGATTTACAATAATTCTTACCATTTTATTTTTTTTTTAGATATTTTTTTTGGGGGGGGGGGGGTTCTGTGATACATGCTATTAGCATCCCCACAGCATTGTTCTTTAATACTGCACATGGTGGCACCTGGAAATGGAAATAAATAGCAAGCATTTTTCTTTTTTCACTAGGACCATAAAATGCTTTCATATAGAAAACTGCCCAAATTCCTGATCTATAAGTAAACACCACGCCAGCACACCTAGCCCGGGTCATACACTACAACGTGATCCAGGCTCTTTAAAGCCCTAATAATAACATCTTCCTGAAACAAAAGCAAGAACAACACCCTAGGCTGTTGTCTTTCAGCTTTCCCACCTCTCGTCGCCTACCTCCCCCTCTACACTTGCCCAGTGTGGCAGAAACGTCACTACGCATGCGCGGGATTTAAATACCCTCCAGCGGCAGTCCGGCTACCTGGCGCACTGTCACTTGTCCCACGTTGAAGACAGCTTGCTGTCACGCTGCTCTGGGCTACGGATTGAAAGTTTGCAGAGATCCCACTGTGGAGCCCCACGCATGTATCCACCCCGACTTCATCCACGTTCTATGAAGGATCTTAACATCAGGAGCTTTTCTGTTACAAGAACACTGAACCTTAATGGTAAAGAACACGAAGAAAGTAGCGATCAACAAAGCCAACATTAGCAGCATCAACTTTTTCTAGCCATGAGCTGTTTGGATGTTATGTATCAAGTGTATGGTCCTCCTCAGCCTTACTTTGCAACAGCTTATAGCCCTTACCATCAGGTACGTTACACAATGATAAAATACAATATATATATATATATATATATATATATATATATATATATATTTATATATTTATATATATATATATATATTATAATATATAATAATTAATAAAATTATATAATTATTATTTTTATTTTATTTTTTATGAGGTTTAGTCATTTGAAAAAATTACTTTGTATTTTTGTATTCTCTGATCTGTAGATGTTCTCTTCCTACAGAAAATGTAGGTGTGAATTCTGTCGGTTTTTTTGCTGTTGTCAGTGTGTGATCGCCAGTAAAGTGACTTTAAATGACACCGTCCTCTATTCCAAAGGCATTGATTAGGTGCAAAGAATAATATTTACTAAGCAATTAACCAGCGCTGGCTGAGAACTTCGCATGGTGGATGTGATCGCATGGCAGTGATTTGCTTTTTTACAAAGGATACTATTAGATGTATTTAGGAAGAAATTGTTATTTTCGTGTAATTCCTTCCTCGGGTGTGTGTTTGGAAATATTAGTCGCTTTGCTACTTTTTCTACCCCCCTTAAATGTGTCAAATATTTGCTGGGATGTTTCCCATCCCCTGCACCTGTTGCAGTCTGTTGCACGTGTTTCTTCATTCATAGACATTTCAGCCCCGATCTGAAACCGACCCCGTTGTTTTATTCATTCACAGAACTAAATGCTTCGTCGGTCTCGTTAAAAGCTTTAGTAATGTACGCGAAGGTAATTATATTAATGTGGGTGATGTACCGATGTATTATTTGCAGTGGATTTGGGGAGTTTGTGGAGTTTACTGGTACTTATGTAGTGGATTTTGAGATATAATATATATATATATATATACACACGTATAAATGGTTTTATTAATGAATATGCAATCATAAAATTATACATTTGTGTATAATATATATTTTATTATTTTTTAATTTATATATATTTTTTTCTAGCTTATATTCACGAGGCGTTGCAAACATAGTGTATCGCCTCCAATAACTTGTTAGATCCCTATGTATTAACGCGTTCTTATGAATCCCACATACGTGCCCTAACAAGCGGCTTGGTTGTGTTTAGTAAGTTTGGAGCGCTGTACTGACCCGGGGTCTCGCTAGGAATAATTCGGAGTCTCCGAGACAGCACCGGGTGTCCCCGTCCTAGATCTGAGAGGGTAACTGGCTGCTTTGTTACTCGAAGGGTGCATGGCTTTTAGAGCTGCGATAGCGCACAGTTGTGAATACGCCGGCCCCTGGTGGGGATTGCGATGTTTCTTTTAGCGATGTTACATGTAACTGATGAGCGTCGCTCTCTTATTGTGTTATATAGAAACTCGCCTTTTACTCCAAGATGCAAGAAGCTCCAGAGAGCGCTAGCAGCAGCAGCAGTGTGAGCAGCGTGAGCAGCGGCAGCTCCTTCTCCAGCCATGTAGTGCCCCCCAATATCAAAGAAGAAGACTGCAGCCCCGACAAGGAGAGACCCCCCGAGGCAGAGTACATCAACTCCAGATGTGTCCTCTTCACCTACTTCCAGGGGGACATCAGCTCGGTGGTAGATGAGCACTTCAGCCGGGCACTCAGTCAGTCCAGCAGCTACTCGCCCAGTGGCTCCAATGGCAAGAACTCCCGCAGCTCCAACTCCTGGAGGGGTAAGTGGGACTGGGCTGCTAACAAAATATACCGATCGTCCAGTGAAACTTTTCATTTACACACTAGGGGTGCAGTGGGGAGAAGAATAAACCCCACATTCAACCTCATCATGCCTTTATAAACCTAATCTGTCTCTGATTTCCTTAGACTTATTTTTTTTAATAGTAGTGATCAGTTATTACATGGACAAAAAAATAGAAAACTATGTATTCCTATATTATAGGAATTTTACATTTAGGTGGCAAAACCAATTAGCTTGAAAATACATTGTGTATGGGATAAATAATAGAAGGTTAATATAAGTCTACTTACTGAATGTATCAGCACTAGTAGTGGAGACTGTATTTGTTATGTTATACAGTAAATATGTGCAATAACATTTTGCTTACAACAGAGGGGTCATAGCCTCAAGATTAGTAGAAAGCTAATTTAATTAATTAATAATAATTAACAATATTTAGCAAATCAATTAAAATACATGACAATGATACATCAGTTGTGTTTATTTGTATCTTGTAAAACTATAAAATTAAATGTGAAATTTATATGCAATAGGTACAATGAGTTCATACATGTATGAAAAGTGCCTTTTTTTTATTTATTTTTTTGTCATCTTTAAGAAAAGCAATTCAGTTAATTTACAAAAAATGGAATAGTGTTTTAGGCACTTAAGAATACATTTAAACAACAATTCTTTAATAGTAAAGGCAGCAGCAAAAAAGCGGCTTGAGAATTTGTGTACTGGTATTATTAGCATAATTCTGTATGAATTCATACAGTAAGGGAATTACCAAACAGGGGATAGGCATATAGCTAGCCTTAGATCTGAATCTAAGACCAAGGACTGATTAAGAGTCCATACGTCAGGAAAAATGGGCAGACCATATGGGCAGAATGGTTCTTCTCCGCTATTAAATTCTATGTATCTATGTTTGTCAATGCCATTTGCTCAGGGGAGAAGAAATAGAACATTATGCGGCTGACAATGACAGCAGCCACTTTTAGCTGCGCAGTATATGTCAAACTGTTTTTCAAAGTCTGCTAATGGAATTTAAACACTGAAAGGGTTAAGTAAGCTTTGTGAAAAAGCACTTTAAACATGAAGTTTTATTTGGTGTCTAGACTAAAATCTTGATTTATATATTTGAGAACTGACAAATTGTTAATTAGATTTGTGCCGTAGTTTTCCTAACATCAGCCCCAAATTACAATTTAACGGAGGGTTTGAGTTATTTCTTCCCTCTCACGTGTATCAGTGATCCACATGGACTTATTAAATATCTGTCATGTTTCTCATTGGTAGGATAGTCTATCTATACTGATGCTACATTATTCGTTTTATTCTGCAAAACTGGGCCCATGGGATAATACTAATTTAAAAAAAACAAACACATATGGTCAGAAGAAAAAAGGTCAGAATTGAACCATTTCACAAAAAGAATAATTACTGAACTAGTAGCACATGTTGAAATTAACCTTACAAAGAGCAGGCTAACTAAAATAATGATCATAGTCAATTTGGGTCTTTAATGACCCATCCCTGGTAGGTTCTATTGGTAAATTAAATCTATAACATATTGTTGTGTGTACGGTCAAGCATATTCTAGATTTAGAATTTAGCCCATCACTTTCACTATTTTGCCCAAATAAATTCTTGAAGGTTCTATAGTAGAACCTTGTCTAGTAATGGAATCAGCATCCATACCTTATAACCAGATGTCCCAATTTCAACGAGCGAGTCTCCAAATTAAGGCTTCTGCCTCTCGTCGTTTAATGCAAAAGTATCCCATAAAAGTATAGCAATTAACAATATTTTTTTTTTTGCGTTAAATATCATGAGTGGTTTAACACGTTGCCAATACCACATTAAAAATTCCCATCCCAAATATGAGCTAAAATATACGCTTTAGGTAAAACTGGTCATTTATGCTTTGATATAATTTTTTGTTGTTGTTGTTACCAGTAGAATGTATACTTCCTGCTCCCGTGTGCATAAATTAATAGAGCATTTTAAGCACTGTCCCCTAAATTAATCGTAAAAATCTGGCCTGTTTATATCACATGCATACTAATTTGTAAAGCGCAGAGCTATGTTCTGAGCAGCTGTTCTTCTTTTGTACTCATAGCCGCTACAGAATTTTAAATTTGAAAAAAATACTTTGTTAATTCTTAACTATTCTTAACTAGAAGCCAAACATGCTTAACAGCCCAAAGTATTAAATTGTATGCTCTTTGTTTTTGTATGTGTTGCAAGCATTGTTTTTTTGGCTTAATGTCAACATCATTAGCCTGATAATTTGCTCCTAATATTGTTAATTGTTTATTTTCACACTGTGAGCTGCTGTTATCTCTTGCAACATTATGTAGGCAGTTGATCGTTTCCTTTACACTCGCAAGTCACATACACTCTAAATTAATAGGTATATGACTCTTGATGTCATTTTATTATTTTCTAATTTTAAGTCTCATTTACATTACATAGGTAGGCTTATAAAATACTAAAATTATACGTACTCACTTTCAATATCAGTGATTCTTTGCTAAGTGTGAGCTTACCCTTTTTAACTTTACTATCATTTCTGTCTTAAACTTAAGCTGATGCGTTGCACCTTCCCAAAATACATCTATATTTAACTTCCAGAAAATGTGACTTTTTACGGTGAGGTCAGTTTGGACTGCGGAGAGACTGTTCCTTTAATAACATGCAAACAGTTCATGTTACCATGTGAAGTTAAAAAGGTACACAGAAAATAGTCACAGATCCAATCAGTGGATGCGAACAGATATAGTATTTTGAGTTGAAGTTACAATTGAGCAAAAGAGCTTGAATATATAGTTTGAACTTATTTTAAACCTAAACTAACTCTGGCAAACTAAAGGTCATTCAGTACTTTAAAATATTATGTAAACTCTGTAAGGTTTTTTTTTATATAAGTACAATATTCTTTTGATTAGAATAATTATGGGACTTTTTGGATTGCTGGCCAATACCAGGATGTTCAACTGTAGTCCACAAAAACAACAGTTTTCCAGATTGAATATTGAATGATTTCTTCCAAAGAAGATCGAAATAAAATGTACATGTTTATACAGTAAAAAAGACATGTTCGTGCAGTTAGATATTTGTGGTTATGTATAAAAGTACTATTACTGTCAATGTATTATTCAACAAGACTAGGGGGGCCTCAGAATACCAAGAAATTAAGATGGTAAATCTGAGGTCTTGAAAGCTTATGTGGGTCTTATTATGTAAATATGTTAGCACATAAACAGGTATCACTAACATCAACAAAGAGCAACAAAAGACATTATTTAGTAATGCACAGTGTTAATTGCCTGATTTCCTGTTGCTAAAAGATCTTCTGAAACTCTAGAACGTTTGAAGCTCAGAAGTGAGTTGAACACCCTTAGTCTGTGGCCAATGCACCAAATATGAAAACTAGTAGATGGCGAGTTACTGATCACTAACAACTGTCCTTGTCTTTTCCCAGACTCATCTTATCCGATGAACCAGAGAAGCTTTCCTCCTTCTTTTTGGAACAGCAGCTATCAGCCACCTGCAGTCACTGCCTCCTCATCATTGAGCAGCAGCCTGGCCAGTCCTCTCAGTGGACCCCACGCAGAAATCCCATTTGGGGCAGATCCCTATTCCACAGCTTCGTTACACAGCCACTTACACCAAGCTCCCCCAGAGCCATGGCACCATGCACACCATCATCACCACCACCACCATCCATACTCAATTGGAGGAGCAATAAACAGCCAGGCATCAAGTTACCCAAGAGCCAGCATGCATGAGGTTTATAGCACGCACTTTGATCCCCGTTACAGCTCGCTGCTTGTCCCAGCCTCAGTCCGTCCTCACCGGATCTCTCCAGCGGGAACAACACCAGCTGCAGCCCAGTGTGATCTTGGCAAGGGAGAACCAGCCACTTCTGCATGGACAGCGCCGGGTCCTTTCCCAGGGCCAACTGGAGAAATGGGACAGAGCCTTGGTCTCAATGTTGATGCAGGTAACAGGACCCTTCCCATGCTATTGTGGCAGTAAAATATTGATGACAGCAAAGGCCTCCCCTATCATACATGTTTTCAGGTTGCAAAATTCTGTCACTTACATACAAATTTTGTACACACACAAACACACATATATATGTATATGTGTGGATGTGTGTGGTGTGTGACAAAGAGACAGCATGCAAGTATCATCCTCATACATGAAGTCATTCTGTAGAGTCTACTCTAGCTGAGACTCCATCTTGTACTGACTACCACTCCCATCAGCCCAACTGTGCATAATGGAAGTTGTAGTCCAAAAAAGTGACCCCTTATTTCTTTATTATATGATTTATGATTTGCCAGTTTCTAACTGCTATGGCACTGCTTGCTTTCATTTCACTCTGTCCTTAAACATCTTGTGTGTTTATCTCTCTTCTCCTCCTCTATCTTCTTCCTTTCTGTATTATGTCTTTCTCTCTATATATTTTTGTTTCTTCTGCCTTTCTTTTGCTACTTTCCTAATACCAGGTTTACATCCACAGGATAAAAGCAAAGATCTGTACTGGTTTTAAAACCTATTGCCCCATGTAGATCCTAAACACCTTGTTAAATTGGTAACATCCTTGGCTGACATCGAGTTGCTTTGATTTCGTGGTAACAGCTTGTGATCTTGGTTTGCAGCTCGGCGTTACTCCTTCTGTGGTGGAGCCCTCCTGAGCTGATCTTCTCAAAGACTTAAACCAAACCATCTATCCCAGTCCCAGGAACTATCAACGCCCAGAACCAATTTGAACAGCACTCAAGCACTAAGACTGCACTCCGAGGAGCATGTGAACCGGACGTATACACATACACAGAAAAAGAAACATGCCATTTAGGAGAAAAGATTTTTTTCATTTATGTTGTGGACCTTTCAAGAACTGATGTTATTTTTATTTAAGAAGTTGCTATCACCAATGAGTTGGTGCCACCAAAAATTATATAGATATAAATATATTAATATAAATTCACTGGCTTTCCAATGACAAGGACAATATATTTTTTGTTCCTTTGGTGTTGTGAATATTTTTTAGGCCTATGTGACATTTCATTTATATTCTCTCCATACAGGCTACCAGTTTAATAATCTAGGTATTTGTATAAATATTATTATATATAAAAATACACTCAGAGACACAATTGCACGTAACCTTTAAAGATCTGTATCCAGTGGCCCATATGTGGACATCCAATCCAGTTTATGTGGTGAATGGCAAGGAGCTATCTGTAACCACCTGCCCCTAAGCTTACAGAAATGCAGCTGTTAAACGGACAACTGTTTAAACGTCTGAAATATGACAACCAAGGTGGCACTCAGGATTTAGCCCAACTATTGCAAATTATTTTTTTACAAGGAGAATTTTATGATGAAAGGAGAAACCCTTTCGGCTGTGGACAGCCTGTATGCAGAACAACTGCAGCAGCAGCAACTTGTAAGGAGATCTGCACGGAGCACAGTATGGACAGTTGATCTCTAGGGCTCCTATTTGTGTGTGTTTGCTGCTGCCGTAAGGTCACTTTAATTCGTTTTTGGAAAACAGTGAACGTTGTATTTAATTTCAGAATCTATACATTAAAGTATCTTAATATGTTTAGTTGTGCTATTCGGTGAATAAATATATTCAGTCTTCATCTATTTTTGTGATTACAAGGATATACCTAAACAATGATGTGCCGATTTTACAAATACCTGTTTCTACTACCAGAGCCGGCCTTAGGCGTTGTGGCGCCCTGTGCGGACTACTCCTCTGGCGCCCCCCCTCACTACCCCCCCCTCTCTGCCCATTCAAACTACACCCCCCCTGTCCCTTCAAACTACACCCCCCCTGTCCCTTCAAACTACACCCCCCCTCTGCCCCTTCAAACTACACCCCCCTCCCTCTGCCCCTTCAAACTACACCCCCCTCCCTCTGCCCCTTCAAACTACACCCCCCCTCTGCCCCTTCAAACTACACCCCCCCCCCCACTTACCTTGTTGCCGGAGTCCTGCGGTGAGAGCGGGAGGCATCCATCTTCTCGCTCTGCCGCGGTGCCGGCATTTCATGTTGAGAGCCGGAATAGTCCGGCGCTCAACATGAGATGCCGGCACAGCGACGGAGTCACGGAGAGTAAGGGGCGCCGAGCGGTTGCCGAGAACTTCACGAGCAACCGCTCGGCGCCCCTGACCGGGACATAGATTTAAGCATCGTTTTTTTTTTTAAACTTTATTTAACATGAATGATGTTAAATAAAGTTTTAAAAAAAAAACACAAAAAAACAAACCGATGCTTTAATCTAAGTCCCGGTCAGGCGCCCCTGCAACCATGGCGCCCTGTGCGGTCGCACAGGTCGCACACCCCTAAGGCCGGCCCTGTCTACTACTTACTCCATTTTAACTCATAACATAATAGACATAATGGACCGTGACATTTCATTGACCAGATGCCCTGAGGGCTTCCCGCTGTGTCCAGGTAAGTACATAAAGGGTATAGTGCAATCCATTTGCCCAGGTAGCTCTAATTCACTGATGGCGCAACATGCAGACCATTCAACGTAGTCTTCCTAAATGTGATACAGCCTGTACAGAAATTCCCGCTTTTTTTTTTAGAGACTGAGCATGCAGTATGTTATTATTTATTAACTTCTATAGTGCCATCATATTCCATAATATTCCACCTGCTGCCTAATATTTTCATGTCATTCTCTTTGTATAGTGTGGTAATCAACCTTAAAAATAAATACAAATGATTGCTGAACTATAGGGTTAATGCAACAAAGATTTTTATACTTTTTTAAGAAATACTCTGACTTCACAATAGAGTGCCTTTTTTTAAAAAAAATTCAAAACCAACAATTAGCATTTATAGAAAATTAAAATTTACCAGTCCTGTGCATTGCCAGTTTTTTAATACATATCACCAAATATATTTAATTAAATATATTATATTTAAAGCATTTTATAGAAATACCAGATCACAACTACTTACTTTCTTCTATCATAATATTCAAGTGTATTTAAATGAACTATTAAATGATTTGTTATAACCATTTGTTCAAACCAAATGATCAATTTAATAACTGCTTATCTGGTACAACAACAGCTAAAACTATTAATACAATGCATTCTAAACACCTTTCATAGTTATGTGGCCCATAAAACATGTAATAATACTAAAATACACCACAACGGATGCACAACTTTGTAGAAATGAATTAACAGTGGTAATAGACAGATGATATTATATACATATAGTATAATCATATACTATTACATTTTGCTGCCACCCATGTGTTGGATATATGTACAAAAAATTGCCTACGAATATTATTATCTATAAAGCCCATATATATATTTGCTGTGAGATTTTTAAATATTTGTGTTGGGGGATATATTCAATAAAGAAATAACCGAGAGATTTCTTGGAGAGTTTTGTTTGAAACTCTTCAAATTGATTATATATTATGAAGACCTAGTGACTGCAAGTTGCTTCAGCAAGAAAGGCTGACCTAGGCTGCATAATCCATAATTCAACTAGTAATATACCTTTCAAAATTGTTCACTTTTTAACCATACATTAATCAGGGCCAACCTTGTCTGCTAGGATACCAGAAACATTTCCCAACCCAGTAAGCCACCTGACCTGGAGCTGGTCTTCAAGTAGGCTAGCTCTTGCTTGTGGATGTTGAAAACTGTTTAGTGACAGGGCACAATCTTCTTCTCCCGTCTCCCTATGATTGCATGCATGGCATTATCTTTTTTTGTATAGTGTGGGTAATGGCGGAGACCAAGTTTCAATAATGAATTCCAAACAAAAAATGTATTTGTAAGGTGATCTAGAACAGTCTATTGTGAAACAATGAAGGTGGTGGGTTTCCATGTGATCAATGTTCTTTGTCACTTAAGGCACAAGGGTATGTCCTAGGTCCCCTTAGCATTTATTTTTTTTCCAGTGGGGTAGGACACTGGAAAAAGTATCTTAGTATTTTCAGATGACCATATCTGGAAACTTTTTGGCTTCGGCGACCCAGAGCACCCCTTGCAGGATGCAGGGAGGAGGTCCCGGTGATCTGGGCGGGTCCCACTGACGTCGGTGGACAGTCCTGCCAATGTCCATGGACACACATTATATTTAATTGAGAAGTGGGTCGGGAGTGGGGTGTGCCACAACGCTGCTCCCACGAGCTGGAGTTTCCCCTTAGGGACCTGAAGAAGCGGTGCTTCACCAGGTATGGAGATGACACAAAATGCTGTAAGAAAAAGATGCTATCAAACTACACATGGATTTGAACAATAAAAGACAGTTATACAGCTGCATTTCCACGTAGAAGAATGTGAGCTTATGCATTTGGAAACAAAATACAATTCTGCTAATTATATATTGAATGACTGCTCATTGTGAAAATCCTCAATGGAGAAGTAACTGCAAGTACTTTCCACAAGTCCTCTCAGGCAGTTGCTGCTAAAACATGCAAGTTTTTTGTCCTGCACTCTATATATATTGTGACAGAATACCCCTTCACTTTGGTACTCTGTCCGGGAATCTTTACTTACACACAGTCTTCAAGGCTGCAGAGACGGCTCAGACACGAGGAGGGTAAAATAAAAGGCTGGGCCTGTTTTTATTTTTCGTCACAGGCATAACAGAAAATAAATAAATCAAAACAAAAAGCCTCGCTCTTGTGAGCACTAACTAATACAAGTTACTCCAACCTAACTGCAGTTGGACAGCTTATCCGTTCCAACAAAACAAAATAACACAATATATGCAATAATTGCAGCAGTCAGTGTTTTTGGCAGCTCTCTCTCAGGGAGCCAAATGATCTCTCTTTTGCACTGAGACCAGGAGGCTACTTAACTGCCTCTCCCATTAATTAGTGGAACCAGGTGAGTACTAGGAGAGTATCCGATAATCTCCGGACTGGATTCCCACCTGCTGGTCTTCGGCTGCTCATAAACTGTGGAGTGGAGCACTGGCCCGCCCTACTCTCCAAATGCTCCACCCCAGGGACCCAAAACACACAAATAACAACAGACGTTAATAAGTCCAATATTAACAGTACATCTCCCTGGGGCTAGAAAACCTATTGTGGGTAACCACCCTGCAAAATATAAGGGGATATATACACTCCCTCCATTATCATCCCCTGCTTTCTGTCACAATATATATATCTTTACATATCATAAGTAGCATCACACCTTTAATATACCATACCACTGGATTGGTAAACCGCTTCTTCAGTCCATTGATCAGTCCGTTGGTGCACAGTAAATGCGCAGAGGGAATTTACCTTTTTTCTCTTTTATCTTACTTGTCTAATTTTTACATTATCCCTCCTCTATCTAACTTTTCTGTCACCCCACATACACACATGTAAACCATCTGTAAACACATACATTTACAAACATACACATATATGTATGAATACAGTACAGTATTGGATTAACCCCTTAAGGACAATGGGCGGTCCCTAAACCCATTGAAAACATTGCATTTTGAGCCCGTACATGTACAGGCTTTGTCATTAACGGGTTAACTGATACATATATTTGGTCTCATCTATTTTATACTGGATGTCATCCACATGTATGCCCCTTCTATGTTCAACAAAAACCTCAATAGAATCCTTTTTTTTAAAAAAAAAAGAAAGAAAGCAATGCACAGAAGCATGGACCATGAGGATACCCAAAGAGCAACTGCCATATGATTGCACTCCCCTGAAAGACAGGCAATAAATGAAATTGGTCAATATCTACTATGGGCTTGTCTACGGTGAAGAAAATATGCGAGTATGTATTAACATACATAACTACAGCATTTTCAAGAACATAGACAATGAGAGCTGACAAAAAAATACCCCCAAAATTAAATGAAACAATGTGCAGTAGCCCATCCCCTATTATCACAAAATACATTAAATAAAAACACGTAAAGAAAAAAATTAAGTTAAACAAAAGAGATGTCCTTGAACATGGGGGAGAGGGGGATGTAGTTGTAGCCTATACCCCTGAAAGTTATTTTATGACTTCCCACTCCCCACTATAAATGGTGGTGATTCAACTTGCATGTCCTCAGCTGAAACATACAGAATTTCAAGTTGCAAACAAAATGTGAGTATATGTGACCTAAGTCGCACCTGGTCATTAGAATTAACCCTTAACTCAGCTGACCAGATTCCGACCATTTACAGATTTATTCCCTTAAGGCTGAGTTGGTAGCAAATCCTTACAGCCCTTCGTCAAAAGTAGGTGCATTGCTTTTACATATACGGTATATTTGAACTTCTTCGAATGTGCACTTTCATACAATGACATATTCCTGTCTCTTGAAACAGCTGCGTGTTTTTTCCAGGAATTAACCACTGCTATGCATAGTTGACCCCCTCCTACAGAAGGGGTTAAACAAAGTGACAAAATAAGCATAAGAAAACAGCAGAGTGTAATTCTACACCTCCTCTATAAATCAGTGATTTATTGCCTCTCCATTACTCATGTCAGCTTCTAGTGTCTGGTATTGAAACCCTCATGCCTTCTGTCCTTTACAGTAGCACTGAATGAGTTACTTGTGGTCTGATGTTTAAATGCACCTGATGATCTGGCAGGGGAAGGGATGGAAATGTGACTCCCTGGACCCTGTCCATCCTAACATGACTCCTGTCTCCATATTATTCAGTACTTTGAAATTATCTCAAGCTTGCATGCAAATAAATCTTGTAGGTTGTCTCAGGTTTCTTCTAAGGTCTGGGAGCCCTGCTATTATCTATCACTGGAGCTTTGAAGTTCTATTTAGATCAATGCCAGCCACAAACTAATCCTAATCCTGGCTCTCTGTGAAAGGCTGGACAATATATGGTGGTTTTTGGACCTTGGGTCTTATTTACTTATGGGTAGGGAGAATAATCTTTCTAGACTACTAATGTCATAAGCATGAAGTCCTTTCTAGTCTAAAGATGGTGCACAGTAGGTGACTGCCACAGTAGTTAACAAATTCCTAAGTAAGCTGCAGGCTCCGTCCACGTTTATATAAAACACAGAAAGCACTAGTGTTGGGAAATGTAAGCAGCTTGAACCATGTTAGCACTATGTCCATATCTGTCCCAGTTTGACAAGTGTTAAAGATTGCTAAAGATCTGCACCTGTTGAAGATATCAATGGGACCATAACACTAAGGAAGACAGTATTATTTTCATACTAGCTGATGTGCCCAAAGTTAAAATGACAGTAGGTGTTTCACACAGTTTCATGTAGTGATTCTGTGCCTGTTGTCCCCAACTGCAGTCCCATCAGTGAAAGTGCCTCCACTCACAGCGCATCAGGCATGAGGGCCAATATGAGGGGGAACCAGGCTGCTTTTTATGTTTATCTAGGGACCTGGGCTGTACACAGCATACAGGCAGCACAGACAGGGGTCACCGAGAGAGATCAAGCCAAGGTGGTACATTCCATTGCTGTACCTATAGCCATTTTGTATCTGGAAGGCTTGACCATGTGTAAATAAACTTTACTAATTCAGTAAGTCGTATCAATCTACCTGCCCTATCTGTCTTTACCAAAACACAGGTCTATCTTTCCAAAACATGGCCACAAAAGACGTTTGACGGCCCTGCATCCTTAATCGTTTCTAGGATAAGCTTCCGAGAACAAAAAACAGCAACCCATATATAGAACATATAAATAATATGTATAATGTGTGTTTCAAATATATGAGCATACCAGCAGACCTTTGGCCAGGCCTCATGTAATAAAGTCAGCCCTATTCATTTAATATAGGATACAGGATCTTGTAGCATAAAGATTTTGCACTATTAAGATCGAGTGATAGGAGGAGGGAGCGCTTTGGTGACATTAGCATTCTTTTAACTGCTGTTTGTATGTAATTGAATCTGGATATTTGCTCAAGCAGTGTAGTTAGACAAACAAACCCCCTTCATTACCATTTCCTTCATTCCCCACCTCCTTTGAGTAAAGTGAGAGGAATCCTGACACAATGTGCAATTTCCTGCAATGCAGCATCTAAAGTGCTCTCTTTCTGCGTTGACCTCGCACCAGCTCACATACCCACAAATGATTATTCTTGTTGGATCCCCTCATGCTTGGGCAGACTGCTCTGCCTGTTTCTAACTGCAGCTACAGGCTGCTGGATCAAGGAGCGATACCTGATAGCTGCTGTTTCCGTGGTTGAAATATTTGTGAAGTTAACGCATAATCTGAAAGCAGAAGCTAATAAATTATAGGGTGCTAATTGGGACCGGAGTGGAGCTGTCAATCATGTTATCCTAAACACACTGAGACCCTCATAACCTAAAAAGGCAAGAGAGAGTATAAGTATCTCCCAGTTGTTCCTTGCTATGACCTCCACACAGAGGAAGAGCAACAAGAGTATAAAAAGTACAAAACAAATAGCAAAGTGCAGGTCACTTAGAGGACTGAGAATCAGCAAGTTGTGGCTACTGCAGTTAACAGCTTTGTTTGCAAATGTGTCATTATAAAAAAGCAAATAAAATCTGGATGTTGTGGCTTTCTGCAAAATAATGGTTCTCATTGTGTTTCCCATATGCTTTAGGCACTGGATCCTACTGCTCTATGCAGTAGAAAAAAAAAACATGTATAGGTGATTTTCTTAATTTCCTTCAAAAGAAACTCTTGCCAGACTGTCCATATTGGGTTGTTAACTGTGTGACTGGCTGCTGAAATAAAAAAAAACACACACACAACATAAACAGCCTAGGAAACCTTCCACATTTCAAGCGGTTAGGCCGAATATTCATGAAATGTTTTATGATTGACTTGAAAATATAGTTATGCATCAAGGAAACTAATGTAAAGGGACAATTAACTGTCACTAACAGCCCCAACAAAGGGGAAAAAAAACACTAACCTGTGGTAGAAGCTGCAGCCCTGCTGCTTCCATCTTTTTCAGTGATTCTTGCCACTGATTAGTTGCTTGAGAGTGCTCCCATTGAACACATCTCCTGCACAGAAAACAGCTGGGAGTGGGGTCGTATGCTATGGTATTTAAATATCAATACTAATTAGGAAGTTCCCATATATTTGTATTTGTAATAATAATAGTAATATTTATTATTATTTATTGTTTTATAGCGCACCAGATTCCACAGCACTGTACAAAAGGGTAGATAGGATAATAAGTATATAACATAACAAAGTGACATACAGAAACAACATGTGAGGAGGGCCCTGCTCAAAGGAGCTTACAATCTAGAGGTGATGTCAATTAATTTAATATAGCGTGGAACTGGGAAAAGTAGATTTATTTGAATGCAGTAGAGAATATACCACTCAGGCAACCCAAGGCATAGATATAACAGAGTGTATCTTTATACAATATGTATAAAAATACAATTGCACTCTTGTTCCACAAAACAACTCTGCTATTTTGGTGTGAGTAAGTTAGGAACACAAGGCAGCATTTAGTCTCTTCTAATATGTATAAAACCCATACCACCCGTTATAAAGACAGACAGGTGCTGTGGTAAATTTAAGATTAGGGGAATCTAGTTTGCTAAACAGAAATAGCTCAATTATTTTTACATCACCTATTGTAATCATACATCTTTTTTTATTCCGATACAATATTCACTTACTAAAATGTCTTATTCTATTCACTAAAAGTAGAGTCATCAGTCAGGTTACATGTTAACTTAGCTGACGTAACAATGTAAAACAAATGCACTTGTATGTTACAATTTGCAAAACAACTCCCTTTTTCGTGATGCATGGGTTGTTGGCAAGTTGTTGTGAGTAAATGCAGCTTTGATTTGCTGAGTTGCAGTTGAGTTCATGAGCTTAACTCGACCCTTACCTTGCTAGCTCGTCTGCAACTTGCCATATCTGTTCAACACATAAAAAAAGAAACTAAATTGAAAAAAAATGAGGGTCCAAGAAGGGGATACAGCCAAGTCTTCTCTTCCCCAGTGAGGGGGTGGGGGGGTCATAATTCTCCCTCTGGAATAGGGAGTCTATACATAACCCCACACACATTCTCTAGGGCATAATACTTTGGTACCCACCCATACCGCCTCCTCTCCCAAAATAGAAGGCTTAGGGGGTTAAAGTAATGTGAATCCTTTGTGGAACTATGGTGCCCAACAAATCCCCCCTCCACACACACACACATCTGATGATGAAAGAGTCCACAATGCCATTCAGTGAAATTATACATAAAAAAACCATAAAAACAGGGAAATATAGGGCTCAGTTTACTAGGGCTTACAATATAAATCTGTCAATGTGGTTTATACGTTTTCAGATAAACATAAATAAAAAATGGTAATTGCAACACATATAATACACATAATTGCCACATCATCAGATGTAATAATGCATATACATGTCTGATATAAATAAGAAGGATTTCTGCTTTATGAACAGACCTTTTTGTAATGTTTGTAAGTATTTTAGGCAGATCATTGTAAATTGATGTTACCTATAACACATTTTTACAATAAAGTTTATCAGTATAAGTAGCTAACATGTGTTTATTCAGATGGGCAAAACTGTTCCAGTCCACAAATTCATTGGAAAGCCGACAGAATCAGAAGCATGACAAAGGTTTTTGTGTGTCATCAAATAAGTGATGCACAAAATACAGGTGAAAAATTCAGGTTAGTTACAATTACAGTTTGTTAGCAAGAAAAAGAGTAGAGAAGTCTGATCAAAGTTGATTTTACAATCTACAGAATTTTAGAAAATATTATAATTTATAACTATTATGATCATTATTGTTGTTAAAATGTATTGATATAGTACCAAAAGTTGGAACAGGGCTTGATATGGATATGGCTTGATTATTATTATTATTATTGGACAAAACATGTAATTCTTCTGCTATCAAAATGCATTTGTTTCTAATTTTGAATAGTTAACAAATGGCACTCATAGGCCAGTGCTCTGTGGGATGTGGGATGAACTTCCCCGGAGTTCATCAAGAATGTGAGCAATGCTTTGGTTGGGAAGCATCTCTTTATTATGGTACAGCAGCACACATGTCCTACATGCTTGGTAATTTTCACACTACTAATACTGACATTTTTTTTTGCATTATGCCGGCTTGGAATTTCGCACAGCTTTGATACAAACTGTTTGCCTTGAAATTTTTAAATTACAATGTTCAAACGTGCTTATAATTGAAACAGTTGATGTACTCCTGTGTTGTGATATGTGGAATAAAGACTTGCAATGTTACAAGAATAAATATATATATACACCGATCAGCCATAACAGTATGACCACTGACAGGCGACGTGAATAACACTGATAATCTTGTTATCATTTAGCCTGTCAGTGGGTGGGATATGTTAGGCAGCAAGTGAACATTTCATCCTCAAACTTGATGGGTTAGAAGCAGGGACAAAGGGCAAGCATAAGGATCTGAGCGACTTTGACAGGCAGCACTTATCATGCAATAGCATAACTAAAAAGTGATATATACATATATATATATATATACACACACACATATATATATACGCTCACTGGCCACTTTATTAGGTACACCTTGATAATACCCTTTTTCCTTCAGAACGGCCTTCACTCTTCATGGCATTCTATCTACAAGGTACTGGAAACATTCCTCAGAGATTTTGGTCCATACGGACCTTATAAAGTGGTCAGTGAGTGTGTGTATATATATAGATATATATACCGTATTGGCTGGAATATAGGACTACCCTATAAGAAAAAAGTTTTACTTGTAAATATTAATTCACATGTAAACTATTTTTCATATTTAATAAAAACTATGATTGAGAACATTTTTCCTTTTATTTGCCAACCTGTCCCCAGTTATGCACATCTGTCAACCAGATATAGCTTATACCCCCCTATATGCCACTCTGCCTCCCTGATATGCCACTCTGCCTCCCAGATATGCCTTTTAACCCCCCATATGCCACTCTGCTCCAAAATATGCCTTTTACACCCCTATATGCCAGTCTGCCTCCATAATATTCCTTTTAACCTCCTATATGCCACTCTACCTCCCTTATTTTTCTTTTAACCCCCTATATGCCACTCTGCCTCCAGAAAGCCCTTATACCCCCCATATGCCACTCTTACCCTCCCCCGACTTACCAGTGCTTCCCTAGACTTCTCCCCGTGCTTCAGATTCCTTGGTGTCTAGTGGTGGCACCCGGTGAAGGTCTGTGCGACCTTCTATGACTGAGAACCGGAAGGTCATGTGATGCTGGCGCTCTGTCATAGAAGCCCCAGAGGAAGTGCCGGCAGCAGCGGAGGTTGTCTGCGTGCATCACACAGACCCCCACCGGCTGCCGGAGAGGAGGATCCAGGTCCCTGGATGCGCTATGGGGGATCTGGATCTTAGTCTTGTAGTCAGACCTCTATTTGAGGTCTGATTAGAAGACGACCTTGAATAATAGGCGAGGGATATTTTTCAGAGCATTTGCTTTGAAAAAAACCTTGTCTTGTCATCCAGCAAATACAGTATGTGTATGATAGTTACTTATCAAACTTAAAGTCACACTCAGAAAAAAGGTTTTCAAGGTTATATTTCACAAAGCACATGGTGAAACACCATTAACCATTTCATTACATGCACTGTAGCAGTTCTAAAACCCTGATAGCCCCAGAAGTATACTATCCCCACCTTAGTACATCTTGACGTCTATTAAAATAAATCAAACCACATAGTCATTCTCTACAATTTACACGTGGAAAGCAAACCTTGGTAAATATTGCCCTAATTGAAAAAAAGGCAAAATTCAATTCAAATAAATAATTCACATTTTTTTTTATTAATCCTGAAGAAGAGCTCGTAATGTTTGGCCAAACAGATACAGACACTTACCAAACTGTTGCATTAACCTTTCAGGCTTGTTACTTAAAAACCTATTACAAAAGATATATTTAAAAGCCTTGTTGCAGTAATTATGTAATGCTTCTATCGGAAACATTTAAGATTCTACAGAATTATGCACAGCAGCAACAAATATTCCTTTTATGTGTTTTGTTATATGAAAAAGTTAGAGGTCAAGGAAGAAGAAAATTACTCTCCTATTTTTTATGTGACTTTAACAGGTCAAGGACTGTTTCCTTTTAGTTATAAATGACTGATGTCTAATATATTTATTTCCCACATACATGTAAACATACCAAACAATAGTCGATAAGTATCTGCAAAACAAATATCTATGTAGAAAAAAACAGTAAGTTACGTTCAAGAAAATTGCAGACTGAACAATAAAATGTAAATGCCAAGGTGAGTAATTTTGTTACTTAAACAATCAAAGAATATTTGAATATCGTTTTCTAATGATCTCTGTTCCTTGAACCTATACTTCAGCATAATGAGTATTGGAGCGTAAACTTTGAATACAGGAAAATATCAAAAAAAGTGAAAACCTTGAATTTAAAAAGTCAGTTCATAGAATTTGTTTGGGCTATAAGACTAAAAAGTGAGTGTTCGTACAATGTCTGAAATGTGATATTATCACCATGATCGATTGAATATTACTTTTGATTAGACCATTTCACTGGTTGCTATAGCGATAGGGCCACTTTCCAAAGTTTGCACTGCAACAAATTTTTTCATACATAATCCTCTTTGGGTGTTAGGGATTGCAGTGTGCTCATGAAAGAGTGAAATGTTCAGTTAGGGTAGGTGATGAAAATAAGAAGATCAATCGAGCATGTAGACTCTTAACCCTGCTGCTTCTTATTCTTCTATTGAAATATTTTCTACAAATAAAAAAAAAGGTTTTGTATAGTTGAACTTGCATTATTATTAGTGTGCCTCTTATCCAGATATAGCAAGGAATGCACACACACATTATATATATATATATATATATATATATATATTATATATACACAAACACATACACTACCTTTCAAAAGTGGTCACTTTTTCTTGGAAAACAAGGGCATTTCTAGCTGTAACATAATTGCAAAAGGGTTTTCTCACAATCAATTAGCCTTTTAAACTTAAACTTGGATTAGAGACCAAAACGTGCCATTGGAACATCAAGAATGATGATTGTTGATAAAGGGCCTCTGTATGCCTATGAAGATATTTTGTTAAAAATCAGTAATTTTCAGTCGTTACAATAGTCATTTACAACATCAACAACACCTGCACTGTATTTCTGATCCATTGGATGGCAAGATGGCAAGTCACCCCAAATTTAGGAATGGTAGTTTGTATTAGATTTGTAAAAACAGACCAAAAACTATTTGCACACATTTTTTGTTTTCATTTTGGTCTATTGGTTTTCGAACAACAAATTTTGTTTCCTGCCCTTTTGGTTCAGATGAAATTCAGAGAACTTTGTCACTTACTCTCATTCACTCTCTCATGCTCTCTTACACACACATTCTCACGCTCATTCACACTCTCTTGTGCTTTATCTCAATGTCCCTACCTTCTCCACTGACCGCTTCTGTGTCTCCTTTCCCGCAGCTGTGCCTCCTTTCCCGCAGCTGTGCTTCTTCTCTTGCCTCTCCTTGTTTTTTGTCTTCTTTCTTCGTCCGCTGTGCCCTGTGTCTTCTATCTTCATCCGCTTCTCTCTGTGAAGAAATGCTTCTCTTTCTCTGTAAATTCATTATTGTGGCTTCCCAGAGCACTTCCGCAAAATGACGGATGCTCTGAACACACCCTCTCTGCGATTGGAGGGGGGGCAGTCACTGTGGCTCAGCCCTTTTGTGGAAGTGCACACAAAGGCCAGAATAATGCAGATAGATTTTTCGACTATAAAGAGGTGCAGAAACACCTCTCCTTCTCTATGAATATAGGGACTTTCGGAAAGTTTCCGCACTTTTTAACTCTATTTATTTCCAAACAAATTACGTCACTTGTCTATATACTCACCTTCCTTTGCGATGTAGTGTTCCCAATGTTGTACCAACTTTTTCCCAGAAGACAGTCAACATCAACATCTGACCCTGCCATCAGAATGTCGCAGCTTGAATCGAGACTCATCAGACCAGGCAACATTCTTCCAGTCGTTAATTGTCCAATTTTGGTGAGCCTGTGCGAATTGTAGCCTCAGTTTCCTGTTCTTAGCTGACAGGAGTGGCACCTGGTATGGTCTTCTGCTGCTATAGCCCATCTTTTTCAAAACTCATATGGTTGTGCGTGAAAATCCCAGTAGACCAGCAGTTTCTGAAATACTCAGACCAGCCCGCCTGGCACCAAGAACCATGCCACGTTCAAAGTCACTTAAATCCCCTTTCTTCCCCATTCTGATGCTCGGTTTGAACTTCAGCAAGTCCTCTTGACTAAGTCTACATTCCTAAATGCATCGAGTTGCTGATTAGCTATTTCTGTTAACAAGCAATTGAACAGGTGTACCTAATAAAGTGGCCAGTGAGTGTACAGTATACATACCGGATAGATAGATAGATAGATAGATGGATAGATAGGACAGACCATTCTTTACCAATATTGGACCATCCATTAATTATGCAATATCTAATTATATTCAAAATCGCAAGCTATATTTGTATGTTTTACAATTTCTTTGAGGAACAAACAGATAACAAAGGATTAATGACAAAATCCATATGAAAGGAGAATACATTTCTTTATTAAATAAGCAATTCATAAGCAGTCTTTTTCTTTTTTTAAGTATATATATATATATATATATATATATATATATATATATATATATACAGGAGGGCTCAGTGCATTGTGTACACTGTATATAACAGTTGACCCAGACATTGTTAGTTGGCCTTCTGTTATATGTGGAGGAATAGGGAGAGAATAAAGATAGAGAGAGAAAAATGTAAAGAGATAGAGAAAAGAAAAAAAGAAAGGAAGAGGGAGGGTGGTAGAGAAAAAAACAGAAGTAAATGGAAAAAGGAAAAAAGGGATGCTGGTTTTTTTTCTTACATAACAAGATAAGCATTTATCCAATTGCTCCTATGGAATTGAACATCTAATAATTTAAGCAGTTCCAGTCAAGTTGCATATTTTCAACGAAACCTAAAGATTGAAGCATTTTGAAGGATTTCTGTCTTTTAACATGGGAGATAATAATGTGTTTTCTTATCTTGATTATTTTTTGATGTTTGGTCTTCTATGTTGTGATCATAAGGTAAGTGAGTCCTTCTGGATTTCTTGTTTCAGTAAGAGTCAATGGACCACTACCTTCTGGTTCTCTGCTGCTAACATTGACGTCTGTATCTGAAACGAAAACAGGTTGTTCAGTTGCAATATTAAAATGTCAGGGGAATGCACAAGTATACTCTTTAAAAATCCAAACAAGAAGAAGCCCACACTATACATATTTACATTACTCTTATAGGCATAGAAAAATACCCCAAAAAACATATAGCTTATTTTACTGGCATAATTTCTTTCTTTATAAAAATGATTTAGGGTTTAAGATAAAAAAATACTATTTTTACCAGACCTGTTCCACCAGTCTATGTAAATTAAGTTGAACGTCAGAATACCAACATGTCCAACCAAAGGATTAACCAACGTGGCTTGGTATTGTATCTGATTGCCTCACATCTATTCACTGCTAGTCAAAGCCTTCATATGGATAGCCACACTTCATATCACAAAGCTCTATTTTCTCATATGGAGAAAGGAGATTACAATTCTGTGCCAGAATACCTGAGAAGTCATTAAATGATTCTTCGGTTACTGCTGATAACAGGTATGTGCTGCTTTAAACTTGCCCTTAAGGTGGACATTTTATAATAAGGCCTTCCAATTAAACCTTGGTATTTATGTCTCAGACATTTGCTGGCCTGTCTGCCTAACTTTAGATCTGTTCCTTGTGAAAGTGTTAAGTGCTAGTGTTCGCCTAAATTGAGCTACATGAAGTCATTGTGGTATTTTTATTCAGTATGTGTCTACGTTACTATTCCCAGGGCTTAAGTGTTCACAGAATGGGCTTCATTTAGATTTTATACGTGAGATGTGCTTCCGGCTACAAAACAATTATTCTCCTTGAACCATAATGCAGGTTAGGGCCACCTTTAATATTTCCCACACATTTTTCATGTCATTACTCTTATTTAACATTAGTGGCGTTGCTGGGGGATCTATTGAGGCTAAAGTCCCACATCTCAATGCCATAGCCCTGAATGAGAAATACCAATAACAAAAGTTATGATGGGCAAAGGTGATGGATAACCTTTCCACTTAAAATTAAGGGGGTAGTAGAAGAATTATTAAACACTCATCTACAGATTCTGGGTAGGCGCATGCAAATAAGGTCAACAATGATCCCCTTTTGCCTCTATATCCTATCCTCGCAGAAATTAAAGGGTATCAAAGTCATTTTGAAGGAAAAAGGATATTGGGATGATAAAACCCATGAGTTTATTCACATTTCACACAGAGCACGTTTGATTCACACTTTCTTTACTTTTATTTATAACATAACTATATAGTCAGTATCTTTAGTATATATCCAAACTGGGGTGTACAATTGCAGACAGTTTTGCTTAATGCACATTGCTTGCATCTACTTTCATTATTTTTCATGTTAAATTGTTTGAAAAAAAATAAGGTAATAATGGACAGAATTTAAGATGACTTTATCACCTAAACATTGTTTTTACTGTTAATGGAGAAAAGAAAAAAAAAATGATTGGAAATAATCGATACATTATGTTAGTAGAACTGCAAGCAATTGCCTAAATTAGGGAAAAGATGTGTTTTCAATGTGGAGTCTCCTGTTTATGACATCACTTGTAGATTTATATGCAAATTACACATAACCCATTGAAAACCAGTTCATTAACTTTTCATTTAACATTTTTCTCCTAAATTAGCTATTTGCTTGCAATATTGTGAACACAACGTATGCATTATTTTCAATTAATTTTTTCTTTTCATTCACAGTAAAAACAATGTTTAGGTAATATAGTACCTTTAACTAAATCTGTTTTTGGTGAAGATATTCATTGTTTTGCACTATTGTTTACATATAAAGCTGAAACCTCAAGAACTAAAATTGCACTGCAAATTCAGTTTTTTTTTTACTAAACTATTGAAAAAGGTTTTCTTAAGAATTGTTTTATATATGACATTTATGTGGCATAACAAATATATATCTCCTAGTCTCTTCACTGGGGTGTACAAATGTACAAGGCCATTGTTTACATCTGTTCATGCATATATCTTTTTTTTATTATTTTGTTGCCAATTTTTTTTTTTTTTACTGACTCTAGCCTTATTTTCTTTTCTACATATCACATTTATTTTATTTATGTTTGCGAGAGGAGGCCAACAGTTGGGCTATATTACCGGTATTTTAAATGACGTGTCCAAAAACATGAAAGCAGAACAGTCAGTTTTTTATCATTTCATTTATTTTCATTTATGAATATTATCCATAGCTTATGCCTTTCGTTTTTTAATTTGGAGATAATTGGTTTGAAAGGAATATTTATCCTCAGTGGAACTAATATACGTGGTAAATGTTGGCAAAACTAACATCACAATTAACTCACTTCCCCCAAGCCTCTCCTTATAATATATTATAAAATTAAAGCAATGTGGTAAAAGGTAGGAAATAAGAAAATAAGAACAACTCTAGTCTGCCTTTTTTTCCTGCTTAAAAACCTCAAACCTAAATTGTTCCTTGAAGAATTATACATGTACTCAGTAATGGGAGGAGAGCAGAAGTGATGATGGTGCATAGCCAGAGGCAGGTATGGGTGTGTTGCCATGTGTGTCATTAAAAACACACTTGCACTTTGCGATCTGTTGAAGCAGAATGTTGGGATATGATTTCATGTGCTAGAATCCCACTTCAATAGGTCACTAAGTGGCAGCATGACAGCCTTGATTCTCATTATTAACTGGCCAGTGGGCCAGTCTGGGGAGATTTGCTTGCAAAAGTGTCCTAAAAATCGGCATGTATATTATAGGTAAGGTTATCCAATGGCCCCATAAACCAGGCGCACTTACAGAAAATGCACGTTGCAGGGCTACATTAAAATCAGAGCTGTCCAGCATCAACCTGCAAAATCCCCTATTATCTGATCAGCCTATATTTCTGTGTTTGAAAAGGAAAAATAAAGAGGTGGAGGAAAAAGTGTATGTTACATGATTTCTTACAAAGCAAGACAAACATTGCTCCAAATGCTTATATTAACCCCTTAAGGACCAGGCTTTTTTTTACTTTTTGTACCCTTTGGGGCCGAGGCTGTTTTTAACACTTTTGCGGTGCTTGTGTTTCGATGTAATTTTCTCCACACCCATTTGGTGTACCCACACAAGTTATATATTGTTTTTTTCAGGACAAGAAGGGCTTTCTTCAGATACCATTGTTTTGATCATACTTTCTAATTTCCTATAAAAATAATAAAATATGATGAAAAATTGAAAAAAAAACACTTTTTCTGTTTTATTTGAAAAAATCTTTTACTCATACAAAAAAGCTAATGAAAAAACATGCTAAATAGATTCTACTATTTGTCCTGAGTTTAGAAATACCCAATGTTTTTATGTTTTTTTGCTACAAGTAGCGTTTGGTTATTTCAAAACCATTTTGTTTTTAAATCTGGTCATTCTGCACTATGTGCTACTTCAGGTATCTTTAAAGCTGGCCAATGCAATTTACCCCATCAAACCTCATCTCCCGAGTACAGTGATACCACCCAGGCATGGCTTTGTCTGGTTTTTGATGGCTAAAAGGCCACATTTGAGAAGTGCGCCCCCCCCCATTTTGGTCAGTCTGTGCCTATGCTCTATCTTTGAACCCGGCCACTCGTTATCGAGGCATTTCAGCAACACCATTGAAGTTTTAAAATGGGCGTCCGCCACCAAATAGTGTATGGCGGATGTTGATGCCCCAGGGGCTGCTGATCTCGGTGTTGCTGAATGCCTCGACATCGACGCATTACAGCAACGCCATTTAAAACGAAGAAAGTGATCGTAGTAAGCTTGTTTCATGAAATGACATGCCAGGCACGTCATTGGTCCGTTTGTTTCTGACGTGTCTGGGCCGTCATTGGACGTTAAGGGGTTAAAGTTCACCAACAAAGAATGCCTATTTAAGTTATTTGTAAGTACTTATGCAATCTCAGCCTGTTAAAATAAATTACCTTAAGCGAATCCAAGCGGGATCATGTTAGACCACCCAAAACTCTCGTACTTGCTAGCTAGCTGGGGGTAAGTGTGACATGTGAGTAGTGTGGCAGTTGGAAATGTGTTCAGCCAAACATATCTTCTGCAAGGCAAGTAGTCTGAGATCTGGGAAAATGGCAAATGTATATGGAGGAATTCTACAAAATCCTCCTCCAATGCATTTGCTATGGAGTAAAAAAAAACAATTATATAAAGGGATCGCTATCATTTGCATTAAAGTGTATATGAAAGCTGAAATGACTCTTTAAACTGCTATTTTGCTTATAAGTATGAGGCAGACAAAAGAAACACAATTAAAATACACAAATTTCTTATGTAAAGTTAAAAATTTTTAAAGATAACAAACTGACCTGCCTGTCAAGGTGGTAAGATGCATGCCAAGGACATATTTCATCATATAAAACAGGTAATGTTAGTACAAATGTGTTAAACATAAAGTCTCCACAATTTATAATACAGAGATAACAAATATTTATGTAGCACAAGGAAATATTGTATAAAATCTATGGAATAATGGAAAAACCGTCAAACTTTGAATTTACTTCATTTGCATTGAATTTAGATTGTGGGAGGGTGGTGAAAAGTTTCTTTAATAACTGTAATATACCATATTTAGATCTTTATGAATAATGCTTAATTACCTTCAAAAGCTGGATTGAAAACACCTTCCAGACTCATCCTTTTGACATTACGTTGGGTGAATCTTAAAGAGCACAATTTTAGCTCTTCTAATTGTTTACGAAGGTAAGAGAATGATGGTCTTTCTTTCGGGTGCTGGGCCCAGCATTTGAGAATCAAATCCCACCTAAAAGGAAAAAAAAAGAAAAAACCAGAATCAAGTAGTAGACTAAAATATTTATGAAATGCTTCTTTCTAAAAAAAAAAAAAAAAAAAAAAGTAATGTTCTTGATATGATAATATTAATACAAGTGTCTTCTTTAGCTTTAGCTGTTTCTCTACTTTTAATAAATGGCTTCTTCATATTAGCTCATCTCGTCAAAAGAAAAGTTCTCAGTTGATGGTCTAAACTTTATTTCAGTGCCTTGTCGTCTTATGAAACAGTAACAGAGGGAGGTGATTTTCTAAAATGAATGGTACCAGGTCAATTGTTATTTGGTTATCACTCATAAGTATGAAAGACTCTGTTCTCTGCCTGTCAAAGGAGCACTAAGGTCTGATGAAAGCTCATGAGTGCATTTTCATTTCTATATGAGTAGCAGCAGCAGCAAAAAAGGCATTCCACTGCATCTCTTGCAGGAATCAGGGTGTACACTGATGAAGATGGACAAAATAATCCATGGTAATATGTATAGTACAGTACTGAAACTTTTTGTTTATTAATACAATGCAGAATCTCCTTGTCCAAATACCAATATTAATCAACCATTTTTTATAAATAGGGAATGCTTATTTCCCTATTATATAATCATCTATTCATATATATATACATTATATATATTCATATATATATTATTTATAGATGTGTATGTGCTTCAGAATGATCTGTCATTTAGTTTGTTGTTATATTTCTTGTTAGTGGAAATCTTTTCACTGGAAGGTGTTTTATGAGGAAGTTGTTCTGCATCATTACTGCTCCAGTAGAGCTTTCAGTGGTTTCCTGTTAGGAAAACAACAAATAATAGACAACTTTCATTTTGTTCTTCAAGGCACAGGAAGTATGAGCAATCACCTTACAGACCGTGCTACGGCTGCCTTGAGTTAAGAGCGTTTGATGCCCATGAAATGCCTAAGAAAAGACTTTCAGGAAACAAAAAGATTCTGAGTTGCTACTGAAAAAACCAACACGTAGACACAACAAAGTAAGAGATCAGCCCACAACCAGTAAATACGGTTTAGAAACAACTTACAAATATTGATTGAAAATGGAGTTACTGACCATCAATTGGAAATTTACATTAAAGGAAATCTAATAAAGTATACAGACTGCACTGATGTAAGCATCACCAGGGGTACTTTCTAGTTACAAAAGAGAATCACAAGAACGATAAAACACAGCAAGTGAACAAAAATATGAAAATGTAAAGAAACATTTTTTTAAAAGACGCCTTGTAACCAACACAGATCCAAAGATTTGAGAGAATCTTATTTTAATGACCGGTTGCAAACATTAAGCATGAAGAGTTAATGACAATGAACATTATGCTTCCTGTCAGAGAAGTATTGTTAGCTTTAATGAAGAGATGGGACAGAATATGTTTAGGAAGCTGTCAGTGAGTCTGGTATTCATAAATGTTACTGAGATATGTAACACTATGTTTAGTGACAAGGTCACAGTAAAGTTGGAAGGTTTTGGTATGCCTGTGAAATAGAAGATGGATAGCAGATCTGCTAATGGGAAAAATAGTTTTACACTAGAAATAGTTTTACACTAGAAAACTGTGCTTGGGGTATGGGTGCAGAGACAAATGTATCTGGAAAAAGCCTGAACAGAACAAAAAAAGTAAAACTGTCTATATTTACCCGATGACTGTATGACGGAAGGAACTGGAAAATACTTACTAGATGGCATTAACATACTAGCAGTAAGATAATATGAAAGCAGCATAAACATGGTTGTAGAGGTATATAAGCATGTCTGTAGTATTATTTTCCACACTGTGAGTTGTTATAGATAAAACAATAATTATTTTAAAACTGCTCATGAACTTTGAGGTTATCCAGAAAATATATTACTGCTCCCTATCTAAGTGAGATCCCGACAAGGATCACAGTGAGTGTCATATAATTGTGCATATTGACAAGTGGGGTCGCATAAAAAGTAACTGTCCTTTGTCTGTCCACACAAACATGGAATTGCAAGAAAAAGAAACTTGGCAACCCATGAGCATACCTGGCATTGCCGAGTGAAGCACCGCTTCTCCAGTTCTGAGGGTCAAGACATGAATCCTTAACACGCCCCGCTCCCCGCCCATTTTCCCTGTAAATGGGGGTGACTGAAGTCGGCAGGAACTCCCACTGACGGCGGCGGGAACTCCCACTGATGTCGGCGGGACATCCCACTGACGTCGGCGGGACATCCCACTGATGACACGGGACCGCCCCCTGACATCAGCAGGCCCATTCCCAGCACTCCCCTGGATTATCAGAGGAGCAGATAGAGGCAGGAAACATAAAAACACAAGCCATTAGGATATGGACTTACTCTAGAACTACAAAAAGTACAAATGGATTGAGAATACTGAATACTCTCAGTACCTGTTATGGTCAGTACAGCAAGCAGACCCCATGTAAGTCAGCGGTATAGATGAGACAAGAATGCACCAGCAGCATATTGTGAACCTTGCTGGTGGATACATAATACAGACGCAAATATTCATTCCATATATGGTTTAAAGCACATGTCACAAGTCAACCGTCGAGCAATGATCTAGTGGAAGAGTCAATATGGTTGGTTGATAATTTTAAGTAGTACTGGTTCTATTAGGATTATAACAGTTGAACAAGTAACTGGAAATCTGTTAACCGAGACAAACCAAAAAAAATTTATTGACATGGAATAATGTTCTGTTCATCAGTATCAGAGATCACAAATTTTAACCTTTCTTCAAGCCATGGGGAATATGATGGCAGTATATTAAGCAATAAATAATAATAAGGATTAGCATTCTATAACCATGTATATCACATTTAACTTTTTACAGCACATATGTTTTTCTTTTTAAGAACTAACAATATACAATGTTATAAACATGTAAAGGACCACATCTTGTGAATAATATCCCAATAAGTATTACATACATTTAAAAATATGAAAACAGACATGTATCTATTCTAATATGGTGAAGATCTCAAATAAAATTTAGTTGAAATCTTTTTCTAGTGTTTTATCATAAAGTAGATAGATAGATACATATCTTTTTTTCAGTAACCTTTACAACAGCTGCATAATCGTATAAGCTACACATACTGAACAGGTGTATACATCCAAAAGAAGCTATTATGATTGTGCTGGTATTATCCATGTTTTATTATTTTTATTTGAAAAACATGGTTGGAAACTTTATTTCTACTCTTTATGACATGAACCATGCACAAAAAAGTGTACAATATTCACTTTGTGAACGGAGACTGAACATATAGCAGTCAGTGCTAATATGGTGCCCTCTACTGGACATCCATCAGAAAACAATGGAATAAACCATTTAAAATCCTTTAGTGACTAGAATGGAGGGTTGAAAAAAACTGTTAAAATGTCTAATATATTTATATGATGTGGTTTTATGCCATCTTGATTAATGTACCATGATATCTTGTTCTCTCTTTAAATTAACAGGAAAAAAAGAATAAACAGTGTTATCTATTTTACTGATTTATTTAAATATATAGGTCTTAAAAAGATACAGGTTGTCTGCTAGATCTTATAAAATGTGATTAAAGAATTGAAGAAGAGAAAACATCTCAAGTTAATAATGTTCAGTTTATTCAGTGGGCTTACGGGACACTTTTTTTTTACTGGATGTGGCTGTACCAAGACTTTGGATGTGGCTTATTCACTTGCTAATAGCTTTTAATGCAACATAGTAAGACATTGTAAATATAATAATGCATTTAATTGAAAAAAATATTTGGTACTTTACAACATTATGATGTACTCACAATCAAAAAATATTGCTTTACAACACTAAGATATACTTTTTTATTTCTTTGCGACACTAAGATATCAAAATTCTCCTACAAAAAGGGATATCAGGGGTGGCTAGAAGGACAGAGGGATATGTTTCTAAAAGATGGACTGTCCCTCCTAAATATGGACACTCGGCAGGTATGGCGTAAGAGGTAATAAGTAGCCTGAGGATGTAAGAAAAATTGCGAGACCCACAAATGACATGCTGGTAATTTATTCAAATATGAGTAGGAAATAGGGAATATATATACAGTATCTCACAAAAGTGAGTACACCCCTCACATCTTTGTAAAAGTGTTATTATATCTTTTCATGTGAGAACACTGAAGAAATGACTCTCTGCTACAATGTAAAGTAGTGACCGTAGAGGCTGTATAACAGTGTCAATTTGGTGTTCCCTTAAAAATAACTCAACACACAGCCATTAATGTCTAAACCTTGGCAACAAAAGTGGGTACACCCCTAAGTGGAAATGTCCAAATTGGGCCTAATTAGCCATTTTCCCTGTGTTAAATTTAGTGTTATCGCTCTCACACTGTCTCATACTGGTCACTGAAAGTTCAACATGGCACCTCATGGCAAAGAACTCTCTGAGGATCTGAAAAAAAGAATTGTTGCTCTACATAAAGATGGTGTTGGCTATAACCAAGACCCTGAAACTGAGCTGCAGCATGGTGGGCAAGACCATACAGCGGTTTCATGGGACAGGTTCCACTCAGAGCAGGCCTCGCCATGGTCGACCAAGGAAGTTGGGTGCACGTGCATAGCATCATATCCAGAAGTTGTCTTTGGGAAATAGACGTATGAGTGCTGCCAGCATTGAAGGGTCAGCCTGTCAGTGCTCAGACCATACGTCGTCCCAGAAGGAAGCCTCTTCTAAAGATGATGCACAAGAAAGCCTGCAGACAGTTTGCTGAAGACAAGCAGACTAAGAACATGGATTACTGCTGGAAAATAATGGTGGCCACACAAAATATTGACACTTTGGGCCCCATTTGGACATTTCCACTCACTTTTGTTGCCAAGGTTTAGACATTAATGGCTGTGTGTTCAGTTATTTTGAGGGGACAGCAGATATACAGGCTGTACACTAACTACTTTACATTGTAGCAGTGTCATTTCTTCAGTGTTGTCACATGAAAAGATATAATAAAATATTTACAAAAATGTGAGGGGTGTACTCAACTGCTAACTTGTATGCACTCACTGCTTAATGAAAAGTGAAAGGGCATTTTGCATTATTTCCACAATATCTCAAACATAAAAAAGAACCCCAGAGTAAGGAAAGAAACAGAGGAGCAGCAGCAGTAGGGCGCTGGGCCTGGGCAGGCACTGGCAGGGAGACATATCCAGCCTCTTAGTGCAGGACTTAATTTCCCCAATATTCAGAAGAACTGATCCAGTAAAGAAAGAGTTTTATTCTGCACTTGATTAAAGAATAGCTTACAAGCAATCTGCGCCCTGGATCCCACCAAGGCACCAGAACATGACACCTTTGTGAGTCCTTGGTAGTAACTAAAATCGCGTCATACTTTGGTAGTTGAGGTGAACAAGATATTAGCACTACTAGAGTGAGGAAGTTCAGTACTGCTGGTGCTGGCAGTACTGTGATGACCAATCACAGCAATCACATGACTGTTTCATCAGTTACTGTGCCTCTCTCCATAATCTTTATGATCTGTGGTGAGACACAGCATTGGTGTGTGAAATCTGCAAAAAAAAATTTTCCAACCATCAAGTATCCAATTTAACCTATTGATTAACGAGACATAACCGGACACCATCCTGATCCTACCAAACCCCAAAAAATGTTTTGGCTAGTTCGGTGTTCCGAACTGCTGAAGAAGCCTATACTATTCTGGCCAAGTCAGATGTTTCGTCTGACAAAGCCAAAATTACAGCATCAGATATTGAGCGAATATCTGATGTGTCTGGTGTCACATCAGATAATAAGTGTGACGGAACCCTCCATCACTGGAGAGGCCAGCCTCCTCCCTATTGACTATGGGCCCTGGGTTTGTAAAGGCTTCTGTGGCTACCCCCAGCAGTATCATCTCATCACTGGCTGAGGGGATTATCTCCCCGCCACCAGGGAGTAACTGCCATTGTTTTAATTTAATATCAGACCCCTCCACCCCAATGCTGCCCTAGAGGTGTCCCAAATTTTGTTAATATAAACCTAGGGTCATAATGATTTTTTTAATGAACTTTCTGAAATATACATCCAGGAACAGAATGTCTGCATTAAGCCCCTTCTTCTCTTTAAATAGAGACTGCATTTCAGAGAGTATACCCCCACAAAGTGGTCTAGCTATGGGGTCTACCTTTGTGAAAGCGTCACAGGATATACTGCCTCATTGAGAGTGTATGAGGGAAAAACCGTCTAGATCCCCCTGGCTGCCAGTCTCACTAAGTACAACAAGGGCTTTGTGAAATTCTAGCCCTTAGATACACTGATAAGAAGGATATGTATGTTCTATCCTCCATACACAACAAACAAGTGGTGCCTGTAAATGTGAGAGGCTGATGCCCAGGTTCTAAGATCCCAGCATATTTTTGACCCTGAAGTAGGAAATTATTTTTACGGCTGATTTTGGCAGTGATTGGTAACCAAATGACTGCTTAAAAGTGTCCAAATGCTCCTGATGAAATACAGAAATGTATACTTATGGGAGCATGTTCTACTGGGGAACTACTAAACATTTTCACATATAGCATAGGCCTGGAAAAACACCCTGACCTAATATACTGGCATGTTCCAACTTATGTCCTGTAATGTCCTGTAAAAAACTCAAAACCTATTGGTGAAAAAAGCACAAAATTCATGTGGGCTTTTTTCTACTTTCACTCTTATTACTGATAATAAATGTTTAATCATGTAAATGTTGTATCAAAAGAAAGCTCTATCTCTCCTTCAAAAACAATATATAGTTTACATGAGTAAACTTTTTACAGCAAAGGGGAATAATGAGCTATTATTTTGCTTTGCCCACAAACTAGAGGTTTTGCCTAAATTAACTTTTACATTGAAAAAAAAGCCCTAAAATAAATAAATGAATTTTAACATATAAAGAAATGTTTGCTGCAGTCCCTGCATATCAATAATGAACTAATACTGTATACACCTATACACTTCTCCTATTCACCCCACTCCAATCAATCACAGCGATAACCATCAATGAGACCATTCCCCCAATTTTTGCCTACTTCTATCTATCAAGATGAGATAAGACAGCGGCACTTGACGGCCACCGTTTCGAATTAAGTCCAGAAACTGAGCTAAAAAATTACTGGAATCTTGTTTATTTCTTGTTCATGGTAAAAAGTCCAGAGTGAATCAGTGAAGGGGCTGTTGTGTGTAACCATTTTTGTACACCATCTTATATATTCTACAAGGTACATGTATGAAGACACAAAAAATTTTACAATGACAATCATTTTTTGTAAGTAGTGTTTTTGTAAATTCTCTCATTGCCCTGCAGAAAGGATGACATCACAAAATGTTAAAGTTTGTCAGTCCCACATTAGCTACTATTAGCTATTCCTTAAGGGATTAACGAACGGAAACACTATTTCACTATATAAACTCTATTTTGGTGTAGAACACTCTAAAGAAAAAGTTTTAATGGTCATCACTCATCATCTCAGAACTAGGTTTAGGACAAAAGGAATTTGAAGAACTCGGCACTTCCATTAATAAGCAGAAGTAATGGCAACAGACAATTTACTGAAACTACATACAGGTGGTGAGTGCTAGGTGGATACCATAAAATAACTTTTGTGCCCTCTCTTTTGTAGGCCATATAAGCATTTTAAAGTCTATTCTTCTGAACTCTTTTTTTCTCACCTTTTTGTCTTTTTTTGTGAACAGAGATTGACACTTCTGATGAAAGTTGAGTAGTGTGGCATATTACACTTCCAACGAATACACTTCCATATTTCTAAATGTTACGCATATAAAACAAATACTGAACAAAACAGCTTCTCCTTTAGATTTGTCAGTAAAAAGAAACTGTTTTTGTTCATTATTTTGAAATACAGTGATGAGAAAAAGTATTTGCCCCTTTCCTGATTTCTTTTATTGTTAGTTTTTGTCACGTTTAAATATTTCAGGTCACTTACTCACTTAGCTAATATAAGACAACGTGAGCAAACACAAAACGCAGTTCTTAAATTAATATTTCATTTCTTGAATGTAAAGAGTTGGACAAAACCTATATCACCCACATGAAAAAGTAGTCAATCCCCTTAACCCAATAACTGATTGTGCCACCCTTGGCACCAACAACTTCAATTAAATATATGCAATTAGTTTTTTTGCATCGCACTTGGCAAAATTATTCAGCCACATTGCAGGTTTCTTGAGCATGGACTGTTTTTTTTAGGGTCATGCCATGGCATCTTAATCAGATTCAAGTCAAGACTTTGACTAAGCGGGCTCCTGGCCTGTTTGATTTATTTCTGCTCTGTGATTTTGTACCTTGCTGACCTGATCTGTGCACCATACCTGGCTATCATGACTACCTGCACTGTGTACCGACCTTAGCTATGTCTGACTACACTTTAAGTGTACCGAACCCAGGATTGGTCTGGGCATCTACCTCTGGCATTACCTATATAGAGGTATCTGGCACTTCCAGCAAGTGCTTTGCTATCCTCTACTCAGTACATATACATATACATATACATATATATATATATATATATATATATATATATTCCGTATTGGCTCGGATATAGGCCGCCCCCGTATATAGGCCGCACCCTAAAAGTTTGGTGCTTTTTTAAAAAAGCACCAAAAAAACATGCTGCCACTCTGTCTCCCCCCCTGAGATATGCTGCCACTCTGTCTTCCCCCCCCCGAGATATGCTGCCACTCCCCCCCCCGAGATATGCTGCCACTGTCCTCCTCCCCCCTCGAGATATGCTGCCACTCTGCCCCCCCGACTTACCAGAGGAGACTCCCGGGTGTCTTGCGGGGCCGGCGGGGGACATCTACGCAATACGCGGGGTAGGCGGGGAGGGACACAGAGATCTTGAAAGTGGAGATAGCGCAGAAAGGAGAGGGGCTTCAGATCAGAACAAGGAGGGTGGAGATGGGGGAGGGGCAAGATCAGAACAGAGGAGGTATGTATTAATAAAAATTCTCATAAAATTCAAGAGACTCAGGGTAATATTAAATGTATGCTTGCTAATGCAAGGAGCCTAAATAACAGAATGGGAGAACTAGAGGCAATAGCATACACTAAGCAATATGATATAATAGGCATAACAGAAACATGGTGGGATGAGACCCATGACTGGGCAGTTAACTTAAAAGGTTATACGTTATATAGGAAGGACAGAAAAAGCAGGAAGGGAGGAGGAGTATGCTTGTATGTTAACAACGAGCGAAAGTCAAATATTAAGCACCTTGAAGGTGACAAGGGATTTGTGGAAGCTTTATGGGTAGATATCAACTTGGGGCAAAAAAAGGAAAAGAACTACTGGTTGGGATATGTTATAAACCACCTAATGTTAATAATGATGAGGAAGAGCAGCTGTTAGAGCAAATTGAGAAAGCTACACATCTGGGTAACACGTTAATTATTGGAGATTTTAATTACCCGGACATAAATTGGGATAGAGGGACTAGTAGTTCTGCAAGGGGATTGAGGTTTTTGAACCTGTTAAATGACACATTCATGTCACAACTGGTACAAGCACCAACTAGAAAGGATACTTGTTTGGATCTGGTGATAACAAACAATGTTGATCTTGTGTCTAACACTTGGGTAACAGTGATCACAATATGGTCTCTTTTGAAATAAACTCAAAAAAGAAATTGCCCATGGGGAATACTAAAACGTATAATTTTAAGAAGGCTGATTTCAATAAGATAAGGGCAGCTTTACAACTTATTGACTGGCAAGAACTCTTCAGGGATAAAAATACTGAGGAAAAATTGAGTATTTTCAAACAAATATTAGCAGGGTACACTTCTCAGTATGTACCACTAGGAAACAAATATAAAAGAAACAAATTGAAACCGATGTGGCTTAGTGGGGACGTTAAGCAGAAAATAAAAATAAGAGAATGGCTTTTACAGCATTTAAATCAGACGGATAAGAGGCATCCTATATAAGATATAAGGAAGCCAATAAAGCATGCAAAAAGGTGATTAGATGGGCTAAACTAGAAAATGAGGGTGATTGCCAAAGAGAGCAAAACTAACCCCAAAAAATTCTTTAAGTACATAAATTCTAAAAAAACAAAAAATGAAAACGTAAGTCCATTAATAACAGAGAGGGGAGTGTTGGTTAAGGAGGACCAGGAAAAAGCAGAAACTTTAAATGACTATTTTTCCTCAGTATATATTAAGGAGGAACCTATGGCAATGGATATACATAGGACCACTGAGAAAAATTTTCAGTCAAACTGTGAGTGGATGGCTCAGGACAAGGTGCTGCAGAAACTAAAGAAAATTAATGAGTCAGGAAATAAGTGAACCTCTGTTTCTAATCTTTCGGGATTCTTTTCTTTCAGGAATTGTACCAGAGGATTGGAGCAAGGCAGATGTGGTTCCTATTTTCAAAAAGGGTTCAAACTCTGTGCCCGGAAATTATAGACCTGTGAGCTTAATTTCCGTGGCTGGGAAAGTATTTGAAGGGCTGTTTAGGGATAATATTCAAGAATCCCTCGGGAAGAACAGTATTATTAGCAAAAATCAGCATGGTTTTATGAAACATAGGTCCTGTCAAACTAATTTAATTGCATTCTATGAAGAAGTAAGTAGAAGTGTCGATCAGGGGGTTGCAGTGGATTTAATCTACTTGGATTTTGCCAAGGCGTTTGACACGGTTCAACACAATAGGTTAGTATTCAAACTGAGGGAAATTGGTCTAGATGCAAATTCTTGTTCTTGGGTAGAACATTGGCTTAGAGATAGAGAACAGAGAGTTGTTATAAATGGTAAATTTTCAAGCTGGTCAAAAGTGGTAAGTGGTGTCCCTCAGGGTTCTGTTCTGGGACCAATTTTATTCAACATATTTATAAATGACCTGGCAGTAGGCGTTGAAAGTCATGTTTCTGTGTTTGCAGATGACACTAAACTAGGTAAAGTTATACAGGGCGAGCAGGATATTACTGTGCTGCAGAGGGATCTAGATAGACTGGGGGACTGGGCACACAAATGGCAGATGAAATTCAATGTAGATAAATGTAAAGTTATGCACTTCGGGGTAGCGAATGCACAAGCAACCTACACCCTAAACGGTAGTGAATTAGGGGTAACGACAAATGAGAAGGATTTGGGAATTGTTATAGACAACAAACTAGGCAATAATGTGCAATGTCAGTCTGCGGTTGCTAAGGCCAGTAAGGTATTGTCATGTATAAAAAGGGGCATCAAGTCGCGGGATAAAGATATAATTTTGCCTCTGTATAAATCAATGGTAAGGCCGCACCTTGAATATGCTGTGCAATTTTGGGAACCTATTCTAAAGAAGGATATCATAGCACTAGAAAGGGTGCAAAGGCGGGCTACAAAATTAATAAAAGGAATGGAGCACTATAGTTATGAAGAAAGGTTAACTAATTTAAATCTGTTTTGTTTAGAAAAACATCGCCTTATAGCATTATATAAATATATTCGGGGCCAATACAAACCATTGTGTGGAAATCTGTTCATAAACAGGACTATGCATAGGACACGTGGTCATGCGTTCAGACTGGAAGAAAGGAGATTTAGACTAAAGCAAAGGAAAGGGTTTTTTACAGTAAGGTCAATAAGGATGTGGAATTCTCTGCCTGCAGAGGTAGTTTTATCGGAGTCTGTACAGACGTTTAAACTGCAACTGGGTGGATACCTGGAGAAACATAATATTCAGGGATATAATCTTTAATTATGGGGAAACAGCTTATTGATCCAAGGAGAAATCTGACTGCCATTTTGGGGTCAAGAAGGAATTTTTATTCCCTGGTTAGTGCAAAATTGGAAAGAGCGAAACCGGGGTTTTTTTTGCCTTCTTTTGGATCAACAGCAACAAATTAACAGATATAGGAAAGGCTGAACTTGATGGACGCATGTCTTTTTTCAGCCTATGTATCTATGTAACTATTTAAATGGGTGGGGAGTGGGGCAGGTTAGGACCCCGCTCTCTCAACCAGGAGGATTCTGGTGTCGACCCAGAGAACCAGAGAAGCAAGCTTCTTCAGAAGTCTCTGGGCCAAACCCAGAGAGTTCACAGGTATGGTTACAGCAGTTGTGATACCATGTCTAACAAAAGATTTTTTTTGCAAATGTGAGATGAGCCTTTCTGCTCTATTTGGTTAACAATGGTTTTTACCTGGAAACTCTCCCACTGATGTCATTTTTGCACAGTTTCTTTCTTATTCTAGAATTGTGAACACTGACCTTAACTGAGGCAAGTCAGTAGAGCCCTACACGGGACTGCTTTTTTAATCCCGCTCCCGTTGTTTTTAATCCCTCTCCCGCCCTGTCCCGCAATGTGGGTGTTCCGCTCCCGCCTGCTCCCGCCACATTTGTGGCCAATCATGCCGGCCTCCTTACCTGATTGCAGTCCCGCAAGGCTGCCCTCGAGTTGTTCTCTCACAGCGTCTCCTATCTTGCTCCGCCCAGGAACAAAGCGGAGTCACAGGAAGTGATGTCACATCACATGACTCCATTTTGTTCCTGGGCGGAGCAAGATAGGAGACACTGTAAGGGAGCAGCGAGAAGGCAGCCTTGCGGGACTGCGCGGGATTACCGGGACCCGCAGGTACAGTGCCTGACCGCCCACTCCCGCCCGCAGCCCCAGCAAGACCGCCCGCGGCCGCCTCCCAATGCAGTCCTCTACAAGTGAGCCCTGCAGTTCTTTAATACATTTGACCACCTAGATGATTTTTCAATGTGCTCTGGGAGGAATTTTGATTCACCGGCCACTCCTGGAAAGGCTCACTACTGTTCCAAGTTTTCTCTATTTGTGGATAATGGTTCTCATTGTGGTTTGCTGGAGTCCCAGAGCCCTTGAAATGGCTTAGTAGCCCTTTCCAGGCTGACAGATGTCAATGTTTCTCACCAGACCTTTTAGCCTACTTCACTTTGCAGGACAGGTTGTATTTAATTTATGTTTAAATTCATGGTGGCTTGCAGTGATCATGCCTGGGAGTGTCTGGTGAAATTGAACCCAGTTATCATTTACATTTGGTTAATTGGTTTCACATAAGGCAAGGTAGGGTTGGATAGCTTTTTTCCTTGTATACATGAAATCATTTTAAAACTGCATTTTGTGAGTACCATGGTTATCTTTGTCTAATATTAAAATTAATTTGATGATCTGAAACATTTAAATGAGACAAATATGCAAAATTAGTACGAAATTGGGAAGGGGCAAATATTTTTTCATAGCACTGTATGTATGAAAACCAATTCCTAAATGGCAGATTAAATTGTTAGGATTTATAGAGATGATTAATATCTTAACACAGGGCTATACAATGGGGAGTACATTAAACTCACAGTTAAACAGTTTAAACACTGAATTTAACAATGCTTAAGTATTGGTAATTAAGATATTTGCACTTTAATACTCACAGATCATCAGAACAGTTCACTGGGGCCTCCATTCTTTGCCCGGAACGTACATGGTGTAAGACCTCCAAGTTAGAGTATCCTGGATAAGGCTGTTGACCAAAAGAGAAAACTTCCCAGAGGACAATGCCATAGGACCTATAACAAGCAAAATAAGAATGTTGGACATGTTTGAAATGTTGTATATATATATTCTAAAGACAACTGTGATGATTATCATGAGAACCTCCCTTTCTCTTATGAAACCACTATACTACTAAATACTACGAAATACTACTAATTTGTTAATGGGTTTTTTTACCCTATTACTTTAGCATTCTTGTGTTTCAACTTCCCTTTTTCTAACTTCAATATCATTTTCCCATTTCCACACATTATGCACATTATGTTATTATTCACATCATATGACTATCCACACAGGTCATTTTAGGGTATATATACTACCAAAGTAACAGCTAAAGAGTTCACGGTGTGGTAACAAAGAATATAATATGAGGGAAGATTACAAGATTCACCATCAATTCAAGGACAGCTATCTATCGGATATTGTCTTTAATCGAAAGAGATTTGTAAGATTTCCTAACTGGATTACATATATTTTAAAGTACCAAGCAAACTTTCTTTCAATTGCTTACTTCATTTTCTGGTAAGATACTTGTCCTGCTGTTTTGATTTCATGAGTATTTTTATATTTTTTTCCAAACCATATTTGTACTTCAAATAAATAAATGTTAAATGAAAGGAATGCAAGTTTATGGAAAAATATATACTAATGGAATGCATTGTTCAGTCAATTTCAATAAACATCTTTTGATTTTACATATCTCTTTGATCTGCTTTTAAAGGATTTAAAAGAAGTAACATTCTGCTTATACACCAGCAATTGTAATGAAGCCATTCTGCAAGGTTGTACCGGAAAAATAAATGGCAAGGTTGCTCTAGAACAACAGATGTTAATGTTTTGCTGAAACAACACACAATACCTACAGAATACTTTCTTCCTAAATTTACATATAGGGGTGGAATGGTGGTTTCTGAACACTTAATAAGTGTGACAAAACATTAACCTATAAAAAACAGGAAGTGTTGAAAACATATTGATTTATTTGCCTGTTTCCATACAAAAAAAATTGAAGATTGGAAGAGAGATTGACACACAAAAAAAACCACTTGAAACATTCAGAATAATTGTATATGGCTTTTTTTCAAATTCCGCAGTAAATGCTGAATACTCTGATACTTTTCTAGATTAGATCTCAGGTAAGCAATAAGGAAAGTGCATCCGCTAGGAGTTCACTGAAAAGTAAATGTATCTGGCAACATAATCACTATTCCATGTTTATTCTCATCTTACTACCCTCCTGTGTTAAAACAAACACCATCCTCTCATGGATTGAACCTCCATTCACGGAATGCTTAATGCAAAAACCTGTGAATTATATGTGCCACTGGTACTATCCAAAATGTCCATCCCCATAGGCATTTACATAGATTTACATGAAAGGATAGGAAATATTAAAAGATTATGGGGATTATATATTTATTATATATTATCAATATTTACAAAAATGCATTATTAGAAACTCACCATACATCAGAACGGCTGGTAAATATCCCATCAATTAAACTTTCAGGCGCCATCCATCGAACAGGAAGAAATCCCTCTCCTTTCTTTTTGTAGTAGTCATTACTGTAGATATCTCTAGCAAGTCCGAAATCCCCTATCTTTACAATTCTGTCAGGGCTATTGTATCCCTTCACTGAAACCAGGCAATTGCGGGCAGCCAGATCTCTAAAAAGATATCAAACATGTCCATTATTGGTATTTTTCTCAGAAGTGGGTCTTATAGATTTTTAAGTAAAAACTTTATGTAAATATTTGTGGGATTTGGTAGGTATGACTCCACATCAAAATCTTAAGGGTCACTATGTTATTGTAACATGTTGAATAGGTTTTGGCTTTCTTATTCACTCTGTATTAATGTTTATACACTTACTCAAGTCATGTAGACTAGTGTTGGCTCAAGGGAAGACTTTAGAGATATTCTTTTCAATTTCATTAATTTTTTTTGTTTATTCATTAAAGGGAGAGTTGAAAAGACAGCTTGCAGGGAAGCTGTGTTTCAGCTCCTTGATTTCTGTATACATTATGATAGGACATACTCGTGAGCTTCAAAAACCTGGCTTCTTTACATCCCTAGTCTAAATGACAAGGATCGAGTTTTCCACTCTCACTCTTACTCACTTGGGAAGCTAAGACTTGGGAAGAAGCAGATATGGATTTTTATCTAATTAAATAAATATAATCCAAACAAAATATGTTTTTTGGTATTCAATACATATGGTAACAAAAAAAATCTCCTCTGTCAACAGTATAGGAAGCAAACTAAATGTTCTGGAGCTTTTCAGATATTACACTTAAATTAATTTGTTTGTCTTTCTCCTTTTAATCTTGATTATGGTTTAATGCAAACATTGATAATTATTTATTTTAAAACAATTTACTCTACCTGTGGACAAAATGCATTTTTTCAAGGTAGGCACCACCATTACAAATGTTAAGGGCTATGTCAAGAAGGTCTAATGTTGACAGCAAAGGTTTCTGTAGCTAAAAGAAACAGACAATAGCATTATTATAACATTTGAATTTAGGAGTGAAACGACTTAGAACTCTTCAATATATATATATAATGTACATATATAAAATGTATATATTTATATATACCGTATTTATTCAGTAATCTACAATAGCTTCAAACCAACGATTTATGGAAGAGTACGGTAGAGTATGAGTAACACAACAAATACCCAGGAATATGCATAAAGACCACTTTTGACAAGGATATATATTTCTACACACTTACAAATGTATTTGCTCGAGCATCTCGTAGATACGAAAGCAGGTCTCCACCATCCATTAATTCCAAGATAATATACTGTGGTTCATTGAAAAGGCAAACCCCAAGCAGTTTCAGGATATTAGGATGGTCAAATTGGCTATGTACATATAAGGAAAATTATGGTAAGATCATTGTAATAATGCATGGCATATATATATATATATATATATATATATATATATATATATATGTATTAAAATCAGCAGTGGTTGGATAAAAGGTTTGGAAACGCTAATGCAGTTGGGGGAACAGCACATTGCAAGAAGTTCAGTATGGTTTCACGTTATACTATTGCAAGACATCCTGCAAATTATAGATAGTTGATTATAAGATTAACACATTTGAAACTACAGCTGAATTTTCCTAGGCGTTTTGATGTTTTCAATCTAAAGACATCTAGATGGTCATGACCCATGTTCGTGATCCTTTATACTAACTCACCATAAATTGTGGAATTAATGTCATTTTTACAGCTCATTCAGTAACAGATAATTAAAAGACATACAAGAATACTAGGCATGTGATCAAAGGAACTACAATGGGATGTTATGAATTCCAGTGAAGAGTGTTCGGGGACAACCTTAATTTAGGACAGAAATACCTCATCAAGTGTGCTTCCTTTATGAATTCGGACTTTTCATGGTCTGTTGCATCACTCTTTAGCGTCTATTTACACAGAGACAAAACAAGCAAATCTCACCATCAACTACAAGGTATTGGACAATGGAGAATAAGAATAATTGCTGTTACCAGAATGCCACACAACTAGCAACATGCCTGAAGCTAAATATACTTTACAAAGCAAAAGATCTCTCCTAAGTTTGTATCGCTATGTAAATCAACCCTTGTTGATGTTCGGAGTACTCTGTTTTGGTTTCATAAGAGTATTGAGGGTTTTACAGAGTTGTGCAAGTGTTCTGAAGATGGATTACAAAGTGTCTTTTCCTCACCTTAACAGAAAACTGTCAGTATAATGGCTTTCAGCATAACTTAATTAATTTAAAGAATACTCAGAGCAATCATATGCACTTTGCTGCATTTGATGGCTAAGTGGTCCCTTTATGTGGTGTCCTCCTTCAGTGGCGTCTCCAGCTTTCATATTTAGGGGGGGCACATGGGGGGCCAGGAACCAAAGTATGGGGGCCAATTATAAAACGGTACATATACACTATATATATATATATATATATATATATATATATATATATATATATACACACATATACACACACACGTTAGGCAGTTATTTCTCATTCTTTAATATTAGCCCCTGCTGATGACAATATATAGAAATATTACACCCTGCTTCTGATATATATTAATATTAACCCCTGCTGCGGATATATATTGATATTAGCCCCTGCTGCGGATATATACTTATATTATACCCTGCTGCCGATATGCATAGAAATTATACCCTGCTGCCGATATATATTAATATTTGACCCTGCTACCAGTATATATTAATATTAGCCCCTACTGCCAATATATATTATTAGTCCCTGCAGCCAATATATATATAAACTTAGCCCCTGCAGCCAATATATATTAATATTAGCCCCTGCTGCCGATATATATATAAATACTAGACCCTGCTGCCAATATGAATATAAATACTAGACCCTGCTGCCAATTAATATTAATATTAGCCCCTGCTGCCAATATATGTTAATATCTCCCTCTCCCTCCCAAACTATCCTAACTACCCCCTCTCCCTCCCAATCTATCCTAACTACCCCCTCTCCCTCCCAATCTATCCTAACTACCCCCTCTCCCTCCCAATCTATCCTAACTACCCCCTCTCCCTCCCAATCTATCCTATCTACCCCCTCTCTCCCTCCCAATGTATCCCTATCTACCTCTTCTCACTTCCTATCTACCTCTTTTCACTCTCTAACCCCCTCCTAACTTTCTACCCTCCTCCCCCCCCCCCTTTGAAGTTCACTTACCTTGGGCTTGTAGAAGTCCAGCGGCGGGATCGCGAGGTCTCTGTCTTCCTGGTTCTGCCGCAGTGTGCGCGGCTTCATTGCTGAGCGCCGGATATGACATCATATACCGGCGCTCGGCTTGAAATGCCGGCACTGCGACCAAGGCAGAGGCCTCGCGGTCGCGGAAAAGAGTGAGAGGCGCCGAACGGTCGCTGAGAACTTATTCCTCAGCGACCGCTCGGCGCCTCTCTCTCTCTCCTCCGGATCTATTAAAAAAAAAAAAAAAAAGACGGCGTTTCAATTGGGGGGGCACACCGGGGGGCACAGCATGATTTAGGGGGGGCCATGGCCCCCTCTGCCCCCCCCCTGCCGACGCCACTGTCCTCCTTATGTAATCGGCAGAATCTCCCCATATGCATTTGTCCAGGCCCGGGCTCCCTGAGATAATTTATACTCCCCCTCAACATACCTGCCATCCTGGTGGGTACTGCAGGGACTTACTTCCCTGGAAGACTGCAATGCACACTACAGCAGACCCTAGTCCAACACTTTTTGCTGCCTCAAATGAGGGGCTTCAGCAAAAAACGTGTGGGCAGGCACAGCTCTTTTTCCACACTTAAAGGGGTTTACTGGTAATTTGATTCAGCCTCCTGGAGGTTATGCCAGTGACTGGCTTACTATTTAATGATGGGAGTTATGCTGTACCATTGTCAGTGTTTGGTTTGCTAAATACTGATGGGCTTTATGCTGTATCACTGTCATTGTTTAGCTCAATGTATAATTATGGTAGTTATGCAGTACAACAATCAGTGTCTCAAGCAATATACTGTAATAGAATTTCTACTGTATAACATATGGCAGGCTTACTATGAGTGGCACTGCATCATAACTATGTTTGGCTAACTGTATACTGATGAGGGCTTCGCTGTGTATCTACAGCATACCAAGCATGTATGGCAGTGTTGGTGGGAATTTGTTACTATAATCTGCACCATGATAACCAGGTGTAGCTAAATTATGCTAATTGTGTGGGTTAGGCACAGTGGGTGGAGCTTTGAAGAAGTGGTTGTGTTACATTTTCAAGTATGTTATTGATAGCTGTTCTGCAAAGTTTTCCTGGAATTTTTCAAATGTTGGCAACTATGCTTTAGCACCCATAGCATTCCATTCAAAGGCTTTAGATTACATAGTTTACTATGAGTCACAGTAAATAAAGATACGTTGAAAGATATTTTGTGAGAGAAAGAATATAAAAAATGCTTGCGTCACAGACAAGTTAAGATAATGTGCTTAGAATCTTTACCATCTTTTATGTAACTGTGATAACTATGTATGACTGCATAAGGCATTCAGTAGAATAATTACTAAACTGTATTATTAAAATACCACATAGACTTATTTTAATAAGATATATATAAATATTACCTTCACAGCTACTCTTGTGGTGCCAGTTTCAGGTCCTAGAATGTCCGCAGCAGTTCCCTCATAGACCTCACCAAAGGCTCCACTCCCCAAGAAAAGACATAACGTTAGCTTCTCCCGAGGAAATTGCGCCAAACTTTGCATATCAATTTGTGTAGGAAGGATACTGGAGAATTGAACATTGTATTTTAGAGGCATTTCAGATAAAAAAGGAAACCATCTTGAATTTTAGGTATCTATAAATTTACGGGGAAGGCCATATGGATAATTCAGTCCACCTATTATTATTATTACTGTTATTATCTATTTTACTTTATTATTAATTTAAGATCCTTCCTGAGAGAATCTCAGAACAATAAGAAGAAAAAAATCACTCTGTAAGAACACTGTATAGCACAGTATACATCAATTATCACAACAACCCGGTTAGAAGGAAGAAACCAGTTAGGAAGTAAAGACTCTCTTAGATTGGAAAAGACTGTAAGGAAACAAATGGTTCAAGTCTGGTTATGGAATGAAAAAAAATCCCAACTATGATCATACCTTATTCAAAATATATAAACCATTATTAATTAGTCATCAAAATTAATCAAATAAAATTAAAGATATATAGAGATGAATACTTTCTATTTTTGTTTCAAGATGTATTATCACCCCAGTGGCATATACAAAATATTGGACAAAAGGCTCCTGTAATATTACTGCTGGTGCTTCACATTTCTTGTACTCACATTTCTCTTCCACTACTCAAGGGGAATATAGTTATGTTTCAACCAAACTGTGAATTGTTGGGTTTACCTTATAGCATAACAAGCTTTCCCGAAACCAACAGCATTAGATAATCCGCGCAACTCTGCTAGTTCTTTGTCTTCAAAGATAACAGCTGGATTTTCTTTGGTTGGGTTGTGTTTGTATTTTACCCTTTTATATATTGCTATGAAATGTATAAGGTAAAAAAATAGACAATTATGTTAGAGAAATCCCAGGTACAATCTGTTCACAAACTTACAGAAATAGACAATGGAGTGACAGTAAGGATGCAGAAATGAATGCAAATGACCTACATGCTACCCACCAAAAGCAGCTGTCACAAGAACCCCAAGAAGTATGGCTGAAATAGTTGCCACGATGATGGTGACTTCATTCGAAGAGTCAGATTTCACTATTGAAAAACACAACAATAAATAGAGTTTGCATGATTTATCATAAAATAAGCCGTGGACTACAAAGTACGAGAGCATGACCCCATAGAGAATGGAGAAACTTTGGAAGCAGCTTTATTCACCAAGCAGTGAGTGCATGCATGGTGGTTGAAATCTACACAGAAGTTGGACTTAAGTCCAACAGAATCACTGTTGCCATCTTAAATTTGCACTTGCGGAAATTAACATTAACATACATTCACCTGACTCGACCCCAAAGGGTGGACTGAAAACGTCTTAATAAATAGACTTCATTGAGAGGATTTATGCTTATGGCTGGACTGGGGATGAAAAGCAGCCCTGGCATTTTAAGGACAGTGGCTGCTAAATGACGTACATCCTTTTGTTACAAGTGCAATGCGTAGATTTAGTTCAGTTTAGCTTAAACTTGTTCATGCAATCACAGTGTGACATGAACAGCTGACACGTGTGCTTTAGCTGTTAAAACCCCTAATACACATATGTGAGGAAAGAACCAATAGGATATCATGGCGCATGGGGTGTTTGTCTTCTTAAGAACACTGCAAGGGTTAATCAAATTGTACATAAAAGCATAACATATAAGTTCTGTCTAACTCAGATAAGAAAGCTAAGCTGATGTATCATCATTTTCTGGATCATGTGCACAAAGCTGCAAATAAGCTGGTATATCTGTTTATTTGCAATGCTTGCATGCAGGACAGTGGGTTTTGTATAAAATTATCCATGACTAATCATGTGCCTAATCTCAGTGCTTTTGCCGATATGTCCTTTTAGTTCTTTTGCTGGCGTGAAAGAAAGAAGCTACATGGACTTTTTTGTTAATGTAACCTTAACCAATTTGATGCTCCAAATATTTTTCCAGAGCTTACTTACATTATAATTTCCATTATTCTATGATTTCAATGTTACCTATACTTTTGGTTATTGTCGGCACTAACATTTTTATTTTTGTTTGGTACACGCATGTTATATTCCAAAATCATGCAGGCATGTACATTACTAAGGGAAAAATTAAATAAGCAATTAAGGAATAAAAACATAGGTATACGTGCAAATATAGGAATTTGCCCATTTAGGAATTTGACCAGCAAAATAAATTTCATTGTACACCCTCTTTTTTGGATTGCTCATTCCTCAGCATTAAATATATTGAGTCTCAAGTAATTGCTTCAACACGGACCCCCAAGGGATTTAAAATACTCACAAGGTGGACTCAGATTAATGCAATTGATGTAATGCCAAGTCTGATACTAAATATTTGTAATATTATTTCTATTGTGAATCAGATTAAAGGTTTGAGTGTTGCCACTCCTTTGGCACTGAAAAGTTTAATTTGCATTTGTATAATTGGTCACATTAAAGCCACGTGCACTGAATTCTACGTCCTTTTCCAGATATTCATTTACCTTTAGTTAGTAGAATACTTTCGCTGACGTCACTGTGGTCCCCAACTCCTAACACATTTGCAGCTGCAGCTCTGAACTGGAATGTCCCTTCCATCGTTGTTGCCTTCCATATGCAGATATCAATACATGAGCCATTATATGCCACATGCCAGAGAGTCAGAGCTCCTTTTTTGTTATCCAGTACCTTTCTGAAGTGCAAGAGTTGGCAGAAAATAAAACGAAAGCATCTACATCAAACTATTCAAGTAATGTTCAATGAGAAGTATGTTAGAAAATGAATGCAATCATTATGTTATTATTTAAGCGTTATGGACACAAATCATTTCCACATAAATACATTGAATGGTCATTCATTTTTGGCTGTTTCTTTAACTATGTTCGTTAACTATGTTCCTTGTTTTCAGCCAACCAGTGGCGACTCTAGAAACAGTATATAGGGGGGGCACACAAGATACCACAGTCAAACTGGGGGGGCATTAATAATTTCCACCATTAAATCATACCACTGAAAAACCATATATATTATATATATATATTGCCAAAAGTAATGTGCTATGGAATGATACTTTTGTTATTGGACAATACAATACTTGATCATTCAACATGGGAAGCCTGAAGCCACAATTTAGTACGACTAATCCTTGAAATCCTTTAAACACCACAATACCTTAACATTTGCACTAAATGATTTCAGGGCCTAATATTAGATCCTGCTGCTGCTATATATATATTAGCCCCTGCTGCCCATATATATTATTAGCTCCAGTTGCCGATATATATTAATATTAGTCCCTGCTGCCGATATATACATATATATATATAAATATTAGACCCTGCTGCCGATAACAGGTATAGATCAAAACATTAACACACAAACCCAGCTTTGCATGTATAGATCAATTGAAATTCACTTGTGATCTCAGCACTGAAGGTATATATCAAATAAACAGAATCAGACATACAAATCCTGTATTTGCAGGTATACAATAATAATATATGAAACGTAGCATCGCAGGTATAGATCAAATAAATACATGGAAACAGCATTGCAGGTATTAACCAACTGAACAAGACATACAAACCCTGTATTTGCAGGTATACATAAATAATGCATGGAAACATAGCATAGCAGATATGGATCTACACAATAACACAGAAACCCAGCTTTGCAGGTACAGATCAATTGGAATTCACATAAAACCACAGCATTAAAGGTATATTTAAAACCCCCTAAATTACAGGCATAGATCACAGGTTGCACACCCCAAAGCAAGCCCTGGCGTCCACACTGTCCACATAGAACCTGGCCAGCACCCAGATAACACACATACGATTTGCCATCTTTGTCCCATATACACCCGGCCTGTGCCATCTCGGTCCCCAAGGCTCAAACATCCTGCTAGTGCCATCTTTGCCCTTCCACAATTATACATCTATGATACACACAAACACATTAACTCATGCTCTCCCTCATTCAGACAATTCATCCACACATTAACTCATGCTCTCCCTCATTCAGACAATTCATCTATTTTAAGAAACTACGCCCCTTGGAGCTTCCTACATGAGCAGTAATGCCACGTCAAGGCTTCAACCCTAATTACTGATCATTCACATGCCTTTCATATCTCCATTCACTCGCAGAAGCACACACCAAACTTTCCATACATTCACTCACAGAAGCACACACACCATTCTTTCCCCTTACAATCCCAAAGAAATGATGGTAAAAGGAGAAAAAAAAAATCACTTTTACAGCAAAAAAAGTTTGGCTGATTTTAATAATATTTGCAGTTCATCAGGATTTCAAAAATTGACACCCTCTACCGTTGGCAAAATTTAATCCCATGATCAAAGGGGTCATGGGATTAAAAATTAGTATCGGCCATTTTTAAAAAGGGAATGTGACTTTTTATAGCTATATGATCGCTCTGGTAACATTGGCTACCACAGTGATCATTTAGCTAGAATACTTAAACTTTTTTTTTTTTTTAAAGTTTAACTACTTTATGTTTAAATTATTTTTTTTACATTTTTTTAAATTCTTTTTTTACAAGCTATATACCGTTGGACAGGTGAGATAATTACCTTTCCAACGGTGTATGAGATACAGGCATCTAAGCAGCATGCCCCATGCCGCTTTAACTGCCAATTGTCAGTTATTAATAAAGTTGCGCGGTGACATCATCGCGTCATTGCGCGTGCCGTCACCGGCCGGATCGGGTGGCCCCGGTGATGCCCTTCAGTGTGAGGGGCAGATCGCCGGGGTAGGTGGTGATGGGGGTCCACAGACCTCCATCAAGGTAAGATAGTGCTAGCGACGGCATGGTGCCGTCGTTAGCAGTCAAGGGGACTGTCCTGGGTAGCTCCAAATTCGGAGGGGGGGCAACGAATATCTTGGGGGGGGCAATTGCCCCCCCTTGCCCCCCTGTAGCGACGCCACTGCAGCCAACCTATCTAGAAGCTAACTACATATCTGATCCACATACTCCAGCTTATCTCTTGAATAATATGGGTTGCACCTCTTATTTCATCTACGTCACAAATACCCAGTCCAAAGTTTAAAGAGTTTAGTCCCCTTTCTCATTCCCATTTCCCTAACTCTCAGATGGGGACAATGGAAGCAAAGTTTATCCATTCATCTCAACATAATTTGCCTTATATAGAAAAGGTATTGCTACATATAGATAATATATGTTAGTAACAAATAACATAATATTGATACTTAATATGACATTTGATTTAGAGTTAAAGAACCATTATTGGCATAGACTCAGTAGCGTGGTGGGGGGGGGCGGTCCGCACCGGGTGCCGCTCATCAGGGGGGTGCCAACTTGCAGGCACCTGGCACCCCTCCAGAGACAGACAGTAATGGAGGAGCAGGCTCACAAGGGCTCCCTTGAGTGATTTTAAGCCAGGTTCAACCCTTGATGGATATCGCTCCCTTGCGATCCGCGCGGCAACAGCTGCTGTGCGCCGGGATTGGTTGTCAGATCCCGGCGCACAACACTGAAGCCGCGCCCACTGAACCGGAAGAAGACCTGAAGAAGAGGAGCGAAGAGGAGGAAAAGAAGCTGTAAGGAGAAAAGAGGAAAGGTAGGAAAGCATTCAGTGAGTGAGAGTGGATTGGTATATGTGTGGATTGGTATGTGTGGATTGGTACATGAGTGGATTGGTATGTGTGTGGATTGGTATGTGTGTGGATTGGTATGTGTGTGGATTGGTATGTGTGTGGATTGGTATGTGTGTGGATTGATGCATTTGAGGATTGGTATGTGTGGATTGGTATATGTCTGGATTGGTATATGTGTATGGATTGGTATGTGTGTGGATTGGTATGTGTGTGGATTGGTATGTGTGTGGATTGGTAAGTGTGTGAGAGTGATGGGTGTTATGCTGTACCATTTCCAATGTATTTTTCATTATATAATCATGCTTTAGTACATCATAACTCCCATCACTCTATACTGTTCCATACAGTGGCAGAGCTGGGAGACAGAGGCCTTGCACCCCCACCGCAGGACTCCTGAAAGGTAAGGAGAGGGTAGATAGTTAGGAGGGGGTAGATAGGAAGAAGGGAGTGAGACGGGGGGATAGGGGGTAGATAGGGAGAAGGGAGTGAGAAGGGGTAGGTAGGACAAAAGGGAGTGAGAAGGGGTAGATAGGGCAATCATACTCCTATCATGCCAAGTCTGCGAGTACATCCTGGAATCTGGGTATGCCTGGGCATGATAGGAATGTGATTGCTGTTAACAATCATATATATATATATAAATTAATTATATATTATTAATATTGTTATTTAAATGTTTTGTCCTATTTTGGTGTGTTACTTACTTTAAATACAAGTGTTAGATTTTTTTTTTATGGTGTGTGGGGGGGTCATATTCGGTTTCGGCCAGGTAAATGCTGCATTTTCAGTTTCAGTCCAGAATTCATTTCGGTGCATCCCTACTACTAATGAAGTGGTAGGCCTACACCACATCAATGTTTGGCTTAGTATATAGTGATAGGAGTTATGCTGCACTATTGTCAATGTCTGGCTCAATGTATAGTGATAGGGATTACGCTGTACCACCGTCAATGTGTGCCTCCGTATATAGTGGTAGGTGTTATGCTGTACAACCGTCAATGTCTGCCTCAGTATATAGTGATAGGTGTTATGCTGTACCACCGTCAATTTCTGCCTCAGTATATAGTGATAAGTGTTATGCTGTACCACCGTCAATGTCTGCCTCAGTATATAATGATAACAGTAAGTGTTATGCTGTACCACCTTCAGTGTCTGCGCCGGTATATAACGGTAGAAGCTATGCAGTTTTAAAGTGTGTATGTGGGGGGGGTGCCACATACAGGATCTGCCCCAGGTGCCAAATACTCTAGGTACGCCCCTGCATAGACTATAGAGCTCCTTGTAACATTCCATCAACAGCTAAAGAAGCGATGACTGCAGAGAAATAGGTGAGTTCACAGAATTCTGCTAACTATAATTCAGTATAAATCTGCAGTTTCTGGCAGAATATTTGAACTGGAGGGCTATGCAAATTGTAACACAATATCTGTGATTTACCTGATTAATTGTCTTTTTTTGTCTACAAACGAGGAAAACCCTAAAACACCAATGGGTAAACATTTTAAAGCCCATGAATGATGAGATAAAAACATTAGATGTCCACCAAAGGGGAGGCAATTTGCATACTCTACTTTGCCAATGTGAAGTTTATTGGATTTTTGTCACTTGATGCATAAATCACTAGGTATGAGCTCAGAATGGGACGTGTGATTTTAATTTAAGCATAATTAAATATTTAAATGTTTATTGTGGTATACATAGCTATTTTTACATAGATTGGCATTATGTTATTTCTACTAAATGAATCCACCACCCCCTTTTTCCCCCCCAAGTCTCTGTTTACTTTAGGTTTATAAGGGTTGTTTACTATACTTTACACAGTTGTTGCCTAAATGATAAAACACATTAATTCATCATATAAGAATTTTTAAATGTATCTACCCACTAAAAAACTTTGATACACTTAATTCAGATGATTGGCAGTGTTTTTCTTTTTCATTTAAAGTTACATGTCAAGCCTGTGTAGCACAGGTGAAACGCATAAGGGAAAGCCACAGCAGCATTATCTGTTTTAACATTAAATGGTTTCTGTACCATGCAGATCTGATTTACTGTGATTTTACTGGAAGAAATAAAAGTTAAGTCTTACAGTCCAGACCCAGAGTGCCTTTATAACGCCATTGGATGGTCCTTAAAGGGAGGTACAAATTTGTTTATTGTAATTGACTTAAACCTCTTATTTCATCTGCTTTACATTTTGCTAAATGAGCAACCCTGAATTTGTAACCTTTAGTAAATCAATCCTAACATCCACACTTGAGAACCAGGGTTGGCCGCCAGCTGTTGAGGAACTAGTGATAACAGACAGCATTTTTGTCAAACTCCTCTAAAACAATTACCTGTATTCTAAAATATTGTAGATCAGATTACCACCATTATCTTCTGCAGTGTTCCAGTGGATTGTATTTTGATCACCAGGCAGACAATATGGAGTTCCTGCTTTACCTGGAATACCAGCTGCAATAGAACAGATACAATATATAGTACTAGCATATGTGTGGTCATCATAGATTCATCTAAACAATTATTTTTTTTCTTCTCTATTACTTTTATAATTTATGAACTATGGTAAACATACCTCACCGGACCTCCAACATTAAGTTATCATTTATAAGTTTTTTAGATACATTCAGAATTCTCAGTATTTTTATACAAATAATGAAATCCGTATTATTGATGAGCGGAAGCTTAGTATAACATTTCACATGGTTTTGTCAATAATCCCCCTAAAATTTTAATTACCTAAAAGTCAGACTATAATATTTATGACAAGTGTGTGTGACATGTGGTCTTTTATGACTGCTTCTTTTGTTTAATTAAAAAAATTAAATACATCAAATCTACTGACCTGAAGTTTTGAAGTCTGCTGGCTTGGAAGTACCTTTAGCTCCAGTTACATAGATTACAATGGCACGCACAAGATAATACGTGTTGGGCATTACTCCTGTGAGGATGCAGGTATAGAGTGGTCTACCTATGCAGGACATGTTCATTGGTCGCCTCCAGTCTTGTCCTATTAACTAATAGAAACAAAGTGCAGAGCAGAGTATAAAATAAAATAAAATAGTAATAATGTTGTTAAACAGTTCTCAACAAGCTGCTTGCTGAGGAATAGACCTTGTTAAAAGGTGCTGCCCCACTTAGACGAAACATTAATTGCGCTCCCTAGCATGTTTTAAGAAGTGTTTTAAGCTTCTGTGACAACAAAACCATTTCCCACTTTTATAAGAAAATGCAACTTCCAGGCAAAAAATATGAAAACGACAATATTTTTCATGAATAAAGAATTACATCTTGAAAAGAATTGGGCATTCAACAGTACTAGAAATGGTTTTGTAGTGGTGTTTTGAAGCCTTAATAGTGTTAAATTCAGCAGAGTAGGCGCAACAGAGTATTTCATTTTTAAAATATCCTTTCAGGTTCTTGTTCTTACAATAGTATGTGAGTATCTCACATAATAGTATGTATCAAACATAATAAGATCTAAATATGCCAAGATATGATTGATTAAAAAATAAATTAGGATATAAAAGATAACATTAGGTTTGATGTTGTCTTGACAAACCTTGTCACATGATCTAAGAAAAAAACAATCCTTTAAGTACTTGTAGGTCAAAATGTAGGTCAGACAGGTCTGTATCATTGCATTCTCAACTATATCCTATGAAAAATATTACATACATTCACATTAATTGGAATTTAAATAACCATACAGTTTGGTTTAGTGGATAACCAGGGTGATAATTGTCTGATCAACAGCTTGGCGTAATCACTCACCTTAATAAAGCAGCAAGGCCCGAAACAAACCATATTACTGACACAGGATAATGAAAAAAATAAATAAATAATTTATGCTAGCGATTTAACACAAAGGAAAACAATTTTACCTCTTTTATTTCAAAATAGAAGTTCATTATGTCCTCCTCAGAAGTTGTCCACTGAAGTTCGAAAGTGGTGTTACCAGGAACTATGTTGCTGGGTGTGGCTGGTGCTTTAAATGTTGTGATATAAGTTGGAGGGCTTTCATTGAACCAGTTTTCTTCTGGGTGAAATGCAAGAACCTAGAAAATCAATCATTTCAAAGAGATCAAATAATACAATGACTAAAAGGTACGTTATAATGACTACAAGATCTCATACCTTAAACAAATAGGAAGTTCCACCATGTAGACCAGTGAAAGACCATGCGAGCTGCCCATTTGGGAATTCACTTTGTCTCCATGGAGAAATAGGAGTTAGTGGCAAAATGTTTGATGCAATTTGATATCGTATGGATGAAAGTGGTCCATTTGGTTGGGATGGACTATTCCATTGGATGTTTACAGATGTGTCTGATAAAACGCTTGTCAGCATGGTAGTCACTGTTCCTGGAACTGAGGAAAAACATTAGAGCAATAATAGGAGGGTACAAAAGAAAATCTCCCAATATTCTAAAAACACAGTCCATGAATTTGTAATCAATGTTCATAAGTTCCTTAAATTGGCACTGATAACTTCACATCCATAATTTAGCTGAACCAGAAACGTCCTGATCCAGATACCAATAGCACAATCAAAAGAAAACTGGATGGTAGAACAATCAACTCAAAATCACCTTTTTTATTAACAATACAAATATGTCACAGTTGAAGTAAAGTGAAGGTTTAGGTTGCAGTTCATTTGAAGAGACGGTCGCATGAGGGGCTAACACCACAGTGTGGAAAACCTACAATTAAATATGGTGAAGAAAATATTCAGGTGTGGGGATGCTTTGCCTATTCTGGGGTTGGTGACTTTTACAAGATTAACTAGACTTTAACAGAAGAGCAGTACCATCCTATTCTGCCTTCTGGCTTAAAGTTGTGTGTAAGAGGATTCATTTTCCAGAGAGTCAATGATCCTAAACACACACAGAAGGCATATCTGAACCCCAAGGAAGAGCAAGGAGTGCTAATTTGTATGGCTTTCGCACCTCAATTGCCAGACCTCAACCCCATTGAACATCTTTTGGCAACATTTACAAAAGGGAAAAGGCGAAAGACACTGTGACATCACTAGACAGCAACTGGGATACTGGAGTGCTGGAATAATGTGGATTGCAAAGCTCTACCCAAACTTGTGAAATCAATGCAGATATGGTTAAAGCGATCATTAATGTAAATGGCGGCCATACTAGGTATTTTTAGTATGCACTAACAAACATATGGTTTTATTAGTAAAAATTATGAATATTTATTTGAGAAATACTGTATATTTTGTCAAACAAAATAGTTGTTCTGAAATGTAGAAATAAAAGCAGATTGTAGTAAACTCAGACTTTTGGACCTATATATAAATATATATTATTTTTATTTATATTGTTAAAGTCAGCCGAGTGATATTCTATGTGTTATAAGAGAAATAGAACTAGAGAGATTAAAGGGGTTGTAGCAGGAGTAATCAAAATGCTCAAGCTGTTTAGGCTGTTTAGGCACCATCTTAAAAAAAATGTTCCTGTGACTGGTGAAGCATCAAGTTTTTTGTTTTATATGTTTTAGAACCAATGTTGTAGCCCCGCATGTGAAAAAGACAAAGACTTACCTCCATAAGCAGTTTTGGCAATTATCGCAGTTCCTGAAGGAGGCTGATCAAGTAGGAAGGAGTAATAATTGGTCACTATTACACCAAATTCATAGCTGCAATATGGTTGTAATCCAGGAATGATTACAACTTGATGATGAAATTCCTGGAATCATATTGGAGACACCATTGTTACCAAAACATAACAATCACATTATATCACTTTATTTACTGTACATTATCATGTTTCCTCGCTTCGACATACTAGCCACTACCCATTTACTTCACAAAAGTGGCCAAATAGAACCATGTAATTAAAAGAAGAGTGATAGTTACATTATATGCTACATATATGTTTCCATAACCCACTTCGTTATTTCTTTAAGAGCAGACAATACCAATCCCCACATTCCACAGCCACTGCTTTCAAAGAGAGCTGAAAAATATTATATTTACATAACAATGTATGCTATGTATGACTGAGAAATGACATTAAAAAAACAAGACAGCAAACGAGAAAAAACCATCACTTAGTAATGTTTCATTAAACATTATTGAAGAATAGTAAAGAAAAATCACTTTGTACAAATAACAAGACGAAAACCAATTGAAATGCATTCTAGTGAAACCAAGGATATGCCGGCCATTGACTTTTTTAATCATTTTATCCCAAAGAAAATACTTAGCTAATCCAAACCCAATATAGTTTGTATACAGTGCTCCATTTTGCACTGATGTAGAGTTTTGATTTTTCTCTCAAACCAATCAGGGGCTTTTAGTTTCTTCCCATTCCTAGCAATTAAACGTTTTGTAGCCACCAGAAAATTAGTTATTAAAAATTATTTTCTTTTGACATAAGAGTGCAGCACAATACTATCTGGCGTAAGGGATATCAATATCCCGCACAGCATCCTATTATTTTTCCCAGATGGTTCTCCAAAGTAAGTTAATTGATCTGTAGTTTCACCAAATGTGTAAAAAATATCTGGTCATTAAACTCCACCTCCAGCAGTTCTGATAAATAGAATTATACATTTTAGCTAAAGGTTGCTGGAACCATAAAATTTCCACTATATTCAGGCAGAGGAACACACTGTTGACACCTCTTATGGCCTTAAGCCAATCTTCCACTGACACGCTTCTACGTAATTATTTTCCCCATTTTGTACTGTTCAATTGGAGAAAAAAGATCTTACCAATGTAATGTCGTTAGATTTATGTGCGCTGTAGTATCTCACACCACTGTCATTGATATGTTTCCTAAATGTAACCTTGTATGTTGGAGTGGGGGTGATTATCCAAGAGCAGTTTGACTGGGTCACAGCTGGGGGCAATTCCAATGTAAGGCTGGTGTTTGCTGTGCTCAATAACCTTGGCTGAGTGCTATCTGAAAACAATACTAAGCATTCTTTTTCTGAAAAGAAAAAAAAATTACTAGACTGCATTTTTTTAAAATAAATATTTAAAAATGGCTACAATATAAACCTCTATTGGCAAAATATCAAAATCCAAAATACAAAAGAAAAACTATTTCTTCCAGTACCATGCTTCCCAAGTGTCCCAACTTCCGCTGCACAGTCACAATTTTGCCTCTCTATCCTGCTGTCCCACCAAGGTCCACCTCTGTCTAGTGCTGCCAGTTTGAGTAACACTCTACCTCCCAAGTTTGTTACTAAGAACTAATCTGTAACTGATATTGTGTATCAAAACATTAATTCCTAAACTTAAATATTCTTTAAAGCAGTATCCAGACATACACACACATTTTATAAATAATCAATAGATGCAATCAGAGCTGGATTATATTTATTATAAGAGACAGACGCTTCTCCAGTTCCTTTGTTTGGCAAGGTATCCTAAAATAAACAGTTTCATACATTATTTTCTCATATAATTTCAAGCTAAACTCTGTAGAGAAGGTGAATATACTATAGTTCATCATTTTCTAAATTTCATAAAGCTGAAAATATAGACACCCCTCACATTTTTATAAATATTTTATATATCTTTTCATGTGACAACACTGAAGCAATGACTCTCTGCTACAATGTAAAGTAGTGAGTGTACAGCCTGTGCAACAGTGTAAATTTGAGTTTCCCATCAAAATAACTCAACACACAGCCATTAATGTCTAAACCTTGGCAACAAAAGTGAGTACACCCCTAAATAATGTCGAAATTAGTAGCAGAGTGTCATTTCTTCAGTGTTGTCACATGACAAGATATAATAAATTTTTTACAAAAATGTGAGAGGCGTACTCACTTTTGTGAGATACTGTATATATATATATATATATATATATATATATATATATATATATATATATACCGTATTTGCTCGATTATAAGACGACCCTGATTATAAGACGACCCCCCAAAATCTGAATATTAACTTAGGAAAAAAGAAAAAGCCTGAATATAAGACGACCCTAAAGGAAAAAAGTTTTACCAGTAAATGTTAATTCATGTAAACTATTTTTTTTAATAAAAGCTATGATTGAGAAAAATATTTTTTTTGTTTTTATTTCTTGTATTTTCCAGCCTGTCCCCCAGTTACGCACATCTGCCCCCAGGCTTGCCACACCAATATGGCACTGTGGCCCATGATATGCCTTTTAACCCTCTATATGCCACTGTGCCCCATGGTATGCCTTTTGACCCCCTATATGCCACTCTGCCTCCAGAAATGCCTTATACCCCTATATCCCATTCTGGCATTTAGGGGGTTAAAATGCATATTATGGGGCAGAGTGGCATTTAGGGAGGTATAAGGCATTTCAGGAGGCAGAGTGGCATTAAGGGAGTTAAAAGGCATTGTATAGAGCACTCTGCCTCCAGAAATGCCTTATACCCCTATATGCCACTCTGGCATTTAGGGGGTTAAAAGGCATATTATGGGGCAGAGTGGCATATAGGGAGGTATAAGGCATTTCAGGAGGCAGAGTGCTCTATTAAATGCCCCCTTAACGCCACTCCAGAAATGCCCTATGCCCCCATTTAACTAACACACACACACACACTCTCTCCCCCCCCTCCCCTCCCCTCCCCTCCCCTCTCCTCTCTCCCCTCTCAGCCCTCTCTTACCGGTGCTTCCAGCAGCGGGTTGACGTCGCCTTCTGCTGCAGCCGGAAGGAGGTGGAGTTGGCAGCGGGGGTTTGTATGCGTCCGTCGCGTATACTTTCCCCGGCTGTCAGAGATCAGAGATCTCTGACAGTCGGGGAAGGTCTACGCGACGGACGCAGACAACCCCCGCTGCTAGCCACACCTCCTTCCGGCTGCAGCGGACGTTGTCTACGCGGATCGCGTAGACGTCAACCCGCTGCCCCGGCAATACAGCAGGAAGCACCGGTAAGTGTGTGTATGATGGGGGGGGGGGGGGAGACAGGAGGATCCAGGTCCCCTGCAGCGGTGCGGGGGATCTGGATCTTAGTCTCCTAATCAGACTCTATTTGAGGTCTGATTAGAAGACGACCCCGATTAGAAGACGAGGGGTATTTTTCAGAGCATTTGCTCTGAAAAAAACCTCGTCTTATAATCGAGCAAATACGGTATATATATATATATATATATACTGAAATACAAGAGATATGGTGAAATGTATGTTACTTAATTAGATATGTGTACCTGGCAAAGGCTGTAAAGAAATACTATATGCCATAACAATAGTCATTTCCTGGGTCATCCCTAGGATCACTGGGTGTTTAGCAGATTTACTTGCATAATAAATAGTAGTATTTTTTTGGTTTGTTACACTCCAATATATGAAATAGTCATCAACAGCCAAACTCATAATAGTTGCACCTGTTATAAAGAAACAATGAAAAAGTTGCATACATGCATTATGTACATTTTCACATACGTTGTTGTTAGTATTTATGTTTATCTTAGCAACCTCCACCCATAGCAAAAGGGAAGACAAGGTATGTGTTGGATCAACACCTTTCCATAGGAATTTTAATTGGTAATTAATCCTCATCCCACTCTGTGTCTAAGTGGGCATAGGAAGGCTCCATATCCAGTCCACTGACAAATTATTAGCCCACCATTCCTCTTTAGCTGAGGTGGAGTTAAAGATACTAGTTAGTCCTTGATGAATAATGTGTCCTGAGGTAAGGTGACCAGATTTTAAAAATTAAATCCGGGGACATTTTTTAAAATTGGCAAATGGTAAAAAAAACATTTTATAAGCATATTTTCACAGAACCATTCACAGATACTAATCATTCACAGATACTCATTCATTCCCTCAATCACTCATACTCATTCATTCACCCTCCCCTTACCCGAACTGCAGATTCTCGCACAGGGGAAGCAGGAACGGAGCAGAGTCACGTGACTCTGCTGGGTTCCTGTTTCCCCTGGGCATAGCAAGAGACGCTGCACACAAAGTGTGCGCGAGCAATCCACAAGTAAGCAGCAGGGCCCCTGCGGAAGAGAACATTAATCCAGCACTGCATCCGGGGACATAATTTGTCTGGGGACAGTGTCCTCAATCCGGGGACTGTCTCCGGAAAGCAGGTACGTCTGGTCACACTATACTGAGGACCCCTGCCTTTTTTGAAAAAACAATTGTTTTGTAACTTAACACACATAGATATACACTATGGTTCAAACGTTTGGAATCACTTACAAATGTCCTTGTTTTTGAAAGAAACACATTTTGTCTATTAAAATAACATAAAAGGGTCAGTAATACAGCACATACATTGTTAATGCTGTAAATGACTAACTTAGCTGTAAATGGCTGATTTTTAAATGGAACCTCGTCATAGGCGTACAGAGGCCCTTTATCTCTCCCATCACGCCTGTGTTCCAATGGCTGTTGTGCTTGCTAATCCAAGTTGAAGTTTAAAAGGCTAACTGATAATTAATTAAAACTGCTAAGTGACCCCAAACTTTTGAATATATATTATTGTGTGGGATGGGAATACATTTTGACAAGGTCTACTTTTTGTCCTCTAAGAGACTTTATTCAATTGCAAAAGGCAGACCAGCTAAGATGAGTGCTGGGCTGTAATTACACAGAGGCCACAAGCTCCACGTTCATGTAAAGAGCAATTCCATATAGTACTTCTAGAGTAACTGCTTCAGAACAGCTTTTCAACATTTATTGAACAAAGCAAAAGACAGGCAAGTGAAAAGATTTACAGCTAGCCCCGATATTTATTCCCTGCTGCAAAAACGAGCATGATTTTAATGCTCCCTATATATGTATTTCCCTGAGTTTTTTTGTGAGTAGTTTTTAATAACTTTTTGATAAAATTACACATTTTTAATGATACTACACTCTTCACTCTATGTTTACATCTATGGTACATTATAAATGTGGTGCTGCTTACGTTGATTTGAGTGGATATCTTCAATGAATTGACGTGGATTCATTTATGAATTGGAATGGAAGATGAATTATTTCTGATATTTATTGAACTTCTCTCTAATGGGACTTCTTTAAACTTAATTTTTTTTTATTTATGTTTATACAGAGTATATTTTTGTATGTAATTAATTTATATTTCATTATATTTATAAAGGGAGTAATATTTATGCTAATTGAGGTTTACAAATTAGACCTGCTTACTAAAGTCGATATGATATTTAACACAACACGGAAATGCCAATTTTTTATGTATGGATAATTGATTTGATCGCCCCTGCTAATTTAAAAACACATAGAATGTTAAAAAAATAAAGAAAAATTTAATTACTTACCAGAAAGCATTGGTACAGTGATCACTTTTATACAACGACAACCTTCCAAATCAGAGGACCAGATGTCTGTGACATTGCTTAGATAGTATATGCAGGGATTAGCCTTATCAGTTATATCCAGTGCCAATGATGTGCCTAACTCCGAGGGCTCCACAGAACAGTTGCAGTTGCCTGTCTTAACAGAGCTTGTTTTATTCTCACTTCCTAAGACAGGAGTCACCGAACTGTCTTGAATATTATAGTAGGAAATTCTTTTGCCTTTGTCCCAAGATTCCATCAAGTACAAACGGCTATAACACAAACAATGAAGATTTGAATTTAGTTTTTTAATTGTTACCATTTGCTTCCCTGAAGTCTATGGGTATATCTCTGAAAATTATATATAAAATGTGAATATATGCAGCAGAAAATGTGAACATAAAATATATACTTCTAAATCCCTTTCTCATGGACATAAGTAGGTCTCAATTGGCCTATATGTTATATAAAAAGCAAAACCCAACTAAGTCTCCTACCACAGCCTTAAAAGCAAAAATGTTCCAATCAGTAGCAATTTAAATTCAATTCAAATTGTAAAATGCTACCTAGACTACAACTTTTTTAATGCAAGCATTCCTCAGCAATTTAAAAAATATATTTGAAATCTATTATTTGATGGTTTATTATTTTTCGACCATGTAATACAAAAGATTTTTTTTATTGTAAACATACCTCTGTAACGGATAGGCTGCAATCGCTTCTATGCTTGAATTCTCAGGTATTAGGAACGTGCTGACAGTTTTTAAGACTTTTTTCTTTTGTTCCAGGTCAATGACAAAGAGTTGCGAAACATTCTTCTCTGAATGTATATTAACATAAATGTGTCTTGCGATCCAATCCACGGTCATGCTATGACTGCGCAATAGTTTTTCATCCTTAAACAACTAAGCAAAAGACAAACAGCTTAGTAGGTGCAAACATTTTCAATCATGACATTATGATGAACAATCAACATTTTATCACTTTTGTCATTGATGTACAGTACCCCTACAGTTTTGTTTCTACTTATTACCTAGAACAGGAGTCTCCAAACTGCAGCTCTCCAGCTGTCGCAGGACTACATGTCCCATGCTCCTCTGCCAGCCTTTGAGCTGAATGGGAGATGTAGTGCCATAGATTGGAGACCCCTGAGCTATCTCTTCATGTCCAGAAAAATCTTTTGTTGGGGGAGATTAACTCCATGCTGTGATATACTTAAGACCAGTCAACTCTAACGATGGCTCGATGAATGCTTTGGTTGTTCGGGTGCGAGTAGGGGTCTGCATGACAAAAGACCCCCTTGGCCTAAAGGGATTTCTGTTGTAACTAGTGAGTGTGATATTACTTTTTGTTTCAATATTTATTTGTTAAATTGTATTTATTAACAGGGAGAAACCCCCCCACACACACACACCCCTGTGTGATCAGGAAGCAAAGTTCTGTCACTTTAAGTGGGCTCTCCTACAATATGAGAGAAGTGACATGCTTGAGCCAGCAATGCTGAGTTCTGTTGACAGAAGGGAGACCAGGCTAATCTCCAGTGTATCAGTAATGAATTGCTTGAACTACTAACTGATGTTAGATCATTTTCATGGGATCTGGGATAATGGTTTTCTCCCAGGCCCCTATGGGTGAGCCATACTTCCCTCATTACTATTAGATAACCCTAAAGTCCACAAAAGGGGCTCCTTGGAACAATAAGGAAAGGGAGCAAGACTGCTGGACCATGCATAAAGGCAGCAATAAGGGATTTCACCATTGGTGGGGTGGCTGCAACAAGTGGTTAATATAGGGCGGGTGATTTAGTACCTTTTCCCCTTAGGACAGCAGCTAGGTTATAGCCGTCCCGCCCGACCTATGGCATGGCTAGACTAGGATACGGTGTTTGTTATTTATGTTAAGATGTTTTATCCTGGAGTCTTATTTTCTCCATGATGTTGAGAATTGTCTGTTTTGTTTTCTGACAGCTGCGGTGTGGGTCTCCTGGCTGACTACATGATGTTTTACCTGTAATGGGCTGATGGCACCTGCGGGGCTAGGACTCCTGTGCAAGTGTTGATGAAGAGCTGCCTGTTTGACCTATGGCTTAAAAGCTGGCAGGTTGTCAATGGGTGATTTATATACCCGGTTAGTACCGCTAGCATGAGGAATCTGATTCAATGTTATTAATCAATAACGCTGTGACCAATGCCCTACCCCACAATCTGTGTCCAACGTCATTATTGGGTTTGGCTGGGTGGGGGTTGGGCTTTGGTTTTTGTGCTTTCGGTCTAAGCAGTCATGGTTTTAGCAGCATCAGAATACTAGAAACTAGTAAAAATAATACAAAAATTGGATGCTAAAAAGCATGATTTTTTTAAAAATAATTCACACAAATTGTTATATAATTAAATTCTCATTTATAATTTAAAAAAAATTACTGACATTTATATATTCAAGTATCTTCTTTTCTGTTTTTGTTACAATACGCAGTTAGAAATAATAAAAGAAGACTATGTATATTATGTGTATTCATGTTTTCACTTTTTAAAGAAGGTCATTTACCAAATGAATTCTTTTCTTGGAAAATACAAAGGTTACAATTAATGAATGTCATGTTTTATAAGTGTACTGTTTCTATTGTTTTCAGTACATTTGTTGGTACCTTTGCTTGTCATTACAGTGCGTTGTAAAAAAGAGAAAAAGATACTAATATCTAATAAGTGCCGTTTATCGTATTCAGAGAAAGAAACAAAGAAACGCTATATAGATAAGTACCAGAACATTGGAGAGGTTTCCAATATCTCGAATGAATAGCAAATCATTCAGTATGTAATATAGTTTTCCATTGTGGGCTGTGTAGGAAACCGACTTCAATGGTTCCTCTACAGTAAAATTCCACATGGCTTCCATTCTGTCGGTATCAACTAGAGTTATTTCTTTAGAGGAGATATTTATTATAGCAGGTGCAGGGTGAACATCTGAAAAAAAGATTGTTAAATCAAACACAACTTTAAGCATGACCAGATTCATTTTTAGCTTTTTTTCTGCTTGTATAAAGGTTGTACAGTAAGGAAATGTTCCCACAGAGAACCTGATATAGGCAGCTAAATTACTACAATATACATTATTATTTGAGATAATTTGCCCTCTCATTACTCTACCCTTACAAAGGCTCCTCTGCCTTCTCCCCATTCCAGCCTTACATAGTTATGGGTAACTTTTGATTTTATTCACGGACTCCAATGTATTTTACTGTATATAACCTGGAGCAAGCAATATTTAATTATTGGCAATTTCCTCCCTTGGCTGCCTCTACAGAAACCAGGTAGCATTTGTATATACACATCCCTGCAATGCGAAATACACTAACCTCAGCCAAGAATGTCCACTCTACGATAAACAAACCCTAATATTTTTCCTTTCGATGTTCTACAATCTAGTAAAATCTACCTGATATATTTGCCTCAGTTGTCTTGGAGAATGGACCAGGTCCTATAGAAGTGTGTGCTTTAACCTGCAAAATAGTATTATACATGGTGCATCATATAATCCAGTGGAAATTGTCGGGTTTCTAATAATAATAGTAATAGTTCAATCTTTAACTTTGGAGAAAAATAAGACTGTAAACACAAGGGATTTATTAACTAAGTAAGTTGTAGATGAGCAGACAAGAAATCTTATCAGATTGCAATTGTTATTCATTATGAAGGGTTAGAATATATGCCAGGTTTTGCCCTTCAAAGTATTGAGTAGGCCTGGATTATCTATAAAGCAGAACAGGCATGTTTCTATGGTGCAATCTTAACATAAACACAGTCACATGTGTTGTAATACTGATTGTATGAAATACATTTATAGAGATCCCACAGGTACTCAGAAATTGGCTAATTACTGCTAGATGGTCTCGGCTCACTCTCTCCTGGGTGGGAAGGATTAACTCGATCAAAATGAATGCTATGCCTCGGCTCCTTTACTTGTTTCAGACCCTCCCCATTCGCATACCACCTTATTTTTTCTCTACACTTCGCACCCTCTTCCTTCGGTTCATTTGGGGCCGTGGCTCACCACGGATTAAACATAGTATGCTCATTTTGCCGAAGGAGAAGGGTGGACTGGCTCTGTCCTGCCCCCGCACGTACTCGGGCCTGTCACTTTCTGCGTGTTCCTGTATGGTCATGTGGGGCGCAGCGTAAACTTTGGGTGGGAGCTGAGAGTGCTACACTTGCTGTTCCAACGAGTTTGTTACCTTGGCTCGCCACTACTTGTGCTTGTCGCGTGGCTGCTTCTCACCCTTTTGTCTCGCTTGGGGTCTGACACTCCTTGCTCCGCACTACCACCATCTCCACCGTCCCTTCTCCCATTATGCCGGTCCGCGATAACCCTGACTTCCCACCGGGGTTAGGAGTAGACCTCTTCCCGGCGGTGGTACCTGGGGGGGGTGGCCGGGATTCGGGCCTTCTTGTCCTCCCGTGGCTTGAAGCCATTGACGGACCTGGTGGCTACTGATCCGCCGGCCCCTCTTGATAGGTTCCACTATGCCCAACTGGGCAACTTCTTTCGGACTCTGGTCCGTAAGCACGAGATTTTTCGGGACCTTATCGTCTTCGAGAATCTTTGTGTCCGGGACAAACTCCCGGCTCATGGTGTGTCCTTGCTTTACGGACTTCTTCTGTCCGCTATTTACCCCGCTACCCCACCCCATGTGGGGAGATGGGAGGGCTCCTTGAATCTGACCCTTACGGAGGAGCAATGGCGTAAGATATCGATCTTCACTCATCGCTGCTGCATCAATAACAGGGACCAAGAGATGTCTTATAAGCTCTTAGCCGGTTGGTACCGCCCTCCATACACATTAGCCCGATACAATGCTGTAGATGTGGGGATTCCCCGTGCTCGACCCTTCACTTATGGTGGTCTTGCCCTCAGATGCTCTCTTTTTGGACTGCTGTCCACTCCACTGCTCAAGCCCTTACTGACAAGCGACTGCCGTTCACCCCTGAGTTCTTCCTGTTACTGCATATGCTCTATCCTGTCTCCTGGTACAAGTCTACGATACTCCGCCATCTCTTGGTGGCACCCAAATCTCTCATCCCACTGCATTGGGGTGATCCTGCCCAGCCTTCGATTCGGGAGTGGATCCTGCGGGTGGAGCGGAGACGTGTCCTTGAGGAGCTGATGTGCTCAGTGGACGGCAGGTCTGATAAACATCATCGTCTCTGGTTTCACTGGGTGCAATACCTCTCTGGCCCCGAGATGCGCCCTCACCTGGCGGCTACTCCTGCTCCGTAGGGGCGCTTACTTGATTGCCCCTACATATTGCTTAAGGTGCCTCGTCCACTGCAGTGTGGCCAAGCTCCAATTTTCCCCTCGATGTCGATAGCTTTTCGCTATGCCCTATCGAGGTGGGCCCTTGCTGTCCCCACCATCACTGTTTCCCAGACTCGCTGGTCCTGCGCCACTCGGAGTCCTCCACACATACCGCATCCTGTTGTGTCACGGGCCGCGACCCTGTCGTTTATCTTTAACTTGGTCCATTGCGATTCTATTGTCATTATGTCGTCTCTGACGTCTTAGTCACGAATTTATGCCCTCCTTGATGAACATCTCCCCACTGGCGCTCCCTCCATACTACATGTGCCATGATGGCCTTGGACTGTACCCTAATCTGTATCCCCCCCCTTTTCTTTTCTTTGTGTACCCCCCATCCCTTTGTTGGATTTTCTCTGAAAAATTATTAATAAACATTGATTTACCCTAGATTTACATGGGCGTTGGCCAACTCTTCGTGTTCATCTGCGTCGGGGAAAAAATAATTTGTATTCCACGAATATTCCCCCCTTCCTGTGTTCGGTTTGGGCGAATATTCGTGTATATTCTTCGTGTTCGTTTTTTTCTTCGTCTTTTGCCTTTTTTGTAGACTGGGTTAATACGGTGTTAACGCGGCACTACGCAGCAGCGCCAGGATTTTAAAGGTCCGCATGAGCAACTCTATTGGTCGCCGGCAGGGGCCTCCTCTGTCTAATGGCAAACGAGCACCCTGCTGGCGACCAATAGAGTCGCTCGTACAAACTTTTAAAATCCTGGTGCCGAAACTCTAGTTAAAGGTCCGTACGAATGACCAATAGAGTCAATTGGTTGATGCCAGAGAAGACCCCTGCAGGTGACCAACAGTGTCGCTTGCACAGACCTTAAACATCTGATGGGGAACCTACGGATTTCCGCTCCCGTTAACCCCTACGAGGCTATATAGGGAAGGGACAAGGGAAATTAGTAAAGGAAGACGAACATGAAGATTCTTTGTGTTGTGTGTCTTCATCTTCGTATATGTTTTGCCACCGCCATGTTCATTTCTTCGGTATTTCGGTATAACAGTATAACATTGACAATTGTGCCCACATAAGCCCTTCATTTTCTAGCACTCCCAAAAACATGTACCATGTGAAATTCCATCCATATATATTTTTATGCTTATGAAACATAGCTGTAGTGCAATTTTGTTGAATACAATTGTTTTGCATTTGATATGGCTAATAATAAATTATGCAAGGCCTACCTGGAACTGTAGGAGAATTTCTGGTTTTAGATTATAAAGGTAAAAGGATGTTGTTGAAACTGTGGCATTGAGGATGCTCCGCATAGCATTTTTGCTTTCATTTATTATCCTGTAGCACACTGTAAAGTGTGTCAAAACACCATTAGGTGCCTCTGGGTAATCCCACCTCATTTCCATACCCATGCTTTCTTTGTCTTGTAATCGAAATATCCGTGGATTCAAAGGTACAGAAGGAACTGTGGTTGAACATAAAAATGTGTACATTTTTGAAAAAAAAACAAAAAAAAACATGCTAATCAATAATAATCTACTGGTTTTAGGTCATAAAATAACCATATGAAATGAGAATGAAGAGCTTTGTGTGTTTACTATTTCTATTAAATAATGTTACACAGAAGGCACATTTAGTATTTCACAAATTAAATCCACATATTGTTGTATTAAGTATCATTCATCTATAAAAAAGAAGACAAGTGCATGTACTTAATGACTAGTTATCAGTTGCTGAACATGGTGCAGCTGTGATTTTCTTTTGCTGTCGATGTAAGTTCCCTCAGTCCGCAGCCAAAACCCAACAGAATGATCTTCTACTCAAAGCAAATTACGTATAAAGATTTTTAGTAGACTTGGGCACCAGGGGGCTCTTCGTGTTCGTCTTCGTGCTCGTCTTCGGCAAAAAAAAAAACTTCGTATTCCGCGAATATTCGCCTGGTCCTGTCTTCTCTTCGGGCGAATATTTGCGGACATACTTCGTGTTCGGGTTTTCTTCGTTTTCCCCGGTTAAGGGGTTAATATGGGGTTAAAGCCGCTCTGGCGCCAGGAGTTTAAATGTCCATATGAGCAACTCTATTGGTCGTCAGCAGGGGGCTCGTCTGCCATTGGTTGATGGCAGACGAGCCCCCTGCTGGCGACCAATAGGGTCGCTCGTACAGACTGTTAAACTCCTGGTGCTGTAATTGTTCGGCAGATCCCGCTGGTCTCCCTGTTCTATCATTTATTATCTGATAGAACAGGGAGACCAGTGGGATGTGCCGGGTAAGTTGCAGCATTGCACCACTCTGTTGGTCGCTCGCGCAGACTTTTAAAACCCCAATGCTGCAACTTACCCGGCACATCCCACTGGTCTCCCTCCCTGTTCAATTAGTTAGTCTGTGCCGGGTTAAATGTCCGTACGAGCGACCAATAAAGTCGCTCGTACGGACATTTAACTAATTGAACAGGAAGGGAGACCAGTTAAAGACCAGTGGCATATGCAGGGCAAGTTGCAGCATTGGGGTTTTAAAACCTCAATGCTGCAACTTACCCTGCCGATGCCACTGGTCTCCCTCCCTGTTCAATTAGTTAAATGTTAAAGGGTTAAGGGGCTGTGCAAGTGAGCCTATTGGTCGCTTGCACGGCCCTTTAACCTATGGATTTCCGCTCCCGTTAACCCCTTCGATGCTGTGTTAGATAACGCAGCATCGAAGGGGTTAATGGGAGCGGAAATCCATAGGTTCGCTGTCAGGGGTTACAAAGACCGAGTGAGCCTATTGGTCACCTGCAGGGTCTTCCTCTGGCATCAACCAATTGGTTGATGCCAGAGGAGGTCCCTGTAGGCGACCAATAGGCTCATTCGCACTGCCCTGTAACCCGTGACGGCGAACCTGCGGATTTCCACTTCCGGGAATTGCCGCGAAGACAAGGTAAATTAGAAGAGGGGGGGGGAATGGTAGACGAAGACGAAGACAATCACGAAGATCTTCGTGGTGTGTGTCTTCGTCTTCGCCTACGTTTTACCGCCGCCGTCTTCTCTTCGGCGTGTCTTCGGAACGAACACGAAAACGCACTCTTCGTGTTCGTTTCCATGTTCGCCCGAAGACGAATGCACAAGTCTAATTTTTAGGTGTGTTTAGGGATTAATTATACATCACTAAAGAGAAAACTGTGGTCTTTATATTGCTTAACTTTAATTATAACCAAATTAAATTCTATTAAGTTGGTGTAGTAATTGCTCAAATGAAGCCAAAGACCAGCTATGAAGGCCAGGCAAAGTCAGAGTGTGTTAGTGTGTGTTGAAGCAAGTGTTAGTTAGTATTTGAGTTGTATTAGTTAAAGGAGTAATTCCAGACCATGTGGACTAGCTTCAAAAGTAGAATGGCTCAAGGATAGGTGAGTACTTGTATGAAACAAGTTACTATGTATGGCAGGTTCTGACAAAATATTTTATATGTATTCCTTGTATGGGTACTGCTTAATAACAAACAAGTGTATATAAATATCTGTTATCTGTATTTGTTATCTCAATCAAATAGACATACTGAGAAATGCCATTAAGTCAAATCCACTTACCACTGGTTGCTCCTCTCAAAACATGAGTTCTAAGTTAATACAAATAATGCATATGGACATAACTGCATTTAAAATTATAATTAAGTTATCAACTACCAAATAATGACTAAAAATAAGTGAATGACAAGGTCTATAACTGAAGATAAGAGATCAAGAAAAGAGAAGGGGTTTTTTTTTCAATGGAACAGATGCATCCAAAGGTATTTTAACATTACATTTTTCCAAAACAGAGATTATAATCATTCACGGTTAAATTTACTTCAAAAAGCATCATAACTCAGCTATTATACATATTTCTATTTTCAAGTGCGCCACTCAATTGCTACATTCAAAATATTTAGGCGTTTTCAAATGAGTTAGGTCATTAATAGCACTGTTCCAGTTTAATAGGCCACATATTTTACAATGTTTTGGATAGTAATGTATCAACATATCAAGGTTTTATTACAGTACTTGAGTTGCAAATTGGAACAGATGAAATATGTAGAGCTTGCCTTTGTTTGTACAATAATAGAATTCTTTCATTAATAACTGATCTTTCTTTTGTGTAAACAAAACTACAATATGTCAGTAGTATGGTTGCAGCCCATGTTCAGAAATACAATAGGACAAGGCAACATAAAAAAAAAATGAAATGAAAAACAATTTTTGCCTATTATGTCACTTCCAAATGTACCCATAAAACCAAACCTCCTTCTGGTGCTCGAAGAGTTAAAGTTGTTGTGGGTCCCTTTCTCCAATATGTGTAGGGAGTCACAGAGAAATCAAACTCAATATATGGTTTCAGTCCTTGTACAACAAAGAAAGGATTGCTGTAACCTTCAGGGGCGAGACAGGGGTCTCTGTCCAACCCAGACTGAAAAAACAGACATTAACTTTTACTGTATATGCATATATAATTCGCTTACATGATCATAACAATCTATATTTGTTAAACATTCACCCTAAATTATATCAATATAATGTTTCCACTGGAACCTGGCCTTATTTAATTGGAATGAAAATACAAATTACCTATAATAGATTATGTTGTCAGTAGGAAATAAAATGCTTAGAATCCATACCATATGCTGCAAAACTTTGGACTCCACACAGTAAAATACAATGCCATATTCCACATTTAATGTCCCTTTCCAAACAACGAGAAAATGTGAATAATTCCCTTGAATTTTAAATGTAGAACTGGGAACCAAATCAGGAATGACTTTGGGAGTGTATGAAAAATTCCCTGTGAACAGAAAACAAATCATGTTTTTTTAACTTAAATAATTTTTAACATTACATTTTACAGTTAAGGGTATGTTCATTATATAATTATTTAGGTAGGTCTAGTAAAGTATAGTATGGTATATATAGTATAACTGCATCCATTAAGGAGTTTTTCCTTATTTAGTAAAGTGCTAATGTAGATACTCGTTTGAGTATTTGTGATATAAGTTGCCCTGCTAGAGATATAGAAGCACCATAATCTATAGAGAACTACAGTACCAAGCAACACCTTTTTAGGACAAATTAGTGACTTTTTGTACCATCTATATGAGGCAACATATCGACCTAGTAGGGCTTTTGTGTCTTTTCAGGCCAGGAGGTACGAGTTAGGTATCTCAAACTTTGGTCATGTGAATTTATCCAACCTTTAGATTCCAGTAGTATTATATTTTCTGGGACTCTTTAGAATAACATCAAGTAGCTTTTAAACCAAGAGGAATGGTTAATTATCCCAAAGATACTTTTTTTATTAAATCAATAGTAAGATATTGTTAAATAATGTCTACACTCATTAAAAAAAGATAATTGTATTGTAAGTTAAGTACATCAGCAACTTTATTAAGTAGGATTACATGCCATTCTTTCTATTGTGTGGGGAAACACCGCCTCACAGTGGCAGGTTGTCAATACAACAAGCTGATTATTATTATTATTGAAACCTGCAACAGACTCCTCTAGAACACTTGTTCATTAAAACAAAAGAAAGCCATCATCAACAAAGTAGAACAAAATACAAGTAAATGAAACAAACGTATCTGTTTTTTTATGTTTAATATTTAATGCTCCTTTTATGTTTAAATCAATTAAAATAGTACACAGCCAGTGCAGATAATTGACTTTATGCTGAGGAAATAGTCATTACATTATTTATTATTATTGTTATTATTATTATTGTTTGAATTACCAAGGAACTTGGAAAGTGATATTCAAATGTTGGACGAGTATAAAGAGACACTCCAGTGCCCCATGCGATTTCAATGTGGAAAGTATATTAAAGAACTTTGTATTTTGATATCCATTGTTAACTGAAGAAAAAATCACTTACCTCAAGGAGAAGCTGTTGCTCCTGGGGTGCAGCACAACACCCTCTTCATGGTTTAATGCATTGTATGCACTAAAGTATATATGGTGGCTGGAGTTTTACTTTAATGACTATGGTGCTAGTTTGTTCTAATTTACATGATAAAATTACAGATTTTGTTGCATATGTAGCTATATTTTTGGGTTCAAATTTAAAGCAGTCCCACTGATTAAGCTCATTGGTAAGCAATTTAGCCTTAAAAAATAATACAGGACTTGCTAAACTTTGATATAGTGGGGGGGTAAGCAATACAGTGTATGCCCAATATAGGTGTTTTTTGATTGGTATTCGCTGGGTATGTGCTGAAATCTTGCTTTGTTTTGTGTACTTATTGGTTATTATTATATCAGCAATCTGGGAAACAATGTGTATGCCTTTTATGCTTTTTAGGTTGTGTGCTCCCCTGTTTCAGTGTTTGTTTTTTTGCATTGTTTTGTTACCTGGCAATGGTTTAATGCTGTTCAGAACCAATGTAAAAGCTGTAAATTCTGCTGGCTGTGAGAATGCTGTACAAATCCGTTGATTAACTTCTTGCACTGTAATATATTTTTGCCCATTTATCCAGAATAACCGGTCACTATGGAACATTAAAGCATTCTGCCAAATTTCTGAAGAACTCCAAAAAGCAAACTCGGTGATTGGTACATCTGGAATCCTATCGCAGGACAACATATGATAAGCTCATAATAACCATGGCAAGGTAACTTTTTAAAATACACATGAAGCTAAACATACAGCTAAATAAAATAGCGCTTAGAAGCTAATGAAACTTGTGATAACATTTACACTGTACACACAAAGATAAACAGATCAGTTCAATGGTAGGGCTGGTTAGTAGGGGAAACGTATTGATAAGTAGTAATATTAATGAGATAGATGTATGCATTTAACCATTACGCTTAAAAGTATAAAAAAAACATAGCATTAATTACCCATCGTCTCTGAGTTTGCTATGATACAAGTTGACATTCAGTCCATCCTTCACAAGCCAATACAGCAAGCAATGTTTAAAGTCCATTGCAAGGGCAACCACCTTGTATAAAATAAGTTAATGAATAAAATGAATTGATTTAATTGTTTACTTTGTATCCAAGCAGAAAATGTATCATTTGCATTGACTGCAAAAATAATATATGTTATTCATGGAAAATATAAAAAAGGACATCGGTAAGGGACAGCAGGACAGATCGTTTGGGTTTTTAACCCCTTAACGACAATGGGCGGTCCCTAAACTCATTGAAAACAATGCACTTTGAGCCCGTACATGTACAGGCTTTGTCATTAAGGGGTTAAGAAGGACATTTGTGTTGAATGCTTACCTGTCTACTGGTAAATAATGTTAAGTTTTGTATAACTGAATGTTTCTGTCCATTGAGTTTGCTGCTTTCCACTGTGTAGTCTGTGCTCCAATAAAGAAAGCCTTTGGTTGAATCCACTGCCATGTCATTTACTAGATAACTGACAGATCTGATTACTTCTATGTCAGGTGAGCTCAGGGGTTTTCTGTAAATCTGTCAACAAAACAGACCATACTGGTGTATTCAGCATTCAGTAGGAGTTTATTGGAAAAATCTACATAGTTTTCTTTACAAATTATACAAATATATTTCCAGTAGAAGTCAAGAGAACAAAACTTCATTAACGAGAACCCACCTTCTTTTTCTCCACCTCCAGCTATTTTCATTGCTCCTGTTAATCAGGAACACTGGCTTAATGTTCAACTAGGTTATACAGGTAACACAAGATTTCATACCTTGGCACTTATTCTGTCAGACCAGTAGATACAAAGGCCAAGCCAATCAAAAGATATAGGTCCAGCTCTTCTTATCTCCTTTATGTAAATGAGAGATAAAGTATCGTTCATGTTCCACATGTGCACATGTCCCGTTTCATTGCTCCAAAAGAGTGTGTTATTGTACCAGTCCAGATCTTCAATCAGAAAGACACATTACACTCAAAGAGAATGTAGCAGTTGGACTTGTGTTAAAACTACGCTCTCCTTTACCATACAACATTCAAAGTGTTAGGTCTTCTCCGCTCATACAATAATAAATACATTCCTTATTATACTGCCCTTCCCTTAATAATTTGTTAGGTGGAGTAAAGTTTTTCAACAGGTCCACACAACACTGAAACATCTTAAATCACATAAATGTGTCTTAAATGATGCATACAAATGTACTATTGAACATTCTGCTGTTATCAAGCTGCTGGAGGCCACCACTTAATCATACATGGCTGTAAAACTAACTACTGAGCCACTGGCAGTCCTACCCATACTCTTCAATTTTGACCATATCTAATAAACAAGTGACTTTAATCACTTTTCATATATGCCTTCTTTTTTTATTTTGCTTTAGGGCATATTCCCTTATAATAAAATGTCAGTAATTTGGAAAAATACCTGTTATAAATCTCAGGTTCCTATAAAGAAGTTCTCCTGGTCCGAATAAATCCAAAGGTTGCCTCCAGGCTCCCTCATGGCCTACTGCAATGAAAAAAGGTTCCTCTTCAGCTGGAAAAGAAATAAGATTTCCCTTATTTAATATCTTAGCACCCTCAGTCCTTAATGCAACAGAGCTCTAGAGATATCTGTGTCCTGACATTTGCAACAATGCACGATATGGAATTACAACCAACATTTTTTAGACAAAAGGGCTAATTGCTGTATAATGCCAGTAAAATTGGTTTAAGGATGTAAGGACAAAATGGCAGTAAGATTGCCTCTAGGGAGTGACACTGTTTTTTCAATTATATTCAATAGTGTGTTTTTCTTTGAAGCTAAGTGGGCTTTTTGCCATTCATTTAGCTTTAAAAAGCAATTAAAGTAATTACTGAGCTCTTCAATTTGAAAGAATGCGATGACATACTGTGTTACTCACATAGTTAACCAAGTTTGCTTTATTATAGAGATATGAGTTTTTTTGGATGTGTTAGCATGCTACCTCAGTTGAGTCTGGTCAGTTAAGCTAGGGGCATTAGAACTCATTATGCATTTTAAAGGGCCAGCCCTAGCAAGGTTCTACTACGAGAAGGCCCGAGTCACCCTTGCGTAATGCATGGTTCATTTATTAAGGTGACCTAAGAAATTGCTCTACTTTTATTATAAAACTAAACCAATTCTCAGTGAGGTGAAATCCTTCTTGATGACACAAAAAGGACAAGTAGCCCCACCTTGTGTAGGTTAAATGATACCTAGGGCTATATTACCCCTTTCTGTTATAACATTTTGATTACACTATCACACCCTGAAATGCATATAACAACATGGTCTGCAATAATAACTCACATGGGTCCAGTGTGGTTCCTGTTACTGGCATTGTCCATTGGCTGTTTCCAGCAGGTGATGATGCACGCACTGTTACACTGTATTTTGTAGATGGAGCCATTTTTGTTACTGTTATATTAGTGTAACTAATATTTGAAAACATCTGTGATGCTTTGGAGTCTTCTGACGTTACGTTAATGCTATACATCCAGTCTCTCCATGCAGTAGGACCTTAGGAAGCATAAAGCCAATATTATTTCAAAGTCTATAAATATAAGGCTTAAGAGTACAAATGAGGAGCAAATATAATTTGCCATGTGTTTATTTTTATTTTGTTATAATTAAATAAACACATTTATGTTCAAAAGGATAAAATCATTTTAACTGTGATATCCTCGGCTTAAATGCTAAAAAAAAAAACATAAGAAATCAACAGAAATAAATAGTGCCATAAACTCTTTCAAGTTCACTTGATGATCATTCAACCAAAAGAAAACAGTGAGCACTAAATGAGAACTCTGGGAAAACTTACTAGATTCTATAGTGGACCTTGGTGGCTGCCAAATAATGGTAGCAAACTGGGCTCCAAATAACACCATTACATTGTGGGGCTGGGTTGGCAGTGGAAATGGCTGAATTGATTCTCCATATAACATAATGTTATTATAATCTGAAGACGCTGAAGCCGCTAGATGACAAGTTACCAAGTATTCATTATACCAATATCTATCTGAATAGAAGTATTCTTGGAACACCTGATTTCCGTCTGTGAAGAATAAATGGTCATTGAAATAAAAAAAGCTTCTAATTTCGGTAATGTCACTATCCTTTATGTGCCTCAGTAATTTATCATTGGTTCCATCCAGAAAGGCTGATACAATTGAGATGTTTCCTCGATGTACACTGGCATAAACAACTCTTTTCAACTGAACATTGACCATAAAGTCCTGAATAATGGAGCTATTTATTATATGGGTCAAAATGGCCTGATTAGGACTCTCCGGGAGAACTGTTCTGTGGATACCATTATTCAGAAGCAGGAACAAATACCTAGGAGTAACAAAAACAAGTTAAAATATGCAAAAAGTATACAATCTACAAAACTAATAATTCCCCTTTCGCTTGGATTTTAAAAAAAATATTTCTGCTATCAGTATTTATTCAAAGGGACACCACAGCCATCATATGTACTTTAGTTCAGATGACAACTGTGTTACTTCTAATCCCTTAAGGACCAGGGTGTTTTCTTTGGGGGGTTTTGTACCCATCATGACAATAGCTGTTTTAACATCTCTGCGGTGCTCGTGTTTAGCTGTAATTTTCGTCTTTCCCATTTACTGAACCCACACAAGTTATATATTGACATTGAGGCATTACAGCAACACCATTTGGGTGCAGGAAGCGAACATAGGCCCATTTAAAGTCCTGACGGTCCTGGTACGTCAATTGTCACTAACTGGATGTTTGCGCATGATGTGCCCGGACCGTCAATTGTCTTTCAGGGGTTAAGTCATCAGCAAGCACAATGGCTTGTAATGGTGCCAAAATGGCCTGTAATGGTGCCAAAATGGCTCGTAATGGGGGCTACACCTGCAGATGAATGAACAAATCTTAACGATTTTATGTTACTTTTGCAATTCGTTTTCCTTTATGTTGTCGGAGATTGTCCTTGTTTTCATTGATTCGTACAAGCGCACAAAACAGGCAATTTTCATTAACTGCAATTTACAATTATGGCATTTTATAGACCGTATTAAGAAGTCTTAAGATTTTTGGGCATCATAAGCCAGGTTCAATGATTTAGTCTGCTGTCCGCTAACTAATACAGCCTGGAAAATTGTACACACAACCTCCATTTTCTAGCAATTCTAATAAACCATTCCTATCCCTTTAGACTTACTTAAATAATTTGAATAACTGCACAAAATTAGTTTAGAATGGTTCCAATGTTTTTTTCTTAAGTTGATCAAAAGGATATGAAAAAACGGTACTGATTTAATTTAGCAATCTAAGTATACAGGACATCGCTTTGTCTGAAATGGTGGGCATTTAAGGAGACTGCTTCACAGGAACAGGTCCTGCCCTAGGATTTCTAGCCTGTTCTTGCTCCCTAGGTGAACTTGATTCCTAATGACCCTCTGCATGCCCTTCCTTGCTAACTTAGAAAAGACCTCCATGGCGGTGCCCCCTGCAGTTCAGCACACCAGGCAGCTGTTTTGTTTGGTTATATGATAGGCTGACACATTTTATATATATATAAAGTAACTTCACTCCTGTTCTAGAATTGCAATGCCTATGTAGAATTGGATGTTCACTATGCAGTTAGAATAGATGTCCACTAATTGGGCAAAATTGTAAGTGCTCATTCTCAAATTATTATAAAATGAATTGATTCAGAGTTTCTGGTCTGAGTTAAACTGGACATAAAGCACTACATACCCATTGTACGGATCCACCACAATCTTCAGTGGAGGCTGAACAATTGTCAGTGGGATATTTTCTGCAGATGTGCAGTTCTTTAAGTCGCAGAAGTACAACTAAAACCAAGGAGGCAAATGTTACTATATATTATTTGCCTTATACCAACTGAAAACAGCCTCGTAAGCACCATGAGTGTGAGTAGTAGTATTGTTTAGTTATTCTAAATAAATATTTTTGCAGTTCAGTCTTCAGAACCATGAGCCTCATCATAATTGCATCCAAATGTATTAGAGGGCATTGGGCTTTATATATAGTCTTTTCATTACACATTTTATTATAATTTATATATAGACTACAAGCACCTGTGGGTCCCTGTTAAGCCTAGATTCCAATGCATATATGTATATTGTTTAGCGAAGCCAATGAGTTGAAACTAACTCTCCTGAAAACCCAAACCTCTGCTTTACTGAATATACCCCACACCATCACCTACAGGTTAATCTATGTAAGAATAAAGGAATGTTCACACAAAAACTCTATTACAATGAAATATGATCTTTGCACTATAGTATTCAAAAGACATCTTGATAGGCATTACACTAATGGCAGATCATATTTGAGCACTATTTTCTTTAGTAAATGATACAGATTTTGAAAACATTTTAAGAAGTTTTCCTGAAAGCCTACCTGATTGTTCATGATAAAATAGATATTGTTATTTAACCAGTCCACGGATATTGAAGTGATGTTCCCCGAGCCAACATACAAAATCCTAAAATCGGTCATGTCCGACATGTCATTAGCCCCTTTTACCCAGATATGATAGTCTTCAGAAAAATAGACTTTCTGGTTATAAATATCCATAGAAATTCCTGTGGAAATTAATATTCAAAGTGTCTTTAATGTCATACAAATATTGCACCATGGTCACTTGTTTTAGAGGAGTTCATTCTGGGACTCTATTGAAAGCATAATAATTCAAGTATTATTTTTTCACTACCAGCTACAGCAGAATCACTAAACTAACTAAATATTACATATATACATTAATCATTTCATAATAATAATAACTAGAGTTTTAAAGGATGGAGCCTGTTCTGATCTGGAGCCCATATAGTGAGCGCAACACAGGATTACTTCATTATTGTCCTCTAGTGATGTACGTAGGCTTTCCACACGTATTTATCTCATTGATGAACTTTTGGTAACCAACTCATTTCTAACACTGAAAAATCACTCATTATAGTGCTGCTTTTGATTAAAACATGATGATCAAAAGTGTAACACCTAAAATCTGAAAGCCAATATGGAATGGCCACAAGAGTACACTTACCAGTTATTCTGTTGTGCACCGTCAGACACTGAGCTTCATATATCATTTCCGGCAGGTTATCTCTCTTTTTAAATGTATTATTCCTTGATAAAAATAACCAAAGGGGTTTATCTGAAACTAATCAAAGTAGAATGTGAAGGTGAAACACAAAATTATATTCATTTTCACTGCAAAACTAAAAATACGTTCACAACACCAAAAAGATTACACACTGACAACTGAAACATTGTCAAAATGGCTATATATCCTTTAGAGAGTAACCCATATTGTGGTGCATTCAAACCTTCTTTTTAATGGTAGTATGTAATTTTTATCTTGCTTAGATATCTGTGTATGATCCTGTACGAGGGCTGATGAATCAAAAAATTCTGAAAACCGAAAAGATACCTAGCTATATGGAAATGTGTTCATAATAAAACCAGAAAGACCATAGAACAGCAAAGTGGATGTCAGAATTCACAACCGGGTCCTTAAATCAAATCCACATGTGACAAGACTGATGTAGGGCATCATATATTAACCTCATCAATTGACAGTTAATGCACAGATGTATAGCTTTCAGTGCATTTGTTAACAAAACATGAAAATCCTTTGTTTAAAAAGAAGTTTAGAAAATACATTGAATAAGCCAAGCAATTTTAAACCAGTGGCCTGGTCATACCTGTTCCTTTTCTATAGAAACTCAAGCACCTCTAGGCCCTGCATGGAAAGTTGGTTCTGCCTCTGTCAAGGAATGGCATTCTAGCTTGTTCAGCAGGCCACCTTGCCAATGGACAAGTCGCAATCCTAAACAGACTGCCAGTGGTAGACTTTATTGCAACCCCAATGCGAGTAACATGCTAACGATATTATGTTATTCTATCATAAGGTACCTCTGTCAATTAACTTCAACAGGAAGTTGCGTAGAAAAAAGATTAAAATGTCCCCTAAATTGATTATATTCTTTATTTATTATACCTGTTGCGTTCATCATGGTAATGCTGGCTTCTGCTGCAGGTCCTTCTCCTTGTACATTTACCGCAGTGATAGAGATCCTGTAGAAAAACATTAACAATCAATCACATTGAAGCAATACTATCCAATAGAGGATTTAAACATAATAATCTCATGATAAATATAAAGTACTTCCCGATTAACATGTCAGCCTCTTGACTGTTGGGATTCTTAATTGTCTGCTCACCTCATGATCTCAACTTCCCACATAAATGAATTCAATACATTTATCCACTAATGCAGTGGCCTCAATCAATCCAGCAGCATATGTCAAACTACAGTTCTGTGAATTCTCTGTATAATTCTACACCCTGATGCCACATACATTGTATTATTATTTTTATTTAATGTTCAGTTATTTTTTATATTTTATTTTATTTTCGTCATTTTATATGTTTCATAGTTAGTTAGTAATCTGTCCATGTAAAGTGAGAGATCACAGAATGCAAGAATTTGTTTAAATCCTTAGTCACAGTCCGAGGTTGAGTATGATTGATAAGGGTTATATTTTTACGGTATAATGTATATATTCTTAAACATAATACTAATTCGATGTATTATCATACTGTATGCATGACAGTTATTGATGGATTTGTGCCTCTGCAGAATTTCCTTTAAATTTAATAATGAAAATATAATTTATCTAATCCGTTTGCAAAAAAAGTAGATTACATCTTCCATCCCGTTCTACATTCAGAATGTAAAGATGACCAGGTAATCCACTGTGACTATACTGCAACTATTTGCAAGCAGAAGCAGCTTTGGTAAGGAGCTACAACATTAGTCATGTGATTTTGAAGTGTCATGCCATAAACATATCTTAAAACCAGACTTTCTTTTGATAGGTATGTTGAATTGAGTTTATCGATACAGTGTGCTGATTACTTAAACAGCACCCTCGTAATATTGTTAGATTTACTCTTTACTCATAAACCATAATATAATCACATATTCTAAAAACAAGAAACTGGCTTTCCTTGTTCGCATATACAGTCATGTGAAAAAGAAAGTATTCTTCTTTGAAATCTATGGTTTTACATATCAGGACAAAATAAAAACAATCTGTTCCTTAGCAGGTCTAAAGTTAATTACGGCCAAACATCTCCAGTTTGGTCTTGTCTGTCCAAATGACATTGTTCTTGCGTTTTTTTCAAATGCAACGTTGAGTCAAACATTAATTGAAAAGTCAAGCCCTGGATACTAGGAGGAAGGGCTGCATGACTGGGCCTAGACTAACAGAAAGCTTGTTGCCAGGTCTTAGGGGGTCAGATAAAGGACACCCTATGGGGTTCCTCGGCTGGTTGGGTGGGGTTTTTTGGCTGTCTATTTAGGTGACCCTTTTTCCCGCCACTGGTCAGATACTTTGACCAGCGCTTAAAGCAGTGAATCCCCGCCCTCCCTCCCGTTTTAATTGTCTTTCTTAATTTTATTTTTAGTTATGGCGGATGTTTTGAGATAGGTATGCTATGTTTTATTGGTTGTTATACCACCAGTTATGTGTATTTCAGTTTCTCCACGGGTTCAGTCCCTGGGGGAACTTTAAAGGGTAGGGTGTTCCGACCCAGCGGTCTCCGCATGGTATTTGGCGGGATATCCCTACAAAATGTTATTGGGTTTTAAAATGTGATGTATGCATAACCTATCTCATATCTTCTTTTATTTCTTGCATTTGTCACAGTAATAAAGCGCTGTGGCCTTACACTTTTTCCAACGACCTCATGTCTCACGTGTTTTATTTATGTATTCAGCTGTATGTTATAGATAGTGCCCGAGTCATGCTGTGGCGGTGCATAAACAAATGCAAACAAATCTCAATGAACTGAAGCAGTGTTGTAAAGAAGAGTGAGCCAAAAATCCTCCAGAACGATGGGAGAGAAAACAATAACTTCAAGTTATTGCTGCTAAAGGTGGTTCTACAAGCTATTGAATCATAACGTGTACTTATTCACAGTTCTATTTTGGCTTTATTTTTGTTGAATAGGTCATGAGACACAATGTAATATGTCATGTGTTGTTGTTCATCCAAAGTTGTATTTACTTACTGTAATTTTTAGACCTGCTAAGGAACAGATGATTGTTATTATATCCTGATATGTAAAGCCATAGAATTCAAGAGGGTGTGCTTTCTTTTTCACACAACTGTATGGTTATACCATGTTAGCCATACAAAAGAGAGAAAGCAAATTTCATAAATTTGCAAGCTTTCAAGACAATCTAGGTCTCTTCTTCAGGCAGAGAAGAAGAGACCTAGATAGTCTTGAAAGCTTGCAAGCCATTATATATCAGTTAGCCAATAAAGATATCATCCTTACCAAAATAGCTTTCTTGTTAGCATAATTATGTTCCTAATTTTAATAATCTGAGTAGAATTCATATATATCTATTTGCAGGCATTTTTGCTCAACACTCGCATTACCTGTATGTGGTTCCAGGTTTAGTGGCATAAAACTGAAAGCTAAGTTTCCCAGTCACCGAAGAGTATTGTGGGTTTTCCTGGTCAGTAGACAGTTTCAGATTGTAGCCTACAATAGGTCCATTTGGAAACATCGGAGGAAGCCAGCTGACTTCTATTGAATAAAGACTAGAACCTTCCAGATTTTCAATAATGGGAGCTACTGAAGGAACTGTAAAATATATACATCACACAATGAATAGCTGCATATACATATATATTTAACTCTTTGATTTTTCAAGTCTCTCAGCTTGTGTTTTGTATACATTTATGGGGCGTTTCCCATGGTGCGAAAGAGTAAGTCAATAAATATTTCATTTAGAAAGTAATATCTTTAAATACGTTGATGTTAGGGGTTATATAGTTTGGAAAATATGTTACTGGCTGAAAAAGACATGAGAGTTGAATTAAGGCAAAGTACAGGAGTCAATTAAAATGAAAAAATGAAACGTATTCAGAATCAGAACAGACTAGCTTCTGTGTATAGTACTGAAACTCTGATTCTAGATATGATTATCACGCTCTCCATGTGTCTTATAATCGAAGAAACAGTATGTTTTACCTCCAAATGCCAGTGTCCGGTATACAAGACTTGGCAGGGATTGAAACTGGAGTTGGCATATAATCCAGATAACTCTGAAGCAATATTCAGTGTAGGGTGACAGGTTATTGACTGTATATGAAGGCTCTGTTACTATCTAAATTAAAAGTACAATATATTAAAACAAGTACATATACAAATAAATAACATAGCACGTGTGCTTTACCTTATAATCGAAAAGTATATTTTACTTCGAAAAGTGAATATGTTTGGATCAACATTAAGTTAACTTATTAAAAATATCCATCTCAATTCTTATTTTAATGCATGTAATTAACACATAAATTGATATTGCTGTATAGGTCCCAGAGAATATAGTGCAACAATTTATTTGCAATGTATTATTTGTTGGCAGCATGCAATCTCTTACCTCTGTGTATTCCCATTCACTTGCAATATGCACATACTTCCACTGAATTATATATTTTACTCCCGAGATATTTTGTGGGCTCCAGCCCAATGTAATATTATATGCCCCAATGTAGGAGGCAAAGGGTGGTGTGGGTTCAATTGTGCAGTCTGAAATAAAATGGAGGTAATTATTATTATGTTTTACATATTATTCTATGTTATTCTATATCAATGCTATCTAACATAAGAACATGGACATTTGATATAAAGACTTGTACCTTAATGAGCTTGAGGCCTTTGTCGCGGTGTGGCGCTTTATGATTAGCGTCGGAATATGGCATTATATTCTGACGCTCAACAGTGAAGCTGCATGTGCTGCGACAGGACAGAGAGACTGAGCCCTCGCGCTCCCACCACAGGACTTCACCAGGGTAAGTGAACTGCAAGGGGGGGTAGATAGTAAGAAGGGGGAGAGGGTTTAGATAGTAACGAGGGGGTAGATAGTAAGAAGGGGGAGAGAGGGGAGATAGAAGGGAGGAGATGGAGTAGATAGTAAGAAGGGGGAGGGGGAAGATAGTAAGAAAGGGAGGTTATAAGAATCTTGAAAGAGAGTGAGAATGAGTATGAGAATTAATGTGTAGATGAACTGTGTGAATGCGTGAGGATGAATTAATTGGTGTGTGGATGAATTTTGTGAATGTGTGAGAGAATAAATGAATTAATGTGTGGATGAATTCTGTGAAAGCATGAGATAATAAACAAACTAATGTCTGTATGAATTGTGTGAATAAGGAAGATAATGAATGAATTAATGTGTGGATGAATTGCGTGATTGAGTGAGAGTATAAATTAATGTGTGGATATATTGTGTGAATGAGAGAGAATAAATTAATATGTGGATGAATTGTGTGAATGAATTTGAGAATTAATGAATTAATGTGTGGATGAATGGTGAGAATGCATTAATGATTATGTGTAAGTGATTTGTGTGAATGAGGGAGAAAATGAATAATTGTGTGAAGGAATTGTGTAAATGACAGATTGAACGAGTGACTGTATAAGTGTTTTGTGTGTATGATAGATGTATAAGAGTCAGGAACCACTTTTTCGCTGCCTGAACCATGGCTTTTTTATACCTGTGGCATTTAAATCTGCTACTACTAGTGGCCACCCTTTGCCCTCTGGAGCACTCAGAACTCTATTACTAGGATCAGGTGTGCCTTGTTACCTGGGTTGAGCCCTAGTCAATACATCCAGCTGGGCCTTGTTACCTGGATGACCCTGCCTTTATGAACTTGCCCTGCCCTTCAGTCAGGGCCTTTGTATTGAAGTTTATGGACCTTTCTGCTGTGGCTTGCACCTGTACTGTTCCTGGTTCCCTGCTTTGTGTCCTGATCAAGTGGATTCCCTGCTTTGTGTCCTTCCAAGTGGATTCCCTGCTTTGTGTCCTTCCAAGTGGATTCCCTGCTTTGTGTCCTTCCAAGTGGATTCCTTGCTTTGTGTCCTTCAAAGTGGATTCCCTACTTTGTGTCCTTCCAAGCGGGCTGTGTGCCTTTCGTACCTTTCCAAGCGGGCTGTGTGCCTTTCGTACCCTTCCAAGCGGGCTGTGTGCCTTTCGTACCCTTCCAAGCGGGCTGTGTGCCTTTCGTACCCTTCCAAGCGGGCTGTGTTCCTTTCGTACCCTTCCAAGTGGGCTGTGTGCCTTTCGTACCCTTCCAAGCGGGCTGTGTGCCTTTCGTGCCCTTCCAAGCGGGCTCTCTGCCTTTCGTGCCCTTCCAAGCGGGCTCTCTGCCTTTCGTGCCCTTCCAAGCGGGCTCTCTGCCTTTCGTGCCCTTCCAAGTGGGCTCTCTGCCTTTCGTGCCCTTCCAAGCGGGCTCTCTGCCTTTCGTGCCCTTCCAAGCGGGCTCTCTGCTTTTCGTGCCCTTCCAAGCGTGCTCTCTGCCTTTCGTGCCCTTCCAAGCGGGCTGTCTGCCTTTCGTACCCTTCCAAGCGGGCTGTGTGCCTTTCGTGCCCTTCCAAGCGGGCTGTGTGCCTGTCGTGCCCTTCCAAGCGGGCTGTGTGCCTTTCGTGCCCTTCCAAGCGGGCTCTCTGCCTTTCGTGCCCTTCCAAGCGGGCTCTCTGCCTTTCTTGCCCTTCCAAGCGGGCTCTCTGCCTTTCGTGCCCTTCCAAGCGGGCTCTCTGCCTTTCGTGCCCTTCCAAGCGGGCTCTCTGCCTTTCGTGCCCTTCCAAGCGGGCTCTCTGCCTTTCGTACCCTTCCAAGCGGGCTCTCTGCCTTTCGTGCCCTTCCAAGCGTGCTCTCTGCCTTTCGTACCCTTCCAAGGGGGCTGTGTGCCTTTCGTACCCTTCCAAGCGGGCTGTGTGCCTTTCGTGCCCTTCCAATCGGGCTCTCTGCCTTTCGTGCCCTTCCAAGCGGGCTGTGTGCCTTTCGTGCCCTACCAAGCGGGCTCTCTGCCTTTCGTGCCCTTCCAAGCGGGCTCTCTGCCTTTCGTGCCCTTCCAAGCGGGCTGTGTGCCTTTCGTACCCTTCCAAGCAGGCTGTGTGCCTTTCGTACCCTTCCAAGCGGGCTGTCTGCCTTTCGTGCCCTTCCAAGCAGGCTCTCTGCCTTTTGTGCCCTTCCAAGCGGGCTCCCTGCCAAAAGACTTATTACCGGTATTTTATTTTGCCATACGTCCGCTTTCTTGCTTAGACTGTATTACCCTTATTTGCTGGTCCTGTTATATACATAAAATACACTGCATTACCTGGATTTCTGCTTGTGGTGTCTTTGCATAATCATGCACCATGGGTTACAGACTGAACCCCAAGTATCCCCTGCGCATGGGCTCCTACCTGAGTCCTGACAATAAGTGATTTGGGAAAAGGCAAAGATGGCACAAGCAAGGTGTTTGAACTTTGGGGATCAATATGGCACGGGCAGGGTGTTTATGGGACAAAGATGGCACGGGCAGGGTGTTTATGGGACAAAGATGGTACAGGCAGGGTGTTTATGGGACAAAGATGGCACAGGCTGGGCTGTAATTTGTGTGTAATCTAGGTGCTGGTCCAGTTCTATGTGGACACCAGGGCTGGCTTTGGGTTGTGCAACCTATGATCTATGCCTGTAATTTTTGATCTATATCTTTAATGCTGAGTTTAAATGTGATTTCCAGTTGATCTATACCGGCAAAGCCAGATTTGTGTATTATTCTGTTGATCTATATCTGCTATGCTATGTTTCCATACATTATTTATGTATACCTGAAAATACAGGGTTTGTAGATCTTATTTAGTTGATCTATACCTGCAGTGCCGTTTCCATATGTTTTTTATTTGATCTATACCTTAAGTGCTGAGTTTGCATGTGATTCCCCAGTTGATCTATACCTGCAAAGATGGGTTTGTGTGTTAATCTGTTGGACTATACCTGCAATGCTATACACACAAGTGTTGTTTACATGTGTTGTTTATTTGATCTATACCTGAACTACAGGGAGGAAGGAAAAGAGAAGTGTGGCTTAGTGAATGAGGGGGATAAAAGGACTCTGGGGAAGAGTACGGGAGAGAGGACCTTTCAAAGTCACAGTAGAGTCAGAAGGAGGGAAGACTGCACTAACTCTCACAGTCTTCCCCTAATCTGCAGTCAGTGTGGAAAATATATTTTTTTTGTTGGAGCGGAGGGAATGATTGCATGCTAGGGTGCGTGGAGGGGGTGCAAAATAAATAATTGCCTAGGGTCCAATTTTTTGGATATTTAAAGGAAAAAAAATTGTGTTTATTCCTATATTTAATGTATTTAAGGTACATTATTGTTACCAGTGTTTCCAGTTATATATTATTGTGCATGTTTGCACTTGCGCATAAATAATCTCTAACTAAAACTAGATTTTTTCCCTTTCTTTTTTGTCGAGGGGGCGCCAGAGAACTAGTCTGCGCAGGGTGCCTGAACACCTAAGGCCGGTTTATATGTTCCTTTTGCAGTCATCAGGCCATCACTTAAAATATATGTCTAGGTCCTATTTATCTTTGCTTTAATCTTGAACATTATTGTTACTGGTAGATCAATACATACATATACACATATTTAAGATGCTATGAACACGCAAAAAAATGCAAAAGGAGACAAAAATAGTAATTTATGAAATAAAATGATTTAATAAATCAACATCCTAAGATAATGTAAAAAGGCTTGGTAAAATAAAATACGGGGTCATAAAAATTTAAGAGATCTGCATGACCATAAACTTTTAGATTTACTGTGACTCTGAAACTGGAGCTATTTCCTGAATTACACAACAGGCACAAAACGCATATTTCTAATGGAATAAAAAAATCGACGACATTGATCTTTTTCATGGTTAACAATTGTGTAAAACCACCTGATCTCATGGAGGAAATGGCTTGATCAAATACAAAGTATATACTTGTGACAGATCGTCCTGTGCCCCAGACTGGACACATCCGCCCGTCAGCTCCTTCCCTCTCCCAGTAAGCGGACACACTGTGGCTGTCCGAAGAAAGCAGTCACAGACCAGCACTTCCCTCAATCATGAGACAGAACTTCATGGTTTGAGGTTAAAACAGAATTCTCTGTGCACCGAACCCAACCCCCAATCCTATCAGCCACATCCCATCACAAATCCCATCAGCCACATCCCCTCCCTCACAAATCCCATCGGTATACAGGGGATGTATCAGGTGAGGGGATTAAGGGATACAATGGGTTTCCCCCACCTGTGTTATCCCCCCTGTAGTGCGGGTGCCGTCTGGGCAGACAGGGCTGTGCTGGCTGAATAAGAGCCCCAGCCAGATTATAGGATCGTCTCTTTGAAGGCTTGAGCTGCAGCCACATTCAAACAAGGTACACATAAATATAATAATAATAATAATAATAATAACAGTGAAGATCAGACATGGTTCTTCACAATACTTTAACACACAGCCAATATAATTTTTACAACAGCGTTCAAGATATTTAGAAAATAATCATCTGAGATATGACATAGGAAGAGTCACAGGACAATCAGTACACAGAGATAAAATAAGGAGTGCCATACCTTGTATATCATTATAAGAACCATTTTCTGTGTGTCTGCATTCAAAGTCATAGCATGTTATCTGTACAGAACAAACATTCATGTCGTAAATAAATTGTATAGTTTGCAATTGTTAAATGCTTACAAATCATTTTAAGTTATTTATTTTTAAATATAACATTAGGTTGTGTTAAAAATGGTTTTCAGAACAGAAGCTGGGAACGATCACCAAGAATTCCATCATACAATTTTTTACATTTTTTTTCCCCATAAAGTGTTAGCCCAATCAACAACAAATCAAAAACAAAAATCAACAATATTCTTTTGTTTGTGTGATAACCCCGCTTTGCTTCAGAATTGCTCCACATGGGGATGTAAACCCATCTTTTATATATAACAGTTTATCTTATTTTTGTTTCATTTACTTTTTTGTATACCTAATCATATTGAACAAAAGGGACAAGAATCATGACTATTGTGGGTTAGAATCTATATACTTATTATTTAGACCATTGTTAAGATGTTCCAACTATAGTTCTAAATCCAATGCCCCGGAGCCTTCATGTGCAATAGAGCATTGAGGATAAATTACAAATTAATAGTATACTATAACAACCCATGGATGGGTCATGCAGGTGTTACACTGCAATACTTAGTAAATGATTTAATGCACAGAGTAAATTGGCCATTGTTTTCTGAAAAGGATAAATTATAATGATAAATACTTCGTTGTTAATTACCTTTTAAAAACTGTTCGCTCACAGGGGCATTGCTAAACTTATCGAGAGCCAAGGCTTAAGACCGTACTATACTATAAAGCACCTTATACGCACCTTACAATACTGAACATCCTATTAACATTGACTGATGGATATAGCTTATTTATAATAATTATTAATTATAATAATTAGACTCTTAACCCACCTCTAACAACACCTTTGTGATTTTAGCGCACAAAATAGCTAAACAGTGAGGCACATAATGGATTTTAGAACAAGAATGAGTGTGTAATGATTGACCCTGGCAGATAGATGAAATTGATCTATGGTGGCCTTCCCAGCTCTGCTTGATCCAAGTTCAATTCTATTAATAATAAATAATGCAAGCTAGATTGCTGTACTAAGTGACAGGGATGCATGACTTCAGGCATGAGAGGTAATCCAGTTATAGTGAGAAATATGCTGTATATTTATTTTGAAACTTTTTTTTTTTTAACCACTGAATACATTTTTAAAATTACAAGATGGTTTGTTACCTACAGCAAACCAGAACATTAGAAAAAGTCCCAGCCATGGGTACCTGAGACTTGACATAGTCATATTTCATGTGGCCACATCCAAGGTTAATAAGGCAATGTAGGATTTACTGAGGAGCAACATCCATCAGAACAGTAGTATATATATACTGCCTTTTAGTTCTTCATGATAAACATTGATCAGGTTCTAATAATAGGGTATAATAAAATAAATTGAGGCAGGCAAAAATCACCCCAAAAATCAAGAAATGATTGTCCTCATTCATGACCTCTGTTTGTGCTTACTTCTAATGACTATTATTTTCTTAGCTTTCTTATAATGTAAAGCCGGGCAGTGTGGGTACAAACACTGATTAACCCATGTGCCCTGGGACTCATTTTCTCACTCCCAGGCTCCCACAGTTTGTAGATTCCAGCTTTCTCCTGTCCTTTCTCAATCAGCAGTTTGATTCATTGCCTGCTTAAAGGCTGTGTAATCACATTTTATCTTAATTTTAATCCCCCAGCGCTCACATATATCATGTTTTCTGACAATAGGCATTGTTTGCTGCTGTGGCCTGGTTTCGTTATGCTAACGAAAAACAAATGTGTAAACTCAACATTGTTGATTTGGTGCTGAAAGAAACATCGGCTGATGGAAATTCTGTTATTAATGCTGGTTTGTTGTCATCTGATTATTTCACCTTGCTACAGTACTATATCCACCTATGGATGTAAGATGAACAATGAGATACTGATATTACTATTTATGACGGATATCCATAAAAATAGACATAAAGCATCATAAGAAATAAACCTTATATTTAGAGGAAATGTACGTGAATAAATGCAACCTAACATTTTTATTTTCTCAAATTATTCCATATGTTGCGAAAGCCTACAAAACAGAGACTAGGTTTTTCAACTTGTCACTCACATTAGTTTTGTTGCAAGTACATTCCACCTCTTTCTACTCATTTTTTTCTGTGTCTCAAATACAAAGCCATTAAAAACACCGGGACTCACATATTCACTATATTTACAAGTGGCTGGCTATGCATATACCTTCAGGTTTTTATACACTGGCTTTTGCTTTTTATTATAGGTCATGTGATTAAGGCACCCCTTATGCCAAAACATTGGCGTCATCTCCTTTGCCCCTGTTGTTTTGGGTTGAATTTGTGGTACATATAACTTGATATTTCTTCCTTTCCTCTGTGCATGACTTCATAAATGTTACTTTTTTTACTGTCACATGAATGCTTCATGGGTATTTGACTTTATGGTGTGCAGCGTTTTCTATTATCTGATTTATTAATCACTTTTACAAAATTCTACATTTTACAGTTAAGTTACAACAACTGCTTTTGAGGGCAGTGGGGATCACGGGCCAGTTAAGGAGATCCTCTTATCGGCGTTCACCGACCCAGTGAGCTGCAAAAAAAATGGACCGACAGACCTCTATTGCAGCTCCCATGTGCCCACCTCGCAATCCTCTGAAGCTGAGTGCTGCCCACACCACTACCAATTCAGAAACCTGAAATGTTGGTTGTATGACATTGTGACATAGGCGTTCTCTCTTCTAGTCCTTTTTAATGTTATGGGCATCATGTGCTGGGCAACCCCACTAACCAGGAAATGCTAACCACAGGTCAGGTCACGCAGCTAGTCAAGAATTTAGCATGTTGCATATAATGTAAGATGAAAATGAAAAATATACTAAAAATGGTTGCAATAGCTAATAGTGACAAATTTATGGGTGTGATTTGACAATCCCTGGTCTTAGTAGAAATACAAACTTCTGTTTCACCGTCAAGAAACATATGAGATGGAGCAAAATAATTAAAATGTAACCGATAACACTTTAATCTCCCATTAACTACAAGCTGATGAACTAATTGTATATTAATGAGATGTTGGAGCTGTGCATATGGCACATTAGTGTCTATTAATTGTTCAGCTAAAGGCAAGGTGAAACCATGAAACCATAGTGGCCCTTGATTTTTATTTCATACACACTGCTCTGTCATACATATGCCTTATAGAAATATCTGCATTGGTCGAGACAGTATTTGGTAGGTCTTAGCAAAGGATTCATCCCATCAGCTTTATCATTTTATTGTAGTTGGTATAGGAATTTTATTCATTTTGTAACGCAGCCCCCTGTTTCTTTATATATAATTTTGTTCATAAAAAATTAGTTAATAGGAAAAAAACTTTGACTTGAATATGCATTGTTAAATAATAATAAATTAATTAAGGCTCCCTTTACCTCAACCACACAGAGCAAGGACATGCTAAATTTCAAAATGTTTCACTGTTTAAGGATCCGTACGCATAAACAAATTCAACATCAGCGTTCTGTTTTCAAAGGAGACATGTGGAACCCTACAAAAGCTTTACAAGGGCAACTGCCTTAATGGAATATAAAAGAACACACAACACAATAACAATGAAACCATTCAGTGGCTTCTATGATCATTGTTTAAGTTTGTAAGCGTTCCTGACAGTATTGAAGAAGAGCTGCTAATCTACACCAGTTAGGCTTTGTTAATATTAAAAAAAAAATAGCGGCAGCCATTTTCTCCTAAAATGATCTGCATTAAGATTCAAGGCCATCAGAGCTGTTGTGTATCAGAAGTAGAACCGATATTATATTTACACAGCATTTTAGCAGTAAATTCATTTACTATAAACTACATATAGCTTGTGCTTTTTTTCTTGTCGATTAATTAACTCCTTAAGGACCAGGTTTTTGGGGTTTGTTTTTTTTTACCATGTTTGCACTGAAGGACCAGAGCCGTTTTTGTGCTTTTGCCATGACTGTCTTCAACTCTGAATGCCCACTAACTCATTTAGTGCTCCACAACACATTATATATTGTTTTTTTCAGCACAAGTAGGGCTTTTACCTATAAAACTATATATAACCAGTGCAAATGGAAAAGAAAACTCCAAAAGTGTATTTAGGTATTTGTCCTTTTTTGGAAACACCTCATATGCATGGATTTGTATTTATTTTGGCACTTACAGGATTGAATATGAATGACGCGCATTGCTGTTTCTAAACAAGATTTTTTTTAAATGTGATATGCTGGCACAAAAGTATATATTTTTTGAAAGATAACAGTCTGTCCTAAACATTGCAGTAAAATGTATTTTTTTCATTTTTAACAAACCCATCCTATCCAAACACAGTATTTCAGTATTTTTTTCCCTGGGTACATGAAATTACTGAAACAACTTGTGATTTGTATTTAGAAACACCCCCCGAGTACAGGAATACCCCATATACATGGGTAGGGCATGTCTCTTTGGCAGTGCAGGTTCAAAATTGGAACATGCGCATTTCAGTTTTCAAACATGAAATTTTGACAGATCAGTTTGCTGGGTCCAGGTCTCATCTGAGTGGATCTTTGTGAAAGAACAAAATAGGTCTTGATTTGTGTTCAGTAACACCCCCTGAGTACAGCGCTACCCCACATGTATAGATAATGTTTCTCAGACATTGTGGAGTCAAAACTGAAACATGAGCATTTAAATTTTTAAACTTTTTAAAAATATTTTTTTATCAGATTACTTGTAAGCAGGGCCGGCCTTAGAGGTGTGCCGTCCCATCACCAAGGCCAGGGCTGCGCCTAGGCTGCAGGGAGAGGAGGAGGGAGAAGGGCGCAGAGTGGTCGCACATGAAAAAGTTTTCAGCAACCGCTCGGCCCCCTTTGTCTCCTCTGCTCCCTATCGCTGCCCTGACTGCTGTGGTGGGAGCTCAAGACCTTGGTCACGGCGATTCATGATGAGTGCCAGAATATGATGTCATATCCCAACGCTCAGCGGTGAAGCTGCACACACCGCGGCAGGACAGTGAGACTGAGGCCTCCTGCTCCCACTACAGGATGCCACCAGGGTAAGTGAACTGTAAAGGGGGGTAGATAGTAAGAAGGAAGAGGGGGTAGATAGTAAGAGGGGGGTAGATAGTAAGAAGGGGGAGAGGGGGTAGATAGTAAGAAGGAGGGAGGGGTAGATAGTAAGAAGGGGGAGCAGGTAGATATTAAGAAGATGGGGAGGGGGGAAGAGATCGTGAGAAACGGAGGTAGTGAGAATCTTGAAAGACTGAAAATGATTAAGATAATGAATGAAGTAATGTGTGGCTGAATTGTGTGAATGGGTGAGAGAATTAATGAACTAATGTGTGGGTGAATTGTGTGAGTGAGTAAGAGCATGAATGAATTGGTGTGTGGATGAATTGTGTGAATGCGTGAGAGAATAAATAAATTGATGTGTGGATGAATTGTGTGAAAACATGAGATAACTAAATTAATGTCTGTATGAATTGTGTGAATGAGGGAGATAACGAATGAATTAATGTGTGGATGAACTGAGTGAATGAGTGAGAGTGCTGGGGACCTGGATCCTCCTCTCTGGCAGCCATGCGCGCAGATGCGCGCAGACAACCTCAGCTGCTGCCGGCACTTCTGCTGGGGCTTCTATGACTGAGCACCAGCGTCACATGACCTTCCAGTGCTCATTCATAGAAGCCCCGGCGGAAGTACCAGCAGCAGAGGATGTTTGTGTGCATCGTGCAGAACTCCACCGGCTGTCCCCACTGGACACCAAGAAATCTGAAGCATGGGGAGAAGTCTAGGGAATCACGGATAAGTCGGGCGAGGGTAAGAGTGCCATATGATGGGGAGGTATAAGGGTTTTCTAGAGGCAGAGTGGCATATAGGGGTTTAAAAGTAATATCAGGGAGGCAGAGTGGCATAAAGTTGGTATAAGGCATATCTGGGGGACGAGTGGCAAATATGGGGTTAAAAGGAATATCTGGGAGGCAGAGTGGCATATAGGGGTATAAAGTATATCTGGTGGCAGATTGGCATAACTGGGGGCAGGTTGGCAAATAAAAGGAAATAAAAACAAAAAATGCATTTTTCTCAATCATAGTTTTTTTAAATATGAAAAATAGTTTATATGTGAATTAATATTTACTAGTAAACCTAGAATTCCTTTACACAATTATTAATTCTCTCACTCATTCACACAAATTCTCACCATTCATCCACACATTAATTCATTCACACAATTTATCCATACATTACCGTATTTGCTCAATTATAAGACGACCCCACAAAATTTGAATATTAATTTAGGAAAAAAAGAAATAGACTACCCTATAGACTACCCTATAAGAAAAAAATTCCAAAATTCCAAAAGTAAAACACAAGAATCAAATTTATGAAAGTATAACTTACCGGAATACTTGTGCATAAATCCAGACAAACCCCGAGTATAAATAATATCAAAGGTGCAGTCCATGAAAAAAGACCAAATTTGTTTTGTGCACCGAATAACAAAATAAAACGCATAATTAGATTTCTATTATTCTCCAATTTGTTTGTATATAAAACATACTAGCACCAATTCAGACAGTTAAAAAAAAAAAAAAGTAAATATGGAACAGCATTCTTTTTCCGTATGTAAGAAAAGTATATCCCAGCACGAACATGTAATAGTTTTTAAGCATGCCATGCTTTTACACACATAATTGTAACGTTTGTATATCCATTTCGAAAAACTGTAGAGGGACTGATCCAATTACAATACAGTTACGTTTGAAAGATTTGACTAATTCCAAACAACGATAATTTTCCAAACAATATCTGGAAAGGCTAGTTTGCCATGGAAGATCCCAGGAAGACGTGTATTTAATGTGTGTAAAGACAAAAAATGATGTGTTTTCTAATCTCCTTTTACACAGTCACTCCTTTTTATGACTCAAGTTCCATAGGTTGTCTAATTTAAGATTATGCAATGACCTTTTCTAGTTATTCATCAAGCCAGTTTTCTTTTTGTTCTTCCTGTTCTGGCAAAGTATTAATATTTGTTTTACAGTAATTATATGCGCAATCCAAATAGAAGCTGAAGTTTATTTTGTTTTATAGGGCGTTTTAGTTTAGATACATATCGCTATGTGTAACAGAAAAATATTTTATCTTTTTCATACAGGGAAATCTGTTAGCGGCAAACAAGCTAAAAACAATTTGAAATAGACCAGTACATACACCGATTGATTAAAGTTGGCAATTTAATTTTATTAGAAATTCACTTGATGTGTGCACCAGGGGAACATTCATCTTAACCTGTTCTGAGAATCTGCCTGATTAACTGTTTTACCCCATTTGCTGCTGACTCTCCTTAATGATTTGAGAGGGAAAATGCTAAAAATCAACCTGCATTTGTGCAGCATATTTAAGTCATTTAATAAAATGCGAAAGAATTGTCAAATTATTACTCATCCTTTCATATAACAAATGTGTGTTCCAATCCGCATGCAGTAAAATGCACCATGAACTTGTTGGGATGGAGGCCATCGAGTATGGGCAGGCAACGGGGATATTTTAGTATAAGTGTCTGGTTGTGTAAGTTTTAAGTGTCTGGGTTAGTGTGTGTTAGCGTGAGTGTCTGTGTGTTTTAGTGTGAGTGTCTGAGTATGTGTGCTAGTGTGAGTGCCTGTGTATGTTAGTGTGAGTGTCTGAGTGTGTTAGTGTATGTCTGGGTATGTTAGTGTGTGTTAATGTGAATGTCTGGGTGTTTCCGATTTCATTATAGCATTATTAGTACTCCTAAGGTCCATTTTACGAACTTATGGATCAACTCCACTGCATCTAGAACCCCTGTAAACAAGGAGCATAACACTTAACATAATATCATGGCTATAACAAACACTTCCAGGCAAGGCAAAGTGGGATATGTGATGGAGGAGTGATAAAGGTGTGAGATGTGGTGATGTGTGACTGATAGACTGAGGTTTGATGGAGTATATATTTGTGTTAATGTGAGAGTGTATGTGTAAGTGTATTAGAGTTAGTGTGTATGTGTGTTTATTAGTGTGAGTGTATGTGTGTGTTATAGTGAGTGTGTGTATAAGTGTGTGCTAGTGTGTACGTTATGTTTAAGGATACCTTCCCCCTGTGCCAGAAGGTGCCAGCCATCCACTGGTGTATAGTGTTAGAGTATTTGGAAGTGTTAGTGTACAGTGTTAAAGTAAGTGTTAGCACATGGTATTAGAGTAAGAGTGAGGGTTGTATATAAAAAATGACATGCTTATTTGTTACTGTTCTACTTCCTGGAGAATTGTCTGTTTTTAAGAAAGTGGATTGCTTTTCCCGCCACTCACCTCCGGATTCCTTCGAATAGCTTGCTTCTCATCTTGCAGCTCCATACACATCAGACCAGTAAAAACATTACTTAGGGACAATGTTAACCATTTTGTTATTTTATTTTTATTAAAGCAGGCAATATAATACAAGTTTTCTGTTTCTCATGTCAATAACCTTCCACAAGATGGCACTGCTATGATATTATTTGTGAGAGCCAGAGAGGGAAGACAATCATTTTTGCAATAAAAAATATGTTTTCATTATAATAAAAATCCAGTTATTATAATATTATAAAAAAATATGAGTTTAAATATTACACAGGGTTTTATAAATGTATTAACTTAATACATTGTGAAAAGACTAAAAGTTAAGTGATTTTGGAAATTCACAATATGTCTAATCACTGAAGTTTGTGGCATGCAGCATTTAGAGATCAATGGAAGAATGTTGGTGCCATTGACCTGGACACATCAGTAAATGAAATGTTGGACCCCTTAATCTGCATTTTTTATTTTATTTCCAAACATGCCATAGTCTATGGCTGTGAGCGTAGGGGGACATTTTTATGACACTGCCCATGGACTGGGGCCAGTACAGCACAACTCACATGTTTTTGAACACAGTTTTTGAAGTTGAAAACGCCAAAGTGGAGCTGGGTCCCAAAAGGCTTTTGGGAGGGGAACTGTGTCCTTTCACAGGCAGCCCACCTTAAAAACTTCAGTGTGCCCCATTTTAGAGGGAACCCTAGAAGGTCTAGCCCTCCCTTTGCTTTAGCCAGGGAGGGAAGGATGGGGCTACAATTCTCCAAAAGAGGAAAGATGGGAATCTGTTTTTTCAACATTTTTCTGCATGACAAAGGGAAACACGAGGTACGTGGGGCTTCAATTAAAAATATGAGGTATGTTTGCCTTAAAGGTGTTTCTTTTCAAGCAAAAACATTGTCTTTTAGTTACATCGGAATAAAAGACAAGAAATTGGTTCTATAGAAGTTAGGTTGCATACAAACAATGTTCCTGATTTATGATTGATTGATTTATCCAACCCACAATACCCAAAGCACACAAAATCTATATACTACAGTAGCGGTGCATTCTGACGTAGGCTGACCAGGCGTAGGGCACCCAATGTCCCGCTGCACAATGCATCGGTTACAAGGTACTGTAGATCTTTGATCTCCCCAACCAGTCCATTTACACTACAGAGGCTGTGTGGATGCTTTGTGTCTTTTAATGAATTCAGGATGCTGACCATGGAGGGGGGCTGGTGGTGCTGCCTTGAGTCAGGCATTGGAAAGCATGAGACCACTGTGAACCAGCATATAAAATTGTTAGAACAAGTTCCAGAAGTTGTATACTACTTAGATCAAAGTAAGGAAAGTTGACTTGTGCCTCCACCACCAAAATGCAAAGGATAAGACCAGAAAAGTGTTGCACCCAGGGAACCGTTATGTAAAAATGTCTCCACTTTATCTTCATGGTATCGAGTGAGGTCACATAAATACGCTAAACTTTGTTACAGAATTGTTTTAATTATGTAACCCAAACTTTCTAGACAAACATGAGATATCAGTATATTATTTCGTTTAAACAGGTCTGTTACCTGTACACCCTGTTTTGGATGCTTTCCAATAAAGCCTTTCTTCAATTGTTGAACTGCTCCAAATTATATGAATTTAAATGTACGTGCATGGAGAGAGAAATAAGACACACGATGGGTCAGATCCAAAATCACTCTGCTTTATTTTGTTTATAATATAGATTATATAGTGTCCGGAAAGAGGGACGTCAGGTTACGTAAAACTTATTAATTGGTTAATCCTGAAACTATGCGGAAATAGGCAGAAAACCGTTAGAAGCAAATGTTATATACTTTCCTGTAACTAGATATAGCCGGATGGCGCTTGTGGTTAGTAAAACATAGATAATCAAATACACTGCTACTTGCATCTCTCACGCAGGGCCGGCCTTAGGGGTGTGCGAACTGTGCGACCGCACAGGGCACCATGGTTGCAGGGGCGCCTGACCGGGACTTAGATTAAAGCATCGTTTTGTTTTTTTTAAACTTTATTTAACATCATCTTAAATAAAGTTTAAAAAAAAAAAAAGATGCTTTAATCTAAGTCCCGGTCAGGGGCGCCGAGCGGTTGCTCGTGAAGTTCTCAGCAACCGCTCGGCGCCCCTTACTCTCCATGACTCCGTCGCGGTGCCGGCATCTCATGTTGAGCGCCAGACTATTCCGGCGCTCAACATGAAATGCCGGCAGAGCGAGAAGACGGATGCCTCTTGCTCTCACCGCAGGACTCCGGCAACAAGGTAAGTGTGGGGGGGTGTAGTTTGAAGGGGCAGAGGGGGGGGTGTAGTTTGAAGGGGCAGAGGGGGGTGTAGTTTGAAGGGGCAGGGGGGGTGTAGTTTGAAGGGGCAGAGGGGGGGTTTAGTTTGAAGGGGCAGGGGGGTGTAGTTTGAAGGGGCAGAGGGGGGGTGTAGTTTGAAGGGGCAGAGGGGGGGTGTAGTTTGAAGGGGCAGAGGGAGGGGGGTGTAGTTTGAAGGGGCAGAGGGGGGTGTAGTTTGAAGGGGCAGAGGGGGGGTGTAGTTTGAAGGGGTAGAGGGGAGGGGTAGTTTGAAGGGGCAGAGAGGGGGGTAGTTTGAAGGGGCAGAGAGGACGGGTAGTTTGAAAGGGCAGAGAGGGGGGGCGCCAGAGGAGTAGTCCGCACAGGGCGCCACAACGCCTAAGGCCGGCTCTGCTCTCACGTATCTGCGTGAGGTGTGACCCTTTATATTGGTCGAGGCCAGCTTATATTCATTAAAGCAATAAGCGTTTCTTGCTGATATATTCTGGTTCCATAACAATCCCATAGAGTAACCCAACGATCTACCTATATTGGCGACTCAAGCGAGTTGAAAAGGCAGTATTCAGCAAAATAAGTTGTCTTATTGTTTGTTTGGTTGGTTGATGGGAATTGATGACACTTAAAGTTAAAAGTGCTTCTAAAATATAATGAATCTTTTACAATTTAGAGGCTCTCAATGGACAGTTAGAAGGGCAAATAGAAGAAGGTGACCTTGAAAACAAGGAGATCTGGTCACTCAAGTTTGCAAGTTTACAGTTAAAAAATAAACAACCCTATTTGAAATCAAAGAGTAAAGGTATTTTCAATCAAGCAAACAACCTATTTACTTGGTTTATTTATGATCAGATGACAGCTTCATGTCTATGCTTGATGCTACTTCTTGTTCATGTTTGTTGTTTGAGTAACTTTTTTTCCCTTGCTGCCCTGCTCAGTGCTAGGTCCCACAGTCCTTTCTGCATGTAATTTGATGTCACTATTGTTAAGTGTGCATAGAATGTGTGTTCTTACACATCAATTAATTGGTTTGCATAACTCACTCATATTCATATTCACTCACTCAGATGTTGATTAATACCAGCATAGGATAATATGTGCTGCAGTGGCACAGCAGGTGAATATTATTACATTATACCCCAAAGCCCATAGACTGGCCACAAATTCATATTTACATTGCATTCACAGGATTCACCTATCTGAGGTCTCTTCTCAGTCAGAACTCCTCTCAGACCTGGCTCATGTGCATCCTTGGTTCGTTCTATACTAGTTAGGCCCCAAAATAGTAACAGTAATGGACTGACTGTCAAAATACACACACATACAGTATACCACACTTACAAGTGCCTCCCCATAAACAAATATGCTTGCCCATACCAACATTCACCCTTACCCATAAACATTCTGACTTCCACTTGACCTTGCATCTACACACTTACTTGCTCTAACATAAACACTTTCAACAACACACATACTCTTTGCCATTTCTTGTACTGTTAGCCCTATCTCATTATCGCTAATTGTTCTCATTATCTCTTCCCTTTCTACTCATCTCTCCCCTTTCTATTTATCTCTCCTCTTTTCTTTATCAATCCAATTTCTCTTTATCTCTCCCTTTTCTCTGTATATGTTCCCTTTCTTTTTATCTCTCTTTGTTCTCCTTATCTTCTATCTTTTCTCTTTATCGCTCCTCCTGTTTCTTTTTTTTCTCCATTTCTGCTTACCGCTCATCTTTCTGTTTATTTCCACTTATCTTTCTATTTAACTCTCCCTTTTCTCCCTACCACTCCTTTTCTCTAGCTTTATCTATGGTCCCCTTCTCATGATCTCTCCTCCTCTTTCTCTTTATCTGTTTTTCTCTCTCTTCTTTTAATCACTCCCTATCTTTTTTATCTTTGTTCTCTTTATCTAACCACCTTTGCTCTTTATCTCTCCTCCACTTTTCTCTCCTCTTTCTCTTAATCTCTCCATTTTCCCTTTATCTCAATTTTCTCACCTTTCTCTTTCTCTCCTCTTTTTCATTACCTCACCTTTCCCCCCTATGCCTCCCCTTTCTGTATATCTTGACTACTTTTTTGTCTCTCCTTATCGCTCCCATTTCCCCCTTTCTCTTTATCTCTCTTCCTCTTTACCTCACTTTTTTTTACTATCTCCCCTCCTCTTCTTCCCTTTTTCTCTCCATTTTCTTTGATACCCCCTTTTCATTATTTCTCTTTTTTTCCTTATCTCTCCCTTTTCACCCAATCTCCCCATTTCTCTCCTTTCTTCTTATCTCTTCTTATCTCCCTTCTTTCTCTATCTCTCCTCCTCTTTGTCTTTATCTCTCTTCTTTGTCTTTATCTCTTCCCTTTGTCCACATGTCACCTCCTTCTCATTATCTCTCCACTTTCTCGTTATCTCTCCACCTTTTCCATTTTCTCATCTTTCTCATTATCTCTCCTTTTTCTTGCAATGTTATGTTTCATTATCTCTCCTTTTCATTATCTCTTCTCTTTCTCATTTCCTGTTTTCTCTATCTTTACCCTTCTGTCTATCGCTCTCTCCCTCTATCTCTCTACTCCTCACTAGATCTCCTCTTCCCCAGTATGTATCTCACCCTTCACTTACCTTTCTCAAATTCTATGGTGTGAGCGTAAGGTCTGTTCATACAAACCTTTATCTCACTACTACTTTTGGCCTCAGTGCTGTGTGCAGGGATATGATGTCATATCCTGGCAATCACCATTTATAGCTGGTGCAGTTCATAAGGAAATGGGAGCGAGCTCTGTATAAACAGACCTTGTGCTTCTTTTATTTTTGGCCGGTTAGAGGGAGATCTATGCTCTCTTCTCAACAAGCCCTGATCCTGCAGCGGCGATGTCACGCAGGTGTACCCGGTCAGGATACAGGTTGTCCTGTCACAAGCGATCTGGTTGGCAGTTGGCGTTTCAGTTGGGGGGCACATGGATTATGTGTGGAGGGGCAATGGTCCCCTCTGCCCTCTCCCCCTAGTGACACCACTGAAAGAGATGTGTTCAGCTGCACACGTCTATTGCTCGGAAAATAGCTGTGGGGTAGGGAAAGGGACTAAAGGGACTTCTCAGCTATCATACTCATTAAATGTGTCCCTTCAAATCAATTTGCATTTGCCTCTTCATATTTTGTTCAAGTGACATGAATAATAGACCAGCCTTTCAGTAACACACAAACAAAAGCATTAGCCATGTAACTTCCCTGCTGTCCTCTTTTCAGAGGCAGCTACTCCTCTGCTTTTTGGTTTTAACCTCCTGTGCATAGCCATTGTTCTTTCTGCTGTCATTGTAAGAATTATGCCTGGGCCTGTTCACAGTAAATGACCTTCTCACTGTCCAAAGGCACCAAGCCTCATTATTATGCATTACTTGAGGTGGACAGCTTCCGAAAAATCTGATACTGAGATCAACACTATTCTGATTAGGTGGCACTGACTAATTTCAGAGTGATTGCATATTAACTAAAATTTATTACAATCATGTGTAGCTGTGAACTTGTGGTGTGAGGAATCTTAAATATTCGAGACTGGGAGTGTAGGCAACCTTTATGACGTGTGCATTTGGTTAAGTCCTGTTGGCCCACATTCCAAATCACACCAAATTGTCAGATGACAATCAGATATTTGAAATTATCTATCACAAAAGAGTGTATTCACTTTAAAGTGAAAATTAGCACCTTGACATTTGTGTGACATGAACATTAAGAAACTCACTGTGAGAAATATTTGGAAAGAAAATAAGGGCTATTTTAAGTGCAGTGTGCATTTTATTCACATATTTTATTCACAGATATGTTGGCCTGAGTTAGATCTTTGTTTTTTTGTCAATGGGTTGGTCCTTCAGGCTTTATAAGGCAACGTAATCTTTTGTCGTACTTTATTTAATAAAAGAGTCTGTCATCCAGGTCTCTTCTAGTGGTATTGGGACTTATTATTTTTATTATTTATTGTTTTAAATAGTGCCATCATATTCCGCAGTGCTGTACAAGTTTTAAAAAATAACTTTATATATTTCTGTTTGAGCACATATAGTACATCTACACAATGGGACTGTAGGTTCTTTGAAAATCACTGGACTAAGGCATAGTTTGTGAGAGGAAGTTTGGAGTTATGTAGCCTCATTAGGACATAACAGTAGACTATCACAGAACAGCCTGACTTGCTATGGGTCGACCAACTTCCTCTTCTAGGCATTCAAACTGCTTTAGTTGTTGTTCTAAGTAAGCTTTTCCTTGTCGTATAATATTTCCCTTTTTAAGAAGCTCCTTTTGAGTTTTTCCTGCAAGTGAACATAGTCCTGATCCTCCGTCCATCCACTCTCATTGTTCTCATACTGCCCTTCCAGAGATTCTTCTGCTATAAATTTAGGGGGTGATGGCAGAGGTCTTCATTGTATACAAACTTTTTATGTGTGTCCTGGTTGACTGACTGACAGATTATTGTTATTATTAGCCAAGTGACCTATGCATTTTCCCATCCAGACTGGGAATCACCCAAACGAAAATGGTGCTTGGTCCTTTTAAAGAGCAAAGAAGCATTTCCATGGAGAAACGAAGCAAGCTGTTTGGTGTCATCTGGTATCCCTCTAGAACTATGCTTTTTAATCATTAAGTAAAATAAAGCTGGAAGTTTTTTTTTTTCAAATGCTGGATCGATCCCTTTGGGTTTTTTTTGTGTTCATCCCTCTAGAATACATGAGAAAATGGTCAAGGCCATCAGATGAGCTTTGTTTATTGGTTGCCAAGATGCTCAGGGGCCAGTTGCAGCTGTCCAATGCTTGGCTGTGCTTGGGCAGATGCTGGTAAACCTCTTCTATCTAATCATGGGTTAACAACACTGCACCGGGTGATTTAATTTTGTCTCAATGATAACAATATTAAATGTACAGGTAGCCCAATGCTAATATCATTGCCAAAGCTTTATCTTCAAGAACTTTGAGGAATAATTAAAACAATAGAAATAAATATAGAAGTATATGTTTAAATATCCTTTTAAATCAATGTAGCTTAACTGGTAAAATATTCATTGTGGTTGTTCATTCAAAAGAAGCAAAAAAGAAATACATTAAAATGCACTTGTCTTTTTTATGATTATTCTTCAAGATGGCATAGCAGTTCTTATTGTCATAGCACCCACTCATGCGTTGACACATAAACTTAATGAATTTAAGTATTTGTGTATGTGAATATAGAGGAATAGTCTTTGTAGCAGCACTGCCAACAGCACAAATGTAAGCAAACCATTAACTTTGCGGTAGTGATCACTCACCCACCCTGTTTACTTGCAGGCCAAGGGAGTGATTAGGTATTTGCAATATAAGATGCATGTTTTTTAAGTTCCCCTATCAAGCTAAAAGTTGCGGCTTACTATAGTATGGAACTATAAGACATTAAAAATTCTATATTGTACGTGCAAAAATAGGTTTAGGCAACTTACAGATATGCAAAACATTTAGGTTATAAGTAACTAAAATATAAGTAAGAAATTGAGCATTAAATGTAGTACTGTATACAGTAATGTTGTTTAGGATTTACAGATGCTTGGCTTTATTTCACTTTATTCCAATAAACTTCCTTTATCTGCAGATCTAGAGGCTGCCATTGCTGTACTGAGATAATTCTTTATGGCAATGCTAACAAGGTCCTGTTTATTTCATTTTTATATGATAGTAATGGAAAAAGATGGTTGGCTTTTCCCTTTTAAGGAGAATTATTACGTTAGAGATTATTCCTTATTCTGCATATATTGCTACATTTATATGTAACATATTAAAAAAGAAAGATGATTAAGAATAATAATTAAAATGTTTGGCATGTCATGGCTGTAGAGCGTCCCTTAAAGTTTCCAATTCACAAAAATGTTTTGGGTTTAGATTTCTTTAAAAGGAATCATCTACTATCCCTGACACCCACCACTAATCAAGAATGCTTATTAAAATCAATCTGATCAATGGCAGTAGTGGTTGTACCTTCACCTCTCCACACATCCCATTTTCAAATGCTTAAAGTGAGAAATCCTATAAGGGTCAGCCCTACTGGTATTTTGAGACACATGTGTCATGTCACACATGGTATGTGGCTCTGGTGGTAGTCTGGGGTTCCAGGTCCTCATACCAATTTACATTCTGATGCATAGAGCATGGTCAAAGGGGAGTAAAGGGGAACATATTGAAAGTTCCTGACCTTGTTGATTTTAAAGTTAAGTGATAAGAAAAATAAAATATTGATAAATCACTGGGAAAACATAGCAGATCCCAATCAAGCATAACATATTTCCAAATTACCCAAAATAAAATCTGTAAAAATTTGACCAATTTAATATGTAAAAACTAGACAAAGGTAATATTAAATGTCTGAAAATCTACAGTATACAGCCATGTATACAGTATACAGTATATGTCATGTTTCCCTGCATTTGATTATTCGTGCACCAGCGTAACGCTAACCGGGTGGCTCTAGAATGCATGATTACAATGCACTTTAGTATAATGGACAAAACAAAGATGCCTTCCTTCATTAGGTGTCGATCCCATCAATACCGGTTGGGCATGTAAAACTGGTGCCTCCAGTTTAGCAACTTACATGAAGACAGTTCCTCTCTCTGTAGGGGTGTGGTTGATGGGTTTTGTTCAATGTTACCTTGAAATAGACAAAGTATCTCCACAAGGCTGATAATAGGTAGCCAGTTTTTTCTGAAGTACTAGAACAGTAATGAATAATATATTGGCCACTATTTACATAGTAAATTAACTGCCCACCCAGACTGCCATTTTTTTTAAATACAATGTATATTTAAATACATGTAGTACAGAAAAACAAGCATTAAGATTAACTCTACTTTTAACCATAGACATTGGGTAGGACCGCCATGCTACCTAACCAGTAAAATCTGATCTTTAAAGTTGATTTCAAAAATAATAAAACACCACCTGTCAGGTTCCATCCACTAAACCGATGGTTTCAGTGAACAAGGTCAAGAAAACTAGAGCCAAAACTATTCAGAATATTCATAACATCTACTGAGTTTCGCAAAGGTTCTTCTTCGCTCACTCCGAACTTTCTAGGTTTACGATGGTTCTAAGGTCAAATGTAAGACTAAGAAGCCTTGAGTTTTGATGTAACTTTTGAGACAGTGCAGCCTAATAACTGTGTGATTTGCTTTCTATAATAATGAGTTGATCCTGGGCTCTTTACATTTTTAGTGAACAAAGCCACAATATTAAGAAGATATTATTAAAAATAAAACAAAGCGGTATGCATGTTTCAGTAGGACAATAGGATAGCTCGTCATGCTTAAAATTATATTTTGACTTGAGGATGGTATCACCTGAATCTGGGAATTAGTTGAGGATATTATACAATAACTTTGTGATAACACAAATATATGGCTCAGTATCAACTTGAGTGCCCTCAATGTTAAAAAAGAGCACAAACCTTCTTTCTTCAGGGCCCCCATGTTCAACAAGCACAGTCATCTTACAAGTCCCTACCTTGAAACAATGTGTCTGTATTCAATTAGGCAAGTTAGACACATGTGGGGAGTATACTATTGTGGGACTATAGTGGCTTCAGATGTAGATGTACTGGCTATACCCCCAATGGCTGTCCTAATTATTAATATGTAGCATGTCAGCCTCACATTATCATTTTTATAACAATTTTTTTTTAAACATCTAAAAGTTGTAAAAGTGTACTATTTGCTTACATTTATTTTATCACTGATAATATTTGCCTCATGGGGAAAATGATAAACTACCGTGTGCTTAATGAATCTTTGAATGTCCTTAAGAGTTCTTTACCAGTCATTGTCTGCAATCTGAGTTTGCCATGCCCTTTTTACTATATAAATGCAAAACAAAGAAATTGTTGACACTGTATAATATCATTGCATAACCTAAAATAAAATGAAAAGGCATCGCCTATGAACAGAGTGTATGGAGGCTTGTGTCAGCGCCGCACAGGCCTCCATAGTGTAAACCGGCCGGTTGCAGCGAGGGACTGTTGCCCTAGGCCCAGGTCTAGTCAGCCTAGGCCAGAATACATTGCTGTTCCTTCTATAGATGCACTTGTGCCAACCCATGTTTACTTAATGGGGAGATGACACATTGATAAAGAGGCAGGCACATTTGTGCAATGGTTTTGGCTCTTGAATAAATATTGATGACACAAGTGCACCAATTAAAAGAAGTTGTGGCGTTCATGTTTTGTTGAATCTCTTTGGTCATTTATATCGTTAGCATAACATGAATCTTTCAGTTGCTGTGGTTCATTTTGATGGAATACATTCCTAACAATATTTAGGTGCACAGCTTCATAAAACCAGAAACTAGGAGAGCGTGAGACCTAAAATTGTGTACTGAGGTCTAACGTTTTAACAGCATAATAATGAATTCTAATTTGAAAAACTATTTGGATGTACCTTTTCCCTGGTTCATAAATACATCGACTTGAGTAAACAACTTGGTCTGTACTGTATAATTCCTAATTTCAACAAACCTTTGTCAACCGCTGCTAACACCCATACCGTATTTTGATCATTAGCATCACCCTGAGTCGCTGGTAACGAAGTGGATGCAGAATTTTGAGTGGCCAGGTCAGAAGAGAATTAGGGCTACAAATCACTTGAAAGTTTGCTAATGAATAACACAAAGAATGCTCTTGGAAGCAGATCAACATCTCAATGCTTGAGATGTTGAATGCAGCGTTAAGGTTCTTTATTTGCCTAGTCTCCATTCCGTAACCGTAGGTGAAAGATTTATTCGCTCACAGTGTGAAGCCAGTTTCAGTCTATCACTTTACACAATGTAAAGGGGAAAGTGTGCTGTGTCTTTGTTATTCTTTAACATTTCGTACTGAATATAAACAGAATAGGCAAGGTAAGCAAAGTTGGGTTGACCGAGAAATTGGTGTCCAGCTGATCATGTTAGTCAGCCTAAAATTACAATTATTATCGTTATTATTTATTCCTAAATATATGCGCACTGACGTAAGTTCCCTTCTAAATACATAAAGCCAGATAAACAGCATGGTAAAAGTGGAACTAAAATGTACAAGTCAGGGTTTTCTTTTTTAAAGCATTGCTAAATTTCTTGTGGTTTGTTGTAATTCTGTAACAAAAAAATACCCATTTTCAATAACAATTAAAACATAAAAGTCCTTATTTGCCAACAAGTATAGAAAGTATGTGCACAGATGTACATGTTCTACCCATATGTATAGCGAGAGCTAAAAATGGGATGTAGAATGTATATTTTGGGTGTTTCAGGACAAAGTAGTTAACACCTCACCCTGGTCTTCATTTGTTTGTGTGGAATGTGCCGTGTGTTTTTTCAGCACGAGTGTCCCATATTTTTGTACATACTTGAAATGTTTTGTAATGTTAATACGAGTGGTAAGGACATTTTTGCCTTTTCTTGCAAGCCTGTCCGGCTCTGCCTTCCGTAGAAGAAAAGTAAAAATAATATTTTTTTTAAAAAGGCCACGTTATAAATGGTTATTTTACTATTCACACAATGTTATGAATGGTTATTTTACTATTCACAATCTGTTGCATGGATCATTTTGTTTGAATTATAATTTAATGTATAATTGTAAGAGAGATTGAATAGTCATTGTTCTTTGAAAAGAAAGTAGCAGGTTACATCTTAGTGGCTTTTTAATCATTATGACTGGGTAAAGGCTTGCGTTTGGCTTGGCGAAGCGCTATAGGAGAAGTGAGCTGGAGTTGTATAGAAGCACATACCCCTCCATCAGCAATCTGGTGGTTCTCCATAGCCTAAGTTTAAAAAAACAACAACATAAAACACCTAGAAGTTAAAGATCATTCAGCACGTATCTTCCCTATAAAACTATATGTTTAATAAATCTACCCTTGCAAAGTATGATGCAATATTGTGATATATGGTTGGGAACAGATGGAGAGTTTAGCTCACCTGTTACTCTCCACCATTCCATACATAAAGACCAGAGGAATAAAGATGATGGCGCTATATATACCATAAATAAGAAAACCCTTGGGAAATGATTACTGTTTAACATTAAATATATCTTAATTTAAAAAAAATGCATGTAACTATATCTATATGGCTAAAATGATCAGGCTACAATTTTCATCATTCTCTTTATTTATTTATACTGGTGAGCAAGTGAAACAATAGAAGACTATAACTGATATGGCTTCAGGTCATGGCTACAGGCAAAAAGTAACATGGCCGCTAGGGGCCGCTGTTGCGCTCAGGACTGCCGGCTTTGCGCCCTCCCCCAGCTTTAGGAGGAGCACACGGGGATCTGTGTCAAGCGGCTTGAGAGCAAGGATCAGACACATGAGGAAGGGTGAAGTGTGAGTGTGTGCTTCCCATTCATTGAGTGTAGGGCAGCCTCACCTTACCCTGCTCTTGGCTGCACTTCGTATATAAACTTTTCAGGAAGGGTGGATCTAAAGGAAAGGTCGTGGATCTAAAGCTGGGGTCGTATTTTGGATCAAAGGGCTTTCCCGGACTGACCCTATGGCTGGATTATTAGCCCTGCTGGGGCTCTCCCTATCTGCCCCTGTGCTGCTGTTAGCAGAAACGCTAGGTGAGTTGTTTGCTCAACTTTGCGCCTCTTTTTAAATCGCTTTAGAATGTACTGTGCGCACACCTGTGCGAGTAGCGCTGGCTGGGGATCGGAATGCTGGATTAGAAAGTTCGGTGTGGGAGATGAGGCTGTGCGATCTCTGGCACTGGACTCGTTCCGTAGGATCACATGTGCCGTGGGGGGACTGGGGGTAATTATATGCTTGTCCTGACCCCGCTCTCTCTGATGGCTGAGATCAGTCCTAAACCCAGCTGCAAATGGGGGTAACCCATAGACCCCCCTCCCCCCCAATCTCCTGACAGGCAAGCAGTAAAGATCGGCCACCATCTGACTCACTTATGGAAACTTCTCTTTGAAACCCTGTTTAGGGAGCCCAGATCCAATAAATTACCGGTAAGTTTCCATCACTGCCCACTTTGTCTTTGTATCCAGTGTCTGTATAGATGGCACTAAATACATTATATGTAATCGGTGCTTACACTGGGATAAACTTGCATGGTGTTTTTGTAATATATCCACACCTCCTCCTAGATTGTAAGCTCATTTGAACAGCCACCCCTTTCCTTTTGATTCATGTCCTGTTATTGTACACCGCTGCAGTGTATGATGGTGCTATATCAATCAAATAAGAAATCGATGAATGGTGTTGTATGTGAATTTCCCTGCTGGATAATGTCACATCGCGTTGACTGGCTCATTGAGGACAGCCGAGGTGCGCTGACCCATGCGTTTCATATCGATAGACATATGTTCAGTCCTGTGTCCCATGTTTGCGTGTTGGTAGACCATGCACATTGGATCGATTAGGAAGTGTCTGCCGCAGACATGTAAGCTTTGTGTTTTAAACATGAATGACTTATCGTTATCCAATCTTTCTTTTAACCCACTTCATCATTAGACGACATAGTTAACCCTTTTCAAATCCTGGTGTAAAAATGTAGGCTTAGGGAATCACTAATTGTTATGAGACATGTGTATTATATCTTGGTGATTGTCTAATAGTAGTTCCAGTTGCTTTTATTTATTGTATAATTGTATTTGTTGATTACGTACCTTGACAATCTTACAGTCTGCCAGCAGTTGTGGTAAGAGGGAATTTAAACATGCATGAGATAGGTATAAGACTATCCTTAATCTATGAGGAGATCCAGGGTTGATTACAAAATGGCCCAAATGTTTCTATTTGAATTGGTGCTTCACGCCTGGTTGCTATCTTGTTTAACGGGAATAGAGCGTTTTATTTTTGTATGTATTCGTGGTAATTATGGTTCAGTAAATGCAGTCTTCTAGAAAAGAAGGCTATAAACAGCTATCTGCTTACCCAAATAGTCTTACATTCTGAAATAAATAGTATGACAAAAACAGATCAGCCTGTGGTTGTATTTGCTAAAACATTTTAACTCTAAAATATACAAATGTGAATGCCTTCTGTCTGTATCATGGGTTCGAGAAATATACAGGTATACTGTGTGATTCGAATCAAACATTCTTGCTCCAACACACACAGGATAGTATGAGAACCTTCTGCAAGGCTGCCCGGTATATTGTTATAACGATCACGGTTGGAAGCTTGCTAACTGCTAAACTGGGCAAATGCTCCCAGCAGAAGTGTCAGAAGCTAATAGAGTGAAGGAGTTTTAGAACGCATGGGATAGGTATAAAGCTATCTTGACTATAGCTCAGGGCAGACTAGATGGGTCCAATGGATCTTATCTGCCATCAAATTTAGTTTATCATTCCCAGATGGCATGGGGCACTTACCTTTGCTGCCACTCGCATGGCAGATCCTTCCTTTCTACGTAACTGGATACACTGGATGTTGGCCTTAATGTCTGTCCCTGATCCCTGTTGTTATACTCTAGGAAGGTTTGGAAGACCGCTGTTGCCCAGGTCTACTGATGATAGAATAGAAATTACTGTGCATTCCCTTTAAAACATCAAGTCTATACTAATTTTGATATACTGTAGCTTTTCTATCTATGTGAAGAAGAAGCCATCTCATTCTCCAAAACAAGCTAACAGTGCGATGTAGACTATATATATATATATATATATATATATATAACGTCCTATCTGTAACTATTGATTACTTTACTCGGCCTCAAGCAAAATAATTGTTGCTCGCTTTTGCCCCTTAAAGTGATAAAGTGTAATTCTGAATACTTTTATACATTGTTCATTTATTGAGCCTTTTTTTTTCTATATCAGATTTTATATCCAGTTGAACCTTTAACCTAAAGGGCAAAATGTGGGAGGTCCTCAACACCTATTAATTGTGTTTGGTTGATTCAAGGGAGTACTTGGTGACCACACGATTGATGTCCCAGATGCCATGTTTGACAAATCAGTCATCAGTTTTACTTGTTTGGGAGACCTAGTTCCAGGTTGTGTTTGGAAGCACCGGTATTATTCATGCTGTTCATTAGAAAAACAGGTCACTTTTCTGATAGGAAATTAATTTTTGTTGACATCATGTCTCATTCTGTGATATTTATGGCAAATACTCAGGAAGATCTTATTTTGGTTACATACAGACATGTTTCCTTATATTATCATTCTTTACTGGTTCCAGTAGAATTATCAAGGGAATGGTTTGCTTCACATGAGAATGTGACTGTGTGGGAGATAAAGTCCTGCTCAGCTTGATCCTATCATCGTGTCTGTAGGATTTCCAGGCTGCTCTCTTTATGTTTGTTAGAAGTGGCACCTCTCTACAAAGCATTTATACTTCTTCAAAGGCCTCCTCTGTGCTTCCCTTTTCTTTACTATTGTTTGGCCATGTTCTATTTTACTATAGCTAAAACGTTGCAAGGAAGACTGTGTTTGTTGCTGGTGATATCTCAGAAAGCCTAATCTAATGAACGCTAAATGTATAGAAAGTATAAGAAAATGATGTAATTTCCTTGTATGTAAAGTATATATATTTCTATTTAATGGGGAACTTAGCTACTGTTAGGTGACGGAGTGTGTCGGGTGTCTTTGCTTCCTTCCGCCACCCTCCAGCCGGACAACAGTAGACGTCAGGCTCTCCAGTCAAGCCGTGCACTGGCAAAAATGAAGGCCTCAATTTGCGCCCATTTTGGCAACGCGCTGTTTCTATGTGGGACATATGCAGACTTCTCATGCAGGCTGGGGCAATAAAAGTGCCAATTTGACTTCAGCTTTGCCAAAGATCACTGGGAATGTGGCCTTAATTTTGTTGTGCGTATGTGTTGGTTATATATAAGCCAAAATAATAAAATCTTTTACACAAACTGCAGTAAGTGATGAGAGATGCACTGCTAGTGGCCAATAACTTCTTAAAGTGGAAGCCTCAGCATTGACAAGAACTTTTTTAATAACCTTTCTTTATTTGACAACCTGGAGGCTTCCATTGTCAGTCATGTGATATTTTGGATGGCTTTCCCTGTTCGATCACCACACTGAGCAGTCATGGTTTTTGTCTGGTACATTGGGATAAGATAACAGAGGTAAAACACAATCGAATGGTTGATATGTAGCACCATGTAACAGACCAGAACTGGTTTTTTTTTCTTCATACACATATACATCTCTGGGTAAGAAGCGCAGACAGTTTTTGTTTTTTGTATACATTGTACAGCCAATACACTGTATTTGCAGCAGGCTCACACTGTTTGGTAGGCCTCGTATTATACATTTGTATTATTTGAGCCTGTGACTAGCTTAGCGCACCGACGTTTTTTCTTTTCCCTGTTTGCACATATTTGAGGTTGTTGGCTCCTCATTAGTCTGGTTGCAGCTTGCTGTCCAGGGGTTAATAGGGAGGAGGTTTAATTGCACCTCCCCCAACACATTAATAAGGTTTTGGTAGCGGTATAAACTGCTTTGTGTGCCCACTATGTAGGAGGTGAGAGTAGGTTCTCACTAGACTTGGGCACCAGGGGGCTCTTGTTGTTCGTCTTCGTGCTCGTCTTCGGGGAAAAAAAAATCTTCGTATTCCGCGAATATTCGCCCGTTCCTGTCTTCTCTTCGGGCGAATATTCGCGGACATTCTTCGTGCTCGTTTAATCTTCGTTTTCCTCCTGGTTGCCTAGCAGGGGTTAATACGGGGTTAATAACACATCACAGCAGCAGCAGCTGCCGTGAAGGTACCTGTGTGCAGCTCTATTGGTCGTTTCGGCAGGGGGCTGGTCTGGCATCAACGAGTGAATTGCAGAACTGCAGAATGCACTTCATTCGTTGATGGCAGGCGAGCCCCCTGCCGAAACGACCAATAGAGTTGCACACACATACCGAGGTGTACTGTCCATAGATGTTTAATAAAAGAATAGGGAATATTTTACATTTTTAAATTGATTTTGGACCACTTTACATGCCTAACATTTGCTACCTATTTACAATGGCATACTTTGCAACAACCCAACTTACTTATTGGACAGGACTGGAAAATAGCAGGACTGTCCACCAAAATCTTGGGTGTGTTGGCAGGTATGCTGATGGAAAAATGTTGGACAAGAACTAAAAAATAGCTTAGGGTTAATGTACGGTTATGTTTAAGATTAGTAGCAGTGCACTGGTTTGGTTAAAGATGGATTATGTCTAAATAATAATAATTAAATTTTAATGTTTTTTTTTAAAAAAAAATAGGGGTTTATTTAAATGTATTTTAAAGTTAGATTTATTATTTAGTACTTGATTATATTTATTAAATGTTTATAGTAGCGTTACCTACCGAGCTATAACTACCTATGTGTATTTGCATTTTGCATACCTAGTTTAGCTAAATTAGATGGGACAGGACTGGAAAAAAGCAGGACTGTCCCTGAAAAAGTTGGGTCTGTTGGCAGGTATGTGGATGGAAAAATGTTATAGGGTGAAGTGTGAGTTATAGTGTTAATGTAATGCTATTAGTGAGTGAAGGCCAGGGCAAATAACAAGGAAAAGGTCCTTGTGTTTTGTGCATTGTAAGTGTGTGTGTATGTGTGTTATGTGTGATGTCACTGTGTGTTATATGTGTTATATGTGTTATTGTGTGTGTTATGTTTGGTTGGTTGTGTATCAGAAGGAAAATAATGAAATGGAAAAGGAAATGGGAAAGGCAAATGAGTGGGCAATTGGCGACCCGCTCACCTGTTTCACCCCAGGGCAAAGCACCCAAACACTGTCAGTCTTAGACGTTTGGCAGCAGACTTCCAGAGCTCAGACACAAGGCCCTAGCGTAAGCTGGCCACTCCGGCGGAGGTAGCAGGCGTTGCCACACCGCAAACAGAGGCAGCCAGGGGGGAGAAACTGCCCTTACCATTAGGGACATTTTGGGCATGACTCTAGCCAGGAAGCGAACTGGCAGAGAAGAGATGCTGGCACCACCACCAGCAGCAGCATTGAAAAGGCGAATGAGTGGGCAATTGGCGACCCACTCACCTGTTTCACCCCAGGGCAAAGCACCCAAACACTGTCAGTCTTAGACGTTTGGCAGCAGACTTCCAGAGCTCAGACACAAGGCCCTAGCGTAAGCTGGCCACTCCGGCGGAGGTAGCAGGCGTTGCCACACCGCAGACAGAGGCAGCCAGGGGGGAGAAACTGCCCTTACAATTAGGGACATTTTGGGCATGACTCTAGCCAGGAAGCGAACTGGCAGAGAAGAGATGCTGGCACCACCACCACCACCACCACCACCAGCAGCATTGAAAAATTGGAAAGGCGAATGAGAGGGCAATTGGCGACCCGCTCACCTGTTTCACCCCAGGGCAAAGCACCCAAACACTGTCAGTCTTAGACGTTTGGCAGCAGACTTCCAGAGCTCAGACACAAGGCCCTAGCGTAAGCTGGCCACTCCGGCGGAGGTAGCAGGCGTTGCCACACCGCAGACAGAGGCAGCCAGGGGGGAGAAACTGCCCTTACAATTAGGGACATTTGAGGCATGACACTAGCCAGGAAGCGAACTGGCAGAGAAGAGATGCTGGCACCACCACCAGCAGCAGCATTGAAAAGGCGAATGAGTGGGCAATTGGCGACCCACTCACCTGTTTCACCCCAGGGCAAAGCACCCAAACACTGTCAGTCTTAGACGTTTGGCAGCAGACTTCCAGAGCTCAGACACAAGGCCCTAGCGTAAGCTGGCCACTCCGGCGGAGGTAGCAGGCGTTGCCACACCGCAAACAGAGGCAGCCAGGGGGGAGAAACTGCCCTTACCATTAGGGACATTTTGGGCATGACTCTAGCCAGGAAGCGAACTGGCAGAGAAGAGATGCTGGCACCACCACCAGCAGCAGCATTGAAAAGGCGAATGAGTGGGCAATTGGCGACCCACTCACCTGTTTCACCCCAGGGCAAAGCACCCAAACACTGTCAGTCTTAGACGTTTGGCAGCAGACTTCCAGAGCTCAGACACAAGGCCCTAGCGTAAGCTGGCCACTCCGGCGGAGGTAGCAGGCGTTGCCACACCGCAGACAGAGGCAGCCAGGGGGGAGAAACTGCCCTTACAATTAGGGACATTTTGGGCATGACTCTAGCCAGGAAGCGAACTGGCAGAGAAGAGATGCTGGCACCACCACCACCACCAGCAGCAGCATTGAAAAATGGGAAAGGCGAATGAGTGGGCAATTGGCGACCCACTCACCTGTTTCACCCCAGGGCAAAGCACCCAAACACTGTCAGTCTTAGACGTTTGGCAGCAGACTTCCAGAGCTCAGACACAAGGCCCTAGCGTAAGCTGGCCACTCCGGCGGAGGTAGCAGGCGTTGCCACACCGCAGACAGAGGCAGCCAGGGGGGAGAAACTGCCCTTACCATTAGGGACATTTGATTCATGACACTAGCCAGGAAGCGAACTGGCATCGAAGAGACACTGGCACCACCACCAGCAGCAGCAGCAGAATTGGGAAAGGCGAATGAGTGGGCAATTGGCGACCCACTCACCTGTTTCACCCCAGGGCAAAGCACCCAAACACTGTCAGTCTTAGACGTTTGGCAGCAGACTTCCAGAGCTCAGACACAAGGCCCTAGCGTAAGCTGGCCACTCCGGCGGAGGTAGCAGGCGTTGCCACACCGCAGACAGAGGCAGCCAGGGGGGAGAAACTGCCCTTACCATTAGGGACATTTGATTCATGACACTAGCCAGGAAGCGAACTGGCATCGAAGAGACACTGGCACCACCACCAGCAGCAGCAGCAGAATTGGGAAAGGCGAATGAGTGGGCAATTGGCGACCCACTCACCTGTTTCACCCCAGGGCAAAGCACCCAAACACTGTCAGTCTTAGACGTTTGGCAGCAGACTTCCAGAGCTCAGACACAAGGCCCTAGCGTAAGCTGGCCGCTCCGGCGGAGGTAGCAGGCGTTGCCACACCGCAAACAGACGCAGCCAGAGGGGAGAAACTGCCCTTACCACTAGGGACATTTTGGGCATGACTCTAGCCAGGAAGCGAACTGGCAGAGAAGAGATGCTGGCACCACCACCACCACCAGCAGCATTGAAAAATTGGAAAGGCGAATGAGAGGGCAATTGGCGACCCGCTCACCTGTTTCACCCCAGGGCAAAGCACCCAAACACTGTCAGTCTTAGACGTTTGGCAGCAGACTTCCAGAGCTCAGACACAAGGCCCTAGCGTAAGCTGGCCACTCCGGCGGAGGTAGCAGGCGTTGCCACACCGCAGACAGAGGCAGCCAGGGGGGAGAAACTGCCCTTACCATTAGGGACATTTGATTCATGACACTAGCCAGGAAGCGAACTGGCATCGAAGAGACACTGGCACCACCACCAGCAGCAGCAGCAGCAGAATTGGGAAAGGCGAATGAGTGGGCAATTGGCGACCCACTCACCTGTTTCACCCCAGAGCAAAGCATCCAAACACTGTCAGTCCTTGGCGTTTGGGAGCGGACTTCCAGAGCTCAGACACAAGGCCCTAGCGTAAGCTGGCTACATTGGCGGAGGTAGCAGGCGTTGCCACACCGCAGCAAGTGCAACCAGGGGGGAGAAACTGCCCTTACCATAAGGGACATTTGAGGCATGACACTAGCCAGGAAGCGAACTGGCAGAGAAGAGACACTGGCACCACCACCAGCAGCAGCAGCAGCAGCATTGGAAAAGGCGAATGAGTGGGCAATTGACGACCCGCTCACCTGTTTCACCCCAGGGCAAAGCATCCAAAAACTGTCAGTCCTTGGCGTTTGGGAGCGGACTTCCAGAACTCAGACACAAGGCCCTAGCGTAAGCTGGCTACACCGGCGGAGGTAGCAGGCGTTGCCACACCGCAACAAGTGCAACCAGGGGGGAGAAACTACCCTTACCATCAGGGACATTCGAGGCATGACACTAGCCAGGAAGCGAACTGGCATTGAAGAGAGACACTGGCACCACCACCAGCAGCAGCAGAATTGGGAAAGGCGAATGAGTGGGCAATTGACGACCCGCTCACCTGTTTCACCCCAGGGCAAAGCATCCAAGCACTGTCAGTCCTTGGCGTTTGGGAGCAGACCTACAGAACTCAGACACAAGGCCCTAGCGTAAGCTGGCTACACCGGCGGAGGTAGCAGGCGTTGCCACACCGCAGCAAGTGCAACCAGGGGGGAGAAACTACCCTTACCATCAGGGACATTCGAGGCATGACACTAGCCAGGAAGCGAACTGGCATTGAAGAGAGACACTGGCACCACCACCAGCAGCAGCAGAATTGGGAAAGGCGAATGAGTGGGCAATTGACGACCCGCTCACCTGTTTCACCCCAGGGCAAAGCATCCAAGCACTGTCAGTCCTTGGCGTTTGGGAGCAGACCTACAGAACTCAGACACAAGGCCCTAGCATAAGCTAGCTACACCGGCGGAGGTAGCAGGCGTTGCCACACCGCAGCAAGTGCAACCAGGGGGGAGAAACTACCCTTTCCATTAGGGACATCTGAGGCATGATTTCAGCCAGGAAGCGAACTGGCAAAAGATACTGGCACCACCACCAGCAGCAGCGTTGGAAACGGAAAAAGGTGAATGAGTGGGCAATTGACGACCCACTCACCTGTTTCACCCCAGGGCAAAGCATCCAAAGACTGTCAGTCCTAGGCGTTTGGGAGCGGACTTACAGAGCTCAGACACTAGGCCCTAGCGTAAATTGGCTACACCAGCGGAGGTAGCAGGCATTGCCACACCGCAGCAAGTGCAACCAGGGGGAGAAACTACCTTAAACATTAGAGAGAAAAAATTTAACTTTCCAAGCTAAGAGCTGGGTAACCCAATTTGGGCAGATTGAATTTAAGAAAGGCAATCTGCTCCATCAGATGAGGTGCCATGCGTGAGCGCTGTGGACTCAGTATGTTTCCAGTCATAGAAAACACGCGCTCACTTTGAACAGTGGTTGGCGGACATGATAGAAGCTGCTGCGCAACCCGTGAGAGTGCAGGCCACACACTCTTCTTTTCATCCCAGTAGCTAAGAGGATCAACATTAGGAGCAGAAGGAACTTCACAGAGGTAAAGTTTGACCATTTCAGCAGCACTACTCTCCTTTCTGCTGCTAGCTCTGTCAGATGGTCCAACTATACTGCCAAGTGCCTCTTCCCAAAACGCAGCTGCTCCACTCAGCTGTGTTGTGCTGCTTGTGGCACTGCTGCTGATGCTGCTGCTAGGGGTAGCAGACCACATCATCTCTTCCTCCTCCTGCACCTCACCCTCCTCGGACAGCATTCCCATTTTACGCTGCCAGTCACGCACCTTGTTGACCAATTGCTCCCGGTAGCTACTGAGAACATTGAATTTCAAAGCTAGCTTTCCCTTAATTCTTGGATCACAAAGGCACGCTAGCATCATTTCGGGACTCTCTTCCATTCGCTTGCGAAGGTGTACTTTTAGCAGATCCTTCAGCTTCCTGACTATGGCTGCTACGTCAGGATGTAGAGTGCCACCTTGAACAGCCTCACGGTTTCCAAGGAACACATCCATCTTGCTGCCTAGATGGGAGAACACTGGGATTACCTGGGCCAGACTGGCAGTGTTTGAGCTTAAATTTTCTGTGGCATCCCTGAATGGTTTAAGGACTGCCACTAGCTGGGCGATCACTGTCCAATCCTCCCTATTCAATGGAGATGTAATCCCAATATTGTGCTCTGAGGCAAGATTATGGATTGCCCTCTGCTGCTCCAAAATCCTCTCTAGCATGTCTAACGTGGAGTTCCACCGTGTACTGACATCCTGACGTAGGCAGTGTACGGGAAGACCTGACCTCTCTTGCTCTTCCCTCAAAAGTTGGCTAGCCTTAACACTATGGTGAAAGTGCCCAGCGATCTTTCTGCAGCGGGACAGAACTACTGCTGCCACATTAGTTCCTTCTGACATTGCTGCCTTCACTACAAGATGGATGATGTGGGCTGCACAGCGCACACCAACAATATGACCATCTCGCAGCGCTTTCACCATATTGGCACCTCCGTCAGTTACCACAAAACCAACTTCAACATTGGTGCCCGCCTCTGCTCCCACCCAAAGGCTAAACATTTTCCTAATCGCATGCAGAATATTTTGGGAAGTGTGCTTTTCATCCATCACTTCTGCATGGAGAAGGAATGATCGGTAGCCTGCTGCAGCAACTTCCTTAGACACACCGGGCTGCCACCAGTGTGCTGTCAAAGAAAGAAAGGCATGCTGGGCGCTAGGTGCACTCCACAAATCTGTAGTGAAATGAACACACTGACCAGCAGCCTTGGAAAGCTCCTCTTTCACTGCTGCAACACAGGACCGATACAGCGAGGGGACAATGTTCCTGCTGAAAGTGGAACGTGACGGAACTGTGTATTGTGGAGCCACAGCCGCCATCAATTGTTTGAAAGGCTCCCCTTCAATCATGGAGAAGGATGCCCCTCCAACAGCAATGAACTGACCAATAAGTCGCGTTACTTTATTGGCCTGCTGTTTGGGCATCGTTCTCTTGGAGTGGAATGCCCCAAATTCTTCCAGGGTGGGCTGGGCATGCAGTGCTCCAACCTGCCTTGGTCTCTGGCTGCCAGCACTAGTTGCTGCTGCTGCTGCTATTGGCTCAGAAGAAGAAGCTGTTGGGGTTTTTCCACGGCCACCAGCTATGCTGCCTGCACTAAGTTTTACCTCTGCATCTTTCCCCAATAGCACAGCGTTGTGTTGAGTGCTGAGGTGATGCTTCATGCTAGCACTGGTAAAATGGCCAGACACTTTCCCTCTGCTTATTAGCTTCCCACAATGTTTGCACTTTCCATAGCACCCTTCTTCAACATTTTCAAAGTGCTCCCAAATTGGGGCGCGCATAGCCTTGGAGTGTGCCTTGGGTGCTGCTCTTACTGCTCGGGGTGGATGAACAGAGGCAGAACTAGTGGTGGTGGGACTGGTGGTAACAGTACTGGCCATAGTGGGACTGCTAATTGCTTTAGATTTGCTAGGTTTTGCTGCTGCTGCTGGTGGTGGTGATGGTGATGATCGTAGCGGAGAAGGTGGAGGCTCAGGGGAAAATTGTGCACTAGTCATTTGGACACTGCTCCCTGAGGAATCTGATTCCTGACCACTCATCTCCTCTACTTCCTCTGGCTCATAGTCTAGCTCTTCATTAGCCAGATCGAATGGAATTCCTGCTAGGCTGGAGCTAAGACTGATATCGTCGTGAGACTCGTGACTAGTAGTAGTGCGAGCAGGAAGAATAGACTCTGCACTTGGCCTCTCAGTCTCAGGCTCCTCTGCTACCTCGCTAGGTGGAGTTCCACTATGTGTAGCCCTCTCTCTAACTGTCTTTACAAAAATTTTGTAAGGACTTGGTGGCTTGCTAGAGGTACTAGGAGGACATGGCGTGGCGGTACCAGTGGGAACAGTAGGCGCAGCACTAGTGGTGGTAGAGGCGGGGGTGGTGGTGGTGGTGGTTTTCCCTACAAAGGAATGAGATCGCTTTGGTTTGGGACCCCTCTGAGTCTTGCTGCTAATTTGGCTCTGCTTGGTACCTTGCATGCTGCTGGTGGATGGGGAAGATGCTGCTTGGGGCAAAAGGCACTTCTTTTTAGTCACTGGGCTGGTACTACTTGTGCTACCCTTTAACTTTGAACGTGCTTCTGGTGCTTTAGGCTTTCCGTAAAAAACCATAGAGCTTGTGGGCCTAGCCGCACTACTACTGCCTGCTTTTGGTGCCTTTCCTTTACTTGATGATCCTTCAAGCAATGCTTCCCCAAATGATAAGCGAGAGCTTGGCCTACTTGGCCGACTAGACTGACGCAAAGGCTGCATCTTAGAGCTGGTGGTGGTGCTGGTGGTGGTGGTGGTGGTGGTAGATGGAGCTTGTCCCTCCTTAGTCCCAAAAGGAGGATCCATTTCAAATTTTGTGTTGTGTGTGTAGTGTAGTGTAGTGTAGTGTAGTGTTTAAAAAACTATAAAAAAAAAAAAAAAAAAAAAAAAAAAAAAAAAAGGAAAAACGAATTAAAGACAAAAAAATTAGAGGAAGTTCTCTTCAGTGCTACTGCTTAAAAAGTAAAACTATGCACTACTGCACTGTGCTGTGTGCAATCTGCCAAAATCCTAAAGTTATTGAAATTATTAACTCAAGATTAACTATTTAATAACTAGCAGTATTTTATTTTTAATTTGAATTTACACGGGCCTAAGAGCTTAGCCTACCACTATGCTAGCCTAAAGCTATATTTCCTTACTATAAGTCTACCTCTAGGCAGACGCTCTCAAACCCACTAAGCTAAAGTGAGGTTAAATCAGATTCAGTATATGATTTATTAATTAATATTAAGTTATATAATATTAATAGATTAGAACTAATTTACTTATATATTATGTATTATAGATAGAAGAATATAGATTATGAATTAGAATTTAGAATTAGAATTACTTATATTATAGATTATGAATTAGAATATTATTATTTATAATATATTATAGATTAAGATTAAAGAAGATTAGAATTATTTTAGTACTACAGCTAGTAGCTTGAAGCTTTGCTTAGTACAGCTCGTCACAGTCAATTTTTCTTGAAAAGAATTAGAAATAAAATAAAATGTCACAGCAAAACAGTTATCTTCACTGCTTGCTGCACTCACTAGCCCAACAAGTTCACTTCACTGATGGACTGAGGTGAGCAAAACACTAAGGGTACTTTTAATAAAATTGAAATAAAATGTAAAATAAATGAGAAAATCTTTGCAAAACAGTTAACGTCACTGCTTGCTGATCAAAAAAAAACACAGCACTTATGCGGCTGCACTCACTAGCCCAACAAGTTCACTTCACTGATGGACTGAGGTGAGCAAAACAAATGAAATAAAATGAAAGATTAATTAAGAAAAATTGACTTGGTCTCTTACTGTTGCTAAAACAAAGCACAAACTATAGAGCTGCAGCACCAGTACTAATAAGATTAGCTGAACTATACGCTAGTAGTAATTAATTAATATTATTACTTTTATTTATAGCTAATTTAATTAACTATTAAGATAAGAAAGAATTAGAGAATTATTGATATTACTGATTTTAGATTAGACACTAGTAGATGTTCTGAATGTCTACAGTACACTCTACACTAGTATACTATTACTAACTATAACTGACAAATATATATATAATTTTATAATGAATTCAATTATTAATTATATTAATTAATATTACTGATTTTAAATTAGACACTAGTAGATGAATGTCTACAGTACACTCTACACTAGTATACTATAGTATATATATATATATGACTGACAAATATATATATATATAATATTATAATGAACTATTAAATTATAGATTCTATTAAATTGTAATTTATAAATTCTATTTAATTTATTTAAGCAGGACAGGCAATAGGCACTAGTGCCAGCCCAGGGCAAGGGCACCCCAGTGCCACTGAGGCACTGGGTGCACTGTCAACTCAACAGCACTTACACTAAAGTTGATGACAAATTAATTTTAAAAAAATTAAATTAATCAAATTATTATTATTAAATATATTAATTAAGTAGCACTGAAGTGAGGATGAAGTACACAGTGAGAAATGGCAGGCTAAGGCTTACCAGTCTCACACAGAACAGAACAATCTCTCTCTGTAACGCTCGGATGCAGCACAGCAGTGTTGCCAAAGCAGTCACAGCGAAAAATGAATGGATCTCTCAGGCAAGCTCTGGTCTTATAAAGGCGCCTTCAGAATTCAAAAAACAGCAGCACAGGCATTGGACGAGACCCTTAGCGTTACGTCACAAGAGTGAGCTGATTGGACAGACGAGGATCAGCTCACTCCTGTTTGAAATTTTGGCGGTTGCGCGGCAAAAACGAAGACGATCACGAAGAATCTTCGATTCTTCGTGATTGTGAGTCTTCGTCTTCGCCTACGGTTTGCCGGCACTGTATTCTGTTCTACGTTCCTTCGGAACGAACAAAAAAACGGCCTCTTCGTGCTCGTTTTCATGTTCGCCCGAAGACGAATGCACAAGTCTAGTTCTCACCCTATTGAGAGTGTGCCTTGACGTGGCGGGTGAGCTTAATGATGCTTTGGCCAATTCATATAACAAAAACCTCTCATTTATATTATGTTTATATATTTGTTGCCAACTTTATTAGGGTAAGAAGCGCAGACAGTTTTTGTTTTTTGTATACATATACATCTCTTAAAGCATTGTTCCTTCACTTTTAAAATTACACGGGCCAGCTTTCCCTAAACTCACGACGCCTCATAGCTAATTATTCACATTAGTTTTAAGGTGGACTTTGAATGCTCTGCATACCTGTTACTGAGAACAGAATTAAATATGTGGCTATAGCGGTTCCACATGCTGCCAGTCTTTATCTGTTTTTCTTGTTTAAGCAAACAGCTCTCATTCAATGAGTAGAATTTGACCTGGACAAGACCTAGTCCTTCTAAGAGGAAATGCATTTACTGTGAAGACAGAACAGGTTCAGTTGCTTATATGCAAACAGACCTTCATAAGCTAATTTACATCAGACCTTTGGAGAGAAACCAGCTGGCCAAAATCCAGCTGAGGTCGGCATTTTCTAGGTTTACATTGAGGTTTTAGTTTGCTGATCTGTTTCAAACAAAACACAACACGCTTTGGTAGTTTTTCATGTGGCTTGAGTGCCTTGTCCTGCTCTGGGAACTTTATGTGAAAATTCTGCTGTGTCACAGGTCAGAAAGCAATGTTTCCCATTCTCTGGTATATAAAAACATATGGACATTTGTCCGTGTTGTGAACATTCGTTCTTTTGTTCCCATTTCTGTCTTTGTTCTGTGAGCATTCTGAGGGGGTTGTCTAACGAGATTTCTCAAACACAAGAGCAGAAAGTGCTACCGTTGATTTCAGTGGCACAAAACATTAGAACATAGCGGAGGTGTTTCTTCAGCTGCTACTAATAGTAAACCATTTCATTTTGGCAGGTGTAATGGGTGCTTGTTACAAAGTACTTTTGTTCAGGAGCCTGCCTGGAACACTGGAGAATCCCTTTAGGTTTTGTACTGTGCCAGCTAATTAGTGATATGATCTAACTAGACCTTGTTCCGATTATGGAGTGTCGTGGCCACGGGCTAGAATGTCATTGATCATTGAAAGGACTGACTTGGCGGCCTGTAGTTGTGTCTCCTGTAAAACCAGAGTGAGCTCTAGACAATTGAACATTGTAAATGCTCCACGTCCTGGAGCTGCTGTGACATCTGCGGGGGAGTGCTATTCACATGACGTTCCACATGTTTCCTTTTCATATTTTAATCCATGGAGGATTTCCTGAGAGTTTGGTTTTGTCATTAGATGGAACCACAAGAATGCGTTCAGAGGGCGCTGTGTATATATTTTGCGCCAGATAAAGGAAGGGCACTTTCTGGACCTTACCATAGATAAAATAATGATGCAAAGTCTGAATATTGAGGTTACAGGAGCGTACCTTCTTAAAGGATATCAAAAGCTTTAGGTGTGTTCATAATTTAATTTGTATTTAGCGACGAAAGCGTGCCTAATAGAGCAAGGTCCGCACTGATATGACACCGTGTCAAAAGTACATTCTAATGATTACACATTAGAAGAGAAGATCAACCTTTATTTTTGGTGGGGGGTTTTTTGTGATCATTAATGATATCACATTACAGCATTTAATACTAGAAACTTACAGTAAATTCATGGTTAATTGATTTATTTGGGAAGATAAGTCAGGGTGCGGCTGTTGAAACAAGCGGAAGCGAGGGGAATGTTTCACGTATGCAAAGATTTCCTATCTTTTAACAGCTACAGTCTTTACCTTATGTATCTTACCTGCAGCTTGTCCCGGAATACACTTATTGACAGTCCCTTAGAAGGCAATATAATTTAACTCCTCAAAAAGCTGTAATAGGTAATACTATGTCACATGTGACAATACGTGTATTTATTAACCCCTTAAGGACAAAGCCCGTACATGTACGAGCTCAAAGCGCATTGTTTTCAATGGGTTTAGGGACCGCCCATTGTCCTTAAGGGGTTAAATACTTTGTATTGGTGAAAAAGATTTTCTTAGGGCACCCTTGTTCCAGGAGCTGACTTGGAGCAATGTTAATGTCATTAACCATTCATTATAAAATGACCGGTCGTGGCTAGTTTCTTGTTTGTGAAGGCAGAATTTGTAGTTAATGCAATCATATAATGATTTTCTTTGCACTGCCATTCACCTACAACTTACTGTTTAGCACATACACCCCTTCAGGCAAAATTATGTTTCCACTCTGCTAAACATACGTGACAGATGTAAAGCTTTCATGCAGTGCAGCAGTATGACGAATACCGTGTTTGGAAATACATCTGCTTTGTGTTTATGTTCTTATCTTTCGTTGCCTGTCACTATTGTGTCTTGTCATAGCAGCTTTGTGACTGCTGGTCTTCCCGCATCTTCTTTCAGCACTTATGCTGCTGTTCCTCACCCACACATGCATACGGACCACCTCCGGTCTGAGCTTAATTATCCCAACTTCTATGGTACATTTAACATGGCTAGTGTGGTATATAACTCATTTAGGCGTGTTGTGTGGGCACGTGGATATTTTACATACGGATGACATAGGCCCTGGTGATCTACAAAAGACTTTATTTCAGCACTCAAAGCCTGCAATCCTGATGGATTTTTTTTTTGATCCCCCTAATTAAAGTTAGTTACTAATTAAACCGGCTATCTCTAAGCATCCCTAGAATTATCCGGGAAAATCCAGGATGGGTGCATTTCTTGATTTATGGACTTGAATTGCTATCTTCCAGGATGTATGCATCTCACAATTATTTGATCATATTAAAAAAGTTCAAAGCCAGATGGTACTCTGGGAGATAAAATGCAAATATTTTGTGAAATTTGTATATAAACAACCAACATTTTAAAATGGCAAAGATATCTTAACATATACAAATACCTTTATCTGTACAAATCACACAACGTTGTTACGGTTTGCTAATGATATACTATAAAGTAATATTAAAGTCAGCTGTATTGGGGAATATTAATGCATGTGAATGAGGTAGGCACCAACATTGCTTATGGTGGACATTTCTTGAGGTCTTGGTGGTGGACAATTTAATGTTCTATGGACCTTCACAAACCTTGCCATGGAAACGGCCTTGTTTGAACGCTTTGCCTATGCCTACATCTAATTTAAGGTAGGGCACGTGGGCTTTTTCCCATTCAATATTAACATTCTAGTGGAAAGTGCATACTACTTGTCAGTACTATGGGTGCTAAATGGAGAGACGTAACGTAGAGGCATGTGCTTGGACACTGCTATAGCATACCTCCCAAGTATCATGCCAGTTGGAGAGATGTGCTGATCTCCCCCAGACCTGTTCAAGGAGCTGTAAAATCAAAGGCGGTCTGTGCTGTTACCTCACAGTCCTCCATTGCAGCTCCCACATGGCCTCCTGCTGCCATCCAAGTCAAGGATATACGCGAGACAGAAGTTAACTTTCTAACTCCATTAACTAAACAATCTACATACCATAACATGGAGACCATGCAAAATTGACCCCCACATTTACTAAAAAACAAAAATATATATATATATTTATTTTTTTTTAGATTATTGGAATGTATTCAATAGGAGGCTACTTTCCTTATGCATAATGCTCTCTGCATTATAGACATGGGTATAACAATCAAAACATAAACTTCCCACAGGATTAATAGTATCAGTGCTTCCTGTTTATCTGCCTAGACTGATTACTAGAGGCAGAGGTTTGTTTTGGGAGTTAACTTTCCGGAAGAACATGTATGTGACCACGGTGACATTCATATTCTTTCTTACTTTAGCTTGGTTTCACTGCGATTTTGGGATATCTTTATAGTACTTCTATCCGGGGGAAATAATACTTCCTGTTTGTCTCTTGTGGAAAGGATGTGGCCATTTCTAGAATGCATAAGCCTTGATTGTTAGACCGGGTAGGTAAACTAAACAAACACAGTAACTCTAGCGAGTGGTGAGAATACACTCGGTTATGGTTAATCAAAATGGCTGGCAAGCAATAATGGTAGCACCATGATTCTGGACATGCCACTATTATGTGTAAATGATGGTGTATAGTTAAATAGTACAGCCTAAACTATAAAGTTACTCTGTGCTCTCATTAATTTAGTGTACACATCTTGTAGGTGGATGTGTCCTTCTACACAGAATTATTTTGTTGACTCCTCACGGTATTGTTATTGATGACGTCCCTCTGTTGTTTATCACAGTGGATGGATGTGGACACGTGGTCATGTATGAAGAAAGTGGAACGTTGACATCTAAGAACTACCCTGGCACGTACCCGAACCATACGCTTTGTGAAATAACAATCAAAGTGGCAACTGGTAAAGGCCTATATGTGAAACTGGCTGATCTAGACATAGAGTCTCGGGATTGTGAATCTGCGTACCTCAAGATCTACAAGGGATCCTCTTCTACAGAATATGGTAAGTTCACAGCGTAACAGATGTGAGAACAAATCCACTTAGCAAAAGTGTGTAAAGGAGAAAAGGTCACTTAGACTGTGAATGCTTAGATCCACCCAAATTGTATTGCATATGAGCAGAATTTGTAATGTCCACCAGCTTTGTAGACCTTCTACAAATGTTTAAAGGCACTGGCAACATGTATTTTTACTTTGAAAAGAACAAGTGACTATTCCACCCATGTTAGGCAGTTTTTCTAGTCTTGTCTGTTCATTTCAAGTATATTACTTAATATGTATATTGTTGTAAATATTTTATCCTTAATACGTCTTTGTTTTTGATATCTAAGGAACATTGCAGTTATCTGTAGTTTTGCATCGTGTCCCAGCATTAAGGACTTGTAATTTAGCAGCTGTAAAGCTACCAGTCATTTTCTGGAGCAAGCTCACTCTTTCGTTGATATTCCAATACCACCATGACCAGACCCCCACCACCATTTTTGTTTGGTGGCAACAGTTACTAAATAGAGTGTCAAAGTGCGAATGACGTTGAAGTGTGAAATGTTAAATCACAGCTGGTCACTTCCTCCTTTCTCATACTTTACGAAAAGTCTTCTGTCCAAAGACTGAATATCAAATTTTTGGTTTGTGGAGATCCAGCAGTTAAATTACACAAAGCCAGTGTACTGTTTTAATTAAGAGAAATGCTAACAAGAATGCAAATGGACCCTAATTACATTAAATATAAGCATTAGTCCTGACACCTCTTTGCGGCAACATGTTAAAATGTACTATTTGTAAATTAACTTGAAAAACTCTGCAGGAAAACACTTTTCTTCCATGCCAAGGGCAGGTAGCTTTTGTCATAATATTGCTTGTAAAACGTGTATTCCTGGGGTTTTAGTTTTAGTCACCCAAATTAGTATTTCCTTCCATACAAAACCATTTATAGCAGAAGAGCGAGATTCATGATTCCCCTTTTTTTAAATGGGTAAAGGTATCAAAAATGCATCTTGCAGGGCAGCAAGGATTTTAATCCAACCCTACAATGTATGTTATACCTGTGTCTCTTTCCCTGACCAAATACCATTTCCTAATGAAAATGTGTGTGCGCATATGTATAATGTATATAATCTAAATACAAAGCAACATTGCACGTAGGTTACAGATCCACCCATGGGTGCGTCTTCAAACCAATGTCCATTTATAGGAAAGTAAAAGAACCACTTTTTTTATGGACATTTACAAGCGCTCACCTTTCCTACTCACTCTCCTGCAATACTTATGCTTATGTGGCTGGTCCATCCCTAACAACGGCGCTACGGAATATGATGGCGCTATATAAAACAGTAAATAATAATAAGAGCACACTGAGGATTTCTGCGTATGATATGATATATAAATATATATAATACATCAGATCGTTGCTTTTATAGAGCCTGGGAGCCTTGGGTGCAAATTTGCAGTATTTAGTAATAAAAGCATCTGATTGTTACTAATGAAATTAGGTAATTGCTCCAGTGCTTGTCGTTTAGCGGTCAGGTCGTCTCATTAAGTAAATGCAGCACTTTGCCCTTAATCCCCACTTGTGGTTGGACCATAATTTCATAGTTTCTTAGTGCAAACATTCTCATCGGATTTAGTACTTGGATATCCATTGAAGACAATGTTGTAGAGCGTCACCTGTCTGTGGCCCTTTGACTAGTATTTCCATCATTGTCATACAATCTCTGACAGAAGGCGCTGAGTATATACCAGTGGAAATATACATTTGCTAAGAATGATAGGAATTTTATAAAAATGGCCTGCGGTGGATATGTTTCATTCTAAGAAACTGGCAATCTGCCTTAATCTAGTGTCCTACTGTATTTTCAGCGTGTTTCTATGTAAACAAATCTGGTGGTTACCACCGGGTATTATCAATGTCTGATCCCTTGTCAGTAGGATTTTCTAAGCTGCCATGAGGCCTATTAAATACAGTATTATGTCCCTTACAATTAACTGATGGCTCCATAGAGTGGGAGAGCTGATGAAGCCATACCATATGTTTTAGTGACCCCCTTTAATCTTGTCTCCCTTTTCATATACTGCTAATTAAACATCAAGTAAAGTTACATTCGCAGGGCCTTGGTGGTATCTTCTGCTATCTATTTTATTTTCCTTGTCCCCTTCAACTTTGCTTATATACAATACCATTCCAAATTTTGGGGTCGCTTAGCTGTTTTTTGTTGTTTTTTATGGAAAACAAGGAAATTTCTAGCTGTAACATAGTTGCAAAAGGACTTTCTAATGATCTGAAAGCCATTTGGGGTAACTGACACGTTTGCCCACCCTGTTGGTAGGTGCACTCACCCTATTCATGATCGGCAGTAACCGAGGATTGGATTATTGCCTCTTCTGCTGGCTCAAACTTCACCTTTTTTTTGTCTTGTTTTGTTTTAAACGTAAATTTGGATCATCAAATCTGTAATAGCAAGTGGAGTTCTGTCCTGTTGGAGGTGAAACATGCAACAGTCAACGGCATTAAAAGCCAAATGTGAATAGAAAATATTTTCCGAATGTTGTATAGAAACTGTACTTTTTCCCCATCCCAAAGTGTGAGTATGGGTGCCGTGTGTGTACATTAGAGAGGTAAATGTGCAACTCCTGTTGTGATTGTATTTAAGGGTAAATATTTGCCTAAGAAACATCTATTTAGAATTAACCATATACAAAACAGTCTGACCTGTTTGATTTCTGTATGTATGCAGTTTCTTGGGGTTAGAGCATATTGCTAGCATACCTTCTCCTCCCACCTAAACACGTAGTCACACTTCGTGACTCCACACCCATTGCCTTCACACATGGCCAAGCAGATTTTGCTAAATTTGCATGTAGTTCTTTCCAGGGGGTCTAAGCATTGTCTGGGCAGAATAAAAGCCTGTCTGCCTAAGGGTTTAAGCATTAGCATGGGGGAGGGTATAAAAGGAGGCAAACACAACTGTAGGAACCGATGGCACAACTACAGTAATTGAAATTCTGCCTATCGTGATATAATGCGTTCTAATATTAGACATCGGTTTTATAACAAGATTGTCCTTTAGGTTTCCAGACTAAACAAGTTATTCAGTCCATGGTTAAGCGATAGCAGAGTCATGTTTGTTGTCTTTTCTCTCTAGCTGCTATGTGCCAAGGTTCATGCCGGTCTAATATTGCACATACACATATCATAAGGCTGAAGTCCAATAAATCCTTCCTTATCAGTTACTATTAAAAAGTTGCTCAATTAATATAACCATTTTATGTGTACATGCTTCATTAAATAAAATGCAACAGTTTCTGTACAAGTGTTCACATAGACATCTTGAATTTGATGGCAGATAAGCCCTTTATTTTTTTATTTTTGGGGGGGGGGTTTTAATCTTTTTTAATTTTCTAATGTATTAATCTTGGACTTGTCATTCAGAATAACTTTGTTTTTCATGGTGCATGTTTAAAATCCCTCCCTTCATTAGCCTCTACCACTAATAAGAATGTTCTGTTTATCCACCACCCTCTCGGTAAAGTAACTCCAATACTCATCCTTTAGGAAGTTAAGGAGTCCGGTAAAGATTCCGTTATTAAAGCAGCTGGCTGGTTAGGGCCACTGGTTATTGAAGTTGCACTCCAGTGACTTCCCCAGAGCGCCCACAACCCCAGTACTTTTCTATAGGTTGGCTATGCTCCAAGACACCTTCTCAAACAGCTTTGTTGGAGTGAGGGATTGGGCCGATAAGATGATCCAGGCATCACTATTAAAATTGTATTTCTATGTAAAGTTATATCACGAGTGTAAAGCGGTGTATCTTATGTTGCACATGGTGCTAGACAAGTGGGGCTCCTTAAAATAGTCATCCCTGTTTCAATACAGGTTTTGCCATCTGTATTATGTGTGAGTCTTTTGTCTGATTCCCTAAAGACCAGTTTGAATTAGTTCTTGGAATAATTGTCGATTGTGAACTGCTTGAGGGTCAGCCCATCTTGAAATGTCTCAGGTATGTATATGTGTGGGTGGAAAGGCTTGTCTCTGAAATGGTTCCCACTCTCTCTTCTAAATAGCATCAGAAGCCTTGTTCAAAGCCACTTCCTTTCTTTTAAGGCTTACGCCTCTGTTTATTAGTGGGTTACTGAATGGTTTGCATGTCATGAAGTTCCGTCCTTTTAAAGTGTCCATCCCACTTTTTATTTGACAGGACAATATACCTTGGAGACTCTAATGTAATTTACAGTTGGGTTTGTCTCTTCTTTCATCTGTTAACCAGATCAGGCGGGGGTTACATTGAATTCTATTTCCAATTTGCACCTTCATGTTATTTACAGATCTGGGTTCCTGCAGTTAAGTGTCCATATGGCTCCACAAAGGAGCGCCATTCATTTAGACTGCTATACACACTATGTTGAACACCAATGCATTATTCCTTTACATTTTCTTCTTCTGTTCTTGATCCCTAGAAAGATGTCAGAATTGTTTTATGTTGTGTTTTAGATTGTTTAGTAAATTATATGGGTTTTTTTTTTGTTTTTTTTACCTATAGTTTTTTTTTTTTTTGTGATCTCTAGTTTCCCCAATAAAGGAACATAACATATGCAGTCTAAACGTAGGATAGAATGCATATTTTCATAGCATCGTTACAATAGCTCTGAAGCTGATAGCGTCATGTAGGAGTCATTAATGCATGTTATATCAATATGTTATAATTATATAATTGTTACCATTGCTCTTTCAGTGGCTCTCATTTTATGGTGTATTTTGGTTATGCCTGCCAAAGTTTCTGGGCATATGTGTAGCCTCAGTTTTTATTAGGCAAGGCAACTGTAACCTTTTCGGAGGATGTCTATTAAGAATGTTGTGCAAAACTAAAGACTTCCTGGTCTTGCGTGCACATTTTTAATGGGGCTCCAATAAAAAGTTTCACCCTTTTGAGTAGTGGTGTTTATGTGCTTATTGTGTTTTACATATGATACGTCTTTTTATAACAAAATAGGTGGCATTCTAAAAATCCTATTAATACTTTTTATAATAACTGTTTTAAAAAAAAAAAATTTTTAGAACCATTTTGTTTGTCAAAATAAAAATGGGAGATTTGTTATTTGCTCTTGATGTTGACCACTTAAAACATATTTGTTTCGTATTTTGGTTCCTTGGGATTACGAAAAAATGTGAGGTTTATTAAAGTGAGCATTACTAAAAAGCCATAATTGCTTAAAAGTGTTTTTTTATTATTCTTTCCATAATGTTAAGATAGTAATGTTTTCTGGCAAGCAATTCTGAATGTTCCTACGGTTAAACCTCTTGGACGGTTTGTCTGCTTGAATAGATCTGTTGTTTTTCCACACAATTTGTTGTGTGTAGCTCCCAGTGCCCTGTCATCTGTTACTTTGCTGCATGGTGCGGTGGCAGGTACAAATCTCTTGTGGCTGCTTCTGGAGTACATTGTTCCATTGCCTGTTCTTTTTTTCTTTAATCAGACTGACAAGGAACAAAGCTCTCATGATGTGACAAAATGTCCATGCTTGCTGGTGTCCAGCCGAGGAAGACAACACAGGCCTCTGGCTCCAGGCCACAGATTTTGATGAAGGCTACTGAAATTTTCTTTTCTTGACTGATAGGTTCATAACTCATTGTGGAGCAATAAGCTCCAAGTGAATTATTAAGATCTCCCTGGTGGGGAAGAAGATAGATAAGGGCATCATTACCCTTCATGGATGAGAACTCCTTAACCCTGACACAGAATGATCTGTCCACCTCCTATCAGCCTGCAGAGACAGTGGTTATTCTTATCTCCTCTAGACTCTTGTCTGCTTCAATCTGTTGGGTTTGTCATGGGTATACATGATTGTAGCTGACACTTTTATTACTTATATGGTTGTGTAGATTGTGATATTGAAAACAGTAGTTTGTTGGTGGTCCTTAAATTGTAACCTTGTTTATATTTAAGATCTTTCTGGTGTGTCCATGTCAAGGCTTCCTACCTAACATGAGATATTCGAAATTACCCTTCTTTATTGCTTTTCTACAGGTGGTCTCACAGGACGCCTGTGCCAAGAACGTTTGTAATATAAGCAAACCAGTCTTTTCTTACACAGCATTCTACAACAATATACTTTAGTGCTTGTCTGGTCTGCTTTATGGGAAATACAGCCTTCCAGTGCCTTCCAACAGTTCAAATTATAATGTTTTTTCTCACTTTTAGTGACCTAGGAAATTCTGTGATGTACAAGTTTATTTTATAGTTATCATTTGGGATACTTATTATAAATGACAACTCTATTTCCTCCCAGGATCTAAATCCAGCTTGAAAAATGATTTATAAAAACAATTCCATTGCGGAATCTACAATGCCAGCAATTATAGACGCTTCTGATGAGGTTATATATTCATTAGATGTAAAAGATATAATTAGCAAGTGGTGCACTGAAGAATACACCATCACAGAGGATATTCATCACTTACAGCGGTTATGCTAATGATCTAAGCCATTCATAATAAGTATCTTGATTAATTGCCAGGACCATTGAATCCATTGTGCGTTTAACATTGACATATATGCAAATTCTTTATCCGTTTTCAAGTATAATGCCCCATATAGCCCCCATTAATGAAAATGCATATTAAAGTATTTTGTAAGTAGTTTAATATGCATTCTTTAACGATAAAAGAAAAAATAGAAAATGTTCAAATGTTGCAGTTCTGAAGCCTTGTTTTGGCTGCTTAAAGCCTCATTACACTAAAAATGTCACGTTCGCCAGCGCTTGAGTTTGCTAGGGATGGGTATACCGTGCATGTGCACTAGGTAGGTGATGTCTTTGGCTGATCACATGCCAAGGAGCTGTGCAAAAACTTTTTAAAAGTAAATTCAAAAGTGGCGATTTTGTTAGCATAAGTATTAAAGTGCACATGATGATTTAAGTGTCCATTTAGCTGACGGTTATAAGACCTCTATAGGGTTATGGTGCCTTTCCCCCTTACTGATCAGGATCAGCATGGTTCAGAAAAGCGGTCTTTTGGAAGCTTTCATGGTGTAACATTTCAAATCCAAGCCGTGTCTTTGTGTTCTACAAATGTAATGAGACTAAAATGCCAGCTCAAGCAAGGCAATTACTGCAATGTTGCCAGAACACAGTAGGTGCAAATTAGAATTCACACCATTAGAAAGTCCATTTTCAAATATTTGTAAAAGATCAAAAAGGCTAATTAGTTCAATGTAGTGTTGCAATAAGAAAATTAAAACAATTTCCGGTTAAAGCAAAACAAGCTTTTTTTTTTTTTTTTTTTTTTTGTTGCTCAGACATGCAAGTGGGTGGGTTTTTAACCCTTTCAGTACATTATGGGCTAATTTTGCAGTGGCTGGGTTAAAAATTAGCATTGCAAAGTGATTATCTCACATTGAAGCGCTTTCGAGCAGATCTGTGTATACCATCTGTTTCTGTCTGTTTTCAATCTGCCACAAATTCGTATGCTTTTATCTCTTTATTGTGCAATATGTTTAATCTTTGCTACTATAAATTATTTATAATCTTTAAAAAAAAAATAAAAAAAAAATTGTATCTTGTGATTGATCCTTGCTACAAAATGCTACATTCTTATTCCTACACTTCATGCTTGAAGGCTTCTTATAATATTGTAGGGAGGGGAACATATGTATCCACAGTTTTGCGGAATCAGCTTGTATTTTGGAGACAAGGAATAAGGATTGTCTCGGAGTTTATCGATGTGATCATGACTCTGTGCGACTCCACTGACAGGGCTGTAGTCTCTGGGTGGTCATAGACACTTCTCGGAGGGTGATCTGCTCCAGGCCACACTGATTTGCACGAGAATGCCAGGCTCTTTGAGGAAGTTTAAAATGCGATTGCTCATGTATCTAGAATATATAAAAGAAGTTGTAGTAGTAGGTGATGCGGAGCATAACAAAAACAATCTAAGTGCAGCAAGAACACCCAAGACAAACTACACAATTTTATCAAAATAAGAATATACAAAAACCTAAAATAAGTGTCTATGCCCCTTGTGGTAGGTGAAAGATATATTAAATAATGTAGATGATATTCAGGTAAAGAATCCAGGTATGATCATGGGAAAAAATAAAAAAAATAAACCAATATACTGTAGTATGTTGCACAACTTAATAATTCACCTTCACGAACCCTGCCACGGACATTGGTGTCCCTTTGTCTATCCCTGCCACAGGCTATACTTGTAATCAGGACTAACACAGCGCCTTTGAGAGATGCAGCAACGCAGCTATCTCGAAAGGTCCAAGTAGGTCCATCAATACATGCCACACATTTGTCCATTGTGAAACAGTTCATCATACTCTTTTATTGATGTACTATGTGGCAGGTGTAGTTACCTGTAAATAATGAAATCTGTTCAGTAGCAGAACTTATCAGAATGGTCCATCTCATTCTGTATGTTCCACAATGGAGGTATTGAGGGAAAGTTTTTAGTAGCTGTGTAAGAACAATACAGGCTGTGCATGTCATAGTATGGAGAGCAAAATGTAGCTATGGTGCTGCTATATAAGAAGCATGTGAGAAATAAAAATGTTATATCTGTGTGTGTAATATAACACACACACTTCAGAAGGAAATGAAGAGTCTATCGTGTCTGGTAGTAGTAATTACTAGTCTGTCACGGGCAGCTCACCTGCTTGAGCAGATATGCTCACTCCAGTTTACTGTTCCAGAACTCTACGTTCATGTTGTCCTCACGTACATTTTTTCCTAAGTAATTCCGTTTTGAGTATCATCCTACTCTACATGAAACCATATGTAGGAAAGCAGTCTCATTCCTGAAGCATAGCAAAGGTTCAAAAGTTTATCTGTAGATGGTCCTTACAAGAGGATTCCAAACCTGTCCACAAGTACTTCTGGGAGGGCAGAGGTTAAGGAATCTTTGTCTCAAGCCAAGATAGGTCAATCAATTTGACTATGAGACTAAAGCGAGGAGATTAAAATATATCCTGTTTGCATTAATTGAAAACTGACTTGCGGACACGTGTCATGCACACTGTAATGTCTTGAAGCTGGTACACTTGAGATATTGTAGAGGGTCCTTGTACGCTTGACATACCATAAGTGTATTTAAACTTTTATTCTTTCTACTTTTTCCACAACCATGTAGACTACTAAACTGGAGGATTACATATTATAAAGATTGTAAACTTGCGAGCACATCTGTTTGTCAATTCTAATCTTGTCATTCGGTTGAATATATGTATTATAAGAAGCACTGCGTAAAATTGTTGGCACTATATAAATATGATGATAATAATAATAATGTGGATTATTATCATGCAGATTCTGTATACCTGTTATTTCATGGATATTATGTGACTGCTATCATGCTTCTAACCTGTATTTGTGTATGCTGAATTTTCTATATATTTTTTTTTTTTCCAGCAAGCTACTGTGATGATTTCAGTAATGCACCCATGGAAGTTTTCTTGGATACAAATGTAGCAAACATACGTTTTGAGAGTGGCCTTCACGTGTCCGGACGAGGATTTTTGCTGAACTATGCCAGCAGCGATCATCCAGGTGTGTGATTTTTGTCAAATAACATGACTATAACATTCAGGGTTAAAAACATAATTATCATTAATATTATACATGGTATCCATCACTGTAGTCAAGAAAAGTAGACCACTGAAGTTCTGAAAATGTATGATCCATGTATGTTTTGATCCAATAAAAGGCATCAACTTGGACTAAAAACTCTTTTCTCATGGTCACCCATGGCTATATAGATGTCTGTGAAATTAAAGACAAAAGGTGGTGTTTATGTTTTTATTGCTTCACTTTCTCTGTGTTTTAGCACAGTGAAGGGAGGCTCATTTTCAACTATGCTCTTTTATTTTCCTGGTCGGCTGACGTGTGCGTACATGCACAGACGTAGGGAGCATGTGTTCGCACAGTGCCGGTATATTCACACCTAGGAGCTGAGTTCAGGACTGAGCTCATCTAGGACTTGGCACATTAGCCTGCTAACCATATTGAAGCCTGGAAATTGGAGGGTCTTAGAAGGAGACTTTTTCTCTGATAAAAAAATTTTGTCAAATGATTTAATATTATTTAAAAGTTAAGCCTTATTGTTTGTGCTTCAGCAATCATATCCATATATATTTTTTTTTATACCTGCACTTATGTAATTAATGCCTTTGTGCTTTTTTTCCTATAATAGATCTAATCAGCTGCTTGGCTCGAGCAAACCATTATGAAGAGACTAAATTCAGGTACGAATGAATGTAAATGTTGTAGCATTATGCATGAATGGAGCAATCTGCTAGTGTCTCCACAGTCAGCCTCCGTAAGGGTGTCTGCAAATCATGACTGTCTTTTTTTTGTTGTTGTTGTGGATTTTTTTTTATTTTTATTAACTGTAGAATGTGCATTAATAGTGTATGTGAAACAAACAAAAAGTGTGTCTTCCATGAGTCTTGTTTTCTATTATTTCAGTAGGTACTGTCCAGCTGGCTGCCGAGATGTTGCTGGAGACATATCTGGAGATGTGATAGATGGATACAGAGATGTAAGTATAATGATTCTCTAAATAATATATTGACCAAAGTAAAAGCTGTACCCATAAAATTAAAGGGTATGAATAGCAAATTGAGTTTGTGGCCCCTACATCTGATCCATGTAGACCAGTCCAAATGTGGTTTCCTTAACCCATTAAATAGTGTCCCATTTTAATTGCCCTGTAATTCGCTTTCCCCATCCCATTAAAGTTTTCCCACACACACGCATTCAATGCATAATGACTAATACTAATTCATATATATTTACCTACACTGTATCACTCATGCGTTTAAACACAGACATTCATTCAGAGGGTACTTACACATTCATTCATTTATACACATACCAACGCCTAGTCATTTAGTTATTTAAATTTACATCATGCACTGACTGGCTGAGTATGATACTATTGCAGTCCTTAAATGTAATGCAGACCTTGTAAATTGTATTCAGCATCTGACTTGGTACTAAAGGGAAAACCAAGTAGTACAATTCCTAAAGTCACAGACTGAGCATGATCGGAGGTCTCATTTAAGCAGAGGCACACTGGGGGAGTCTGACCAACAGGATGATTTGCCCCTGGTTATGCCAGTATATTTCACTGATCATGCAGCACATGCCTTAGAGTGCTAGAGGTTGTAATTCACGGGGACCAGAAATCTGAGGTATAGCTGCAAAGTCGAGCTTTGGCTATGTAGGGAAAAGGGCAATATAGCAAATGGTAACTTGTCTCAATCAGGGAAATCCTTTCGGAGACATTTAGAACTCTCTAGTAAGGCTACGAAATTTTAAGCAGATGTATGGATTTACAAAAACATGCATTTTGTTGATGTACATGTAGTTGATCTTGGTCTGTTTTATCAGTGACTTGTAATTCTATTTAATCCATTATTGCAGATGTGCTGCTGCTTTGCATTGTCCGTTTTCTCTATCCCCAATAGTGTTCCTCAGTGCACTATTGTTTCTAACTTCACAAATAGGTGTGTTTAGGAGTTCAAAGTGATTGTTCTGTTTCATGTCCTCAACAGTAAGTGTTTGCCCCACCTAATTACACCTGCCCCATCCTGTAATTATGAATAGCTTTGATTGTACCTGGGTGGCTCTTTTGCAAAACTCTCATTTCACTCTAATGATGAACACTTTGTTCTTGCTTTCTCTGGGCAAAGAATTGTGTTTGTGACTTCATTAAGCTTCCTAGTCTCACTGTTACTGACCCCCAAGGCAACGAGTATCGGTAACATGAAGTAATGAGGGTCAAAACAGGTCATTTACAGTCCATGTAAAGAGTAAGGAACAGCCTATTTGAATACTTTGTCCTCCAATTATAACCACTTTTGGAATGGAATGTCTACACTAATCCAGTCAGTCACTTGAGCTTAGTCTACAGTTGGTTGTGAACAGATTAGCCTATTTATTTGCATGTCTCAAGGTCAGGCAAAAATCTTAATGGCAACGAACAGCCAGAGATACCTGTCTACCGGTTGTAAACCATATGTTCTCAACTAAGTGTCCTTTGCATTGGCCTTGTTACGCCCTCCTACATTAGACAGGTAAGTATGATAAAGAAACTGGAATTCAGTCACCTCCAAGATATACCTGATTTACCTCTCTGTCACCTAGTAATTGCTTAGTTACTTCCAGCTATTTTTGAAGACGGCTTCTGATCTCAGAAAAACTAATTGAGGAGCCACTGAGAAGTTTGAAAGAGTCATGCCACACCTAATAATTATATGATTGGGAGTGATCTGTAAAATAATATGACTTATTTTTCTTGACCGAAAGCTGATCCATACTAAATAGGTTCATTGAACATTTAACTTTCGTTTATACCATGTCCGTTTTTGTCCATCAGTAACTATTATTATTATTAGATGTCTTCCTAACCCACAGTATGACACATGAACGTGTGAAGTCTTTATAATCCCAGTTCCACGTAGTCGTAGATGTACTATATTATGCATGATGTTTGCGGGCAAAAGATGTCTAAAAATGGCAAATTTATGTCTAAAATCTGTGTTGATTCTGTCTGTTTTGCCTGATTTTGATTAATCGCATAGTACTTCAGAGGCAATGGGAGAAAACACGGACATTGTTCCTCATTCCTTCATTACAGGGTTGTAATTTCAAGGAATGGATTCTTATGTACCGCCAGGTCCGTTATCCAACAGGGGTTCTCTGTGTGTATTGCTTATTTTAGACCATTTTATACACAAAATACCTTTTGGGTAATTTGTGTGTAATATACAGTTGTTTTCCAGTTGTAGTTTGGTATCCTGTGTTATTAAAATCGCTAAAGTTCTCACAGACAGAAGGAATCCACGATAGATGTATAAGTATCATAAGTATTAATGAGTATCGTTTGGCATTGTCTAGGCAGATGAACAAAGAGATTCTCACTCCTAAAAATATAAATGTATTGCAGCAATCACTGGTTAATCATGCGCATGAATGTATGGAAGTATGTCTGTCAGACTTTCACACTGGGTTTCTGTCATGTCTTGTCATGAACTAGCAATGTGGCCTAGGGCAGAGTTGTCATGCAGCATTCCAGGTCTAGCAGGTCTGCCCTGACATTAACATTGGAAACGGGGCCTGTTCATAGCACCGATTTATGTGTCCTCTACAATTTTTGTTTGCATAGTCCTTATTTATAAGCCATGAGTCAATGACTGTCTCACCAACTTCCAAAAATCTTGATTTACTTCTTTGATTTGCTGTACCGTGGGAATGCTGCCCTACCGCGTCCAGACCTCTACGCTGAGCATCACATATGAGCAAACTAAGAATATGTGGTACTTAATACTGCCAAATGACCAAAAGTAAACTTAATGGAATGGATTCACCAACGGAAGTACTTAGTGTCCAAGGATACACTGTCTGACCTCCATACAAAACTTGTTCCATTTACTGTTGGTTTTGTTATTCTGACATAATTATAATTATTACTAATTATAGGACAGTATTCTATTGTATTGTTATACTGTAGTCAAGTCAAATATAGCTATACGGAAGAGGGCATGTGATGTGTTCGTAGCATGTTATATTGGTAGTTCTTATGCTCTTGATTTAATGCTAAGCTTATACTATTACTTTCATCCTGCAGTTGTGGAGTCATCTCTCCAGCTACATTGATTACAGATTGTCTTACGTTTGTGCTTCAGTGATCAGCTGACAGACGTGAGCTCTAAATAAACTTAGGTCGGGACAGGGGATTGACAGTGGTATTTTATACGGGACCACCCTCTGTTTCACAAAGGGAGTCTTCCAGTTTGCACAATATGAATGGAGTCTTCTATCTGCAATCAGTTTGAAGGCCCTTGATGTCCTATGATTGATATACAATACGTAAATTATACTATTTCAAATTATTAAGCATTGGAAAACTTTATGGAAATTGATATCGGGGATTATCTTGCTGGTATTTACAATTATTATTAAGACAAACCGAATATCACGATACATTATGTAAATATGCAATTTGAGTATTTCATTTTTTTGCAATGTGGTTATATGGAGCGGCAAAATCACTGATGGTTGCGGGTAATAAATTCATGTAATATAAAATTAATAACTCAAATACTTATGGTAAATATTTGCTTCATTTATTGTTTTCTCTGTAGACCTCCCTGCTTTGCAAAGCTGCCATTCATGCCGGAGTCATTGCAGATGAACTAGGTGGACGGATCCAACTCACACAGCGCAAGGGCGCAAGTCGATATAGAGGAGTTCTGGCTAACAGGATTTTGTCTAAAGAGTATGTTTCACCTTTTTTTTTTTTTTTTATGTTGCTGTATTTTCGGTTTGATTTTTCACCTTCAATCCTTTATGTCCTAATGATTTTCATGACATCCCAATCTGTCCGTATCTGTTTTAACGATGTGGGGAAGTTATGAATGATTCCCTTGCTAATTGTGCAGACATGACCTTGACATTTTGTCTCCTTTCCTATGAAGTCTGTATGCGGGATTCCAGTAACATGTACGCATGCGATACACATCCTCTTTTACATATGATAATAGGTATAATGAGTAAACCATACTAACAAAAGATACAATAGTGAATGTAAATAAAACAATGCAATCAACCCTACGAACAACTCTGCGTTTGTAGTGTGAACAGAAGTATCCCTGCTCCCAGCTGTGTGTTCTCACCTAGGGCAGCAGCACTACCAGGGCCAGATCGATGCAAGCCTTTAAAATTGCATCTTATCTCTCTCTCACATTTAGCTCTATCACATTACTTTATGCACTGCATCTATATCTCCTTTTTTCGGATTCCATTTTATTAGTTATTCAAACTAGCCTGAAGCTATATCTGTTCCACCCCTATCATTACATATAAGATATAACCCTCTATACGTTTTTTGCCATATAATTTATTTGTGTTATTGTGAAGGACGATTGATTTAAATTAGTAAATAAAATAAAACATGCCCTGAAACCAGAAAACTTGAGTGTTTTGATGACATGAAAAATGTTTTTCTTCTTGCTGGACCTTCCTCTTATTCATTCGCACATGTGCACGCAGTGAATGATTGGTTGACTAGCGCAGTTAAAAACATAATTGGTTGATTGCCGTGCTGATAAATCAAACTAAAGGTGACATTGTTTTAACCTAAAATGACACATGCTTGATAAGTCTTTCTTTAATAAGGTTACTGACATGAGACTAAATAATAATATCCTGGCTAATCCCGGAGTTAAGAAAACATTGTTTCCACTACTTTCAGTCCTATACTGGACAAAACATGTCACTTCTTAAACAGAAGTGGAGGAGAGAATGATCCTTGATGATGTGTCGCCTCTGGTAGAGACAAACTGATCGGGGCAATGCTTTTGTGTGGCTCCAATAATGAGCTTACCCGCTCTGTTAAAAAATGCTTTGTCTACACGCCGTCTGAATGGCTTCTCCTTGTATTTTATCTTGCAGTGGCTCGCTTTCAGATCGCCAGTTTGAGTTTAACAGTCTCGGTAAGCAGAATACATTGTAAATGCCTGTGTGTGTGTGTGTGTGTGTCTTTTGTGTTTGAACATGCTTATTGTATCAAGTTAGCAAACAGATTGCGGCTTCAGAATACACCATCCCTCGCAAGCTTTTGCAGTCGGTGCCCTTGTCAATACACAAGGCTTACAAGGTTTACATTGATTCTAAAACAATACGTGTCTTGCAGGGATCTTGCTTTTTACTTTATTTTCTGCCTTCAAGACAAATGAGAAATAAATGACTGCCCGTATGCGCCTTCAAGAAGGTGTGATTTATAACATGCTAGTGTTCGGGTCTTCAGCAACTCTTTCATAAGTAACTTGAAAAAGAGCCAAAAGAGATGCATTGTTCCCTTCCATAACCGATTATGGATAATTTAAAGTGGTATTATAGATAGATAGATATAGATATTTGCAAGCAAATAGCCAAAATATCCAAGGTATCATTTTGCACGATATTAGACTATTTAAAGACTAGACAGACTATTTAAAGTCTTATTAATAACAATAAAATATTCCATTTTAAATGAGACATTGTACATACGATGATACCTTTTTAAAACAGTGAAAAGTAACAAAAAAATTAACCAATACAATCTAAGTTTCAAACATCGACCATTGCTGTAATTGACTGTGTAACAGTTCGACTGTTTATGATAATTTGGTGTTATTTTATTGCAAAATAACATTGAAGTGCATCCAAAAAAAATGTAACTGGAGGTCACAGTGATCATGCAGCTGTTCTTTGAATATCTAGCTTGTCTAGGCAAAGGTTACATGAATTCCGGCTTATGAGTCTGCCTTCAGGGGGATCCTTGGCATGTCTTAATTAAGGTGGACCTAAGGAAATAAACCCCTCCAAGCAGAGCGTACCAGTTTTGCAAACAAAATATTCTAGCTTTTTAAATACTAATGGCTGTTCTTTATATTCTTGATCTGTGGATGCTGGGAACACTTAATTGTCATTTGACACAAAACTAGGCGCTCATTGGATGTTTTCATGGAAACTAAAATAGCTTCTTAAACGTTTCTGTGGGTTTATGGGATTAAGTATTCTGAAGAAAGAAAGGATGGATCTGCTGCCAAGGATTATTTACTTGACATCCTGTTGAGTGTTTGTTCTGTCTAAGTGTAGCAATACATTTAATTTAGCCTGTGACGTTAGATTCTAAAGACGAGCATGTCACCATGTTATTACATGTGTTTTGAATACATTATTCTTTTTAACAACTCCTGATGTCTGATTTTAGACTGCAGGACCTCATTGATGGTTGGTCCAAGAGCTGATATGTTTTCAGCCACCTCTTCTTGGGAGTGGATGAGTAACACTGGAGAGATGATCTACTGGTCACCCGAGAGAGCACAGCTGAATAGTCCAGGCGTATCTTGGGCATCTAGTCACCAGGAGGAGCGGGAGTGGTTGGAAATAGATTTGGGGGAGAAAAAGAAAATAACCGGTGAGTATGAGGACACTTTCTCTATTTCTTTCCTTGGTTGCAGGAAGGTTGCTTATGGTTAGGATGGAACTATTTAAGTACCTTAGAAACACAATGTAGGCATACAAAACGTGGACATAAAACATTATCCTTATGTTTTGGGAAGGTTGATGAGCACTGGAAGCCAAAAACCTTTTCACAGAAAGACTTTTATTATCCTTCATATTCTAGTTGGTGGATACTCCTGTTTTAAACAGTTTGTGGCTCCCCTGTGTTTTTAACTCCTCTCCATTTACCTTCATTGTCAGGAGATGGGGCGCTCACAGATGAGTATTCCTGTGGTCTGGCGGGGGAGCAGGGAGATCTCTGCCTCCATCGCCACATCGCTTTACCTGCTCTCTGCTGGTCTATGCGTACAAAGAAATTCAAAGAGCTGGGTGATTGTGTCACAGCCAGGGGTCGTAAATCTCTTTTTATATGTAGATTGACAGGAAGCAGAAGTGCCTCTATTGTCAGAGATCTTCTTACCCCCACCAGATCATTGGATTCGGTTGTGCCAATGTTGCCATTTTAGATTTTGCTGGAGCAGTCATGACTGCACTTGACATGGTTTTGTTAGCCTATGTGAATGGCATTGTGTGTTCAACACAAACACAAGCAGCACAATATAAATAACCTCATTGTCTCCCTCACGGAGACTATTTTGTGGGACTATTGGCAAAGTTATTTGGTTAAAATATAAATAGTTAAGTTTCTTCTGAACTAATCCATTTTATATCACTGTGGAGCTTCATTGCTAACCCAGTTTTTGCATTATTTCTAGTGTTCTGTGTGAAATATAGCATTTTCTCTGTAATGAATTATGAAAGTGAATACTCTGCTGTTCACAGTTGATTATGTCACACTTAACGTGTCCTCTTTTGGTATGTTCCAGGTATTGTGACTACAGGATCCACATTACCAAACTTTAATTTTTACGTCAAATCTTATGTCATCAGCTTTAGGAAAGATGGGCCAAAATGGAGACTATATAAAGGAGTCATTAGCAGTGAAGAAAAGGTGATCTTTAGATTTATCTGTTAACATGCTCAACAAATGATATAAATCAAAGGCATTGCATTTATTTATTTAGAGCATCAGTCAATTTCACAGAGCTATTACAATAGGGGACTGTGAAATTGTACAATGACATTAAAAATGACAATAATGTTGATGTGTTGAGAACTATTGGTACGAGAAGGAGGATGGCCCTGCTCTTGTGTTTAAAATCTATTACATGTTAGAACATGGTTTTACTGTCATGCCCCTTGGCCCACTTGGAGATTCTATGATGTATGTATCATAAGTGACATGTTATGAAGAAAATACTGTCTGTTTTGTTCCTTGTGACACGCATAGTGACCACACTATACTTATTTTCTTGGTCTTTATTTATATGCAGCTGTTGGAAGGTAATTCAAACAATATGGGTCAAACACGGAACAACTTCATCCCTCCGATTGTGGCACGATACCTTCGAATTGTACCACAGACATGGCACCAGCGGATTGCCCTGAAGGTCGAGCTAGTAGGATGCTCCTTAGCACAGAGTATGTAATGCCAGATAATCTCAGTGTTCTGTTGTTCAGTGAAATTACGTTGCTCTGTTGATCATGTAATTAAGCTAATCTTGTTCACAAAATCATATCAGTAATTGTGTGTTTTCATTTCAATACCACTACAATTTACATTTTTGTGTCTCGATTTTTTTTATGTCATTTCTGGTTTGTTTTTATATATTTATATTTCGTTCTTTATATTCAGAACTAGATCTACGGAATCTGGCGCTATATCAAACAAATAATAATTTACTATGTTAAAGTATGTTGTGGGGTTTGATCTTATACCTTTAGCATTCAATTGAAACGGGAGCTTTTTAATTTAATATATATTTAGTATTTTCACAGTTAGACAGTGGCCTAGGAAGGAGTTGGGTCTATAGGAAGAGATTTCAGCCCAGTTTTCTAATTTGGCCTAATTATGAAAGCTTCATCAGTACATCACTGTTTATTGCTCAATCTTTTTTTTTTTTCCCAGATCATAATTCATCCACACACCCCATGTGGAAAAAGACAAATCTCCGAAATGCTAAAACACCCACGACGGAAGAGAAGACCTTCACTGAGCCGATACCGTCTGAAGAGACAAACTTTGGTGAGGCTACCATATAATTATCAATTTAAATACTCGGGCTTTAGACTAAATTATTTGGAGTTCAGCTTGTTTTAAGACAGGTAAAGGGCAAAAACACACTAGGGGGTTTTAGCTGATCAAGGTTAAAACCCATTTTGTTAAAGTGCCACCAAAGCAATATTTAAAATGACAATGGGTAAAATAAAAGTAAGGAATTAAAATGTGTACACCATTGTACATCGTTGGCATAATCGGAGAATTAGCCCTGCTAATCATATTTTTTTTTCTAATGCTATATGGAAATGACAAAAGCTAGCGATTATGTGGCAAGTAAGCCTTTAAACAAGCCTGAAAAAGTAAAAGTAATCAAAAGTTGTTAAAACTCCAATGTGCTGGTAGTTATATAGTTCTTACACCACTGTGAAATGATCAATTCACTCTTAGTATGTTGTTCCATGGATGTTCTTATTTTCATTTCTCCCACCCGTAACTGGGCGTTGGAAAATGTATTTTTTATTTTATAGATACACAAAAGTGGACTGTATGCATATTCTAAGATAACAAGATTGTAATACTCTTATGCTTTTCTGTATGTGATGTATGATATTTTCTTATTACAAGAAATTCTTTTTTTAGGGTGGATTATCGTTGTGGTCGTCGTCTCTCTTGCTCTGGTCCTGTTTTTAGTGCTAGTTGGCATTTGCATTTGCCTGTCACGAAGGTATGTATTTTAATTATATATCTGTTTGTGTGTGCTTTTCTGTGAATGTGCTGACCCTTTGGGTCCCAGATAAGAGTGCAACACATTTAGGAGCTAGATGTGTTTCACCTGTTCTGTGGAACTGTCTGCTGTCCCCCACAATCTTTTTCATTGTGGGGGCAGTACAGTTTTTTTTTTTTTCCTTTTTAAGAAAACAATTAAGGAAACTTTATTAAAATGAAGGGGTCCACAACCATTGTTGCTCCCTTTCTCCTGTGTGCCTTCTCCCTGTTCTCAGTGGAGAGTCTGTCTCCAACAGTATGTCCATAAAGCATTGTCCATCTTATTAGGTCAGGAACTGAAGACTTGGGACAACATCATTTTGCGATGTCTGTACAGTGTTTCTCCACAAAACTCTAGGGATAATTCTGAGAATAATGTAAAGTTCATCTTTTTTTTATGTACTTAAAATGAAAAGCTCTCCATTTGTCTCTCAATTTGCAGAGTTGTAGTCCGTTGCGTTTATTAGATCCCCTCCTGTGTCTGTAGTGTTTGCTTGTTTGTTTTAGCTGACTTCGAAACGATTATATACTCTGCGTTCCTTAATTGCTATTGGAATTCGTCCCCCTTCTCCTGACCCACCGCATTGTTGTGATATCTGTAAGCAACGGCACCCAGCTTGCGATGCGAGGTTAAGCTTGCGAAGGGGTTATCAGCCCTTTTAAAAGTCAATCAATCCCCGGACTGTATCTCCTCAACTAAATTGCATCCAAATCAAGTGCTGCCATCTGTAACTGTTTGGGTCTTGACAGATAATCACCATTATTGCCTTTTAGTCATGGCTTTCAGGTCTCTTCCTGAGAGATATAAAGAACGAGGCTGCTTGCTTATTAAGGGATTGTCCGTTGGGGATTCATTATTCTGGACTTGTAAATATTTTAAATGGCTTGCGCCGTGCCTTTGGTTATTTTATATGTCTACCAAGCCCGAGTTCCAGATTACCTTACAAACTGGTTTTAATGCACCCCCCCCCCCCCCGGGCAAAATTCAGCCACAAGTGTTTGATGAAAAATCATTCCTGGTAGAATTCACACATAATTGGGTATATGATTTGTCTTTGGGACAGGAACAGGACAAAAACCGATGTATACAAAGCGACTGATGAACAGAAAAGTGGTAAGATAAGAATAATAGGCTGATTTTTTACATCTAGTTACCCATGGATTATAGGAGGTTCTGTATATATAATTTGTTTGTCTCCCGCAGGCTGCTGGAAGCAACTTGAACAGCCGTTTGTGAGACAGAATTCCACCGAATTCACCATCAGTTACAGTAACAACGATAATGACAAGGATATGCTACCAAAGTTTGATCTTGTCAAGTGCGACATGGAAGGTAAAAGAAATTGTTACTCTGTGCCGACAGCAAATTGTGATTATCTTCCCCACCCCCCATAACTTGAGAAGCTTTGCATATTCTATATGTCTGGGCATGACAAAAAACACACCCTGAATATTTAGTGCTTTGGGATTTCAGACTCCATCCAGCGTGTTTGTTTCGTGGTCTGTGAAAAGAAAAAGGATGCACAGTGGGGGGAAAACAGGGGGCACATTTATAATATGAAAGCCTATGTTGTTGTCTTGTGCCAATGTTCTGGTTAGGTGGCAACAAAGATGTTTTTTGGCAGTATCAGACACTGCCACAAGCAACCCCCACTGGAGTAAAGAGTTATGAATTTGTTATATACTGTGTTACGTTTGTTCCGCCAACAGTTATTCCATGAATTACATTTTCAAGCAAGGGTTTTAGTTTGAGATCGGTGTGTAGAGGTGTTGCAGGAATGGGAATGTCATTGGGAAGTGGTGGGAATGAGATCTACCTGAATACTTAGAATTGGATATGTTTCCATAAAACAGGTGATGCAAACACATAAGGACAAATGTGCTTCCAAAATGTTTTTTGTTTTGTTTTGTTTTTTTTATCTCATAACCCCATTTTCATGGACCATAGAAAATATAGGTGAAATACATGGCTTGACCCTTGAGTATAGTTTCCACCCTGATAGCAGATGACTCCTTTATACTCCCTGACAGAGCGTATATTGTGGAAGAACACAAATAATTGTAGATAAAGATAAGTTCAGCAAAATGAACATTATCCTTTAAATATTTATCTTCTTCAAATAACTTGCCAATGCTAACTGTGGCTAATATTAGAGTGCTCGTTAGAAAGCATTTTCACTACTGTCCATTAGTCCATAACAGTTTCTTCCATAATAGAAAAGCAATTCCAACTGTATTGGCCACCTAGACTATAGTTTTTCGTTCTTCATGAAATGTTTGTCTTTGTCACTGTATCAGGCTTACCCCATCTTGTATAATAATATTAATAGGAAGAACATTAATCATCATCATTCAACTCTATGATCGTACTGTGTTCACATGATCCTCGATATAAAATTGTATTATAAAATTAATGTGATATCATTAAGAATGGATTATTTAGGCTTATTAGTAATTTTCTTTGTAAAGCAGCAGGGTAGATGGAACATTCTCATGCTTGTCTGTGGAATCTTGTATAGAGGATGGTTTGTGGAAATATATCGCCACCTTGTGGAGAAAGAAATGTAGGCAGCAATAGGTTCTGATTCCAGTAGCTTTTGAGCTGAGATTTTTGGGCACAATGCCTTTGCTGCTCTTGTAAGGCATAATCATTAGCAAATGTATTAAAGGACACTCGGAAACAACATGCATTATTATAGTAATACTGGCAATATTTAATATATGTGAGTGTGTACATGCGTTACAAAAAAAATGAAGGAAACATGAGCACTGTTACTTATAAAATGTGAATTCCATTGAAACTTTCATTCAAATGCAAACAATTGTTGGTGTATTTACCCATTCTCTCTATTTTTTCTTTGATTTAGACTATGACCAGTCCAATATGATAGGCACTGGCTTGGTGACAAGAAAAGGATCCACCTTCAAGCCTATGGACACAGATGTTAAAGAGTCCCTTGATGGGCAGGAGATTGAAAACCACTATGATTGCCCACACAGTCGCAACAGACCTGAGTATGCTCTTCCACTTAATTATCCTGAGCCGGAATATGCCACTCCTATAATAGACCGCCACATAACACGAGAAAACATGTTCGTACCCGTGTCCGGCTACAGCGTCCCTGTGGTATCACTAAACCGCCAACAATCCTTCTCGGTCGCCAGCTTCTCCATCTCCACAAGCCCAGAGAACAGTGGTGGAGAGTACCAGACACCGCACTGTATAAACTTCGACGAGAGCGAATATGATAAACCAAAGGTCTACAGGGGATGGGGTACATTGGAGAATGGCGATTATCAAAAACCCCCGCTCTGCTCAATGGTGGCAGATGGTTATTCATCTCCAAGAGACTGTTTAAAACCCATCAGTCAGACTGCAATAACATCTCTATTGTGACCCCATGAAGAACTAACTAATGTTACTGCACAGCTGCTTAAAAAAACATTGTTTATATTAAGAACATTGGTATATTAGATTCCCCCCCTCTCACAATTGTCAAGACGGTGTTACTAGGGTGTATGTGGTTTTAATGACTTAATTTGTTACATGGCTCTATTGCCAATCATAAATCAAACCATATGCCAGAATCCCAATCCATATATATATATATATATATAGGCAAGTAAACATAATAAATCTATCATCTCAGTTCTATTCATATTTATTACAGGAATTAAATAACCTTAAGACTGCTGCCATGACATCACATAGTAACGCATACCTTCCCATAATCCATTGTACTTAACTGCAAAAATCATAATGCCATATATGTGAAGTATAAAACTTTCATAGTTTGTTGGTTTTTTTGCAGTCAAATCCAAGGAATAGCACATTTTTAGATATATTGGGAATTAATCGGTATCTTAGGAGGGCCCTGAGATCAGGCTGCTACTTTCCCAAATTATCAATCCCCGGCACAGCTCTTCCCTTCTGGTTGAACCACCTACCTCTGCCACATTCCCACGTCATGTATCTGTCATCATTGTTCTAATATTCAAGCCTGATTGTATTCACATCCCAAGACACTGTCTACTTTGTGTATTATGTGCAATGTGTATAGAGTTTTATAAAGAATCTTATTTGTTAGATTTGCCTTGTTACTGAATATATTTCCATAATTTTTATATTGCCTACAAAAAAATGCAGGTTGGTCCCCAACACTGTGAATATTTGGACCTTCTGTATGTCAGGATTTGGGGTTTTAGGCTGGCAATTTGTTATATAATGCCATCGTTGCTGAATAACGAAATATTGTTGTGTTATTCTGTTACTGGTCTTCTGATGTTTTTGTTTTGGGCCAGACGTTACTTGAGCGCACAATAGAATGGTCAAATAACTGAGCCGCTGACTTCCAACCCATGTGCAACATGATAAAACTTCTGTATCTGCGGGCAAGCAAGCATTCTTGGACCTGATTTTGTGCAGTCGCTAAACTAGACATGCGTCTTAATAATTTAGGCAGCCAAAATGTTTGTATGTGGATCATGTTTTTTGGATAATGACTAGGTGTCTAGACTTAATTTATTCTGCAATCATCCATACATGTAGCGTTAGAATTCTAAAGCTCACATTTCTGTTTTAGTAATAGGTTGAAGATGAGTTATAGGGAGATCTATCATTTAACCATCTTAACTAGGCATTATAAAGTGCCTGCTCTAGTGTCCGCCCGTCAAAATGTATAGTGAAGATGGTAGGTAACAATTTTTCATCTCGCTGCGACCTACTACATCATAAAAATACTTTTACATTCTGTATCATTTTTCCTGTTGACTTTAAGGTAAGTATATTTAAAAAGTACATTGAAAGTAAAAAAATTTTTATGCTTTAGTTGTTAAGAGACAACGAGCGTACTGTTTTAGTCTTCAAGGCAGTATCATTTACGCAGTCATTGACTGGTCCAAAGTACAGCTGATAACACATGCTGATGTGCCATAGAAACCTATCAGTATTCTCATAAAGTGTGTGCACACCCACTTTAGTGGGTGATATAAAAGTGTCATAGTGGCTATTTGTATTAATTTTAAATGGAGACTAAAATATATATATTTTTTTTTTTTTACACTTTTTAAAGGTGCGTTTTCCATTCATTCTGCTGAAGTTACAACTGTTTTATATAAAATTTAGCATTAGGAGCCTCATAATGCTATTTATCACAATGCTATCCTAGTACTGTTTGAATGCCAAATCCTTTTAGCTGGGAACTCTCCTGGTTTGACCCAAAGTTTTCAACTTTCCGACAGTTTTTTCCTTCTATGAACAGGTTACAGTGTTTGGCTGTGACCACTTTCCTCCCAAACCCAGCAAAGGCTGTATGGAGCTGGCCCGATTCCTTCAAAAAGCAATTCCCCCAGGAGAGGGCGAGTCAAGGTAGTCTTGGGAGTTTCCAGAAAACAATATTGAAATTTTGCCTCATTAATATTTTTCGGGGATGACTTAAAGCAGCCTTCAGGGTTTGCTGGAAGCCTTTGTCCATAGGAATGGATAAGTGGGAGTTCTGCTCTCACTCACCTCCATGGTCTCTGAATCACGGAGTGAAGCAGAGCTTTAGAATATGACATCATCTCTAAGCAAGCTGACTCAAACAACTGCTCTGCCATTCACAGTTTTAATCCCAGTGTGAGATCTGGGGTCTCGCTCAGCAAGTGCCGTACCTCCAGGTGGCTCACCCACCAATAGTTAAACATAGATCAGGATACAGCTGGGTTCTCTTTATATGCTATAAAAGGTGTTTAATTCAATATTGCTGCTGCTTCCCACAGTGCACTGAAGCTTCTCGTCACCTTATTGGTCACATATTTAATATTTATTTGGGTAATGGGTGAGGTTTACAGACTATTATTTTGGGGTGAAACTACTAATATATATCTTTCATATTATTTGTAATGTTTTTTGGATAACCTCATTTAAGATGCTCATATTTTGTATACAAATGTTTTTGTTAAGACTCCATGTAAATAATGCGTTATACATCTGTACACAATCTGCTAATTTCAGCTTTTCGTTTTAATTTCATTTGTGAAATGGAAAATCACCAAGAACAAACTATGGATGTAATTCAAAGACAAATCGATTTGACCTTTTTATCATTGTATATATGTAATATCGTAAGATGACAGCTAAACCAATTTGCACACTGTGATTTATACATTCTGGTGCTGGAAAAAAAAAAGAATGTGAGAAACTGAATGTTTAAAAGCAAAATTTTGATTAAACTGTGTAAATGGTGACATTTCTGTGAAATAATAAACCATTTCCATTTTAGAAAGTGGTCATTTTATATTAACATGTAAGCTAGACTTTATTGATTGAAATTGAAAATCCATTATTTTTTTTTTAGCGGGGTCATGTATCCAGAATCATGAATGTGCCTAGATCGTACCATGTGGCATCCCAGAATTAGATGGTGCCATCATTAGCATTGCCTTCAGTGGGGCTGGGAAAACCATCGGTGTAGAAGGTATGATGGAAGCCTGTTCTTCGAATCGGCTTCACATATCTTGGAAATCTTGCTCCATTACAATTAAAATATATGGGAGAGTGTGTGTACGGGCGAAGCAGTAGATTTGGTGCGATTGTGTAGAGGACATTGTTGCTCTAATGTCCTGAATTGTAGGAAATGCCTGTGGAGCATTTGAAGGGTATCAATCACTGGCATTCTGGTGTTTCTATGAATTGTGATCCTTGAGGGAAAAAAAATTGTCAGTGGCTAAAAGCACAGGGAAAAGGGAATGCACGAGGAAAAAAAAAAAGGTAGATGGGTAGATAAGGGCTAAAGGTCACACAAAGAAAGCACTTTTTGCAGCTTAGTGAAAAGGAATGCAACAAGGAAGTATGAATTTTCTCAATGCCGAGTGCTTATCTTTAACTTGTCCACAGAGCAGAGAAGTGACTACCTTCCATATAGTGGCACAGAACACAAAGCTTGTATTGTGTAGTTTCATCTCAATACACAAGAATGTGTGCTCTGCTCAGCTATAGTCATGTTTTCTTCCCTGAAGCAGTGTCTTACAATAACTGAACACGTTTCGGGGCTTTGCTGTAACATTTATATATACCATTATATTGCATATTTATTGTTCATGGCATGTTATAGGAGAGGACAGGGCCGTCCCAAGACAAAATGCCGCCCCCCCATTATCTACCCTTCCTCTTCCTGCCGCCCCCCAATTATCTACCCCCCCCCCGTACCTTTCAGCAGTCCTGCAGTGAGTCTCCCTGCTCGATCTCGGTGATGTCATCTTCCGGGGCGCTCAACATTACAAGCCGGCACCAAGACCGAGCTAGAGGGCTCGCAGAGGAGAGAGAGAGAGGGGCGCCGAGCGGGTACTGACAACTTGGTAAGATAAAACCACTCGGCGCCCCTCTCTCTCTCTCTCTCTCCTTGGCTTTTAAAAAAAAGAAAAAAAAAAGGGCTTGGGGGCAAAGTGCCGCCCCTTCAAAAGTGCCGCCTGGAGCAGTTGCCCCACTCGGCTCCATTGTCGGGCCGGCCCTGGGAGAGGAGATTTTCACAAGCCACCCTTATTAAGGGGAACCTCCAGCCATCATATATGTACAATAGCTATGGTCGTAGGAGTCGCTATATCGACCGGGCCCATCAGGTGACCCCTGGAATCACTCGTCCTGTAATGTCCATAATACCCGGAGCTAGCGGCACAGACAGCAAGGGCGGGTTTGCTGCAAAACTATCAAAAAAGGGCTGATCCAAATTACAGAAATGTGCTGGGTCACCTAACCCTGCACTGCATGAATGGCTGCTTGAAAAGAAGGTTCCACAAAGGTGAGGGTTGAGGGGGAAGGATGAAAGTCAGAGGGTAAGGGAGGCAGGCAAGGAGGGACAGAGAGAATGAAATAGATAAGTAAGTTAGAGGAGGAGAGGGTATGTATACATGCATGTATGTAATAGTGAATATGCGTGTCATAGCAAACAGCCTGCTTACTACTATCTCAAGCCGAGTCCTTGCAAGATAGAAAAGCTCTTGCCAGATCTGCAAGCAAGTTTCTAAATTCATATTTTGTATACTTATGCATGTTTTTCTATACATGTACCAAATTTGTATTTTGGGAGGTTTTCTTTTGTGATCTCCTGGCCTCCCACAACCATAACACTACACCCTTTTTAACTTCAAACTTTGTCTTGTAGCTTTTCTCCATCATAGGAGCCTGCTTACTACCATCTAACATAAAGCTCTGTGTAAGTCTGCGTGTGGCAGCATCAGTGTGTATTAGACTTGCGCATTCGTCTTCGGGCGAACATGAAAACGAGCACGAAGAGGCCGTTTTTTTGTTCATTCCAAAGGAACGTAGGTGAAGACGAAGACTCACAACCACGAAGAATCGAAGATTCCCCTGGATCGTCTTCGTTTTCGCCGCGCAGCCGCCAAAATTTCAAACAGGAGTGAGCTGATCTTCGTCTGTCCAATCAGCTCGCTCGTGTGACGTCACGCTAAGGGTCTCGTCCAATGCCTGTGCTGCTGTTTTTTGAATTCTGAAGGCGCCTTTATAAGACCAGAGCTTGCCTGAGAGATCCGTTCATTTTTCGCTGTGACTTCTTTGGCAACACTGCTGTGCTGCATCCGAGCGTTACAGAGAGATTGTTCTGTTCTGTGTGAGACTGGTAAGCCTCAGCCTGCCATTTCTCACAGTGTACTCTTCCTCACTTCAGTTCTACTGAATTAATAATTTTATTAATTTAGTCATTTTTTTATTTAATTTTTTTCCAGTGCTTCTGTCATCAACTGTGTAGTGCTGTTGAGTTGACAGTGCACTCAGTGGCACTGGGGTGCCCTTGCCCTGGGCTGGCACTAGTGCCTACTGCCTCTTCTGTCTTCAGTTAGATAAATTAAATAATAGAATTTATAAATAATAATTTAATAGAATATATAATAATTTAATAGTACATTAATTTATAATACATATATTTGTCAGTCATATATATATTATATACTATAGTATACTAGTGTAGAGTGTACTGTAGACATTCAAGACATCCACTAGTGTCTAATCTAAAATCATTATATTAGTAATATTATATAATTCATTTTAGCTAGCTTAATAGTTAATTAGCTATAAATAAAATTAATAATTAACTACTACTAGCTTATAGTTCAGCTAATCTTATTAGTACTTGTGCTGCAGCTCTTTAGTTTGTGCTTTGTTTTAGCAACAGCAAGAGACCAAGTCAATTTTTCTTAATTAATAATCTTTCATTTTATTTCATTTGTTTTGCTCACCTCAGTCCATCAGTGAAGTGAACTTGTTGGGCTAGTGAGTGCAGCCGCATAAGTGCTGTGTTCTTTTTTGATCAGCAAGCAGTGACGTTAACTGTTTTGCAAAGATTTTCTCATTTATTTTACATTTTATTTCAATTTTATTAAAAGTACCCTTAGTGTTTTGCTCACCTCAGTCCATCAGTGAAGTGAACTTGTTGGGCTAGTAAGTGCAGCCGCATAAGTGCTGTGTGTTTTTGTTCAGCAAGCAGTGAAGCTGTTTTGCGCTTACATTTTATTTTCTATTCTAATTTCTTTTCAAGAAAGATTGACTGTGTGACGACAACAACTGTACTAAGCAAAGCTTCAAGGTACTAGCTGTAGTACTAAAATAATTCTAGTCTTCTTTAATCTTAATCTATAATATATTATAAATATATAATATAAATTGTAATTCATAATCTATAATATAAGTAATTCTAATTCTATAATACATAATATAAGTAATTATTTCTAATCTATTAATATTATATAACTTAACCCCTTAAGGACCGGGCTCATTTTTCGTTTTGTACCCTGTGGGACCGAGGCTGTTTTAATACTTTTGTGGTGCTTGTGTTCAGCTGTAATTTTCTCCTCACCCATTTAGTGTACCCACATAAGTTATATATTGTTTTTTTTCAGGACAAGATGGGCTTTCTTCAGATACCATTATTTTGATCGTATCATCTTATTTACTATAAAAAAAAAATAAAAACAACATGGTGAAAAATTGAAAAAAAACACATTTTATGACTTTTATTTGAAAAATCTTTTACTCACCTAAAAAAGCAAGAAAAAAAACTAGCTAAATAGATTCTACTACTTGTCCTGAGTTTAGAAATACCCAATGTTTTTATGTTTTTTGCAAGTTATAGGGCAATAAGTACAAGCAGCGTTTTATGATTTCCAAATCTTTTTTAACAAATCTGGTCAGTCTGCCTCCATCTCCTCTTTGGAATATCTTTGAAGCCGGTTAACTAAATTTAACCCATTCAAACCATATATTTTGGAAAACTAGACACCCCAGGGTATTCCAAATGCTGTTATTTTAACCCTTTCCATGCACCAATTATAGAACTACACTTTGTCAAACTTTGTAATAGTAATTTTTTTTTATTTTTTTTTCACACAAATTGTACTTTAGTTATAGATATACAGGTTCTGGTATATGTCACTGTCAAACAACACCCCAATGTGTTCAGGAACATCTCCTGAGTGCAGTGATACCCGACATGCATGGGTTTGTCGGGTTGTTTGAGATTTAAAATGCCACATTTGGGAAGTGCGCTTTTTTTCTCCATTTTGGTCAGTCTGTACCTATGCCCTATCTTTGAGCTCGGCCACTCCAATTTACCCCATCAGCCATTTTTTTTATATATTAGACACCCCTTGGGTATTTGAAGTGCTTTTATTTTAACTCTTTGTTGAGATTTTTGAGAAATTTTAGCACTTGCTCAAAATAATAAACTTTATTTTTTTATTTTATTTTATTTTATTTTTGTAATACTTTTTTAATATTTTTTTTTAAATTTCTCAAGGAAAGGCACCACAAGCAGGCAGTAGTAGGGCTGCTAGGCCCACAAGCTTTATGGTTTTTTACGGAAAGCCTAAAGCACCAGAAGCACGTTCAAAGTTAAAGGGTAGCACAACTAGTACTTCTACTAGCCCAGTCAGTAAAAATAAGTGCCTTTTGCCCCAAGCAGCATCTTCCCCATCCACGAGTAGCATGCAAGGTACCAAGCAGAGCCAAATTAGCAGCAAGACTCAGAGAGGTTTTCACAAACCAAAGCGATCTCATTCCTTTGTAGGGAAAACCACCACCACCTCTACCACCACTAGTGCTGCGCCTACTGTTCTCCCCAGTGCCGCCACGCCATGTCCTCCTAGCACCTCTAGCAAGCCACCAAGTCCTTACAATATTTTTGTAAAGACAGTTAGAGAGATGGCTACACATAGTGGAACTCCAGCTAGTGAGGTAGCAGAGGAGCCTGAGACTGAGAGGCCAAGTGCAGAGTCTGTTCTTCCTGCTCGCACTACTACTAGTCACGATATCAGTCTTAGCTCCAGCCTAGCAGGAATTCCATTTGATCTGGCTAATGAAGGAGATGAGTGGTCAGGAATCAGATTCCTCAGGGAGCCGTGTCCAAATGACTAGTGCACAATTTTCCCCTGAGCCTCCGCCTTCTCCGCTGCGATCATCACCACCACCAGCAGCAGCAAAACCTACCAAATCTGCTAGACTTAAAGCAATTAGCAGTCCCACTATGGCCAGTACTGGTAGTACCACCAGTGCCGCCACCACTAGTTCTGCCGCTGTTCATCCACCCCGAGCAGTAGAAGCAGAACCCAAGGCACACCCCAAGGCTATGTGCGCCCCAATTTGGGAGCACTTTGAAAATGTTGAAGACGGGCGCTATGGAAAGTGCAAACATTGTGGGAAGCTAATAAGCAGAGCGAAAGTGTCTGGCCATTTTACCAGCGCTAGCATGAAGCATCACCTCAGCACTCAACACAACGCTGTGCTATTGGGGAAAGATGCAGAAGTAAAACTTAGTGCAGGCAGCATAGCTGGTGGCCGTGGTACTACAACAACAACTAGTACCATCTCCAGAGACAGCTGCTTCTGAGCCAAGTGCTAGTGCTGGCAGCCAGAGACCAAGGCAGGTTGGAGCATTGCATGCCCATCCCACCCTGGAAGAATTTGGGGCATTCCACTCCAAGAGAACAATGCCCAAACAGCAGGCCAATAAAGTAACGCGACTTATTGGTCAGTTCATTGCTGTTGGAGGGGCATCCTTCTCCATGATTGAAGGGGAGCCTTTCAAACAATTGATGGCGGCTGTGGCTACACAATACACAGTTCCGTCACGTTCCACTTTCAGTAGGAACATTGTCCCCTTATTGTATCGGTCCTGTGTTTCAGCAGTGAAAGCGGAGCTTTCCAAGGCTGCTGGTCAGTGTGTTCATTTCACAACAGATTTGTGGACTGCACCTAGTGGCCAGCATGCCTTTCTTTCTTTGACAGCACACTGGGGGCAGCCCGGTGTGCCCAAGGAAGCTATTGCAGCAGGCTACCGATTCCAGAATGCAGAAGTGATGGATGAAGAGCACACTTCCGAAAATATTCTGCATGCAATGAGGAAAATGTTTAGCCTTTGGGTGGGAGCAGAGGCGGGCACCAATGTTGAAGTTGGTTTTGTGGTAACTGATGGAGGTGCCAATATGGTGAAAGCGCTGCGACATGGTCATATTGTTGGTGTGCGCTGTGCAGCCCACATCATCCATCTTGTAGTGAAGGCAGCAATGTCAGAAGGAACTAATGTAGCAGCAGTAGTTCTTTCCCGCTGCAGAAAGATCGCTGGGCGCTTTCACCATAGTGTTAAGGCTAGCCAACTTTTGAGGGAAGAGCAAGAGAGGTCAGGTCTTCCCGTACACTGCCTACGACAGGATGTCAGTACGCGGTGGAACTCCACGTTAGACATGCTGGAGAGGATTTTGGAGCAGCAGAGGGCAATCCATAATCTTGCCTTTAGAGCATAATATTGGGATTACATCTCCATTGAATAGGGAGGATTGGACAGTGATCGCCCAGCTAGTGTCAGTCCTTAAACCATTCAGGGATGCCACTGAAAATTTAAGCTCAAACACTGCCAGTCTGGCCCAGGTAATCTCAGTGTTCTCCCATCTAGGCAGCAAGATGGATATGTTCCTTGAAAACCGTGAGGCTGTTCAAGGTGGCACTCTACATCCTGACCTAGCAACCATAGTCAGGAAGCTGAAGGATCTGCTAAAAGTACGCCTTCGCAAACGTATGGAAGAGAGACCCGAAATGATGCTAGCGTGCCTTTGCGATCCAAGGATTAAGGGAAAGCTAGCAATGAAATTCAATGTTCTCAGTAGCTACCGGGAGCAATTGGTTAACAAGGTGCGTGACTGGCAGCGTAAAATGGGAATGCTTTCCGATGTTTTCTTAAACATAACCGTACATTAACCCTAAGCTATTTTTTAGTTCTTGTCCAACATTTTTCCATTCGCATACCTGCCAACAATTTTCGTGGACAGTCCTGCTTTTTTCCAGTCCTGTCCAGTAAAAGTTGGGTTGTTGCAAAGTATGCCATTATAAATAGGTAGCAAATGTTAGGCATGTATTAAAAGTGGTCCAAAATCGATTTAAAAATGTAAAATAATCCCTATTCTTTTATTAAACATCTATGGATGTGTGACTGTGTATGATAAAAAGGAGGCCAAGTTCCTTGGAGCATTTGTCTAGGTCTCAGACAAGACAACTGCTCGGAGGAACATGGCCCTCAGTTTCGGGCAATGTGTATTGTGTACAGTACATCTCGGTACGTGTGTGCAACTCTATTGGTCGTTTCGGCAGGGGGCTCGTCTGCCATCAACGAATGAAGTGCATTCTGCAGTTCTGCAATTCATTCGTTGATGCCAGACCAGCCCCCTGCCGAAACGACCAATAGAGTTGCACACACGTACCTTCATGGCAGCTGCTGCTGCTCCGATGTGTTCTTAACCCCGTATTAACCCCTGCTAGGCAACCGGGAGGAAAACGAAGATGAAACGAGCACGAAGAATGTCCACGAATATTCGCCCGAAGAGAAGACAGGAACGGGCGAATATTCGCGGAATACGAAGATTCCCCCCCCCCCCCGAAGACGAGCACGAAGAGCCCCCTGGTGCCCAAGTCTAGTGTGTATATGTGTGTGTCTGTGTGCGGATCTATTAGCATGTATATGTGTGCTGGTTTACCCATGTTTGTATGTTACTGAGGGGGTGGCTGCAACAGGCCAGCTTGGCTTTGCCTGTCGCCTGGGCCTAAAGGTTCCTGCCCTCCCCTGACACTGTCTGATCCTCTCCAGGAAGTGACATCACATCCACTTCCTGCATGCTGGGTCTGTCTGCACAAACCATGGAGGAAGACAGACACACCACCCCCGCAGGTAAGTGGTGTGGGCAGGAGCACAGGTAGGCTGTTTGGAGGCACTGACCCATTGTTTGGAAGCAAAGCGGACACTGTGGGACATGTTGCTTGGTGAAGTCAGGGGACCCAGAGCAATTTTCGAATGGGGACCCTGTGGTTTTTAGTTACGCCCCTGGTGTGGTCACTAAACTGTCAGGGTGTCCACCTTGCAAATGCATTGGAGGATGTTGCAGAATCTCTCCATATGCATCTGTCCCTTTTGCCTGCCCCTAGCTATTTTCCTAGCATTCTCTGCCTATGATATACTTATAGGCAGTCAGCTTCAGTACTGGCTCAGCAAAAGCCGAGTACTCAGAGTACTTTAATGTGCATTCTTCTTTAGTGGAGTTGTTAAGGACAGGTAGCAACAAGAGATAAGTATGAAGACAACACTCCAAACGCTGATTAACCAAAGATCACTAATCTGTATGGAAGTAGTCCTGGCTTTAAAACGGTAATAATATTAGCAAGTCTTCTACCACGTCTAAATATTGTCATGTGTGAAGTGTATTATCCGGAAATATAATAATTATAAATCTGAATACGGATAACCAGACCAATCAGATGAGTGTCTGAGCAGTGTTTGTTATGAGCACCTTCACAAACACGCTCTCTGATTGGTCCACTATTATTACTTATTTGAACTGATAGTGGGTAGATTAAATTACTAATTTATATAACACTTGTAAAACAGCAATTAGGATCTCAGAATAATTGATATACTTTAAGCTTTGTTCTTCAAATATCTAAAACACCAACACATAATGGATATACATATTTATTTTATAATCTTAAAAAAAATAATTTGAAAAGATATGGCTTGGCTGCAAATAAACAATGTGAAGACAAATTATACTATAAATAATGCCTCTGCTTAAGTCTTACATACAAGTTTGTTGAAAGGACAGAAAATATATCCTTTATTTCCATTGCACATCTAGAACTTCCTTTAACCACATACATTTCAGTTTGTTCCTATTGAAAAACATTAAACGGCACACTGTATAAGGTACTCATTTTACAAGTGTTGTACAGTTACATTAAGTACAAAAACTTAGTACCATTGATGCACAATACACGTTTGGAACAAAAACATCCCTCCTATCTTCAAAAAGCAAAACAGACAGTGTACAGGGATGCAGATTCCTGGGTACCACTAGGTAGTAAGCCATTAAAGTGCTAAACCTACACACTTTCCTCCTCTTTAACCAGAGTCTACAAAAGACAGGAGGACGTATGGCAAACCTGAAAGAGTAAGGAGAAAGTTGGTTCATCTTTAATTTAATAAAGGGAGCAATAAGAACTTGAAAATACTGCATGACACTAGAATGGTACAGGAAAGCTTAGTGCCTTCTACATCAAGCTCTCTGTCCAACATTAGGGGCTAAGGCCAACGTGTTAATGAAAGGCATTATATATCATCTGCAGGGCTTAATGGGTCACTAGTACAATTAAGATTTTTGACACTTGCAGTCGAATCTTAAGAATGCCAATAAAAAATGCCATGCATCAGCTTCATAAAAAATACAGAGGTCCAGTCGCTATGCCAAACAGGTGTTACTCCACGAGGGAGGGCTGTTCTGACCCTGCATGATGTGTAGTTATAGAGGGGAGATTATAAAGCCAGCCTGCGGATTTAACCAATGCATTTATTCGCAGAAGCTCGGTAGCGGTGGCCCTTCATAACGTATAATGAAGTTGTTAAACCGAAGCTTTAACGGATTTGCACATTTTGTAAATAAGACTGAATGTGTTCTCAAACAGGAGACGACATGGGTGCTTATGTAGCCGTGTCATAGCCTTGATCAGATACTGAATACAGTCACATGTTAAACAAAACAATATAGAGCTATATGTATTACAATGGTAGTGAGTAACAAGAGCTTTCATTAAAACCATGGAAGATGCAACAAAAATATTGACCTTATAAAATACACAGTATAAAAAAGCATTTAACAGATATATAAGCTAGATTTCAAAAAAGTCACTAAGGGAAAAAGTAGAGATTTATAAATACCAGATTTGCTACTATTTACATCTCCAATGTTCTGTAAAACAAATACATAGTGCAGATAGTACAAAGGAGGAAAAAAACATGTCACATTCCACATATTAATAGAAATGGACATTACTATAGATAGAAACAAAATGTTTTTTTCTGATGTCATTCTATGCAAAGTGGCTGATGTCATACACCATATGAGAAGAAGTGTTGGCCATTCACATTTTGGTTTCGTATAACAGTCTGGTAAGGAGGCACTGTGTGCTGATGGGAATACAAAGTATGAAAGCATGCACTTATTTGTAGACTGGATAATAATGCACTCCAAGAACGGATTCAGCCTGTTGAAAAACGCCACATGCTAGATGACTTGAAAAAGAGGAGAGGGGGAGACCCTGCAACATTGCCATCCCACTAGGTCTGCCTTCCAACCCATGAATGGTAGTACTGACAGTATATTAAACCCTCTTATTGCTGCTCTGAGCTAATAATTCCTAATTTAAAGAGTTGGAGCAGATGCAATACTTTTTTTTTTTTTTTTTTTACTATACCGCATGTGACTGTAAATATGGATTGTTTTTGCGCTTCCTAGAGCATCATGTTTTTAATAATTATAAAATGGAAAAAAAAAGTTATTTACTGCATATAAACAGATGCTCCGTTATGACTTGATTGTGCTGGGCCGAATTGGCACTTAAATACAAAATTACCTGGCTTTTCTAAATGTCAACACAAAACACTTTTAACGTCTACATACTGTAAGACAATTTTTTACATCAGTTCAGTTTTCACCAAAACCTAAAATGAATTAAAAACGTGAACACATTTAACTGTTACACAAAAAGGAAAAACACTTGCTTTGGTGCTTACAAAAGACAAAAAAAAAAAAAAAAACATGCAACCGCATTAAATGTATGGCTCATAGTGGATAAATGACACAGGTTCTCTCACACTTTGAATTGCTCAGTGAAACCCTGAGGAAACCCAATTTAAGGCAGCAAACAGCAGCCTCCCTCGGACGCAGTGTAGTTAGACTTCATGTCAGTTAGTCTTGTTCCACTAGAGTCAATATTGGTCTCGTCTGCCAAGAATACAAAAGCCAAACTTTAGGATAAGGATTCGGATGAATATGCTAGTTTAGACGCAGTTCCCCCTGAAAGTGAATCACTTGCTGGTTCCAAGCCTCCATTTTCATGACCATCAATATGTTGCTTTTGGTCAAACACTGGGAAAAAAAAATAAAAGTTTAATATTAAACTCTTGATATAGAAACATAAATTGTGTTGGTCTGATATGACATGAATGATAATATAAGAGTTACAGCTCTAAAGTATCAGGACCATAAAAAACTTGATTCCCAATTAAGCTAAAGGGTGTAAAATGCAAGACTTAACTCAAGATGGGATATATAGAAATAACAGGTTTCCTACAATTTACAAATACCTCCAAGGAAAGGTTAGGTGCAAAATTTCATAAGGTATTGTACAGTGGCAAGAAAAAAGTGAATCCTTTGGAATTACCAGCATTTAAGCACATATTTTTGTCTAAGAAGGATATCGTCATCTAAGTTGCAATAATGAACAAGTACAATCGGTTTTAACTAATAACACATCACTCAAGCATTCACATTGTGGGTTGGAAAAACTATGAAACCGTGGGCTAAACAAAAGCTAAATGGAGTAAGGAGTTAGTAAACCTGGTTTCCAATCAATGAAACGGGATTTAGGATGTGTTTAAGAGCTACTTTGACATAAAAAAATACCTACAATCAAGGATTGCTGAGCTGCATAAAATTGGAAACGTTTGCAAAGTGATCTCAAAGAGTTTACATATTCATTCAATTGGACAAACTGTTTATTAATAGACAATGTATGACTGTGGTGCCCTGCCAAGATGACAGGGGCGCTACACAAAAAAGCTCAATAAACGTAATAAAGAACCCAAGACTAACAGCTAAAGTGTTGAAGGAATCAGTGGAACCGTTCAGGAGTTGTACTGCATGGAAAACATTGGCATGGAGTCCATGGCAGGACACCACAGAGGAAGCTGCTGCTCTCCAATTTTACATTGCTGTTCGTCTGAAGTTTGCTGAAGTGCTCCAACACTACTGGGAAAATGTTTGTGGACTGAAAAAACTATGGTTGAATTATTCGGGAAGCGCTTGCTTGAGGTTATTGCTGCCAAAGGAGATTCAACCGGTTCTTAAATCCAAGGGTTCACTTAATTTTTCAACTAGCACTGAAAATGTTTAACGAGTGTGTTCAATAAAGACATGAAATATTATCATAGTTTGTGTGTTATGAACTTAAACATAGTGTCTTAGCTGTGACTTGGATGTAGATCAGATCACATTTAATGAACAATTAACGCAGAAAATGAGGTAATTCCAAAAGGGTTCACATTTTCTTGCCACTGTAATACCACTACATGAGTTTAATCTCTGTGATTCATCTTTACACATCTAATGTTTTGAGGATCAGGATATTAATAAAAAAATGATCTAAAGTTCCCCCTAGGACTGGAAGTTGTGAACCACGGTTGGTAGACTATTAGAAGACCATACCTGGCAATGGTTTGACATCACCACTTCCATCCTTACTAGCTCCAGGGCTACGGCCTCCTTCCTCCAATTCATCAAGGTACAAGCGATAACGATGGCCACTTTCATCTTCATATTCTACATTTTCATCGTCTGAATCTATCTCCGGAGCAACATACACAACTTCAAACTCAATTTCTCCCCTCTGCAAAGCAAAAAAAAAAAAATTACTTTTAAAACTCAGTATACCAATGTATTAAAAAAAACATGTAAGAAAAGTTTTACATTCACACACTTAAGAAGAAAAGCCCGCTAAATGTCTTCTGAAAATACAGACTATGGTGGTATTATCTGTTATATGTTAATACGGTGTGAACATAAGCGTTGTTTTTTTATATTAATCTTCTTTTCATCTTAGGTGTGTGGCTTCTGCCATTGTTGGTAAATTTTGAGGTTTAGCTACATCCCCTTAGTTACAAGCTTCATACTTTTTATTTTATAACCAGAAGGACTAGTGCTTGTCCAGTCCTTCCACCAAATAACTTCTGGGAGATGCAAAGCAATCTCTTGGCTCTTATTAAAACAAGCTTTGCGTACGCCTGCATGGTATATTTGGATAAAATACAGCAGTGTGCAGATGTTTTGTTTTTTTTTAAATAAAAAAATAGCATGAAATGCACTTTAAGTGAAATCTATGCAGCTTTATTGTGGGGATGAATAATCCTTGAACCAATTGTGTAAATAAGTTCTGAATGTTTTCCTTTTTCGCTGTAATATTATTACTAAAAAGAACAGTTATTAAAAACTGTATGGCACCAAATCGTTGAGCTGACTATATGTGGGTAAACCTGTACAAACTGGTTTACTCTGCCAGATGTTCCGAGTAATCCCAGGAGAAGCTTACGCATGACCTACGGCTGTCACAAAATGAAGCCTTATTGTTACGTATTATGAATAGTGCACCAGCACATTCTGGAGCGCTATTACAAAAAAAATAAATTAAAAAAAAAAATGCGCAAGTAAGTACATTAAAATTGACAATATACAAATTGGACAAAACTATAAAAGGAGAAAAAGACCCTTATCTATTGCCAAAATGTTTTCCCAATAAACTTGCACACTATTTTACCAGCGGTGAAAACACAAAGCAAAAAAAAAGGCACAGTCACAACAAATAAGTACACCATGGGACTCCCCTCTTAACAAAAACCAAAACAAAACAAAACATACCTTCCCACCAGTCACATAAACAAAGCTATGGTCCTAAAATTTGTTGGGATATTTAAATCATTGGTGTTTATGAGCAGGAACATTGTTTTGTAAGGCATGCATCTCACCTGCTGAGACAGAATTGTAACAGCTTCTTTGTGCTTGGCATCTCTTAAGTTGATTCCATTGACTGCTAAGATGGCATCCCCAACATGCAACCCTCCACAACGGTCAGCTGGTTGGGCTGGATGGATTTCTGAGATTAGAATAGGAACTCCATGCTCTTTCCCACCCTGTTAAAATAAAATAAGGGACACAGGGTTTAAAATATTCAAATGTTTGCTTTGTTTTTTTATGAATGAGATATCGCAATGTTAAGGAACCGTAAAACCGAAGGGCAAATTCACCCACTCAACAACCTATTGAGAAGAAAAAAAAAAAAAAAGTACAGTGCTACCCTAATACGTTTGTCTCCTCTGAAATTGTAATGTCAAAAATTGAAGCTTGACAAAGACTCAGAAACAGCAAATATCAACATATCCTGCATTCAGACCTTGCTGTGCATTCCTAATGTACTACTGGTGCTCCACCACTGATGGGCCTGACCGAAAAATCTAATACCCAGTTAACTTATTAACAGTATGAAGCCTTCCTTTGAAGGAAGTTAAAGGTTTACATTAATAAAATGACAGATTCCACTTGCCGTGATTGATATGCCAAGTCCTTCATGGTCTTCTTTAACCAGAATTACTTTTCTGATTGGACCCACTCCTTGGCTTTTCTTTAAACAGTCTGGGTCCTGCTGGTACAAATGAATATATTAATGTTCATGCATGCAATAAAATATTTCTGTATGCGGTATAGTTTTTGGTGTAAACCACACAAACATATACACAGGCTCAGTCCATGGGTTATCAAAAAGGTCTTTACCTCCAAAGACCACCAGTGTGTGCTCAGACCAAACAGGAACACCACCTTGTATATGCTTGAATTAATTTTTATATACAACTCACTTTTATAAACAAATGAAGGTCGGCAACTCCACAACAGAGGGAAGACAAAAAAAAAAAACAGAGACCTATTTGCACAAAGATATGCTTGGAGCGTTTTGCACGACTGGAGTTACATAGAAACATAGAAAGTGATGGCAGATAAGAACCAGTAAGCCCATCCAGTCTGCCCAACCTCCGAGTGCTTTCCTTTAGTACTTGCCCTTATCCTTTATCTAGCTTGGCCTTATGCCTATCCCATGCTTGCTTAAATGACCTTACTGTATTAACATCTACCACTTCTGCTGGAAGACTATTCCATGCATCCACTACCCTTTCCGTAAAGTAATATTTTCTGATGTTACCATTAAACCTTTGCCCCTCTAGTTTATGCTTGTGTCCTCTTGTTGTGGTAGTATTTCTCCTTTTAAATAAACTCTTCCTTTACCTTGTTGATTCCCTTTAAGAGTTGCCGACCTTTGTTTGTACATACTAGTTTTTTGTAGTAAGTCACACGTGCACCGGTCTCATGCTACTAAACTACTTCAGGTGTTCAAATAAGACTAGGTACACCAAGCTGTTCAACACTATACTGTTACCTGATAAGGAAATATGCCATTTTTTACAGTATACAGAAGGAAGCTTACATGCCCTGGAGGAGTTGGCAAAGGACGCTTTAGGTCATTGCGTCCACGACAGGCTCTGATAACGGTTTTGTGGCGATGAAGGTGGATTTCAGCCTCAAGTTGGTTCCACAGTTTGTCATGGGCAGGTCCTTTCATATCCCGTCCAAGCAACTGAATCTGCTGCACCCTACACATATGTAGGAGAAACAAATCATTTCCACCAGTCCACGTCAACATCAAATCAATACTGTGACTAAGCATAATGTTTAAATTCAAAACTTTTCCCTCAGAGATTAAATGTTTTGTATACCTTTGACCTAAACTCGATTGTACATACAGTGCCAGTAATGGGTGTGCCACATAGACAGGAGCTGACATAACTACACTGGATATTTGTATTACAAGTTGGTGTAAACTGGCCCTATAATGGTCGCAACCCACAGACGTCATCAGGTAGATGCTGCTGGAGCTTCATGGTTTCACCCACCTTCCAGCCAGTTCTTTATCCAAGTACTTTGCGGCCAGTCGAGCACCATACACCTCCGCCTGAAGGACTGCTATGTGTCGTCTGAGAGATTCGTTTTCCTTTCGTAGTAACTTCACTTCCGCCTCCAACTGTGCTTCCTTCACTTTTTCTTTTTTGTTGGCCTCAAGTTCTTTTTCCTGCCATCCAAAGAATATTATTAACATAATACATTAAGAGGCAAATAAAGTCTAAACTCCAACACTCCACATTTAAAAACAAACCCCCACCCAAAAAAAAACAACACAACAGTCCCCACAGGAACAGAGACAATCCCGATACTGGTAGATACTGGTGCACAGCTTTCCAAACCATTTCCTTAGAACAACCAGAAAATAAGTCAGATGAACCATAATGTAACTGGCCACCGATTTCAATCATATGAGTTAAAAGGGTTGCCAGCTACCCAATATGTTATCAACAGTCAAGTTTTTTTTTGTGGGGAAATACTTTCATGGGGCTATTACTGGACCAAAAGCACAGGAGTAGAATATGCATGGCAACAGATTCATGCTTAGTTAGCTTAATATCAAATAGCATTGAGATAAACAAGGGGAAAATAGAACTAATATATATTATATGGGTAGTAGAAGCATTATTAAAACGCTAATCTACAGACATGCCAGAAGGCTTGTTTTTTCCTCAGAAATCTCATGGTGCTGCCACAACCACAAGGGATTCTGGGTAGGCACATGCGAATAAGGTCAACAATTATCACCTTTTGCCTCTATATCCACTTTATACATGGATCCCCTATATATACACATACAGCGCTATACTATTTTACACTTTCTAGCTAATCAAAGACAATTTCACACTATCCCTGAGAACGATAAGATATGCTTTGATAAATTCTATAGCAGTTGTATACATATTTGCACAAGTAATACTAAAATAAACCTAGAAATAGCTTTTGTATTTAATAAAGAGACAGCCATGACTGTACTCACCATAATTCCCAAGGAAGGGACAGACTTAAAGCAAGAAAGAAAAAAAGACTAGATTAGAAAAGATTTTATTAGAGGGATAGAAACGTATTAGAAGAGAATGGAAAAGGGAAGACTGAGTAAGTGTGAACATCATGGAGTTGGAACCCCCTTTCTATGCTGCTCACTTTAAATACTACTACATTTGAGTGAATGTTTCTCGCAGAGGTGCATTTAAGAGCCTCATATTAAAAATGGATATTTGGCAGAAGGCTTGGTTTTTCTCGTGGGCAGAGAGAATGGGGAAAATCAAAATCTCAGGTCTAGAAAGCTGTGTTGGACCAACAAACGGTATCAACTTTTATTAACAAGCCATCAGAACAAACAGCAACAATAAAGCTTAAGGAATGAAGAGGATCTATCGCACTTCCCAATAATTAAGAAAATTGGATTGCCATCATTAAAAACACACAAAAAACAATTTGATCACTGTTGCGTTACTGATAGTGTGCGTCTTTGAAGAATAAGATGTAGTGTTTTCAGACGGAAGTAACTTCTGGCACTGGTGACAAATGCAATGAGAGATAGGCAGGCTTTGTCCGTATTTTAAAACGTTTTTATCAATCCACATTGATAACCAGTTAAAGTGCCCATATATCCAGCTTTAAAGCAATGTACAGATAAGATGGTCAACTTCCAGCCCAAACACGTTATTCACATCTAATGTGCTAAAATTATTATAATGAACATTAATATAGTAGCAAAAAGTGAGCATTCTGAAATAGTCTATTGATGATTTTAAAAATAAAATATATATCGCCAGGCGTAGTACCAATCGTGTAGATGGACTTTTTTTTTTTTTAATGGGGCCTTACGTTTTCAACAACAATTCTAATGAGTTTGAATATGAAACAGTATTCTTACAATTTTGTTTCCAACAAAAAATATTTATTATTTGAAACAGAAATTATTAGTAGGCATTGTGTAAAATTATTAGTATTAATTATATGAAAGCTTTTAGTTATATACATGCACTTTCCCAGCAATAGAGATCTATCCAATAAACACTAGTACAGACAGCATTCTTTTTACAGAGCACGTATTTTCTGCTCACCAGTTTGGCTTTAATGGCCCCGGAATCAACATTCTGGCCCGTCTTGGCATGTAGCTGAAGCTGTACAGCGTGAAGCTGCAGGAGCTGATCGTGAACCTCCTTTTCTAGCACAACCTTTTCTGCCTGAGTTTCAGTCAGCTCCGACTTCAGATCCACAAGCTGTGCCTGCAAGATAGAAGGGGAATAAAACATTGTTATTTGTGGCATTTCATGCAATCTTTCAAGTCTTAGTTTTATTAAACACTTTACATCTGAAGAACGCACCTTTTTAGGTGTGCTGGTCTATTTAATCTGCAACATAACACTTTTATATCTAATGTGTTGTATCAGAAACATTTTCAGGGCTGCTGAAGGTCAAGCCCTTGTAAGAAACGTTCATGAAGAGCCAGAACGTGGAAGAAAACAGATTCCTCATTAGGGCTACAAGGTTTTTCAGCTACTGCCGTCTTTAAAAGAGAAACTATCATCATTTACCAAAAGAGTTGGACTTCTCAATTCCTTTCCTTTTCGTACGAGAGAAACAATTATTTCCAAATCATACCTTGCAATGAGCGCTGCACAACATCTACCCTACCAACTCTGTGCCTTCTAGAAGTTCTCCTTGTCGGTAACCCTCTGTTTACCCGGAAGGATACCTTTGTGACCAGCCCAAACAATAAAGCAGATGAGCAGATAACGCACCTGTTACATAAATGGGATAAACGTCACTTCTATTTGTTGGCAACACCGCTAACTATCTTTGCTCATTGCAGAACACATTTGAAAATGTAACCGAAGCTTTTCACTTGGTTGTGGTTATAGCGAGAGAAATGCAACTTTAGTTGTTTGTTTTTTTTTTAAACAAACTCTGGCACATCAGTTGAGGTTATTCACTAAAAAGGGAATTTGCCATGGGCCAACACTAGTAGGTCTCTCTAGCAAGAAGGGTTGGGCTGGCCCTGCATGCTTTATGCAGGGCCAGCCTAACCCTTCTTGCTAGAGAGACCTACTAGTGTTGGCCCATAATTTGATTGACGAAGAGACTATGAAGAAACCTTACTGATTTCTCTATAAATTATATAGGGTTGACCAAACTCTACCTAAAGAAGGATTGTTGTCACTTCAGTGAGATGCGGAAACTCAAATCGCCTATTACCTGTTTCTTTAGCAAAAAGAGTTTTCCAGATCTGGTTAGGTCTCCAACCTAGAAGGTTCCTGTATTGCGGCTCGGATACCGGGTTAAGTAGTTGAACAGGATTATCCCCTAGGTGTGGTCAAGCAAAGGTACTGTAAAACATGGTCACTTCTTCTGACAAACCTGTTCAACAGGTCTACAGATTGGGTCGTTGCAATGAGGACACTGTACTAACACAAACAAACACACGGCTCATGCGGAGGGAGAGGGAGCAGGTCTCAAAGCAGCTACCTAGGTGGAGGCCACCGGATATGTAAAAGGCAGATATATTTAGATGCAATACCCACCTTCATGTTCCCCACAATCAACTGAAGCCCAAGCAAACCTGCATACTTTGCTACAAGCTCTCACAACCTGCAATACCCACCTTCATGTTCCCCACAATCAACTGAAGCCCAAGCAAACCTGCATACTTTGCTACAAGCTCTCACAACCTGCAATACCCACCTTCATGTTCCCCACAATCAACTGAAGCCCAAGCAAACCTGCATACTTTGCTACAAGATTTCACTCGAGCTGCCCCATATCTCTGGAATCTGCTCCCAAGGAACCTTCAGAATTCACCCTCCCTCCCGACATTCACGAAACATCTAAAAACCCACTTCTTCAGAGAAGCATACCATCTTAGCTGCTAGAACATCCTTGTCATTGATACCCCCACAATACCTCTCACCCTTTCTCTATGCCTTATGTTTATCACCCCATTTTCCCTCTAGATTGTAAGCTTGCGAGCAGGGCTCTCTCCACCAAATGTATCGGTTTGTCTTAGTCTGTCAATTCTTGTCTTGTCATATCCCTTGAATTTATGTATTGTATTAAGCGCTGCGTAAACTGTTGGCGCTATATAAATAAAAGATAATAATAATAATAATAATAATATAGTTTTACTATTAATAGACCAGTGTTGCTTGATGATAAAATCATTTACCTTTGTATTATAAATATATAAATTAACAAAATACAACAGAATATTACACCATTTATTTTTTTTTTAAATAACTCTACTATAGTAGTTAAAAATGTCATAGTTTCACATGTATATGCAGAATGAACCAAAGGGTAGCAGATGCCCACATGACATGATTTAAAATCTCTTACTAGGACTTGCAAGCATTTATCTTAAAAAGACCAGTCTAGTCACGTGTTTTAATTGATGCCCATTTATGACAACTACAGATCTTATAGTACATTTGTAAACAACACGCTAACATGCAGACAATCACCCTGAAGTTCTTAAAAACCTCATGGGCCCACAGGCAACAGTTGTAATAGCTGCGTATGTTATTTAAGCCACATGACTATATTCTCCATTCTAAACACCGTATTTGCCCTTAGGCTTAATCAACTGTGCCATAGATACAAGGTTGTTTTTTTCCAGATGATTTTCTCTTTGCTATTCAAGCAAATACGGTGTGAGCTAAAGGATGCTGTATTGCCGAAAATTCTTTAAATAATAAAAACTGTAAAGGGACAGAAGTTGCCATACTTTTGTACAAAGCCAACGATGGCGGTTCTGTTCCAGCCCTTCACAGCCTCGCTTTTGTAATAAGCCATACCAGTCAGTAGTAAAGCAGATCAAAGCTCACACGAAATAAGTCACGCAAACATAACCGTCAGTTACAAACAGGAAGAATGAAACGTAATGGCCAGGTCGGGGTTAGCTCATCATTTACATCCTTTCTAGATCACACGGATATTGATTTTGTTTTTCCTTTTAAACAGAATTAATGTCTCCTGATGCACCACCTTTTCACAATGAAAGAAATACCTTGTGTATCGATTTGTCTTAGTCTGTCAATTCTAGTTGCTGCTACATTCTCGTGATAATGAATGAGAAAGAAGTATTTTCGCTACATCATGAACTCACACTAACCAGTGAGGAGCATGAATAATACCCGGGGGGGCCATGAATGAATATTTTAGTTACCAGATCACCACTAAGCACAGTATAAATAGGAGTAGACAGTTTCCAGTTCGATTCATACACCCTGACACACGAGTTTAAGAAATGCAGAAGAACAAACATATCTTTATAACCGAGTAACAGGTTCCAGTAAACCCTTCAAAGAGTTGAAGAAGAAATCAATCCCAGTCTCCCTTACATAGCAGATCCAGTATCTGTTGACTTATCGGCCCTGCCAAGAAAACAGAGCTATGGTAGATTCCGATGACTGCGCAGAATTTATAGGATTGGGGGGAAGGGGGTCCAATCTGGTCCATGAACATTTTATTAGTCCTGATAATAGTTTGCAATCCAAAATCGTTGAGAGCAATATCTGTTTTAGAGAATTTTGGAACATAAATGCTAAAACACAAATAGTGTGGGCGTTAAATCCAAACACAGCCTGATACGTGTGTAAAGAGCACCTGTCGCCTGAAGAAGGTAAGGTATGCAATGTGGGTTTAACTTCATAAGGAAGGACACATCAGGAAAGCCTGTATACTTCCGCAAGATATGACAATGAGATGATAGTATACCAACAGTCAACTGTTAATAATGGAATGTGCCCATCAGTAAAATTACTTTCATCTATTCTCTTTCATACATCACAACTCACTCCCTCATACCTATCACACCTCACACCCAGCCATCACACCTATCAAGCCCCACCCACTCTACAACATTCCATTTAAGCCATGCCCGCTCAGGGCAACAAAGGGAGGCATAGGAGGTCACAGCAAGACTAATGCCAGGAAGAAGGTAAACTTGTCAAAAGTGGGAACTGCAACGCTGTGCAGGTAGGAGCCAATCAGAGTGCATCAAGCACAGTCTGATTGGTCCATTCTTTATGTCCAGCGTGACTGGCGTTACCCAGGGTGACAAGTCACTTTGCATATAACTGCAAACTCACTAATAATGCACTGCTTGCACACTTACAGAATTATTCAATACATATGTAAGAAAAGCGTGGTTATCTGTAAATAAATCTATTGGTCACTCATTGGAGAGTATTATTTACAGTAATATTGGATAAATAACGATATATAAAACACATCTAACGCAGATGGGAGCAGAATTCACATTGGAGCCCATTATACATGGATGCATTCTGATGGAGTATTACAAATATTTTGGCTGCTTCTACCGAGTTGGCTCACCTGCAACAATTGCACAGTTGCCAAGGTGACATGACCTTTCACTGCATGTGTGGGCAGCATACTAAAGTACGAATGCATGTAAGCATTTGGGGGCAATAACGTGCAGTGGAGTGTATATATAAAATTAACTCCACGGTGCATTATATATATATATATATATATATAGATAGATATACACATACATACATATACACACACACACACACCTTAGTCAACTAGTCACGGCTACTCCTATTACATTCAGCCAAAGCCTGGAGTATTAGAGCTGTCCGGATGTCACAGAACGGAATCCCTGTCCCCGCAGTCCTCCCCCCGGAGCCTCACCTCCAGCTTGTGGTTGATCTGGCTGACAGTCTGCGCCTTGTGACACAACTGTGCAAAGCACGAACTCAAGCTGGTCATCTTCTGCCGACCCTCGTAAGTGATGTCGGCCTGGTCGGGATCGATCTCGCCCAGTAGCAGGTCCACGTCCACAAACGCCTTGTCAAACTCCTTCTCCAGCACCTCTAGCCAACGGAACATGGACATGCCGGGAACCTGGCCGGAACTCGAGGCCGTCTGGCCAGCCGAACACGGAACGGCCGACATGACGGTGCAACCGATAGCAGGACACGGTAAAACCAGGGAGAACCGTCACTCACACCCCACGTATCCGTGACCCGCCCACTGATTGGTGGAGCGCAACGACCGGAGGCGTCATCTGATTGGCTCGTCAAAGTACTGCGACGTATGGCATGGAACGCTATGAAGCTCCATGAAGGGCAGCGAGAATAACATGTGACCAAGAGCGAGCTCTTGATTGGTGTAGGAAATCAAGGAGGTGGTGTGTTGTCGCCGGTGTAAGTTGAGTATCGGCTGTTGGTTGTTTTACTAGCTCTTTTATTCGCATCCGTGTCCTGTAATAACAGCCTTTCCTCTAGCCGCGGAAACCCAACACATCGCTTTCTTCTTCCGCTGAAGACTTAACCGTCCAAGCCACAAAATCGGCAATTGAATGCTTTCGTCTGCCACAACTGACAAGCCGGTCGTATGCAAATGATCGCCGATTGATTCTTGAGGGAAACGTTGTGGTCACTATAGCGATGGGTCGCACCCTGGGTGACACAGTCACATACCAGCAGCCAGCTTTACACCGTTGGGAAATACTGCTCCTCCTGCTCCACTCACCTCTTCACCCCGCTCGTTGACCCCCTGCACTTCATTTCCAAGTCCATACTCAACGTCCAGACCTGTCACAAAACCTTTTTCAATGTGTCAAACCGTATTTGATCCAAAATAAAGAAGCAGAGGCTCAGCACTCAAATATTTTTCACAATTGATACCTTCACTTTCATATTTATTCAGACTTGTAATATAATGAAATTTATTTATATATACACATTGATCTTTGCACTGTCACTTTATATATGGACTGGTCAGTTTGCACTGTCACTTTAAATTATGTAGGGTCGAGTCCGACCCCTTAATCACTTGTTTTGCATAAATATTTGAGCGTCTGCCTGCGTGAAATAAACTCGCCTTATCATTTGAGTGCTGAGCCTCTGCTGTTTTTTTATTTTGGATTTATTGAAGGGCTTGGTAGTACCCTGGCTCGTGCACCAGTTCACTACTGAGTGCTCAGGGGCGTAACTAGAAACCTCAGGGCCCCGGTGCGAGAATCTGTTAAGGGCCCCCACCCCCAACCCATCTATCCCTTTCTCACTATCTACGATCTCCCTCCCTACCCCCCCTTCTCACGATCTCCCTCCCTACCCCCCCTTCTCACGATCTCCCCTCTCCCTCCCTACCCCCCCTTCTCACGATCTACCCTCTCGCTCCCTACCCCCCCTTCTCACGATCTACCCTCTCCCCCCCCCTTCTCACGATCTACCCTCTCCCTCCCCCCCTTCTCACGATCTACCCTCTCCCTCCCTACCCCCCCTTCTCACGATCTACCCTGTCCCTCCCTACCCCCCTTCTCACGATCTACCCTGTCCCTCCCTACTCCCCCTTCTCACGTTCTACCCACTCCCTCCCTACCCCCCCCTTTGTAGGTCACTTACCGTCAACTCCTGTGTTGGGAGCGTAAGGCGTTTTTCTCGGGTGCCGGCGCTTCACCCGAGAAGCGGGTGTCTCGGGTGCTGGCACTTCACGCTGAGCGCCAGCATATGACGTCATATGCCAGCGCTCAGCGTGAAGTGCCAGCACCCGAGACAAACGCCTCTCGCTCCCAACACTGCACTCTGGACAGCGCTGAGGCAGGTGGCGGCGGGGAGCAGAGGCATCCTGGATTTCTGTCAGGGGGCCCAAGAGTTGCCGAGCGGTCGTTTTCAGCAACCGCTCGGCACCCCTTGGGCCCCCCTGACTGGCAGAACTCCAGTCGCGACCCCGGTAGTTCCGCCATTGTGAGTGCTGTATTCTAACCTTTCTTTCTGTGTAAACCGTATTTGATGTGAATTGCTTGCAACTGCAATTGTACTCTATGACCAGAGTTCTGAGCTGTGTCATGGAACTTACTAATGTATGTAAATATTATCTTCTGCTGAAAATGTTTTACTTCTGACATTGGAATGTTTAAGTTCAATAAATCATATACAAACAACAAGAGAACAGAGTACGCCCAGCAAATATTAGTAAAAGAGTGAGTTTAAAGGCAGGGCAGTTCCACTTATTCAGCTATATAGCCATAAAAAAATAGACAGGACTTGCCGCAAATGGGGTACTTTGATGTAATCGCGGGTATTTAGTGTCATATAGTGTGATAGAATCCTCAATATTTATGCCTCATATAGGTGTTTTTAATAATATTTGCGGGGTGTGAGCTGATCTCATTATGTGTACGTATTGGTCATTGATCATCAGCATTCCCGAATCTGAATATGTATGCTTTTCAGGGTATGCTTCCCTTTATTTATTTGCACACACATACACGCACATATATACACACACTCACTGGACACTTTATTAGGTACACTCGCCTTTCCCTTCAGAACTGCCTTCATTCTTTGTGGCATACTTTCTACAAGGTGCTGGAAACATTCCTCAGAGATTTTGGTCCATATGGACTGCAGATTTGTCGGCTGTACATCTATGATGCGAATATCCCGTTCCATCAGATCCCAAAGGTGCTCTATTGGATTGAGATCTGGTGACTGTGGAGGCCATTGGAGTACAGTGAACTAATTGCCATGTTCAAGAAACCAGTTTGAGATGATGTGAGCTTTGTGACATGGTGCATTATCCTGCTGGAAGTAGCCATCAGAAGATGGGTACACTGTGGTTATAAAGGGATTAACATGGTCAGCAACAATACTCAGGTAGGCTATCGTGTTTAAAAAATGCTCAATTGATATTAAGGGGACCGAAGTGTGCCAAGAAAGTGTCTCCCACATCATTTCATCACCAGCAGCCTGAACCGTTGATACAAGGCAGGACGGATCCATGCTTTCATGTTGTTTCGGCCAAATTCTGACCCTGCCATCTGCAATGCTGCAGGGGATCTGGATCTTATTCTTGTAGTCAGACTTCTATTTGAGGTCTGAATCGAAGACAGCCTTGGATATAAGACTAGGGGTATTTTTCAGAGCATTTCCTCTGAAAAAAACCTTGTCTTATAATCGAGCAAATACGATAAATATATATATATAAAAATATATATAATAAATATAACAAAAGTCCCAAAATCATAGTCTCCAATTATTTGATCTTCAACGCGTTTCGCCAGGAAAAATATATGAGTGGTAATACAAATAATAACCTAGCTATTAATCTAGCTATTTTTGTTAACAAGCAATTGAACAGGTTTACCTAATAAAGTGGCCAGTGAGTGTATATAACATTTAAAGGAAAACTGAGGGATCATTTTGCAAATTGACATTGAAATGTGTGCTTTATATTGTAGCTCATTGGCAGTTGTGCCCCTTGCTCTTCTCTGTGCCTATGTGACCATGTGCTTTTCTGGTTGGTCCCTATCAGGTTCCAATCTATTGGCCTCTCTCACATTGCCGCATTGGCCAGAGAACCAGTTTGTGCTTACCACAAGTCATCTTTGTCCTGTGTCCTTAACACACAAAAAAAAGGAGCACACTTACTTCGGTACCCAGACTGGCTCCCTTCCTGTAGCCAGCTCACACTACGAGGAAGGTAGCAGCCAAGACCAGGGCTCCTTTAATCAATCCTTGGTTCGTTCTACATAAGGCTACATTAAACTAACTTTACATTAAACTTTAAGTGAACATTTACAGCGTCACAACTGTTTACATTTGTATCAAAATGCAATCCCTAATCAAAAACATCCATTTACTAAAAAGCTGATCTTTTACACTAAGACAGAAGTGCCACCTTGTGGTGGTTGTGCAGTTTAAAATTGCTGTGTTGCATTTTCTGTTCAATCGCTGAATTACATATTTTCAGGGGGAAAAAAATTATTTTTAAAAACTTTTAAGCACCTGCAGAAATAATGATTGCTTGTGCTTTATAAAATTTATGAGGAGAATAAAATTATTAAATACAGAGTAAGTGGAAACATTATTGTTCACCTGTTGATAGTGTCCATTGATGATTGTAGACATTGTTTATTTTTTTTATTTTTTATTTTTTCTTTCTCTTCTCTCTCTCCTACACGCTCACCCCTGCTCCCCCTCTAGCCTTATCTGTGCAGTATATGCCACTATTTACTATTTACGACCCTCTTAGTTTTTTGTCTGCAAATTCTCTACCGTGTTGTTTTAACCCCTGTTTTAACCCTGTATCAGAACATGTACTGGTCAGTTTTAAACTGTGTTTTTCACTTGCTTGGTCAGAAATGCTTTTGACTTGATAAAGGGAGGACTCCCGAAAGCTCGTCTATTATTTTAAATACTGTTAGTCCAATAAAAAAGGTATTACAAGATTCTGCAACATTCTGTTTTTTTGCATTCTTAGACATTGTTTAGTAATATAAAAGAAAGCCCTCTGTCTTTTTCTCATGGCTACCGTACCATGTACACAAATAATGTGGGTATTTGCCTATTATTGTAATTAAGCATTGAATAATACATCTATGCTATAAGCCACTGTATATTTCTTACCTTTTCCTGGATTTTTAGTTCTGGCTCCAAGCTGATATCTAAGGTGCTTTCCTCTAAAGGAGAATCTGCCCTACTGTAAGCTTCATCAGAGCTTCCCTCGACCCCACTGTCAGTGTCCTCATCCATGGGAACAGGTGAAGGTGTAGCGGAGGAGGTTAGAGTGCAGCAGTTTGAACTTGAGAAGGAAACTTCTTCTAGAGACTCCAAAGACTCAATAGAGGGTCGAGTAATACTTGGATGAAAGCTTGCAACTGTGTAAGCATAACCATCATCTCCCAACCTATTAACAAACATAAAAACAATATGTATTCCATTGTTAAATTAGTTGTAATTCAGTTAACAAGATGGTTTGTTATTGATGCAAAAGAAAGATACCAAGCACCCAAAATATAATATGTGTATAATATTTAAAAGACACCCTTTCACCAATGTTCAAGGTTGCATGATCACACTGTTGTCACTAGCAGTAATTTTAATGATCACTCACCTGCATGAGACTTCATAAGGGTCAATCCATCTGTGTTTACTCCACAATAAATGCTGTACTTGTCATGTGCAAATACCCATAACTACTAAGGGATGCTCTACAGTGGCCATCCCTGCAGCTGGCTTAGGTGAGTGACGAGAAATATAGCAACAATATAATATGGCTCTGGAAATGGGGGTCTTAAGACAAAATAAAAGTTTTTCTGATTCATCAATATTTTTTATTATAAATGTATTCACACATAGCCAAAACATATAGTCAAAATATACTTACATTAGTAGTAGAAATGAGAAGGTGTCCAGCCTGTTGATCTCGAATCCTAGAGTTCTCACCTCTTTAGCCCAAGTGTCCAAAGATACCCATAGGAGTAAATGCCCATGTTGTCTGATATAAGGCATGAGAACAAAAGAGGGTGTGGACACTGTGTGGACCCATTGGCAAATCCAATGTTTTAGTTGTGTCTGTGACTCCACCCACTGGGCATAACACAATGGAAAGTTGATTAGTTCATTTACATTAAACTACCCTACTGTGAAAAGGTATACATCTTCCAATTTAATCGACATAGTAAGCCTGCTATTTTAACACCTTTGAAACTTTATTAAAAATATATCAAATATTATATAAAGTCATATTATTATTACTATTTTTAATTATATAGCGCCTACAATTTACGCAGCATAGATACATTCAAATTATATGACAAAACTTGATTTGACAAAACATTACTTTAGGTAAAGAACGCTCTCCTTTCAAGTTTACAGACTAGAAGATATGAACCATACAGCCTCTCTGGTATACCCATTTTGGTTATCTCTATATATGGAACTATATATGTAACTTTACTTGTGCACACCCAAAACCCACATTTTCCCTGCAGCGCTGTAGAATTTGATGGTGTTATATAAAAACAATAAATAATAATATAAACATTATTTGAAGATGTATTCATATCTATACAATTTCAAATAAATATTATGATTTGGCTACAGTCCAACAATGTGTACAAAATTGTGTTATTCTATATAAAAAACCAACAATATATTTCAAAGGAAAATAAAACCTTGATTAACCAGTACTGTTATTTTATTTCTAAAGCTATACTTTTTTTCAAATATATATAAATATAAAAAATAAAAAAGAACATCTTTGGCAGATATTAAAAGGTTGTAGATTGTTCTGTAATAAACTGTTCAAACATATAACTATCCCAATTTCATTTCGTATGACCTTGTAATATCAAGTATGTAAAAGTAAAAATGGTTTCCTTACACGGCTAAAGTTTGTCTATGTGGGCATTATTTATAGAATATTTTGACTACTTGATCCGTAAATTATTGTTCTTTGAGTGCTATCATGTCACGATGTAGCTTGGATTGTATGAAATAACTTTCACACGTAAAAAGTTTGCCTGGGACATTCGGAGGCCATTTCTACAGATTTAGTGAAAATGTTGTTTTTATTTTTTTTTTTCTATTTACACCACATATGGTATTTCAACACATAAATGATGAATTTAAAAAAAATGCGTTTAAAAGACTTTGCTTTTCAAATCTAACTCAACATCACAATGACTCTTAGTACGTTTCTGCTGGCGCACTTTCACTATCTATCTTATGCTAAAGGACTAGACGTGCCACTACAATGTTACACCTATACTGAACATTTAGTATTTACACATGAAAAAACGTAGTCTTTACATGTCTGATGGTGGAGGCCTTCTCCTACAGTGTTTTTCATCTGTAAATGCCCAGCTCTGCCAACGTATGTGACCGCCATTGTACCATTTTACAATCAATGTTAAATGACAATAGCAGTAATTGAATGCTGTATCTTTAAAAAATCACTGTTTCTTTCTTGAACATGTGATCAGATTTGCAGAAAAAGAGATTTTATAACCAGTATCAAAATAGTTTTGAGCTTTTTTCTAGTTCTAGTTTTCGCATAATATAATGTTTTATGAAAAGACAGCTCTGGAATCTTAGCCCAATCTACTAGACAAATACCCTGACTTCTTATCTTACTGCCTGTGGAAAACAACACAATAGCTCCTTGTTAATCACCCTGCACCCTGACTCACTTATGAAACTATACATAGCAACAGACTTTTTTAGCATTGCCATAAAGAATCAGCTCAGTGTGGTGCTTGAGCCGGGAAGCTCACACAAAATATCACATGACTAACAACAATGGCCGCCTCCAGGTCTGGGAATCAAGAATGTTTATTGGAACAAAATGACATAAAACCAGTTTTTTTGTTAATGTTATCCTGCATTACTGTACAAGCATTGTATTTTATGCTCAAGTTGGAAGAAAACTTTTCCTTTAACTACATCTCAGTTTATATTTAAATGGTAGATAGAAACTGTAACATGAATAGGTCAAATGTATTAAAAAATTAATCTCAAAAGTGTAAATGGAAAAGAATGAATGCATCAAATCTGAACTGAGACCCTGTCCTGAGTATTTTTATGCAAACTTTACAAGGTGAATGGCTGTGGCTGTGAACAATATGATTTTATACCTACAAAGTAAGGCACATCCTGTTGGGTTTTCATGGTGATTATTACTTATTAAAGCAAACTTGATTGTAAGGTTTATAAACTATTTATAATTATAGGTAAAGTGTGATTAACTCTATGATATTGACAATTATTTATATATTAGCATATAATAAACCTACTATGGTTCTCAGTAAATTAACATTATAAAAGATTTACAAATAGTCTATAAAAGAGGAATTACTTTTATTTATGCAAATGTTTAAAATAATACAATCCGCCTTGTTTTTCTTTTGTTAATTATCAGCAGACTGAGGGAATAAGTGAAACTTTTTGCCACTTTTTTTTTGGACGTTAAAAGCACAAAGTGCAAAGAGAATTTGCTTCTCCACTTTTAGGAATCAGCACCGTCTCCAATGTTAGAATGGACAGGGAGTGCACATTCTGCATTATGGCAACTAACATTAATGATATCTGCTGCTAATAAAGGCTGCAATTATTTATTAGCAAACACGTTGCAACGTGACCTGAAAAGGCCAGTTCCTTTCAATATACAGTTATATAGGTCCTGGCTCAAGCCAAGTACTTGTGTTTCAACCAATATGTGTATAATCTGATCAAATATCCTGTAACATTCAATAAGTAGAACATAATACATTGTAATTCACTTCTAATCAAGGAATGGCATGCTCATAGGGTTTGTTTCCACAAGAAGTAATAGCTGAAGGATTTCTGGTGGACCCCCTTTAACTGATCCAATTCTAAAATAATGCCCCAGCGGGGACAAGGGTAAGTTACAACTACAAATAAACCAATCCCGTTCCCAGGATCAAAAAATACCCTTATTTTAAAAACACCAGTGTCACCAGTCAACCGGACTGGTGACACTGGTGTTTTTAAAAATCTTTTTTTGGTTATACCTTTTAATAAACATATTAATAAAAGTCATGTTTTAGGGTGGGGTTTTTTGATCCCGGGAACGGGATTGGTTTATTTGTACCTTTAACTGATCCTCCCCTAGTTAAAGTGGAGTTCATTCAGAGTTTGATGGTCTAGATATATGGTACTGTACCACCTATATCATTCCTGGTACTGTTGATTGCCCAATGTCTTCCGAGAAACAATTCTTTAATCATGTAAAATGTCACCTAATTCATAAGATTTGCCTGGAACACTTAATTGTCACATGGCACGAAAGCAGACACTGAAAGGTTTTTACCATACAAACTGAGAAAGTTCCTGGAAGAATAACAAAAGAGATCTACTAAAGTTGATTTGCGTAACATACAGAGGATGAAATCAATGCTTTGTCTGAGTGGAACGGCACTTTTAATATAGTTTATTGCATTTCTGTATCATTTCCCTTAACACTTCAACATTATTTTGAGACTGAACAAAAAATCAGATTGAACTTTACATTGTCCATCTGAGGTGACAATCTGTGATAAGATAATGTATTTTGTTGTAGCACTGGACATCAGTTTGTTCTAGAGATCTTATCTCCAGGTGGGAAGGAGGATATGGTGGGCAACACAATATTAAAATATCACCGTGTACTTTTAGTTTATTTTGAAAGGATCCGTAATTATGTCACATTGCATAATAAAATGAGAATATTACACAGATGACGGATCTTGGTTAGATTATTTATTTTGTAGCATATGGATTTTCTATCTACAATTATAAGAATGCCTCCAATTGTTACTAGAGGCTGAAACACAATATCATGTACATTAAATGTAAAGCATTAAACCTAAATAACGCTGCATTGTTCCTCAAGTGGAGGCCGACATGTTTTTTATATGGCCCAGGCCCGTGGAGTAGGACCAAGGCCCATGGTCTTTCTGCAACTCACTCATTATTTATATTTACCGTCATGAATGTATTATTTAATATCAGAGGACCTGCTCTCTCCGCACTCATTACAATAACCAGTGAATGATCTCTGATGGCTCCTCTCTATTGCTTAAGAACGTTCTTCATCAAGCAAGGCACCTTCAGCCTTTGTGTTTGACATTCAGCCAAATGCCAAACTACGGGACTGAACTAGTCAGCAGGACTATAATTGTACAAAATTGCTAAAGAAATATAAGATACCCTGTTTTATTTCTGATCAATTTTGTTTATCATTAATAATATGATTGTGTAATAATGTTAAACAACAGTGTTCGTTGCTCAGCCTCACACTGATGAGTCCAGCCCAGAGGAGGCTGGGAGATGGTACAGGAAAAGAGACAGCCGATTTATTGTACAGCGCTCATCACTCCTGCTTGTATCACTGCGTGACTATAAAACCGCACCGGGGCAGAATATCAACACACTCATTGCCAGAAATACCTGTAATACTTTGCAAGCAATTTTGCATTCCTTAATTCCCCAAGTGTTTACTATTTTCTGCATTGAGATTATTTCATGATGTGTTCAATTAGAGGTTAATAAAGATATTTCTGCATGTGTTATATTAAAAAAGTGTGTAAGGAAAAACAAGGGGGCACCCGGATTTGAACCGGGGACCTCTTGATCTGCAGTCAAATGCTCTACCACTGAGCTATACCCCCATTTGTATGCTTCTAGAAATATATTCCTAGATTGTCATGTACAGTGTATCAACAGCTTGCGGTGAATGTTCCCCATTATGTGTTATGTTACAGGGTTGGAAATTATTTTATTCACATAAATCACACATTAAATATATAAATATATATATATATATATAAACTTGTATAATATATACATTAAATATATAAAGTCACCAAGGGTGATTATTGTGTACACTGGTTGCAGCACATATGGAATGCCTTATCACACGCCTGCTCTATCTTTATTTAGCACAGTATCCAGTGAATCCCAGATGTTGCTTTAACAAGATCTCCAGTGTGATAACTGGGTCAGCTCCCAGATGCTCTGATCCCAAGATAGTGAACAACACACCTTTACTAACATTTACCTGGAGCTAACTGCACGATTGTTTGTCTTACCTTCTGGTTAAGATAAAGGGCTGCATTAGGATTAATCCTTAATCAGATCTCATGATATATTGGATCGGGAATGAGGTGGAACTTGCATTGATGCGAGGTTGTTCTGCTGAAAATGTATCAGATCTGCTTCCTGTACATTGCTGCCTACCTGTGCAGCGGCTCCCTGGCCTCCTGCCCTAGGAGATGTACTTGTGACTCCCCAGCGGTAACTGAGTGTTTCCGGGTGTCACATTTACCCAGGGACATCCCTGCCACAACCAGAAAACTATATATCAGACACAGCAAAATAAGGCAGCTCCAGGTACGTCCAATTACTATACATTTTTATTCATATAGCGGCAACAATTTACGCAGCACTTCTTGCACTAGATATATTCAAGGGGGTATGGCAAAACTAGAATGGATACACTAGGACAAACCGATACATTAAGAGGGTGTAAGTTTACGACGACACTGTTTGTGCAATTATTGTTGCGTATAGTTCAAAAAGTATTGGAGTAATTGGTGTTTATTTCAAAAGTTCTTTGATTATGCTGTGTATTATCTTGATTAAAGCTGCAAAGTCCTAAGAATATAGTCAGAGTTTGTATCTACATTTACCCCATCATCAGCTCTTAAGACAATTACCTGGGGTAGGCACCAACATTGCTCATGGTGGACATTAACTGCCCTGTGGACCTTCACAACCCTTGCCATGGACACTGGTGCCCTTGTGCAGACACTTTGCCAATCCCTGACAATTACTGAGTGTGCTCTTCATATTCATATTTTGATAACATTCACTGAACTAGAGCGTCAGAGGCTTAGTTAACTGAGAGGGAGGTAGAGCGTCAAGCAGCTTCCCCGCAGAAGTGGTAGGGGCTAATACAGTGAGGGAATTTAAACATACAGATGGGTAAAAGGCCATTATGAATTTAAGGGGAAAAAATGGGCACACTAGATGATCCGAATGGTTCCTACCTGCTGTCAAATTCTGCGTTTCTATGTTTAATGGGTTTGCTCTGATATTTATCTTTTTCATAAAATAGACTATATTTTGATTTATGTTAGAAAGCATACAGGAGCAAGGCAATACAAATCAGGTCACATTGCTAGCACAGGTTAAAGCAGTAACTAATTAATGGTAAGATAGTAGCTCTGAATGGGTCCATATTGTAAACTGTATCAGCAGGGTCCACTTAATGTATCATAGAACGCAGTACATAATATTTGCCCGGGTTTCATGAGCTTTGCGTTGATTGCTTTGCCATTGTGTTTATGTCCACAAGTCTTTTTTCCTCGGTCCCTTTGTATATTTATCCTTGTTTTGATGTTTTTATATCTGGTTGCTTAATTATTTTGTTGAAAACCTATTAAATCAAAATATTTGCCCAGCTAATCCAATTTTAGGAATGGTGTGGGTTCCAAACTCACCTAGTTGTTGTCGGATGTTTGTTATTTTAAGAATGCATCTGTTTCATAAATATGTTTTTGAATGTGACAAATTCTACTGCCCACAATTCTATGAACTCACTTGACTCTGTTCATGGCTATGTGCAGGTATTTGGGTCAAAATAACTTGTAAAGGATCCACACATTGAATTCAATAGAAAATAGCACACAATACCATGTTGGGAGCCATACTGGCCTCACTCCTGGATATTGTCCAGTGCTGGTACTTCTTAATTTATTTGAACCATCCTAAAATGTTGTATTTTTATTTATTTTTTTAACCTAGATTTCCGACTTCAGTAGAACCCTAGGCTTGCAAGAAGTGTCACTTTTTTCTAGTGGAACAGATACTGTTGAAAACAATACATTCAAAGTGCTGAGTAACTTAAAGGTCCTGGAAATCTGGAAAAATAAATTGACAAATATCCCTGGATTGCTGCCACCAAATCTAGAAGTCTTAAAGCTGGGAGATAATTCCATTGGTTTTATTCAACGCCATGATTTTGAAGGTTTAATGAAAATGAAGGTGCTTGAGATGCAGAATAATATACTAAGCATGTTATCATTCAATGTATTTTCTGCACTTTTACATTTGCAAAGACTGGTCTTGGATAATAATGGGATACAGACTATATCTGGCCAAGCCAGACTCCCCTATCTGCGATATCTCAGTATGGAAAACAACAACCTACAATATCTCCCTGAGAACTTTTTCACACATTTTACCAGCTTACAATACTTGGGACTGTCAGGAAACCAGCTTCTAAAGATTCCACATCACCTGCCCAAGGCTCTCCAGCGCGTACAGCTGAAGAGAAATAAGATAAAATACATAAAGGTCAAGGACGTCAAACATTTGGAGAATCTTTCTGAGCTTAATCTCTCCGAGAATCTTCTTTCTTCTGTAGATGGCATGCAGTTTCTCAGTAACCTATCCTCTGTTGATTTATCCAAAAACCAACTTGTCTCTCTTCCTTCTAAACTTCCAACCAAGCTACAGAGGCTGGACTGCAGCAATAATCAGATTTCTAGGGTAACAACTCATGACTTCAAGGGCCTTCAAAACCTCAAGCATTTGTTCCTGGATAACAATGTTGTGAGCCAATTTGATGATAAGGCACTGCATTGGTGCGTTCAATTATCCAACCTGGCAGTGGAACAAAATCAATTAACTTCTGTCCCTTTTGGGTAAGTCTTAATTATTACTATACTGCTTATGAGCGAATTAGCTTTTTATAAATATCTCCATGCCGTGTGTGCTCATGTATGTAAAAAGTTACAATGATTCATTTACAAAGCACGAAAGCCAGCAATTCTTCCACTACAAAGTCATTTTTTTAGAATGTTTGGTTTAATTATTATTATTTGTTTCTCTGATCTTTGTTCATTCAGATGTTACATCATTCTTTGTATATTTCAGGCTCCCAGTAAGCTTAACAAGGTTGGATCTTAAAGGAAACGTAATAGAAGATATAAGTGAAGTTAGTTTCAAAAACCTAAAAAAGCTCCAAGTTCTGAATCTCCGAAACAATAAGATCACTACACTGGACCATCAAGTCTTGGAATGTCTAACACGACTCCGGCATCTATATCTTGATGGCAATCCTTGGAATTGCACCTGTAAGCTGTTAACGGTCAAAAGAATCTTGATCGATAAAGGAACTGATATAAAAGGTGGGCAGTGCGCAGAGCCTAGCTCTATCCGTGGAGAAAGTTGGATGTCCTCTGACAAGACTTTAAGACGCTGTGAAAGTATGTATAGTTCCGACAAAGGAAAAGAAAGCAGGAAAAAGCTGAAAACAGATGAACTGTCAAATGTGGAGATACAAACAGAGGAGGATAATGATGATGATTACGATTATGACATGGAATACTAATTTCTGTTTGCAAAAATGCAAAGGTTGCCAAAACTGGTAACATAACAAAATAATAGACCATTTAATTTTCTCGCATAATTTTATTATTTCTTCAATTTAATCTTAAAATGTGTATTTCTCCGAAACTATGAAATAAGAAGGGATGCTTAATAATGCACAAAAAGAACAGCACCCTAGAGTTACTAAGCAAGAAATAGGAACTCTGCAGCAGATCATGTAAATGCATATATATTGGGGGGGGCAGAGTAACATATGGGGCACTTGAATGGAAACGTACAGTAGTCTGTCTATAACTAACTTGTATTTGGGCTGTTTGTTCCAAGGATAAAATACAAATAAAGCTAATTGTATGTAAATACCTTAATTAACATCTGTAGAAGAAGCCACTGATGTAATATGTGTTATATCCCGCAGTCCACAAGGCCTGCTTTATACAAGATCCCCAACTTAAATGGAATGTTAATTTTTACGGAGGACGGATGGTGACACCTGGAGAAGACAAGCACTGAAAGCTTTATTTTATGGTATTGTTATAAATTTTCATGGTGGTAGCTGATTCTTAGAATCAATGTTTCATAAAGCTTCTCTTACCATTATGAGTTACCAAATAGTAGACAATTCTGAGCAGGGATTGACAAAGTGTCTGTACAAGGACACCAGTGCCCTTGGCAAGGTTTGCGAAGGTCCATAAAACATCATTAAATTGTCCACCATGAGAAATGTTGGTGCATACTCCTGGTTCTGAGTTTACCTTTCTTGTTTAAAGAAGGTCATCATTATGGAAAATAGAAGGCATACTTGATCTACATAAACTTTTTTGTATATATTGAACCCCCTAGATTCAGGTGCTCCAGCCCCTTCCTTCCCTCCCGGCCAAAAGGCCTGCTGGAGGGCCGGATCTTCTTGCTCTAGAAATCTTCAATCATCATCAGAAAACCGGACCTTTTAGTAGACCCGGCTCCACCATGGCATTTCCGGCGACAATGAAAAAATCAGTTCAATGTGTCTATCTGATATATTTCAATAAAAAAGCATAATAAAAAAAACCCCAAAAACCACGTGCACTATTGTGAATAAAAACCTCTATAATGAAACCCCAGCCCATACGCTATTGCCATATTACTTGTAGCAGATTGACCCTTAAGAGATGAGGCTTTGGTACACGGCTTACTCACTGGATCAGTTAGGGAGGTCACAGATTTCCCTTGAACTGGCCCATTTAGACCATGGAGGTTTATGCCTAGTTGGTAAAGCCCGTCAGTCATGTTCCATGCAAAGAAGTAGGCAGTAAGGTCCTGCCGGGCAGCTGCTGGGGCCTGCCCTGGGCCAGTACACCAGTCATGTGCCATCTGTAGACTCACGTGGAGACTGGGCTTGACCCAATGTTAATTTTTGCCACAGCTATTGCATTTTCTTGACTAGGATTTCAAAAGTTTTGTTTCAGAGTAAGTAGAACGTATAAGAACACCTAACAGAATTATTCGCTTGTGTGTGCATATGAATACTACACACTTTCTGGTAGCACTTTATACATGCTGCTCGGATGCATATGAAAGTCATATGTCTGGAAAAACAATGACAGCCAACTGCAGACACATGTAAAGAGTGACCAGAATACACAGCAATGTGTGTTACGTGGATAAAGTGAGCCAGGTGCCAAATCTGGTTTTATCACCATTTCAACTATTGGATTGTTCCTGGCGATTGGACCAATCCATTGTTACTCTGGTGATAAGACAACTTTCTGACTTTTGCGCCCTAATCACTTTTTATTAAAAACCAATAATTGTATTGATGGGAAATGCTGATTTTCTATCTTTACATACGGGGGCTGGCGGGCAGGCCTGGGGGCAGTATGAGCCCACTCATGATGGCAGGAGTACAGTGGAATCATGCTACATGACCCCCCACTAAAGGCACTGCCACTTGTGAGCAGCTATAGATATGTATCTATATGTATATACGTGTAAGTGTGTATGTGAGTGTGTATATGTACGTGTTTGTTTCTATACAGCACAGCACGCCCATGTTCTATAGATGATGTTAGGTATCAGGCAGTGAGTTTTGATGGGCTTTACGGCATGTGCTTGAAGTACTGTGCACTGTGCAGTTCCAACCAAAGTCCGTGCGACAGCAGTTCATTTCAGGCACAGTTTATAATCTTTCTGCACATGCCCGCCACGCTCCCAGGTGGCGCTCTCTCCAAACGAACTTCGCTCACGTCCACTCTGTGATTTACTAAACCCTTTTCTAGGTTCCGGCTCCAACCTTCCCAGGCCACGTCACTCAGCCGCTTTCCCGCGGAAGTGACGATCCCTGATTTGCTAGCCAATAGCTGACACCGACGTGCTCCCCGTGTTGCCGGTTGGATCATAATGTACGGGAGTGGGGCTGTGGAGTTACCGATGGCTCGGTGTCACTGACGGGGTGTCGGACATGTCCGTGGTGTACGCGCTGGCCTGGCGCTTCCTGTACGTGGCGCTGTGGGCCCAGCGCGCACTCCTCTTGTGGCTGCTCCGCTTCTGGGACTGGAGGCTGTGGCGCGCGGCGGTCGCTCTCCTCGTACCGAGTGACTTCGGTCTCCGCGAGCGAGCAGGAGCCAGGCGGGACTGCACGTACCTGTCAACGCGGCGGGACCAGCTCGCTCAGCAGCCGTGTCGCTGCGAGGACCCGCGGCCCGACTGCGACTGCCGGTACCTGAAGCACCGGTGTGACTGCAAGTACCTGCAGCGGCTCCAGTGCAACATCCCATTCACCAGGCAGCAGAGCGACTGCAAGTGCCAGCAACAGGTGCAGGGCCGCTGCTTCAGGACTGATGTGTCCAGCCTGGCCAAGTTGCCCGTGCACGTGGGACTGATCATCAATGAGGAGCAAGAGAGCTACACGGATGTAGCCAATTTAGTGGCGTGGTGCATGGCGGCCGGCATCTCCTATGTCAGCGTGTATGATAATCGAGGTATTATGTCCGTGTCCATTTGATCTGCCTTGGCTGTCTAGTCTGGGAGGATGTAGACTGGAAGTAAAAAATCGATAAGCCAGCTCATGACAGCTGCTCTTTAGACATGTCCTTTTCAGTGCGCGATCACTGTATTATCTTACAGAGAGGATGATAGATCCATGTAGAAGTGGTAGAGGCTGATACAGTGAGGGGATTTAAACCTGCATGATATAAGCATAAAGCGATCCTGAATAAAACAAGGGTTAAGAGACAGGCCAAATGGTTCTTATCTACTGTCAAATGATGTTTCTAAAACATAACAAATTGAGAATTGGAAAACTTTTACTGATGTATCCAGTACGCTTATAGTACCTAAGCAGCCCTGTTTAGGTGTGCTGTCCCTGCCCGGACTGGCGGTTGGCTGGCGACGTCAGTGTGGCCGACAGCTGGATTTGTACGGCTGCACCATACCGATAACTGCTCACATAGCCGGTGGCTCGATGTGCCTGGCTGCAGAATACGTGAGCAGAAACAACTAGCACCCGAGCTGGTTTGCTAGATATAGAAAAGACGTCATGATGTCCTCACATTTGGCGACTGCAGAAGGAGGTAGTGAATGCAGAACAATAAGTTACCAACTCAGGACTCTATGACTTGCAGATACATCATTAGGCTTACGCTAATGTGGAAATTCCATCACATGTCTTTATTTAGTGTGCCGGACTGTAAACGATAGAACTTGGAGAACAAGTGACGCATCTGCTTTAAGTAACCCTGCTGTTGAGCGATGCTCGTTATGTGGCAAAAAGACATGAGTCGAGCATTTTCCTTTAAGAGGCACACGAGACATTGTTCTTCAAATGCTTTTTCCTGCGACCAGGTGGGATTCTACCGCATACGTTGGTGACCCTATTTGTGTGCTTAAAGGGAAATGCATGTGGTTTAGCAATATAGTGGTGCCTCAGGAGTGTTTAGAAGACCATAATCAATCTTGAATTTGATCCTTACTTGTGATTCGCTACATCAGAAAAGTATTCTGAGTACTTTAACTTGATTTTAAAAAAGAAAAATTAGCTTCAGCTGCCCTCCTCCTCCTCCATCGTGTGACAATTCTGTTGGACCAAGGAGGAGAAGGGCAGATGCTGGAACAGGGCTGCCTCTTCCGTGCTAAGTAAGGGCTTTATTTATTTGAAGAACGCATATTAAATTACTCAATGTCACTATTCCTCTGTAGTGAGGCTATCGGGGATACTAAAATGTCCCTAAAAGAAAAGTGGGTAGGGTGGTTCGAGTTCCCTTTTGCTGACTGGTAGACTTATGCCTCTTCAGCTAAGAAGGTGAAAGATGAATCTGAAATGTTACAATAATAGTTGATTGTGCAACATTGTAGAGTGTGCTGGAGCACTTGTAATAGATTGTACTTGGAGATAGAAATTTGTTTTACATAGTTTAAGCTGTCTGCTGAACTGCATAAAGCGTTATGAGAGAGGTTCTTAGGTGACGTTCTGATTGTCTGGATTGCCTGCTTTCTCAGCGCCCTGCCTATCAAAGTACGCTATTTCATTAAACACATTTCATTGAGTGGCTATGTATCATATAGCGGTAAAAAGACTTCCTATTCAAATTGCAAATGTGCTCTAGGGTTTTGCGTTTCGAGGTGGAGTTAGTATCAGTCATGATATCATGACTAAATTGCCCAATCCAGTTTAGACAGACCTGACATCCTAACAGAAATCAAACATGTTTCAGGCATTTAAACATGAATACAAGAATACTGAATGGGTTAATGCCCCCAAGTTTTTCCGGAAAGAATATATTTAATCATATGAAATCTAGCTTCATTCAGCGTTTTTACTTCTAACTATTGCTATGGGATACCCAAACACTAATGGGTAGAAACTGAAAATGCATCTTATCTCTTAATTGTTTTTACGTTTAAATCCTGATAGGAACACATAGAATGACAGATATTCTAAGGTTTAGTTGCTTAGCATTTTAATATATAAAAGTGGAACAGCGTTTTAAATCCATTAACTACTGCTGGCTACACTGTGTTGGAGAAGAAATAGCCCTGTCTACATTTTTTTTTAATTATCATTCATGGGCATTATGGAAAACACCATGAATAAAGTGATGAAGAACTGCAATAAATAGAATAGCTATGATTAATTTAATTTAAATTACTTTAGTTTTAAATCATCTTTAACATATTCAGCCCCTAAAACATCAGCAGCTGTTCCTTGAAAGTTTTATGGTCTTCCCCATTTAATTGCATGGATGTATTCTGGAGAATTCACCCAAAAGCATTTGCCCTGTGCCCCCGAACACATCTTCTGCCACGAGATATATTGTCCTCTAGTCGGCTTCATCTCTGGTGTGTGTGTGTATACTTATCCTGGACTTGCAGTAGACCCTGCTGGCTATGTTTGTCCTTATCTTTATAGCAAGTGATAAAGGCAGGGAAGTTCACAGCAAGTTTTTGTACTTTAAATATAATATAAGAGATTCTTTTAAATGTTAAGGAAATAATTATATTTACAGACAGAGGTAGCAGGGGTTGCAAATTCTAGTTGGTTTAATTAAGCCAATAGTACTTCAAGGTGATCTTGAACAGCATTGCTTTCTGGTAACTAGTCAGTGTGGGTTTTAGATGGTTTCAGCTGCTTCTGTCTGTTTACCGTTAAACACAAATCCGGAACAAGTAAATAAGTCGAAAATGACTTGCTTTTTTGTCCTTTAAGGTCTCTTCAAACAAAATAGTTCCAAGCTGATGGATAAAGTGTTAAAACAGCAGAAAGAATTATTGGACCATGAGTATTCCAAGAACACTTTTGGTTACGCTAATGGCAGCGTTGACAAAACAGATAAAGGTATGTTTCTCAGCGACGTGAACGTTCATGTGGAAATAGCTAGAAGATATGAGCAAAAAGCACATATAATAGGTTCGTTCTCAATGCGCCAATTGTTCAAGTTTTTTGTGTTCCAAAGAGGTGCTGGTTTACCGGACTTTCCTTTATTATGTATTGCTAATGGCATCCTTCTCCTGCCAAGTCCTTTAAGACCCTATCGGATATCGGGCTAAATATTCCCTTTGGGAGCCGATGCAAGCTCTGGAACTTGGCCTTTATTGTTGTCGCAAGCTGTATTTTACATGTTAAATATGACATTTAGTCCTGCTGTAAACTCGGAGCCGTAGCTAGCTCCTTTTGCGCCCGAGGCAAGAATGGAATACTGTGCCCCCCAGCTATTTTTACAGAGGCTATTTTATTTACACTGCCCTTACACACACCAGCCCATAAAAATGCATATACACATACACTGCTCGTATGCTCTTATGCACATACACTGCCATTACTCACCCCTGCCTTTATACCAGGGCTCGACAAATCCCAGGCGCCAGGTCGCCATGGCGACTGATAATTTTGTTTATTAGGTGTTTGTGAGCCAAACCTATAATTGGGTTTAGGATCCAGATCCCCCGCGGCGTTGCAGGGGACTTGGATCCTCCTTTCCGGCAGCAGCGGGTGTCTGTGCGATGCAGACAACCCCGCTGCTGCCGGCGGCTCCGCCCACCCTCCTCACTGAACGGCGCTGTCACCGCCCACAAAGGTTACTGAGTCGCGCTGGCCAGCTGACTCAATTCTATTTCGGATCAACGGGGACAGCTTCTTAAAACGCCACCCCTGTCGATTGAAAACAGAAGTGAGTCAGCCGGCGCCGCTCAATAACTTTCGTAGGCGGCACCAGCGCTGCTCAATGAGCTTTGTGGGCGGTGCCAGCCCGGTTCAGTGAGGATGATGGGTGGAGCCGCCGGCAGCAGCAGCGAGAATGAATCCAACAGAGTGCACATCGGGGTCAGGTAAGTGGAAGTAACTGGGGGCATGCTTGGCAGTGGGAGGCTGGGACAAAGATGCCTATGGGAGACTGGGGGCAAAGGCAAACTCTGTCCCCAGTTTCCTATAGACATCTTTGTCACTAAATAGCTTCCCATAATCTTATGTTTAGTGACAAAGATGCCTATGGGAGACTGGGGGCAAAGGCAGACTCTGTCCCCAATTTTCTATAGGCATCTTTGTCACTAAATAGCTTGCCATAGTCCCATGTTTAGTGACAAAGATGCCTATGGGAAACTGGGGGCAAAAGCAAACTCTGTTCCCATTTTCCCATAGGCATCTTTGTCACTAAACATGGGACTATGGGAAGCTATTTAGTGACAAAGATGCCTATGGGAAACTGGGGATAGAGTTAATTAATGGTAATTAAAAGTATGCACTGGTGCTTTTTAGTGTGGGCAAAGTGTGAGTGCTGGGGCAATGTGAGGGCTAGGGTAAAGTGTGAGACCGTGAGTGCTGGGGCAAAGTGTGAGTGTAAGGCAAAAAAAAGTCCTGGCTCCTAACTTTTTTAGCTGGCTCCTAGGTTTAAAAAAAATTGTCAAGCCCTGCTTTATACAAACATATGCACATAAACACACAAATACCTACACTGCTCTTACACACACCTGCCCATACACACGTACACTGCCCTTACACCCCCTTCTCCCCATCTCTTACCTTTCTCATCTTCCGTTTAATTTTGGGAGCTTGAGGTCCTTCACTATAATTTCTCGGCGCATAGTGATTAGGGAGCACTGAAGCTAAGGTCTGAAATGACAGACCTTGCGCTCCCTAAAGTTGGGCCGTATAGAGGAAGATCGTGATCTCCCAACCAGGCCGCAGCTGCTGATCGAGCGGCTGTGCGCCCCCTCGCAGCTGCGCCCGGGGTGCGTGCCTCTCTTGCCTCACCCTTCCTACAGCCCTGTGTAAACTACTTCTGTACAGGGCAGAAAAGTGATCTGTTGTCTTCTATTGTGTGTGTCATACGTCTGTCTAAGGTTCATTAGAGCAAATACCATGTGGTTGTATGGTGCAATGCTTGTAACAAAATGTATCAATATAATAAATAAATGACACTGAAACAAATTTGTGGATAAACAAAGGCCGTGGTCTTTTATTTAGCTTATAACCAATTCATTACAGAATAACCAATCCGAAAAATCTTTACCTCAACAACTTGCAACTGAATATCAAATAAACAGAACAAACTCTTGGCCCAAACCACAGAGTTATAAATAATCAAATCAAAGCCAACTGCCCCAAAAGCCGGTCGGCCTTACACCTAACAATAAAAACCCCCCATTTGTTCACCCTTTTTACAGAGAGCAACTTAACCCCAATAAAAGCCACGACAGAAATATCATATTCAATCATTTTTATTTATTTTTTTATAAAAAAAAATTTTTTATTAACATCAATTAAGTAGGGAAGGGAGGGCGGGCGACAGTTCAGCAGCTCTTCCATGCTGCTCCCCGTGGCACTGCTGAAAACCGCCGCTCACCAGACTCAGAGGTCAGTGCAGTCAGTTAGCGCTAGCCAAGGGTAGTGAACAGACGCCTCAGAACATCTTCTTTTATAGGCTAAAATCCCGCCCAAAAGTAGCGCGAGCTGTCCGCGAGCGCAACCAGATGCAAAAGGGCGGTAAAACTAAGCGGCGCGAGCGCATTCTAGGACATTCCTCAAGTGTCCTTTGCTTGACCCTTGCCAATTAACCCTTGCACTTACACCACACTCCCCAACAACCACATGTAACCCTGTGCTATTTACACAGGGTTTTTTCATGTGGTTGTATGGTGCAATGCTTGTAACCAAAATGTATCAATATAATAAATAAATGACACTGGAACAAATTTGTGGATAAACAAAGGCCGTAGTCTTTTATTTAGCTTATAACTAATTCATCACAGAATAACCAATCCGAAAAATCTTTACCTCAACAACTTGTAACTGAATATCAAATAAACAGAACAAACTCTTGGCCCAAACCACAGCGTTATAAATAATCAAATCAAAGCCAACTGCCCCAAAAGCCGGTCGGCCTTACACCTAACAATAAAAACCCCCAACTGCCACAAATGGATATTTAAAAGCCATTTGTGGCCCCTTCCATAAAAACCACGGCCTTGTCCACCATGCTTTGCAAATCAGCATTAAAAATATCACAACCAATCGCAGATAAATGTATACCATCGTTCCTATAGAGGCCTGCACAGCCCCCTTCCAAATCAACATGTCTAAAACTTAAACCTCCTTCCATTACCATGAATTTTTCAATAGATCTATTTAATTTTCTCCTTACCCTTTCTAAAGCTTTAAAATCCTGACGTTGCAACCAAATTAAACGTGGAACAATCTCGGACCACACAAACGTTGTGCCCGAAAATGTATCCTTTAGCTGCATCACGATATCCTTAAAGTCCCTCAACAATTGAACAGATTTAACTTTCCCCAAATCATTCCCCCCACAATGAAGAATCATAACATCAGGCCATGGAAAAACCTGAATAAAACTTAATACATTAACCTTTAATTGAAAAATGCTTAAACCCCTTATACCTATCCAATAAATAACGATTTTTTCTGAGTTGAAACTGAGATTTTCTCCGTAACATCTCGCAGCGGCTCTTCGATGCGCCCAGAAAATAAAAGAATGTCCTACTATCCAAACCACAGTTGGACATTTACCTGTAAGAAATTGATATTAACACAGCAGCATAAGTTACAATAAATGAGGTCTTATGTATGTCCCAACGACCCAACCTTTTAATAATAGAATTATCAATACCCAGTAAAGCTGCTTCCGTTGCAGCACCAATTCGCAAGGAATGTGAAGAGATTTTTTCGGATCCCAAACCTAAGCTAATTAAACAGTTTCGTAAAACTTTTTTAAACTGAAACAGCGTCAAAGGTAAACCGGACCTATGAATTAACCAGTTACCGGTGAAATCTGGCCTATTTTTATTAAAAAGCTCTGCTGCTTGAACCGGACAAACCGTGCAATTTGATACTTTATCCAGTTTGACCCAACAACCCTTTCCTGATTTATCTGTTTTTGACGATCTTAAATAAATCAATAACTTATCATCACAGAAAACATCTTCATGTCTAATACCAGAACCACCCTTCTTATTAGCTGCCACCAATTCGCTTACACGAAAGGCGCCAAAGAATGCTATAATAAATGCCGTTCTGAATAACAATGCTTCATATTCATCCCAGCAATTCCTATGTACAACCCCAACCAAACTTTGAAGTAAACTGAAAGAAATAGGTTTACGATTATCCAAATTCCTTTGCTTCTTACTGAGACCTTTCAATATCTGTTTCGTCAAAAAATCTTTACCTATAGGTTGTTTGCCTGCTAACTTCATAAAGAAAGAAACACCCAAGAGATAGCAATCAATCCTACTACGAGAAAACCAGTTGTTAATTAACATTAACACAAACTCCAAAGTTCTTTCTATATTATTATCAAATTAATTTAACCTTCTTATATGCATGAAATTAACCCATTCCTTCCAAGCCTTCGCATAGCTAACCCAAGTAGCTTTTGAGAGAGAGTTATACAAGTAATGACTTAACTCTGCGATCTTAAATGCCAAACATCCACCGGAACTTCTAAGCCCTCCTTGTCCGCCATCGATGCCAACTGCCTGAAAACCTTAAAATCAAATCGAGATAGGGCGTCAGCAATAACATTTTTAATCCCCTCAATATGCTTAGCTTTTAACCATATGTTATACTTCAGGCATAAAAACACCAGATGTCTAAGCAGGTTAATAACCGGCATTGATTTGGCTCTCAGCAATATTATCCTTCTATTCGCCCAATTCTCGCCCCATAAATACACAGCTACCACCACCGGAAATAATTCAAGCAGCACTAAATTCTTAGTCCAACCTGCTGAAAACCAGGACGATGGCCATTTCTCTGTTGCCCATTTACCTTTCCAATAGATTCCGAAGCCGATTGAACCAGCAGCATCAGTATAAAGCTCTAATTCACTTGCATTAATAAAATCCTCCTGCCAAACCATAGCACCATTAAAATTTTCTAGAAACATTCTCCACACCTTCAAATCCTCCTTGATTTGATTGTTTACTCTTACCCTATGATGACCTATCTTCTTACCAGCTATACATCTCGACATATGCCGAGAAAAAACTCTGCCCATTGGCATAACTCTTCCAGCAAAATTAAGCTGACCCAACAACGACTGAAATTTTTTAACCGTCACTTTTTTTGCTGATAATACCTCATTAATAACTTTTAATTTACACACTTTTTCTAAAGGCAGACGAAACTCCATGTTCACTGTATCAATAACAATACCCAAAAACTGAAGCGAAGTAGTAGGAAAAACCGTTTTATCCTTAGCTAATGGAATGCCTAAATACTCCGAAATCTCAATAAATGAATTCAACAGCTTATTACAATCACCAGAACCGTTCTTACCTATGAAAAAAAAATCATCTAAATAATGAACAACTGAACTACAACCAGCAACCTTCTTAACTAACCATTCTAAAAAACCTGAAAAAGCTTCGAAATAAAAACATGAAATTGAACAACCCGTTGGTAAACACTTGTCAAAATAAAACTCACCTTCGAACTGGAAACCTAAAGAATGGAAACAATCTGGATGAATTGGCAACAATCTAAACGCCGATTCCACATCCACCGCTGACAACAAAGCATCTTTACCATAAAGCCTAACCCAGTATAATGCGTCTTCAAAAGACGCGTATTTCACTGGAAAATCTTCTGTACTTATCTGATCATTCAGTGATTCACCTTTCGGGTAAGACGGATGGTGAATCAGCCTAAAGGAACCCTTCTCTTTCTTAGGCACTAAGCCCAAACGAGACAGCCGAAACTTTTTAAAAGGCGGATTCCTAAAAGGACCTTCAATCCTACCCAGAGATAACTTTTTGAATTTTCTCCCGTACCACTGGAACATTTTCAACCACAGATTTCAAATTATCAACCCAAATGAATTCCTCTTCATTATATAATGGAATTCTAAAACCATCTCTGAAACCCTTAAAAAGTAAATCAGCCATCTGCTTGTTTGGGTAGTTGTTTAACCCCTTAATGACAATTGCCGGTTCTGGCACGGCACGGAAAAACAAGTCGATTATGACAAATGACGTGCCAGAACCGGCACGCCTTTAAACGGGTGCAGAAAGCGATCTACGTTCGCTTTCTGCACCCAAATGGCGTTGCTGTAATGCCTCGACCTCAAGGCATTCAGCAACGCCACGATCGGCACCAGGGGCCATGTCTGTACATTGTATGGCGGCGGACGCCCGTTTTAAAAGCGTTTAGGAGGCGATCAACGATCACCTCCTAAACTTAAATGGTGTCGCTGGAATGCCTCGATCAGGAGGCATCCAGCGACACCAAACACTTACCTTTGGATGGGCTGTGACCGCTCCGGAGAGGGGTCACAGCCGCAGCTGCCGGTGATCTTCGCCATCTGCAAGATGGCGGCGGCCCGGGAAAAAAACCAATAAAGGTGAAAAAGTTCGCTAGACGGTCTCCTGACCCTCTAGAGAACTCTGGCTCTACTTGCAGGTTGAATACAGGTACTGCATTCAACCATGCAAGTCAATGGAGCCCAGCTTTCTAATCAGTGTGATTTAGTAAAAATAAATTAAAAAATAAAATTAATAATAATAATTAGAAAAAAATAGTAAAAAAAACAGTAAAATGTAAAAATAATTTCCCACTGATGTCACTATCAGGGGAACCTTCAAGTTGAAAAAAAATTTAATTTTTTTTAAAAAAAAGGCAAAAATAATAAAATATATATATAAAAAAATATATTTTTGTGAGCAAGTCCTAAAATTAGCACATTATCTTAAAACAATTCTCGCATGGAAAGAGTTAAAATACTGGCATATTAAATGCCCAAAAAATGTATGATTTGATGGGGTAAATTGAATTGGCCGGGTTCAACAGTGTCCCTAATAACACTGGGGGAAGGATGGCCACACATCTAATTTCCAATTAGAAAAATGCACATGTACCAAATGTGGCCTTTTAGTTCGCCCAAAAAATGACAAACCCATGCATGTGGGGTATCACTGCGCTCAGGAGATGTTGCTGAACACATATTGGGGTGTCATGTGACAGCGGCATAAACCAGGAGCTGTAAATTCATACATAAAGTAGGTGTGTGGGGGAAAAATACACACAAAAAAATACTACTGCAAACTTTGAAAAAATTCTGGTGGTAAAATGTGTGCATGCAAAGAGTTAAAATACCAGCATTTAAAATACCCTGGGGTGTCTAGTTTTCAAAAATATATGGCTTTATTGGCCACACTGAAATGGCCCGGCTCAAAGATGTATCAAATAGGGCATGGGCAGTGGATCCCCAAATGCCAAAGTTCAACATTGAAAATGCGCATGTCCCAAATGTGGCCCTTTTGCCCCCAAACAGCCAGGCAAAATCATTCATGTGAGGTATCGCTGTACTCAGATGTTGCTAAACACATATTGGGGTGTTTTATGATAGTGACATATACCAGAACCTGTTTATTCATACCTAAAGTAAAATGTGTGTGAAAAAACAAATGCAAAAAAAATTACTACCATAAAGTTTGACAAAGGCTGATGGTAGAATTAGTGCTTGAAAAGGGTTAAAATACTAGCATTTGGAATACCCTGGGCTGTCTAGTTTTCAAAAATATATGACTTGATGGGGTAAATTGCATTGGCCGGCTTCAAAGATACCCGAAATGGCACATGAGGGGAAGAATTACCAGATTTGGAAAAAATGGCTTTGAAATAGCAAAACGCTACCTGTACTTTTTGCCCCATAATGTGTAAAAAAAAAAAAGCAAAAAAACATTGGGTATTTCTAAACTCAGGACAAATAGCAGGTTTTTTCATTACCTTTTATAGATGAGTAAAAGATTTTTCAACTAAAAGTTAGGAACAGTCATTTTTTTTCTAAATTTTTTTACCATATTTTATACTTTTTTTTAATAGTAAATAATATGATACAATCAAAACAATGTCATCTAAAGAAAGCCCTTCTTGTCCTGAAAAAAAGCAATATATAATGTGTGTGGGTTCAGTAAACGGGAAAGAAGAAAATTACAGGTAAACACGAGCAGCGCAGAAATGTTAAAACGGCCATTGTCATGAAGGGTACAAAAAGTAAAATCAGCCTTTGTCACGAAGGGGTTAAACAACAGAGTAGTCTTGACACTATCACCGGCGTCATTGCCTTTTTGAATAGACTCCCTCCCGCTAGAATTCCCGCTATTTCTGTGAAAACATCTGGAACCTGGGTGATTACTTGCAAAAATTTGCATTGCGCTTCAATAAAAGCCCTTCTGGCGCACTTGACTAGAATTAGAAGACTGAAACCTGTTACTATAATTATAGCGTTGAGGTAAAATTATACTCGCCCATGTACCCACATCCTTCATACCAAATTTCAAATGTTTGTGCACTGCTAGTTTTTGACGAAATATTTCGTCATAGTTAAACCAAGACATGCCCCCAAAATTTTTATAAGCCTCGAGGACAGATTCTAAATGTTGGAACAACCCGGTACTGCTATCTTTATGTTTCTCACAGTAAACACTTGCATATATACAAAAGGCCTGAAGCCAGTTGTTAAAAGACCTAGGGACCGGTCTTCTCCTATCCTCCTCTTTATCCTGCTTCACCAAAAACTCTTTTGATGTCGGAAGCAGTGACAAAATATCAATATAACACCCTTGACAAATGAAAACCCAAAGGTGACATCTCGCATGACAAAGCTTCCTTCATATTAGCTTCGTTAACAAAATTCCTCTGGCCGGCTACATTCCCCCCCCCCCAAGCCTGAGCTGGATTAGGGGCCTGCCATTCTTTCAGTAAATTAACTAAAGAGCCCACAACAGCACTTAATTTATCCATATCATATTTTGGGGACTCGCCCACAGCTGTCCCTGTATCAGTCTGTCCTGTAGAAGGTCCGGGCTGTTCAAAGACCTCCTGCGCAACGGGAGCAGATGCAGCCAGATTGACGCCTACATCCAGAGTCATAACGACCCTGATACTCCCCTTCATCTTCAGTCTGATGATGCTTCCGCTTCTTGCAGGGCTGTTTGCCTCTGACCGCCCTGGAAGCTTGAGTACGCTGAGCTGTGGAAAGTCTACACGACCTTCTTCCGCGTTCTGCGCCCTCTGCTGACGTCGCTGCGACCGGTTCCTGATCCCGCGATGACACAACATCTCGCGAGATCGTGAATGTATTGAAGGAAGAAACGCCATCTTCCCCGGCCATAGACTCTCTTCTTCCGCGATGTCTCCAGCTTCAACCGGCTCGGCAGAATCCATTTCTTCCGCAACCGGAGCAGATGACAGGCAGCTCTTCAGCCATTCTTCAAAGCCTCTTCTCCCGGCTCGTTCGCGAAGACAATTCAGCAGCTCTTCCATGCTGCTCCCCGTGGCACTGCTGAAAACCGCCGCTCACCAGACTCGGAGGTCAGTGCAGTCAGTTAGCGCTAGCCAGGGGTAGTGAACAGACGCCTCAGAACATCTTCTTTTATAGGCTAAAATCCCACCCAAAACTAGCGCAAGCTGTTCGCGAGCGCAACCAGATGCAAAAGGGCGGGAAAACTAAGCGGCGCGAGCTGCTCGCGAGCGCATTCCATTGAAAAGAGCGGTAAAACTAAGCGGCGCGAGCGCATTCTAGGACATTCCTCAAGTGTCCTTTGCTTGACCCTTGCCAATTAACCCTTGCACTTACACCACACTCCCCAACAACCACATGTAACCCTGTGCTATTTACACAGGGTTTTTTCATTAGTTGCAGTTTTACATTTAATTAAACCCGGTATGGGTTTAAGGAGCATCCACACTAAGAAATCTTTAAGGTTGCCCATTGAAAGTGTTATTTATCTTTTTACTAGAGGTTGTCTTCTGTTTCTGTTGTCTTTGCATCTTAAGTTCACTGTCTTTTCTTTGTTTTAAATCTGGAAAGCAAAAAATGTTGTGTGTGTGTGTTCCACTAAGCCTGTTGTATGTATGTGGACCAAATTCCAGCATGTTGGGGTTTATGTGGGATAGATTACACTGAATGTCTTTATGTCAAATATATTTAAATGGGCTACATACAAAGAGTGTATATCAGATTATTTAGGCATTATGTAAATATGTTTATCAATGCACATTATATAGATATGTTAAACATGTATGTATGGAACAAAATGGTTAGAAAATGTTTGTAAAAAAATGTATCAATCGTTCCTATTAATATGTGCCTATTAATATTACTCTACCAGTCAGCTCATGGAGACTGGGTGTTCAGTCTAGGGCTGAAACAACGAATCGATAAAATCAATAATAATCGATAACGGAAATCGTTGTCGACGATTTCCGTTATCGATTAATCGAGTGATCGATTCGTTCTTGGCTCCTTTTACTTACCTCCGCGAGCGTTCCCTGCTTCCGCTACACGCTCTGCACTGCGTGACGGATGTGACGCGTTCCGGAGGTAAGTATTCTTCATGTCTGTGCGAATCGCTCTGTGCGAGTGGCTCCGTTCGCACAGAGCGGTTCGCTCTGTGCGAGTGGCTCCATTCGCACAGAGCGGTTCGCGGGGGTGGGGTTTCAGGGGATGCAGGGCAGAGTGGGGGTGGGGGGGCAGGCCAGGGTAGGAGACTGAGTGCAGGGCAGAGTGGGGGTGGGGATGCAGGGCAGGGTGTGAGTGTGGGGGCAGGGCAGGAGACTGGGTGCAGGGCAGAGTGGGGGTGCAGGGCAGAGTGGGAGACTGGGTGCAGGGCAGAGTGGGGGTGTGAGTGTGGGGGCAGGGTGTGAGTGTGGGGGCAGGGTGTGAGTGTGGGGGCAGGGCAGAATGTGGGGGCAGGGCTGGGTGCAGGGCAGAGTTGGAGACTGGGTGCAGGGGCACAGTGCAAAGTGCCAGGGCTGGGTGCAAAGTGCCAGGGCTGGGTGCAAAGTTCTGGGTGCAAAGTGCCAGGGCTGGGGCAAAGTGCTGAGTGCAAAGTGCCAGGGCTGGGTGCAAAGTGCCGGGTGCAAAGTGCCAGGGCTGGGGCAAAGTGCTGAGTGCAAAGTGCCAGGGCTGGGTGCAAAGTGCTGGGTGCAAAGTGCCAGGGGTGGGGCAAAGTGCTGGGTGCAAAGTGCCGGGTGCAAAGTGCCAGGGCTGGGTGCAAAGTGCTGGGTGCAAAGTACCAGGGCTGGGGCAAAGTTTCTTGAACAGTAATAGTCCACCTCTTTTCAGAATGTTTGGGGTTATTTTGTTTCATAAATATTGTGTTTGGGTTTTTGTACTTTGAAAATATTGTTTTTTTATTACATCATAACAAAATAAGAATGTTAATGTAAATTTTAAGTTGTTTTTTAACATCCAGTTCATTAAATTATTTTAAATAAACTAAAAATGTGCATATTTTTTTTTATCCGATTAATCGATTAATCGAAAAAATAATCGGCCAACTAATCGATTATTAAAATAATCGTTAGTTGCAGCCCTAGTTCAGTCTAGAAAGATATGTATATATTCTATCCATCTAAAATGTGTGTGCAAATGTTTCAAGCACCTCTGGCAAAGGACCCTTTGCTATGCATTTTTCTGTTATATGTATTGCTGTGTTTTATGTTCTCTAACGCTTCCCTGTGCACTCTTTAGCTCCCAGCTGTTTGCCTGTGGTCAATATACTATCTCCTGAAGATGGAAAGGCTGAAATTGGAAAAACTGCCCAAAGATTCTGTAAGTTAGTAGCAGAGAAAAAGAACCAACCAGGAGACCTGGATGTGAATGTATTAGACAACTTACTAAGAAGTGAGTACGTGTGCAAAAACACTTCCTTTCCTGGTTTTCTATATGCAAGACAAATATTGCTGAGCTAATGTCGGTTTTCTTTCCTACCCTAGGTACACAAAGCTTCCCTGACCCTGATCTAATACTGAAATTTGGTCATGTAGCCAGTACTTTAGGATTTCTACCATGGCACATTAGACTTTCAGAAATCATGTAAGTATTTACCAGCGCTCTATAGGTGTGTTCAGAGCCCCCTCATCCGGTTAACTGAATAAAACTCTATCTCAAATTTCAAGTACAAATACAACGATGCCTGCATTTAGCACTCATGCCCTCATGGAGATAAGCGATCTTAAGCGATATTGAAATGGCAAGCTGGGATTTTTAATCATGTTGCTTCTTCCTAGGGAACTCAACTGTTTGTATGTGCTGTAGCAAGTTCAGGACACAAGCCCTAAAGTTAGACCTCTCATGGTTTTTAGATGTAACTGTAACATACATGTAAGCAGTTGAGTATGCTTTGAAAATAAGACTATTGTACACACGCATAGAAGACGCAAAAGAGCATACGGACATGACGACAAGCCAATATGGGGTTTCTAATGGAACAAAAGTATTTATATTGAGAAATTGCAGTTGACATTACATTGTCGTTTTGTAGCTATAATTTTAAAATCTAGAGCTGATGTAGACTAAGCAAATGTTGAATTGTTTTTTTTTTTCCCCCCCTCCTCAGTTCTTTACCTTCACATGTGAATATACGCTATGAAGACTTTTATTTCGCTCTCCGTTGCTACGCGGGCTGTGAGCAGCGGCTTGGGAAATAACCTTGTCACATGAGTTCCACCCGGCTTCTGTCTCAGAAGGACTCCATACCTCCGTTTACAAAGGAATGAGATCCAGCCAAGATGGTTCGTGGGTCCTACCCCAGCTGTGGACTTACAATTTGTCATCTGTCTGCTCATTAATGTGTCTTAATGCACAGTTTGAGAAGTGTCAGCAGCCAATTCAGGGAAGCATGAACAATAAAACTTATGAACTTGTTTGGTACAGATTGCGTGGATAATTCTGTTCATGTCTCACGTTGGTTGCCTGAGATATAATCACGGTCAGGCCTTTTAAGATATCTGCTACTAAATGCAGGGGGCAAGGTGCTGTTAAGTCTTGCTACATCATGAAAGAGCTGCACCACGCCACAAACTACCTAATAGAAAAAAAACTCCGTCCTATTTTGTTCCTTCGTTTTTGTTTTGTTGACCAGAGCTGAGGGAACATTTATACGCACACCTGCTGTGTGAAAGCTAAAGAGAATGAGTTCACTGCAATAAAAAAAGGGTTTTGTGCATTTTGTCTACCAAAAGCTTAGGATCGTCGATTGAATTTCTTGAGCGAGGGCCTGCCTTTTGATGTGAAACTGAGGTTTTTGTTTCCCATTTTAAGAGAAGGACAAAGTTCATGCAACCAAACCAAAAAATTGAAGTGTTTCTTTTAAATAGTACTCTTGGGAATTAATGTAGCCCACAAACTTTTTTTTTTTTCGTTTTTTTAATTTTCAATTGCACTGAATTTACAGGATAGCCAACTGAGTAAGTCTGATCACAAGTATGTGATTGAAATATTAAATGTATACAAGCAAGGTAACCTGACAAGATGTATCAAAAGCTTCTCTGGTATTTTGCAGAGACTTGTAATCTCTCACAGATTTTTCTCTGCATTAGGAAAGGCCAATCCTGGCGAGCTTCTCCTGCAAAGCTTAACTGGCTTTCTTACGTAGCTTGATGAGGTTTCTTGAGGTAGCTATGCATTACACAGGATAAACATAGCTCTCGCAGGAGAACCTTGCTTGGGTTGCCTCTTCCTAATGGATAGTGAAATTAGTAAATTGACTGCAGCTTTTTTTGGAAACCCCTGCCTTAGAGAATAACCCCCCCACACCTCCTGCATTTAGCTTCTCAGCTGTGTTCACATTGAAGTCACCAAAATCAGCTCAGGGGGCTGCTTAATGTGATTTTGCCAAGTGCTCTAACCCTACGTGGAGCTGGCCAAACATTCACTATGCTTTAGCTAGACTGGTTAAGTCCATACTTCTTTTCAGTTCTATAAGTAGAGTGTTTTACCATGTTGGCCACAGTAATAATGGCGATGGGTACAGCCAAGGGGGACACATTTATTGGCTGAGTACAATAAGTTCTACTTTACCAATAACTTTTATCCCATTGACTCCACCTCTCCCATATTTTCAGTTTTTATGTCAATAACCCTTGAGATTCCAACGTATCCAAAAACATTGATAAAGGCAACTGCTACCAGCCTTTCAGTATTTCAGACCAAGCTTGTATGATATCGTAAATTTCTGAAAGTCACTGCTTTAGCACTTATCCTTTTTTTTAATGCGTTTTATATGCTGTAAAGGCCGGTAGGGATTTTACCGAAATCTCCCTAAAGAAGTTGCTGTTCATCTCAATTTTCTTTCTGCAGACTTGACTAGTAAAGTGTTTCTATTTTATGTTTCAGGATTGTTTTCTCTTGTAAGTAGCATTGAGAAACATGCACTGCCTGAAATCCTGGTATGTTTTGTTTTTTTTACTTGCAATACACTACCATTCCAAATTTTGGGGTCACTGGGAATTTGGGGAAATTTCTAGCCGTGCTAACATAATTGCAAAAGGGTTTTCTAATTATCAGTTAACGTCTTAAACTTAACCCCTTAAGGACAATGGGCGGTCCCTAAACCCATTGAAAACAATGCATTTTGAGCCCGTACATATATATACGGGCTTTGTCATTAAGGTGTTAAACTTGGATTAGCCAATATAACATGCCATTTGATCACAGGAGTGATAAAGGCTCTCTGTACACCTGTAAAGATATTCAGATATCAGTCCCTGCTACAACATTAATAATGTCGACTGTATTTCTGATCCATTTGATGTTACTTTAAAGGACAAAATGTTTATTTCCAAAACAAGGACATTTCTAAGTGACTCCATACTTTTGAATGTTAGTGTACTTCATGGTAAAAATAATAATAATAATAATAATAAAACATAAAATTAAGACCCCTTGTGTGTCTTGATTAAATGGCATCATATTTTTCAGAAACCAGGGGATATGTTTGGAAATTAATTTGACCTGTTTGTAAAAAGCCAAATGTAATTACATATTTTTATTACAGTTTCTGTAGTATATGCTTCAAATAACAGACATTTTTCATTTTTTTTGAGAGCCTCCAAACAAGTTATATTTAGAACCGTAATAAATTGCAGGTGTTTGATCCCCACAATAATTTAAAAGTGCAATAGTGTTCTGCAGTGGACACAGAAGTTCAAACCTGTGTGAGTCCATTTTTAAAGACATATTGTGTATTAATGAGGTTTTAATTAAGTTTGGACTATTATTTATTGACTAAATAGGCTCAGGATTTGGAGAGATGAAGTTCTTCCACCGAAATTCTGCATGCATTTTGTTTTGCATTTCAGTAGAAACGAATTGCAGTTAAGAGCTGCACACTCTTTATGTGAGTATTTCTGAAGACTTTCCTTATACTGTATAAGCAACACTTCACAAGTCCCTGGAGTCTGGGAGACCCAGGCCACGTCATTTGCTGCTTTTTGATATATAATGTATGTTTGTTTTAAAGGAGATGTTAATAGAAATTATGCCCCGGGTCACATTCCTTCCCTGTGATATAGTAAGATATTTGGCAGTTCTGCTGCCTTCAAAAGCCTAGTTTTCAATCTATAAATGGAGTTTAGTAGTTTTAGCTGACCTGCCTGGGAAAGATCGCATCCCCACAGGTAGCAATGTGTATAATACAATACATTCTCAATACTCCTTTTTCATTAAAATGTTTTCTGTTTCACATCCAAATATATAGTTGCCAGTCTTATACCTATATTTTTACTTTAAAATGCAACTTTTTAACATTCAAATACTTAGACTATAGGAACATTAATTAAATGCTGTGAATCCTAGGTTCATTTAATGCAAAAAAAAGTTACTTATGGAAATATTTACTGTTTCTGTGCTTTCCCAAGTCATCTTTACGCTACTTTGAAGACATACTTGCATAAAGGGTGTGCATTAAATAAATTACATTTTTAATCCTAAATTTGTTCAAATTGCACTTGAAATTTACCTACGCAGCTCACTTATGGGTTTATATTAAGTGGCTTTAACAATCATGCCAACCATGTTATGCATCTCTGGGGCTTGATCTATGAATGTATGTGAAATGCAAATATTAATTCCATATACTTATCCATGCCATTCGTACAAAGGAGTATTTTTGTGTCCTGTTTTGCAGTAATGTCTGGCTACATGTACATATTGTGAAAAGTTTTTATGGTTTAAATATATGTACCGAATTTTAATATTGGAACATGAAACATTGTATGAGAATAGTTTAAAAATAAAGCCTAAGATGCTAATCTTGTTAATAGTATTGTGATTGGGCATGTGAGGTAGGATACTTGTCATCCTGCTGTTAAAGCTCACTCCAGAGGCTTACCCAATGAAATTGTCTAATACAACATAGGGGTTGTTTTTGCGGTCAAACAGCTATTTAAGATTGTTTCAACATGCAAATTTCACTAAAAGTTACTTAAAAAAAAAAAAAAAAAAGACGAGTGTGTGTGGGATCAATTATGGAGTCACCCCATGGGGCTTAAATAAGTAACTAACTCTATGTACCTGTCACCCAGCATTTTGACAAAATGGCCATTATCCCTTTGTTAATATTAATGGTTTATATAGCGCCATCAAATTCCATAGCGCTGGACATAACAAGTAGTATGTAACAAACGAGCTTACAGTCTAGAGCAGGGGTGTCCAAGTTTTTTCTGCAGTGGGCCGCTTCATCAGAAATGTATGTGTGCGTGGGCCGCACTCATTTTTCACTGAGAGAAAATATGGCCTTTTAGCTTTATAATGCATATTAATACAGGGTTAATTAGACAGAATTTTAACTCCTCAGCATCCATGTGTGCTGCATAAAGAGATCATCAGTGCTCAGCAGATAATATAGGATAGAATCGTATGTGATGGGACTGGGAGTAATCATTACACTAACAAAGTCATCATACACGGGACGCCTAAAGCCACAATTTAGTGCCATTAATCCTTTTTAATAAAATATGCAGATTGAAACAGAGTAAATAACACAAACACCTTTACTTTTCCTCTCATTAATTTCTGGGCCAAGAAAGTTTTGTCCTCTGAAGTGACTACAAATTCAGGAGGGAGTTTTATCTCTGGATAAGTAAAGATTAAATAGTCCAATTTATTCCTACAGTAAGTAAAGTGCCAGAAAACAGACAACCAAATATGCACCAGGACAGGTTCTGCCACAGGTTCTCACAAACACACACAAACACACACACACCAAGACAGGCTCTGCCATACTGAAGCATTTTTTTTTTTTCTACACTGCTTTGACATTAACTGCAGCTTTTGTATTTTTGCCCCCTTGTGTTTTGATGCCCTAGCCAGGCCCCCTTTACTATTGATTGTGTCCCCCTCCCCACAACCTTATGTATTGCCCCCCCTTGTGCATTTATGCCCCTGCACCCTTGTGTATTGATTTATGTGATGCCCCAGCCAACCCCCTCCCTTGTGTATTGATGCCTCCACCTCTTTTGTATTGGTTAATGTGATGCCCAACCACCCTCTTGTCTATTGTCTATTGATGTCCCCACTGCCCCCAGTATTACCCCAGCCACACACACTCCTGTTTATATTTATTTTGTAATGCCATTACCCAGCACCCCCCTCCCCTCTTATATGGCTCCTCTTTCCTATAACCTCTAACTATTTTTGTGGTAATACTTACATTTTTCTTTTTTTTTTTCCCCTGCTCTCCTCCGATGTGATGACCCTCTCCTTACACGAAGAACACCTTCTGTGAGCTCCGCCCCCTCGAGCATCACGCGTTCAAATCGGCCACCCCGGGTGCGAAGTTCGCACGATGGCTGCTTTGAATGTGATCTGCCGGTGCACGGACCAGCCGACCCACCGGCAAATTTCCTGGTGGGCCACTCTGGCCCTGGTCACGCGGGCCGCACCTTGAAGTCCGGCGGGCCGCATTTGGCACGCAGGCCGCACGTTGAACGCCCCTGATCTAGAGGATATGTTCATCTAAATCCTAATTTGGTAGAAGGTTGAAAAAATAGCCTTTGGTGGCTAAAATATGCAATGCATCCTTCAGTCAATTCCCTCCTCCTCTATGTTTGACATTGACTTGTAATTGACATGTCAGATTTCTACAGAGCCTTTTGTCATAGGTCCTCTTGAGCCGCTTTTGGAAGTATCAGCTATTTTCTCTACTCAACCCTTTGGTGAGATGGGGTTGTGTTGGGGAAAAACTCACCTGGAGGCTTGCTTAGTGGATAAGACTGCATTGCTGTTGTATTTAGTTACTGGATTCAGAAATCGAGGCTTCAGTCTCTCTCTTCCTCCTTGCTAATCTTGGTGAGAGCTTTGAATCATTTTTGATTTTTACACTATAGCACCATTATGTTCCATGACACTGTACAATGGGAAAACAGGACATAAAGGGTTCATTACATTAGAATTTGGACTTGGAAACAAAAACATGCTTACGGTCTTGAATTTGCAGCCCTTGCAACAAAAGACCCAAGTGACTGTGAAAGCCAAACAATTTAGATCAATAAAATGTCTAATTTACATATTACAATTTATATGTACAAGAAAAGTAAAATTCATAATGCAAAAAAATAAATTGGCCAGTTGGTGGCAGCATAAAGCAGGTTGAAATGTTCTGTGAACCGAGACTATTATTCACCCTAGTTTAGTAAAATGTATTTTACCAAAAAATATATATTGTTATATAACATATATTTAAAATATCAAAGCCTATACAAAATCCAACAAACAATATAAAAATTAAATTACATTATGTATCTATAAATAAGCAGGATAACAAAAAGATGTATAGTGTAATATTTACTTCAATATTTGCAGAGAAAATAGAAGTCACTTCAGAAAGTTAAGACATATTCATCCCACTATATGATCCAAGGGCGCCTCTGATGTCTCAGGATGAGGAAATTTATCAAGAGGAGACACATATATTTGTCTTCAGTATATAATTATTTTACTTCAATAATTCAAACATTTGTATAGTAAAAATCTGTGAAAAGCTTACATAGGGAATGTTTTCGTATTTCAAATGTTTAGTGGTTCTTCCCACATATTGTAGGCCACAAGGGGGTTCAATTAGATACACTATATGGCCAAAAGTATTGGGACACCTGATCATTACACCTACAGGGACTTTTATGATGTCACATTCTAAATATTAATATGTAGTTGGTCCCTCCTTTGCAGCTATAACAGCTCCCACTCTTCTGAGAAGGCTTTCTACAAGATTTGGGGGTGTTTCTGTGGGAATTTTTGCATATTCATCAAGAAGAGAGTTTGTGGGGGCTGGCAGGCAATCTCCGTCCAGTTCATCCCAAAGGTGTTTGATAGGGTTGAGGACGGGCTCCGTGCGGGCCAGTCAAGTTCTTCTACATCAAACTCATCCAGCCATGTCTTTATGGACCTTGCTTTGTGCACTGGGGCATTCATGCTGGAATAGAAAAGGGCCTTCCCAAAATTGTTCCCACAAAGGTGGAAGCATAGCATTGTCCAAAATGTCTTAGTATCCTGAAGCATTAAGGTTTCCCTTCACTGGAAGTCAGGGTCCCAGCCATTGAAACACAGCCCCATACCATTATCCCTCCTCCACGAAACTTTATAGTGAGCACAATGCAGTCTGGCAGGTAATGTTCTCCTGGCATTTGCCAAATCCAGACTCGCCCATCAGACTGCCAAGCAGAGAAGTGTAATTTGTGAACTTCACAGAGCATGTTTTCATGGCTCTAGAGTTTAGTGGTTGCGTGCTTTACATCACTCAATACGACTCTTGGCATTGTACTTGGTGATGTGAGGCTTGCATGCAGCTGCTTGGCTATTAAAACCCATTCCATGAAGCTCCTGTTGCACAGTTTTTATGCTGATATTAATTCCAGTAGAAATTTGGAATTCTTCAGCTATGGAATCAGCAGAACGTTGGTGACTTTTACGCACCATGCGCCTCAACATTTGGAGGACCTGCTCTGTGACTTACCCTGGTCTTCCGCTTCGTGGCTGAGTTACTGCTGTTCCTTGACGCTTCCAGTTTCCAATAATACCACTTACAGTTGGCCGTTGAATATCTATCAGAGATGAAATCTCTGATAAAAAATCTCTTTAAAAGTTGCATTATCATCATAAAAATTGTCTGCATAAAAGTTAGATGTCTTGGAGTCAATTGTGATAAGACAATCGAAAAAGTATGCCTATTAGGGTGTCAATCACCACCTCATCATCACCAGTACCAGTGCCACCACCCCCATCAGTGTCAATATGGCAAGGAGTAATGTTGCACCTCCAGCAACTGGGGGGGGGATTAACAGTATGAAATATTTCATCATTGACACACACTAGTAATGTGGTAATATGCTACATGTACAAGAGGAAGGTAAGCAAAGGCACATTCTCACTAAGACCTTATATTAATTATATAAACAAGTGGTTGAGGTAGTTACATGCACTGTATATTAATATGTTTATTTTGGAGTTGAGAATTGAGAGATGATGTGATAGAAACATTTAAATATATCAAGGACTTTAATAAAGTACAGGAGGAAAGTTTATTTAAAAGGACAAGAAATGTTCCAACAAGATATCATAGTCTAAAATGAGAAAATCAGAGGCTAAAATGTAATTTAAGGACGTTTTATTCTACTGAGAAGCTGGCATATAAGAGCCTCACAGAGGTAGTGGTAGAGTGGCTGGATTTAAATATGCATTTGATGGGCATATGGCTGTCCTGAATCTAAGACAAGACCAAGGTTTGAGACTTTACAGCTGAAGGCAGGCTAGATGGGCTGAATTACCTGACAGGCCAAAATTGTAACATGTGCAGTTTGTAAAACAAATTTTTAGTGAGGAGAAGCATTTTTAATAGAATTTTGTTGTAGGGGAGGGGTATGAAGTGGTAAGGCTGGTTATTTTTTTTATTATTTCTTTTTAAAACGTTTTTTTAATATTTTGGATTTTTTTTTTTTGGTTTGCTCTCTAGAAGTGAGTACTACGTCATAACTAGAGATCACATATAGGGTATCTTCAAACCCCAGGGATCTCTTCTGAATCAAGAGAAACCATATGTGATGTCATGAAGACTTTGGTGGTGCCCATAGTTTATCCCTCTTTTCATACAGCTGCAAGCTCTGCTCTCAAGCTCTTGATCACACTATTAGACCTTTGAGTCACCGCAAGGGGATCCCCGGCAACATCAGCAGTGACGTCAGTGGAAAGAAAATGTCTGAACAGAAGTTCAGACATTTAAATCCCCTTAATTTGAAAACATTCATTTCAAGCGCTCTCACATTAAATCACCCACCTTGGGGCCACACATTTTGGCCCCAGCTAGCAGGGGGGATAGAAAGCCGGAGCTCATTGGCCAACAGCAGAGATTTAGACATTTTCTAAATAATTTAATATAGATTTTTTTTCTGTTGTTTATGTTCATATTATTGTTTCAAAACACTATGATGACCTCCCCTAAGGGGTTATTTTTTACGTTTGTTAGTTTATATCGTCAAGTTACCGTGGAAGGTGGTTAGTTAGATAGGACTAGGTAGGGGTTAAAAAATGAAAAATAAAAAAAATTAAATAAAATTAAATCAAACATATACAGGATAATGGGGTAATTTCCGATTCAGGACAAGCTAACCAAGATATTTTTGGGTAATTTTTCCTATTTATACTAACTGTACATAATTTATCTGTAAAACTGTGACTGTTTTTTTATCTCAAGATTTTATTAAAAAAAAAATAGTCTTACATATACCAATGTGGTTTTTTTATGTGTGTATATATATATATATATATTGCACCTCTTCCCAAGTTTTGTCTAAAGGCTGTCCTGTACAGCAGGCAATTACTTTCAAGGGATCCATGTATAAAGTGGATATAGAGGCAAAAGCTGATTATCGTTGACCTTATTTGCATGCGCCTACCCAGAATCCCTTGTGGTTGTGGCAGCACCATGAGATTTCTGAGGGGAAAAAAACAAGCCTTCTGGCTTGTCTGGTGTCTGTAGATGAGTGTTTAATAATGCTTCTACTATATATATATATATATATATATATATATATATATATATACTATATATATACTATATATATGTGTAGGTACACTCAATGAGGGAAATACAAGACATAGCAAACACCAAAATTCGTATGGTTCTGTAATTTAAAATAGCGCTGGTCTTCAAGTGGTTAATTATTAAACTGTCAGAATGTGGACAACGTATAGTTTGGGAAGCCGAATAAAGGCCCTCAGTGCCCTGCCTCAGGTCGGTATCAGATATGGTGGCGCTGTCCAACTGCTGAAGCAAACTGCCGCGCTAAAGAACATGAACTACGAGTCCCATCATGCACTAGGGCATGAGTGGTCTCTGGAAAAAAAAGAGCAAAGACCCTCGAATTGGCGCTCTCTATTGGTGGACGATGGGCTCTGCATGACAAACGCGGGCTGTTGGTAGCACAGCCCACTACCCTCATATTCTTACGAATTCAGCTGCTAACCCACTCACACCCGTGTCCGCTGAGAGTCTGTGACAACAACACGAGCTGCAGCCCCCACGGACAGCGGATTTCAGCCAAGATTTGGGTGGCGCGTTGCCGTAGAGACTGAGCGCACCTTGCGCGTTGGCTTTGTTGTTGCGCCCGTTCATCGGAATCGACCACTTCATCACAATTGAGTGACTTGCTCTAATCGTGTTGTAGAACCTGTGGCTTCTCATTGTCCTCCCTGGAGCCTCTTCGCGCCTGTTCCGTGCCTTCTCCGGTTGTACCAGGTCGTGCTGCAGCTGGCAGGATCCGGGCTGGGGCTGCTGAGCATCTTTCTTTGGTAGTCAGAAGATGCACGCAGCCTTCTGAAACCAGAGCAGCGATGATTCCCGAACAGACAAACCATGTCGTGTCCACCATCGAGAACATGCCGGCTGAGAACATCTCTACAAGCACTGGTCTTCTGCCAAGGCTGAAGAAAGTCTTTAACAGGTGAGTCCTTATGGGTGGACATTGTATGAGGTCCTAACATGTCCTCATCTGATCACTGGACAACTTTTGTGGAATGACTGCTGAAGTTTTCCAGATGCAAAGCTTTTTTTTCTTATGGAGAAAAAATGTACCTGATTCATGAATATGCTCCACATGGACCTCTTTACCTTGAGAAGGCTAGTTAATGGTCCTGTTTAGAGAATATTCGTAGATTTGCAGATTATTATTGTCAACCGAAGTACTACAGTTCAGAGTGGCGGATAATAGATTGCTGCAGGGGAGTTTGTTTCTGAAATTGTCTAGATATTGTGTTTCATTCCCCAGCAAAGACCCGTGCCTTCTGGATTTTCTGTAATTATAGAGAGATTCTGGATTACCAGTGGTTAGAATGTAAAGACTTATTCTGAAGATCTGTAATCTTGGTTACTAATAAATGGGCTAGGTTCAAATCCCTTTGTGTAATGTGAGATGATTATACAGATGTTTATGTCCTATCTACTAAAAGTGATGGATAACCCTTGTGAACTAAGTAAATGCTGTGTAGGCTAAATGTTGTACCAGAAGACTATGCAGTGACCACTATGTCTCGTGGAAAGATGTGCTCATTTTTTAATGGCTAGCTGTTTAGGTTGTCCAAAATATGGACCTTTTCTGTGTTTTAGGTTGATGTTAGTGGAGTATTTTCCTAACAATATTCACCACATTTGGCCCTAAACAAAGTGGTTGATGCTATTATTTGAGTGCTTGTACTGCTTTTATTTTCAGTTGCATGATAAGTAATAGTCTGCATTATATCTTAACAAAAATGTTTTGTATCACCCTGTTGACTTCTCATGAGGAAATTTGGACAGTGAAGGTGGCTGAGCAGCACAGCGTTTAGTTCCTACAAGCAGATAGAGGGCTTCTGGTTGTTTACAATGTTACCTGGGTTAAAAAGACAACACCTGTAAAACGGGGGGGGGGCACTGGTAGCATTTGGCCAAGGGGCCACATCCATCGAAGCAACAGAAGACATATCTGTAGGACAAGCTTTCCAGCTCTTCTCTGTGTCAAACTGAATATTCATGTTTGTAAAAGAGGTGCCATGGACTTATCTGTGCCCTGTATTCTATTTTTATACAAATCATGAAGTCTTGAACAATTATGTTTATATAATATGTTTGTACAATAATTGTAGAAGATATTTGAAGACCAATATAGGAACCTTCAGAATCCACATTTCATCCTTTCGATAACTGATTTAATTTTTCACTTTTGCTCATTAATAAGCACTGTGGATATAACTGTGGGTTAAAGCTTTAAGCTACAGCTACCATCACACTCAGACAGTCATGAGATTACCATGGGGTTATAAATTCCATATCTGCTGGAGGGTCACATAATCCGTAATATTTTGAGTCATAGCATCAAAATTGCAATATGTTACTGGTTCTTCATGGATTGGATTTCATGCTTTTTGCAAGGTTGCCCTTGTTTGATTATCTCACATCCATATTTCTGTGAGTGGATACTTTTTTTTTTTTTTTTTACACGTCTTTAATGTATTCCAGAATATAGGCTTGAGAGTAAAACATCCTGTCGTTTTTTGCACTGGAACATAAAACAGGGCAATCCTTTTCAAAAAGTAAAAAGGGACAATTCCTGCATCCCGTCGCTTTGAAGGACCTCTTTTGTTCACTTGTGATGAGTGAAAAAGCCTTAACAATTTAGCACAGTAGCTGGCCCCAACCCCTGTGCTGAATTATGAAGTCTTAATGAATGGAACTGGTGAAATGGCAAATTCCAGTTTGGGAAGTGTTTCAGAGCAGGAGAAATTTAATGTGGTATGGCAAGAAAAATAGGTGACATGTAAGGTAAGAAGTGGGTGTTTGTGTGAGTTAATAAGATGATTCACCATCAGATGCATACACTGGGGACTATTAACTCTGTACCCAGGAGATCTTATTGTTACTTACAGGCAGTGGTAAACTGCCTATGTTGTAGTAGGTACAAGATGCCCATGGCATGTACAGGATACCACTGTATACATGATAGAACCAAATATAAAGTTCAACACACTGGGACAGTAACTTTCAGGTCTAATGTTAAACCTCATTCTTTACTGCCTTTTTAACTAGCGCTTTACTGCCCTTTTTTAATAACCCTGAAACCGTCCACCAGTTGCATCACAATTTCTTGCTTTTCCTCTTGAACAGGAACTCACGCTACTACAGTAAGTGGTTACTGAAGAGACATTTACATCGATTGAAATTACCATTGGGGGATATGAATAAAAGAATAAATGGGTTGTCTAAATAGGAAACAAGCCTAAGTTTAGTGATCACAGACCATCTTTACTCAAAGGCCACTGGCAACCTGCACCTCCTATGTTGAAGGTACCAGTGGGCCAGAGTAACCGCACACATTTTGTGCACTGCTACACTTGAGAGATCAGGATTAGCAAGATCCTCACAGAGGCAGCTATCTTTCCCGCTCCATTTTTTTTGTGAAAAGCTTGCATGCAAAAACCTATTCCTTCTAGCAAACAAAGAGCGTTTGTTGAAAACTCTCAGAGACCCCCATTTATGCAGTAAAAAAGAACATGGGTTACAAGTGATTAATGAAGTGTCCATTCTGAATGTGCTTTTCTCTGTAACAGTAAAACAGGAAATACAACGAGCGCTGGGCTAAAAGACTTTTAACAAATGGACCTCGGCTGGACACTGACATGTTGACATGTGTCCTATGAGTTTCCTGGTGCCTCTCCCAGATATATGAATGAAATCACTTACATTCATTTGTTGAGGTTAGATGTCTGGATTGTACACATAACTTGCAAGTGTCGATCCAGGATGAGAACATAACCAACTGAATCTAAGAGGGATAATAAAGGGTGACATCAGTAATAAAGTAAATATTGTCATTTACAACCACATCACCAAGTCTCAAACATGGGGGTAATGTATAAAAAATACTCTGGTGCAACATTTCAAAAATTGTGTTATCACCATATTAAACAAATATAATGTTCCTGTTGATTGGCTGCTATGTTTATAAGACAATAGGATTTTTTTAATCCAAAACACATTATATGCCTCACCTCCTTAGTGTTCATCTGTAACAGCCAGAATGAAAAAGGATGTGGTTAAAATGAAAGGAAAAAAAATTGATTTGGAAGGTTTTTTATTACTATTTTTGTAGCATGCCAGCCGTATTAGTTATATCACAGTGACAGTTTTGTGTCTACAGGACAGAACACCTGTACATTATTAGTCTTTTAGCAGATATTTTTTTAAGGAAATTCATAGGACATTCTTTGAGATATTTCTAGGCCGCACAACAATTGCAACCACATAGAAGAAAATGGATATAACCATATTGTCCAAGAAAAGATAGAGTCTCTCCTTTAAAAGTAATACCTTTTTAAAGGGCACATATATAGAGAGAAATTGACCCTGCCCGGGTCCCTGTCTACACACAGTGTGGTCAAACAAAGTTTCTCTCTATAATAAATGAAAAAAAGAGAAAAAAAATAAACATTAAGAAAAATAAAAATAAATCCAACCAAATTACTAAATATTTACTGTTAAGGCATCCAGTGATGTCTTCCATTGATGAGTTTCAAAAAATAAAATGAAAATAAATGTAGGGAAAAAACTGTGAGAGAAATGAAAGAAAAATATAGTAAAAACACTCTGACACTGCATCTTTAAATGTAAAGCAACTAGTGTCCTGTGACTAATAGCTCATACTGGAGCTATTAAGATAAATGAACACAAATGGGTTTAATCAGAATCCTCTGTTATGCATTCAGTGGTTTGTTCTGTCCCAAGTTCCTTGGCTTGCAGAAGATGCATTTGGGCGAACGTGATGCAGTTTTCCGTCTATTGTTTTTTTTCCCCTTTTACCCCACCATTGGATTTATATATGGCAAAACCATGGCAGTCATCGGCAAATGCCAAAGACTATCCCGCTAATACAATTTATATTACTCACTTGTGCTACATTAGTAATACATTTCTGTAGCAATACAGAGTACAGACTTAATATTTATTGATGTATTTCTTGTATATTACTTCCATTTACAACTATGTCCTCCCCCCGCATACATTATACAGGCAGTTTTTATGGTTTCATTTATTAAATATATATTTGTTAGCCCGTATATATTAAAACTCATTGCAGCAAAGTAAAAAAGCAAGCATTTTATTGCTATTGTCTCCAAGAGTAATGTATCAGAAATTGTGTATGTTATTAAATAACATTGTTAAATGGTAGATCCAGTTTATTTGTCTCTTGGAAGGTAGATATAAATATTTAGCTTTTCATAGTTTGATTTTCAGTCATCTTCCAAAACAGTTTCACATGGATCTGAAAGATTATTGCCTTTGGATAAAGAAACTGTGTTCCCTCCTTGCTGCAAAATGTGGTTTTTAAACTTTGGTTACTGCTAAAGGTGCACCAATACCCATTTTTTCTTTTGCTGATAAAGTTCATCACGCTGAACAAGCACCCAGAAACATTTCTTGTTGACTTTCCCAGGGGCTTCTACCCAATTTCTGGTAGGCAGCACCCATGGGTCTACTACAAGCACATGCTATACCTTGATGGATCATAAGGTTTAATCCATAGCAGTCTAATTTTTTTGGGGTGGAGTGTGTGTCTATAAAGGCGGTTTTGTTGGTTTGACTGAGAGTCCAACATTCGTAGATGGGGGATGTCTGGCTTTGTACTCCTTTTGGGTTTTGGCTAATGAGGTCACTCTTTATAACACTTTTGTGTAACTCTCACAGGGTCACAGTGAATAATTCCATGCCTTGAATATAGTCAATCAGAATTTGCCTGTAATTGTGAAAGAATTGTTGTTTAGCCACTAGATGAGAGTGTTTTAACTAGAAAGAGCTTAGGGAATATTGCATGGTTGAACTGAAACTGGTGATCAAATATTCCAGGCAGAAGCTGGATCAATCAGAAATATCTTGGCATGCGCTGCACACAGAGGTACCAAACTGTAAACACGAGACATTGGCATGTCATTAAGACATGATCAATAACATGTTGCACGTGGATGTTCCTATTTCCTAATACATAATATAGTATTTTTAGTTATATACACCTTGTGTATTTGTTCTTGGAATATCATATTGGGGCACTTTGAACCTGTTCTAGAGTATATACATTTCATACACCTGTGACATGATGTAACTACTACTGTGGTGATCACCAAAATCTAAAGGCATATGACTGGAACATTAAATTGTCACTTAAGATTGAATCAGCAGTGCAAAGCTACAAAGTATGTTTCATAGCCACGTTTCCATGAAGAAAAAAAATTAAATATTTATGTATAAACAGCACTCTAGTGATCTAGTCACCAAGAGGGCTCTACAAAAGACATGGGGTCATCGGTTGAGACTTGAGGAAAGGAGATTCCAGCATTGGCATAGGAAAGGTTCTTCACAGTATGAGCAATACGAATATGGAATTCTCTGCCTAAGGATGTTTATTATCTAACTCTGTGGATATTTTTAAGAAAGGTCTGGATGCTTTTCTGGTTTAGCATAACATAAAGGTCTACAACTGCCAAAAGGACAGTTGTATTAAAAAAAAGTTGATCCAGGGAGTAATCAAGAAGGATTTTTCCCCCTATTGTGGCATAATTGGTAATTGCCCCAAGTAGGGTTTTTTTGCCTTCTTTTGGATCAACTTTAGAACTAGGTATGTGTGAAAGGTTGAACTTGATGGACTGAAGTATTTTTTTCAACCTATACTACGTTGTAGAGGTCACTGGGCTGTGGCTTTTTTGTGGTTTTATTGATTCAAGTTTTCAACAGTAATTGTCTTCAATGCTTTTATTGCTAAAGAAGATGATATTAGATAGCGTTAGCATCATCACATCTTAATGGAATTTGCCTTTTAGATCTTGTCTGGAAAATTTATCAATACATGTTTGTCAATAAAGTGCCTTAGGACAATTAATGGCAATAGTTTGTTTTTAAGAAAGGGCAAATATCAGATATGGTTTGTGTTTGACATTGCTAGTCTTGGTGGATCAATAATCCCTAATCACTTTGCTTCAGTCTCCCTCTGATGAACACAGCATTGTATGTGAACAGAAGGGATAGAACTTCACATCATTGCAGTAGGTAGTAAATGGGTAGAGTACGGGTGCTGTTGGCATTATTCTTGTAGCCTATAGAGTACTGCTTTTAATTCTTTGAGTGTTACTATATGATGAGTTGAAATCCCATGTATTATATGAGACCATGCTTCTTATATTTAAATAGTTTTCAAAAATTCTCACTTTGCAGCTATTTTTATTGGAGAAGATGGATATTAAAAAAGAATCCGGAACAAAAACCACTCACACTAACCGGAAAGTAGAGATAAATGGATGCTGCAGCTGTAAATAATTTGTACCGTTTTATTTCAAGATATCACTAAAGTGTGGAAACCGGAAAACACCTTACATGTTTCACGTTCACAGGCGCTTAATCATAGGCTATCAGACCGAAAACAAATACATCCCTGCTATTATTAACATATTCCTTGTTCAGGTTACACTTAAGATAATCAGAATCAGCCATACATTGCTGCCATTTAGATTACCTACTATTATTTAAGATGTTCTAGTGGTCAAATTAAGGAGAGCTTTACAAAGCTGCTGCTTCTACATTTGTAGAAAGGCTCTATGATGTCATGATCTTATTCTATAAACGCTGGACCACTAAAGGTATCACTAACTTTATAATAAGCAATATAATATCCATTTTTTTCTAAGGTTGGGGCAAATGTATTAGGGATCATAGGGTTTGCACAAAAAATGGTACCACGGTTTAAAAATAATACTTAAGTAACATGATGAGTGACATCGGGCTGCTTCTTGTGGATGTAAAACCCAAAACACAATAAACAGTTTTCCCACGTTTCATATAATACATCTTTCATTCTTTTAAGGCAGTTAGAGGGTATTGTGTTCCACACAAGTAAATATTATGAACACTATTAAAAAGCTTTAAGTAATTAGCTCTGAACTATGAATGTACGTTCTACCAGTTAGAATTTGGGAATTTTTTTTTCAGACAGCGTGACGCTTTTTGTATTCATACAAATACACTGAACTTTCCCAAATGATTATAATGTAAACAGGGCTGCCATTAATACATGCACTCACAAGTACCAGTTTAATGGCAAAATCTTAAGTCTAATTATAATACTGTCGGATTAGTCTTATGTCGTTTAATGTGTATTAGGTTGTACATTAGCTGTTGGGCCCCTGTTTGATTAAGTGTAAAGCGTACGAAACTGATTAGCCATTAATGAAGACGTGCAATAGCAAATAAATATGCTTCTAAAAAAATGGATTTATTGTGTAATTGCTTTAGAAAGCAATCTGGTTAGTATGGGGAAATGCATTATGGGAGAGTGGGTTCAATTGAAATGTAAAGCTTTATGTTAGAATACTAATGCAATCACTGAGCAGTGCTCTGCTATCAGTGCTCTAAAATATACATTGTCGCCAGCATATTCTTACTTTACACTGCAAATATAAAATGCAATGTTAACATAACATACAATAACTTAAGATTTCCTATGCAATTTGAACTATACATGTTTTGAAATTAACATTTTATCAATACCAGACCCACAACCCAGGGAAGGAGGGCACGAGGTCAAGCCATAGAGCCAGCTCTCACCCATGCAGAAGCTGTATCCTCCTTAAAAGCTTGTAATATGTATGGGAAAAAGAGAGGGGGAATGGGAAACCTGTGGTCCGAGAGCCAACACTGTTCAAACATGAAGCCCTCCCATATATAATTACAAATATGACACTGTAGGCACTTTATGGCACTATTCCTTTTACATGCGAGTAATCCCCAAAAATATAAACTTCTAATATAATGCTTTTCTAGTCTGCATTATTGTTGTTTTTGTGACACACTCTGACCTACACGTTACCATCTCCTCAAAAAGGAAACATTTAGCCTGTGTCACAAATGCCTAACCTTTTATTTATTTTTGCAATTTGCAACCTGGTAGGCTCCTTAACAGGCAAGAGATGAAACATTTAGTTCTGAATGTATTATCTTGCAAAATTATAATATAGCTACAGAAAATGAAACAACCTGTGATGGATTTAGGTCCGGCACTGTCCTAGGACCTACCTTCACAGCCACCGTCCATGATGTCGTATACTGGTGCCTTTTCTTTAGAAGAACAAGGTACTATGGAAGGTGTGCCAGCTTTGCACCATGCTCCATAGTCTAAATGTCCAGGTAAAATGGACATCTCCAATCTCCATTTTTGGCCCTTGAGCAAGATTAGAAATAAGAAAATTAAAATTAAGTAAATCCCAAACTGTGGGTTTAACCTAATGAGTTTGTGGATTCCTCTGAACTGGGGAATATTCCATTCACAACAAAACTCAATATAATAGCGTTTGCCTTAGGCTTGTCTGATTTAATTTATGTAATAGCTACAATATCTGTTCATGTGGGACCACATCAAACATAATTGTGAGGTCCATGTAAACCATGCTTACTGTACATTGGTTGCAGCTCCTACACACTGCAACTGTAATCAGCTTCAAAAGAGATATGATACAAAAGGATTGATTTTATATTTTCAGTAGTGTTACTCATGTTAAATGTACTTTGTTACATTTGTATAACATTCAGTGGATGTGCTTTATTTGCTATAAATAAGGAGCGTACAGTACATTTGTATCAGTAACAACACCTATAGTTTGCTGTGATAAAGAGTTGCAAGCTTGGCGACATGTTGCTGTTTTATTTGGCTGCTCTGAGCACAAAACAGACAACTCTGATTTGGTTAGAGATCTGTGTTCTGCAGATATGCTGCTGCCTCCGCTGACAAGAGAGGTATTATGTTCTCTTCCATTGTGTAATATAAACTGTGATTAATCCCCAGCAAATGGCTGTTTTACCAGGCAACAGGGAAACAATGAGAGGAATCTGATCAGTCATTGAGGAAAAACTCAAGGCAGAAAGGGCGTTGATCCTTTTTTTCGCATTCCAGCCCCTGGACTGCTCTGTCTAACAATTATTCTAGCCATTATTCTAGCCAGACCCAGCTAAGCCAAGCTCTGGAACACCTCCCCCAGGCAACAAACAGAAGGTCCAGGCAGGTATTGTCTCAGTTCTTCAGGACCTCTTCTTGCCCTGGGAGCACAGGGGAACTTCCTCTTCCCACCACAGTCTCCAGGGGGTTTTAGCGCCCAGCACATGTGCCTAATGCCGGCCCCAAGGAATCCTGAACCGGATCCTGCAGACCTCTAACCTCTTGTAAAAGAAAATGAAAGGGCGAACAGAGCATTGGCCCACCCTACTCTCCAATTACTCCAGCCCAGGGACCCATATGTGTGACTTGCATGGCACCTGCGCCCAAAATACCAAATAAATCATCTCCATGGTGTTACATACTGACTTTATAATATATCTTTTAATTAATGAGTATCATATAATTGTTTTTTAATTAATACTGTGTATATGCGTAAGATAATATAAATCACACACATTTAAGCTAATTTTTGTTTTACTGGAGGGACAATAGAGGGTATGTGGAACCTGCTACCAAGCATCTATTGAAATATCTTAAATGTTATATATATATATATATATATATATATATATATATATATTGTTGATAAATGTGGTTTCTACTTTATTATATATATATATATATATATATTGTTGATAAATGTGGTTTCTACTTTATTTTACTGATCTGCTTTTTAAAAGAATGAATATACTGAAAATGTTGAGTTAGGGAATTTGAGGGTTCTGCAAAATCTCCTGTTTATATATATTAATTTAGTATTACATTTAAACTTAGGTACTGTGTGCTCTTGTACAAAAGGGTTGATAAAATTTGTAATCTGATTATGAGGGCTAAACTTTAAAAAAACAAGAGATATAATTGCAACATGCATGTTTTTCTATCTTTGATTAAAACAAGGAGTTTTTTTCATTAAAATAATGTTATGCTCACAGTTCCTTTTTGAAGACAGCTTGGATATTTACATCTTGCATTATTTGTATTTATTATGAGTCACTATTTTCACACTATATTTCAGACTAAAAAAAATCATCTGCAAACTACAGGCACACATGCATGAATACAATCATAGAAAATAAATTTGAACAGTTTGGGTTTTTGGTATACAATCTTTTTTAGAGGCTTTACTAGGGGAACACAAATACAGATATATGCAACAGTCAATAATATCAATTACTATGGGTCGTGTCCACTAAAACAGAACTTGGGTAAGAGAAATATATTAACGCAAGAAAATGACCCTGTGTCCGTTTGGGCCAAAAGCATTGCTGATGCAATTGCAAGTGAGAGCCCAATGAAATCCCACAAATGTTTAACAGTAATGGCAAATGTGTAAGTGAATTGGCGAACGGACAATTATTCATTGAAGGATAACCATCTATATTGATTTCTGTTGTCAAATTGTAGATCTAACCCCCTTTAAAAAGAGTTGGATATGGATTTAAATTAGAAAATGATGCCTGGTATATCCAAGCCAAGCAAAGCAGAATAAACTTTAGGGCAAAGTAGCCATTCATTTGTGTCACACAGGCTCTGCTGATGGTTTGTGTTACCAGTCCATTCACCAGATGCCATTTAGGTGGTGATCAGAAATTTGTCATTTCGACATCGATCATGTCAATCGAAATTTCTTGAGACAGTTCATGTGTGGAGATGTACAGATGAAAATAAAAGCACCGCCACATGCCCAAGATTGCTTCTTAACAGGAATCATACTGATTATAACATCCCCCTTTTCCTTACATAAGGTTTGGTAAGCATATCAATTCTAATTCTCTTTTCTAAGTGTTATAGTCCAGCTTTTTTATATATACATGTACTTTGCTGTATTTTTCTGTGAACTATATTATGATGATTATTTATTGATTTATGTAGCACCATCACATTTTGCAGCGTTGTACAATATGATATATCTGGCTCCTATATTATATTATTGGGAAACAAATAAGTTAACTACATTTTTTATGCTTCTGTTTATGTTGCGTGTCAGTATTTACATTTTTTCATGCTCTATTTAAGTTTGTAGCATTAGTTTTATGAATGCTATGTCCAGGGTGGTCCCCAGATGTGCTTCTGCCTATACTGCAGTAATGAAGTTGAATTACATCCTCATACAACACAGCCAATCCATTATTGGAAAAAGAATTAAAGATAACATGTCACATTTCATATCTGCAACACTGATATCCTAATTAGGTGTAATGCGCCCATTAAGCTGTTGCAGAGATTTATACTCTGTTCTAAATGTAGACAATGCTGTTTTTGGAAAGATCTATGGCTATTACAATTGAAGATTTCTATTGTAATGCAATTATGTTGGGGGTTCTTTAATACCCAAAAGGATCTTGTTAAAAAATGTACCGTACTTGCTTTGATGTTTTTTTTCTTTTTGTTTTCCTACTTTATAAACATTTTTAATTGTGTGTTTGTTACTCCAGAGCTTTGAAACATTAAATGTGTTTACTTCATGAAAATACACCTTGTTCTTTTAAGAAAGGACTGGTAGCACATACATGTTTCATTGAGGAGGAAAGATGAAGGATGAAGAGAGTAGGTCCAGGCTAGCTTGAAATCTCAGGCACATATAGGCACATAAAGGCACCTCCATATGGCATGTAGCATCCTTTGAAATGGTGCAGCCAAGCTGTCAACTGATTTAGAAGGCACAACTTGATTGCTGAAAGGTAAATATCCTCCCTTGCCTTACCCTGTGGGAATCTGTGACTGGAAGCATTAAAGAAAAAGTAATGGGTATTTTTCTACTTCTGCATAAATAAGTGGCCACATTTTTTATATGTTCTTGTCTTTTCTGTTGCTGCTGTAAAACAGCATGGTTATTTTTTTTTCATCAATGAAAAAATGCTGATGATGCCCTCTTTAATTCAAAATGGGCTACACTTTGGGCAAATGTTTAATAGGGGGTTGGTGGGGGGGGTACAGAAGTACAACCTGGTGGGAATTAAGAGGATATAACTAGGGATACCATAGGACTTAAAGCCAGCTTTACCCTGCTTTCCATGAAAGCCCTAAGAACATTCTGCTGATTAGTGTGAAAAAAGAACGTCTTGTTAGCACAGTAGCAAAAATATGACTTTACTTGGAACTAATAACACTGCAAAAAAAAAAAAAAAAAAACAGCAGTCAGTGTCACATTGTGTAGCTAAGCCTTATGACCATGAATGGTCACACCTCTTTCCATCAGTATCCCTTTGTTTCCCTAAACATCTTTCCCCCTTCCTCTTCCAACCACACCATTCTCACCTAGGTTCCTGACCTCCAGCCCACTTTCATCTTTTCTCTCTCAGCTCCCATTTTAGCGGTCACTCTCTCCGTGACCCAAAATACCTAGATTTTCTGCTCTTTAACCACTAGAACCCTCCATTGAGGAGAGGCACAAACATCTGCTCTCTACTAGGCACCAGAATGTGAAAACAAAATAGGCAACCAGCTGCCACAAGTGGTTATCCTTTCCTGAATTCTACAGGAAATAATTTATATTTGCACTATTGAGTGACATTGGGCATATACATTGTAAGCACACATGGTGAGCTTCAACATGGTTGGTGCACCGGCAAGATTGCTGTGAAGGTGAAAGTCTTTCTGAAAGTCATTGTGGAAGTCAGTCAGTAGGGTAGTTTTTCATTGCCAACAGATTTAGATTGGGGATTTGCTCATGGCTTATTTTCGGAAAATAATTGGCACCAACATTTCTTTTCATAAGGGGTTCAATAACAGCAGAATTTGTGACTATAATTTATTTGTGGGATGCTTGTATTACCCTATTTGCTCCATTATAAGACGACCCCCCAAAATCTGAATATTAATTAATGAAAAAAAGAAAAAGCCTGAATATAAGATGACCCTATAGGAAAAAAGTTTTACCAGTAAATGTTAATTCATGTAAACTATGTGAACAATTGTTTGTTAATAAAAGCTACGATTGAGAAAAATATGTTGTTTTTGTTTTTATTTTATTTTTTCAACCTGCCCCCCCAGTTATACACATCTGCCCCCAGGCTTGCCACTCTACCCCAGAAATGCCTTATACCCTCTAAATGCCACTGTGCCCCATGATACGCCTTTTAACCCTCTATATGCCACTGTGCCCCATGATATGCCTTTTGACCCCCCTATGTGCCACTCTGCCTCCAGAATTGCCTTATACCCCTATATGCCACTCTGGCATTTAGGGGGTTAAAAGGCATATTATGGCGCAGAGTGGCATATAGGGAGGTATAAGGCATTTCTGGAGGCAGAGTGGCATTAAGGGGGTTAAAAGGCATTTCACAGAGCACTCTGCCTCCAGAAATGCCTTATGCCCCCCCCCCCGTCCATTTAACACTCCCTCCCTCTCCCTCCTCCAAACTTACCGGTGCTTCTGAGTCCCCGGTGCTTAGTCCGGGCAGCATGTAGAGCTCTACGCGCTTGAGCGGAAGTTGTCTACGTGAATCGCGTAGAGCTCTACGCGCTGCCCGGACTAAGCACCGTCTTATAATCGGGCAAATACGGTATTTCCACCCATATACAAATAGCAAGAGAACTTGTCATAACAAATTATTAGGAGTGCTTTGATACATAGGCTGTGTTGCTGGGTTGAGAATTGGGACAGTCTACAGAAGTCTAATGAAAATCATTTTGACTATTTCTACTTCAATCTTTCAAAGGATTATAGGGTGCATCAATTAAACGCACACTATATAGGAGTCTGTCAGTCATTCAGTAACCAATTCTGAGATCCCAAGCTCCGAGACATAATTATCCTTGACATGAGACAGTTTATTTGAAGCTTTTTTTAAATTCTAGAATACTTTGAAAATAAAAAAAGATATCCCCTTATTTTGTATCATATGTTAAGTTAGCAAAACTCATATTCCTAATATTTAATGCTCGTCCACAAGTGGTATCTGTCACATAAATGAAACGGAAAAATACTATAATCAGCTTCTGGTTCTCTCGGGATTGGGCATGCATTCCTAATAGCGACTGGTTCTATTTCTTTCAGAAGTCATTTTTAATAAGTGGTATAATGTATTGCATAGAAAGCCTCCCTTGGCGCTTTGGTTTAAAATACTTATAATGAACCAATTAAATAATTTTCCTACTGGCTATAATATATATATATATATATATATATATATATATATATATATATATATATATAATACACATATACACTACCGTTTAAAAGTTTGGGGCCACTATGTTCTTGTTTTTAAAAGAAAAGCTAATTTTGTCCATTAAAATAACATCAGAAATACAGAGCATACAGAAATACAGAGGCCCTTTATCAGCAACCATCGCTCCTGTGTTCCGATGGCATGTTATGTTGGCTAATCCAAGTTGGCTAATTGATCATTAGAAAACCCTTTAGCAATTATGTTACAGGTAAAAATGTCCCCAAGTGACCCCATCAAAGGTACCATAGAGGCCTGCAATGCATGAAGTGCTACATTTTGTGTCATGAGTCAATATCTCTGTGTTTTATTAAATAGATACTTTTTCATAGTTAGCAATTTTAGTTTTTTTGTTGGTATTTCTTTTTTATTATCAATAATAATATTTTGCTATGTTCAATTTTAATGAACACCTAATTTTCAGAGCTCTTGATATTAAATAATTTCCAAAGCTTTAGAGACTAACCCTAGCCTCCAAGATGTCTATACACTAAGTGAGTGTGTAAATCCAGCTTAGCCCAGGGAAACACTTTACGTATCCTGGTTAGGAACATGTGAACCATATATGTTTCTTGGAAAAATAGCCAATGTGATCATTCTACCTAATAACATCAAAACGACCAAGCATTTGGAGGGAAGGAGAGACAAGTGTAAAAACAATGACCCCATTCTCCTTCTGGTACAGTATGTTCGAATATGCGTAAATGTTATTGTCAGTTTTGTATACAAATTGACAACTTTACTGTTATTGTTAATGTTTACTTGCCCCTCTTGTAACTGTTATGGGATCTGCAGGAGCTCTATACTGTATATAAATGTATTACTATGTCGCCATATAATCTTCCTGATGGCCTAATAGGCTACAGGTGTGTTGGCTATTTGATGCAGCAAGCAGTTAGTATGTATGACATTACTTTTGTTATCGCATCCAATAGTGGGTTGCCTAGGATACCTAGATACAAATCTAGAAGATGAGTTAAAACACCTAGCATTCATATACAATAATTGCAGGACTACATTACATTTCAATTCACTGCAATGCTATTTATTTATCACTGAGAACATATGAAGTGTTCACCAGGTGGTAATACTTGAGAATTCCGCAGGTTTGACCTGGAGTCTCAGGATGAAGCTCTACTTCCCAGGTTCCTGTGGCCATGCCCACTTACTGCCTACGTTATACTTAGCTACCCGCTGTAAGGACTTACCAGGAGTTGGAGCCCAGTTGCAGGAGATGGCACACATCCTTGCAAAATAACACTGCTCATAGCGACAGGATGGAGGAATCACTTGAGCAGTGAGAGTGTGCACGGGGCAAAACAGGTACACGGTACAGACAGGGGATATCCAAAAGCAGAGTCAAACGTAAAGAGCCGGCAGATAGGGTTCACAAACGGTGTATCAAAGCAGAGGTCAATGTCCAGGAAATCAGGAATAGAATAAAAGCACATCCAGCTGCAAAAAAAAAACCAAAACACACACAACCAGATACTGGGCTGGAGGTGAGGCTGATCTTTAAAGCCTGTTGACGAGGCCAGGTGAGAGAGGCAGGGTGCAGTCCATACCAGAACTGGGTGATAACACATTAGTGAGGTTAAGTCCAGCCAGACCTCTTAAAGGGGGCAACCATGCCTTGCGGTCTGTGGGACTCTGGGTGATGCCTGACACCCGCTTTCCCTTACCCCTCTTATATTTCCTACTACGAAGAAACCCTGTGGGGCAAGTCCCATCTTTACATGAAGCTACCACACCAGAAGAGGTAGAGCTCTGATTACCCTGCCCTGGAAACTTAACAGTAAACTATTATTTATTGGTGATTCTGCTATTATTTGCACCTGGTGAGTCTGAAGTTTTTTAATTTAATGTAATGTCAAGAACCCCACTTTCTAATAAAAGGTACATCTCCAATTTAGTTTACTTAGCATTCTATTTAGCATTCTATTGTAGAAAGCACTCTTGCTACATTTTTTTTTTGCATTTTCTATTCACCCTTGGGCTGCTTGAGTCACAGTGATTGAAATGATTCATGTGATCTATAATATGTAGACTTTTCTCCATGGCCCTTAATTCTGCTTTTTAACAATCATATGCAGAATTTATAGACACCTGTGACATCCAGTCATTATCCTCAATGATTTGCTTTTTCGCATTAGCCCACATTATGGAGCTGTTTGCTGTTTGTATTGAGCAGATTCAATTTAAAGTACATTTCCAATGTGAACTTAAAGGAGCAGTGGAAAAGATTAAAAATGAAGGGAATTTCACCCCTATTTTTGTATTGCCTGACAGTTCCTGTGACATACTCTGGCTTAGATCTGCCACACAGTGGAAGCTCTTTTCTATAAACTTCATTTCGTCACCGTTTCCAAAATAAAAATGTCACTCTGGATTAAAAAGGAAAAAAGTCACATGCGATAAAAAAGGCACAGATTTGATGCCCATGGGGCTCATACCTACTGAACAATGTTTCCTGGAAAATTAATTGCAGCTAATGAATTGCCTGATTGTGCCATAGCAGAATTAGCAAAATCAGTAATGTAATTGTCAGTTAAGCGGGCCTATATTCAATTGGAATTCCATCAATGGCAAGTGAATTTGTCTGTAATAGAAATACATTTTAATATTTTAATCATCCGCTGCCTGTACAGAGTAAAAGAGGCCACAATCTAAAAATTTGTGTGCAAAGGCTCCATTTTAAACACAGAAAGGTATTCTTTAGTAAAAAGGTTGTGAATTGTACTATTCAGGAGAATGGTGAGTGTACATAACATGCATACATAATTAAGTTAGAGTTGGACTCATTATCTGGATTCGGTATTACACTGTTTTTTAATTAATAGGTATTGTAGGGACCAACATAACTGCCTATTTGTGTCATGAAGGTTTTTTATACCCCTTGAGGCAAAAGCAGCATTAGCTTAATAAGGGAATTTTTGACTTCATATGGATCAACATAAATACTTATATCATGCATAGGTTACACTTCGACTTTTTGCAACCTAATTACCTATGCAATATGTAACATATACAATGTTTATTATTATTATTATCAACTTTTATTTATATAGCGCCAACAATTTACATAGCACTTACTGCTTGGAACCTTTGGAGATTACATGAAAACACCTCTGGTCAAAAATATGCAATACTGTTTTTCTTGCAAATCGGATCACTACATTTACTAAATAGACTGAGGCATCCCAGAAAATATTTAGCTGTTGTTGCTTTGATTACTTGTGTCAGCTTACTGTGGGAAACAATGAAGAAAAAATATATTTCATTTTTTTACATGTCAATTTGGGACACACAAGGTTATGCATATGCTTTATTAAGATATACCTGGTGGTCAGATGTGTTTTATTTGTTAATGCCTTTTTGAAAATAAGGTAACAATTTTCCTGTGATATTCAAAGTGCTTTAGTCCACAGATTCCAACACATGAGGACACATGGATTACTGCAAGAATAGATGCGGTTTAGTTCTGGATCAATTGAATCGTTTCACTTAAGTCATATGATAACCTTGCCACAGGCCACAAATTATCCTTCACGTGATGCTCACCACTGTTTGCAGGAGCTGGGCAATAATTGTGTTCCAGGTGCCATCGTTCCTACTGAAATTATTTTTTAAATTGGAGTTTATACAAGCTTTACATGGGAGCATTGTCATTTCCGCCCCTTTTATTCAGAAAAGCGTGCTAGTGCATTCTACGAATTAATTTATTAGAGAACATATTTCACATTTCATTGATTCTACAAATGAACCAGAAGGGTTTCCAATCCCCCAAAGCTTTTATTTCAATATCACATCTTGTTAGATGAATCATTTGTGGATCTTGTAGAAATACAATCTCTACATTGCCTAAGGGACCCAGCAAAGTATTTCGGAGATAGAAGTGTTTAACAGAATAATATGGTGTATCAAATTACTCATAACAAACAAACAAACAAAGAGGGTTTTGTTTTAAAAAGAGCTAAATTTATATTCTGGGGTAAAACTGTTCTAGAATCTCAATTTAGAGTTTCATCATGGGCTATATTACTGGTCTTTATTCTGTTAGAGAGCATGCTTTAAAAATTAGCAGCTTACGAAATACATTTCCTGGCATCACTGGCCACTGGTGGACCAAGATAGTCCTCAAAGGACTCTTGTGACGATCCTGAGACAGTTGCTAATTATTCTGATCGTCGGACACATTGGACAAATGCCTGGTATGCTGGTGCCGTATTCTAGTGCCATTTATCTTTATTGTGGTCAATCACATTGTATAATGTGTGGCCCCTGCTGGATACACACAGCTACATGCTGCAAAAGCCTAAGAGTGTATTCTGCGACCACCTGCTCGATACGCACATACCCAAGGCCAGTTTTTAATTACAGTTTGTTTCTGGACCTGGCTGTAGATTACTTTCTTAGTACAGGAATCCCCGATCCCCAAAGCTGTATAATTACATCTCAGCCACATTTCTGGCTAGTGTTACGGTCAGGTAGACGAGGGATCCAACAATGCAGGTAAGCACAGCTAAAGAAAGTCCAGAACACAGTCCGAGGTCGAGGGCAACAGCAGGCAGCAAGGTCAAAAACAATCCGAGGTCAGGGCAGGTAGATCAGGTGCAAAACGGTAAACAGGTCCGGGTTCGTAGGCAGGCAGAGAAGAATCGTGGTCGTTTAAACAGGCAAGAGGTCGGTACACAAGGCAGAGATCAAATAGAACGAGAAATATAGCACACCCAACGCTAGAGAATGTTTAGAACGGGCAAAGACAAGGCAAACAAACGGGGTTTAAATAGAAAAGGAACCACTCACGTCATCAGCCGCGCCGTAGAGCGTGTCGCGCCCTAAATTGATTTCAGGTGCGTTGGCTGGAACCACCACCAGATGGCGCACTTCCGCCGTTTTCCCGTCGTGTGCGCGTGGCGACGCGCCTGGATCGTGAGCGGGTGCGTGCGCCCGATGAAGCAGGACCGCAAGCCTCCCGAGTGACCGCGGCAGTACTGGAAGTGGAGCCGCCGACGTCGGGGGACCCAGCGTGAGCGGCCAAGGTAAGTGCAGCAGCGGCGCGCGTTACCCGTCGGCTACACCCAACCCATTTTGTGCTATATGAGGCTAGACCCACTCCTCATGCTAATAGCCCTGCCCTCTTATGAATCCACTACCCAAGAAGAGGGAAAGCTTCAAGTAGCCTACCCATGGAAGTTCCCAGGTCTTGTTAATCCGCATGCACCTCACGCAGGCCTCAAAGGTGACACCTGCGGCACCAGACCATCACTGCCCACACTCCTGCTCCGATAGCAGGTCTGAGCACCTGCATCTGGACTCAATCTCGCAGGTGGCAGGACCGAAACCTGGCCTCCGGCAGCGAAACAATCAAGGAAGCCGCCTGGAACCATGCAAGTAGAGCTGTCTGCCATCATCCATCTGAGTCTCAGCCCTGAGGGCTGCCAGGGTTAGCTCCACATCCATCCCGTAGGCCTTCACTCATACTCCAGTAGCACACAAAAGCTGCTACTGAGCGAGTAAGATAAAATGGCTGTTGAGGGAGGGGAAAGACTACCTTAAATAACATAGCCCGCATAGCCCCCTCCCCTTATACCCACATACACACCCACACTCCCCCACACTTATATCTTGGACCTGTCCATCCAGCTACGCTACCAGGGATCTTTTTTTCTTGGATACATGAAGACTCTGTTTTTAAGATACAGTAAGTAAAAATTGCAAATGATACAAAAAAAGTGGATAAAACTCTAGGGGTAAAATAGAATGATCATAAATTGGCACATTTTGCAGACAACAAAAACGCGTGAACATTAGCCCATCCATAATTACAACCATCATGTTCATGGAACGTGATAAAAATGATCTTTTCTCAACTTAATGTGCATATTACAAAGACCAGTAATATACTCTTGGGAATTCTTTGGCAGCAACAGTGAAACCCAATTCCAGTGGAATACAAAGATGTATTTTATGGTAAGTCTCGACAGAGAACAGTGGCTGTTATGAAAGAGTCACTGGGAGAGGCTTGGTGTCAATGGTCATTGACTGATTAGTTGCATTGATTTCATGCAACAATTACATTTCTTCTTTCCTTAAGTGATGATAAAGGTAGGCATTATCTACAATCACAAGGCAAGCAGTGCAAATCCCATAAACTCATAGGACAAGGTATTTAAAGTGTGATAAGAGGAGGTTCCCAGCTTAGATACCGATCAGCATCACCACAGTGAAGTTAGTGTCAATCTGGTTAATACATATCAAAACTTGTTGGAGCAATTTGATTACCGGTATATAGTGTTAAGTACTTAGATAACATTATAGAATAGAAGATAACGGTAAATAGATTTTCCATTATTTAAAGGAATCTGATAAAAATGCAAACAGAGCTAAATGGAGAATATTAATGACAATTGATATCTCGTGTGAGATAAACACAATATAAACGACACAAGTGAAAAGTGCATTTAGAAGCACTGTACTAATTATGTTATATGGTGCTGAATTTTATGGCGTTCTTTTAAAACAGGCTTATTTTGGTTGATTAGCCTCCACCCAGGCAGAAATCACAGTATTAAGCAGTTATTTTAACAAACTTACAAATGTTTTACTTTACATAAACATAATGGTACATGAAAAATGTCATGCTGGTTTTTTTTCTCTGAGAATCTATTTTTAATAACTCAACAACAAATAAATCAACATGAAACATACTGTTGGCCTCCAAAACATGTCCCAGAATTAATCTAGATTTGCATTTATAAATATAAATAATATAAATTTCAATTTTCAAAGACCTTCCTTCTGACTTTCTACAGAAATTACACTAATACATTGTATATTATTAATATAGTATGCCTATATCTGTGAAGTTTGAGTAACTGTCATGTTCTGGCAAGTATTTATAGAATTTGTAGGCAGTGGGATTTGTAGCAGGAGCTCCTTAGCTGCGTATAGTTCTGTATAACGGTACACGGTGTCAGCACTGATATCTGTAGGGGCCACTCATTTCTGACAAGAAAGCACTGACATTTTTCAGTGCAAGGGGCAACTCCAACCACATGGTTTAGCAATGTGGTAATCCATGTTACAGAAAGTATGCACGGCGTGCACTAGGTAAAACCATATGGTCCCTCTTTGGGCCTCAAAGCCTTGTGCCTCTCTTACCTGTCTTGATAGTGATCTTTTATGAGTGATACTATGAGCTCATAGTATTTGCTGGGCATGAGTGTATGCCAGCTTTCTACTGGTGATCATAGGCACAATATTTCATGCCCTCCCCCAAATAACACACACTAACAAGAAAACCTCCTAACACCCCATAAACACACACTCATTCAATACTTACGCATACATGCATACACTCTCTAACGCCTTCAGAACTCACTAATCCTAGGTTCTCCCCTGACGCCACACACTGACACACACAATCGCACTTTACACCATACACTGACACACACAATCGCACTTTACACCATACACTGACACACTCACACTTTACACCATACACTGACACTAATACACTCACACACACACCAAAGTCACAAATGCATGCACGGTAACACTATAACCTCAAATGCTGCTAACACCACACGCTGAAACACTCTCAATCTTAGACCATATTTTTATAGATACATATACAAACACATTCACTCCCCTCCTCTACTTCCCCTCTCTCTTATCCCCTCCCTCTCTCAACCTCTTCTTTACCTATACTTCTCTCTTTCTCTTCCCTTCTCCCCTTCTCCCTCGCCACCATCTACAGTGCAGCTCACAAAGCTCTCTGAGTCTCCTTCACTCCGTTGTATCTAGTGCGTGTATTTGGGAAGTATGCATACCTGTCAATACTCTCTCACTAATAGAAAGTCCAAAGATTTTTTTAAAATTTTATTTAAGCATATGCATTCTGTATATGCACAGTAGAACAAATAGCCAATTAACTTTTATAGGGAATAATGAACAATATCTTAAGTAAAAGTATTTGTAATTGTGATTTTTTTTTCGTAAATATAATAATTCGGGGGCAGTGTTCAAAGAAATCTGTGGTCTACGATAATACATTTCCTGTATATTTATTATTTATTATAATTTATTGTTTTTTATATAGCGCCATAAAATTTTATATTTAAGAAACAACGACATTTATATTTTTGGTTTTATTACATTCTCCGCTGAGTTTGTTTGATCAGTATAACTGCCATAGCTACCACTGTTTCTCATAACTGTGAAGTGACTTCCTGCTTTACAAATCTCCACAGGAGCTGCTGATTTAACTACAAAGTCTTATTGCATTGAGATTGAAGCAAGTTTAACCCTTGAGTTGTATTAAGAATATGTAGCTGCTGGGCAGGGAGAAAACTGTCCAAAGTCCTTGGACTCTTCCCAGGGTAGGTTACCTGGTGTCTTTGTGGGGCATAGCTAGACTGTCTTTAGTGGGAAGAAGGTGGAGAGCAACCGTAATGTGGGTTGGAAGCAGGTGTTTCCCTGGGAAAAAAAAGTTTCCGATGGAGACTCCTGGTTGAACCCAGAGAATCGCCAGATATGCCCTGGGATATCTTGTGACATGGACCAAGAGCACCTATTAGAGTCACATGCTTTTTTTTTATAAAGGGCAGCTAAGCAAACATTGTTGAGGAGACAGAAAGGTTGACTTGTAGAAATCTTCAATAATTAAACTTGTAAATATGCTGAACATCACAGTCCTAAGGTATTTTTTTATTTAGTCTGGATGTACTGTCTGTAGGATACTGTAGCTTCTCATGCATGAGGAATGTACCCCTATTTATTTTGTTCCTGTATATGGTATCTACACCTGCAACAAATAACTTCTGACTGAAGACAAGCTGCCTCTGATAGAATCCCTTAACAGATGTTCCAAATCAAAATTGTGAAGAACAAATTAATAAAGCTTACTGATTATACCCTTTTACCCCATCTCGGTTTATATGTTTCACCCTTGCTTACCCTACACTGAAGTCCTAAACTCCCTCACAGCATTAGCCCCTTCTGAAGTTGTCTTCTCCTTATCTTACATTGTACCTCCCTACATTTTAACCAGTCACAGCAGGACATTTTTATTTTAAAGAAATTGTTGGGGCTATGGCTACAGGGAGGAACCTTGGAGAAAAGTTTTATGGGGTAACTACCTATGTAGTTGGGTACATTATCTAGGATTATATCAAAGAAAGTCCGGCAACTTTTAATTGACTATCTAGCTTTGATACGAAAATCATACGTTATTACAGAAAACAGGCTTGCGGTAAAACACCAAACTAAAGCCTAAGGTGTAAAACAAGTTAAAGTGTACTCGTTGCATGGGCACATACATATTATCCATTCTGAAGCATTTCAAGCTCTCCTCTGGATATCAAAGAGTTAATAATCGCCTGATACTCTGATGAATATACAGCTTGTTCTCCTAGGAAGGAGGAAGTTGTTCAGAACATCAGCTGTATAGACTGAATGAAATATGCCAGAGGACAAACACTGGATTGTAACATCTCTGAGGAAATCACAGGAGAAGACGAATACTAGAAACCAAAACAAAATACAAGCGCTACTGTTATTGACAAAAGTCTCACGAGAAGCCGATGATGGGAAAGGAAATATAAAATAGTGCATTCTTTTTCCTTATTCTTTATCTAATGGTACAATAAGGTCTCACAAGAAAAACAGCGAATTAATGGGAATTAAAACCTATTCTCAGTCCACAATGTCAAACACTTGGTTTCCTCTTCCACGTTTGATAAGCTGTAGTTCAGCCATATCTTCCAAGGTTGTTATTAATGTAGGTGTTCCCATACTTCCCAAGTGTCCCTCTTAAAGGGTCAGTTTAATGTTCCCTAACACCCCCACTATAGAAGAATGCATAGTTAAGCACTCTGAAAAAAATATTATACCTATGTTATCAGCAGGGCTGCCATCTGGGGGGGGGGGGGGTACAACTATTACAGGCTTCTAGCTTGATATGCAAATGACACATTTTCTGTTATTTTCTACATTTGAATGCAATTCAGCTAACATAATGGACAGTTTTTAATTTATTCTATACATTCACAGTCTAAGCAAAACTTAAGCAACTGAGTCTCTTCAAACCATGGAAAGCATTAAAATGATACCATTTATAGTTGCAATGCAACATTACAATGTTTCATGTCAAACCAAACACTGGGCTGGAGTAAAAAAAAATGTGTATGATGCAGTAAGGATGGTAGTTGGGAGGCCCAGATATAGATGCTTGCCCTGGGTCCAATTAATTTTAAAGGTCGACCCCAAACATTTAGAGTGCATTCTGAATTTATTACAATGTGTGCCATCTTAGCCCCAAACAGCTTATCTGTGTTATATTTGTGCCCCAACAGCTTGTCAGGGCCCCCGACAGCTTATCTGTGCCAACTTTGCCACCAAATACCTTGTCAACGTCCCAAACAAATTGCCTGTGCCATCTTTGTCCCCAAACAGCTTGTCAGTGCCCCCAGGTTGTCTGTGGCATCTTTACCACCAAACAGCTTGTTAGTGCCCCCAAAAAGCCTGTCAGTGCCAACTTTGCCTAAGATGAAAGAAAAAATATTGGTCGTTTGGAAAGCAAGGCCCAGACCATTTGCTCTGTTCTGTAAGAGGCCCCAAAATTTCGAATTTCAGTTATCAGCACAGTAAAACTGCCATCTCCTACACTCTTTGGTTTACAATGCATTTCTACAGAAAAATGTTTTGTTGCAGTGGCTTGCCACTTACTGAATTCTGTGGTTTTAAGCTTCTAACACTTAGTGACAACTAGAGGTCAAACAAGTAAGTTTAAATGTAGCTCAGAGCTGAGGAAAATCTCTTTCTCCTGATGATGTGCAGAAAGGTCTATGGATGATGGATTATGAGTTGTCGGGGGGATTCATAGAAAACTGACCTTCATTTCTTCAGCTATTTTATCTTTCAAAGAGAACGGCAAAAGTATTCAAACGGCAAAAGAGCTCTACTCGACTTCACTTCAATGTACTTTCTGTATTATGTTTTATGAACAAGTATATTGTTATGTCGTGTCATTTTAAAAATGTTAAATTGTAACCTTTTACCTGTGTATCTTTTTATGGGAATTCTTTAAATGAAAACCAACAGAGGGATGCAGTGGAATGTTAATGGAATAATAAACATAACCTCTATAATACAATACATTTTTTTAAATTACTTTATTTATGTGTAAAAATACTAGCCTACTTGGTATTTTAATATCACGTGACTCAACATAAGAAGTTAACACATTTCATATATTTTGCGAATATAATAAATTTAAGAATATAAGAACCACTTATCTCTAGATACTAACACACACACATGCTGTGTAACCCCAACATATACACATATGCACCAACACACACTCTAACACCTTCGATTAACACGTTCAAACACACGTACTAACAACATACACACACATACTAACACCATATGATCACACAAAAATGCTAACACCATACACAATCTACAATCATGCAGTAACCTAAACTCACTCTAACTCTATACACTTACACATACAGACACACCACTCACTCTAAGAGCATACATATATACATACATAAACACATACTCTAACCCTAGAGGAACTTCACTTTAAAAGCATACACTTACACATACATACTCACTTACAAAAATATACACTGACACTGCATGATGGTTATACATCACTTACAGCACACGATTGTTGCATGTACAGAAATACATCATATGTCAGCCTGTACATTTCCTGCAGTTTATTTATGAAACTTCCTACAGAGAACCCTGAGATCCATGTCCCTTTCAATGTGGAATCACTGCTTATACCCTAGCCAAGGTATAGAAATGTATATTCCTCAAATGTGCAACAACACAGAGCTTTACCAATTTTACAGCATGGTGGGCCTAGTGGGTCATGAGAGAATGGAGTACCTCCCCAACTTGCCCCTGATCCCCACTGCCTGCAAGAAGTGAGACAGATGCTTGATGCTTGAGATGTATGGAACTGTATATATATATATATATATATATATATATATAAATATATATATATATATATATATATATATACAGTTACTGGCTAAATTGTATTAGAATGCAAGCTCTGTGGACCAGTGGTCTCTTCTTTAGGCAACACATGTATATGTCATTTTTAAAGCTTGTGATCTAATGCAGTTCAGTTAGCCAATAACAGCATATGCTTTACTCATAAACCATATGAGTCTTATGCTCATAAACCATAGTCAAGAAGAAAGAGAAGGAAATGTAATTTATTTCACTAGAAAAGGCCACAGTTCACCTTTAAAATCGAGTTACTATTGACCAAAACTGTAGAGGCATCTTACAAGAGCAACTCTTGTTTTGTGACTGATTTTCATTATTTCCAAATAGGTAGCCTGGTAGTTTAATCCTGAACACAAAACGTTACCGTTTTAATTTGTGTTATATTGATTTTTTTGAAAACAAGACTTTGATGAGAGTTTGAGTTTTTAGATCTGAATTAGGAGAATGCTTTACTAATCCTCTTAGAGCCTAAAGAAATTGGATTTTTTTCTCAAGTTTTGCTATTATTTCAGTCTATGAACATAAGCTTCATTCAAAGATGATGCCCATGACCTTTCAAGTGCACCCGATATCTGCCTCAGATATGCCGTTAAATCAGAAGAACCAGTTTGGATGATCTTGAAAGATAGCATTGATAAACCTACCAGTGCTCCAATAAATTATTTTCATGGTTCTCCTATAAAATATGACAGCCACTTAAATGCATCCAACATTAGCAATCATTAAGTGATATTCACTGTAAGGCAAATTAAAGTCACCAGCCACAGAATAATGCATGTTGAAGCATGGTTTTTTTTTGTACATATTGGGGTGAGTCTGTTCTAGGACACATAAGGTAGTCACAATATGTCACTGTGCATACCCTTAAAAGATGCAGCAACGTTCTGCCATGAATTTGGGTTTCTCTGGGTATACCAGTCCAATATGGGTTTTTCATTAATCAGTCTGTAAAACTTATACAAGCCCTGTCCTATATAATTTAAGGTCACATACCACTGGCACTAAAATAATATATATATACTGTACCCCTTTTCTGTTGTCCACATCACCTGCATTTTAATGACAGTGAACCTTATTGTGATCTTATTTGGAATATATGCATTGGAGCCTTACATGCACGTTTTTAAATTTTACATTTTTTCAGAAGACCTAATATGATTGAGATACTGTATATTTTTTTGTATGTAAATATTTTAATATAAATCCCCTTTATTGTGTCATTCTTCTAGAAAACTGTATATACATATATCCTAAAGTGTAAATATGGAGTAAGAAGAGGCATGAGCATTGCATTAAGATTTATAAGGATGAATCCTGCTACAAACATACTACAATTACAAGATAATGCATGTTTTACGTGCGCAAAACCATTCATGCCAGTCAAAAAAGGACATCTGGTCCATAGTAAAAAAAAAAAGATTTTGTAGATATATATAGAGGTAATTAGAACAGAGAGTAAGAAAATATTAGGTATTGCCATTAAAATAAAAAGAAACAAAATAAGTCATTATAATATGTAGTGATGAATATCATAAAAATCATTATTATTTTAATTGAATACTTAGTGGGATTTTATTTTAACAGCACAGTTCTATGTGTAAGACAAGTGCTGGTATAAAATATAATGGCAGATTTGTAGTCTAATCACATTTTTATAAGAGCTTGTGTTGAAAAAGGAAGTGCCTTTTAGAATGGAACCTTGTGCCCTTCTCAAATTCTTGGAAAGGTCATTGAGAGACTGGAACATGTGAAGAGGTCCTTGTTGCTTTAGAATACTCATCATGCAATCAGACTAATATACCCTCCTAGACAACTGTGGGTTTGTCTGTCCCGTCTTTTGAGAAATGCAGTTCGAAAGATGGTTTATGTTAAATGCTTTTTTTATGGTTAATCTTACTTACATCAAAATTTTAGCCGAAGCTGGTAAAATTGCAATGCTTACAGTAATGCTAACCTAATTGCCATCCTGGAATAACAGTCTACAAATATTGATTAATGTTCCTAATGAAATAATTATTATTATTTTTCTTATGGGATATTTACCTTTCGAGAGTTAACTAAGGCATTGAAAGACCTGTATGTTGTCTTAACATGTCTTAAATCTGTTAACCAGTTTATGCATAGATTGCAGTCTAGCCACTGTGGTGCTCAATAAGAATAGGCACTCACATAATGCCCTCCCCCCCTCCTGTACCAGTTAAAAACTGGTTCAAAAGATTTAAAAAAAGATATAAAATTATCTGTCATAGTGATTAGAAATCTGGTGCATGAAGGGGAGTACTGAATTGTAAACATGTAACGGTTGTGCAGATCTTCTAAAACATATGCTGATTTTCCCTGCATATCATATGACAAACTTAGTGTAATCCAAATTAAATATTAATATAAAGTTGTGTAAAAATGAAAGTACACCCACTTTGAACAACACATGATATATTACACCGTGTCATGATTTATTCAATAAAAATAAAGCCAAAATGGAAAAGCCATGTGTGACACACTAAGTATACCCTTACTGCTTTCATAGAATTTAAAATCCTATGTAGCAGGTGCTGCTAATAAAATGCCCTTGAATGATTGATCCTTAGTAAGTGTGACCACCTCTATAAAATAAAGTTTCAGCAGTTTGCTGGTCTAGAGCATTCATGTGTGTGTTAACACAATGCCAAGGAGGAAAGACATCAGCAATGATCTATGAGAAGCAATTTTTGCTGCCCATCAATCTGGAAAGGGTTATAAGGCCATTTCTAAACAATTTAAAGTCCATCATTCTACAGTGAGAAAGATGATTCAAAAATGGAAAACATTCAAGACAGTTGTCAATCTTCCCAGGAGTGGGCATTCCCAGTAAATTCACACCAAGGTCAGACTATGCAATGCTCAGAGAAATTGCAAAGTTACATCTCAGACTCTAAAGGCCTCAGTTGACATGTTAAATGTTAAAGTTCATGAAATGACTCTAAGAAGAACATGGCAGCTCTGCTTATGTTTGCAAAGTTGCACCTAAACAAACCACAAGACTGTGGCTGTGGCTGGACCTTAAGAAAGTTGTGCATAAACAAATGACTGCAAACCTCAATGAACTGAAGCAAGAATGGGGCAAAAATCATCCACTACGATGTGAGTGACTGATTAAATCATAAAAAAACAATTACTTCAAGTTATTGCTGCTAAAGCTATTGAATCATAAGGTGTACATTAAATATTGACTTTTTTAACCCCTTAATGACAATTGCCGGTTCTGGCACGACACGGAAAAACAAGTCGTTTACGACAAATGACGTGCCAGAACCGGCACGTCTTTAAACGGGTGCAGAAAGCGATCTACGTTCACTTTCTGCACCCAAACGGCGTTGCTGTAATGCCTCGACCTCGAGGCATTTCAGCAACGCCACGATCGGCACCAGGGGCCATCTCTGGCCCCTCCCCGGGGCGTCAACAACCGCCATACATTGTATGGCGGCGGACGCCCGTTTTAAAAGCGTTTAGGAGGCGATCAACGATCACCTCCTAAACTTAAATGGTGTCGCTGGAATGCCTCGATCAGGAGGCATCCAGCGACACCAAACACTTACCTCTAGATGGACTGTGACCGCTCCGGAGAGCGGTCACAGCCGCAGCTGCCGGTGATCTTCGCCATCAGCAAGATGGCGGCGGCCCGGGAAAAAAAAAACAGGCCGCCCCTGTATATAGGCCGCACCCTAAAAGTTTGGTGCTGTCCACCCGCCCCGAGATATGCTGCCACTGTCCTCCTCCCCCCCGAGAAATGCTGCCACTGTCCTCCTCCCTGCCCGAGATATGCTGCCACTGTCCTCCCTGCCCGAGATATGCTGCCACTGTCCTCCCTCCCCGAGATATGCTACCACTGTCCTCCTCCCTGCCCGAGATATGCTACCACTGTCCTCCTCACTTACCGGAGCAGACTCCCGGGTGTCTTGCGGGGCCGGCGGGGGACATCTACGCAATACGTACCGGAAGTTGTATACGCGTATTGCGTAGATGTCCCCCGCCGGCCCCGCAAGACACCCAGGAGTCTGCTCCGGTAAGTCGGGGGGGGCAGAGGTAAAACGCGGACGGTCCACACGATGCACTTAGACAACCTCCCGTGCCGGCACCCCCCCCCGTGGGAAGTGCTGGCAGGGGAGGCTGTCTGAGCGTATCGGGGATTAGGATGCAGGTCCCCTGCACCGCTGCGGGGGATCTGTATCCAAACCCCGCTGCCTGCCCGGCGCTAGACCCCGAATATAGGCCGCACCCCCACTTTAAAAACTTAAAGTGGAGGAAAAAAGTGGGGCCTATATTCGAGCCAATACGGTAATAAAGATGAAAAAGTTCGCTAGACGGTCTCCAGACCCTCTAAAGAACTCTGGCTCCACTTGCAGGTTGAATACAGATACTGCATTCAACCATGCAAGTCAATGGAGCCCAGCTTTCTAATCACAGTGTGATTAGTAAAAATAAATAAAAAAATAAAATAAAATTAATAATAATTAGAAAAAAATAGTAAAAAAAACAGTAAAATGTAAAAATAATTTCCCACTGATGTCACTATCAGGGGAACCTTCAAGTTGAAATTTTTTTTTTACATTTTTAAAAAAAAAGGCAAAAAAAATAAAATATATATATAAAAAATATATTTTTGTGAGCAAGTCCTAAAATTAGCACATTAGCTTAAAACAATTCTCGCATGGAAAGAGTTAAAATATTGGCATATTAAATGCCCATGGGGTGTCTACTTTTAAAAAATGTATGATTTGATGGGGTAAATTGAATTGGCCGGGTTCAACAATGTCCCAATTAACACGGGGGGAAGGATGGCCACACATCTAATTTCCAATTAGAAAAATGCACACGTACCAAATGTGGCCTTTTAGTTCCCCCAAAAAATGACAAACCCATGCATGTGGGGTATCACTGTACTCAGGAGATGTTGCTGAACACATATTGGGGTGTCATGTGACAGCGGCATATACCAGGAGCTGTAAATTCATACATTACATAGGTGTGTGGGGAAAAAATACACACAAAAGAATACTACTGCAAACTTTGAAAAAATTCTGGTGGTAAAATGTGTGCATGCAAAGAGTTAAAATACCAGCATTTAAAATACCCTGGGGTGTGTGACAAAACAAATGCAAAAAAATGAGTACCACAAAGTTTGACAAAGACTGGTGGTAGATATGGTGCATGGAAAGAGTTAAAATACTAGCATTTGAAATACCCTGGGGTGTCTAGTTTTCAAAAATATATGGCTTTATTGGGCATACTGAAATGGCCCGGCTCAAAGATGTACCAAATAGGGCATGGGCAGTGGATCCCCAAATGCCAAAGTTCAACATTGAAAATGTGCATGCCCCAAATGTGACCCTTTTGCCCCCAAACAGCCAGGCAAAATCATTCATGTGAGGTATCACTGTACTCAGGAGATTGGGGTGTTTTATGATAGTGACATATACCAGAACCTGTTTATTCATACCTGAAGTAAAATGTGTGTGAAAAAACAAATGCAAAAAAAATTACTACCACAAAGTTTGACAAAGGCTGATGGTAGAATTAGTGCTTGGAAAGGGTTAAAATACTAGCATTTGGAATACCCTGGGCTGTCTAGTTTTCAAAAATATATGACTTGATGGGGTAAATTGCATTGGCTGGCTTCAAATATACCCGAAATGGCACATGGGGGGAAGAATTACCAGATTTGGAAAAAATGGCTTTGAAATAGCAAGACGCTACCTGTACTTATTGCCCCATAATGTGTAGAAAAAAGCAAAAAAACATACAAACATTGGGTATTTCTAAACTCAGGACAAATAGTAGAATCTATTTAGCAGGTTTTTTCATTACCTTTTATAGATGAGTAAAAGATTTTTCACCATATTTTATACTTTTTTTAATAGTAAATAATATGATACAATCAAAACAATGTCATCTAAAGAAAGCCCTTCTTGTCCTGAAAAAAACAATATCTAATGTGTGTGGGTTCAGTAAACGGGAAAGAAGAAAATTACAGCTAAACACGAGCAGCGCAGAAATGTTAAAACGGCCATTGTCACGAAGGGTACAAAAAGTAAAATCAGCCTTTGTCACGAAGGGGTTAAAGTAGGTTTTGTATGTGGCAATTTTTTCTTAACCACAAAGCAAAAGAAGAACTGTCCTCCACTCATCTTTTAGCAATTCATGCCTTGTCCCGCAGTCATTTTCATTACCTGATCAGAACAAAGACTTACTGTGACGATAGCATGCAACTTATCAATAGGGGAGAGGTAATAAAATGTTGGGGGGAAGTCATTCAGATACTAACAGGAGGCTTGCATGATACACACATAAGGTGGGTTTTAAGGGTGTTAAGTATGCAAATTGGTAGGTTTCATAGGTTTATTTAAGGCTTGGTGGAACTCAATTTACAGGAAGTGAAATTAAGTATGCTCCTTGGTTTCAGTGGTGGCAGTTAGGGAAGGAGTTAGGTGCGGAGTCTTATTTTGTAAAGCCGATAGCAAACAAATGCATCCTCCAAATTGCATGCAGAAAATACCCTAGAAACCTGATACCCATTAAAAATGTAAAAAATGGAGACTAAATTATCCCATTAAGTGTTCTGTACTCTAAAAGAAACAGCATATTTTTACTGTTTAGATACAATACATCATTCTTCTAAATGAAGTTACATAATTATTTTGGATGGACCTTTATAATGTATGGGAACTGAAACACCCTTTAGTAAATAGACCCAAGGCCATTTGAAATGTTAGCAGATATGCATATCACATGCAGGAGCAACATGTCATTAAGATATTATGTTTTTAACATGGACTGAGGTCCATGTAAATGTTTTTAAAACTATATTGAGAGAGTGTCCTTTTCAAATCCCTGAACGTATATTGTTCTCATCAACCACTCTATCTATGGGCTTTATCTTGTTTTCAGTGTTGATAGACACACCATAATAGTGGATTGGCTAGCCTTATTAAAATAAAAATGGATGCTGGAGGCTTCATGACATACACATCAAAATTCATATTTTAAGTTATATTAAGTTAAATAAATTAAGTTGTATTAGTGAACATTTGGACAGCCAATTAATTGAACATTTAAATAGAATATTATTGCTCATAAATAAAAGAGCAGTGCATTCAGGAGACAGACAGCAATGATACCTGTTGAATGTTAATCGGGTTTAAAGTCGTGGCCAATTCCCCTGGCACATTCTCCGACAATGAAATCTGACAGTGATTTTTACAGCCTTTACTGTAACACAAAGCCAATATTTCCATCCTGAAATATTGGATAACGTTACCTTAGCAAAGAAAAAAAAATAGTCTGATTAGTTTTATACATTCAAATTGGGGTACAAATAAGTAAATAAAAAATAAGTAAAAATATTGTTTGTTTGTTTTTTTAGTATGAATAATAAATTTGAGCTCAAATACACTTTAGACATCCAATAATGACATTTTCATTACATAATAGGCTATTTTCAGGACCCTGATTGATACCCCTGTCCCTTGCAAGGTACCTGGAGGTGCATTGCAGATACTGATTACTGAAGATGAAGTGTACCATAAACCCATAAAACATATATAGCATAGTCAATGGTTTAAAGCATCCACACCAACATTATTTTTCAAATTGAATATCACACTTAAAAAATGTATTTGTAGAAAAATCCGGTCAGTTTAAGACATAAGATCTGTTCAACCACTCATTGAGTCTTTTCATTTAATAATTGTTTTTATAATATTCAATAACTAGATTAACCAGACCAACTAGATTCATCTAAAAGTCCCCTGGTTTTGTTTTTATTTTTCTGGCACTTTTGAGGGCTTGGAAGCAGTTTTACCCTTTCAGGTAGAAGTTCACCATCTAGTTCATGGTACCGCTCTATTGCATTTTGGACGTGTGCCTCTCACCCAGGATATCATAACTGCCAGCTGGTTTAGGAAATGAGGAGAAGGTTTTTCCTGATATACTAACAAGAGTTATAAGAAAATCCCAGTATGTATGACATAGGAAGACCATTTGGTTAAGGAGAAGAACATTAATCTTTCTTGGCCTTCTTTTCAATGAGAAAATGTTGGATTCCACATTTACAATATGGTGCACGTTCAAATGTATTGTTTTAGTTGTTCCACCTAATAATCACTTATACATCCTTTAATCTTGAAAGTGCTGACTTATTTTTTGGAGACAGAACTAATTCTGCTGAAGATCATATCTATAAAAATGTGCTAGTAGTAAACAAAATATTTGCGTAATAACCAAATGAGCCTGAATTTGTCTCACAACATTAGTTTAATTATGTTAAGGCAGCAGCTACCCAAATATAATGGTCTAATGACAATAATTTCTTACATATTCTGTAGCTTCATTTTAAAGCAACACTTAAGTCTTGGTATTTTGTAGTATATGAATAATTAATCAGAATTGAAAATCACAAAAGACCACTGGATAAAAAATGATAAGTAGATAGATAGATAGATAGATAGATAGATAGATAGATCGTTTTTTCTGAGGTTCTCCCTGGGGCCTGCTGAATTCATATTGTTAGAACAAACATCTTTATGAATAATTCATCCTCACAAAGTTTAACATCTTTGAAGTTTATAGCAGAATAGGCATGTGAAAAGATCCTTTTATCTCAGTCCTTTTCTATGGAATGCAGAACAGTCCTCAAGCTACTTTAACTAACATGGGAATTCTGTAAAAGGTCTGCATCTTTATTACTGCCCTTTTAAAACGAATAGCCAGCATTGTGGTATTAACCTCATTTACAATGTTTATTCTACTTATTTAAAACTTTACATTTCCAACAACTGATTATAGCTATAGCCAAGTTTCTAGTTTCAAGAACTTAAATATCTATGGTATCTGTTTATACCAGTCTAATGATTCAGTAATTTCAAAATATTCACCACTATTAGAACATGTTACCCTAGCTCAGAAGAACTTGGACAGAAGTCTTCATATATAACTCAGCAAGTTCTTAATTAGCCAATGTGAACAGAAGGTTGATCTTAATTTTGATGATTAAATCCACAACTGACTAGAATATTAGGTTCCCCTAAACTTACAAGAAGTCACCATATATTTGAACACAATTTGTAAATGCAGTTGGGATAAATAGCTTTCAGGTAATATTGACTTTAGTGAATACCCCTGGTAATGGTTAACATGGTGGCAAAACACCACTATGTCTCTATGTGTATGATTTATATATATATATATATATTTTTTTTTTTACATGTTTGGAAAACATTGCAAGGATTAATAAAACTCCGTCCACAGTTCACCGTAAAACAGAGATGTTTGCTACCGTAAAACAGAGATGTTTGCTGCCCTAAGCCAACTAGGCCTAGGTGTGGGGCGTCAGGTCTATGGGGTATATGCCTGGTGTACCACTGCACAATGGGACAGATACTAGGGAGGACTGTGACTAGCCAGAGCAGCCTCAATTATATGCTGTACAGCTGAGGGTGCTGCACTGGGTCAGTCCTAGGTCAGCACCCACCCTAAATACATCTCTGCTGTAAAGGTTGCATTAGATTGATTTATGATGGAAAATCAACACTTGTTTCCTGGTAGCCCTCTCCAGAGCTTAGGGGGTAGAACAGATGTTGTATTTACCTGTCAGTCTATTTTGTCCCTATAAACGTTGACTAATCATTACTAACAGCACAGATGGATGAAACTTAAAGGGCGATATTTAATTATTCAAACTCATAAGCATGCAATATTAAATGACAAGAACAAATCTATAAATATATGTGCAGTAGACTTTATTTCAGTTATTAATAACACACAATTGCTGAACAATGCAAAAAAATCTAGCTTCTGGGTATTTTCTGATAATTTGTCATTGTTATTCAGTTGTTAAACATGACACGGGTCCATAAAGTTTACCATGCTGTGGATACAGAGGCAAGGGGATCAATTACAGCTAATAAAAGTTGTGCTTCACTAGCAAAAATAGTCTCCACAATTTCCAGTCATACTTCTCCCTTGATACCCGCATACCTAATATACACCCAAATTAGTAATATATCATACAATGAAGAGCAAAACAGGGAAACAGATGTCCTATGCAGTCAGCACTTTCCTCAGTTGCATTTCAGGGTCATCAAGACCAATCTAAAAAGCTAAATGTTCAGAAAGTATATATCCACCACCTTTGAAGAGAAAGAAATACGCCCAACCCAATATCCCCAGATAAGCACAGGTATTTTTTATCTAGAGGAGACACTCCAACCTCAGCAGAGGTATTTGCCTCTTCTCTGGCATTTGTGTGGGATCGAGTCCCCATTCCACATTCTGATAAACTATGGTGAGAATGGCACAATGAGCAAGTTATATTTCACAGAAAAAGAGTAGGGGTTAACAGCTATCTAACTGGTATTACATAGACTTGTGCATTCGTCTTCGGGCGAACATGGAAACGAACATGAAGAGTGCGTTTTCGTGTTCGTTCCGAAGACACGCCGAAGAGAAGACGGCGGCGGTAAAACGTAGGCGAAGACGAAGACACACACCACGAAGATCTTCGTGATTGTCTTCGTCTTCGTCTACCATTCTCCCCCCCTCTTCTAACTTACCTTGTCTTCGCGGCTTCGCGGCAGTTCCCGGAAGTGGAAATCCACAGGTTCGCAGTCACGGGTTACAGGGCAGTGCAAATGAGCTTATTGGTCGCCTACAGGGACCTCCTCTGGCATCAACCAATTGGTTGATGCCAGAGGAAGACCCTGCAGGTGACCAATAGGCTCACTCGCACGGTCTTTGTAAACCCTGCCAGCGAACCTATGGATTTCCGCTCCCGTTAACCCCTTCGATGCTGCGTTATCTAACACAGCATCGAAGGGGTTAACGGGAGCGGAAATCCATAGGTTAAAGGGCCGTGCAAGCGACCAATAGGCTCACTTGCACGGCCCCTTAACCCTTTAAAAAATAAACCCTTTAAAAAAACAGGGAGGGAGGGAGACCAGTGGGATCTGCCGGGTAAGTTGCAGCATTGAGGTTTTAAAACCCCAATGCTGCAACTTACCCTGCCGATGTCACTGATCTCCCTCCCTGTTCAATTAGTTAAATGTCCGTACGAGCGACTTTATTGTTCGCTCGTACGGACATTTAATTAATTAAACAGGGAGGGAGACCAGTGGGATGTGCCGGGTAAGTTACAGCATTGGGGTTTTAAAACCCCAATGCTGCAACTTACCCTGCCGATGCCACTGGTCTCCCTCCCTGTTCAATTAGTTAAATGTCCGTACGAGCGACTTTATTGTTCGCTCGTACGGACATTTAATTAATTAAACAGGGAGGGAGACCAGTGGGATGTGCCGGGTAAGTTACAGCACCAGGACCCTAAAAGTCTGTACGAGCGACCAACAGAGTCGCTCGTACAGACTTTTAAAACCCCAATGCTGCAACTTACCCGGCAGATCCCACTGGTCTCCCTGTTCTATCAGTTAATAAATGATAGAACAGGGAGACCAGCGGGATCTGCCGGACAATTACGGCACCAGGAGTTTAACAGTCTGAACGAGCGACCCTATTGGTCGCCAGCAGGGGGCTCGTCTGCCATCAACCAATGGCAGACGAGCCCCCTGCTGACGACCAATAGAGTTGCTCATACGGACATTTAAACTCCTGGCGCCAGAGCGGCTTTAACCCCGTTTTAACCCCTTAACCGGGGAAAACGAAGAAAACCCGAACACGAAGAATGTCCGCGAATATTCGCCCGAAGAGAAGACAGGACCAGGCGAATATTCGTGAAATACGAAGTTTTTTCTTTTGCCGAAGACAAGCACGAAGACGAACACGAAGAGCCCCCTGGTGCCCAAGTCTAGTATTACACTAGAGTTGTAAAATTCTGTCTCACTTGTGTAAAAATATAAAGGTCTGGAGCAGTGAGTGGTAGAATCTAGTCAGAAATGTGACAATATGCACAAGGCATAGGTAGTCCATGTTTCTCAAATGGTCCCCATCTAAACACATACAATTATGCATACATGCTCTCTCACACACACAATTATACATCTATGCTCACATACACACATATACCTACTTCCCGCCCCCGCTTACCTCTCACCTCTCCAGCAGCTTCCTGTCTGGCTGATCTCGCACTGTTTCACCGCGGGGTCAACATGACCCCGATACGCTCCTTTTTCCCCGTGCCGGTTCAGAATAGTTTAGAAAGGGTCCCTTCGACCTTGACCAGTACAAGACCAGGTTGGAAGGGCCCTTTCCAAACAATTTTGAACTGGTACGAGGAGACACGAGCAAGGGGTCGCAGTGGTTACACCAGGCCACCTAGAGGCACGGGCCCCATTGCAACCCTGGTATTTACTCCACTGATTCTCACTCTTCTTTTAAACTACATCGTTGTCCAAATGACCTGAGCTGCATTCAGTTTTCTAAACTAACATAACCCTAGTCTGAAACAGCGTTACCATGGAGGGGGGCTATGCATATCTATGAGTGGAATTATTAAGAAGACATGGGTCAGAGGTAGGAGTATAAACACAACCCATTGTGTTGATACAAGCCAAATGAAAATATCAGTGGCACTTAAGATTCACACAGGTAACGGTAGAGTCATAAAAGAGAATTACTTCTCCATAAGGTGTCTTTTACTCAAGAGAAACTTTATAGACCTTATAAAGCGAATGTGCCATGAAAAGAACTCTCTTAAGATGTTTAATACTTTGGGTACTTAGAGGCCAAGTTTAAGGCAACCTGGAAGATGTCTATTGCAGTAGAAAGGAATAGCAAATATCGGCCATAAATAAATATGCTTTAGTTTTAGTAGACCTGACAGTACCAAACCATAAAATTAATGATTGCTTGAAATGTAACGTAGAGATTAAGGTTGCTGAGTATTGCCTTAAAGTAAATACCACCATACTAAGTAAAATTAAATGGAATTTGAATCCAGGTAAACCCATTATTTTGTTAATAAAATATTTTTTTTTTTTTACATTTGATGTTTCTCCCAAAATATCAAATCGCTCTTCTATTTGTTGCAAGATTTAGTTCTACCTGGTGTACTGTACTTTTGGCTTTCAGTGTTCGCTCTAAAATATAACTCCATCATGGCTTCTCTGTGAATATAAAACAGGGTAGTCAAAGCAAAACAATTGAAAAGATTTTTGTTAGAGGCACATTGACCTGCAATTCCTGTCTTCTCCTTAAACGTACTGTATCAACTGGGCCTTGTTCTTGTGCTGTGTTGGTGAGAGTAGAGTTGGTGTACATGAAGGAGCCCACAATAATTCAGAACTGGTCTAAGAACAATTGATTGTAAAGATTGAAGGAAAAGGGAAAAATGTGTTCATGGCAATATAAAAGCATACCTGGAAACTCACAAGGTTTAACCCGGAGTCTCTGGGTTAAGATGTAATTCCACAGGCCACTTCTTTCTTTCTCAGAGCAGGAGGAGTGATGTTTAGCCACTCCCTACCCAATGGGGAGGCTAGCCCCACCCAATGCAAATCAGTGTCACAAGCAGCAACCGCACCCCCCACAAAGCCACTCCCCTCAAAAATGGGAGCTTTCCAGGAAGTCTGTCCTGGGAAGTTCCCATGTATTACTATGAGTCTCCAATGTATATCACACCTGGTGACTTTTTAATTTTGATGTGTAGAAAACAAACAGAAAAGAGGATGGGGGATTTAACCAATCTGATGTACTTGCTCCTTTACACTAGAACACTAGGGCTTGCACATAAGTCCTTTGCCTGGAATAGGAAAGAGTTTATGGGGAGGGACCTTTTTGCATGTATATTATACTTTTTTTTTTTTTTAGTAATAAATGGATTAGATGAATTATTCTGTTCTAGTTTGTTGACCAGAGAATTTCCATAGAACATTTTATTCTTTGGACTGAGTCATATGTTGGACAGTGCAATGTGTTTGACTTTTATTCTTAAATATTATGGACTGTGGTATAATTAAAATATGTATCAATGATTTCTCAGTAATCCTATTTCTTTATAATAAAAGCTCTGAATGTTTGTCACTTTTCCTCCCACATGGATATAAACTGTAATCTGTGATTCATTTTAATTTTGCATAAGGAACATTACTAAATTACTAAACATTTCCTTTTCTATAATGTTCTGCAGTGTATGCAGGCTAAATGCACAAGGTTCAAATGTACTATGGTGACCCAACACAGGTTAGATGTGCCTTTTCTGCACAGCGGCTGCCTCCCATTATGTAACGTCATTCTTCATTCTAGTGCCAGTTGCCAGCTTACTCACCAGGGGCCAGGTACACATATCCCTGAGCTGATCAAGCAGGTATTTCCTGCTGGGTGTTCTTTTTCGATGTGATTCTTAGTCTAATATAAGTATCAAGGGATATTATGTGCAACGAACATCATTAGGAAAGCATAAAATACGTTAACTTTTTGTTTTTCTTCATCTGTTTAAATTGGTGTGGTTTTTTTTTGCTTTGCTGGTTCAGATGTCCCATATATACTACTATTTTAATTGCAATTTTGTCATCTTAGATTCTGTTGGACCCAAGTGTGTTTTTAAAGGGCCGTCTCTAATGTTTCTAGCACTGCCGTTTTTCTGTGTGCCCTTCTCCTTGGTTGATTAGATTGAAAGTCTGGTGGTGACATCAGCACTAGTTCAGCATCCTAGACACATACCCCTAACATTTCTGGTGTCCTGTGTTGTACGAAGCAGGAAGTGGGAGAACCAGCCCTGGAAGGGGGTTAATCCTGACACATGGCCATACACCCTCCTTATCCGAGGAGCCACCTTGTGTTGCTCTGCAGCTGAGCAACATGAAGTGGCCACATTGGAGCAGAGTGTAAATTGTTTTTACAGCTCCCTCGGCCTCTTAGGAAGGATCCTCCATCTGGCTCATGATCATCCCTGCCGACAAATGATGAACAGTGGGGCAGTGGGACAGTGCCCGAAAACATATTTTATTCATAGAATACAACAGATGCCTTAGCGCTATTACAGTAGGGGAGAAAACAAAATTACCAAGGACATAAAAACTGGCAATATATAAAATTAACAATTTCACAAATAACTCTGATATATGGTTAGGATAAAGATGGAAAAGATGGACTGGCTCTTGCAAGCTTACAGCTTTAAGAGGTTTAAAGCAAATGATACAGAAGGTGAGGAGCTGTTTGGATATGGATGATTTAATTGTAGCAAAGGTGATGTAGAGAGGTTGCTGGCAGGGGGATCTCGAAGGTGGGAGTAACAGATGGTTTGTTTCAGAAAGCAGTTTGTTGGTAATTATAACTGGATGTTGTATGCTTCTTTGAACAGGTGGTTGTTTAGTGAGCGTTTAAAGTTCGAATAAGTCTGAAAGAACGAGGTGGGGAATTTTTTTTCTGAAACAGTGACAACATAATCAAAGCAACATCCATTTTAATTTTAGTGTATATATTTGGCCATTTCAAATGTTGGGTTATATTAAATTTCCTACAATAGGCAAAGAATTGATCCATCTGCTGTATACACAATTACCCATGAATCCACAGGCATATCGCAGTACTGGGATACATTTTAATTTTCACTGTTAAATCTCTGTGTTCCTTTTGCTTTTATCTTAACGTCATCATTCCTTATCATCTGTTTCTTATTTTCTTCATTGTCTGTCTCCCTGTGTAGATAAAACAAGAATTCTCCTGTGTTCTTCCCAAGATAACTGTTTCTTTTTGCTCACGAAAGAAAGGCTTTTTGGCAACTGTATAGATTTTGTAGATTTTAGAGAATTGAAATCGATGTCCAAATGACTGCTAGCTCCATTTTGTTTTCATCTTGTCTATTAACTAACATTTAAAGTGTGTCCAGGAGGATCTATTGTATCCAAATGTCTGTAAAGTACTCTGTTCTAATCAATGTATTTGATCATGCATTGCAGGAAAAAAATCTCACTAACGGAAAATGTTGAAGACATGTTGTACCAGCAAATTCTAATTCTAAAAAACGTATGATCTGTTACACTAATTATATATATATATAGTCACTAATGATGTTTATCAGTGACAGAGGCTTTCTGAATGTTAAGAATGCAGAAAGGTAAACCAAGTATTTTAGTCATGCATGAGCTCTTTAGAAAACCGCATAGGATCCTGGAGTTTGGTCCTGCGTTAATCAGAAAACTTTCCCTGCTGTCTTAGAGGAAAGAAATCACAATGGTGTTAATGTTACTTCTTCAACCATGACTGATAAAAGTCATTGGACAATGGAACATTGATTGCAAGTCCCACTTCTTATGCGCTACCTAAGATGTGCAATTTGGCAGAAACGCATTGAGACTGATTTTAAGAATATAGGAATAATCCATAAGAGCTAATCTCTGGATATTGTAAAAGGCACAGTGATTACGGAACCATGGACTGAAAAATCAGACATAACGCCCCAAGAAAATAGTTCATCTTTTTTTCCCTACAACTTGCTGTTACTAGCACTTAAAAACTTTTGTATTTAATAGCAGCTATATGAATTTTTGGATCTGATGTGAGTAGAAGTGTTGTTGTTGATCATCTGTGGACTCAAACCAGGTTTCCAGATTTTAGGACATGGAGTCTTACCACAAATAACAAAAAACTTATTTTTTCTATGCCCTTGGTTTCTGGCGATTTCCTACTAATATTTCCTTCCTATTAATTGACATACTCTGGCCTACTCCAACAGGTCCCAGGGGAAGCCTTTTCCTTTGTTGCAAAACCAGGGTGCATACTGCTCAATGGGCCGATTACATTTGAGATCTCTGACCTCTCGAGCTCGTCCATTTACACCGTGGGATGTACAGCCACCATAGTAGGCATTTAATGGCGCTGCCCTTCTTTAAAACATGGAGGACTGTTGTGGATGGGACAGCTGAGAAAGCTGCCAGGGTCAGGCCTAGTGTAGCACCCAAGGTAAATACACCACTGACCATGGCACCAGCTTATATAGTCTGAAAATGTGATCCCTAGCAGAGACTCCATTCACTTGGTTTATACTTTGTCATGTCATTGTTCTGTTTCTTTTTGGTTGGGGCAGGAATATCCAGCACTGCATACAAGTCATTGTTATTTCCATGAATACTACTGGTTATATATTTTCCTTTTGTGATAGAATTACTGTAGCTTCAGTTGAGTTAAACAGAGCTCTGTATTTTTGCAACACAGAGGTGGGAGGAAGTATCAAGCCTTTTATTTTAGTTTTTTTTTTAAAAAGACAAAATTTTTTTTTGGGCAAGTGATTTTTACTTTCAAGAAAAAGGTGCATTTCAGTATGAAAAAACACTATTTCAGACTCTGTATCTGTTTCCTGTGTACTTCCTTTGACCGCTTTTAACATTTCATTTTTGCTTGTTACTTTTTATGAATGGTAATTTTTTTAAATTTAAATTAAAATGTAACTGTGTACCCTCCTTGATTGGTGAGTAATTTTACATTGAACCACACTTTTCAAATTGCACCTTAAACTTTGGTTACAAAGTAGGTCCAAAGATCTAGTTACATATGAAATATTATTGCTAAATACGTTAATACACAATCAGAGTTAATAAGCCGTATCCATCAAAGTATGTATACATTTCAAATGTTTCCTCTGCTTCTTCTTTGAGGACAGGAGCTGATTATGTGTTACTAGAGTCATTTAATTATACTGGTAGCGGTGGAGCACTTTTATATGCTGACTCTGCAGGTCAGAACTCTTTAGAAAACTTATGTGGACCTTGCTGAGTTTTCAGGTCAAGGAAAGATAGAGCCTTTTCACTTCATCATCAAAATTTAGAGGGAGAGAAAGGAGGGGGGGAGAAGAGAGTAAGAGAGGTGAAGGGACAAAGAGAGAAAGAGGAGAAATAGAACGGAAAATGACAAAATACAACTTTGTTAAATAAAGTCACAAATAAATGGCATTGTTTTGTAAAACTGTAATGCATATTTATACATATTTAAGCTGTAGCTGCAACCTATATATGTAAGTAGATGGAAACAATCTGAAATATAAAACCCTCAATGCGATATTATTTTACAGGGGATAGCACACTGCATAAAGTACTATTGGTACATAAAATGAACATTCAGAAAAAACCTTAAGAATGCATGTTTTCACTTTTGAACAGAGTATTGATTATCCCACTTTACTTTGACATTTTCTTGATCCTCTCTATTTTGATGCATTAGAGCGCAGCAGCAGATGGTTTCTACTATAGGGAGGAAATGGATGCACTGTAGCTCTATTGGTGGAAGGCAAGATGGAATCTTTAGTTAAGGTTGGTGTCTTACATAAGGCCAGTATATTTGGAGAAAAGAAGGCCTTTGACAAAGGTAGTGCCTTTGACAAAAGACTCCTTATATAGGCTAGAGCAATGTCTTAGTTACAATGCAGCAGGTACTCGGAAATCAAATATTGTTTTCAAACGCAGTTCGCACCAAGGGGATTTTTTTTAAAAATTAAATATTTTAAATAATAGCAGTAATTCTGTGTTAAATAGGCAGTACCAGATTTGTGTTAGGAACCCTATGCTACAGCCTAGGAGCCAGGGACACAGGCTTGTTAGGATCCAGTTATAGGCCCATTGGAGATATGAGAGATCCTCTTCATGCTTCCTATGCACCTTTGATGTGGCAGAATATGTGTTTTATAGCAATCGGCATCATCAGGTGTTGGACAGGAAAAGGGTCTTAGTTCAGCTATGGAAGTAGACCACCAATACTTACATTGAGAAAACTGGCTTTTGGAATATAGTTCCCCTAGTTGTATTTTTATATAGATATCCTGGATTACTTATACTAGTACTTATAATGAGCAAACTGAAGAAAAACCCTAAAACAGGTGTTATCTTATTAGGTGTGTTCCCGCACAGAAACAGCACAAAGACTTTCATCCCGGCAGCTTTACTTAAGGGAAAATGTGGAGCGGCACGAACACATTGATTAATGAAGAATTGATTTAGCCAAATCTCATGCCATCTCCTTGCTGGATCAATTCACATTGGTTGGTTTTCTCATTAGCGCCAAGAAATTGTATTCATCAAGTCACTCGCTAGAATATTGTCTGCTAGCCAGGTTATTTATAGAGTTAACCCTTTTCAGTGTAGGAGAAATTTTGCATACCACTAATATTTTAAGGAGAGATTCCTGTATTGTAAACATTTAGAGAAAGGCAGATTGGGTTTTGGAACACACTATTTTGAACCTGTGTGTTTTATACTTGTATGTAACCCGTTGTGTGAATCCCATATGTAAATGAGATAATGCTTTTGAAGTATGTTGTCAACGAGATCTTCAGAAATAAAATAATTATGCTGTATAAAAAATTGATCCGTATTGTTGCTGCATGAGCTTCAGAACGATGCACGACAAGGTAAAAACATTCCAGACTTTTACATTATTTTAAAAATAAGCAGTGGTGTGGCTAACTATTGGTTGGCAAAGTACATCTTTCATGATCATCAGAATAAAAAAAACAGGTTAGATAGCTTTGCTTTTTCCATCAAATTTACCTTTAATTCTTACAGAAGTAATAACATAAAAACAAGACATAAACGTCTAAGAAGCTTTATGAGTTTGTATGGTAAGCGCCTATCAGTACCTACTTTTGGGTCTCATGATAGTAGTGTTCCTGCCAAAATTATGAATGAAAAGTTTACGTGATTGTAGAATTATTCCTGAGAAATATCGGGCATTTGACAATTCTGGCTGCATTTAGTGATAAAAGTGTTAAATTCAGCAGACTAGTAGGAACAGCAACATTAAGAGTGACTGGAGGGTGCACACTGCACATTATACATTCATGTGCATCAAGTGGTATTGCTACACTACAGCAGTTGCACATAATAAATAGATGCTGTTGATTGCTTCAATACAGTGACAGCTCCATCTGTTTTCCTTTTCAAGTCTGCACAAGGCACAATCTGTGTTCTTCAAAAATGTTTTTGCTTCTGTGTTCCATTGATGCCTTTCACAAAGATGTTGGCATTTACCTAATTTTTCACAGTCAACACAGCCAATAAAAGCTTTGTGTAATTATTTTTTTTAACCAGTAGACTGTCTCCTTTGTCGTATTTTGCTTGGGATAATTTCGTTAGTTACCTATATTGATGTTAAGTGTCTTGTGCTAGTGGACATGACAAATTTCATTATTTTAATATTCTGATATAAGTAAGACCAGCCAAATGGGACCCGTGCAAACCTGCCACTGGCTTGCCGAACATGGGCCAGTTAAGGAGACCCAACCACAGCTCCCCATGTAACACTGACATGTTCTGCTTCAATAGGTGGGTGGACGTATGAGGTGGGTTAATGATCCCATCCCTAGGAAAGTATCTCTTCAGGCATCCAAAATGTTGGTACATGTGCATGCAGAAGTGGCAATGTTGACCTTTCTAAGTAGCTTCAGTACCTTTAATTAATGTCACAAATCAATGTTTTTTTTTTACAATAATTTCCTTTGATATAAATGAATTCCATTGTTTGATAATAATCTTCTAGGATTTTTAAATCCTGTTAAAAGATGACTGCTCATCATAACATTAATTTGGCAAAAAGAAGACATGTAGGAGAGCGATGAAGCTTTCTTTGAGGATATTTTTCTTTTATCATATGGTTATGTACAGAAAAGATTTTTGAAGAAAGACGAGCAAAAAAAAAAAAGAAAAAAACCCCAAATGTTGCATTATTTTTGCTCATTCTGATATGCCATGAAATCACTTAATATCTCCCAGAGGAGAGGTATCTCGAAAATATCAGCACTTTGAGTATGGTTTTTGCTTGCCAGTCACGCAACTCTAAAGTTAATACGGTTTGCTCACAAAGTAATAATTCTTAGATGAAAAGGAATCACCTAACAACTGTCCTCCATATGTGAACTCAGCACTTTGATTCAGTACACAGTACACTGCTGCAGAGTTTGCATTGAGCAGCTATATGTAAGTTTCATGATAGCTCATATGGGCACAAATTGGTGTATTTAATGTTGCAGAAAAGACCTATAAAGACTTATAATTTCAGTGCTATTTATGCAACTGGCGTGATTGGCCCTGTGTTCACAGGTTTCTAGGTAAATATTTTTCACAGTAGCCTAACACAGCTATCATAATGCTGTAATAACACTCAAATCACACAACTTCATTGTTTGGTGCAGTGTCTATGCAACATAATTGAACGAATGCCACAAAAATGTTGTATTTGACCCGGATACTGCACCAATGTTCAAAACTTAAAAAAAAAGCCTTAACTAATTGAATAATCTATAGATAAGATTCCAGAAATTGTTGCAATTTTATAAAAGTGAAGAAATCAAGGTGCAAATCTACTAGTCCTATATTCGTTATACACTATTCTAATGATCCCATCTCCTTGCTACTTTTCCTGCTTCTATAATTACATTATTTAAATAACAATTTATAATTTCAAGCAGTTACCTTCTCTGGATATAAATTAGTTTTTTCACGGTAGCTGTGTGAAACAATACACAAGCACAAAGCTATACAGTCTAGTGCTGTAAAGATTTCCCAGTTCTGTTCCTACTTGCTCAGCATCTCATCTGTGATCACTGGGGCTTAGCCTAAAAATAGCTTCAGCAGAGTAACTGCATTCTGTTATATGATGTCTTAGGATGGCCTAACATAAACCTCCTGCTGTTACATGATTTCTACCGGTATATAAAAATTATTTCATGTAGCAAAGTGAATCACAAAATAATATGAGGTATATGTGCTTAAGAACAATGTAAAACTAACTTTGCTGAGAATTAAAATTACATATTGGAATCTTCCATCAGGACAGTAAACCTTAGTACCCTTCTTGATTTTTTTTTAGGAATTAGGAAGGGAGAAATCATCAAATTCAATACACAGTAAAATGACACACAAAGTCAGTTGCCAGCAGTACCAATATAAGTGCCATGGCTGAGATAAAGCATAGAAACATGGAATTTGCTGGAAAATAAAAATCACATAACCCTCAACATTCTGTTGTCTAAATTTGGACATCTTCATAGGGGTATGATTGGCGGTGGAGCTGGAGGCTAGACTACCTGCCCACCTTACTTGTCCAGCCGTCTTGCGGTACCCAGCTCCAGTGAGTTGTGAGCTGTGATAGAGGTATGTTCTGAGATCAGAGAAACTTCCCAATCAGCCCATGGGATAGTTGGGAGGTATGCATTTGGCACATCTGGTCTGCCAATTATTCCTTCTTAAAAGACTCAAACCTTAACAAGCCATTGGTCTTGTCTTGTATGCAGGATAGCCATATGCCTATGCTATGTAAATTCCCTTTCTGTATTAAAGGGACACTTCAGCCATCATATGGGCTTTAATGCACATGATAGCTGATTGGTGCCTTAAAATTTTGTGCAACAAGTACCCCCTACTTATGCTGCTTGCATCCGTGTGATATACTCAGCACCAGTCAGCTCCAGAGCTGGCTCAGTGCAAGTTCCTGAAGGTCTAATAAGATGATCCTTGCACATATGCAGAAAGTGCTCCAATTCATTTAAAACTGAAGCACTCTGAAAAATGATTGCCTGTGTCAACCCATGTAAACAGGACCATGGAGGGGTCATTCCTCTGGAGCTGCTGCTTCTCCTAACGCTAACTATATATATATATATATATATTGACTGATTAAAGAATGCATATTAATGTACTCATGAATCAAATTTGCATTCTTCATTCATGAGGCTGCACAGGGGACTGTAGTGAAACCTCCTTAAATTACATTTAGGAATCTAGTTTTTGACTTCACATATCCTTTAAAATGTACTTCCCTCCTTTACTTGGTTTAACCTCTTTATGTATTTTCATCTCCTTCTTTTCTCTCGTGTAAGCTTGCCCTGCACCCATGTATGTTCCATCTCTATGTACGTACAAAACTACTTGAACAGAGAATCCATTTTATATTATGAAAAACACTAGCAAATGCATTATTATTTCCGGGTATGTGACCATGTTTGTTAGCTAGGTAGAACTGCAGCATGTGTTCCTCATTAGCTGCACATGTATTCCTCTACAAAGGAGGCCAGGGATTAAGTGAATATCCACATAATCCTTTTCTATCTGCCTTCTTGCAAACATCTAAAGATCTCAGATACATCACAGTAATTTAGTTTCTAATTATCGCTTTTGGAGTAGATTGATACATTCTAGCTAATCTTGTGAATTGTAGTTGGTATACAGCAGAATCAGGGACAGATTAAGGGCGTGCAAATCCTGGAGAACAACTGCCACAAAGGGCCCCTCCAGTATATTAAAAGGTCAGTTTAATGCACAAAATTGTTTTTGTTTTTTTTTAATGCTCACCAGACTCCATACAAATTAGTTTATGTATTCTTTAGTTACTGGAGTTGGAAGATGGGATTTAATCAATCATGCTACCTCTACTGCATACTTATGTACCCATCCTCCAGATGCTTAATTGCCATGAATATAATTTAGATATTTTCTGAGTATCCACTATCATATCCAGAATTCTCTTTTGTTCCTTTAAACCATTTCTGTACATATTTTTATAGTGTGGTGTGCAGGCACATGCAGTCACAATGCTGTATATGCTATGTTCCCATGGTAGACCACAGTGCATCATGGCGTTAAAGGAGGTTGTTGTCACGGAAGCGCTTTAAATACAGCAGCAACAGGAGCAGAAACCATAACCCACTGCCGTATAACAGGTTAATAGTAAAAAGCAGCTCACTCGCCCCTCCACCCGCAGGGCTCAGAACAAATGTACCTTAAATCTCAAACTCGGACCCCACGACCCCCTAACTTTATGTGCTGCCACCACAAAGTTCTGTTTAAGGTCTTTAAAAATACCCGAGGAGGCTCCGGTAATCCCAAAACTGCTCAAACTCTATAAAACCCCAATTTAGTCAAAAAAGGTAAAACTTGCAAACTAGAAAAACGGTAACGTGATAACTCCGGCTATCCCCAAAAGCTATGAATTCAAAATTAGAGCACAAAGACAGAACTGATTAATTTATATTCAGTCTGACAAACATTGTCATGGTGCTTGATACAAAAATAATGCTAAGAAGATATACATAAATCACAATATAGAACAGTATAAAAATAAACAAGGAAAAAACACAGAAAACTACAAAAGTAAAATAATCCGTGGGAATCTCCAGATGTTTCAGTCTCTTGTAAAAGATGTTCAATAAATGAAATTCAAATTCTTAATTTAAGATTCCCATTCTTATAGGAATCTTCTGCTTTTATCTTTAGGAAATGCCCAATTGGTGTCACGTGTCAGAGACGTGTGTAGCCCAGACATTTTAGGACACTGCAGCAAACTCCTGCCTGATATTTTAATACATCATATTTGATTACGTCCCCATGAATATTATTCCAAACACCCCCTATCTACCTGAAAGCTAGGTCATTTCTTAGGCCCTTTAAAACCCCTCATTTTATGTTTCATATCCTTCTGGAGGTCACACTGTCAGCACACAGAACATCTTCATGTTATGATTCTGTTATGGAAATGTAAGGGATTTTGCATGACAGGGGTAAAAAATAGAGTTTTTCTGTGCATGTGTGTCCTCACCCCTTGCCCACTGGGGTCAGAGTGGTTACACTATATGTAATATAGCCACCTTCTGAAACCCCTATTGGTTAATAAGGGGTTCTATAATAAAGGTTTAAGTTAGGTTTTATAATTTGAAATTCATTTTGTGATATAGCAGGGGGGAAGTTTTGCAAGTTTCAGGCAAGGACATGATAGTATTTTATTTAATTTGCATGTCCTCGTCTGAATCTTGCAAAATTAAAACTTGAAGTCACATGCAACACAGCTCACTTTTTAATGCATATATTAACCTTTAACTCAACTGTCTATTCAATTTCTTAGTATCAGCTGCTGCCGCTACCTATCGTACAGCTACAATAATCCTCATACAACACTTAACTGGGTATCTTTATGCTGAGCTTCGTTGTATGAACAATTACTGTGGGTTCTCTACATTTGCAAATTATATATTGAACTTTAAAACCATTGTTGTATATCTTGTAAATGTGAATTTGATGTTTATGAGTTTGCTGTCAGTAAAGGTAATCTTGCAGAAATTCTTCCAGGATGAGATAGAAATATCTAATTACCTCGAAGGCTTTCTTATCATTCTTTTGTTGATATATTGTAATCTGTTAGTTTGAAGAACACCTTGTATAGGGTAAGAGAATATAAACAATCCATGTCAACTGGGTAATCACTCATTGATGAAGTGAATATGTGTTAACTTAAATGTATTATTAATCATTTCTAAACCCTTATTAGCATATTCTCTACAAAGAAACTATGTATAATTGCACCAGAAAATCAGCACATTTCCGATTATGGTTGGAATGGCACAATATTAATGTTGGGGAAAGAAAACAGACCAAGGAATACATTAAATAGCATAGATTTTGACCACAATATAAAATGCTATTTGTTTTCCATTTTAATGGAGGACTCACATAGGAAAACATTTTGAGCATTAAATTCAAAAATATATGCGTTATTATAGTGTAACAATGAAGAATTGGGTCATTTTGGTTGACTTTCACTGCTCAGCCCGAGCTGATTCTTTAATAAAGACCTGCTTATCCAATGAGGCATTTTTGTCAATAGACTAAGTATTCTGACGATCACGCGCGTTGACAATAAATGCGAGTTCACCTGCCCTATTCCTGATTGCCAAATTACATTTGCTCTTGCATAAATTAACACTTGCATGTACTGGACTGCTGGAGAGTTGCAAAAAGCAACAGCTCCAAGATTCATTGTCTTATGAGATGCTTATAAGTGGCAGATGCATGTGACCAACCACACCAGAAATAAACAAAACATATATATTTAATATAGACTTCCTGTTGACAGCGTTTTCTCCATCCTGTGCTGTTAGCAATCACACTTCTATGATGCCCAGGATCCAGCATGTACTGGCTGCCTGGGCATGATAGGAGTGTGATTGCTGTTATTAATCATATATATTTAATAAAGCAATGACACTCCTAGCAGCAATCACACTCCTATCATGCCCAGGCAGCCAGTACATGTTGGATCCTGGGCACCATAGAAGTGTGATTGCTGTTAGCACTCTATCATGCCAAGTCAGCCAGTACATTCTGGAATCTGGGTATGCCTGGGCATGATAGGAGTGTGATTGCTGTTAGTAATTATATATATATTTAATATAGCAATGAGACTTCTATCATGCACAAGCAGCCAATACATGCACATAACCTACGGCTATAGAACCTACGTTTTGTTACAGTTTGCAACCTTTGCGTCCCAAGGGAGTGGACAGTGATGGGCCTATAGGGAACAGTGTATTTGTCTAGTACTTTGGGCTTAGGTAACAGAGCCAGACAGAAATACGCGTCTGCCTAAAATATTATATTATGTAAAAACTAGAATTGTTTGAAATATAAAGTTTCAATGGGATACTCATAGTCTTTATTGAGACTAAGTAGATTTAGGAACATGCTTTAACTGTGAGATATACTTAATATAATCACAATGATTATGCTAGCAGCAGGGTGGCTTTGGTTTAACATTTCAGGATAAATGATAGCAAAAGACGCAATATACTAATTCTGTTTAAAACACTCTTTGTCCCTGGATTTGCAGATAAAGAGTAAAATGCTACACTTCCTTTAAAATAAAAACAGTTAATCCATAATGCATGAACCTGTTCAGCGGCTTGACTCACAAAGTGACACACAAATTCTTTTAGCAATCTTCTTTTAACAATCCACGAGGGATTAACCATATAGACGGATATCAACCTCACCCCACTGACGAGGTCCATGAAGGCTGAAACATACATTTGGGATTTTTAGGCCCCTTTGTGCCTCGCATTTCAGTTTGGAGTGCTCTTGCAGGCAGGATCAGACTAATATGACAGTGGAGATTTTTTTCTCTGTAATGGCACAAGTGAACTAAAACTGGAGGCATAAAACTTCTATGGTGGGGATGCACCATAGAACAGGCTATCAATCATCTATCCATTCTCCATTGAGTTGTTCCTTAAACCTTTTTTGTATAGAGTAACCATATAAGCAAACCTAGCCTATTGACTAGTCCTCCATGTAGCCTCACTATCTGGGGCGTACACTGAATTATATGAGGCATATGAGCCCTGATTGGGTACTGTATCAAAGGGCTTGTGTAGTCTTACAGTAATAGAGATGCACAGTATCTCAGAATGACATTGGCTTTGACTTCCAGAAACTCTTGCGCAAAGCCCAATCAGGCTGGCTACTTTGCTATTGTACATCTCTGTGTGCGGTTACAAACTAGTCTCATTTGGTGCACAAAAAAAACACCATTATTGACTTGATCACACAGGACTTATGGTACAAATGACTCCCAACATGACATCCACAGGGGTTTAGCCACAAGATCATCTTTTAATAAAATCTGGCCCTGGGCAAGGTCCTGGATCCTCCTTTCTGGCAGCCGGTAGACGTCTGTGCGATGCCCGCAGACAACCTCCGCCACTTCTATAACAGAGTGCCGGCAGCAGCACTAGACACCAAGGAATCTGAAGCACGGAGGACAATCCTAGGGAAGCATTGGTAAATCGGGGAAGGTAAGAGTGGCATATAGGGGGTTAAAAGGAATATCAGGGAGGCAGGATGACATATAGGGGTGTATAAGGCATATCTGGGGGGACAGAGTGGCATATAAGGGGGTTAAAAGGTATATCTGGGAGGCAAAGTGGCATATAGGGGGTATAAGGCATTTCTGGGGGCAGAGTGGCATATAAAAGGAAATAAAACAAAAAAAATGCATTTTTCTCAATCATAGTTTTTATCTAATATGAAAAAATAGTTTACATGTGAATTAATATTTACTAGTAAAACTTTTTTCTTATAGGGTAGTCTTATATTTAAGCTATTTCTTTTTTTCCTAAATTAATATAAACATTTTGGGGGGTCGTCTTATAATCGAGTTAATATGGTATTTAGGCTGAATGAATTGTTTCTATTTTAATGAGATGTATTTATGTCAATAATATACTCTCTTCACATTTGTTATAACACACATTTCACAGACTGCTGATTTCAAACTGTGAAGTTGGTTTCTCTTGTAAATCTCAAAGAATTTTACCTATAAACACTGTTTGGCGAGAGATAAGGCATTTGCCCAAAGCCACATTACTGCAGAGATGAGCATTCACATTTTCAGAGTTGAAATGAATCTGGAAAAGATATAAAGTTTTGTATGAATATAAAGATTAGACTTCCCCCATCGGTATGCAGTTATTGATTACCCAGCCTACGCTGTTTTGACAGTTTTATAGGCTGTTCAAGCACTAGTCCACTATATGACAGCATATATAATGGAGTTGCTGCTTCATAGATGGAGAAGCTTGTATTTGCCCCTTTGCATACCGTCAGCTATTTTCCATGCAGGAGATGTGTTCAGCACTGATGTATTCGACCGCCTCTTTTTCCCAGTACTCTTTTTCCATTTTTGTCTACCCAGTCTATCTGTCCATACTTGTCTGCCACTCTCTCCCTCAGCTCCCTTACCACTCCCCCCCCATATTCTCACCCCTCTGTGTCTGGAAAGGAAGATGAGATGATTGAGATGGTTCTCAATCCACTTGGACAATTAATTATGGGTACACAATTATGCCTCCTTCCCTCCAACAACATCCATCCCCTTCTGCCTCCTCCATCTCAATTTCCCTCCCCACACCAGTGTCCATTCTACTCTGCTTCACTCCACTTATTGTCCAAACTACTCTGTCCATATACCCCAACTTTCCCTTTCCCCCTTTCCCCAGTACCCATCCCCTTGTGCCCATCCTAAGCCCATCCCACCATCATTTGCATACCCCCTCTGCCTACTTTTCTTGCTTGTCACATGCCTAGTCTGTAGTGCAGGGCCCAGCACCAGGAAACAGAAGCTAATGCAGCCCCCCCAATGGCAACCGTGCTTACTGCCAATCAGCACCAGTGCTGGCGCTGCAAAAGCTGCACAAGAAGAGTTTCCATTATTTGTTAGAAGTGACTTTAGGATCAGTACCGGGAGCCATATTTTTTAGCATTTGTATTAGTAATATTGCAAACAGTCTTACAGGTAAGATTATAAGTCTGCAACAAGGTAGACATTGTGAGTGGAACAAAACCAATGGCAAATGATTTAAATAAATAAAAAGAGTGTGGCAGCTGGAGTGTAACGTTGATAAATGAAAATTAATGCACTTGGGACGTAAAGATCCCAATATAGAATATAGCATTGGGGACACTGTTCTGTCGGTAAATACAGAAATGAGAGTGTAGGCAGTGATTATGTCTGAGGACTTAAAGGGAATCAGGTAATGCAATACAGCATCTAAAATTGGGTAGCATCTAAAAAAGTAGGTGCTGGGTTCTGTAGCTAGAGGCATTAGTAGCAGAAAGAGGGAGGATTTTCTGCCACCTTACAGAACTCTGGCCAGACCACACCTACAGTACTGTGTACGGTTCTGGAGACCCATCTCCAGAAGGATATTGACATTTTGGAGAGAGTTCAGAGGAGGGCCACTAAAATGGTAAATGGTTTGCAGGATAAAAATTCAAAAAAGACTAAGGGATCTCAATGTAAAGTGCAAAGAAAAGAAGAGAGAGGAGATGTAATGTAACGTAAGGAAATTTTACTTCACTGAGAGGGATGTAGATAAGTGTAACAACCTATTTGTGGAAGATGTAGACGTCAAAATAAGCATAAAGCTATCCTGAATCTTAGACGAGACTGATTTATGTCTGAGTCTTTTCATCAGGAACAAATGGGCAGTATAGATGGGCTGAATGGTTGTTATCTACAATCAAATTCTATGTTTCTAAATGTCTTCAACTTTGACCTGAAGCCTCAGGTAAAGCCCTGGTTCCCCAGGACAATAGGTCAGTTCATTCTCAGGTAAGGGAGCTGGATCCATCAAAGGCTGTCTGGGGCTAGCCCCAAACCCTTAATGAAGCAACTCCCCAGAAGAGGGTTATGTATATGTATGTATAAAGGAACCCGTAGATTTAAGGTTCCTGTGTTCCTCCCAAAATACAATTAGGAATCTTAGGAATTTCAGCTGCCCTTATTTGATTTCTAGTGAAATCTGACTCCTGCCCTGGGTATCTGTGCACGTGTGTAATCACACATGTCTGCGTCTTTGATACGGAAGCCTGTGACTTAGGCTAAAGGGACAATGTAAGCCCGGGACCCCAGTAGAAAGACGCTATGCAAGGTACAGCCTGTGTCTAAAAACGCATAGGTTTTATTGTACTCTGGCTTCCACCCCAACCACCTATGCTTCTTAATGACAGTCATCCTTTCACAGTTGATTGCTATGTGTTTACTTAACAGATTAACTGTTATTTTTTAATTGGTATAAAAAATTACAACAGCTTTCTGGGCTATTAGGTTTAAATGCCAACAAAATATTTCACTAAATCGGATTAGTAAGTGAAATGCATTTGCATTTCTATAGGGAATCATAAATGTATCAAGTTGGCAAAATGTCACACAACAGTTTTGTATGATTTTGTGAATAATTTCTAAATGTTAATTCTTTTAAAATACCAAGAAACTATTAGACTGGTATACAGGTGGGACTCGTCATTTGTTTATTGATTGGAACTGCTAGTGAACGGTATAGTGAATGACAATTATGCAGTAAATGTTCGAACGGAGTCAAAGGAGGTAAGGAGTGTGGAAATTTGAGCCCCGTCAGAGAAGATCGAAGTTGAAGGAAGCGATACGCTTCCGTAGGGGGCATCTGTAAGGAGGTAGTGAGTGTATGTGAAGTGTGTAAGTAGCCCCGGTGATAAAGGTGACCAACTTTTGTAAAACCATGGGACCTCCACCAGTGGAAGGGCGCTAGCGCCAACCCCGCAGGAAAGGCGGAATTACGGAACAGAGGAGTAAGGACAGACGGCGTGTGGTGCAGTTTGTGTCGCGTTTTAAGTCGGTCCCATAGAGAGAGGGAAAAGGACAGTGTAGGGCTATCGGCACAGGATGGGCGCGCGCTCCGCCCCAGCTAGCAGACCTCCGAGACATCAGGTAAGTGGCACATAGTCTCCTCAAGGGGAACCCATGTAGGGGCTTGAGAACCGAGATGGACCAGGGCAAGTTGCGCCAACTGAGCAGCATGGAAATAGGACAGCAGGTGAGGTACCCCCAGGCCCCCCGTAACGTGTGACCGATAGAGGTGGTAACGCCGCCACCTCGGCCTGACACCCCTCCAAACAAAGCGAAAAATCTCCGCCTGAAGAAGGTCCAGGTCCCGAGGCACCAGAGGGATAGGGAGCGAACGAAAGAGGTAAAGTATTTTAGGTAAAAAGTCATTTTGACACCATAAACCCTACCAAGTAGAGAAATGTTATAGGACATCCATCTAGGAAGGTCACCTTTCAACCGTCGCAGCATCGGGAGGTAATTAGCTTTATAGAGGTCAGAAAGTTGGGCAATCAGGTAGACCCCCCAAATAGCAAAGCCGATGAGGTTGCCACTTAAAATCAAAATTGAGGGCTATAAGTTTAACAGTGTGGGAAGGTAAGGAGACATTCAACGCCTCACATTTGGAACTGTTGACCTTATAGCCCGAAATGGCAGAAAAGCAGGACAAAAGGGCATATAAGTTTGGTAGGGACACCAGGGGGGATGTCATGGAGAGGAGCACATCATCCGCGAAGAGACTGACCTTGTAATGAGAGCCCCCACTTGCATCCCCCTAATGTCTGGGTTCAGACGTATAGAAGCCGCCAGAGGCTCAATACAAAGAGCAAATAGGAGGGGAGAGAGGGGACAGCCCTGCCGCGTACCATTTCGGACAGGGAATGGGGAAGATACTGCCCCCCTGGTGTCCACCACCGTGCTAGGGGAGGAATAGAGACCTCGCATGGCAGTGAGAATACCCCCAGTGAAACCGAAAGCCCTGAGCGTCGCCCACATATAGTCCCAATCAACCCGGTCAAACGCTTTTTCCGCGTCAAGCGAAAGTAACAAGGTTGGAGACCGAGCCAACCGGGACGCATGAACGACACCCAGGGAGCGGCGAATGTTGTCAGGGGCCTCCCTACCCAAAACGAAGCCCACCTGATCCGAGAGGGACGGCAATCGAGAGTCGCGTAGAAAATCCTGCATAGATTGGGCAGTGTGTGGTGTATGAGAGGTTTTATGACCATCGTAAAGTGAGGTGTAGTAGTCAGTAAATTGTTTACAAATTACATCTGGGTGGGAGGACATCCCCCCAGAGGATGTGTGGATTTGTCTAATTTTATGGGATCACGTGGTCAGGCGGAGATGCCGCGCTGATGGCCTTCAGAACATCAGCCGAAAGGATCAGGTTAAGTTCTCCCTTTTTGATGATTAAGGAACGAAGGGCCTGGGGGTCCCCAGTCGACTTATGCCTATGTTCAAGGTCGCGTATCTCGGTCCTCAAGAGGAGCTCCTGACGGAGCTTCTCCTTTTTCTTTTGGGAGGCTAGGCGAATAAAAGTACCGCGGATAACCGCCTTGTGCGCCTGCCACAGCGTCCCCACTGCCAGATCGGGGGAGGAGTTCAATTGGAAGTACTCCTCTAGGGCGTCCGCCACAGAAGCACCTATGGCCTGGTCCGCCAATAAGGAGTCATTCAGCTTCCACGTGTAGCCCGGGTGGCGGGGGGAAAGATCGGAGAACGTCCCCTCAACTATACCATGATCAGACCAGGTGATTTCATGAGTTCGGGAAGACAGTAAGGAGCCAAGTAAATTTTGCAATATAAAAATATGGTCTATGCGGGAGTAGATGTCGTGGGGGTTGGAATAGAAGGAGAAATCCCAGTCTCTGGGGTGAAGCGCGCGCCAGGCATCAAACAGATGCATGTGCCGTAAAAAAAGCTGAAGGGGCTTGTACGATGACCGTGGGGGCGTGACGCGTCTAAAGTCAGAGCTGGGAGTAGAAGCCCGAGAGGTTGGGAGAGGGCGCGTAAACGTTGAGGATACAAACGTCCTTGCCAAACAAGGTGCCTCGTAAGCGTAAATATCGACCCTCAGGGTCTTTGGTCAAGCCAGTAAGGAGAAAATCAAGCCGTTTGTGTAAAAGAATCGTGACCCCATTATGTTTCGTGGGATGGGTAGCATGAAAGTGTTGGAGGTAATGTTTGCCCCAGTACCTAGGGACATGGTCATGTTTAAAGTGGGTTTCCTGTAAGAGGACTACATCCGCACATATTGCAGAGTAGTTTTTGATAGCTTTGAGACGTTTTTGTGGGGAATTGAGGCCATGTGTGTTATGGGTTATTACCTTTAGCATGGACCCCCCAGACGACTCCAGCAGATCCATCAGGCCCCACAGTCGGCCGGCTCAAGACAAGGAGGCGCGAGGTGTCCCTTTAAAGGAAAAACACAAAATAAATAAAGGGAGAAGGAGAGAAAGAAAGAGAGAGGAGAAAAGAAGAAGAAGAAGAAGAAGAAAAAAAAAAGGGGGGGGAGATAGGGTAAGGAGAAAAGTACCTCAGGGGCTGGGAAGGGAAATCCACCCACAGGTGCCCAGTAAATGGAATCGAGGGATGATCTCAAAAAGAAAGTATCAATGAAGCAAAAAGAAAACTATGTGTCAAGGGATAAGCACCCCAATCACAGGAGTGAGAAGGGAGTGCCTATGGAGTGAGATCAGACGAAGAGCAGGACTCTCACCGAGACTGGCGAGCCTGTTCTATGGGGGGACCTGGGAGACCAGACGGTACTCCCCGCCGAGAACAACATAGTACAACGGAAAATTGACAAAATGGTAACTCAAACAGGAAAACAGCCGTGTGTCATGATGCGTGCGAACCTATGTGTATAAGAAATAATAAAACAATAAAATGAAAAGAACCCCTCCCCCTCAACTCCTCAGTGAACCAGACAGTAGCAGACAGTTCGAACCGATAGGGTTGACCCGACAAGGGAAGGTGTTGCGGGTCGCCGAACTTCAGCTAGCAGAAATGGGGCATGACATAGCAGAGGTAGACAAAGATGGCGGCTGTACCAAGAAAGGTACCTAACTGAGGCCACCAAAAGCAAGGGACCAAAAAGCTGACATTCGAGGAGGAGTAGATGGAGTGAGGGGGGGAGAGAAAAAAATATATATATATTATATATATATATATATATATATATATATATATATATATATATGGTATTTATCTACCCCTGCCATGGTCAATAGACCAAATGCCTACAAAGGCATTAACCCCCTAGGGGGAGATGCACAGCCAGGGGAGCAGCAGAACGGAAGGCTAGGCAACATGAATACAAATAAAAAAATATAGGAACATATATAAAAATATACAAATGGAGATATATAAAAAAAAGGAAAAGAACAGAAAAGCTCTCAGTCCCTTTGGGTAAGTAGCGACGGAGTGGGATCTTCAGCAATGTCAGCGTCCCCCGAAGCAGCCTCGGGTGGTGGAGACGACGAAGCAACCGGAGCAGAGCGAGGACGAGGATCCATCAGGTGCTGCAGGCGAAGGACTTCTTGGGTGGCTGTGATCCCCAGGTGTTTCAGAAAGTCCGGGCCATCAAAGGGGTCTCGAAGAACATGTAGAGCGGAGCCATGATGTGCAATAAGGCAAAACGGGAACCCCCATCTGTATTTTATACCGTTAGAACGAAGGAGTTCTGTGATGGGTTTAAGTACCTTCCTCTTTTGCAGTGTTGACGGAGTGACATCCGCATAGAGATGAGGTGTAATACCGTCTAAGGACGGGGAGCCATTGCGAACCGCTTGGAAGATGGCCTCTTTCGTCATGTAGTGGTGGCACTTGAGGATGATATCCCTCGGAGTATCTGAAGGTGCAGGACGGGGCCGAAGCGCACAATGAACCCGGTCTAGATGTAAATCCTCAGCCGAGGCCTCGGGCAGTAGAAGGCGAAGATATTGGTCAATAAACTCAGGTAAGGGAGCCGTTTCAGGCACATTACGTACCCTAATGTTACAGCGTCTCGACCGATTGTCCAAATCCTCAACTTGTTCTTGTAAGCTGTGGTATTTAGACCGGAGTCCTTCCAAGTCTGCTCTAGCGGCCTGGTGATCCTCGGCCATAGCCACATGGTTGCGTTCAAGGTCTGTGGTGCGGGATTGCAGATCACGAACCTCTTTAGTCAGGGTCGTCAGACCATCTTTGATGTCACGGTGAAGGTCCTTCTTGACCGTCTTGAGGAGGTCAGCAAGGTCTGCAATGTCCTTTTTCGTACACGGGGAATCTAAATCCTCGTCCCCAAGATCCGGGCTGCCCGAGGCACGTGGTTGTGTGGAATCCTTCTTCCGAAAATAGGAAGCGACCGCAGTCGATGAATCCCTCGGGGGGTGTTTAGGCATCGTTTTCCATCGAAAACAGCTCTACTCTAGGGTAAGGCTTTCTTAGCCAAACAGTGAAAATGAAACATGCTTTGCTTAACTAATCCCTGAAAAAGCAATGTGGATGACTACCTTGAAACCACTAAAAGAGTTGCTGTTGTTGTGTGCTCAATAAAGATTTGACAAGCATGATTTTGAGATTAGCGAGGAAGAAACTCAGTGCTGGTTTACAGATGATTTCTTACATTTTTTTACCAATATATTGGAGAATATCTGTTTTATATATGGTAAGGCCTGTAGACGAGAAAATGAATCTGACAGATTATGCACAGATACAATCAGATATTTAAGACGTGTAAATCAGTGTTCTTCATGAGATCCTATCAGTCTGATTTTGTAACGGAACATCCTAGTCTGAAGATGATCCAATTCAGACGCCAGGATATAGAATATTTTCATAAGACTGCTTGTGGTCTGTACAACACCGAAGGTGCAGTTCCACTTAGACAAATAATAATAATAATAATAATTGTACTGTCTAGTATGTCACACAAATGAACCTTTGCTGATGTTTCATTTTATTATTTTCCCTAAAGGTTTAATCTATTTAATCAAATTCAAAACTACCCAGTTACGTATTGAAAGTTGCTCTCTCAGATCATGGAGGAAACCTGCCCAGCATACAAAGGAATCTCTGATAATTAGCCTTTATAACCCCTGGAAATTCAGGAAAATAATACTATATCTGCTCGCGGCTTAAAAGAATGCACAAGGAATTGTTCTGACCACCATTTTACTGAGGAATACTCATGCCAGGTGGCAAATCTGCAAGTGAATTCCAAGTTAACATGCAATACAAAGTGATTGCACAAATATATATGTGCATATTTTCAACACATTTTGAATACAGGCTTCTATATGACCTATTTTAACACTGAACAGTACCTAAACTGCTGACAAATAGTCTGGCTGATGATATGCAAATGAACATATGGAATATGCCACATGCACACAAATCTCGCAGATGAATCTGTTATGGTGTACGGTAAAATATTTTTATCACGTTCACCCACTATGACCTTATATTTAATTGGGTCTCTCTGCTTACTTCTTTACAGTAAATCATCAGCAGGAGACTTTGGAGATACACTTCGGGTATTAGATTCTAGTTTAGCATGAGATATATTGTAGATTGCCATATAATTAAAAATTAAAGATAAAGAATGTTTTACTTCATATAAATACTCTTATTTTGTGTGTTTAAAGGTTCTGTTCCACTTAGACAAATATTATTTGTTCTCTCTGGTATATTATGCAGTAAACCTTAGCATATATGTACTTGTATTCTTTCCAAATAAGGTTTAATTACATGGAAACCCAAGAACATTTAAAAGGCTTTTTCAGTTTCTATGGCAACAGCCTATCAGTGGTTGCTTTTGTGAATGTGTTAGTAGTAGTGGGCGAGCAAACTCTCTTGTACAGCCCAGGGGAAGCTGAAACGATACCTCACGTTACCCATGTTGCCCTGGGTCCAATCCATTTTAAAGGCGGCCCTGAAAACAGTATTAAGCAGTGTCCCCACTAATTTTATGGTCAACTCAAATTTGCAAACAATATTGTCAAAGTAGTGGAGGTGAGAAGGGCATGAGGCAGCTTGTAGATAGCCTTGAGGAAGCAATCGCCCCTATTTATTCAACAAGGGTCTCACTCACTTACTTCCTCAAACTCTAAACAGCGGCCAGGATATGATGGCCAGGATATGATGTCATTAATACATCACTGCCTATCTCTCGCCCCAAGCTTTATACTAAACAGAGAATTTTAAACATATTCTAGTTAAGTATTTAAAATGGAATTTTAAAATTAGGGGTTATTTCTACATGAGTGATGTATCCTTTTCTTAGGCTGTCTCCCACTGCTCAATAGGCTGGTTACAGTGGAGGTCTTTGATCATACAACCGGCCCATTTACACTATGGTGTCTTATTACCATAGCAACCGATTCAAAGTTTCAATTAGCAGAAACATCTGTTGGTTGCTATGCTAACAAGACCAGTTTTGCCCCGGAATTCCACTATATATTCAACTACCAATGTTGCATGAATGGTTTGTAGGCGTTATTATGTAATTTTAACATACCTGGTATGTAGGTTTTATCCTTGAAATCGAATCAGAATAAGGAAACAATGGTAAAATGGTAATAATACTGTGGTAAAAATAGTTGAGCTGTCAACAAGGAAACACTACTCAGAGCACAACTGGCAAACCGCTTATCAAAAAGCTATTCCAGATACAGTAATACACCATCTCTATGTGCTTTTACTTAAGCGTATACTTTTATTTTATTTCTTCGTGTGTGCATGGGAACAGGAGGAAGCAGTCTCATCTGAATTTTTCATGCAACAAGACGCCTTTTGTTAAAGACGCTAAGTAATAGAAGATGCTTTTTATTCTTTCTGCTGTTAATCTCTTAAAATATGTAAACATAAACATTAATTGAAGAAAATCTGGTGTCTGGGAGTAGTTTTATCATCCTAACCAATCAATTGTGGTTGCTATGTGACAGCTTAGATCATAAAATGACTCCCAATAGAGAGTATTTTTAGATTGTTATGTCAGAAAACAGCTTTTGTGAAATAATAAGCCCAAACTATTAGCTAGAGTAAACGTACCTTGAAATGCTTTAACAAAACAGTAAATGTTTTCTGATACATGTGTACATTGCATATCTGAAAATATACAAACAATTGCCATAATATATATATATATATATATATATATATATATATTTATAGAACACTAGCAAAGATAAAACCAAATGGGAAGAAGGCATACATTAAAAATAGAAACCAGCCATTTACCAGCTATTTCCAAGTTATCAACTGTACACAAATAACACTTCATCGCTATCAGCAGCAGTAATGACATTTGTACAAATGTATGCAATTGCCTGCAGCTTCAATTACCTTAGTGGCAGTACTACTGTGCATTTGCAAGAAGTCAGTAAAGGAAGCTGGGGGGAAGTCTCTTTTCTAACTCCAGTAGCGAAACAGAGCATTCTCCAGCTTAAAAGTAGTAATGTGTAAATGAACAGGGAAAAGAAAAAATGTCGGTGCGCTAAGCTAGTCTCAGGCTCAAATAATACAAATGTATAATATGAGGCCTACCAAACAGTGTGAGCATGCTGCAAATACAGTGTGTTGGCTGTACAATGTATACAAAAAACAAAATACTGTCTGCGCTTCTCACCCTAATAAAGTTGGCAACAAATATATAAACATAATATAAATGAGAGGTTTTGGTTATATGAATTGGCCAAAGCATAATTAAGCTCACCCGCCACGTCAAGGCACACTCTCAATAGGGTGAGAACCTACTCTCACCTCCTACATAGTGGGCACACAAAGCAGTTTATACTGCTACCAAAACCAAATTAATGTGTTGGGGGAGGTGCAATTAAACCTCCTCCCATTTAACCCCTGGACAGCAAGCTGCAACCAGACTAATGAGGAGCCAACAACCTCAAATATGTGCAAACAGGGAAAAGAAAAAATGTCGGTGCGCTAAGCTAGTCTCAGGCTCAAATAATACAAATGTATAATATGAGGCCTACCAAACAGTGTGAGCATGCTGCAAATACAGTGTGTTGGCTGTACAATGTATACAAAAAACAAAATACTGTCTGCGCTTCTCACCCTAATAAAGTTGGCAACAAATATATAAACATAATATAAATGAGAGGTTTTGGTTATATGAATTGGCCAAAGCATAATTAAGCTCACCCGCCACGTCAAGGCGTCAAGGTGTAAATGAACACCTACGTACATCAGAAAAAAACCCACAATGTTGGGGACGAGAATGTTCTTGTATATGACGTGAAACAGGCAAAGGGTCTCAAAGTTTTTATACCTGTAAATTTAGTGTATTACCTTCAATATATGTTGGGGTATCTGTGAGGCAGATTCTTTAGCAGGTGAGCTTTAGCTAAGTTCAATGGGGACATATTTTAGGAGCATGAGATGGAAGTTAACAAGACAAGGGTAACTGGAATGTATTCCTCTTAATGGAGACACCTAACTTATCATATTAGGTCAGGTTTGGCATATAAATGAATACTCAAGAATTCTTTATTTGAAAGAATAAGAAAGATTAAGTGCAGATACTGTTAGCTAGAAGATGTTTTTTTGCAACTTATAAAACAAAATTGGCAACAATATAAATATGGCTGTTTTATAGTACAAATAACAATGAAACAGACACTAAATATGAAAATGTAAATAGCTACCATTAAATATTACCTACGTCTGCATAAAGAAGTGTTGACGTTAGTACAATGTATCTTTTATGAAGGGTGACAATACCAGCAAAAAATAAATGTGTAATTGTGCAGTATCTGGTATTCTAAAGTATGATGATATATACGGTACATTCCTCTGCTCATTCCAAAAATAGTTTATTAACAAAAGAGAACATTTTATATGAAACCATAATTGAACCCTTCACTGAAAGCCAACTATTACTTGCCATTGCTTTATTTTCATGTTCCCCTTCATGCTTTTCAGATCTACACACTGTTTGATGTCTACCAAACGCAAAATCAGGGTAGTTCATGAATAAAAATCCTGCATTACCTATGATTCCTCAGTGAAATCTTTTATGGAATTCCAATATTAGCGTATTTGTGAAGCTGTAATATTATTCCTGGATTCTGTCCCCATTGTTTTTGGAGACTGTGTATGAGCTTTTAAATCTAGATTTTTTAATGAAAATTTAAGTAAAAAATGTCAAAATGGAACATGTTGTATGCAAGGGTAGTACAATACACCTCTAGACTTCACAGCTTGGGCCCATTCAAGATTTATGATGGGCCATGTATATGTTCTACATTGGGTGTGTTTCTTACCACATATAAGTTACAAGTTATGGAATTCATTATATTCAGTATCTCACACAATGCATGGCTAACACAGAGACTGACAAGCTAGGATGAATATGGTCCTAGTGCCACACCAGATCACATCTCTAAGTCTTAAAATGTTTAGCTCCAGATCCTTCTTTAAATAACGGATTAACAATTCCATTAGTTTATTTACTTGGAGTCACTAAAATTTTTTTTTAGTAGCTGTTAATTTGACATGAATGAAAAGTTTGTTAAACTTTAGAACACAAATTAAACAAGGGCTGGATTAATGTCATCTACAATTCTTTAGTACTGAAAAATGCATTTAAATACAGCTACATGCTACACTTTATACTGTTTCTAAAACACCATTTACTTCCATTAGGGGTTGCAAACATAATGGAAATCAATTAAATTAGTGGGGCTTTCAAGTGCTGTGCTTGCTTTTGCTTTCATTGTTAGGAGAAGCTGACATGATGGATTAAAGTATATTATAAAGTGTTTCACAGGACTGTAGCTTGGTTAGGCAACAAAAGCAAAATACCAAATTAACAGACACTATGCAAACTGTTCAGCATGGCTAAAGAGTCAATCTTGAGTCCTTTGAGTATTCAGCATAACTCTGTGAAATATACCTTAAATCTTTCTAATCAGTACAAATCTTCCTGCTCACAGACATGTACCACTGTCAATAGCATTCAAGTGTACTGTATTTTCTAGATACAGAGGAGAGATTTTTTAAGGCCGTAATCCTGTTATGTCATCATTTGTTGTCAAGCATTAAGGTTATCCAAATGTGAAGTAAGACAGGTCAAGGTCAAAAGTCTCCCAAGTGTTAAATCCAAAAAGAGAACATGAATGAGCGAGAGCATGAGTGACAGTGTGGGAGAGTGTGAAATAGCATGAGAGAGTGAATGAGGGTAAGTAACAGCAAATGTAGTTTCCAAATGTAAAAAGCCCTCTGATTTTCATCTGAAACGAAAGGGAGGGAAATTAAATTTACTGCGCGAATATGAATGGACAAAAACGAAATGAAAAATATGACCGAATCATTTTTGGTACATTTGCTCAAGTCTGGTAGACACTTGGAGCCATGTCAAAATTACAATAAGTGCGTTTTCAACTGCCTGCGATTTTGTATTTAACCCACTAAAGATGCTGTTTCAATCTGGTTCAGTTTTCCCATTTGATCTAGTGACTTCCAAAATGATGGTGAAATTCACAAATGTGCTGAGTCTGACTGCATTTGCGCAGCAGAAGAATACAGGGGGGTCATGGTAGGTGAGGAACATTTTCAAAATGTGCATAATCTAGACAACACTATATGTAACACATAAGTGTGCCAATAAAGTAACACAATAAAAATAGAAAATTCATTGGATGACAATGAGAAACCTCAGCTTTTTTTTCCATAGGTATTATAGTTGTCTTCTTTGCAAGGTATCTGTGTGCTTACTAGTGAAACCGTGTGCTGGAAAACATATCTAAAGTTTAGCATTGATGTCCCTCTGTGCACAGCCAGCAGTAAACCCTGTCTTCACAGCTCCTCAGTGTTGCATTTTGAAGCTGACTTAAAACTTAATGGGGCAGTAATCTCCTGCGCTCACATCAGACGCCCAGTGGCGTTGCTGGGGGGGGCAGAGGGGGAAATGCCCCCTACAAAATATACTATATAAATATATACAGTTAGGTCTGGAAATATTTGACAATAAGTTTAGTTATTACCGCTGTTCACCAAAATAAATTAATGTTACTGTTAAATAATCAATATGGACTTAAAGTGCAGTCTCTCAGCTTCAATTTGAGGATATTCACATCCGAATTGGAGGAAGGGTTTAGAAATTACAGTTCTTTAATATGTAGCCCCCTCTTTTTCAAGGGACCAAACGTAATTGGACTCAATTGACTCAAAAGCTATTTCATGGACAGGTGTGGACAATTCCTTTTGTTATTTCTTCATCAATTAAGCAAGTAAAAGGTCTGGAGTCGATTTCACAATCAAAGTGAAACAAACCATCCTTAGGCTGAAATAAATCATCAGAGAGATAGCAGGAAGATTAGGAGTGGCCAAATCAACAGTTTGGTATATTCTGAGACAAAATGAATGCGCAGTGAGCTCTGCGACAAAAAAAGGCCTGGACGTCTACAGACGACAACAGTGGTGGATGATCCTAGGATCCTTTCCATGGTAAAGAAAAACCCCTTTACAACATCCGGCCAAGTGAAGAACACTCTCCAGGAGGTATGCATACCATTATCCAAGTCTACCATAAAGAGAAGACTTCACAAGAGCAAATACAGAGGTGCAAACCATTCATACGCTTCAAGAATAGAAAGGGCAGATTACAATTTGCCAAAAAAACACTATAAAAAAAGCCAGCCCAATTCTGGAACAGACAGATTAAACTAAGATCAACCTGTGCCAGAATGATGGGAAGAAAAAAGTATGGAGAAGGCTTGGAACAGGTCATGATCCAAAGCATACCACATCACCTGTAAAACACGGAGGCAGAGTGATGGCATGGGCATGCATGGCTTCCAGTGGCATTGGGTCACTAGTGTTTATTGATGATGTGAGAGAAGACGATGAATTCTGAAGTGTATAGGGATATATTGTCTGCTCAGATTCAGCCTAATTCAGTGAAAAGAAACTGCGAAAGAAACCCAGGAGTTTTTTTAAGGCAAATAATTGGAACATTCTGCAATGGCCGAGTCAGTTACCGAATCTCAACACGATCGAGCATGCATTTTACTTGCTGAAGACAAACTTTAAGGCAGAAAACCCCACAAACAACAACAACTGAGGACAGCAAAGCATTACAAAGTAGGAAACCCAGCGTTTGGGTGATGTCCATGTGTTCCAGACTTCAAGCATTCATTGCCTGCTTTATAGCTAACAAGGATTATCGACAAAGTATTAAATATGAACATTTTCTTTATGATTCTCTTGATTTGTTCAATTACATTAGAGCCCCTGAAATAAGGGGACTGTGTATGAAAATGGTTGCAATTCCTAAAAGTTTCATATGATATTTTTGTTCAACCCCCTGATTTAAAGCTGAAAGTCTGCGGTCCTGTTGCATCTTGCTTTTTTCATTTCAAATCCATTGTGGTGGCCAAAATTATAAAAATCTTCTTAGTGTCCAAATATTTCTTGACCTAATTGTATGTGTTTATGCATGTATGTATAGATTTTTAAAATTGCCCCTCTACTTTTGTCCCTGTGCCCCCCTAATATGAAGTTTATTGCGAAAAATAAAGTTGCATTTTTCAGCATGGGGTTATTTGGTGAGTTGCTTATAATTAACAGGGATTTTTGTTCACTAATGAGCTGTCTCTTCTATAAATTAAAAACATTAAGGTTTGAAAATAAACTCCCGTTTGCACATTTTTTTCATCCATTACATTTAACACGTTTGCCTTTTTCACTAGAAAATCTGACAATTGCATCAGTCAGTATAATATTTTGATTGGTAGCCGGATAGCGCACAGAAGTACTATTGAGGACTTTTGTTGCCAAATAAGTGCAATTCAGCTCATTTACAGGTTTAAATGAATGTTCAGTAGAGCATCCCAATACAGCAGAGCAGCATTAGCTCATTCTCGGCAATGTAAGTTAATGTGCCTATACTAGCTTAGCAGATTTCATGCATGTTTAATCATCGACTGCACTGATTTTAGATAGGTTGACACACACTTATTGCCCTGTTTGGCCACTTGCAACCATTTATATAGCCAGCTAGCACATGAAGAATAAGCACAGCAAGTAGGTTAAATCATCCATTGGACCTTATATCATTTGCCTCTTTAAACCCATCATGAACCATACGAGTTATAGATTTCCCATCTGTGTGATACATGTAATACATGTTAACCCTAATTGTAGAGAACTAACTAAATAACACTTTAATTGCCACTGAGGACAGTACTAATCATATCTGCAGTGAAAGGGTTGCAAAAGTAAACTATACCCAAAAAAACATTTTTTGTTGACTCACTTAAACCTGGAAGTCAAGGTTCCTTCCTTCTTATCCTGTACACCGTTGGTTAAAGGGCATAAGCATATGGTGGGCTCCTTTGGCCCCATTGATCATTTTTTGGGTGCCAGAGATAAAGTATGTAAATTCCTAAGACACTAGAATAATCACAAAAACAGTCCTGTAAAGATCAGAAAAATACCCCTTAAGATCATTTTAAGCACAGAACCATTTAACCATCATGTGTGTGTGGTATTATTGAGCATACCCCATGCAGGGGACCTATAATGTCCACTCACCTCAATCGCCCTCAAATTCTCAAGTGTAGCCCAAGACATGGATCCATCATAAACATTAACAAACAACAGTAACCTAAGAATTTTTTTGGGGGGGGTATGGGGGGGCTAGTATGGCTACCTGTTTTTTTTAGCCTTGGCCACACGTTTCGCATTGATGTCAAAGGAACACAGGGCTTTATCTCCGACACCTTAATTTAATTAACAAACATCAGCTAACCAGGTAGCTAGGGAGAATTAAATTCCCCTGGTATTCATATATTTGAGATTTTATTTCTACACCGCTTTTCTAGATGCCAATATTAAACATAGCCTCTAGTGTCTAAAGTTTGCGATTCATGACTTGACTTTTGAAGAAATGTAATAAATCAACATAGTGAATAATACAGAAAAACTGCAATGAAAAAGTCAAGCTACATACACAGCCACATATACAGCTTGTACAGGTGAACTGGAAATGGTCACACCAACTCCCTCAAAAATTTAAAATCAAGCAATGGTGGTAATTATTCACTTGCAGCTTGCTTATCTTTATCCTAATATAAATAGTAGCCTTTAAAACTTGCACTTAGGGGTTTATGTATTTCTCCTAGGGAAACAAGTCCAAAGTGGTGGCAGCCCCTGGGCTGCTTTACAAAGGGTAGATCAAGGTGTTTGGGACCCAGATTACTTTGTTTCCTTCCCTGATGCCCCTCGTTTCTAAGAGCTCAGAATGTTTGCTGGGTATAAGTGTATCATAGTGTCTACAACAATGAAAGCCATACTAATGTTAAGATAAAAAAAAGCTTGGTAAAGCATAGAATGTGTTCATTAACTATACGAATCTATAATAATTGTGTAAAAATAGAAAAATTTAATAAACGGGTCACTGAGAGTATTTTTGCTTTTTCTGCCATTTGATCTAGGACCAACCTGGTTGTGTTTGGTTGAGTTTATCTTATGATACACAAAAGGCTGTACTATCGGATACTAATTAGTGACTTTATATATATATATATATATATACATATATATATATATATACAGTATATATATATATATATATATATAAAATATATATATGTGTGTATTTGTATCTTATAGTACATCACTTTTTATTTAGACTAAATTTATATGTAAAAGTTTATTCTACCTTATCCCCTAAAAAAAGAAAGCCTTTAAACCCGATTTAGTATGCATTCTCGATTCGTTTAACGTGTTTGTATCAGAGTTGGTAACCTAGAGTCCAGTAATCCCTGGCCATGGAACATATACTGCATTCCCAGATTACTTTATGACTGCAATAAATATGTAAATGAGTGTTTTAGTTCTAAAGCCCTTTTGCTAGCTCTTGCATGTGTTATTTCATATGATGGTGGCAAGTCTATAAATAGAAGCTTCAGAAATATTACTGCTGTGGCTCTGGAGCATCTTGCGGGATTACTAAGGGAATTCATGAGAAATGCCAAGCAGGTTTTTACAGCATGATTAAAACTGAGGCTAGCCAAGGTGCTGTTACGGTATATTTGTTGTACATAGAGAGTTTTCAGTATGTTGCTTGCATATTAAGGTTGATGTTTGCATGGGACTCTGTATTTATAAGTTTTAAACAAAAACATTTTTAAACAAATAAATAAGATGCTCTCTCCATGGCTGGATTTGTATCCCATGTGGCCAGATATACATTACTACAGAAGAGAACTGTGGACAGAGTACTGTGTGCTTTTTTTACAGTCTATATATATATTAAAATTACATAAAAATCTAGATATTTGCATTGCAGCAAGCCTTTATAAGCTGCTAGGATCATGACAATGTCAACGAAGCCCATATTTTCTATGAAGTATATATAGAATGCATATTCCTCTTCCTTGGATCCTCCTGTGTCTTATGATTATGACACTTTTATATTCTTCAAACATTTGTTAAACTCTATTCTAACAGAAAAAAATACGGAGACAACATCACAAAATCGCAGTGAGAGAAAACACTGATACTGTGAGTATTTTTTCACAATGTCTTCCAAGCAACAAAGGGTATTGCTTGGTTCTAAAAACCCTGGAGTAAAGCCCAAAGATAAGTGAGAGATGCTCCCCGCTCTATGACGCACACAAAACTTATTAAACAATTACATTTAAAAATGAAGATGGTTAAAATAAAAACATTACAAATATTCTCTAAGCCCTAATTTTAACCTACTGTTTTGCAACCGACTTGTGTGCTTGTTTTGTATCAAAGTGGTGCCACACGTGCAGCCTCAATAAGTATCCAGATGACCTGTCTCTTACGGGTTTGGACATGTTAATTTAAAATATGCTCCCTACAGACTGATGTCCTTGGTTGCTTTAACACCCACTCACTCACTCTTAACAGCCTACACTAACACAAACACTCTACCAAGCTCCACAAAGTCCCAAGCTCACCTTTGACACCATACCCAGACACTCACAAATGCTAACAGCAAATACTAAGATACATACTCTTACTAACACCATACACTGACGTGCAGACACGTGTCAGAGATTGCCCGGAACAGTCCATTTCAGTTGATATTTATGAGATCATGACATCGGTGAGAGGCAAACTAATCCAAAAACAGAAAAAATAATATATTTTTGGATACCTTGTTGGGAAATCTTTAAACTATCCCACCTGCAATCATATAAAATAGAATCAGAATTCCTAGCATTTTAACAAAAAAAACTATTTGTCTAAAATTCAGCTTTTAAATTTAAAGTTGAACTTTACATTTGATAAACTGGTAGCAGTAGCTGAAGTTCTGAATTTAGACTTTCTTTTAATGGACTCCCTTTATGAAGAATATGCTTGTGTTTGTCCACACCTTTAAAAAGGTTCCTCCGGTACTGAAGTGGATAATGACATCAACACCGATGTTAAATGGTCAAAAATATTAATGGTAGCTGGGCCAACAAACCTGCGTAACCTCTTGAAAGTGGTTACATTTGTGATCAGCATTCCATGCTCAAATGCAGCAATTGAAAGAGTCTTCAGCATGATGGGACTGTGCTGGTCTGACACGAGGAACAGATGAAGCATTGAGCTGATAAAATCTGAACTTCAAGTGAAAATCAAATTTGACATGGACTGTCATTCTTTTTACAGCTTTGTAAAACAAAGCACAAAAATTCTTGCAATGTGCAAGAAGTGACACGAAATACACATTTAGGCATTAGAGGTTGTTTTTTTTTTTAAAAGGTGCAGAGCAGATGCCATGAGTTACTAATGTGGAAGGGTTTAATAAATTGTCACTATTTCAGAGAAATATTAAATTATATATATTTATATATTGTTAGTGTTTTTTTCCAGGAATATGTTTACAGTTATATATTTGTTGTTTATTACACTTATTAAAAAATGTGTAAACTTTTCTGCAGTTTATTAAATATGATTAGTAATTTATACATGTTTTAAAAGTTCCTGGTCATTGAGAAACAATAAAAAAAGAGGTGTCTTTTTGTATAGAAGTATGACCTTTTTATGTAGCCAGTGATTGCGTAAATACTGAAAAATGCCCTGGCAAATACGTTTTTGCCAGTCCCAAGCATAATTCTGATGCGATCCAAAGGCGGTCACCACATGCCAACACACACCTTACAGTAACACACAGTGTTAATGCATACTGTGTATGCGAGCTGTCTTGCTTTTACGGTGGGAACACCTGGTAGCAGAAAAAGTGGGACTGGGGAGACCTTGACTCTTGGTTTGCCCTATGGAAGGGACAGGCCTGCTGATCTGTGTGCTTGTGTATTCTGTGAGGTAGTGGTATACTGAAATATGGTTCTGTATAGACTGTATACAGTGTTATAGTGGTATAATAATACTTGTGACATAATTTATGACATATGTGCTTTGGTGTACTGAATTATGTGTTTGTGTATATAGTTCACATAATAAACCCTGACTCCTTTTTTCTTATCTCTGTTAAACAGAGCATATCATTCTCAAATTTAAATTGTCATCAGAGATCATTCTGTCAAATGAATATTGTTGCCAGCTTTTTTATTACCATCACAGAATATTCTCATTCTGTTGATGCAAAACGACAAACGCAGAGCCAGATTTGTTGTATAAATATTAGCTGGAAAAGATTAAAATACCCCCCCCCCCCCTTTATTATACTATGAACTGATAATCACTGATTATATCTTTTAGCACCACATCACCGGAATACCTCCCAATTCTGGAAATGGGAAAAGGGGGTGTTGACAGAAGAATGCCTATGGGGCTGGGCTTCATAAAGACTTCTTATGTGACTTTGGGACCTATTGGAAAGCTATTTACGTAACTGAGTAAGGTGTTTAGAAGACGGGTGTAGTTTATTTATACAAGTTAAATAATATTGTTTTAGCAACTATATTCAGCACTGCAGAACTTTTTCCAAAAGTGCCTCAACACAAAAGAAGTCACCATTCACCAATGTAGCCTTTACAAATTAATCTAATAAAGTTCATTGATTAGTGTAATCAAGTATCTTTTTAGTATACTTCACTATTCTCAAACTTTCATTGGGTGGCCAGACACTACTTAATCAATTATTTTATTCAAAAAGACCTATGTGACACAATACCACCAAGTGTTTTAATCCAGCCCGTGTAATTTCATCTTGATCATTTCTGTCAGACGGTTTCCACGACCATTCATTCAAAGTTTGAGTTCACAACATCAAATACATATTCACAAACTGTCCTGATTTCATTGGGACAGTCACAACACCCTGACTCATGTTTCTTTCTGTCTAGTAAAATATAAACCAAAACTGATCACCTTTTTTGAAGGTTTTGCTCTTTAAAATTACCCGGCATATTTGACAACATTTCCAGGAGTTTTCCCATGTATGATATCTACCTGCCCAGAGAAATGTTGACTCCTTGGCTCAAACGCAGTACTGAGCAATTGAATGTACTTCTTTCATCTGTGTTAGATACTATTTTTTTCATTACATTGTATCTTTGGGAAAAATGAAAACGCAAGCTTCCCATCTAATAAAAAGATAGAAAACCATCTTCTAGATACAATGCTGCTAGAATCAGCTACAGCATAGCTTTGTAAATTTAGTTAGAATAGGGAAATGCATTAGTAATGGTGGTTGATTCATTGGAGAGGTATTTGAGAACTGAGCTTATCTATATTCATGTTCAAAGCTCTTTGGCTGGGGTGAATTTGAAGGCAGCTGTGCATGGCATGGCAAGATTTCTCATTTAGATTTAGTCACTTGCAGCTCTACCGTACATCTAACAAAATACGTATGCATTGTCTCTATTACATCCTTGCAAGAGAAAACGTGTTTTATACTTAAAATATTCATTTTTTTAAAATTGGGTCATAGATTCTATAACAATCTTGTTTCTTCACTTATTAACTGATGTACTGGGGGAGAACTGTATCCTATGAAATAAATATGCATTAATGATGACCCACCAAATCAGAGGAAATGCCTTCTAATTATATATCTAAGTGTTTTACTGTTGTTATTTGTAAGTTGTTGCTTGTAAACTATGTCTTGAGTCTTTCAAAAAAAGAATATGTTTTCATCACTTCGGATCATATCTGGAACTTCTGGAGCTCTCCTTCCTTGGGGAGTGGCTTCGCAAGTGGTTGGGTCTAGACAGCCTTAAATGAGCAAGGAGTCGGAGGGAATTGGTCAGGGACTGGAGAATACAAAACTCTGGTCTACTGCCTGGAGAAAGAGGAGAGTGACCCAGGGAAGCAGCACTTCATCTGCAGAAACCCAATGAGTTCCCAAGTATGCTTCAGATTAATTCTAAAGGGAACACAAGATGTGGAAAAATATTGATGATTCTTCTAAATGATACAATAAAAAATAAGGAACATTTGTTAATCAATGTATTTAATCTTGGTTCAGCTTGAGTTTTACAGCATGACAGATAGTCTTGTCTGCTGTTTACTTTGGGGACAGGGCCCCATATTTAACGTATGAAATCTCAGAACTGACATTCTACTTTACAGACAAAGAGTTTCAGGATGTCCAGGCATGTATAAGGTATCACACTCATTTTTATTCCTCAGCATAACTTGAATTTACAAACAATGTTACAATTTTAGCAGTCTTAACTTCCTGTTAAAACAAAAATGCAGTAATTTAAATGTATAAATAATTTATACCACCCCGAGTTGTACAAACGAAAAGCATTCACAAAACCTTAGCAGATTTTATTCACTCTCTTTTGTTGGCTCTGTAAAACACCCCAGGTTTAAACTACATATTGGGACAAATTAGGTTAACTTGAGAAAAACAACTCAGAAAATTTGCAGTTTTTACACGAACACTGATCAAAACAATGTTGAATAACATTAATTCAATTATTGACCCTTAAGTATTTGGATTAGCTTGCCAAATTTTGATTTTGGTTTTATAGGTCTATGATTCAAAAGATACTAAATACTAGCTGATACACCCATCATTAAAATGATGGTAGTTGTAAGTAGTGGTGCGGAGAGCCCAAGCCGAGGAAGCAAACAGTGAGTTCCAGGTCTGCAGTCCATCACTGCGGTGATTGTCATCCTGCGTCTGTGAGGCTGTGAAGTCAGTGTTACAGACACTGAGTGGTGACATGACATATATATTTATTTATTTGTATGTTTTGAATAAAGAGAAAGTGGAACGTTTAAAGTGTGTGAGACTGGAACAGCATTTAAACATAAAGTGGCAAAATAAAATAAAGTAAGGAGTTAGCTTTTGTGACATACCCAGCTGAAAAGCAGCAATAACTCAGGTGTTATTTTCTTACTTTAGGCTTGTTTGTGATGCATCAATATTGGCAAGTGGATGATGTATAATGAATTTATTTAAAATGAAGTGTGCATAAGTTCAGTTGATGGATGCTCCTGGGAACTGTAGAGCATGACACATAATGCACATCTTATTATTTGATGAATAATTTTCCTACTACCTTGATTAATTGGTACTTTGGAAAACAGTTAAAACGATACATGCTGTTGAGCCGGTTTTCAAGGCACAGAAACTTCTACTCAGTTATAAACTATATAAAAAACACTAATATGCCTATTCCACAGCTATACGGAAGATAAACTGTTGTTGTGGCAGAGTTGACACGGGCAGGCTGTTTAGGAGGCAGAGGTGGCACGGGCAGTTTGTTAAAGGGGCTGAGGTGTCATGGGCAGGCTGTTTAAGGGGCAGAGGTGGCACAAGCAGGCTGTTTAGGAGACAGAGGTGGCACAACCAGGCTGATTAGGGGCTGAGGTGGCACGGGCAGGCTATTTAAGGGGCATAGGTGGCAGACCAGAGATAGTACAAGCAGGCTGTTTAGGGGGCAGAGGTAGCACAGAAAGGCAGTTTGGAGACTCAGAGGTTTGCCATGACGGTGTATGGTCCACTTAATTAGACCTGTCAGCGAAGATTTTACATGAAAATACATAAGGCTTCCCCAGACATGCAATTTACAGCACACTCCCAATATTTTGCCATAATCACATATGCTGGGTGTGACTGCTTGCAAGATAGCTGTTTTTTTCCCAACAGGGGAGAGGGGAGCAGGCTTCCTCAAAAAGGCAGAGGTCCCTTTTCAGTTGCCATTAGCAATAGAGACACAGGTGTGGGACTATCTACCACCTCTCTCATTTCCCAGCCAAGTGTCTGTTTTGATATGCCACTTCCTTTCCATTCCTGCTTCCTCTGGTCTTGCACACCCCTTTTGCATCTGCTGGAGATCCTAGCTCTGCTCAAGGTAAGACTGATGAGCGAATGTATGTGATGGTTGAGTTGATGTGTGATGGGTATGAGTTGTGATGGCTGAATTTGATGGGAGTGAGGTTTAGTGTGTGATAGCTGGGTATGATGGTTAGGTGGTTATAATGTGTAATGGCTGGGTTTGATAGGAGTGAGGTGTGATGTGTGGTGGCTATGTGTAATAGGCATTAGATTTAATGGCTGGGTGTCATAGGAATGGTGCGTTATTGGAGTGAGGTATGATAGGAATAAGCTTTAATGGGAAGCATGGCGGTGTGAGGTATGGTAGTTATGAGTGAGTTGTGATGTGTGAAGAAGAAAGAACGAAAAGGAGGAAGAAAGGAAGAGATAAGAGGAGAAAAGTAGAACAGTAGTGAGAAAGAAAGAGATATGGAGAGACAGAACAAAAACAGGAGGAGAGTGGAAGAGAGGAAAATTAAAGATCGGCGTAAGGTGTGATGGCTGGGTGTGGTGGGCGTGAGGTGTGATGTTTAGTGTGATGGTTGGTAGGGTTGCCACCTGGCCAGTGGCAACCGTAAAGAAAGAAAAGAGAAACTCTAAAGAAAGAAGATAGAAGACGAGGAGGTAAGGTTAGAAACAAAGCTTTGGAAAAGGAGATAGGAATGTGTAGCATTTGGCAGAGAGGGTAGGAAGACGTTGAGAGAGTGAGTAAGAGTGAGTAAGCATGAGAGTGTGTGAATAAGAGTGAGAGAGAAAATTAGTTAGCGTGAGAGTGGGTATGAGTGAAAAAGCTACAAAAATGATGATGCTGCATCACATTTAATGTCTGGCTTAGTATATAGTTACATAGTTACATGTAATGCTATGTTACACCACCATCAGTAACTGCCTTAGAATATAGCGATGGGAGTTATGCTGCACCACCATTAATGTCTGTCTCAGTATATAGTGGTGGTAGTTATGCTGTACCTCCATCTGTATCTGGCTTGCTATATATTGATAGGAGTCATGCTGTACCCCCTTAGTGTCTGGATCCCTATATAATAACTGGCGTCATGCTCTACCACTGTCCGTGTCTGCTCATTATATATTCATAGGAGTTGTAGTGAACCATATAGATATATAATGCTTAGAAGAAAAAATGAACAAAGCTTATTGGCAATACTTGCTAATATGGAGAAACATTCTCTAGGAGAGTATCAGGCTTACCTCACCTTAAAGCATATTCCAGATGCAAAATGCCAGACGAATTTCATCTGCATGAAAGAACAACCAACCGTAAAAGCACATTTCAGTCTCTTTCTGGTCAGTGAGCTTTAGATCTACTTCTGGATTAACCTTCGCTCTTACATAAAGCATATGCTTCCTCGGTTCACCATCTTTTCAATAATTATGTGTTTTTTTCATCTGGAAAAAAAAATCCACTTTGAAGAGAGCTGAAAGTATGTGTCTTGTGGAACCATGTGAGGTCTAAGGTGAAACAAATCACGATTTATTAAAGAGCCTCTGTATTTGGCTGGAACAATTGCCACCAGGGGTGTTGCTAAGTCTCCAAAAGATCTGGGGCTAGAGCCCACAGCAGGTTTGATACCAGTAGAGCCTGCTTTGGGAGTGGTTGCTCCGCACACTGCACACATATACAGTATGTACACACACAGATATTTGCAAAACATTTATAAATTAACAAAATTATGATTTCTTTATTTCCAGCAACCTCTGTGACATATGCCAAGTCCATCTGCTTTACCTCTCTCTTTTTTCCATAACTTTCTGACTCCCCTTCACACACACATCTGTGCTCACACATACACATCCATGCTCACATACACATCCATGTTCACACATATGTACACATCAGTGCTCACACACACATCCATACTCACGAATGGACATATCCGTGCTCACATACGGACACATTTGTGTTTACACATTCACATATCCATGCTCACCCATACTTATTCATGCTCGCACACAAACACACATACACACATACACGTCTTAATGGCTATGTGTACCTATTTTACAAATATAATTTCCTTTACGCTAACATCTCTTAAGCAAATAAATTTACAATGGGTAAGTGATAAAATGAGGGGAAAAGAGTACTTTAGTGTCTTTTGTAATCTATATCATTGCCTCCTTATTTTAAGCAATTAACACCACTCCTGTGCCAGCCCTGTATCATATAGAGTTATTTGCTACATACAGGTAAACATAATTTTGATTCTGCTTATACAAAATGAAATCATTTTAAAGGAGAACTTGCACTAAATTATTAATAGTATCAGATTAGAGCAGGGAATTCCCCCAAAACATCACATAATACGGAACAATGGCAGCCCTCAGGTTATTGGAACAAAATTAGGTAACAAATTGTTGTACTTTATACACAGAACTATAAAGTTAATCGCAAATAAATATTAATATTCAAATTTACCGGATTGCTTGACATAATAGTTCATAGTGCTTTCCTGAGCCTATTACCAGCTGGCAACAGTCATTCAGTCATGTTTGATTGTCAGACAAATCTCAAATGCTCAGGTCTGTCAGTTGATTTCCATGCAGATGCTGTTCTCGGTGAGAGAAGCAGGAGTTTGTCATTATGCTTTCATAACAACACTGCTGTTAACTTCTGTCAACGTATCAAGTGCCCAATTAATCTCCTAGAATGTTCTCAACAAAATTGTCTTGCAGAAGGTGTTTTACAAACCATTACCGATTCTGGAAATAATTATTTTTTTACCATATTACCTTCCTCGCTCCAGTATTCCAAGTACTGGTAAGCCACTTTTCAATGCCAGATATGCAGAATGTAGATATTAATCTGAGATCTATACAAATTGCCCTGTTTACCACATTTGGCTTCCGTTTAGACTGTTACATAGTTTTGCATATAGTTTGTCTAAAAATTCTTTGTGTTACTCAGGAAGCACAGGGAGCATATTCTGGATTCACCTAAGAGTAAATATTACATTTGATCAATCCTACCTGCTATGCTATGTTTCCATACATTATTTATGTATACCTGCAAATATAGGGTTTGTATGTCTTATTCAGTTGATCTATACATGCAGGTGCTGTTTACATGTGTTGTTTGATTGATCTATACCTGAACTACAGGGAGTAAGTAAAAGAGAGGTGTGGCTTAGTGAATGAGAAGACAAACGGGACTCTGGGCATGATTATGGGGGAGAAGACATCTCAAAGTCATGGTCAGGGTCAGCATAGTGTGGGAGCATAGGGAGTGATTGCATGCTAGGAAGCGTGGAGGGGGGCCCAAGGAAATGCTTGCCTATTTTTCAATATTAAAAAAAATTTTTTTTACAAAGATTAGCTGTTTTTTCCTATATTTAATGTATTAAATGTACATTATTTTTATCAGTTTTTAAAATATTATTGTACTTGTTTGCAAAAAAAGAGATGGAGAGAAAGTGGGGTAAGGGATAGTGAGGAAAGAGGTATCTGATGGGGAGAAAGAAAGGGGTATCTGATGGGGAAAAATGCTACCCCATCAGATTTTTAGGGGTTCCTACCCCCATGCTTACTAACTAGTATTTATTCTAGGCTTTTACAAACACATCCATTTTAGCCCTCCAGAGTTTTACCTTGAGCCTTTTAATTCTCTGTGAAGAAACTGACTTTATCATTAGGATTAAGGATACTGAGTTTAGTAAGCTTCTGCTTCAAGATGTGATAATATGTTGCCTTGTGGCAGGACCATATTGTCTAATTCTAGCTGAATCTAATAGCTGTTTTCACTAATCGATCACCTCCAGAGAGGGAGGGCCAGGCGCTTCAACATTCAGCTCAGGGATCAAACTATTTGTTTCAATATTTGATGGTTTCTGTGGTCGTTGTACATATGGAATATTCTTTGTCTTGCCCATCATCAGGATAATTTAAACCTACTTTAATCTAATTTTGTTAAAATAAACATATTTTATTTGCAGACCCAGTGACTGATTGTTGTTAGTCGTGCGATATTTTTGCAGACTTTTCCTGCTCATTTACCATACGCCTTATGCTGATTCCTTATGGCAGAGCTAATAAGGTCCATTAACTTGGCCTCGGGAGAGCAATGGCTTCAGAGTGACTCTTACGCCGCCACGGGGCTCACCTGGCATAAACCAATGAAGAGGAGCTGCCCTTTATTGATTGATGCCAGAGGAGGCCCCTGCCGGCGATCAATAGAGTTGTTTTTACAGACCTTTAAAATCCTGGCGACAAAGCTGCTGCATACTGTTACCACGTTAAACCCGTATTAACCACTGTTATAAAAACGGCAGCAAAGGAAAAGAAAAATGAACACGAAGAACTTACACGAATATTCGCCTGAAAAGAACATGGGAACAGGCGAATATTCGTGAATATTCATGACTTGCGTCTCTCTTCTACTAACATTACCTCTTCTCACTCCTGTATTCAGGAATTCACCCCTGCTGTACCCCTTCTCTGGAATTCTCTGGAATTTCTCCCTCGTATACAACTTTCAACAGCTCTCTGAAAAAACACCTTTTTTTGAAAAGCGTGCAACCTTTCCTCCTAACATTCTTAGCCACCACCCTAATCAAGCCATCTGAATGACCAACAACCTCTACAGATCATCTAGACCTTATGAGCTCATCTCCATCTAAGCAGTCCTCTTCTATTGTTTCACTTGCCCCTCAACCACCGACTACATTATAAGCTCGCAAGACAGGGGTCCTCTGCTCCTTTTGGACCGGTTATTGTGTGTGATTTTAAATTATTCCACTAAACACGCGCTACGGAATCTGCTGGCGCCATTTAAATAAATGTAATGTAATGTAGATAAGTACACTTTGAAGGTTGGCACATTTACCAACCTGTAAATGGCTTCTTGTACTCTTTGCTAACCAATTATTTTTTCGCTCTTTTGTGTAATTCACAATGTTATTCATTACATTTCTTATCTTGTTATCCTAAAATTAAATTTAAAGGTTATTTTAAAGGTTATTTTAAAATGTTAAATATTAACTTAGAATCCAATTTTTTTTAATTATGCAAATGTATGTAAGTGAATATACATATTTACATGAAAGTACATAACTAAAGTTATATGTTTGATTTACGGACAATGATAATATTAATAATTCATTTCTATTATTTTCCCCAGGGAGATGTTGTTGTCCATAGCACTGGGACAGGTGTTATCTCTTCTAATATGCGGCATCAGACTCACCAGTAAATACTTGTCAGAAGATTTCCATGCCAACACACCCCTATTCCAAAGTTTTCTTAATTATATCCTTCTATTCTTGGTGTACACAACTACATTAGCCGTAAGGCAAGGTAAGGTGCTGTTTTAGTTGACACTGTACATGTTTCTAACTGTTTTTATTGAGGCATCAAAAACATGCAGAGAGTTGTTAGATGTAAAAAAAAAAATGGTAAGAAGACACATTCTTTGGTAGCTTCCAATGATGATAATTATTTCCTAGAAGCATATGAAGCTCTTTAACAATGGAGTAGGCAGGTAATTCCAAAGACAGGGAGAAGGCTTAAAGAATTGGAAGATGTTATGAGTGGGAGAAATATAGAGGTATAAACTGAAATCAAATTTGTCTAGAGGTGTTGGGGTTGAGGGATAAAATGTGTGAGGGTGCCTCACTAATAATGCTAGTAATCTTTGAATTGTATTTTGGAAGCTATTAGAAACCAGAGAAGAAATACTGCATCACAGGGCAGATGATGTGTAGCTGCTCCAAAGGCACATTGTTTTGGCAGCTATCTATGATTTTATAGGGTTAACTAGAAGAAATAACCAGGCCTGGACTGACCATCTGGCTTGGAAAATACCTGATGGGTCTGTACTCTTACCTCTACTGCCACTCTAGTAGCAGATCTGGTTCTTTAGTGTACAGCTACTGGCTGTATACACACGGCAAGAGTGTAGTGTGCAGCCACATGTGCATCATATAGTGGCCAGTAGCCTAAATGCGCTAGGGTTAACTCTTACCCCTGTTCAACCCTGTGCATGCCCATTATTTTCTGCTTTCTTATGTTAGATTTGGGATAGCCAAATCCCATGCTTGTTAAAGCTTTCTTACTGAAAAAAATATCTATCGTTTCTAAAGCAAGACCCACCACTATACTAACGAGGATTGCTACATCACTTCTGCTGATATATGAGGAGCAACAATGAGAAAATCTGGCATAGTGTATACTGCGTAACAATATTCCATTGTAAACATAAAGGGAACACAAGGAACATACACGAAGATAATGGACAGGGTGAAAAATAATACACTGGCAGCATTTGAGACATGGGGCTATACAGATAAAGCAGATGAAACTACTACATAAAATTTAACCCCCAATATAATGCCTGGAATCTTTATTTTAAGATTAAGGGAGTTGGAAAGTCAACAAGCTGTGTGGAGGATCAGCTTCACTTATTACAGCTGAATGCTTTTCTTACTGAGTTTCAGCAGTGTCTGTTTTTCTGATAAATGGCCTCAAAAAAGATAAATGGCTTACAAGGTCCAAGGCAACATGAATTTACCGCTTGAATATTTTCACTAGATAACTAGTATGTTAAATCTAGATAAAGAAGACAACATAGTTTGTCTAGATTTGGAAAGACAATATATTCATAAAAAGAAGGTATTAGAAATTTTACCCGTTTGCTAAGCTTTCTTTTTTTACAACCTTATGCATTCCAGCTGTAATAAATGAGGCATGTTTAGAATAAAGGTTGGCGAGCAAAAGGGTTCCTTCAAGAATCTGTCCTGCATCCTATTGCATTTAATTCCCCAGTAAATATTCCCTGCATTTTTTATTTTTATATTTCTTTGAAGATCCCAAAAAATACTTACAATTAATGTAACAGAAGTTGCTCACTTATTGGAAATATATATACACCCATCAGCCATACTGTAACATTATGACCACTTTTTTTTTTTGTATTTAAGTTTATTATACAAAACTGATTATGATAAAACAGACATCAACCTGTTTTAGCAGGAATACATAGATCGGTAATATCGGTACAGATAGACGATAAGCAGTACTGCGACGCAGCGCAGGGCAATACACGTTACAGTACGACTTCAGTTACGGAAAGCTCAGTAGAAGCAGTGTACAATTACATTTCCAGACTGACAGGTGAAGTGAATAGCACTGATAATCTTATCGTGGCACCTGTCAGTGGGTGGGATATATTAGACAGCAAGTCAACATGTTTTACTCAGAGTTGATGTGTAAGAAACAGGACAAAAAGGCTAGCGTAAGGATCTGAGCGACTTTGACAAGGGCCAAATTGTGATGGCTAGATGACAGGTTAGATGGTTTAGAGCAGGGGCGTCCAAGTTTTTTCTGCAGTGGGCCACTTCATCAGAATTGTATACGTGCGCGGGCCGCACTCATTTTTCACTGTGAGAAAATATGGCCTTTAATAAGATATGCAGATTAAAATAAATTAAATGACACAAAACCTTTACTTTTCCTTTCACTGATTTCTGGGCCTAGAAAGTTTTGTGACTACAAATGCAGGATTCTGTATAAGTAAAAATAAAATAGTTCTATTTATTTTAGCGATGCACTAAAATGAAAATTCTGGACCAAAACCGAAAATTCAGGGTTCACTTAGCCGAAACTGAAAATGACCCCCCCACACACACACTTTTAATAAAAGTAAGTTACACACCAAAATTGTACAAAAAAATTATATATTATGATTGTTAACAGCAATCTCAGGCATACCCAGATTCCAGCATGTACTGGTTGGCTGGGCATTGTACCGGTATTTTTTGTTAGCAATCACACTCCTATCATCCCAAGTCAGCCAGTACATGCTGGTACAGAGTGGCTGTAAGTGCAGACCCCATACTGCTGGCAGCATCAATACACAAGGGGGCAGCTAGCCAGGTTTCAGCATATACTGGCTGACTTGGCATGATAGGAGTGGGATTGTTAACAGCAATCACAGTCCCATCATGCCTAGGTTCCAGCACTTACACATCCATGCTATCACACACACATATATTCATTCATTCACAGATTCATTCCCTCAATCAGGCATACTCATTCAAACACACTCCCGCACCCCTTTACCTGCACTACAGCTCTCTCAATGCCGATCACAGACTTCAGCAGGGGGCGCAGCCTCCCTCGTTCTCCCCACAGAGGAGGCAGGACTGGAGCAGAGAATAGACCCTCCCACAAGTAAGCAGCAGGGCTCTTATGATCCTGGCTGCCGATCTCACGCGGGCTGCACCTCGAGGTCCCGCGGCCAGGTCTGACGTGGATGGCCGGATGCTTGTGCGTTTCTTTCCTGGAGAACACATGGCACCAGGATGCATCCATGGAGGCCCCAACTTACAGGACTTAAAGGATCTGCTGCTAACGTCTTGGTGTCAGGTACTATAGCACACATTCAGAGGTCTAATGGAGTCCATGCTTCGAAGGGTCAGGGCTGTTGTGGTGGCAAAAGGGGGACCTACACTATATTAGGCAGGTGGTCATAATGTTGTGGCTGATCGGTGTATGTATGGGTATATATATATTATATATATATATATCACATGGTGTGGAGCAAATAGACTTTAGACAGGGAGTGGATGTGATCAAAGGAAATGACTTGAAGGCCAGCGTTCTAATTTCTGGAGCCTATGGGTGAAATCCGTATAGTTCTCATATATGATGGCACACAAGAATTATGTGGCATATTACTATGATACCACCTTTAACGCAAAATAAAACTCCAGAAAAACAACACAGAGTTCTGATGTATGGGTGTTCTAACAAGAAAAAAAGCCTAACCTTTATCCTACATTTTCACAACACACAAAAGGAATTTGAAAAAATATATCCTTCAGACCTTTGTTTTGAATTCCAGAATACCCACAAGACAAATGCTTGCTTACGTCTGTCTTTATTCACAAACAAAATAAGAATTTTAGCATTTTTGTTCTGAATCTGAATCAAAAAAGAATATTAGATATTTATTATACATCTTATGAAATGTTTAATGGATGGTTTCATATACTCATTGCTAAATGTAATAGTTCTAAGTTCTCTACTGCAAAAAAAATAATCTGCTATACATTTTCAAATTTCCACTTTCAGTAGTGGATAACGTGATGTGGCAATTGAGAACTTTACTAATCAAACCCCATAAAATTCTGGAATGAAATGGCAGCTTCCTGATAATGTGAAGCGAGGCATCTGTTCTAAGCAACGCTGGCTGATAGAAAGCTGTTCCTCAATTAACTCAGAGAGCTTTTCACAGCCAGGGAATGCCCTTCATTTAATGCAGGCAAATATGCTTTATTTCCACTTCAGAAACACAACGCAATTGGTTATTTGTCTAATGTGTTTATTTGTTCCCTTTCATCCCTGATACAATCCAGGGTTTATATAAAATGTTTTTTCTTTAAATCTTTTGAGAGTAATTGCTTATGTTATATATACTAATGGTGTTCTGCCCCTGCTAGAAGCTTTGTATTATTAAAGGGACACATAATATGCACTTTACTGCTTATGACATCTCAATGGTCCCTTTCAGGGGCATACCTAGAGTATTTGGCACCTGGGGAAGATCCTGTATGTGGCAACCCCCCACACACATAAAAATTTATATTGGCAAGAATATTTATTTCACAAATGTGTAAACTGTATGCAGAGGCGTATCTATTGAAAATAGCGCCTATGGCAAGCACTGAAATTGCGCCCCTGTCCAAATATCTAAAACCCATTTACTAGCCCCTGCTGCCTATATATATATATATATATATATATATATATATATATATATTAGTCCCTGCTGCCGATACTGGGTATAGATCAACACACAAACCCAGATCAATTGAAATTCACTTGTGATCTCAGCACTGAAGGTATATATCAAATAAACAGAATCAGACATACAAGTCCTGTATTTGCAGGTATTCAATAATAATATATGAAAAGTAGCATCGCAGGTATAGATCAACTGAATAAGACATATTAACCCTGTATTTGCAGGTACACATAAATAATTTATGGAAACATAGCATAGCAGATATGGATCTACAGAATAACACAAAAACCCACCTTTGCAGGTAAAGATCAATTGGAATTCACATAAAAACACGGCATTAAAGGTATATTTAAAACCCCCTAAATTACAGGCATAGATCACAGGTTGCACACCCCAAAGCCAGCCCTGGCGTCCACACTGCCCACATAGAACCTGACCAGCGCCCAGATTACACACATAAAATTTGCAATCTTTGTCGCCAAATAGCCCAGCACAAGTCAACTTTGTCCCCAAACAGTCCGGCCAGTGCCATCTTTGTCCCATATACACCCTGCCTGTGCCATCTTGGTCCCCAAGGCTCAAACCTCCTGCTAGTGCCATCTTTGCCCTTCCATAATTATACATCTATGATACACAAACACTTTTACAGTCACTCACTAATTCACACTTTAATTCAGACAACTCATCCACACATTAACTCATGCTCTCCCTCATTCACTCAATGCATCCACACATTAATGCACACTCTTTACTTATATATACCCCCTCTCCCTTATCACTTTTTAACCCCCTCCCTCCATCCCTTATCACTTTTTAACCCCCTCCCTCATCACTTTTTAACCCCCTCCCTCCCTCCCTCATCACTTTTTAACTCCCTCCCTTCCTCATCACTTTTTAACTCCCTCCCTCCCTCATCACTTTTTAACTCCCTCCCTCCCTCATCACTTTTTAACTCCCTCCCTTCCTCATCACTTTTTAACTCCCTCCCTCCCTCCCTCATCACTTTTTAACCCCCTCCCTCATCACTTTTTAACTCCCTCCCTCATCACTTTTTAACTCCCTCCCTCCCTTATCACTTTTTAACCCCTCTCTCCCCCCCTTCTCTCTCACCTTGAAGTCCAGCGACGGGAGGACGATGCTTCCGTCTTCCTGCACCGCTTGCTGGTGCCCGCTGCTTCACTGCTGAGCGCCGTAATATGACGTCATATTTCGGCGCCCAGCAGTGAAGCAGCGGGCACCAGCGAGCGGCTTTTAAACGCTGTCTTCTTTTTTTTTTGATGCGGGGGAGAACGAGGGGCGCCGAGCGGTTGCTAGGCGCCCCTCTCTCTCCTCCGCATCAGTGTTTAAAAGCCGCTCGCTGGTGCCGGTATTTCATGCAGAGCAGCACCGGGACGGGGGTAGAGGGCTCGTGGAGGAGAATGAGGGGCGCCGAGCGGTTGATAGGCGCCCCTCTCTCTCCTCCGCATCAAAAAAAAAAAATGCCGGTGAGCGGCATTTAAAAGCCGCTCACCGGCGCCCCCCTTGAGATGGCGCCCATGGCACGTGCCATGGCTGCCATACCCTATATACGCCTCTGACTGTATGTCAACATATGTGTAATATTTACTGAACAGATATGGTACAGCATAACTCTTATCACTATATACTCAGCCAGACATTGATGGTAGTACGCTACTGGTCCCTTTTTTTTTTAGAGTGGCTTCCCCTTGCAACTGCATGGAGAGAGACTGCAGAAGTCTCCAGATGCGTCACTTTCCCCACAATTTAGCTTGCATATTCGGCTGTAATATATATTTGATATATTTGGCAATCAGTGAGCATTCCAGGAGAGGTCAAATGAGACCCACATTCACATGCAGAGAAAGTGATCCCATTTATTTAAGTGAAAGTGATTTTCTGCCACTGATTGACTTCTTCAAGCACAGTGGCACAAACCAGAGTGAAGCTGGAGCTGCAGCTTTTACTAAAGTTTCTTTAATATGCATTCTTTATTGAGAAAATTGTCTGGTGCATTGCAGTATCCAGAAACCAAATTTAACACTGTTGTCTTCTCAGAGGTTCATTGTCAGAGAAAGGCAGACTTCTTTTGGCCGGTAAAGCCAAGTGGCCTCCAGGCCCCTGTCCACCTTGTGCATGCACACAGAAGTTCTTACTTTGTGTTATGTGACCCCACTCCTTCCTCCAAAAGAATTTGGACCAGCCAAGAGCTTAATTCAGTGACCTATTTACATTTTACGAGGTGTTAATTGTTGTTGAAAATGCATTGTTTGCAATTCACACATTCATAGGCATGAAGAAATTTTTTTTTTTAAACTACTTTCAATCGACAAAGGCGGAAACAATTTTTTTGGGAGAAAATATAAGACAATAGTTTCCTGTATAACAACTTCATCAACAGTGACTATTCCTTAAATACGCACATGATAATTACCATTTTTTATTTAAATTTAGTACCAAGCTCACTTTCTACAGCATACCAATCATTAAACAGAAAACAAAATTAAATGCCACATTACCAAGCGGCGATCCTAGCTATGAAGACTTACTCAAAGGTACTATGGGGAGAGATATCAATGGCAATATAATTCCTGGATGGAAGTGTATTCAATGCTACTACAAATTCCTATTTGGATTCTTTTCATTCATAAAACTTTGCAATACATATACATATTATCTACTTCTCACTTCTCATTCGCACCACTGACCCTATGTTCACCCCTGATAAAAACACATACATGCTGACAAACATACAGTAATATGTGCACACATGGTAATTATACAGTAAATTAAGTACCTCAGGTATATAAACAATAAGTTGGCTGTAACATCCTATGATATATCATAAAAGATCATCTGCCTAGACCAGTGGGTCCTGACTCGCTCAACGCACACTAACAGGGCAGGATTTATTCTATTCCAATATGGGAGATTAGAAACCTGGACCTGAATACTAGGTTGGGAACTACTGTGCTAAGTAAGTTTCTAACATTTAAGGTATCAGTGTCTCTAGTTCCATGCAGCCAATAGGAAGACTTCATTTTATAGACATCTAGCCTGGTGGTTTTGTGGATGCATAATAATAGTGGAATTTAATAATGCTAAGAAGCAGCTTAGAGCAAAGTGATTAGTACTAATGCATTTGAACAGGTTTTACTGTATGTTCTATGTCTAATGTCTCAACATGTTTGTTGGAATCCATGAAGGGCTGTTCTGGAACTAGGAACAGGTTGGTTCAAATTCTTCAGGCAGAGCCAGTTGCCTTTTCTATAAATTATTAGGTCTTGGAGGCTGATATATATATAGTGATGTTCTACTTTCTTCATGGGCCAAAATATGCCAGCCATCTCCAGTGTGGAATTTGCCATTCTGTAACATTCTACACTTTTTGTGTGAATGGATACCATGGGAGATATTCTATGTTTTTAGTAAGGCCCATGTATATTGAGGGAATGATGACTGATTCCTTTAAAAAAAAAAGGAATCCAAGATACAATTAATGTATGGTTTATAGATGGTTTAGATCTATAGTATTTTTACCTGGAAAACAGAAATTGGACCCGACACTGCAAAATACTAAAATCATAAATTCTTTTTACTGATATAACTGCCACCAGTTGCAGTCTTCAGAAAGATAATCTTAATAGTCTATTTCAAAGGGACATTTCTAAGTGATTTCCATTTAGCTGTCTCAATTTGGTTTTAAACTTTTGATTACAGAGAAAAATCTTTATGATTAATAGCTCTTAACACTTTATGAAGGCAGAGATTTAAATGCCAATTGCTTAAAAAAAATTATTGTAGTTAGTCCAGAATACATGACAGATATCTTAAAAATTAGTATTTAATAAATGTTATCAAAGATTAGTAATAAATAATCATAGGGAACCTTGCTGTAGTAAACGACTTTACCAAAAAACTATAGTTCCAGTAATAGCAATGCACAATGACATGATGTCCCATCAGTGAACAAATATTGGTTGCTAGAGGCTGTTCAATGTGCTCCTATTGGACTGAAGGTATATAATCTAAAAGAATGCTTCATGTCTATTAAAAATCTGACACTGAAGTTCTCTTATAGCAAGAAGCAGTGAAAGACCTCCCCACTAAAGCTGAAATGTTATTCCTGTTCCACTCAGCGTTATTTGGCATCCGAGATGACTTGCAAGAAATCAAGGAGAACCTTGATCAACTGGGAGACCGCTGCCATGCTACTGTAGATGAAATATCGGACTGAGTTTCGTTACAACAAGGTACTGTTGCACGTATCCTTAGACAAATGGAAGACTTTGACAATAGGGGACGTCGATCTAACCTCCGTATTCGCAGCTTCCCATTGTCTCCACCTTGATGTCCTTATGTAATAGGATACTAGATTGGCCGGTGGATACCCCTATCATTCTTGACCACGCTGAAACCGCGAGCTTAGATTTCGAGGTCCTGACACACAGCCTCCTTTTGACATTATCTGCTGCCTTCACGAATACCGCACGAAGGAACACATATTACAGAAATGCAGATCAAAATCTTCCATCCTATTTGAAGGACATACCATCAAGACCTTTCCCCATCGCACTACAGAATCCGAGGCTGCTACATCCACTCACTACAATAGTGAGAGAAGCCTCAATTCCTTATCAATGGGGGTTCCACTTCTCTCTGACCGCGAGGAAAGGCACACAAGCGGTGGTTCTGCGTCAACCAGCGGACCTACCTGGATTCTTAAACACGGTAGGGCTTCCGGATTGGACAACTTCATCGTTCAAGGCACCCAAATTATTGGACCCGACGAGAGACTGGTCATGGTTCTTGTCATAAACGGATCACCAGGACCACGAACGCTGAGGACTGACCACTCTATCCACACAACACGTAACAGCTAAGATATCTTCCTCCACGGCTACAGATGTAGAACCCTCTGCAATTGGACTCTTTTTGTCCGTAGATCCTCTGTATGAGGACCGGCTCCAAAGACACGTTATTAACCTTCCTCCCTCAATATAGTTACCGTATTGGCCCGAATATAGGCCGCACTTTTTCCCCCCACTTTAAATCTTAAAAGTGGGTGTGCGGCCTATATTCGGGGTCTAGCGCCCGACGCCCGGGACATGCAGTCCTGGGCGCCGGGCAGGCAGCAGGGTTAGGATAAAGATCCCCCGCAGTGGTGCAGGGGACCTGCATCCTAGTCTCTGATACACTCAGAAAGCCTCCCCTGCCAGCACTTCCCACGGGGGGAGTGCCGGCACGGGAGATTGTCTAAGCGCATCGTGCAGACGTTTACCGGCTGCGACGATGAACGTGAACGACCTCCGCTGCTGGCACGTCTGCTCGATGTGCTTTAACAATCTCCCTTGCCGGGAATTCCCACGAGGGGAGTCCCGGCAAGGGAGATTGTTAAAGCGCATCATGTAGATGTCCCGGCAGCGGAGGTTGTTTACCCGCATCGCCGCAGCCGGTAAACGTCTGCACGATGCTCTTAGACAATCTCCCGTGCCGGCGGAAGTACCGGCACCGGAAGTTGTCTACGCGTGTTGCGTAGGTGTCCCCTGCCGGCCCCCCAAGACGCACGGGAGTCTTATTTGGTAAGTCGTGGGGGGTGGGGGTACATCTTGGGGCAGAGTGGCAGCGTATCTCGGGGGGTGGGGAGGGCATAGTGGCAGCGTATCGGGGGGCAGAGTGGCAGTATATATCGGGTGGAGGGCAGAGTGGCAGTATATATATCGGGTGGAGGGCAGAGTGGCAGCATATCTCGGGGGAGGGCAGAGTGGCAGCAGATCTATTCTACATTTTTTTAAAACTAAGAAAAATTTTTCCTTAGAAAAGCACCTAACTTTTAGGGAGCGGCCTATATTCGGGTGCGGCCTATATCCGAGCCAATACGGTATATAGGGTATCCAACTGCATTACACATTCACTGTGGCTGACAACAGTCTTACTTGTTACTGTACCACGTCCCTCTCTTCTACAGTACATTTCTTTACTTTTTGTCCTGCATATTCATTGCGGACATTGCTCACTACACTTCTATACTACAGGAAAATCCTCTCTCAGACTACACGTTGCACCCCACATATTCATACAATCTTTGTTTTACTTTTTACCTTCTCCCATATTATTATTTTTAGAATGTTGTACACACCCCCCAGAGCTTACCATTCAGAGCCCCTTTGGTCTCTGTCATTTGGTGTTTACCCAGTTTACTGGTCAAGGTGCTCTATCTTTGATGCTCTGGCATCTTGCTCTTATTTTTTGGATAGGAGTATATTTTTGTTTTTTGTTATGTATTTTGCTCCGACAAAAATGTTTGCTCATAATGTAGTTGATAATTGCTATGCCTTGCCGTCACACAGGCCCTGCCCTGCCAGTCACAAACAAAATGGCTCTTGATCCCATTAAATTTATTTCCCTAAATATTAGGGGCTTGAACAAACCCAAGATCCAAACTGTTTGCAGAACTACAGCGTACTATAAGTAAGAATAGCATTCATTCAAGAAATACATTTTTGGGCCACTAAAGAACCCAAAATAACCAACAAAAAATGTGTAACCTTTTTTACCTCCAGTAACCCTGAGGCAAAAACAGAAGGAGTGGCTATCCTTCTTCATAAACACTTACCCTTTCGCACCCTGGATAGCTGGCAGGACTTGGAGGGCAGATGCCTTTTTGTAAAAGGGTTCTTATGCCCTCATAAAATTACTTTGGCAAATGTCTATGCCCCTAATCGCCATCAACCATGATTCCCAACATCTGTCTTAAAAAAACGGATGCAATTTCACCAGGGCCTGACTATATTAGGGGGTGACTTTAACATGACCTTGAATCCCTCACTTGACAACTCTGCTGCTACCTCTCACATTCCTTATGCCCATATAAACCGTGTCAAGCGACTATTATTGGTAGCCCAATTTATTGACCCCACAGAAAGGGATTACACTTACCACTCCACTTTACATAACTGCCATACACGCATTGACTGCTTTTTTCTTTCACACCAGCGCCTTCCCACACTATATTCGTCTACTATAGGGCCAAGTATCCTGAGTGACCATGTGCCAGTCTTCATGTCTATAAAACTTGCCTCTTTCCTCATCAGACCTTGGGTGTGGCATTTAAATGAAAATATTTTATCAGACCCCACTCTCTCCTCAGACGTCGCTGAACCTCTACACCATTACTTTAGAGAAAATATCACCCCTGCGGTCCCTCTACACACAGTGTGGGAAAACAGTTTTCAGAGGCAAATTGATACAAATAGGCTCTCATCTCAAAAAACTAGAACTTACAACTACCCTTGACTTAATCAAGAAAATAACACAATTAGAACGCTTACATAAACTCAACAGAGACCCCGTCACACTAGAACAACTAGACACTCTTAGATCTCAGATAGCCGCCAACACTAATAGACATCTCAAATGTCAATTCCTCCTTACCAGGAGCAACCCAGCAAGTTGTTTGTTAGAGCGTTCAGTGCCCAAAAGGCTACTAACTTTATCTCAGGAATTTGTGATGAAAAAGGCAAACAATACTCCACTACCCCAGACATCGCGGAGTGTTTCCGCAAATTCCAGAAATTATACAACCTGCCCTCTGTACGGGATAGCCATCCTAACTATACTCAAATCCTTGATGCATACTTAAATAAGTCTCACAATTATTTCCTTCGGGAAGAAAACCATCTAGCCATGTCAAGAACACTCTCCAGGAGGTAAGGGTATAATTGTCAGAGTCTAAATCAAGAGAAGACTTCATGAAAGTTAAATACAGAGGGTTTACCACAAGGTGAAAACCACTGGTAAGCCTGCCCTGTGCCATTCCTCTGCAGCTCAATCTCCTTCCTTTCTCTGGGGGGCTCCCAGGCAAGTCCAAAATTGTTCACAAATGTGGCTGGACCAGCCCTTTGTGAACAAAAAGAGAAATTGAATGGCAGCCAGGTCAGACCACCCCTCACCCTCCCAAGTACAGCACTGCCCGGTGCACTCCTGCAAAAGGCCAGATCTTCCGAGCACACCCTCTGATAGAGGGACCAGAATAATACAAATAGATTTGTGGAGTAAGAGAGGTGCAGAAAAGCCATGGACCAACCGGGACCTATGTAAAAGCCTGCTCTAGTGGGATCCTTGTTGCTGGTGGGACCTAGGCATGCGCCCTCTTTGCCCACTTATTAATGCTGCCCTACTACAAACTATAGACCCATGCCAAAAGAACTTAGATTAGATAAACCCTTACAAGGCTCAGTGGTAAAGCACTCAACCGTGATGTAAAGGTCTAGACAGATTCTCCTACTTGATATTTGTTGATGTCAGTAAAGATCTGCATGGTATTATGAATTATTTATTTTTAACAACTCTGTTCAATTTTTCCTTAGAATTTAATATTCAGGCCTTATTCAAGGGTCCAGCTCAATAATAAGCCACACTTAAGTCCACTGCTTTGACCACACTGATATCCTCTTCCAATTCACACCTGGGCTATATTTGTATCCCTTCATTTACATTCTTGCATGCAAGGAGTTTTTGCTTACGCAGTGAACACTTTTTTCATTTACTGGGGCCCTATTAAGGTCCTGCTCTGTCTCCATGAAAATTTCATGCATTTTCAATTAGGTCCTTTAGCATTCTGTTTGTGCAAGCAAGAAAAAAATATTTGCATGCTATGCTTGTTTTCATTTTTCAAACAGAACACTAATGCCATATATGTGTAAATAATGCCCATTTCGAAACAATCTAGTCCAATATTAGAGCATTTCACCTGGGTACACAAGTCTTTTGTCTTAACATATTGTTTTAGGTGAAGGGTTACAATTTAGTTTCAGTAGTTTTCCATCCAGCCTAAACGAAATGAACTCAAACATCATAAACTTCCTATAGTATAAGTTTCAACTTAAAAGCAGAAATCATATATGTGGAGTGTGAAGGGAGACTTTTTCACCTTGCTTCTTCGGAGCCCTCTCACTGTGCTTGTGATTAATTTGAAATACACATCAACTAAAGCTGCAGTCACCCAATTCCTTGCACGTATTGTCTGTGCTCATGCTGGAGATTTGAAAGGTGGTTACAAGATGATAACTGTATTGCCAGAGGGAGATAAGTCCCATTTCAGAAATAATTAAGTTTTAGATGTAATTAGGGGACAATTCAGAAGAATATGGCTTATGTTGTCAATTGTGTCTCTCATTAAAAAAATTGAACCATAATGAAACAGTATAATGCATGCAGTGAATAAAATTGTTTTACTTATTCTTAATTTTAAAAGCAAGCAACAAACCAAAATTGGATGGCACTCATGTGGTTTTGTATGTTTGCTAGTAGGTTTTAATTAGTTTTGAATGTTTCAGATGGAAAACTAGCAATAAACAGAATACTTGAATATTGACAGATAGATAGATAGATAGATAGATAGATAGAGAGAGAGGGGTTGAGGCCAGGGCTCAGATCTGTCTAACACCTTTGGGATGAATGTGAATTGAGATTGCGAGCCAGGCCCATCTTGTCCAACATCAGTGCCTGACCTCACAAATTCTATACTGGGTGAATGGGCAAAAATTCCCATAGAAACACTCCAAATTCTTGTGGAAAGCCTTCCCTGAAGAGTGGAAGCTGTTATAACTGGGGCAACCAACTACGTATTGTTTGTGTATTTAGAATGCGATGTCATAAAAACAACTGCTGATGTAGTTGCCACATGTCCCAATATACTTTTGTCCATATAGTGTGTATATATATATATATATATCTGTGATGCAAATCATTTGCAACCATGGCTAATACATGTAAGTAACACTATTAAATGTATTTACTAATGTTAAGATTCTCTTAAAAATGTATTTTGATCATTTAGAAGGGCACAGATTGTGAATTTCTGTAAACTCTAAATGTAATCTGCAATCTCTGCCTAGGTTCTCCCATGGACCACATGGTGTTCTAATTTTACTCTTACTTCCAGGTATGTCCAGGCATAGGGAAAAGTAATGCGATAACTAGGCCACTGCGCACGGTTAATTGTCTGATCTGACGAAAGTTCAATAAAATACCAGCTCTTGCCCATTGTTTGACACCCCACTCTTTAAGCTGCCAGCAGAAAGCACCCATAGAAAAGCCTTTTTAATAAACATATTTTATTTGTGTCGCAGTAAAGTTTAGTAATATGCGGTTTTTCATGTAATCTCTGCTTAGTAGTACATAAAACAGAAACCAAGGCTTCCAATTTCATTTTTATTCACAAGATTTAGATTAAACACCTTTCGAAGTGCCGTGGCTGTGCAGAATCATTCGTCATTTAATTTAATTGGAAAGCGTGAATCTGAATAAATACATCAAATGCAGGAAGGCTGTGATCAGTTCCAAGGCTATGAATTATGTTGCTGTTTATTGATGTATATTAAATATGTATAAATTTGGAACCTTTAGATATGGCGTGGTAACAGAAGCTTCTCATGGTCAAAATCCACAGATGTCTACCAAATATAATGAAGAGCTATACTACATAGAAAAAATGATTCTGCACGTATTTTCTTTTTGATAAAAGACAGTTTAAGATCAGGCTGTCTGAGGTTAATAGGAGCTAAGTTTCATTTACTACTACAATAAATATAATATTTCTAAATAGGAGAAATTTCTAATATGTTGTGACCTATTTTTATTCTAGAGTTAGCCAACTACAAGACATCTTTCCTTCTAATTATATATGTCTTTGTGACTTTCGGGGCACAATTTTTACCTAGAGAACACTATAAGCTTCTATAAAAGAAGGATATCAGAGAATGAAAGAGTGACAACAGGATTTGGGTGCCAAAGAGGGACTCCCCAACCTAAAGAGGGACATTTAGTTCCCGCTGACAGCAGCAGTAAACACCCCCATTTAAAGGGAAAAAATGGGCGGGGAGCGGGGCGTGTCAAGACCCCGCGACCCAGAGGATTTGGGTCTAGACCCGGAGAACCGGAGGGTCAGCGCTCTCCCTTATAGTATGCTAATTTATGAAACATTTCTATAAGACAGACAATCCTTTTTATGTGATCTGCGTCAGTGACACAGACACATTACGGCTGCAATCCTGAGACCGTCCACAGGAGGAATTGTATTGGCAGTGTATGAATATGCATGCAGTCTGTTTAATTGTGAGCCTTTTATAAAACAACTTAAATGGTGACAGAAACAGGCCTGGACTGTCCATCTGGCACATTTTGCAAATGTCCAGAAGTCCAGTGGGCGAGGGTGATGAACGTATATATTTACTGCCACCAGAGCTTCAGATCCAGCCTTAGAATTGCAGGGATGTTTTTCCAGATCCAGCCCTGCATAGGTATTTTAAAATATGAATCATTAATTCATATGATGGAACGTTTAGATGCTTTGAAATAACAACATACATATATTATACATGTAAACATTATGTCTGCATGGCCTTTTCAAGCTGTGCTACATATACAAGTCCAGAAAGCTCAGAATAATAGCTTTAACTAAAGTGACACATGGATGTCCTTGAAAGGACATTTTTGCCAGCATGGATTTGAGATGTAAAGTATTCTCTAGGCGGACATACCCGGTTGGTGTTAGAGGCCATTAATGTCAGTCAGAAAGTGGAAGCTCTCACATTTCCATCTCTGTCTTATCTGACCTTGCCTATTTCACAAGTATACATGTTATATAACATGCAAGACAAGAGATGGCGATGCATTGTAATGTTTTAGGTGCATATCTTTAGATTATAGTCTAGCAAACAACAACAATCAAGCACTTAAAACAATAAATACCCTAACCCTCCTAACGTGAAACATTTCTATAGAACAGCCAAATTATGTGAACTGCATCAATGCCACAGGCACGTTATGGCTGCAATCCTGAGCCCGTCCACTAGGGGAATTGTATTGGGAGTGTATGAATATGCATGCAGTCTGTTTACTTGTAAGGAATATAAATACATTTTCAATGAAATGTTTGATACATGACATTTTCAGTACAAACATATGTTATCAGCCTGGTTACTTTGTTCCCAACAGCTAGAAAAGTGCTACCAGTTTTACCAAAGGTATGCAAGAAAGGAACAGGGTTGGACAAATAATCCAAGAACAGTAGATGTAATACAAGTATTATGGATTTAATTATTTCATTTAACAACCATATTAGAGGTATGATCTGACAAGTGATATGTGAGAGCAAGGATAACATTTTGTGATAGCTGGAATGTAACAAAGAAGGATATTATTGAATGAAATATATTTAATTTAAGGTTCAGATCCTGTGATAATTAATTGCATGGTTCTAGGTTAAAGAGATATCCAACACATCATTACATGCAATTAGTGACATGACAAATGTTAAGCAAAGGTCTTTATTGGTTTTGTGAATTATTTAAATGATATACTATAGAAAATCCAAGATCATTGTCCCATTTCATATACATGTGCGCATGATGTGTCTTTTGCAACTTGTATTCACTGGCAATTTCATGCTCCTTTGATTTAATATATAATTATATATTACTATCACTTAACAGATCAGATTTACTGAGGTTAGCTTAGCTCTGTACATTACATTGACAGTCACTGCTTTTGGCACGTATCCATAAGTGTAAATATAACACTATTATTATAGTTCATTTATGAAATTATATATTTCTTCTGGAGAAAGACTTTGAAGGCGGGCATCAAAAGTTTCTGAACACAGATGGTAGCACAAACTATTTTATGGAACATTATGCTCAATGATAAAAAAAAATTGCCAATGGACTTCCCCTTTATGAACACAAGGGATGGACACTAAACATAAACGAGTGTCAAGGGACAAGTATAGTTTGAGTTTTCAAGTAGTAGACACAGGTGCACAAACCTATTTGATGTCTGGTTCAATGGGGGTTTATACAGTATATAATCGGTTCTGACACAAAGCTTTAAAGGGATCTTATTACTATTGCAACCCGCAATGGTCCTTTCAGCAGGAACATTTTATTGATGGCTTTTGTAATAAGACAGTTTTAAAAGTTTAAACTACAATCCGTTTTTATGAACAAAATACTGACTTTTTTAAAAGTTGGCAGAGGCAAATGTCTCCTTTTTCAGTGCATAGGTGTGACTGGGATTTTATTCCACTGTGGCTTTTTTGTATCCAGAACTATCCCCCTAAACCTTTATTTCAGATCAAATTGGCATTTTTTATAATAGAAACAAACTACTATGTTTTAAATTATTATTATGTATTATATATATTATACAAATTTATTTTATATGACTAAATATAATATTAAATTAAAAGGTTCTGACATCTTTCCGCAGTGGCAAAACTGGCAATATTGTCCAAATGGATTGATCCTCAACCTCCGTTGCTTCCTTTGGTTCTGTCGTGACTGCAATTTTTGTTTCATATGGACTGGCTTGAGGCTGTCCTTCATAAGGAGAGCAAGGTCAAATATCTTTTCAATCGCTGGTCCCCATTTATCGCTACACTAGATAACGCCACCAGGTTGTCACTGTTTCAAACGTTCAATACAACGGAGTGGTATTGTCTTCAGGTCCTCAAAGGTATTCGCCCCATACCAGGGTTCTGATCTCGTTGCGGGACAGGACGTATCTGTGTTGTGGCCCGGTGTTCTGTGATTGAGGAAGTGTTTTTACCTCCACTGTATGTGTTTTTGGAATTGTGCATTACTTGTACCTGTATGCATCTAGTCTGTCACCATGTCTATATGTAACATTGTTTTTATGCTGTATGCTTTGTCTTCTCCGTGTAATAAAGAAGTTATAAAAAAAAAAAAAAAAAAAAAAAAAGGTCCTGACATACAGTATGCACAGTGTCTTTTCTCCCCTAGCCTTTCTTAAAGGAATCCTTGCTTGAACCAATCCAAAAGGTGGAGACAGGGCCGGCCCGACAATGGAGCCAAGTGGGGCAACCGCTCCAGGCGGCACTTTTGAAGGGGCGGCACTTTGCCGCCCCAAGCCCTTTTTTTTTTTTTTTAAAGCGGAAGAGAGAGAAAGGGGCGCCGAGTGGTATTCGCTTACCAAGCTGTCAGTACCCGCTCGGCGCCCCTCTCTCTCTCCTCTGCGGCGAGTCTCCCTGTTCGGTCTCGGTGCCGGCATATAATGCTGAGTGCCGGAAGATTTCGGCGCTCAGCATTACAAGCCGGCACCGAGACCGAACAGGGAGACTCTCCGCAGGACTGCTGAAAGGTAAGCACAAGGGGGGGGGGCAGGGACGGAGGGAGAGGAAGGGTAGATAATGGGGGGGGGGCGGCAGGGACGGAGGGAGAGGAAGGGTAGATAATGGGGGGGCGGCATTTTAAAATTCGCCCCAGGCGGCATTTTGCCTTGGATGGAGAACACGCAAAATGAATTCCTGTTAATTTTTGCTTTTAACATTTAAATAGCCGTGCTGAACTAGCTCACTGTTAAAGTTAATTCTTAAGAAAGGCATTTAAATGTACTTACAATCCAAAGTCTTTTTCTGCAGTTTGACGTGACAGTAAGTGCTCCTGTCAGTTCATACGCGTTAGTGGCTGAGCTAGAGGGTGTCTGACTCTGTGCCGTTCATTAGGCAAAGGAAGCCCAGGGCTTTGCCTCCAGCTCTTACAGTCCTACTAACAGGGTCAACAGAAAAATCTCTCTAAAAGCATAAACTGGCTTATTGAAAAATCAGAGTAGATTGGCAGTGAACCACTATAAAAGATAAAAACAGGTCCCACATGCAAGCCAAGAACTGCTAGGCATAATTCACCATAATTGGAGGAATGGACTGTACCATCAATACCATGCATAGTTCAGACTAGACTATTTTAATATTGCAATTAGTGGGTGCATTTAAACATGTGGGTCCTGAGTGATAGACAATGGTGGCAGCATTACCCTGAGAGTGGCAATGAACACTTAGCTTTTGTTAAAATGTGCCATAAACACTGACTTGTAAAACATCCATATTGTCAGACCTAGAGCAGGTGCTTGTTATATTTACAGCAGAGTCTCATTAGATGCCAACAGCGAGTAAGAACATGACCCTCTGCAGTCCGACACTTTACTTGCATACATCTTGGCTATTTTGTTTGGGTTGACTTAAGTTGGATCTGTGGCAGGTTAAAAAAACGGGTACTTGGTAAAATGTTTGTAAATGTACTTATGCATATTTATTTACTTATATATAAAGTATGTTAAGCTTTCTGCACACAAACACAATTTCTGTTGTATATCCAAGCTTCATACATTCATTGTGTGATGGCCAAAATCATTCCAGTTACTTCACAGAGAGTTATTGCCATACAGATCCACAGTAGAGTTTGACGTCAAATTTACTGTTAAAATGGCTCCACGTGGCAATAATTGACCTCTTGGAAGACCGGCAGCACTTGTCTTGCTGTGTGTGTGTTTTTTAAATTTAATTACTATCCAATGATAATATAATAAAGTAGGTGTCATTGGTACTGTAGGGGGAAGCAAAACTGGGGTTTATATTTGTAGTTGTCTACAGTAGCCGGGTTCTGTAGGTTCTGATCTGTAAGTAAGTTTGGATATATTTTAAAACAAAAGTATAAACTATGGGTACCAAAATAATGATGTGATGTGCCGTGTAGGCGTCAGTTAACAGTACTAAAAAGTCCAATGTTGAATATTTTTAATGCAAGCATTAAATGGTGTGTAAAGTGCAGAGGTGTAGCATAGCAGCAATGAAATATGTGATTTGCTTCTTACTGCTACATTAACCCCTTGGCTACTTACGATCAGGACATATTTTTCCTCAGAAACAGCTTACTTTTTAAATACGAAAAAAACAATATATTTTTACCAGGACAACCCACCGTTTTAAAAATTCATTTGAGGAAAATGCTTAACACACAGCTTTAAGAGGGAGCGCACACGAACAAAAATTGTGCGCACAACCAGTAGCGTACCGGGGGGGGAGTCCGCTACTGGTTGTGTGCACGGCACCCCCCCAGAGACGGACAGTAAGAGGTGCAGGCTCGGTTAGAGGGAGCTCAAGGATCTCCCTCTAACCGTCTTAAAAAAAATCTGCAATGTTAATGCAGACCTCCGATCCTGCTCCCTTGCGATGCGAGCGGCAACTGATGTTGTGCATCGGGATTCGATGTCATATCCCGGCGCACAGCACTGAAGCCACACCCACCGCCTCCACTGCACTGGAAGGAGAAGACACAGAAGAACGAAGAGGAGGAGAAGTGACAGTGACAGAGAAAAGGTAGGAAAACATTCTGTGAGAGTGAATTAGTAAGTGTGTGAGAGTGATGGGTGTTATGGTGTAGTTTAAACTGAATGTTTGTGAATGAGTGTGTGTGTGATAGCATGGATGTGTAAGTGTGTGGGGGGGATAGCATGGCATAGGGAGGCTGTAATCATATTCTTATCATGCTCAGGTTCCTGCATGTACTGGCTGCCTGAGCATGATAGGAGTGAGATTGTTGTTAGCAATTATATTTTTTTGTTCAATTTTGGTGTGTTAACCACACCTTTATTAAAAGTAAGTAACACACCAAAATTGGACAACAAATTCGATAACAATATTAATATATATATATGATTGCTAACAGCAATCCCACTCCTATCATGCCCAAGCAACCAGTACATGCTAGAACATGGACATGATAGGAGTGTGATTGCTGTTTATCATATATATATATATATATATATTGTTGTTGATTTTTTTGTCTAACTTTGGTGTGTTACTTTTAATAAAAGTGTTTTTTGTTTTTAAAGGTGTGGGGGGGGGTCATTTTCGGTTTCAGTCAAGTGAATGCTAAATTTTCAGGTCCAGAATTTTCATTTCGGTTCATATATATATATATATATATATATATAGATATATATATAGATATATATATAGATACTAGGCCAGACACTAAAGTGGTAGGCCTACACCACATCAATGTTTGGCTTAGTATATAGTGATTGGGGTTATGCTGCATTATTGTCAATGTCTGGCTCAATGTATAGTGATAGGTGTTGTGTTGTACCACGGTCAATGTGTGCCTCTGTATATAGTGATAGGTGTTATGCTGTACCACCGTCAGTGCATGCCTCAGTAAATAATGATAACAGTTATGCTATACCCCTGTCAATGTTTGCCTAATGATAGAAGCTATGCTGTTTTAAAGTGTGTGTGTAGGGGGGGTCCCACATACAGGATCCACCCCAGGTGACAAATACTCTAGGTACGCCCCTGCGCACAACAGTTTTTCCCAATTTTTTTTTTATCCTTTATGCGGCCTGGAGCCTCCGCTTGTGATTCGCTCATAATTTACTTATGCAGTGAGAATTTCACCTTTAAAAAAACATTACAGTAAGTAATACTGTTGTGTAACTAATACTACATTATCACACTACAATGTAGTATTATTAACCATGAGCGAGCAATACCAAAAATATAGAATAACAATTTAAATTTAACATTTGCAGAAGCATATTGTGCGCACCAAATTTTGGCTCTGGGAAAATTTTTGCACAAGAGAAATTTTCTGCGCACACCACCTAAGAAAAATTAGAGGGAACATTGCACATCACACATATGATGGTAGAAATTAACATAATATGTTCCCCATTCTATCCTTATATATGCCAGACTGAATAGTAAACGTTCTAAAAAAAATGTTTCTTAAAATTCCCCTGCTCCTTTTTTATGGGAGGATGGAAGGGTTTAGAGTTGGGGGGCTATGTGACATCATAGTTACTGAAGACTGCAGAGTAGCACTAAAGATGGTGGTCGGCAAAATGTAAAAATTAGATGCCTCCTGGGGACAATGGTTGATAAGGCAAATATAAAAGGGTGTATGTGTACCTTTCTTTGGTGCTTTACATTTCTTTTGACATGTCTTGGATTCTAGACAAGGTTTTTTTATGGTCTCAAATGTACGTGTAAAATGTATTCATTTCAATTTCCCTAATAGCATGTGTACACCATTATATTGCTTTTTAGACATTGTTTTCCTTTGATTACAGTGTAGCCTATTCATTTTTGTGTAGTTTCACAGCTAAGACTATTTAAGCTTTAGAACATTCATCGAATTGACCCCTCAATACCTTTGTAAGTGGAAGGCTTTAACATACCTCAAAACTCCAATGGCCAGCTCAAAAGAGGAACACGTTTGTTTAGAAACTTGGCTATGTGGCAAGGTTTTACCAAGACTTTTTTTTGACTTGTTGACAGCAATTTATGTACTGAGTATGGTATTTAGAAGAAAAAAACATTGTAATGAATTAATGTGATTCTATACACTTTGAGGGTTGTAGAACATTGTGATACACTTATCACCAATAAACATCCTAGTCTCCTAGAAAAAAGGCATCAGGGAAGATAGGAGAGCCATATGGATTTGGGGCTGTACCTCTTAAAGAAGGAAGCTTGGAAGGTGTGATTATATTTTTATTATATAGGTGTTACCAATAATACAAATAAAAATGCAATGGGAGCTTCACTTTAATTAGTAAAATAATTATCTCTCTTCCTATTTGTCCCCAGGGCTGGTCTTAGTGCCAGGCAATTCAGGCAGTTGTCTGGGGTGCCTGCAGTAGGAGTGGTGCTGACAGTCACCCCAGAAATAGCTCCTAATGTGGAGAAGTCGGTCTTGTTCCTGACAAGGGTTTAATGGAAGTCATTAAAATTGGCCTCCATAGCTTAATAGAAGCCTCCACCCCACATGGGGACAGGCACAAGTGATCTATACTACTTTGGCATTTTAAAAATATTTTTAAAAAATAACCAAAACGTACTGGTTTACTTGTGACAGTTTGGTCTAGGGATGACTTTCTTCGCCCGTGTCTCAAACATACACTTAGTCTGAGGGGGAAAGTGAGAAACATCAGCTTTTTTCCACTTGCAAGTGTACACCTAGGAAAATCTTAATCTTAAAAAAATGTTAATGGTTTGGGTGTGTGTGTATTTTATCTCAAAGTTACATAGTAAGAATGAAAGCTAAGTGTTTGCCATGTGGTATAACTCCAGCAGAATATGCTGTCATCTGAATGAGGTTCTGAGTACAGTACTGTCTGACAATCAGTGAGATGGAAGAAAGTACAGTGTGTGGCGGGGTATGCCTGAGGACTTGCGGCACTTGTATACCATTGTGGCATTAAAGCACAACAGAAGGTGCCAGCTTCAATAGCTTAAGGCTGACTGAAGATTCACGAGAATGGATGGACTTTACTGTGTAAAAACCGAGCAGAATGACCAGACAAGAAAGTCCTACTGAACTGCCCAGTAACCCAGTAAATGACATTCTGCAAGCTTTGTAGGCAGCAACAGTTACAATAAATTTCCCTTTGTGAAAAAAGATGAACGGGCAAAGCACTGCTTTATGTTCTGTGTTTTCTTATGTAAGGTTATAAAGAGTACTTTAAGAAGCCGATGATGTTTCCAAAGTCATCCAAAGAAGTGAGCTAAGTGGCCTATAATGTAATTAATGATTAGTTTATTACCTACTTGGTTACTTCACACCAGCAAAAAGACATTATTTCCTAAAATCACGTAACATACTTAAATATATAACATAGAAGCATAGAATTTGGCTGCCAATAAGAACTATTCAGCACATCTAGAATGCTCATTTTTCCTGTTGTAGAGACTCAGAGGTTAATCAGTCCTTGCTCTTATCTTAGATTCAGAACAGCTTTATACCTATCATTTTTATAAGAAGGCTTATTTCCGATTCCAGCAGGACCTCACTTTTTGCTCCTTCGTTTAGGCAAAAACTCTGAAGATGCTACTTTTTTATTTTAGTGTTTTTTTTCTACAAGTCAACCTTATATAGGAATGTACAATAGTTCCTTGGATACAAATCATAATATTGAATTACTATTAAAAGTCTTAAACACAGTTTAAAAACTAAAAACAAAGAGTGCTTTTACAAAAAAAGGTTTTTATATCCTAATATAATTTGTAGTTTATTGGCTATTAGGCAGGTGAGGGCTGGCGCTTTCTGGCCGGGGGGCACATAAAGCCAAGTGGCCCTTGGCCCTCAACATACACCCTGACACACACATGTGCATACATTTACACAAACTTAGACACTCACACTAACACATGCTTACACATACATTTACTCATACTCGCTAACTCCCTCTCACACCACTTACATTTATGCTCACACACTTACACATATATGCTAACAAACACTTATACATACATGTCCATGCTATTACACAATCACTTACATATATACATCTGTGTTAACACACAAATACTTACACACACACATCTATGCTAACAAACACTTATACACATTCATGCTCACACACACCAACACTTACATGTACACATCCATGCTAACACACAAAACCTTACACGTTTATGCTTACACACACAAACATATGTTCATGCTTATAAGCGCTTACAAGTTTGCGCTCAGACACACAAACGCTTGCACATACACATTCATGTTAAAACACACTTATACATTCACACAGACCCTGACAAGCTTGTATTTTTCCTTTCAGTTAATATAATTGACTAATGATTTTGAGATATTAAGCTTAAACATATCAGACTATACCACCTCAAAGAAGCTAAGATTAGAATAAAAGGTAAGAACACTAGCATGTCTGCTAAATTTCCTGTCCTGAGGTTATCTCACTTGTAGTGTAACAGTAGTGTACCTACCAAATAGTCCTTTTTAGGATGTGCAGTATTTCTTTGGCACACCAGTCCCCCTTTCCAACTTTGCTCTTAGAATACTTGTTTAGTATTTATAGGTTAAATAGTAAAAATGCCTTATTGAAAGGCAAAATGTTCTCAATAAATCACAGTCACATAAAAATATTTTGTAAAACACTACCGTAAGATTTTTATTACATGTAAGTTAGATTTCCAATAAATGTATTTTGCTAATCTAAATCCTCACTGAAGTGAAATCATTTCAACATCTTACATTTGTTTTTATTCTACCCATGGTTTGAGAAAGTTTTCAGAAGTGATCATATTTTGGGGATTGTCCTCTTTTCTCTGGGTAGACAATTAACATTTATAATTTGTTACTGTACTTTCAGTAATTTTAGCCAGTATGGGCTATATGCAGAGGCCTGACCCAGGGTAGGACACCCTGCCCTAGATCTGTCATTTTCCTGTTATCTCCATTTGTTAAAGGCCTGATATATGATCTCATAGCCCGATGTTCCACATTATGTGGAGCTGAAGAGCTCTGTAGTATTGAAAAAAAGTAAAAAACCATAATATATTTTATTATACATGTTTTACATTTTATACTTATCTTTGAGATTAAGCAAAACAACCTTGATGTAATGTGTAGATAACATGAAGTACTAAGCTAACAGTTTTAGATTTTTTCCATCTTCTGTTTTTGCCTCTTTGTAAATCAGCTAGAAGTTGCCAAGAGGCCCACATGTCGTAGCGTGTAATGTATGCATAAAGAAATTAGATTGCTCCTGTCAAATGGAAACACATCACTTTGCTGTCATCTTTTTTGCACTTTTTAATTTTTTCCCGTATGCATTCAAACATGTTATATTTTGAGACAGTCTTGTTGACAGTTTGCATGAACGGTGAAAATGGAGTGGCGCATGCAAAATGAAAAAGGTTTTGAATATTATTATAGGAAAGAAATATATTCTTCTCCCAAATGTCTTAGTCATCTGAAGAAGAGACTTCCTAAAAGCTTGCATCACGCTAAATGTCTTGGTTGTTGCCCCATAAAAAGGATCAACCTTGACTCAAAGTCACATAAATTGTCTTTATAAAGCCTCACCCCACCTCTAACCCAAAAAAGTATTCATCTTTCGTCATTTCAAATACTGGAAAATGATCTCTGATTATGATTAATTGGTTGATGACGGACATACCTGGTAACTTGCATGTTCTCTTCTGGAATCTCTGGATGATACTCAGGATTGGCTCAATTTCTTCAGTCATACATAGTAACATAGTTAATTAGGCGGAAAAAAAGACTTATAGTCCATCAAGTTCTACCATTACACAAACCCATATTAGTTGATCCAGAAGAAGACAAAATTAATGAATTAATGTTATATCAAAGGGAAAGAAAATCCTTCTTGACTCAAAGGCAGACTCACAAAACACACAAGGCAACAAAGCAGTGGCTCAAGAAGAAGCACATTAAGGTCCTGGAATGGCCTAGCCAGTCTCCAGACCTTAATGCCACAGAAGATTGTGTAGGGAGCTGAAGGTTTGAGTTGCAAAACATCAATGACTTGGAGAGGATCTGTAAAGAGGAGTGGGACAAAATCTCTCCTGAGATGTGTGCAAAGTCGGTGGTCAACTACAAGAAACGTCTGACCTCTGTGATTGCCAACAAGGGTTTTGCCACCAAGTACTAAGTCATGTTTAGCATAGGGGTCAAATACTTATTTCACAGCGTAAAATGCAAATCAATTTATAAAACTTATTTGAAATACGTTATTCTGGATTTTTTTGTCGTTATCCTGTCTCTCACAGTTTAAATAAACCTACCATTAGAATTATAGACTGATCATGTCTTTGTCAGTGGGCAAACATACAAAATCAGCAGGGGATCAAATATTTTTTTTCCTTCACTGTAGGTATTTCCATTATTTTTTTTGTCCAAAACCGCACTGCATATTCTAGATGCGGTCTTACCAAAGATTTATAAAGAGGCACAATTATGTTCTAATCCACAGCTGCACAGCATTTTAGTTTTTCTTACCCAAGTACATAATTTTATATTTATCTATATTATTCAAGTCTAAAGGTAGGGGAGAGACATTTGGTCACACTGATCCACCCACTTAAGACCAACTAGGGCTTTCCCTGTTCCTATATACAGTAAGCCCCTCTCATACTATCTTACAATGATTTGAAATTATCATTGTCATGTTTGACCAACACATGAATACATTTTATCCGCGAGTATTTACTTTCCATTAGTTGTACTGTTTAAAAAAATCTACATTGGACCACACACTTCCCAGATGAAACAGAAATAATAATTATTGACATCATTGTGCTGGTTATAGCATTAATGTAATATTTTACATACCACGTAGAATATAATGCCCATGTAGAATATAATTGTCCTGAGATGGAAGCCTTCACCTTTTTACACACAGATATCCCTATCAAGAATAATTTTTTGCTTTATCTGGCCCTAAAGGTTAATGAAGATCCGTACATCAATGCAGACTTTACATATTTAATTTCAATTTTTTTTTTCAGGGGAGGAAAATTTGTTGGCGATTTTGAAAAGGAGATGGTGGAAGTACATGTTCCTAGGGATCATAGACATAGAAGCAGCATACTTAGTGGTCAAATCACATCAGTATACCACCTTTATTAGCATACAGGTAAGTGTTCTGCTTTTATTTCATTGTTTTAGAGACAGAGAGAAAAAGATTAAACTCTCTGTGACGTTAACATTTGGCCTGTCTGATCTATGATACCTCCAGGAAAAAAAGGAACCATTAAAGTAATAGCAATAGGAACAACCTCAGGGACACAATGCCAATTTTAGTAAACAAATGCAAGATAAAGCAGAGGGCAATGTTTGTTATGTAAAGCCAGTTATTTTCCACTGAAAGCAAGGCTTTATGAAGATTGGGTGATTTCATTGAGTTGTAAGGTCTAACGACCAGGGCCCTCCACACCTTCTGTATGTGTTTACATTTGTCATTTTATGTTCTGTATGACACGGTAGAATCTGTTGGCATCAAAAAGCTCAATAAAAATAATAATAATTAGAGGAGTAAGACAACTATTTGGCAGGTAAGAGGAGTCAAATATCTGGGCAAAGCAAAAATTAAAAAAAATACATTTTGAATGAATGTTTCCACAACAGCATTATCCAAGTGTAATTCCATGTCCCAGATGTGACTTTTAGTTTCCTAGACATGTATGCCTCATTCCAGGACAATGGAGATTCCTGGAATAAAGCAAGTGTATATTGCTGGTGTTGGTACACAACTTGAACATGGCTGTATGTGCAAATGTTATGGTGGTGATAACCTTTACAATGTCACACGCTTAACCTGAAGTCTCCAGGTGAAGCTTTGCTACCCATGGTCTCCATGTCAGTTTCTTCTTTCCCCAAGCAGGAGTGTGGTGTTGGCCATGCCTATACCCTGCCAACATACTTCCCCTCCCACATCCTGCCTATTTAATGCTTTCTGTAGCTACCACTACCTCCACGCCAGCTTTGCCAAGATAACAGCTCTGGGTCTTCATATCATGCCTGGTGAGGCTGAGGAATACATGGCACTGAATCTAAGACCATTCCTCCATACAGAATCCCTCCAGATCCTTCAAATGTCAAGGTTGTCGTGGTGGAGTGTCCTCTTCAGTTCACCCCACAGGTTTTCTATGGGGTTCAAGTCAGGTGACAGTGATGGCCCTGGTAGGACATTGATTTCTTGGTCAGTAAACCATTTTTGTGTTGATTTTGATGTTTTGGATAATTCTCCTGCTGGAAGATCCAACCATGGCCCATTTTAAGCATTCTGCAGAGACAGTCAGGTGTTCATTTAATATCTTGTTATTTCATAGAGTCCATGATGCTATGTATCCTAACAAAATGTTCAAGTCCTCTGGCAGAAAAACAGCCCCAAAACATTAAAGCGCCACCACCATATTTAACCGTGGGCATGAGGTATTTTTCCATATGGCTACCTTTCTGTGTGTGCCAAACCCGCATCTTGTGTTTATTGCCAAAAAGATCTCTTTTGGTTTCATCTGACCATAGAACCCTATCCCATTCCAGTTTGCGTCTGGCAAACTGAAGATGGTTGGGTTTGTTTTTTTCTTGAAACCCTTCCAAACAACTTGTGGTGATGGCAGTTCTCCAGCTGTGATCCTTGGAGATTCTTTGGCCATCGAACCATCCCCTTTACAGTGTGTTGAGGCAATATAAACACACGTCCTCTTCCAGGTTGATTCATACTTCTTTGCTCATATTTACTAAGGGTGCCAATATCTGTGGATGGCACTGTAGACACATGGTCAACAAATACCATATTTCCCCAAGTATAAGACGCTCCCATGTATAAGACACATCTTAATTTTGGGGCCCAAAATGTGAAAAAATATATATTACATAAAGTCATTGATCTGGCTGCCTGAGGTTTGAGTTAGCTGCTAGCAATTGTTAGCAATCACACTTCTATCATGCTCAGGCAGCCAGTACATGCACATCACTTTCAGCCTCCCTGTGCCCCCTCCCTGTGCCCCCTACACACAAATCCATGCTATCACACACACACACATATATATATCTATATTCGTTCACTTACCTGAACTGCAGATCTTCTGGTGCAGCTCGCAGACTTCCGTGGGGTCCGCTGTTTCCCTCTGCATTGCTCGAACAGGAACTGAGCGGAGTCATGTGATGTACATTCACGTGACTCCACTGGGTTCCTGTGTCGCCACAACAGATCAAGAGACGCTGCTGAACAACACAGAGGTAAGCAGCAGGTCCTATTTCCGGGGGGGGGGAAATCTACCACCACTGTATAAGACGCACCCAGTTTTTAGACTCCAAATTTTTCAAAAAATACGGTGCATACAAAGCACCTGGGGCATTGCATAATTGGCCCCACCCACTGACATAATCAGTTTACTCGAAGTGGGGGGCTCTGGATAGCCGTAAGGGTGGGGGCTGTGGTGGGGCAGCTGAAGGAGGCTGCCTTGGGTCAAATCAAGGGCAGTGGCAAAGATACATGCTTCAAACGTAACACACCTTACCGATTTAAATGTTCCTAAAATGGTTAAAATTAAAAGAAGCCTAGTAGATGGACCTTTATATCCCTGTTTCAGGATAATGAAACTTGCAAATGCTGGTTTAGCTGACAAGCAATCCTCTGTGTGCCCATGTATTTGACCACCAGATATAACATAAAATGTATTTATAGATAGCAGCAGACAGGCTAATAAAGCTGGTGCTATGAGATCCTTCCTGGGTTAGCATGGACTCTGGTCACAACATATATCATAATGGCCAATTATCTGTGGCATTCTATCCACTTTTATCACCCATCACTTGGGAAAGCTGGTGCTGCAGTTATTATGAAGCTTCTGATGTTGACTGGGAACATTTGTTTCATGCTGGACAACAAAGATTCTGTTCGGTTTTAACTGAATTCATAAATTCAAAGGTAAAAAGCTTGATGAAAAAAGGTATTTGTTATTCATTGTGTTTAAAACCACGGAGACATTGTCATATGAATTAATTATACTGCTAAGTTAACAAGTAAAAACCCTGACCCACTTAGACTCTGTATGGTGTAACTTTCCACCAAATAATTAATCACAAAAAAACACTGTTGCAATTGGTCTTGTGATAGCAGAAAAGTTCCATAAAAGATATTAAATGTTTGCTTTGTTGACGATATAATCTTCTTTTAGGTATGCAACTGAATACTTTTTCAGATTTTATGCCCTCCAGGAATTAAACAAACAGCCATGTGTAATTGTTGTTAATGTACTTTTTAAAATTGAATATTGTTCCTATGAGAACCCTTAAAAAAAAAAAAAAAGACTATAGATACTTCTTTGGGCTCGTGCTTCTTCCTAATTGTGCATTATCACATTATCATTACAGATGAAACATGGCTGCATTTTCACATTTGAAATTAGTTTTTCCACAGCATAAAGCAAATGAGAAGAGTTAACATTTTATAGGGTGATATCAATCAATTAGTTATATTGTCTGGATATTGGTATAGTTTTGTGGTTTGACTGACGCTTGCATTAGATACAGTTTCATTATGTAACAGCAGCAGTAACATTACGAACACTAAATTCATTAGTTGGGGACTATTCTTCTCCTTACAGGCCCTGATTGATAATTGAATACACCAAATGCTGTTTGGGCTAATGCCAGTGTACCATTATTGCTTCTGTAGAGTCAATCCAGTCCTTTACCGTACATTGCCTGCTGGATACACACAACCATACGCTTACTGTTTATTCACTGCCAGTCAGGGCAGATTTTAATTCCCACAACATTTCTATTCTAGTATTTTGAGACACCCATATAGATTTTCACTGTTACAGGTGTATTTACTTAACTGAGTTTGCAGGACAGTTAAACATTTCAATGTACCACCTTAAATATGCATTATAAAGGTGAGCGTGTCCTGCAAGAAGGGCTGAGTTGGCACTACATGATGCATGCTTAATTAGCAAGAGGACTTTTAAGAAATAATCCTAATTTTGGACCAGCCTGTTCCTTGATATAATGGTATCATGTTATACAGTATATTATATCATACCCCCAGTCTCCCCATACTCAGCAGAGTGTATCTGTGTGACATATGCTGCTGAGCTGCTTAGCTACATCAATAGTGACTTGAAAAATGGCATTCAGAATGTGTGTAATGGAACGTAAGCCAAGTTCTGGTTAGAACAGTATTAAATATACTTAAGTGAAAGGTTGCGATTCCTAAATTTAAGCTTTCATTCTGTCAGTGATTGATTTTCATGTTTGTACTTCCTTTTAGGAAATTATCCTAGCAGGTGTGTCCAGATCTGCTATAAGTTGTACCTGGGTATTGATGTTGCCAGCTCTTTTGTGTGCTTCAGAGGCGCTGCAGGAAGCATCTGGCTTGGAAGCTAATAAAAGAATATCCTTAGGCTTCTGATTTACTAGTCAATTAGCAGCTCACCTGCAGCCGAACTGCCATACTGGCTGCCTATATTGATCTAGTCACTTTATGTTCTCTTTTCCCAGGTCACTTGTGATAGCACGCATGTCGTGCTTTACTTTATTCTTTCTTTTGGATTTTCATACTTTGCTCTGCAGGCTGTGGTTTCCTTTGCATTTGTGTTTGCTCTCCTATCTGTGCTGATTCTGTCAGTCCTAGCCCTTTGCTTATAAATACTCTGGGATTCTGCTATATTTTGTATGTCAGCCCTGTTTCATCTGTAATACTAGGTGTCTTTACTACAATCCTGTATATCACCCACCTGCCCTTACTTTGCTGGTGTCCATCTGCCTGCCACCTGTTCTGAAGTTTGAAATTTAGATTTTTGTATATTCTTGTTGCGTTTTATTAGCTTTCCATTCTGTCACTTTGTTACTTTGATCACCCCTTGTCAGAACACAAACATTTGCTGCTAGCCTGCTGCTGCCCCTCTATGGTAACCACTGCAAAATATTTTCGATGTCTAGACTCCAAGGTCTTGTTTCAATAACCTGTGTTTGCTAAAAAAGAATGTGTGGAAAAATTAAACTTGCGGTAAGAAATTCAACTGCTGAGCGAAAAAAAAAATTGCCAGCTGCTCAATTACACATACATATTTATCAAGCATTTCTCATAATCACAGCCCAACATGCACTGTTCCCACATCTAAACCACTGCATATCTAATAGACCAAACCTAATCTAATTGATGTTAGAGCAGCAGAAGCTCATTCCAGCCAAAGTGGTCACACCAGCAGCGTGAGTACTTTTACATTCGCTGATGTTTGTATCAATGTCTGTTTACCTGTTTCTTAAACGAATATACAGTCCATCGCTGTTTCTCGAAAAGTTAGTTTAAATGGGCCATTCACACTATGCACACTGCAATAGTCTAGCTACATCCCTCTAACACTATAGAGTGTGGGTGCGTGTATCTAGTGGGTAGCTGTACACACATGATTAACCGGCCGCTGGCCTTCAAGTGCCTCGATATCCTCAATATGTTCTTATCTACACATGTGGGGTTCACTAACTATAAGGCCCATTCAATTTCATGCAGAATGTAATGTATGACTTAGTTTTAAACCCTGCAGCCCCATTACCACTAAGTTTAAGTGGGGAGTGGTCATCAGCCCCCTTGGGTAAATAGGATTTCATTAAACTATGTAGTTACTTATTGTATTGCAGGGGAGGGTGAAGAACATTTTCATGAATTTCAAGGGAGGCTATGCATGATTTCATTGAACTCTTATGCCCTTACCAGCAACTAATAATATTTAAAGTTGCATATGTTCATGCAGGTATGAACCTAGGGGTTCCTGGTTGCAGTATTTCATTGGCACCCACCCCATAACGAAAACACATCCACATACTAACATGCACATGTATCTCCCTCTTCTCCCTCACTACACTAATAATAGGCTTACCCCTGACATCATATGTTGACACACAATCTCACTATATCATACACACATTAATCTTAACACCCACCCTTGTATGCCATGCAAATAACTCACATATCAGTCACTATGCAACTTGTTTTGCAAGTGTTAGCATGAGAGTCTCTCTTAAGTCTGGTCAGTCCAATAGCCTCTTAATTCACCTGCAGGGGTAAGTTATTATAATCATGTTAATATTATTTAACGGTAAGAGTGCTACCATCTAGAGTTTTATTAATAGAGTGCACATTTTATGTGTTAAGTAGTACCATATGTGGCTGTCATTAAAATGTTGAACACTTTTCAATTTCTCCCTTTCATCTCTTCTCATCGCTCTTTTCTATTGTCCCCTCTCTTTCTTCTTTGTCTCTGACTTCTCTAACTCCCTTGCTCTTCTCCCCTCCTTTCTTTCTCCTCTCCCTTTTGCCCTCTATTTCTACTCTCCCATCTTCGTGTTCTCTCTTCCTTTCTTTTCTCTCTCTCCCTCCTTCCCTTTTCCTCTTTTTTTCTTCCCTCTTCTTTTTTCTTCCTTCCCCCTTCCTCAACACAAGTAAGTTTCCAGGAGCCCTTCGCTCCCATACAAAACACTCCAGAAGCCCCTGGCCCCTCTCTTTGTATATACAAAACAATTTAGGAGCCCCTCACCCCACAACACACATTAACCAACATCCCCTATATGGCTGTCCCCAACATTATGCCAGAGCTCTGTCCTTCTGCCTACAGCATCTTAACCGCCACAGATCACTGTGAGTTCTGGCAGCCCTTTTCTTATCTTCACACAACTCTATTAACAAAAGAAACTACAGTTCGGGGTGAAAAAACACTTCAGAAAAAGAGACATGAGCAGTGACGTATTCTGGCATAGGCCGACTTGACCTAAGAAAGCAGAACCCCTGCCACAATTTGCCCTCTTGGGCAATCTGCCACTCCTGTGCTGCTCTTGTTACCAACTCTTTGCCATACAGATATTAGGAGACTCCTTATTATAATTTTTGTTGGACATAGGCACATATTTTTTTTAAAAAGGGACAGAATCAGTAACTTTCAGATAAAAACCGGTGTAATCGCCAGTTAGAGCCATAGAGTTATGATAGAACTGAAGAAGCTTTAGTCCTACTGTAAACAGATAGATGAGAAGCAATGTATTCTGGCCTAGGCCGACTTGGCCTAAGGCGCTACGCCCAGGGGGGCTGCTATCCCCTGATGCAAAACCGTGGAAAAGATTTCCCTCCACTGTGCTGTTACTAAATGGGCCAGTTACAAGGGAGATCTCTAATCTCCCCAATTGGCCCATTTACACCCCACATAACAGGCACAGCCTCCATGGAATGCATTACAGCGCACTTAGCGCGTTTAGGACATGGAGCACCAGGCTGTGATGTCCTTTTCTGGTGCTCCACAGGGAAGATGGAGAGGGCGGGTCAGGCCCAGGGCTACATCCAAGGTAAATACATCCCTGGACATGAGACCATGGATAAACATACATAGTGCTGTCTTTCAATCTAAACTATTTTTGGGAAATATATTTTAGGTGGTACATGGCCAATTCACACTTCATGTTGTGGTTTATAGCAACTAGAAGTTTATTTGTCATAGTTGTATGCAGTTTCTGTTTTGCATACTGAAAGATTGTGTGCCAAATTTAAAAGCTATGTCCCCTTTAAGCTATTTGAGCATACGTGAAAGTGATCTTTATATTATCTTTCTGATGTAAGCTTTTAACTTTTCTTTTTTTTAAATCTAAATTTCTCACATGATCATCAAAAGCATTTAAACTATAAATAATTAATTTTTTCTTTTTATCATTACAGTTATTAAATTGCTTTGTGTTTCCTGTGGTCATATTACTGTCCTGGTTTTTCTTGCTGGTACGATATAAAGTACTTCACTTTATTGGAGCTGTGGCCTGTATCCTAGGCATCGGCTGCATGGCAGGGGCTGATGTGCTTATGGGGAGACAACAAAAAGAAAGTAAGTCTTCTTCAGAGTCACCAAATTGTTGAAGTAATCTAGCATTTGTACAAGTTGTATTTTGTTACATTGGCTTATGTCTTAATTGTTTTTTTATCCAGGCTTCTACCCAAGAGACAGTAAGCTGATTGGGGACATCTTAGTCCTTGGAGGTGCCACTCTTTATGGTATTTCCAGCGTGTGCCAGGAGTACATTGTGAGAAATCTCAGCCGAATAGAGTTACTTGGGATGATTGGACTTTTTGGATCATTTTTTAGTGGAATTCAGCTGTAAGTACATGGGCATTATCCCATATGTTAAATATTTTCTTGTAAATTTTCTTTTCTTTTCGTTTCTTTTTTCCTGTAAATTATACCTTGTTTTTCATATCTGCTTTAATTAACTGAATGATCCTTAGTTTTCCCAAAGGCTATGTAGTATTATCTTAATCTTCATTTTTTAGTTAAGAAATATCATTATGTATGCTATAGAATGTGTACAAATGTAAAATTTCTAGAGGTCTAAGAGGCAGAATGGCATCTAAGACATATTTGGTGATCAGATGTTTTTTTAGCCCATTAAGTATAGCTTTTCTTAATCTATAAAACTGTTTTGCTCACATAGTCACATTGAACATGATATAGAATGTCTAGTGTATCTCTAAAGCATATACTTTGCTTCAAATCAGTGGTAACCCTTTGGTTCTTTTATTTTCATATGTTTAGAAGCAGAACACGAGACAAACAAACCTACCTAATGCAATAATTAATTACTTTTATAAATAATTGTAGGGATTGGCATTTATAAAACCAATTACCTTATTTGATAGTGACTTGTGCATCAAAATTTGTATCTACGTTTATATTATACTAGTATAGTATATATTATACATAAAAAATACAGCTTTGTTTAACACCTTAACGACCAATGACGTGCCTGGCATGTCTTGGCATTAAACAAGCTTAGAAAGCGATCTATGATCTTAAATGGGCTTGAACTGACCGGCTTCAAAGATGTCCCAAATAGGATATGGTGGCAGAAGGACTGGATGTCAAAGTTCCAAGTTAAAAAATGCACACTTAAAATGTTGAGTTTTACCTCCCAAACAACCTGAGAAACACATGCATTGGGGTATCATTGTACTGGGGAGATGTGTTGAACACATGTTAGGGTTCTTGGCAGTGATACATACCAGGAGCTGTAAATTAAAATATGTGGTGGGGGCAGAAATGAAGACCCTGGGGTGTTTTGAAACATATATGGTTTGATGGGGGTAAATTTAACCAACCGGCTTCAGAGATGTCCCAAACAGGACATCGGGCAAGATGACCAGATTTGTGGAAAAAAAAGGTTTTCAACAGCAGTTTGCTGCTTGTGCTTACTGCCCTATAACTTAAAAGAAACAAAGATTGGGTATTTCTAAACTCAGGACAAATATTAGAATATGTTTAATAGTTTTATTCATTAGCGTTTGTAGGGGAGTAAAAGATTGTTCAATATACTTACTAGGAGCTATAAATTCATACCTGAAGTACAATGTATGTGTGTTGGAGGTGAACACACACAAAAAACACTACAGCAAACTTTGCATTTAAAATACCTTTGTGTATAGGTTTAAAAAATGATTTGATGAGGTAAATTGAAGTGACCGGCTTCAAAGATTTCCCAAATAACACATGGGGACAGGATGGCCGCATGTCAAAATGTCAAAATTCCAATTTTAAAAATGTCCACCTCCCAAATGTGACCTTTTAGCCCCCAAACAACCCGAGAAACTCATGCATGTCTGGTATCAAACAACCCGAGAAACTCATGCATGTCTGGTATCACTGTATTCAGAAGATGTTGCTGAGCACATATTGGGGTTCTTGGCAGTGATACATACCAGGAGCTGTAAATTAAAATATGTGTGTGTATGTGGGGGGGGGTGCTAGCATTTGAAAGACCCTGGGGTGTATAGTTTTCAAGCATACATAGTTTGATGGGGTAAATTGCATTAGCCGGCATCAAAGGTGGCCCACTTAGGACATGAGGGCAGTAGGGCCAGGTGTTATAGTTCCAAGTTGAAAAATGTGCACTTCCCAAATGTGGCGTTTTACCTCCCAAACAATCCAACAAACTCCAGGCATGGGGGGTATCACTGTACTCGGGAGATCGTTCTGAACACATATTGGGTTATTGTGTGACAGTGATGTATACCAGGAGCTGTTCATACCTGAAGTACATTTTGTGTGATAAAAAAAAAAACACAAAATAAATTACTACCACAAACTTTAACAAAGGGTGGTAGTAGAATTAGTGCATGGAATGTGTTAAAATACCAGCATTTGAAATACCTTGTGGTGTCTAGTTTTCAAAAATATATGGTTTGATGGGGTAAATTGCATTGGCCGGCTTCAAATGTGTCCCAAATAGCACATGAGGACAGAATGACCAGATTTGAAAAAAATGGTTTTGAAATAGCAAAAAGGTATTTCTAAACTCAGGACAAATAGAATCTTTTTAGCAGTTTGTTTCATTAGCTTTTGTAAATGATTAAAATATTTTTCAAATAGTCATTTTTTTAAATTTTTCATTATATTTCTTTTTTTTTTTTAATGAAATTAGATGATATGATCAATAAAATCTGAAGAAGCCCTTTATGTCCTAAAAAAAACAATTAAAACGAGCGTGAGTACACTAAATAGTATAGGAGAAAATTACATCTAAACACTAGCACTGCAAAAGTATTCAAATACCCTTGGTCATAAAGGGTACAAAAATAAAAACCAGCATGGTCCTTAACCCCTTAATGACAACGGGTTGTCATTAAACCCATTCAGGACAATGCATTGAGAGCCCGTACATGTATAGGCTTTGTCGTGAAGACGTTAAGGGGTTAACCTTTTGATGTTTTCTTGAAAAAAAATACACAAAAATACTCTGCTGTCATGGATATCAAAAAAACCCAATACATGTTTATTAAAAAAATGTTAAATATATGTTTGGCACAATTATTGGTGAACATTTTTCCTATATCACTTTGCCAAAATAACAGCTCTGAGTCTTCTCCTATAATGCCTGATGAGATTGCAGAATACATGGCAAGAGTGTGCTCTTCAGTTCACCCAACAAGTTTTCTATGGGGTTTAAATCAGGTGACTGGAATAGCCATGGTAAATCCTTAATTATATGGTCAGTTTTGTGCTGATTTTGTTTAGGCTTGCGCATGCATTATCGGACAAATGTGTTTTTGTGTCAAATTTGCGGTTTAGTCCGAATGAAAAATGAACAAATGCAACATTGTACGAAAGAAATGAAAAATGTATGTGTGCAATACGAAAATCTTTGTTCTGTTGCTGCGGCCACCATTTTAACTACAGTAAGAGGATGAAAGTCTCACAATTTTGCCTGCACTAAGAGGAGGTACATTGAGTGAGCTGATCTCCGTTTGTCCAATCAGCTCACTCCTGTCATATCATGCTGAGGGCTTGACCAATGGCTATGCTGCACCTTTCAAAAAAAAAAAAAGAAGACTAGTAATGAAGAGAGCCTATATAAGAGCAGAGCAGTCAGGGAATCAGTTAATTTCACTGTGGCTGCTTTATGTGACACTACTGTGTTGCATCTGAGCATTTTGCAGAGTGAGTTTTTTTTTGTCTGAGACTTGGTGAGCCTCAGCCTGCCATTTCTCACAGTGTTTAAGGCTCTCAAAATTTTGATTTAATTAAGATCATATAACCAGTCCTCTACTATTTGAAGTTCCAGTATTGTGTAGCAAACATTGGGCTTGTTTTTGGATGAGAGTATGGACTTTTTTCTTGAAAAATTTCTAAACATCTAGTGGTAATGTCACGTCGGATTCTAGTTTTGTAGACTTTCTGATCCCAGAGACGCAACTAACTTCTGCAATTCTCCGGCTGTGATCCTTGGAGATTTTTTGGCCGATCGAACCATCCACTTCAAAGTGCGTTAAGACAATATAGACACACGTCCTCTTCCATGCCGATTTATAACATTTCCAGTTGACTGGAACTTCTTAAACATTGCCCTGATGGTGGAAATTGGCATTTCCCGTGAAACAGGAAGTCATGGTTGAACAATTTCCTGTTGCTAGTCACAGAGGCGTATCTACTGAAAATAGCGCCTATGGCAAGCACTGAAATTGCGCCCCTGTCCAAATATCTAAAACCCATTTACTAGCCCCTGCTGCCTATATATATATATATATATATATATATTAGTCCCTGCTGCCGATACTGGGTATAGATCAACACACAAACCCAGATCAATTGAAATTCACTTGTGATCTCAGCACATATCAAATAAACAGAATCAGACATACAAGTCCTGTATTTGCAGGTATTCAATAATAATATATGAAAAGTAGCATCGCAGGTATAGATCAACTGAATAAGACATATTAACCCTGTATTTGCAGGTACACATAAATAATTTATGGAAACATAGCATAGCAGATATGGATCTACAGAATAACACAAAAACCCACCTTTGCAGGTAAAGATCAATTGGAATTCACATAAAAACACGGCATTAAAGGTATATTTAAAACCCCCTAAATTACAGGCATAGATCACAGGTTGCACACCCCAAAGCCAGCCCTGGCGTCCACACTGCCCACATAGAACCTGACCAGCGCCCAGATTACACACATAAAATTTGCAATCTTTGTCGCCAAATAGCCCAGCACAAGTCAACTTTGTCCCCAAACAGTCCGGCCAGTGCCATCTTTGTCCCATATACACCCTGCCTGTGCCATCTTGGTCCCCAAGGCTCAAACCTCCTGCTAGTGCCATCTTTGCCCTTCCATAATTATACATCTATGATACACAAACACTTTTACAGTCACTCACTAATTCACACTTTAATTCAGACAACTCATCCACACATTAACTCATGCTCTCCCTCATTCACTCAATGCATCCACACATTAATGCACACTCTTTACTTATATCTACCCCCTCTCCCTTATCACTTTTTAACCCCCTCCCTCCATCCCTTATCACTTTTTAACCCCCTCCCTCATCACTTTTTAACCCCCTCCCTTCCTCATCACTTTTTAACTCCCTCCCTCCCTCATCACTTTTTAACTCCCTCCCTCCCTCATCACTTTTTAACTCCCTCCCTCCCTCATCACTTTTTAACCCCCTCCCTCATCACTTTTTAACTCCCTCCCTCATCACTTTTTAACTCCCTCCCTCCCTTATCACTTTTTAACCCCTCTCTCCCCCCCTTCTCTCTCACCTTGAAGTCCAGCGACGGGAGGACGATGCTTCCGTCTTCCTGCACCGCTTGCTGGTGCCCGCTGCTTCACTGCTGAGCGCCGTAATATGACGTCATATTTCGTCGCCCAGCAGTGAAGCAGCGGGCACCAGCGAGCGGCTTTTAAACGCTGTCTTCTTTTTTTTTTTGATGCGGGGGAAAACGAGGGGCGCCGAGCGGTTGCTAGGCGCCCCTCTCTCTCCTCCGCATCAGTGTTTAAAAGCCGCTCGCTGGTGCCGGTATTTCATGCAGAGCGGCACCGGGACGGGGGTAGAGGGCTCGTGGAGGAGAATGAGGGGCGCCGAGCGGTTGCTAGGCGCCCCTCTCTCTCCTCCGCATCAAAAAAAATAAAAAATAAATGCCGGTGAGCGGCATTTAAAAGCCGCTCACCGGCGCCCCCCTTGAGATGGCGCCCATGGCACGTGCCATGGCTGCCATACCCTATATACGCCTCTGGCTAGTCACTATTACAAAAAATTTAAAATATCAATGGGAATATACTTCAAATATACTTTTCTCATATGAATTCATAAGAGTGCTAATAATTGTGCCACACATATATTTAACTTTTTGGGGGGGATAAACTTGCAATTGTTTGATACCCATGATAGCAGAGTATTGTTGTGTATTTTTTTAAAGAAAATTTGGCATGAAAAGTGTTAAATCACCCCTGCTGTACTGTGATTTAACCATATCCTCCTTGTGTAGCCTCCATAGCCTTCTTGTGTATATATATTGGGTGTGTGTTACATTTTATTTATGGTGCATACACTTTCTTTACATTTCTCTATAAAAAAAAATTAGTTAAGCATAACTTAAACTGCTTTTCAGCCTCAGCATTAAAAATATTTAAGGCTGTATCTTCCAGGACTGCTATAACTGATAAAGTTTACAAATTACCTTAATTTGTATTTAATTGGATATGCAGATTGGTTCTATGGTTTTTGAAATACAGAGTTCCACATTTTATTGCTCTTCTAATGTAAAGCTAAGTAGCTTAACTTTGCACTATGACTGGAGTCATTAACTTACACAGCATTTGAGAAATTATATAACAGGGGACAACTATAAATAGGAAAGTGGCAGTAGTCTGTGGTAATCCTTTTCTGAAAGACTATCTTCAAAGCTATTATTGAAGTCACTTGACAGCTAGCATGTACTCGGTAGTGGATAAAACTTCCTTGAAAAGAAAAAAAAAATATTTTCAGGATCTAGTTATTTACTTTATAGTTGGGCCTGGATTTTATTAGCCCTCTTAAACTTTTTGCCACAATGAAACCATTTTTTATGGTGCAAATATGTGGGATTTTGGTATAGAATTTTTGCAGTGCAAAAACCTGAGGTTTCCTCACAACGTTCATTGGCTGAGCATATAATCCCTTGCAATAATCATACTTATATTGATAGCCTATACTTTGTTAACAATAGGCATATGTGTTTGGATAGTAAGGCCATTGTTAGCTACAGTCGTGTGAAAAAGAAAGTACTCATTGAATAGTATAGTTTTACATATCAAGACACAAAAACAATCATCTGTTCCTTAGCAGGTGTAAGAATTAGGTAAATACAACATCATATGAACAACAGCACATGGCATATTACACCATGCCATGACTTATTCAACAAAAATAAATCCAAATAAGAGGCGCGGTGTGTGAAAATCTAAGTACACCTTAGCAAGCCAAGGTCAAAGTCCATATAATCCAAAAAACGAGTATCCAGCAATGACGTATGGGAAATACAGGAAGGGACTTGAACAATCAAGCAATGATGGATTAGTGCTAGGGGTTTAAATAGTCCGCCAAAACCTGGCTCCTCCCCCAGATCTCAGAGACACTCCTTCACCTGTCCGTCACCACACTTGCCCCACCCCCAGCCTGTCCTCTTGCATCACCGGGCCACAGGACACGCCCCCCACCATCAATCTATTCCCAGCACTTGCCCCGCGCGGGCGTGTCGTACCAGAGGCCGGGGATGCGGCCTGGTGTGCCATTGTGCGGTTCGCGACCACGTGGTATGCAGACGGAGGTGCGGACACCTGGCCGTGTCCCTGCCGGGTGAAGACACTCACAGACAGAGGGGAGATGAGATTTGCTCAGATGCAACTTTGCAAACCTAAGCCATGCAGCCATGTCTTTTTTGGAGAGAAGAGGCTTTCTCCTGGCAACTCTTGCAAACAAACCATACTTGTTCAGTCTTTTTCTAATTCTACTGTAACATTGAACATGCTAACTGAGGCCTGTAGAGTGTGAGATGTAAATCTTTTTGCAGTTTCTCTGAGCATTGCAAGGTCTGACCTTGGGGTGAATTTGCTTGGATGTCCACTCCTGGGAAGACTGGCAATTGTCTTGAATGTTTTCCACTTTTGAATAATATTTCTCACTGTAGAATGATGAACTTTAAAATGGCCTTGTAACTGATTGATGGGCATTAACAATGGCTTCTTTAAGGTCATAGCTGATGTCTCTCCTACTTAGCATTGTATTAATACACACCTGAATGCTCCAGACCAGCAAACGGCTAAAACTTCGAGCTGGTCAAGGGCATTTGATTAGCAGCACCTGTCTGCTACTTAATACCAATGGAAGTAGTAAAGGTGTACTTAGATTTTTCACAGATGGCTTCTCCATTTTGGCTTTGTTTGTTGAACAAATCATGACATGGTGTAATACACCATGTGTTGTTGTTCATCTGGGTTGGATTTACCAAATTTTTAGACCTGCTAAGAAACAGGTCATTGTAGGATTAGTGGTGTACCAGAGATCTAGACCTAAGATTCTAGCAGCACTTGTTGAAATCAAACATCACTATAGAATAAGTAGATGGATGTCTCAATGACTTGATTTTTCAGGCAAGCTTTTTATCCCACAAAATTTAAAATAACAAAATTCTATGATTCAAGGAAAAGATACGTTAAGTGTGTCAGCCATGATGTAATGTTTAAAATAAGGATAATTGTCAATCCATTAGCATCGTAAAAAAATCTGCCTAAATGCCAAATTAATTATTACGAAAAAGCTATCTTACTCTATGCAGAGGATCTGGAGGGAGCCAGATAACTAGTATTTACTGGAAAAATGTATAGCCTTTCTAGATAACTAACAGAAGCACTTTCAATTCTCAGCCACAAAAATAAACTAAGTATGTATTAATCACATGTGGCAGCAGCTGGCTTGATAAACGTTACAGAAATTGTTGTCTTTACGTGCCTGATGCTTCTTTTAAGTTACTTGTTTTTTAATGGAGTGGATCTTCCTTGCACTGTTGTCATCTATTTAGGATCTTAGTGTTGCAGAAATATGCATCAAGGTTTACATAATACATTTTAATACATGTCTGACATCATGTTATATCCGTATGCTATGTATTTTCCAATAAAAATGTAGCTTTTGCTCTTCTCAAGGTTATGAAGTAAAATTAACATCTACAGTTAGTGACACACATTCTCTGTGGCACTCACAAATGTTGATTTGTTTCATAGGAAGTTGGGTAGGGGTCACTTGTATAATGGGGATAATTCATTGAAGTTCTCAAGTTCTTCAATGACAGTCACCAGGGCTGAGGAATTAGGGCACCCTGGTATGTTTCTTTGTTAAAAAAGGGCCGTGTTTTCTCTACATATAGCACAATAGCAAGACAAAAATATTTTATGTTGTTGCAGCATGTAAATTGGTTAATTCCCATAGAAAAAAATATCCTTCACATAAAATTCTAAGTATGACCACCAACATAATCTGAACATCTGGATTATTTCCTGTAATGGTTGTTGAGTGCTAGTATGTTTCAGAAGAAATCTGGCTAACTCAGGTATGGTGTGTGGTTCTACTGTTAGTGTATAGTGTTACTTGAATATTTGACCATGGCAATATCAAATATGCTTCTCCAGTGTATTTAATCAAAGTGATCTTTTTCTGTTCTAGTGAGGATCTGGTATAGACTGTATATACAACAATGCTATATATAATTTGTCTGTTTTAAATTGGATATTATGATATTACTATATGCAACCATATATTTCATATAGATCCTTGTAGAATTGAGACCATGACATTTTTTACTTGACTTGCTGTGGTGTGTTTTGTGGATTTTTTTAAAAGCCTATTTTTTTTATTTCAGGGCCATAATGGAACACAAGGAATTGTTAAAAGTGCCTTGGGACTGGCAAATAGGTAAGACATATACATTCTGTTACATAAATACTGGTTCACTAAACAAAGGACTGAGGGAATAAAGGGAAGCTTCAAAGTCTTTGCTATCTGTCAAAATCAGAGCTGTTTCATAATATTTCTTAAAATAGCTCCCCACCTACTGGCTTATTTAACATTTATAGCCCTGTTATCCCAGGCACAGAACAGCTCCATAAGGAGAGCAGTGTGGTTGTGAAATCAGGAAGGATAATGTAGTTCCTTTTAGTAGGACCAAAGGAGCACTAAGGCCATTAAACAAGCTGACCATAAAGCCTAAGCACTAAGAGCAATTGCTACCAGCTTAATTGCCATAACTAGAAATCTCTAAGCAAATTATGCATAAAACACAGCAACAGGGCTAGATTCGCACGTAAAATGTTGGAATTCAGCCTGGACAAGGTGGATGTAAATATGAAATATTTTGTCCAAAGAATCCAATCTCTGCAGAATCTGAAATGTATTAAGTTTGCGCTTTGCAGGTGCTATTCTGTCATGTGGTCTAACACAAGCCAAGTCCCTCTGAGCCCCAGTTATCATCTTATTATGATAATTATGATTATTATTCTTATGATATCATGCACAAAAATATAAATTTTAAAGAAACAGCACATCCATTATTTTAAAGGAGCAGTAATGGCTTCCCCCAGACATTAACAAAGTGTTTTTTTAATTATAAATGCCTTACATTATTATTATGTAAAAATATAAAATTTGACGGCAGATAAAAAACATTTGACCCATCTATCGGCATCAGAGGCTATGTCTGTCCCCTCCCCTGGGCGTCAACGCCCGCCATACATTGTATGGCAGCGGACGCCCGTTTTAGAAGAGCTTAGGAGACAATCAACGATAAGCTTCAATGGTGTTGCTGAAATGCCTCGATAGCGAGGCATTCAGTGACACCGAACACCCACCCCAGGATGCACTGCGACCTCTCCGGAGAGCGGTCACAACCGCCACTGCAACAGATTTCCAAGAGGACCTCTCCAGACCCTCCTTAGAACTCTGGCTCCCCTTGCAGGTTGAAAACAGGTACTGAATTTGACTATGCAAGTCAATGGAGCTCAGCTTTCTAATCACAATGTGATTAGTAAAATAAATTAAAAAATAAATAAATAAAAATATTTTTTTAAATGGTAACATGTAAAAATAATTACCATCAGGAGTTGGATCTGGTTTTTGTCTGCAGAGGCTGCAGCTGCTGGGAGGTGGGGGGGAGGTCTCCCCCTTCTTTGCAGCGGCTGTGGCTACTGTGTTTCCGAGGCGGGGGGTCTCTCCCTTCTTCACAGCGGCTGTGGTTTAGAGGCGGGGGTCTCCCCCTTCTTCGCAGAGGCTAAGGCTGCTGTGTATTCGAAGCAGGGGGTCTCCCCCTTCTTTGCAGTGGCTGCTGCTGTGGGTTAGAAGTGGGGGGGTCTCCCGCTTCTACATAGGTAAGTGACAGTCTTGTGGTAAAATGTGTGCATGAAAAGAGTTAAACTACCAGCATTTGAAATACCCTGGGGTGTTTAGTTTACAAAAATAGATGGTTTTATTGGGCACATTGAATTGTCCAGGCTCAAAAAATTACCAAATAGGGCATGGGCATAGGATCGCCAAATGTCAAATTTCAATACTGAAAAATGTGCATGCCCCAAATGTGGCCCTTTTGCCCCCAAACAGCCAGACAAACCCATGCATGGGTGGTTTCACTGCACTCGGGAGATGTTGCTGAACACATATTGGGGTGTTGTGTGATATTTACCAGGACCTGTAAATTCATACCTGAAGTAAAAAAAAAAAAAAGAAAAAAAATGACTACCACAAAGTTTGACAAAGACTGACAGTAGAATTAGTGCATGAAAAGAGTTAAAATACTAGCATTTGAAATACTGTAGGGTTTCTTGTCTTCAAAAATATATGGTTTGATGGGGTACATTGCATTGTCCGGCTTCAAAGATGTTTAAAATAGCACATTGGGGCAGAACTACCAGATTTGGAAAAAATGGTTTTGAAATAGCAAAACGCTACTTGTAATTATTTCCTCATTATGTGCAGGAAAAAGCAAAAAAACATGAAAACGTTTCTACACTCAGGACAAATAGTAGAATATATGTAGAAGGTTTTTTCATTAGATTTTATAGATAAGTGTCACAAAGGGTAGAAAATCAGCCATTGTCAAGAAGGGGTTAATGACTTAAGTTGGCTGACTTTGCCTTAACACATTATGATGTTTATTACTAACAAAAAGGCAAACATGATTGTGGGTGTCTGCTTAGTCTACCTGGTGGCTATATATGTAGTTTGTATCTCTATGCAGTCATCTCATGTACGAATAAAAAAAATTTTACTAGCATTATGTACATATGATTTTTAGGGGGCTTGCTATTAAAAAAGTGACTTGAATGCTTGTGGGGATAATAAAGTGACAGGAAGTTAGAGAAACTTAATGAGAACTATTAAAATATGCAAATAATGCCTTTGTAGGAGATTCAACTCATGCTATCCTTCTCTAAAGTCAATAATAATAAGTGGCATGAGTGAGAAATCTCAAGGACGGATGCTTCCTGCTGCTGCATTGATCTGCTTACTTACAGAGCCTGTAGCAGCCAATGTAGTGGTAAATGCTATAAAAATGTAATAATATTGGTATAATAATGGTAATTCAACACTGACAAACCAAAATGGGAGAACATCGCACTACCATACAACTTGTAAGTGAAGTTGTCTATATAACATTATTCTGGTGATGTGATTACTGTAGTAACCAATGGAATGGTCTTGCTCTGTGGACCTTTGGTTACACACAGTCCTCAAGGGTGCAGAGACACTTCACACACAGGAGATTTTATAAATCAAAAGACCTTTGCCTGTTTTATTGGTTTTCATGTGGCATCTTTACTCTGCTAGGCACTCACTAAACAAGTGTTTTCTCCTGACTATGCTTAGGTGGCTTGCTGTTTGCCACAATACAAATCATCAAGATATTCACCACTCACAGGCTTTGATGGTTCTCTCCCTCCCTCAGTGCAGGCCAGGTATCTAAACATCTGCCTTCTAATTATGAGGAGTAGGTGAGTGAAGTCAGGGAGTTGGAATTCCTGGTCTGGAATCCTCATCTGTCATCTCAGACAGTATAAATATGTAAAGTGGAGCACTGGCCCACCCTACGGTCCAAATGCTCAACCCCAGGGACCCAAAATACATAGAATAAAATATACAATAAGTCACTGTGTACTACTCTGCATCTTCCTGGGCTACTTGGGATATATACCCTGCAATATTTGGGGCACTATATACACACTCCCTGTTACAATTCCAGGGATTTTGTCATAATACATATTATATGTACATACACTATCATTTGGGGAAAAAGTGAGAAAAACCTTTTCCAACTTTATATGAATGTCCTGAGACTTTTTTATGTTTCTTTTTTTCCCCTTTTTTTGTATTATTGTTTATTAAAGAACAGTGAAGCAGGACAAGAAAATTCTTTTGAAGTATTGTTTTGGACTCCAGGGATCACGCTTGTAACTTTTTGATAGCTGGGTCACATAAAGCAAAATTACATTAAACCGTCGTAGGGGCTCTGTGAGTTGCTCCAAAGAGAGTGTATGTTCGTGTGTACTTTGTGTGTGTTGGCATATGTACATTAGTGCATGGTGTTAGCATGTGTGTTAGTGTATGTTAAAGTATATGGTATTAGAGTGTGTGTTAGGCTATGGAGTGCGTGTGTATTAGTTATTTGTTTTTTTTTGTTAGTTTGTGTGTGTGTGTTAGATATGGGGGCTAGGGCAGAGGGGATGTGGTGGCAAAGAAATTTTACAGCGCCAAGCAAGCTTTCTGGTAAAATCATTCAGCCAGACTCATAAAGCATTTACTTATAGTGTAAGAAACTTAAAACACTAGCTATAATTGTAACTGGAAAACAATATTTCTACAGGGCTCCTGTACGTGGGCTACACCGCCTGCATGTTTGGTCTCTACAGCTTCATGCCTGTCGTGATTAAGAAAACAAGTGCCACAGCAATCAACCTCTCGACACTTACAGCGGAGCTCTATACCTTTTTCTGTGGACTGTTCTTGTTCCATTACAAGGTGAGTTAATTTATATATATATATATATATATATATTACAAGCCAAGTAAAATAGCTTTATATACATTCCTTGTATTTTCTGGAAATTATGTATTTGCTTTCAACCATTATCTTCAGTATAAAGAACAGTCAAATGTGACAGAAAAAACACTTTTGTATGATTTTTTGTGCATATGTATATGGGTTGAAGCAAGTAGAGAAAGTTGGACTTATACCTTGGCTTTACAAAATTTAGCTTTACATGGCCTTTTATCCTCCAGTGAAGAAGGTCATACCACAAGCTTCTACACTACACTACATTTTGAAAAAAGAAGAAGGTAGACTAAAATGCTGCTGTGGATGCAATAAACAAACAAAACACTTCTAGAAAGACACATCAAATCATGGAAAGCATGCCACATATAGTGCTGGTTGTGTTAACATTAACACAACACAACACATGCTTAATTTTGCATAATAATATAGGAGAACTAAATAGCCCAGTCTTAATCACCCAGCCCAACTAATTACATTCTATGGAGGAACATACTTCAAATACATTGTCATAAAGAATCATCCCAATGTGGCGCATAGAAAGTCACCCAAAATATCAAAACACTGAGAGCCATGGCAGGTGTTCAGAGTAATGCTTTTTAAAAAATAATGAAATAAAACTATGTTTTTGCCAATGCTAGCCTACATTATTGTATACGACACTGGATTTTAAGAATTTCCCCTTAAACAATTTTTTTTTCGTTAATAATTACAATAGACAAGTAGATAGTATTTTGCCAAGTAACCTATTTTTTTTAAGATAAAGCATTGAAAAATTACAAACTTCCCAAATTACTTCATAAAGAATTGGAAGTCCAGTATAATTTTGCTAATGAGCTGGAGGAATTGTTTTTCCCTTTTGCAATAAATGTATTATCTTTGTTGGTATTTGTGCCTTTCATTGGTTAAACTGGCACTGCAGCAGAAAGTAACAGAGGTAGAAGTCTGTTACTTGTATCTTAATCAATTGTTTTGCTTTTATGACACGGTTCTTTGTACTAGGCTGTTGATGCCATTAGGTGTTATATTTCAAACAAGTACAGTACAGTGCACAACAAATATACCTTATACATTAAAGCCGCTGAATGGTGAGCGCATGGACTCTAATGCACATTTTTTTTTAAAACAAGCCTAACACTGATATTACTCAGCTCTTTCCTAAAACAAAGGAATACATAGCATTAAATGTGAGCTACACTATATGGACAAAAGTATTAGGACACTAATGCATTCTAAATACATAGACATTAATATGTAGTTATTTGTAATGTGAACCTTAAGTTTAATTAAGCTAGACTACCCTTATCCCCTGATCCCCTTGATACAAAACTGATCTACGACAAACACAACCTTTACATCCTTTAAATTTAACATTAGTGTTACTATTCAGTACATTGTAGGTAACATTATGCACTCAAAATGTAGGCATCCCTTTATAAAAGCGCTTGATAAATACCCAGTCCTTTTTCTATCTCCCTTCTAAACAATATCATGCTGGCTCCCAGACCTGTGTGGCTCCTAATGTTTGGAGACATTCAAGCCTTTAGTTATGTAGTAAATTCTACACGTTTCGGGTCTCCTTGCCTTTATATGGAAAATTACTATAGACATGTTTTAGGTCTCCTTGCCTACTTTTGCAGCTTTAACTGTGAGAGCATTGTTCATATATATTAAGTGCATTTACTGTCTTGTTTTCCAGGGCAAGATTTAAGTGTTAAATCCCCAGGCACAGGTTGTTAAAAACCATGTCTCCAAAATGTGTATGCAACGCAAGTAGATCAATTTGAAAGACTATGCTATTGCTTCAAAAAATATTATGGCTTATTTTCAATTTATTACACACCATCTTGAACATATTACTCGGGGCAGTATTACACTGCTGGTCTGCACTCTGCATTCATTGATATATATTTAATTTCAAATCTCAGAGTAAGGTCAAACATATTTATAAACCTCCTGTCATGCACCAGCAGATCTTATCCTTCATCGGCTGCATCCCATGTATCCCATTCTTTAATTATACCTGCAAGAATGATAGTGTACATTTCAAGTGCATTAGCCTCTTGTTTGTGTATATGAAACCTGTTGTTCTAGAGTATTCATTATTTGTTAGAGGATAACAGCTCGCTCCCGACTCAGTAATTACACCAGTAAACCGACAATTCACAGGGCTCCAAGACTGCAAGCACCACCGGCAAGTCTCTTTTAAGCAGATTCTGGACAATCAGCAACTGTGCTTGGTGTATTGGCACCGCTGTTCATAGGTGTATGTCTGGTAGAAAAAGTTTACTAAGTATATTTACACTACTGTCAAATTTCTAAATTAATTATGATGGGATATCTAATTATATATTTATTTTTTATATAAAATGATATATCCATGTGGTTTGAGTGCTACCCTTACTCTTTTTACACTATTGCTATCTATGGTGCTTGGAGGGCATCTGTAGGCACCATTAAAAGTAAAAAATGAATATTCATGGCTACCTTCATTTATCAGAATTTCTCAATACAATACAATAGTCATCATTTTAGCATGGACGCATGCTAAAATGATAACTATATTAAAGACATGCACTATGTCTCTCCTTATTTAATGTATGATGACTTGCTAATCTGCATTTTGGGAAGCTACCACATGACTTTGGATCTCCAGTATTCAATAGAGGCTTTAATTAAGCAGAAGTGTGGCATACCTTGTCTTACATACAATTCTTATTGTATATTAATATATAGTATAATATTATTAATTTTTCAGTTTGCTTAATGGCTTGATGGGCCATCATTGTTATCTCTGACATGACATTCAGTAACAATATGGGTCAGCAGCCTATGTGGTATGATATGTACAGTCTGTGAAAATGTAAAGAACCTACCAATAACAGGTAGGAACTTTGCTTTCTTAGTATAATATTGAGCATTTTTACAGTTTTTTTAAACCTTTGCACTTTTTCTGTATCACAATGCATAGCACATCTGCTAATGCTGGTTAACTCATTAATATCAGCATCTATCCAGGTTAAGGAGCATATATGCATCAATATGCATGATCATCAAAGCTAGTGACAAAACCATTAAGCCCTTTCCGTTCAAAACAGTTTGACGTATACTCCTCTATGTCACTACAAGGGTTAAAATAAAGAACACACTGTCGAAAATGTCTTAGAAATGAATATACAGTCACAATGGCTCTGCTGTAAATTATGCTTGGTCATATACAAAGAATAATAACTCTCCAGGCGGAAAAGACATTAATCTGCCAGTAGCCGAAGAGGAAACAAAAGCATAAAAAAAACACACAATCATGGTATGTTTTGTAATCATGTAGCCTGCTGACAAGTGGAAAAAAATGGAGCAAAACCTCTCATGGAAAAATCCGATGGCTAAAAGCTCTCATTCTTTGTATGTCATTTTAAGAATAAAGGACGGGGTGGAAATGCTCAGTAGGAGTCACAACTGTGGTTAGTAAAATAGTTTAAGAGGCTCTTCATTAACAAAGATCTTTTGTGACAAATTAATTCTCATGCAGTGTGAGGTATGCTGTAATTGGTTATAGGAATGTGTTAGCGGTCAGGCCTCCAAGAGCTAATGTATTTGTACCCACATGAAAAAAAGGAAACTTCTGCGCTATTGTATCAATTATCTCGGCTTATCAAAATAAGGCCCACATAAGCCAGACACTGTGTAAATACATGGTAATGGGCCCTGACAAGAGTAACAAATTCTGTTCAATTGGACAATGGGGCAGAGCAGTACTGGGAATAAAAGCCAGCCCTGGAAATAATTGAATGCCAGTCCTGGAAATAATTAACTAACAGCCTCATATTTTGTGGACCGCACCGTATGTGCGGTGCCTGCCATAATATTTTTTGTTCAGAATAGAGACAAACAATGCATTTTAAAGTATAATTGAAATGCACATTAGTTATTAATAGACTTGTGCATTCAGATTCATATGAATTCTTGTCTATTCTGCAATTCGTCCGAAGCCCCAAAAGCAAGGGTATGTGCACCCCGGAAGAGTGCTCCACCATAGAACCACCGGCGGAAGAGCTGGCAGCGGAGGTTGTCTACGTGCATCGCGCAGATGTCCTCCGGGCCCTCTGCCAGAGAGAAGGATCCAGGTACCCTGCAGCGCTGCGGGAGATCTGGATTCTAACCCTGCTGCTTGCCCACAGCAGAAACGAATTGCACATCCCTGCGCTAAACCCCGAATATAGGCCGCACCCCCACTTTAAAGACTTAAAGTGGGGGGAGGAAAGTGGACCTATATCCAGGCAAATACGGTATATTTTGTTTCTATAGCATAATTATGAAATGTAACCTGTTCTTATGTATGTCTACCCCATCATATATTATGCAGTTTCACCTAAATGGGCTTTATGCATGATCTAACATGTATGCAACACCACATATATATAATGTAAATGGGTTAAGCCGTATTAGTCCAGTAGACACAATGTCCAAAAAAAAAAGAGTATTGCAGAGTATGCGGTGATACCTTTTTTATTGGACTAACATAATATTTAAAAGACAATCTTTTGAGAGTTTTCCTCTCTTTATCAGGTCTGAAGCAATACTGATCAACATTGATTACAATACTGATTAACATCCATCATGTTGATCTGTATTGATTCAGACCTGAAAGATATGTCACTCAGAAGGTTGAGGAAAAGAAGGGTTTGTTAACACACTTCCCATTTCTCTGGCTTATTTTCTTAACGTCCTCTCTTGTTGTTAATACACAACTAGAGTTTTCTGTTTAGTAATCTCTGTTTTGATGTTTGTTTAGTTTTCAGGACTTTACCTTCTGTCCTTCTTTTCCATCCTAATTGGACTGGTCCTATACTTCTCCACTACCACCTATGTTGCACAGGACCCTCGAGTGTACAAGCAGTTCCGTAACCCATCTGGACCCATAGTAGAACTGCCTGCAAGTGGACAGCTGGAGCCCTCAGTGACCTACACCAGCTTAGGCCAGGAAACAGAAGAGGAGCCACATGTTAGAGTTGCATAAAGTCAACCAACTGTCACCCACTGAGGATTCAGTGGCATCTGTTTGTCCATTATCTCTGTATTGTGCATAGAGAAAAAGGTATATACCAGGTACAGTTACACAAAGCAACAACATGGAAAGTTTTGAATAGGAGAGAAGACATATCAACCACCAAACAGGCTCTGCAACACCTGGAGTCACAGACTCTGACAGCACTGATTATTCATGAGAAACGTGAGGGTAATAACTGAGAGCTTAGAGAAAAGATGTATAATAAGGGCGATATTACCTCAGAAGATACTTTTCACATCATTGTGTGATATTTTGCCACATTGTTCTGATACAATTTAGATCATTTTGTTGTCCAAAAAGGTTCTGCAGAACACTAGCACACGGTTGCTTACACAATAATTACAGTTGTATGTAAGTACACTGCCAGCTGCCTGAGCTCTGAACCACTGTGATCCACATCCCTCGTACCACTCGTACCACTAACTACATTCCATGATAAGTTTTTTTCTAAGAGAACATTTTTTGTATTTCATTTTGAAAACAGCTTTATATCTTTATTAACGTTTAAGAGTATTGACCACTAGACTCCGTTTCAAAACAACAGAGCAAATGGTGATGAATTAAGATATTGGTGTACGTGCTGGACAAATCTGAAAATGATTCAAGCGAAAGATTGTTCACAAAATATATCCAGTGTCTGTTTGCGTTCTTCAAACCTTTTTTTTTTTTTGTTATATAAATATTATATAACTGTACATTGATAGAAATATGCGGTAATTGTTATGTCCGTTTATAATGCACTGCCTGGTTCCAAACAGTTTCTTCTCCTTTGTCGTGGTAATAATTGTATTTAGCTGTTACCATTGCATTTTTTTTTAATGAAAACAAAACATTTACACTTATCAAAATGTGAAAAATTACTGTTCGGTTTTTTTATCCCATGACCTAAATAAACAAAATAAATGATTATATAACATACTGCATCATGAACACAGCTCATCAACACTTCAAGAATGGGATATTTTTGTGCGAAGTCTAGTTTTCCATAGCTTAGAACCGAAGTTAAACCAGTATCCAGAGTGACATATGAAAATAGTTCTCCAGCTACACATCTCGTGATGATGCAAAAGCAACAACTGACTCCATAAGAAGTAATTAAACAATGGGAAATTCAGCAACCCCCATTTCAGTAACCCTAACATTTCTTGACCTAACACTGTATACTGCTTTATACTGTTCAAATCAATAGCTCAAACAAGCCCGGCCTTTGAAAAAACGGAGACATATGTTCATGAAATAGACTGTCAAGTGGGCAGCCTCTCAACACGTGTTGGAAATATTTGTCCCATAAGTATTAGCAACCATGAGCTGTAGTATTAAAATTCTGGTGTGTTGGACATTTAAGGTGTCCACTGCTTATATTCATGTTGATGGAAAAACAACTTGTAGAATAGAAAGTTACCCCGCACAGTTTGGTGTACGGCTGGAGTTCATGCTTGAGAAGTTGCTGTGGTTTAGAACACAACCAGACAGGCAACCCCCTAGCAGTGGTGCAAGGCTATGCAGTGTTTGCTAGGTAACAGTGATATAGGTTGAAAAGAGACACGAGTCCATCAAGTTCAACCCTGTTATTCATATAGAAAAAAGGTCAAGGCCCCACATAGAAGATATAATCCATCCCATATTTATAGGCATCAAATACCATTCTTAGAATTCTAGTGCTTTGCTGCCGCAAAGCTGTGCTGACCCATCTATCTATGTGACCAAAAGGAGCCATCACTTATTAACACTAAGCACTAGTCAGACGAAAAAGCGTTGTTGGAAATTTTTATCCATGGTACAATTCTGATCCTAGTACATACCCAGTAAAAGCTTTGTACTGCTGCTTTACTAAGAACGCTATAACACTAACACAGAACTTTACAAATGGACCACCTGGCCTGTCTTGTCTGTCCATTATTCTGAACTGTTGTAAAACCACCATTTCATTGGGTCTTTTCCCTTGGGGCCTTATAAGTCCCTCACTTCTGGAAAGCTATTTCATGTATCTATCACTCTCTCAGTGATGTAACACTTGTGACTACTCAAATCACTTGTCACATTGTAAATGTACTTTTTATACTCCATGTTTACATAACTTTCCAATTTTAGACCTTTAGTATTTATTTTTAAAATACCAAAATGGATAATAGTTTGTATGAACATGTTTATGGTTTAAGGAGCAGTCACACTGAGATTACCACACTCCAGGTTTTTCAGATCTGCCCACGTCTTTTTTATTTTTAAGGAAAACATTTGTTGCATTACAGGCAATATACAATATTTTTATATATTTACAGTCTTTAAGCAATCTGTTTAATAGTTTTGGTGACATTACATGAAGCATGTGCCTTCATGGTCTTAAGTTTCAGTTTTGCAATGTTACATTTGTATTTTATTATTAGTAGGTAAAGCCTGCTTTATTGCTGATGTGTCAGTGTAAAACTACTACTCGCCTTACACTGTCATCCCTTACATTAATATAACAGTTAGCCTTTCATGTGACACAAAAAGATCTTTATACATAGAAGAATTCAGCTTATGGATTGGCCACCTCTAATGTGGACACATAAGGAATTCGAAGTACAAAACCTATAATGGACTGAATCCCCCAAATCACAGCATACACTTAGAAGCGAAGTTGGCAGGAGAGTTTGTAGAAGAATTTTGGCTTTAACTCTCTCACTTCACTATTCTTTATGCAGGGCCAGCATTAGCAGGTTTCTCCGGCAAGAATGCACTGCTTAACATCTGGTTCAATGGGTGAGCAGACTGAAGAATTATCACTGATTTAAGCTCTACCTGCAGAAACCTACTAGGTTGGTCTATATTGTATAGTGAAGTCATGGTGCAAACTGTCCTCAAGTCAATGAATAAGTCCCTATTCGCCGTGGGATATTGCCAATTCTATACTATGTGTAATCTGTATTGGAAAACCTATGGAGATACTCCACTAATTCAGGTGGTTCATTTCCTAAAAAAAATGCATTCATTTGACACCTTTCATTTTGTTTAAGGTGATGTACAACTGCAGGTATCAATAACAGTTGCTTAGTTCCCTGTGCAATAATGTCACTTGTTGGGTGGCCAGTGTGGTACTAATAATTTGTAAACAAGAGCCACAGTTTCTGATGAAGTTAGACAGCAATGAGATGTGTGAAGGACAGTGCTTTATAATATGGATTATACTTGGCTTTTAGAAGTGACACATTATAGGAAAACGACAGAAGTCCTACGGTCGATTTTAATCACGGTAATGCCAAACTGACACCTTGGTTCCTTTTAGGAACAACTTGGTATGGGAACATAACTTCTGTGAAACTTGTAGATAAAGTGCGCTCAGTATGTATCAAACCACATAAAGCATGAGTGATCACTCACACTTGTCTGACCTGGTATGTTTTCTTTTAGAAGATCATCCCTGAGCAGATCCAGTAGTCTGGCCAGTTACTGTGCAGTCCATAGCCATGCCATGACATCTGATTGCTTTTGGCTTTCACCAGCACTTTGTCTGTTTTTGTCAAATAAAGGTGCTTCACTGTCCATAGATAAAATAATCTTTTTTATACAACAGTTTATCTCTGGTTATCAGTATGTGCAGGCTGATTGTTGGATAAGGTCTTGTATGTCAAACCCCCTAAATAGTTGATAGGTAGAAACATATATATCTATATAAATTGAAGTTAGCTGCAGGTTTAATCAAGACAACTGCCAGACAGTTTTATGCAGTTGCAAAAAGCTACAAAAACTATTACTTTGGGGGTGTTTTGAGTGGCAGGTGATGTAAATGGTGCTTTGCATTCCAAACATTGCTTACTCTTGTAGTTTGATAGATATGTTGTCAGATATGATATGTTGCCTGAAGAAGCACAGTTTTATAGCTGTCCATTTGCTGGGCAATATGCCACCTTATCAGTTGGTGTTTGCCAACAGTCCACAGTCCATCATAAAACTCTGGCCAGATAGATAGTCATAAATAGGATCATTCAGTGGTCCCATATTAAGCTAGAAATCATTGTTTTAGAGATGTGAGGCTTAGTTCTAGGAAATGTATAGCAACTACAAGACCAGGAGAACATAAGTCCACTCCACTATTTCAGAGATAGAGAACATTTGGAAATGATACAATGTTTAGTTCTGCTGTGCTTTTTAGAAGCAGTGCTGTTTTCTTTCTTTAAGATCCTTAAACTCGTGGATACAGTTAAAAACCTGGTGGGGGCACAAAGTTTTTATTCCATTTTAACTCCACGTGTATGGAGGCTCTGAATCAAAATGACATGTCCTTCTCTGATTTTGATATTTGCATGTTCCTAAGTGGACTGGCTGTGGCAATGTAATGCCTGTAAATTGTTTCAAATAATAAAAAGTCTTTATGAAAGTACATCTTTCTCAGTAATCATTTTTACTTTTCTTTTTCTTACTTGTTTGTCCAATACAGTGTTATCTCTTTCCATAAATTTGTTTCCCAATAAAAAAACCTACTTTCAAAGGCATCTAAAACTGTTGTGAGGGGGGGCATGTCCGACCGCCGAGAGAGATGGCCGCTTGAGCTGAGTCCTCCGTCGCCGCCTGCACATTTCCGCAGCCATGTAGCCGCTTACCCATCATGGGGCGCTCCAAAAAGTCGGGGTCCGACTCGTCAACCCCTGGGGGTGGTCCTCGGTCCTCCTCAACTTCCCTCCGGGAATATTTCGGCACCCCGGCCGACCTGACCTCCCAGGCCTCAGGCGGCCATGAGGCCGCTTCTCCGGCCAGTTCTTCGTCCGCGGAGGAATCAACCTCGCTCCCGCACTTACCTTCCGCGTTTCACCCCTGGGTGGGGGGTCTGTGGGGTGTTTTTTTGTTTTGTTTTTTGTGGTGGATCCTTGCTCGTTTCATGTATCATATTATATATTACTGTTCATTTACTGTGGTTACTTGCTCGTGTCACGTATCATATGGTATATTACTGCTCTTTTGCTGTGGATCCTTGCTTGTGTCATGTATCATATTGTACATTACTGCTCTTTTGCTGGGGGTCCTTGCTCGTGTCATGTCTCATATTGTTTATTACTGCTCATTTGCTGCGGATCCTTGCCCGTGTCATGTGTGAATGCTCAATAACTTTGAGACACAGATTATTCCCAAAAGAGTTGAATAAGCAGATTTTATTGCCAAACACCTGTCCACTCTGAACCTTTCGTTGCACATAGAGTCACACAGAAAAGGACACTCAGGGTTAACATAAAAATATCCGCTAAGAAGCTGAAGGCACATATTCAATATTCACAGTCCTCCCTTTTTTATTCTTAACAGATCCTGTTAAGTAATCAATAATTTGTTTTTGGATGAGATGGAGCTCGTTGCATAGCAAACCATGTGTCCATTAATTCCTTTTCATGTGGATCGTCATACAATGTGTTATCCAGAGTTTCCGGGTCTTTAAAATCGGGGGATTCTTCACCTTCCAACAAAGGCATTGCGTGGCTAGTGCCAGTACACTTTACACTCAGCGACTTAATTAGCAGAAAGAAGACATACACACACATACAATAACAAACAAAGCCACAATCATACCAGTCACCAGTTTGGCTCCAAGTGAACCGAACCATCTTTCAAGGCCAAATGGATCCCATTCCTCATTGCTTTATAAAACTAAACCCATTACCTAGTTCCCGCGAAACCCCCGACCTGGCACAAGGAACCCCCAACACAGGGAGCACCCGCAGCATGTGGAACAAACCCACACACCCAACATGACTGATCCATCCCCGAAGCTCCACAAAACATTCTGCCTATGTCAATATACAAACCATCCCTCTCCCATGGTATCTAATCTCCTCCCTTTAGTGTCTGACAATAGAGTTGACCACTTCTGTATTAGACTGATAAAGGGAATTCTGCCAACATGCACAATCCCATAAAAATCTAACAAGACATGCAAAAAAACCCCCATTTAGATCTTTCTTTCGGTTTTTCCAATATTTTGCTGCATGGTTTCACAAGTGGCCTCTTGACCTTTCTCGGCTTTCCCACGTAGGTTAGTCAGCTAGGATTATTGTGCCTGTTGGAGGACTAACGTGTTGATTTCCTTGGAATTGGGAAAAGCTTTATATGGCTGCAATGTATCCAAGAAGCAATCTCGGCTACATTTACAGCTCTGTTAGTTACAAGCAGACTTGATATGGTTGAAGGTTGAAGAACTTTCTTTCTTTGAAAACTTTTGACAAACAATACGTATTCGCCTAGTTGGATTTGGTGAATTGGTTTGTCGTCCTCTTTGTCCGTGCGCACTGCTTGCACCTGTGATTTGAGAGACTTAAAGGACTTCATTAGAGTCTTACAATACACGCTAATCTATCACCATGATCATGCACAAATACTTCTAGAGAATTAGCAGTTAGCATAGGACGTCCCATTATAAGCTTGTGAGGTGTAACCTTTATGGCTGCATGAACTGGGTTTCGCATAGACATTAATGCTAAGGGTAAAGCTTCTGGCCAGAGCATATGGGTTTCTGTGCATATTTTGCTAATCTTATTTTTTAAGACTCCATTAGCTCTTTCTACTTTTCCTGCACTCTGAGGGTGATATGGACAATGCAGATGGTACACAATACCTAAAACTCTAGCAAGATCCTGTACTATATCAGCAGTAAAGTGCGTTCCTTGATCTGAAAAGATGTGCAGAGGTATACCATATCTAGGAATAAATTCCTGTAGTAGTTTCTTTGTTACTGTTCTTGCCTCTGCACGTTGGCATGGGTAGGCTTCTATTCAGCGGGAATATGTACACACTATAACAAGGACATATTTATAATGCAAAGATCTTGGCATTTCAATAAAGTCAATCTGCAAACTTCTAAAGGGTCCCATGGGACACGGAATCCTCCCATGCCCTTGTTTTTGTACTCGCTTACCCACATTGTGCTGTTGACAAATAACACATTGTTCACAATATTTTTTAACAAGGGGCCGTATACCTGGGGCCCATCAATCAGCTTATATAGCTTTAATCATTGCTTCACTAGACACATGCGCTAGTCTGATAATGTAGGGAGCCAAATCAGGAGGTAAAGCTGGTAAATGTTGAAAAATTTGAGGGCCATGAAAAAAAGTAAGGTGGGGTCTACATTAGCAGCTCCTTGAAAAAGTTCTGTAAAGGCCAAGCCTGCAGCTTCTTTAGCAGATTTATCAGCTAACTCATTGCCTTTCGATTCTGCATCAGTGCCCTTGGTATGAGCTGCAATTTTAATTACAGCTATTGCACTAGGCATCATGAGAGCATCTAACAATGCTTTTACATGTGTATGGTTAAGAATAGGGGAACCTGATGAAGTAAGGTAACCTCGCAATCGCCAGATGGCACCAAAATCATGCACAACTCCAAAGGCATATCTAGAATCGGTATATATGTTCACTTTCTTTCCTTTAGCTAATATACATCCTCTAGTGAGAGCCACCAACTTGGCCACCTGTGCTGAAAAATTACCAGGTAAAGGTCCTGACTCAATCACCTGAAAACAGTCAACAACTGCGTAGCCAGTCCTTCTTTGTCCTTTTGGGTCAATGAAGGATGAGCCATCTACAAACAAATTTAAAAGGAATCCTGTAAAAGGAATCCACTGTCTACAGTATCCTGCCATTCCCAGAAAAGCACGTAACTGTTTCTTTGTACGGGGCACTGGACAATTGATAATAGGGGTCAACCTATCAGGATAGATAGACCTATAACCATGGGAAATAAGCTGTCCTAAGTATTTAACTTCAGGGAGACACCACTGCAATTTCTGTTTGTTCACTTTAAGTCCTTTCCTAGCCAGCTCCTGCAACAGATGAAAGGAATCTGCAACACACACTTCTTCAGTAGGGGATGTGACAAGTAAATCATCCACATTATAAATGCAAATAGGTACTGACTGTCTTTATGCAAAGGTATGCTAAACAAAGCAGAACTTAGATCAATTACCGTGAAATATTTGGCCTCTGAAGGGATGGAGGACAGGATAGTAGTAGGGTTAGGAACAACGGGAAAAATGGGCTGAACAACTGCATTTCTTAAATCATAGGGGTGTTTAACATCAATAGAAGGAGGAGGGGAAATTGGGTGCAGAAGAGGAGGGGAAGCAGTAGATTGGGATAAGGGTGATAGAGATGAAAAGGGTGTTGGGACAGAATGGGATGGGGTGTGAACAGGAGCATCAGCTCCAGGGGCAACATGATTATAAGGGGAGGATTAAATATTAAATCATCAAAAGTCATATAAATGTTAGTAAGCAATGGAGGATATAACTTATCAACAAGTACAACATTCTGAGATTCTTTCTGCAGTTTCTTATCAGTTTCCTCTTTCCTAACAGGATAAAGGGAACTGGCGGCCTCCTGAGGGTGTTGGGAGTTTTCAAGTGGAGCAGACTCATTATGCTTTCTCCAGATTTTGAAACCTTCCCCAAACCACATACAAAACACTCTCCATTCATTTTTGGAGACATGTGAAATGTCTTTCTTTAAAATCATACAGAGTCCTTTTAAGGATTCCATATTTAAAGATCCCTGTGAGGGTCAACAATAAAAATTATCCTCATCTGATTCTGAGGCTAATTTCCATTTATACATATATTTTCCCATCTCTTTGCCATGCTTCTTAATCATGGTTTCTAGAGGGGACCCCGGGGTAACTCTGGAGAAATGATTTCTATGTACTCTACAATAGCGGGTTAGGCTATGTACTCTACAATAGCGGGTTAGGCTATGTACTCTACAATAGCGGGTTAGGCTATGTACTCTACAATAGCGGGTTAGGCTATGTACTTCTACAATAGCGGGTTAGGCTATGTACTCTACAATAGCGGGTTAGGCTATGTACTCAACTTAGTTGCAACTTCTGACAATACAATACAATAACTTACTTCTTATAAACATACAAAATAGAACAGCATGCATGCATCTTACTTACTCAACTCTTTGGGATCCCGTTATTCAGATAGGTACCCAGTGGCCGACCCCCGTATCCTCTACCCAATAATTTACACTAAAGGCTTTCTTTTAAAGGAGGTGCCTTTTACCTTCTTTCAGATGAGCTCAATGTTGAGTAAAGGATCGTGAGTCTGCACCGTCTGGATCCTGAGTCCGAAATGTGGGATCCCGGACGAGCCCCCAACTGTGAATGCTCAATAACTTTGAGACACACATTCTTCCCAAAAGAGTTGAATAAGCAGATTTTATTGCTCGTGCACACGAGGGAGTGTCATCAGCCAGACTACTCTCTCTCCATGAAAACAACACGTCTTATATACCTTTACAAACAAGACAGCTACGTGCTAAGATCTGTCTACGTAGCAAGTGTCCTGAAATATACATACAGAAAGATACAGAAAATCATTTATCCTATTATGGTCAGTTTATGTCAAAGACCATGTTTGCAGCTGAGATGATCAATCACTTCTGACCCCCCTCATTGTGGTCCTTGAATAGACTTGGTCAGTTTCTTTTAACTTACTTGGAGCAAGAAATAGCCAAACACCTGTCCACTCTTAATCTTTCATTGCACATAGAATCACACAGAAAAGGACACTCAGGGTTAACATAATTTCCGCTGAGAAGCTGAAGGCACATATTCAATATTCACACATGTATCATTTGGTGTATTCCTGCTCACTTGCTGTGGCTCCTTGCTCGGGTCATGTGCCCTATTGTACATAATACTGCTCTTTTGCGGTGGATCCTTGCTCGTGCCATGTATTGTATCATATTATATATTACTGCTCATTTGTGGTGGATCCTTGCTTGTGTCATGTATCATACTGTTTATTACCGTTCCTTTGCTGTGGATCCCTGCCTGTGTCACGTCTCATATTATATCTTACTGCTCATCTGCGGTGGATCCTTGCTCGTGTCATATATCATATCATATTGTATATTATTGCTCATTGGCTGTGGATCCTTGCTAGTGTCATGTTTCATACTATATGTTGCTGCTCATTTACGGTGGATCCTTGCTAGTGTCATGCATCATATTGTATATTACTGCTCATTTGCTGTGGAACCTTGCTTATGCCTTAGTATGTCTTGCTTTTCCTCTGATGCTCCGCTCCGATGCCTCCTACGCGCTGCTGTGGCTTCGAGTCCCCCCCCCTTTTTTTTTTCTTCTTTTCTTCTCACTCTGATGGTTACTGGTATACTCCTAAGCTCCCCGGCGTGGCCACTGGACCGATTCTTTCCGCCTTCGCGGCTATTCTCCGCTGTTTCCTATGCCCTTTTTTGCAGAGTGTTGCGGGCGGCGGCCCGCATTTGGTTCTCTCGTTTTCTTTTCAGTTCATGTTTCCAGTTCTGGTTTGTTTCTCCCCTGGCCTCTCTGTCTCGGTAGACTCTTCCCCTACACTGTGACGCCTCGATATTGTCGGGTCTGTATTGCCCGTCTGGCGTAGTGTGTGTCTTTCCTACCCTATCCCCCACTTCTCACTACTCCCTACCCTTGCTGCTCTCCCTCCGTTCCTTCATTCCTCCCCCCCTTGGCCCTACGTCCTTCTCTCCTTCCCACTTCTCCATCCCTCCTCCCCCTCCACTCCTCCCTTTTTGTTTAATTTTTTTTCTCTTTCTTTTCCCCCTCCCTCGTCTTTATCCCCCCCCCGGCGCTTTCTCTTACTTTCTTTGCTCCACTCTCCTCTACTCCATGTCATCACCAGCGCAAAGTGCGCTCCTTCTGCTCTCCATCAATGCCCACGGCCTTAACACCCCCGAGAAGCGATCCTCCCTATTCCGAGACTTGAGGAGGGGGCGTGTGGAGGTTGCTTTCATCCAGGAGACCCACTTTCAGGGGCCACGGGCCCCCAAGCTTTCGTGCAGATCATATCCCTCTGGCTTCTTTAGCAATAATCTGGTGGCCAAGACCAAGGGTGTGGCGTTTCTTTTCTCCGCCCGTGTTCCTTTCCAGGTTTTGGACACGAGGGCCGATCCGGAGGGCCGATTCTTGCTGGTCAAGGGAACGATCCTTGACCGCACATACACGTTTGCTAATGTCTATCTCCCCAATCGGGGACAACATACTGTTCTGCGTGCCACCCTCCGGGAGCTCACCGGCTTTCAGTCCGGGATCCTGGTGCTGGGTGGGGATTTTAATGTTGCTTTGTATTCGGCATTTGACACTTCTGCGGGCACCGCACGGACTCCCCGCCACATTCTGCGGAGGATCATCTCTCTCCTCACGGAACATAAGCTGGTGGACTGCTGGAGGGCTCTTCACCCCACCGACAGGAACTATACCTTCTACTCTACGCCCCATGGTTCATATTCCCGCATCGATTATTTTTTTCTTCCTTGCCATTTTGCCCCACTTTTGCGTCACCTCTCTATTGGAACGGTGACCTGGTCGGATCATGCCCCAGTCTCTATCTCACTAGCCTTCTCCCTTTCTCGGCCTTCTACGTGCTCCTGGCGGTTAAACGAGTCCCTCCTGTCGGACAACTTGTCTCGCACCAAGATTTCCCAGGTCCTACAACCCTATTTTGAGGAAAACCTCCCAACGGACACTCCTGCGCTGACTGTTTGGGAAGCCCACAAATGTGTCCTTCGGGGACATCTTATCAGTATTTGCTCTCGGGGCAAGCGCCTTGAGACGGAGAGGATTGACCAGCTCTATGCCCAGATCACCGCAGCTGAACAGGCTCATAAAACCTCCCTATCAGGAAGCGACCTGCAACTTCTCTTGACTCTCCGAGGAGAACTAGCCTCTATCCTCAACAGTAGGATGCAACGTTCTCTTTTGAAAACCAGGGCGTTGTCTTACGAGCACGAGGATAAACCCGGCAAGTATTTAGCTAGGGCCTTACGCACAGTCCGGAAGCCTACGTATATCACCAGGGTGCGCTCCTCCAATAACCGAACCCTCTCTCATCCTTCGGATATATCCCGCTGCTTCCAGAGTTACTATGAAGGCCTCTACAACCTTCGCCCAGGTACTACTGACCCACCTTCCACTAGTGACTCGGCGGCCATTAAATCGTATCTGGATTCTCCCCGGAGAAGATCACCACGGAAGAGGCAGCTCTTCTTGACTCCCCAATCACTGTGTCTGAGCTCGAGTTGGCACTCAAGTCCTCCCCCTCTGGCAAATGCCCTGGTCCAGATGGGCTTCCACTGCGTTATTACTCTGTGTTTAGAGACATTTTAGGCCCTCGCTTCGTAGCTGCCTTTAACTCTATCCTAGAGGGGGGCCGCGTTCATGATCATACCCTATCAGCCTCCATTGCTCTGATCCCTAAGGAGGGCAAGGATCTCAAACTATGCAACAGTTACCGTCCCATATCACTGTTGAACACGGATTTGAAACTGTTCGCTAAAATCATTGCCAACAGGATCAAACCTTTCATGTCCTCGTTAGTACATCCTGACCAGACTGGTTTTATCCTGGGCCGTGAGGCCAGGGACAGCACTATCCGTGCTCTCACGCTTATGCATTCTGCAAAACACACCTCTACCCTGACTATTTTCCTTTCCACTGATGCCGAAAAGGCCTTTGACAGGGTGCACTGGCCACCCTGGCCCGCATGGGTTTTGGTCCTGGTCTCCTGGCCTGGATTCGGTTTTTGTACTCCACACCCACGGCTCGCGTCCGGGTCAACGGCTTTTTCTCTGACCCCTTTGCTATTCGCAATGGCTCCCTTCAGGCCGTCAGGATGAATTCGGATATCTGTGGTCTCCGGATGGGGACCACGCACCACAAGGTTTTGGGATACGCCGACGACCTTATGTTTGTCATCACCCGGCCACGGATCACCCTCCCCGTTCTCCTTCGGGAGTTCTCGACCTATGGCGCACTCGCTAATTTCAAACTTAACGCCTCTAAATCAGAAATCCTAAATGTTAATCTGCCCCAGAAGGTGGCTCTTTCCTTGAGGGCTTCCTTCCCCTTTGCCTGGCATAGCCCCAAAATAAAGTATCTTGGGACCTGGCTATCTCCTGATTTCTCCCAGCTTTTCCATTACAACTTTTCACCTTTACTGGCGACTCTCCAGGCTGATTTGCTCTCATGGAAGAAATTGGCGATCTCCTGGACTGACCAGATCAACACGATCAAAATGAACATTATGCCCCGTCTTCTGTATCTCTTCCAGACCCTTCCCATCGCGATACCTCCCTCCTTTTTTGATACGCTACGGACTGTCTTCCTGCGTTTTGTGTGGGGTTCGCGGAACCCCTGTATCCGCTTTGCCACCCTGATTCTCCCCAAAGCTGCGGGTGGCCTGGCTCTGCCCCCGCTCCTACTACAGAGCTTGCCACCTGCTCCGGGTCTTGGAGTGGTCCCACAGCCCTGCCCATAAGCAGTGGGTTTCTGTTGAGGCGACCTTGCTTGGCCTCCCCGTGAAGGGCTTACCCTGGCTCTCGATTGCTCGTAGGTTATCCCTACCTCATCCTTTCATCCGAGCCACCCTTGACGTCTGGCACCAGATCGTTAGGAAGACACGGCTCTCTTCTGTCCCCTCTCCGCTGACCCCAGTTAGGGACAACCCTGATTTCCCCGGCACCCGGGATGGGCGGCGACCTCTTCCCAGCTCCCGGCTCTACTGGGGGTTCGACGATCCGCTCCTTCCTGTCCGACGGCGGTCTTAAGCCCTTAACTCAATCGGCTGCCCGCTCACCTCCTTCCCTAATGGATAGGTTCCACTACGCCCAGCTGTGCAGTTTTTTCCGGTCCCAGCCTCGGAAGCACACTATGTTGAGAAGCTGCACACGATTTGAGGACCTCTGCCTGGCTTCTTCGCTCCCGCCGCATGGCATTTCCAGGTTGTATGGCCTCCTTCTTGAGGCCTTTCATGCGCTCCCGCCTTTGTTCCTGGGGGGCTGGGAGTCGGAGCTTCAGACCACCTTCTCAGCTGACCAATGGGAGAAAATGTGCCTCCTTACTCATGGCTGTTGTAGGAGTAATGGGGACCGGGAAATGTCCTATAAACTGTTAGCCCGTTGGTACAGGCCCCCGAGTATAACTTCCACTTTCCGTCCCGATGTCCCCGACAGGTGTTGGAGATGTGATGCCGCCCCAGGCTCCCTCCTTCATCTGTGGTGGCACTGCCCGCGCATTACCCCGTACTGGACTTCTATCCACTCGCAGATGCAGCACTTTACGGACAGGACCATCCCGTTCACCCCGGAATTCTTTCTCCTTCTCCATATGCCTTACTCTGAGCGTTGGTTCCGGAAGTCTGTGGTACGCCACCTCCTGGCTGCAGCAAAGGCGCTTGTCCCCCTGCATTGGGGTAGTCCTGCTCCACCTTCTTTCCAGGAATGGGTCCTCCGCATAGAGCGGATACGAATCTTTGAGGAATTGCCCCTATTGGCGACTGGGGCGACTGAGCGATACAGGTCTACCTGGTTCTATTGACTGGAGTTTGTATCTGGTCCTCTTATCCGCCCCCTCCTGGCTTAGAATCCCCCCCCTCCCTAGAGCGCTCCTATCTCCTCTCTTCTTCTCTGTGTTTCTTCGCCCATCACCCCCCCTATTTCCCCCCCCCTTCCTTCTTCTCTCTCCCTCCCCCTTTTTTCCCCGTCTTCCCCTCTGCATCCTTTCCGTCATACGTCTGGTGCCCCCTGTGCGCTAGGACTCCACTCATGCTCATGTTCTGTGGTGCACACATATCAACCCGCGTTTTCTACTACCCCTGACCTGCCGTGTCCTCTCTGGCCGCAATGTTCCTATCGTTGGTTTGGAAAGCGCCCCGTGTTGCGCGCTCAAGCCACCAGTTGTTCGGCATTACTAATACTGCAATCTGTTTTATGCACTGTATGGAGATACCTTCTAAATATTGTGTATTTTTGCCTTGTACCCCCCCTTTTTTTCTTCTGTTCCCCCTCTTTGAAATACCAAAAATACGAATAAAACTTTGATTTACCCTAAAACTGTTGTGAGTGTATACAGAACTTCACGTCTTGAAATACTGTCTTCATCAAGTTAGCTATATCAAAGAGGATAAATCTGCACAGGTTAACTAATTTCTCTTTTCCCCCATGGTTACTTCTGTTAATTATAAGTAACCATCTAAAAACATATATATATATATATATATATATATATATGCTGGTATTCCTGGGGTGATACTGAATAAGATACTGAATTTACACCTACAAATTAGAATAATCCAAACTATTTTATTGAAAGAGGTTACAGATTCAGCTAAATCTTACAGTAGGGATAGCTTTATTTCAGCTTTCCTTTGATCTATTTTTGTATCATAAAACTGAAACAGCACAATATCTTAAACTAGATTCCAACTATAATAGGACATGAAAATCCAGTGTTACATGTGCCACTTTAGGCAATATTTTGACTCTGGGCCAGTTTTCTAACTTGTTGAAGCCTGTTGAGACATGGCTTCATGAAAAGTGATTACTGTGGGGATTACTGCGCTTTTCCCACCAGAGATGCTCTGAACACCAATGACGGGACCCCTCATCTTAAAACAGATTGGTTGTAAATGAAAATAGTACAGGCGCCTCGTTAAATATATATTCTCTGCATATACATATATTCCCTGTCTATTTAATGAAGTGCCTGCACTATTTTTATTTTAATCATTACTGTGGGGTAAGCTAGTTGCAGGAAGGAGGACTCTGGCTGGGGAAAGTAAGTTTGGAAAGACAATGGGTAAAAGTGGTACTTATATCATAAACCTGCGTCAATAAGATTAAGAAAATGAAAGGCGAGAGAGATTAAGAAAGATGAGATAATGCAGAGAGATATGAATGCATTCATTAGATTTTTAGTTTAATCAACAGTATAATTACGACACAGAAAAGACAGAACAACATTACTTTGTAAGAATATATGGCAGCATCTTCTGTAAAGGGCTCTCTAGAATAATAATTTGTCATAATTAACATTTTATAGAATGTGCCGATCAAATGTTACAGCGTGTGGAAGATCACTCTGCTAGCTATTATGTATATTGATTTCCACTAAGAGGCTATCTGTGTGTAACATTTTTGTGCAGTGAGCCATTGTGCAGATCACCCAACAAAACAGTGTTATAATACTGTATTTAAATCCTAAATTGCACATTGATTTTTGTATTTGATTCAGTAATTCACAATTTCATTTAGCAAATTTTTGAATCTTGAAGAAAATGAGAGCAGGTTTTTATATACCCTGGTAACATTCCAACTGCATCTCATGTACTTTGCTTTAATATATATCACTAGAATTCCTGTAGTTTTTGAATTATAAGTAACCCAATGACAGTATATTCCATGCACCTATACGTAATGCGACTCCCAATGCCAAGCTAAAAAATAGATTATGAAATTTATTTCAATGTCTACAAAACAGGGCATCTACTATTCCGGGCAATGATGTCCACTCCCATCTGTAGGAGTACCTGAAAAATGCGGAGGCACATATAATGTCAAAATAGACACGTGTACGTCCTATCTTAGTAATTTCTTCAACAGTAGGACCCTCATGCCAAAGTCTCCCCACGGGACAAAGGGGATATTCCATGGCATTTTGGACAATGCTGTTTCCAACTCTGTGGAAACAGACTGGGGAAGGCCCTTTCAATTCCACAATTCAATTCTTGCACAAAGAAAGGTGCATAAAGACATTGTTCAATGAGTTTGGTGTGGAAGAACTTGACTGGCCCGCACAGAGCACTGACCTTAAACCCGCTGAACACCTTTGGGATGAACTGCGCCTTACCTCGAAACTTCTGGATGAAGTTTGCATTCTGGATGGGCAAGCATTCCCACATAAACATTCCAAAATCTTGTGGAGAGCCTGCATGGGGGGGCAACTACATATTAATGTCTATGCATTTAGAATGCAATGTCATAAAACAATGGTCAGGTGTCTCAATACTTTTGTCCATATAGTGAATATATTATGCAAGGTCAGATCAGTTATTCTTGATGGAGAAAGCGACCAGTGTTGGCCCTTCATAATAAATAGTGACGTGAGGGAGTCAAAACCACAGTTCTATTTCAAATGACTCCTGATAACTCATCTTTGGTAAATAAACCCCAGAGTGTGTGCTTATTCCTATATTTTTTAAGCATTGTTACATGGTGGGCCTACGTTTATCGTAACCCAACAAAAGCACTATGTAATAACTATGATGATATCACAAGAAAAGCATTGCACCAAAAAGTAGCCTTATATATTTTCTCCTCCAAAAGAGTCAAAGTTTAGTAAGAAAACACATAAGGCTACACTCCGCCTGTGAGGGCCAGAAAAAACATATGAGTCAGCATTAACTTAAGTAAAGTTGTACATTGAACTCATATACCGTATTGGCTCGAATATAGGCCACACCCTTAAAGTTTGGTGCTACTTTAAAGAAAAAAATATTTTTAAAGAAAAAATACACATTAGTGGACTAGTAAAACTGTATTTTATCTAATGAAGAGGCATACATGTATTTTATCATATTTGGTATCTATTATACAGTTTGTCAGCATTTGTTATATACAAACAGAAAAACAATAGCCATTTTAAGGCCCCCCCCTTAATTCATAATGCTTATTACTTACTTATACAGAAGCCCCTCTGCACCCTGATATGCCACTCTGTCCCCAGATATGCTTTATAACCCCTGATATGCCACTCTGTCCCAGATATGCCACTCTGCCCCTAATATGCTTTATAACCCCTGATATGCTATATGCCCCCTAGATATGCCCACCTGCCCCCAAGAAGTGCCACTCTGCCTCCCTAAAATGCCACCCCCCCGACTTACCAATGCACATCTTCTAAATTATGTTTTTTTGTTCAAAAATCCCAGCAAATAAGACAAAATATGTGTTTAAAATACAAACACAATACAAATAGGAATGGGAGTACTGAAGGAGGTAAAGGCTGTAGGTGATTTTAAATAGGTAAAGAGTAAATTAGATATGTTAATACAACTTTCTGCTAAATGCAGCCAACAGATAACAATAAATTGTCACTCATATGTGTTTTTTTAATTACCATAATCAATCGCAGCTCCACAATCCACCAATGCATTTTAACATGTCTTAAGAAGTTATGCCCTTGCATGGATTAAGTGGTATATATAACTACAAAAATTAGAACAGCCCCACCTTTTTCCATGCATACTTGGCAGTAAATACGGAGCAGATAAATATGACATACGTTATCTGGCTACAGGTTGTTGTGATCAATACTGACCAATTGGAACCTTGTCTACAATTCAATAATGTCTATCTAATAAGCTAAGGGTATACAACCTGAGGCGTGACTTCAATAGGGGGCAAGACTATCTATGCACATGGGGCTAGCCACCAACGGAGTATGGGATCAATTTAAAGTATGACAAAATGATGACAAAAAACTGTATTGCATCTGTCATTGAAAAACAGCAAGCTGTCCCTGTTGTGTGGGCTGAGTGCACAATCATGTGCATCCACAATCCTCTCCACTGTCACACTATGGTAATGGTTAGAGCTTCTGGGCACATCCTCTCCCCCAATTGGAGGATGAAGCGGACGAAGAACAAGAAGAATGAAAAGATGCAACATCAGAGAAGGTATGGAGACATTCTGAGAGAAAATGAGAGAGAGTGAATCAGAGTGTGAGAGAGCATAAGAGAGGATGAATGAGAGAGTGGGTAAGTGTGAAAGAAACAGAGCTCTTTGGTTTGTTTCCATTTGTTTTTTTGTAGGTCCCTCCTCATTTTTTGGGATTCATACTTTGCAATTGCTTAATTATTCAAATTTTGTTAAAATTGCAATTCATACAAATCAAAATTTGCAATTATCATGTGCAATTATCACCAAAAATAGTTGTCATATAGCTATGACATTAAATTATACTTGTAGTTCATGTATAATACTTTCTACATTATGACCAAAATTACCAGTCTTGTGAAATAATATTTAAAGATTCAAGGAGGTTGCCTTAGACTGACATCACGACAGCCAACATCGAATGAGCACCCACCGCAGAAGTTCTTCAGCCCTGAATTATCTAGCAAGGAGTTGATCCCCAAGCTAAGAGGACGTGGACTTAAATGATATCAACAGTGAGGAGGCTCAGGTGTAGGCACATATAGTTTGGTACTGAGTGGAGTAGGCAAAGCACATATGGAACCAGATACCTGTATAGATAAACTGCAGGTGAGAGTCAAAGATGGGTGGCACGGGATGCCAGGGGTTAACGCATTAGGCATAGTCAATACTAGCGAGGTTAAGATTCAGTGTACCCAATATTTATTACCCCACAGGTACAGCATGCTGCCCCCTACCCCGTGGCCCAGCAGATATGGTTACTTCTCCTACCTTAGGTCTGGTGCAGGTTAACCCTGTGAGGAAACATACAAACAAAGAAACTGCATTATTTGTTAGAATAAAAGTATATAAGGCCGCCTTCCGGAAAACAAAGAACTGTGATAACGAATAGGTGCCTTTATAAATGCTGCTATAAAATAGCGGTGTCCATTACCATTCTAAAACCACAAGGGCCACGATATGTTACAGGTCCAGTTTGTGGCATACAGAAGATGATAAATAATCCCTGTAATTTCCTATAAACGTTCAATCTGCCCCCCCCCGGCGAGGTTAATATTGGTACAACCCATCACTTTATTAGCGACAGGTGAATGCTGGGTCATTAAATTAGCTGCAGCATTTGGCAGGATGGAGGGGGACGGTAGCGCGGAGCGATATGATATGTGGTTATCCGGCTTTATGGATCCGCGGACTACTGAGCGCTGGGAGCCGCAGGAATGCGAGAAGGCGTTAGATGGTAAAGAGATGACGGGCGCCCCCTCCCGGTGTATTTTGGAAATGAGCGATGAGGTCCTGCTGCTGTTAATGGAATTCCTGGACCCGTTTTCATTGCTGAGAGCAGGTGCGGCCTGCAGCACTCTCTACAGGATCTGCAGCACGGACAGTCTGTGGGCCGCGCACTGCCGGGTGGGTAACTGGGGTTACTGCACTGCGTGGGGCCAATTAAGTGGGATGTGCACTGAAACTCGAGCAATGCCATAGCTGCATTCTAAACATTTGAGTGTGTGTGTGTGTGTTAAATCGTGACATTGTCGAGTTGGCATGTGTGTATCGTATAGATGGTTCAAAAGGCTTGGTCACATGGTATGCATATAAGTTATCACTAGGTCGTTACTAAGGGAGCTTGTGGTGGTGTGAGTCTGCCATGTGACGTTTTTAATTGATATTCCCATACAGACTAATATTTATGCATACATTGGAAGATTTGAATGTTTAATACTGTCTTGTGTTTTTTTTTTTTTGTTTTTAACTCCGTACACTCTTGCTCCACACACAGGTGATCCTGGGGATGGTGGTGTTTAGGCTGCTGTCTTGGCTTCATGGTCTTCCTATACAATGTGATAAGAGTCCTCTATGAAACAGGAGCCTGGGGTGGTCTATAGTAGTATTGAGGGTCCTCCTGATAGAATTTGATGGCTGCTAAAACCCATTGAGCCATTCTAATCTGCCCATTTGTGACCATAAATCTTTGGTCTTGTCTTGTTTAGAGTAGCTTTATACCACTTGCTTGTACTCAAATAGCTTTGTCATGGTTATTTCTATTTCACCTCTTCCCTACTTTTTATTTGCACAGAGTTCCTTTGGCTCGGACTTCAGGACCACAGATGCGGCCTACACCCAAAAGGAAGCTTTTAAGCTCTTGTATATATGGGGGAAGCTGTATAAAACCCTGCCTTACAACAGACCCCTGCAGGATTTGTTGTTTTCAGGGATACCACCTAAACGATATTGGATGCAGTGGCTCATTTTAGAAGAAATGGTTCCTCTTCCACCAATCCAGCTTGCAGATTACGACATAGAAGACATCTGGGGATTAAGGAAAGATCTCCTTGATGAAAAACAAAAAGGTTGTATGAATAAATTGAGATGTTATCCATGTGACATTCCTTCTAATCTTATGCAGGCACCTAATGCAACAGTTCACCTCCCCCTTTCTTAAAAAGAAAGGCCTGTCAGAAAGTATCCCTTTTTACTTTCTTACAAAAATGAATGTTGACGAAACTTAAGTCTCCTGCCCTTTTAGTATAAAGAGCTTCTTGGGGACTGTTGCTGATCTTTTGTGGTCATCACGGAAACATGGCTTCAAGGGATGTGGAACTGTCACGCGTTCCCAATGTTCCGCCACTAAATCATTTTTTCATTTATCTCTGATTTGGTTTACACATATGCGAAGTCAAGTATTCTCATTAAGGCCTAGGAGATGCAGGAGCTATGTTAGGAAAATGACAACCATGTTAATAATGCAGAGTGTACTAAAAAGTGGACAAACCCAAGCCAGAATCCCTGTGATCATTAATCATACAGCAATGTTCTTTGTATTGAGAATACAATAGAGAAACCAGTAGTATGTTTAAGGGGAAATTAACTGCTCCCGTCGCCTTGGTCTAAAAATAATTTGTACAGTTTAAAAGCTGTACACACTCTATCCAGCAAACCATACTAACACTTGCCTTTTGTCTGAGCTTAAGTACAGTACATCGCTATGGAATTTGATGGTGCTATATAAAACAATTTTTATTTGGCTTTTGAGAAGAACACCAATGTTTATCTGGAGACTGCACTTGATGGCATTCTCGTTGCAGCTTTATTTGATTCCTAGAACCTTCTTGATCAGTAGGTCCTCTGGCCAGCTTTCCCCATGACTGTTTAGCATTTATCCAGACAGACTGGATTCAGTGTCCCTACATACGCAGTACATAAACCTTAATATCTTTGCTTTCCAGCTTATGCTTTACAAGCTGCCTTAATTGAATTTGGAAAGGTATGTTGAATTGGGGTGCAACTACCTTCTCTTCACAAGTCTATTCTCATCTGACCTTTTCAGACTTAATGTGCTTTTTCTCCTGCACATTTAATACTTGAAGTCAGCATCTAAGTACAGGATGATTTGGGACTAGCAAAGCTCTTAGGTTAGCATGATGCCTTTAAACAAGTTTCAAAATATATTAAATATTATATTTATATTATATAAAGTTGCATATTCAGTGTCTATGTGCTGTGAAGGGCTCATATGGCATGGCTAATATTCTGTCTCATGGGTTTGTAGCAATAGTTAATTCCACGCAGGCTTACTCTGCTGGATACGGCTTCTATGTGGTTTTAACCTGAATGTCAGATGCTTAGTTTGGGAACTGTAGAACAGAGTCACGCTTTCTGCAATCCTTAATCTCTGCTAGAATCTCTGTCTACCTGAGTTGTAGAGCTTTGATCATTTACAATTCACTCTGCCTGTAATGTCTTCATATTCAGTGACGGATGAATCCTTGGAAGAGACAAAACATTCGGTTTTCAAATATGACTGGAAGGAACTGCACAGCTTAGCACTTCAGCAACATGGCACTTACGCAAAGGTCCAGTTGCATGTACTTCAAAAAATGAGCTCAGAGTGTAAGTTCTTTGTTGGTAAATATGTGTGTGTGTGGGGGGGGGGTTTCTTTTGGAAAATATGATTCCTGTGCTTCACTGTAAATCTTTACTAGACCTGCTCAATGTGCAAGAACTCTACTAGTAGCACATGTCTGTTGGGTCACTGTTTGGATGTTGGTCTCAACACTTGACAGGATGCAGGACTAGCTGGTACATGCCAAATGACAATTACCATATTTGCTCGATTATAAGACGACCCCCCAAATATGAATATTAATTTAGGGGGAAAAGCCTGAATATAAGACGACCCTATAGGAAAAGTTTTACCAGTAAATGTTCATTCATCTAAACTATTTTTTTTCTTAATAAAAGCTATGATTGAGAAAAATATTTTGGTTTTATTTCCTTTTATTTTCCAACCTGCCCCCCCCCGTTATGCACATCTGCCCCAGAAATCCCTTATACCCCCTATATGCCACTGTGCCCCATGATATGCCTTTTAACCCTATATGCCACTGTGCCCCATGATATGCCACTGTGCCCCATGATATGCCACTGTGCCCCATGATATGCCTTTTGACCCCCTATGTGCCACTCTGCCTCCAGAAATGCCTTATACCCCTATATATATCTGGCATTTAGAGGGTTAAAAGGCATATTATGGGGAAGAGTGGCATATAGGGAGGTTTAAGGCATTCAGGAGGCAGAGTGGAGTATAAAGGGTTAAAAAGGCATTTCTGGAGGCAGAGTGGCATTAAGGGGGTTAAAAGGCATTTCACAGAGCACTCTGCCTGCAGAAATGCCTTATGCCCCCCCCCCCAAACTTACCGGCGCTTCTGACTTCCCTATCATGTAGCCAGGGCAGCGTGTAGATCCCACGCATCTTATAATCGAGCAAATACGGTATATTCCATAAAGAAGGGTACTTCAATACAGTTCGTTCTATAACTCTAGTGTACAGATACGGTAGTATAAGGGTTCACAAGGGCTTTTGTGTAAAGCTTGTCTTCGCTGCGAAGAAGCTGTAGAAATGGGTTGAGCGTGGTCTATGGCTGCAATTACCTGGCTGAAATGATTTCAATTTCAAATAACTGCGCTTTTTGCTGTGGATGAATGATCCATAGAATATCCTGTCGTATTTAAATATTAATATGAAGTTGCACTTTAGAATTAGCAGTGAGTATTCTGCCTTTTTCTTTAAAGCACTTGAAGGGCTCTTGTGTAATAACTGCCAAATCAAACTGCATTCCACTTGAGTCACTTGAAGGATACTGTAAATTGCTTTCCCAGTTACTGAGATGGTGAGGTGTTTCTAGTATAAAATTAGACTTGTTGGCGTTTGACCATCAGTGATATTTTTCTGACGTGTTCGGAATCATCAGTGCCAACTCTGACTTCTGTATACCATATTCCTTATCTATCGAAACTTGAACATAGTCTGAGACCAAGGTTGTAGTATAGTAGGACATTGATTTACTTGGACACAAACAACTTCCCTTGGTATATTTTAATTCTCTAACACATACATTATTGAACATGCTGCATTCAATAGGAGTATAACTTTTTTGCACTGCCCCTTTAAATTTCAGGCCATGAGGAACTGGAGTGGCTCTTTGTCCAGTATAATCTCTTTCGGTTCCAGTGGTTATTTTCCTATTGGCTGTTTGGTCTTTCCAAATCATGTGCCAGGCAGCTGCAGAGAATCTACCTCTGGTGGAAAAGGTTTGATAAGAGGAAAGTGTCTTCCTGGGGTTCCACACAATGTGACATACAGTATCTTGCTTCTCTTCATTGCATCACTGAAGACTTCTGGAATGGCAATTTGGCAAATGGTGAAGAGAACATAGGTAACGTGAAACTTGTCTGTCTTGTAACTGATACACGCGGAAAACAAATCTCGAATGTGGTTATATGAAATGGAAGTGACTGGGTTTTTTTGTTGCATCAGTCATGCAGCTTTTGTAATATGGATACTCTTGTAATAACCTTGTAAACTGTTTCTGTTTATTTATCAGCCCAAAGCAGGTTTCACACTGCATGCAATGTCAAGTTTAATTGCATATTCAACAATGGAGGGGGGGGGGATTACCCCCTGACTCCTCCTATAATCATTCTGTATATGGCAGACTCCTGCTATGTGATAACCAGCTTTCATAGATGATCCAGGGAATCATATGTATCCGTTTGATGTGGCATTGATTTAGATTCACAGGTTGAGTAGAGTTCACACAAGGTGTCATTTCTTAGGTTCCACTGACCTGTTTCTGTAAATAGCACATACTATGAGTCTGATCTAAATTGTACTTGTTTCGCATCTTCTACCTGATTAAATAGCTTTGTGTGCAGATGGCTTAAAACTGGCTTTCCAGACAGTAGTTCTGTAGACGTATGCATTAACTTGTAACAGTTGCACCTCCACATTTTTGTCCTTTCAAAGAGCAAAATCTCCTTTGGGAGCTAGACTGCATCAGACAACCCTAGCCTTAGAATCAATTTTCCTTTTTCATCTAAGGCTTGATACATTAAGGTCTATTGAGGTACTTTAGCACTTTTGTTAATACTTTAACTTCTCTCTAGGTATCCAGACTATTGAAAACTACTTCTCTATGTGCAAATCCCTACTGGCCTGGATTTTAGGGCGCAAGTGGGGAAGATTTAAACAAAAGAAGGTATCTGGACAATTTCTCTGCTAACAAAGCAAATGTAAATATAGTAGTTATGTGAACTTCAAACCATGACTGACCAACGCTAACCTTTGCCTTAAATGTTGTATATGAATCAATACTGTAGTTTACACATAGAATCGCAAACAACTCGATGGGCATCTTACAGGAAAGATTAAATTGATCTAAAAACGGTAGTCTTGACCTCTCCAGTGAGCACATCCTAAGGTTTTCCTCTTCCCTTGTTTGGGCTGATGGTCTAATCCTTCCCCCTACAGATCTACAAAGACACTCTGGAAGGTGTATATAGAGTCTTAAAACCTGAAATGCAGGTTACTCTGATTAGTCATGACCAATTCTGGGCAGCAGCTAAAGTTCAGATGTTGAGAATATGTAGCCTTGAAGAGACAGCTGGCAACTACGTTAACTGGAAGCTTATAGATGCATTGCCATGCTACAGGTAGGCTTTTGTTTTGTTTTTTTGTTTTTTGTTTTTTTTTTAATTCTCCCTCAATCCACCTTCAGGGATATATTTATATTACATGGTCCACTTTGGTTGTTTTGTCTCCTTTTTCAGAAGCGAGTGCATGACTTTTTCAGTGAAAAAGAAATCATTATTGGGTTCAAATTTGGGTGTATTTTCAAAAGCAGTGGATTTTGCCCTAATGTGTTAATTTGCCCTTCAGACTATACATGGCATCAGGGGATCCTTTCTATTTGGAGCAAATCAAAGGATTTTTGTTCAGGAAACAGTTAATAAGTAACTGGCTCCTTCAGGAAGAGAACATGTGGGTAAGGAACCTCCTGCCAGACAGCCTTTCCCAGCTACTGGAGTATGAGACAAAGCTCATAGAAGGTAATTAACTTAGCATGTTGGTAATTTGTAGCCAATTTGGCATAAAGTGCCATTTGGCAAATTGTATCTAGCTACATGGCTGTTATGTTTGCCATACCTTTAAACATACACTCCAGACATCATATGCCCATTAATAGGATAGCTGAGTGTCCCCTCTAAATCTGGTGTTCAATGGCCATAAAAAGCCAGTGCAACGTTCTTTGTAAGTACTTTAATATGCATTCTTTGTGACATGAGTCCCTTTACATGTATTGCCATTTGTGCTACCAAACTAAAATTTCAGTTGTGTTGTCCTTGGTCTGCTTGAAACTACTGTCAAATTAACTGCAAAATCTTAATTTTTAAACCTCTATTCTTCTTTCAGAGAGATTGCATGGGGATACTATGGTTGCCTACTTGAGCCGATTAATCTGGTTGTATCTGCATTCTGGCCAGCAGCTGTACATGGATGCCTTGAAGGGTTTTGTTTATGAATGTGCATATGCAAGCTTTTCCTCTCAGATCTTTGAGAGTTGTAGTATAGTATCCACAGGATTTTAACTAGAATTGCTCTTATTTTTATTTTTTTAATCGAATTTTAAGGTATGGATTTACTTGTATAGATTAGTAAATTGTTCAGAGCCAGATCTTATAGGACTGCTTGCTCTTTTACACAACTGTAAATGAATGCCTTTGTATTGTAATACATATCCTAATATTTAGGGCTTTTAAAATCTGTAAACGGTGGCTTAAACTATGCACAAAAGGATTTGGTATTTTATTTTTGTTTTATTTTGCGACAATGTTAACCAAGTCTGTTCTCATGAATATTTTAGCATTAAATTGGTATTTTACACTGTTAAAGCTATATTAATGTACTATAGATTACAAAGTAATATGTGGCCCATCTTTGGAATTCAAAGGGTTAAGCAAACTTAAGCTTTTAGAAATGTTAGGCATAATGACTGTACATTTATTCATGGCAATAAATGCCTATTTCTACATCTGATTCCATAGTCTGTTTATTGTGGGATTCTAAGTACGAGTAATAGGATTTTGTCTGGATGTGAAGGCTGCAATATCCCTTTACTTAGATGGTATACTTGGTTATCTATGTATCAAAGTTAATGCCCCCTCCTCTGCAACTGTATTGTGAAATTCATCAGATTCCTCCTCCTTATGCATTTGCCCTTTCCCCAGCTCCTTAACTTGCAGGATAGGTTAGGTTTCGTCAGCAGAGATATGTTGTATACTCTCCACCAGCCAAGCGTTCCAGGGGCTCTAATAAGTACACCCCCATCAATGCATTCACAGTTCAGGGTGCACTGTAGTAGCTCTCCACTGGCATCAATATCTTGGAAAGATATTGGTGAATACACATGGGGTGTCTAGTTTTCAAAAATGTGTGATATGATGGGGTAAATCAAATTGGCTAGGTTCCAAAATGTCCCAAATAGGACATGATCACAGACTGATCAGATGTCAAAGCCATGGGAAAAAAAGTGCCACGCCCAAGAGTAACAAGTGAGAGGTCTGTCACATGTGTTACATAGTATTTTGCCCACCTAGGCCTCCTTTGCTCTCCCTTACATGCATGCACACATGTTTCTGTTGATTGGGGCCCAGTGCATTGCTTTGTCCAGGATCTACAATGCTGTTAAGATTGCTCTGCTTGTGTGGGTACAGTACATGAGAGGAAAATTACAGCTAAACATGAGTGCCGCAAGAACCGTGAAAGCAACCGTTGTTACAAAGAGTATTAAATAAAAACCGCTCTGTCCTTAATGGGTTAAACCTCTTCATCGTGCTAACAGTGACCATTATCATTCTGCATAAAATCTTCCTGCGGTCAAGACACCTCAAGATCAGCCATACGCCACAAGCATAAAGCATACTTGCTCTAAGAGTATGGACGGAAAGGGTTTATGTGAACAGCTTGTCTATGATGACCATGGTTGGATAATCATCTGTGGTACCCACATAGACTTGTCCATCCCTGGTCCTAATTAATCTTTCTGGGTTCTTGGTGCATCAATGTTTCTATTTTTCCTCCACGACAAATAGTTTATGGTTGAAAAGAAAAGTGTCACATCTTAGCTGTAAACGGTTTATTTAATGATAATTCTTTGATATTTATGTTGTATTGTGACACAAGCAGAGCCTGGTTTAGAGATCTAAATGGTTATATAGTTTAACTTTAAGCCAGATCATTTTATTGCTGTAATGCTGCTTTATTATAGTAAGGGATTGTGTGCCATTAGAATACAAAGTTGTAGCTTTTACTATCTCCTTGAAAAGACCATGAATCTTACCTGCCCTGCTGGCCTTTATCTCCATGCTGACTTCTACTTTCCATTTTTCGCCGGATCCGTTTCAAACCAACAAAACTTTGCAATCTATTTTACAGTCTTACTTTTAAGATTTTTGTTTGATTGCCAAGACACTATGGATATAAAAATACATAAATAAAATTTTGCTTTAGATCGGGTGGAGTCCAGCTCGGACACCAAGAATATTACCGATATTGTTCAATTCAGAATGCAAATTCACAAATGATTTGAAACCGGCTGTGTGTGTTATGATCGGGGTTTATTTTATCTCCCCACTAAATTTCCTCTCTCTACTGCATTTATTTGTTGAAGACCCAATGTTCACTTTTCATTGGTTTGATTCACATCAAGGTCAAACAAGGAATATGATTACTTTTGTACTGAGTCTCATCAGGTGCCACTTAAGTGTACATAGGCAGCAAACAAGATATGATTATAAGACAAGGCATAATTTATCTTGTTTTTGTCTTTTGGCAGCTGAAATCAATAATTTGAACTTTCAGCCCTATTTAGGTGGCCGTGCAACACCAAATGTGATTTATTAGGCACTTGTCTCTGTGATCAAAGACTGGGACAATTAGGGAAAACCATGCATCATACTAACCCAACATGGTGCTGGAACTGTGTGTCACTGGGGACTTTCAGACCTGCAATGATGCCATCTAGTGAACACAAATATGAATTTAATCACAGTGCTGGTTTTAATTATGCAGTGCACAAAGTACTCATTCTAATATTAAATGAATACATTTATTTGAATGGGAGTGCTTTCTTACTGCTGACTGGCTGCTTTCAAGCAGACTAAACTGCAATGAAAACCAGACCACACTGTACTGCAGATATAGAGCAATAAGGTAATTGTTTTTTTGTTTGTTTTCTTAGAAGGGTCTTCGGGTCTGCATAGGTTCATCACAGTGCTGCATAAAATTATCTAGGAAAGAGTCCAAATTTTACTTGTAAGTGTTCCACAATTTAGAAGTTCTTGGTTACCTTTTGACAGGCCAAGCACATTAGCTTGGTCCATTCATCTCTAAATTTCTCCTCTTCGAATAAGCCTGCGATAAATTCAGTTTGGCTCACGCATCTTAGTGATCTCGAAGAATGCTTTTTAAACTTGTGAGGACACATTTACTTACCTTTTGTAAATTTAGCATGATCTATAATTTAGCATGATCTATAATCCCTTGACATTAGCAAAAGCTAGCTTTCCGATTTCATGACTCCAACCTTGCGTGGGTCATGCTTTCGGTGACTGTTTGGTTGTTCTTCATCAATGAGTATTTTGATCATTGTGGTTTTCTGCAAAGATTCTACAAAGAATTGGGGTGAACAAGCTGTGCTTTATGCAGCAGATTGCAAGCCAGCTCTGTATCTTACCTTCACCTGGGAATTGCCTGCAGAGTGTGCTGTCATGAGGAAACATGGCAAGATGTGATCACTGCTTACGGCTTCAGTAGATAGGTTTTTTTCTATATGTCTTTTGAAACCGGGCTGATAAGTTTAAACTTGTTTTTGTTTATAAAATAAATTGCATTGAATTTTCAGAAGGCATAACAGAGACACTATTATTATTGAGAAAGTGTAACCATCATCCAAAGCACACCTTATTTACACAGAACAAATTATTTTTGGAATACGCATATGTTGGTTCTAAAAAATGTATTTAAAGAGCTACATCAATGTATGATGTAGGACTGGGTCTGACTTGATAGTAGCCTTAACAATTGCAAGCTACCCATCTTACTATGTTGCCAATTTAATGTGGGAGGTTTGTGGCGGTTCAGGTACGTTGCTGTTGCTTTCTCACAAATGTGCCTGGAACATAAATCCAACCCTGTATTGAAGACTTATATCGCTAGGAGGAGTTCTGCCATTGCCATATACAATCCAACGTGAAACCCTGAAGCTGCTGTGTATAAATTACAATAGCTTCCGTCTCATAGACGCAAACATATATTAATTTCATGTTGCGGTTCCCTTTATCGAGAACAATGCACCATGGCTACGGGCCTAGCTATCATGGGAAATTATCCTATGGTATCAAACTGTCGATCTGTATTGTTTCATCTTTTACACAAGGTAATATTTTCAGTCTTCACAAATTTGGCAAACTAGAACAAGTTTGAATGTGCATACAACTAAATGTCGCACTCTTGTATTTTAAGATATGGATTTTTCTAGCTCAATAGCGCCTATTTGCAATGAGCACAACTCCGTGGCCTGATATTTAGTGTTACAAAATTATAGGATTCATATTTCATATGAGATACTGTGAATGCATGTTCTTAGAGAAAACTGTGGCCCTCCAGCTGTCGCAGGACTATAGCTCCCATAATGTTCTTTCAGCTAAGAGGCTGGGAGCCCAAGGTTTGAGCTCCTCCCGTCATCTACTCCATCCGCATCAAAGCGGACAAAGTGATCTGGTGCTCCAAAAGTGGTAAAGCCACAGTAGATACCAGGTCCCCAATCTTCGTCTTTCTAAGTATGTAATGAAATTTTTGCATGAATTTGCGATGGGAATAGGCACTAAAGTAGCTGGCCAAAATATTTTAATTTATCCCCTTAACAACATGTCACGAAAAAATGGTCAGTTAAAGACCATCATACTAACAAATTAACAAGTTGCCAAGAGAACGCCTTAGAACTCTTCAACCATGCAAGTCAATGGAGCCCAGCTTTCAAATCACCGTGTGATTAGTAAAATGTATTTAATATATATATATATATATATATATATATATATATATATATATAAAAATAGTTAAAAATATATAGAAATTTGGTAGCATGTAAATGTATTTCTCCACTGACATCACCACCAGGGAACCATCCAGTTCCAACAAAATAAAAAATAAAACCTCCAAACATATAACATTTGTGGTGTATCTTCCCCAAAATCCTGGCATGGAAAGAATTAAAATACTAGCATTTGAAATACCAATGGGGTGTCTATTTGAAAACAATTTATGGTTTGATATAGTAAATTGAATTGGCCGGTTTTAAAGATGTCCCAAATAGCACATTGGCTTAGACTGACCAGATGTAAAAATTTTAAAAAAATGTGCACTTACCAAATGTGACGCTTTAGCCCCCAAACCACCTGACAAACCTATGCATGGGTGGTATCACTGTACTCAGGAGGTGTTGCTGAACACATATTGGCTGTTGTTTGACAGTGACATATACCAGGAGCTGTAACTTCATACATAAAGTACAATGTATGTGAAAAAACCCACAAAACTAATTACCCCCCCCCCCCGTGTGCCCCCCCAACTGGTATTCTGCAGCCCTGATTGACACAGAGAGAGGGGCACCAAGCGGTCGCTCAGGAATACGTTTTCAGCAACCGCTCGGCGCCCCTCACCCTCCTCCTTGTGGCCTCTGTCTTCAATGTCTTGGTCGCGGTGCCGGAATTTCAAGCAGTGAAGCAGCGCGCTCAGAGACCACTGCAGGACTTCTACAAGTTAAGTGAGGGGTAGATAGTGAGAGGGGGTAGAGAGACTTGATTATGGGTGTCACTCTCTCGGTGCCGGCTTGTAATGCTGAGCTCCAGAATATGACATCATTTCCGATGCTCAGCAATAAAGCAGGGCACACAGTGGCAGAGCAGAGAGACTCGCCGCAGGACTGCTGAAAGGTAAGTGAAGTACAATGGGGGGGGGATGGTGGGAGAGGAAGGGTAGATAATGAACCCCGGGGGGGGGGTTATTTTAAACTTCGCCCCAGGCGGCATTATGTCTTGGGCTGGCCCTGCATGGAATGTTATAAAAGATTTAAGGGGTTAATATATTACATAGGTTTTCATTCTTTTTAGAAAGCTTCTATAAGTCACTTATTTGGTTGCAGAGATTTTTGGTAATAAATATATATAAATATGCATATGTGTAGCCAGGATAGTTTTTTTTAGAGGAAGCCTGATAGCAGATATATGTGAGGATTTTTTCCTCTCAAATACAGTGGGGTCTGTTCACTAAAGGGAGAGTTGTATTTCAGCTCCATGGCTTCAGTATACATTATAAAGGTCTAGCCCAAGTGAGCTTCTGCTGCAGGGAGAGAGGCTGACCGACTCTGCCGATTAGGAGACTGTAAGAGCCAGTGCGGTCTTCCCTCCTTCTGACCCTAATGTGATTCCGCTTGAGATGTCCTCACGCCACACATCCAGGGGGAGGAGCACAATACTATGCAGATCACATAGGTAATGAATGGTGCAGGTCTGGCAAGTGACATTAAACGGATGTCGTGATCAGGGCCAGCTTTAGATGTTTAGGTGTCCTGTTCGAGTCCCTTTGTCCCCTCCTTTACTGTGTCATACCTCTCTTTTCCTCCCTCATATAGGTTCAGGTATAGAGCAAATAAACAACACATGGAAACATAACATTGCAGACATAGATCACAGGTCACACAGGCTAGATTTGGTACCCAGATTGTATCCACAGGACCTGTCCAGCACCCAGATTGAATGCCCACAAAGAGCTCCCTGTGCCATATTTGCCCCAGCTTGCAATTGCACAGTTATAAATACATACTCACTCATATTCCATCCTGAACCCCTTACCTCACCTGCAGATTTCTCTGTAGCACTTGCACACTACATGATCAAATTCTCTTTTACCACCCAGAGGAAGCCGGAATGCAGCAGGGTCACTTAATGGGGTGTAATGTGACCCTGCTGTGTTCCTGCTTCCCATGGGCAGTACAAGAGAGGTTGAGATGCCAGCAACACAGGGGTAAGCAGTGGGCCCATGCGGGCCCAGTCTCAGTTGTTACCCCTGCGATTGTGATTGTTGCAGGCTCAAGGAGCAATCTGTGATGGGCCCCATGAATAACTGTGCCTTGTTTCTCGAGAAACTGCCCTTCTTAGTGAATAGCCGAGCCAGTGAGTTAAAAAGTGCAACTCTCTTACCAACTCTCCATTCAGTGAATCTACCCCAGAGAATTAAACAAGCACCTATCATTTTTTTCTGCGATAGCATAACATTTAACAACCAATTAACATTACAATCTAACATAAATTTGAATTGGACAATTAAATTAATTGTATAACATGAGGTTCACTGTGACATTTGTATATGTAAACGTGTGCCTCTTGTAACACCTTCAGTATGGAGTGCAGTACATTCACTTTAAGCAGTTCTATGGGTCTCCTTTCATAAATAGACATTAAGTTGACTTTTTTCTGATTCCAGTACTGCAAAACATGATAAGACACTCTGCTGATTAACAGCAATTAAGACCAACTGCTGATCAAGAAGATGAAGGCTTGTGAATTTCAATTACACAAGCTTGCTGGTTAAAACAACCTTAAATCATCCAGTTTTTATGGAAATTCTAGTTTAGCAGAAAGCATTGCTGATAAGTACAGTGTTATATATATGTGTGTGTGTGTGTATATATATATATATATAATACATAAAGTGTCTGTTTTAGCAGAATAGAACAGAACATTTCTTTTTATTGTCCATTTGTTAAAGGGGCAGTCAACTCCCACAAGACATGTCTTCAGATTACATATGTATGCACATCTATGGACTCCTTTTGTAATAGAAATTTAGAATCTGCTTGCGCGCTATAAATACATTTTTATGTAATTTATATACAAAGAAGTCTAGTCACACACACTTAGGACCATTGGTCTGTCACCAGAAGTGGAGTCATCCACCTAAAGAGTGCTCCTACTCATTTTTCACCTATACATTCTGCAAGCAAATTGGCTACCAAATGTATAAGTGAAAAGTTTTTGAGATATTAAATGGGCCACTATTTTGTTTATGTCATCTCGTACTGACGTCATAGGGATACAAATTACAAACATGGTCTCTGAGTGGTCACAGACCTCTGCACCATGTAACTATGTGATGAAACAGGAGGCAGGCTGGGTGAGCGCATATGCAAGCAAGGAATACCAACAGCCATAACGGACAGTAACTGGAACCACTTTTACATACAGTGGAGATCCAGGGCCCGTGTGGGAGATCACTATATGGTTCTTTCAGTATAGCGGGCACATAAGACCGGTGGTCCTGTCATGACCACATCCATCTTAGATCTGTCCAAAACCTCTCTCTATCTCTAGCCATGCCCCCCCCCCCACACAGGTGTCCTAATCTGGAGACTTAAAATGTTGGTGGGTATAGGTAAGTGTATGTTTTTATATATACATATTACTTTAAGTGGCCCCTGTCACATACATATTTGCGGATGACAGGTCTACTGTATCAATGGATTACATAAAAAGACAACTGCAGTGATTCTCTCCAGCAAGAAGTGATGATCCCACCATCTGTTATGCATATGTAAATCATGTGTTGTCATAGTCCTTCATAATGCTAAGTGAACTTGGTTAGGTAAAATGTTTAGCTCCCCCTAAACTTTCAAAGAGAAGCTCTGGACTTCTTAAATCTGCCTTCAGCGTAAGCATCTCCACTTTATTAAGAAACATTGAGACTCATCATGACAAACAGCACCACCTGGAGGCGCATGCATGCATTTGCACTTGGGGTGCACACTTTCATGGTGTCAGTGTTTTTTCTCTTGGCAGGCTTTAAGATTGAATCTTGCCAATAGCGCATTAGTCCACTGAACAGGTTAATGCGACACAATCCTGAAAGAACAACTGCCGAGGGAGACTAGGAGATCCCATATGGCTTTTTTAATGTAGCACTGCATAATATAATGGCGGTATATGTATCAATAAATAATAAGAATAATGATACAAATATATACATAATTGCCCCAAGAGACTTAACACAAACTGGTAGTATTACTAATAGCTGCTCTAAAAATGCAGTGCTGACCTTTGCATAAATAGCAGTCTTTATTTTCAGATAAACAGAATGATAAAGATTGTAAACATAAAGTCGGTATATCATTCTATAATGATTTCAGATCAGCATTACTTAATTTAATATTTCCGTTTGCTCAAATAGTTTTAATTTATGTTTTGTTGCAGGACATCAAATTGCTCTAATTAGCGCTATTTACAGTGTAATGCAGTGAAATGAAAAGCTGCTGATTATTGGACTTTTTCCACAATCTGAAATATGTTTTCTAGATTGGATTGTAGACTAGGTAATGAGAAAGGCTTTGATTACATTGTTCATGAGACAGATCACAACGATGCAACAGAAGGAGTATGGGGAGAACACAAAGACTACTAGTAACAACATGTATGTTCACAGGGCATATTGCTTTATGAAATAAGACATCATTTAGAGTAAAAAAAAAACAACACAATTTTCAATCAAAATGCAGGAAAATGTAATTGGCTACGGCTATGGCTTTATTTCTGACTCTGTTGTATGCATTACAAAGGTAATAGAATCACGTAGTGGGAGGTAATAGTTGAATAAAAAGTCTAGTTCACAGAATCAGTGGTTAGCAACATTCAAAAGAAGTTACGGGTAAGGACCTCCTAGCCCTGGGGGGGGGGGTAAGAAAAGCCCCCACTCTCCTCCATACCTTGGCTGGAGTCTATCTTCATAGGTAATTTGTTACATGACCCCCTAAGCTCTGCCTCTTTTTAAAGGATTAGGACCAGCTTGAGGGGCAATTGTCCCCTTTTTTCAGGTCAATCTGCCACACGGAGATATGATGTAAATTCTAAAAAAGTGTAAGGGGACCCCAGTAAGGAACACCCCCCCCCCCAGAATTGAATATTTTATCTAAACTATCCAGATGTATCATGTTTTATGGTTTTCACTGGAAGCTGATGGTAACTATAACATTTTCTACTTTTTAAATTATTCTTAGGTCAAGATATTAGCCCTATTCAAGTGTCTGGGCATAGGAAGATTGTGGGGGCCATTTTCTCAGGGTATTTCCAAGGCAGGGAAAAAGCTCCCTTGTGGTTATGGGGGCACCCATTTTATCCTAGGGGAATCTGTGATATAAACTGGGCTGTGTCAATGTTGTATAATAATTAGCGGTGAATAGGCCGGCCTTTCTGTTGCGGATGCATAGATCACGGAATAAAAGAAGCCGCTTTTGTGCTTCCCCAAACACAATGGCACAATAGCTGGATAAACATCAGGATCAATCACGTATCTTGTGTTTATATTATGTATTGTATCAAAGCATTATCACTAACGTGTACCGTTATTACAGTTCGATTGGGGTCATTAAACCTGTAGGTGGACATATCACATCACGCAGTAGGAGATAGTAAATGTAGAGCCAGCCTTAGTGAAATGCAGAATTTCTTATTTTGTTGTTGTAATTATCAGCAGCAGTTATTTAAAAAAGTGATTTGACCTGAGGTTTTAGCACTCCCCATCATACATACCTGCACAACAGACAGCTTCTACGGTTTTACAGTAAGTTGATATTTAATTTTTTTTTTTGAGTATAGAAGCTCCTGTTGAAGTTGACTAAGTCAAGTGCTGGCAAGTCAATCAAGTTTTTAATGTTATTAGCGCTAACTCAACTGACCCTGTCTTGATTCAACCACTTGTAAAGAATGATGGAACATTGTCCCTGCCATGTCGTATTATCCGTGCTCAAGATATACCAAATAAGATAAGAGACCTACTCCAGCAAAAGCCAAAAAATGCTGAATACACTGGGTTTCTTTACTTACTGTGTTTTTTTAAATTGTTGCTTTTGCTCATGATGTATATGCACACAACCTCTATTGAAACTGCTAATCCCCGATATCCTATATCGTTACATTGTTTTAATTAACAGTTGTTTTGCCAGAAAAAATGGTGCAGGTTCTGTACCACTAAAACTGTACAAAGTGATCACTAGGGCTGCAACTAACGATTATTGTCATAATCGATTATTTGGCCGATTATTTTTTCGATTAATCAATTAATTGGATAAAAAATGAAAAAATTTAATTTATTTAAAATAAATTAATAAAGTTACGTAGGATGTAAAAAACAAACAGCAGAATAAAAAAACTTTGATAAAACTGCATTTCTTGTTTTTATTTCCCAACCCCCCCCAGTTATGCACATTTGAGCCCAGGCTTGCCACGCTGCCTCCCAGACATGCCACATACCCCCAGACATGCCACACTGCCCTCCCCACATATGCCATATATACCCTATATGCCACATACCCCCAGATATGTCACTCCGTCCTCCCAAGGTATGCTGTATACCCCCCCCCCGATATGCCATAGTGCACTCATATATTTGCAGACTCGTTCACAGACACAATACTTTTATAAATAAATACAGGGTTGATCTTCACTGCCCCCAGGATTTAGATTCCCCTCAATTTGCCTCCTTTACCTCTAACTGCACCTTAAGTTAACTTTAATTAATTAAATTACCCTCAGTCCCCAGCATTAAATTAACCCCATTAACCATAACTGCCCCTAAATTAATCCATAAGACCCCATCAACCACAACTGCCCCTAAATTAACCCTGAAGACCCCATCGACCACAATTAACCCTAAACACCCCACTAACTATAACTGCCCCTAAATTAACCCTAAACACCCCACTAACTATAACTGCCCCTAAATTAACCCTAAACACCCCATTAACTATAACTGCCCCTAACTTTTACCAGCCCAAATATTAATTTTATACTCAGTTAGATGAGTTCTTGAGCCATGTCGACGGTATCGGAAATGGGCGGGGACAATTGGCACTTTGGCCCCACCCCTTTCTTTCTCCCTGTCCCTCCCTGCAGTCACTGCCAATTGGCCCGCCCCCTTCTCCCTGTCCCTCCTTGCAGCCAATCGGCAGTGACTGCAGGGAGGGACTGGAAAAAGGAAGTGGGCGGCCCAATCGGCAGTGACTGCAGGGATGAACTGTAAGTAGGAACTGCTGCTGTGAGTCACACTTATACGGATTATAAAAGGAGGGGTATTTTTCAGAGCATTTGCTCTGAAAAAACCCTCATTTTATAATCGATAAAAATCAATAATCGATAATGAAATTCATTGGCAACGATTTTCATTATCGATTATTATCGATTAGTTGTTGCAGCCCTAGTGATCACATTTACAAAGTAAGTCCCTGAATGATTATGCTGACATACGGACACACAAAAACGCAGAGGTTAATGAAGACTATACCTCCAATACCTAGGCGCATCATATCATATTTCTTATTTTTGCGTATTGATCCTAAAGGTTCACAAAAAACAAAGACGCTGTGTTTTGTAACAAAATGCATTTTACTCGGTAATAACATATCCAAAAGCATAAACAAAATCCAGTGAAAAAAGAGCTATTTGCTAAAATGTAAGATTCTTTTCTCATAAATAGAACTTTGGCATTCAAAATTCTAGCTGTAAATCTAAATTACAAAAAAAAAAATATAATAATAAGAATACCGCCTTTGAAAAGTGAAAGGCATAAACGGGTCGCCAACCAGTGGCTCCTTCTAGTTAATAACATCACAACTGTATATACATGAGGTATCATAAGGAGTCTACCAACAGAACCTAGCGCAATTAAGCATTGAAAATACCCCGTGTGCTTTAAAACAATATTCCAAACCAACAGCACTTTCTGCGTACAGCCAAGTGTTGGTAACACATAAATAGCCATTTTCTAACACCCAAATGCAAAGTTATTTATACATTTAAAGAAATATATATATATATATATATACAATAATAAACAGAATGCAAAATCGTGCTATCTCCTTCCACAATTTCTGCAAATAAAAATCAAATAAAATTAGAAATGAGGCGCAAACATTATCTTTGTTGAACAAAAAAGGGGCAAAGTCAATACAGATTTCAAAAAGGCACAAAGAAAAATTGAGATTAATATTGCCGACGGTCTCCTCGCTTGTTCGGGTTAAGAGCATATTTTATTGTACACCTCGTATAAGTAAACTGTAGAGGTTTCTAAACATGCACTATACTGTATATGTTATAGCAGGTCTTTAAAGAAATCGCACTGTATAACAAACCTCTATACTATATATCGGATTGCGTAATATGTATGCAGTATATTGTGTATTACATGGCCAGCTATAAGGATGGTAATTCAACACAATAGACATCCAGTTGTATACTATAAGTGCAAAGAAGCAGTATTCGGTATGTCAAGGCTGTCTCACCCTATTTGATCAAGGACCGGAGACTGTAATAGTATCAGCTATTAGTATTATGTTAATCTGGGAAATGCCATTGGACACGTTTCCTTCAATTTCCACGCTTCCCACGCATATAAACTTGAACTTGTTTAAGATCTGCAATACATTTAACCTGCAACATGTTTAATTCTAAACGTTGGACTTGAAGTATGGGACAGTGCCTGATATTATAAGGTCAATATACATTAGCTTGATAATTAGGCTTTAAAGTATGTAATAGAGCTGTTCCTTTAGTGGTTATTAAATTCCAAAAAGTGTATCTGATGAAGAAAAGTTATCTCTGTACCTGTTTTTTGTGAATGTGTTTAATTATACTTCTAGAACCATATACTATGTAATTGATCACGTGCTATGTCTCCAAACATCAAACTGTAGTTGATTGCGAAATAGTCAAAGGGGACAAAAATGAAGAATTGCTCTAGAGAAAGGGTGAAATGGGGGGGGGGGGTTGTCCGACATGAAAATGGTTAACTTATTATGTACACTATTTTGTGGACTGCATTGTGTATTGTTTCCATCTAAAACATATCTGCAGCTTATACGTGTTCTGTTTATTGGGACAAATGATACACTCTGAATTGGACTTGTAATAAAAAAGTCAGTAACTGTATTCACACATTCATACATATATTACCATTTGGTTTTTCTGAACATACGGACGATGCCTAAAATCCCTGGATTACTCCATTAAATTGGAGATCAAAGCAAACACCAAATAGATCAAGGGCATTTCACACGACCTATGATTAAAAATACAAGTCCCGATATTGCAGTCAAACAGATGTTTGGGTTTATATAAGGCAGGGGTTCTCAAACTGCAGCCCTCCAGCTGCTGCAGGACTACATCTCCCATAATGCTCCTTCAGCTAAGGGGCTGGCTGAGGAGTATGGGAGATGTAGTCCTGCAGCAGCTGGAGGGCCGCAGTTTGAGAACCCCTGATATAAGGGGTATGAAGGGATGACCTATCTGAAATCTAAACGATAAGCAATTTGTGACCATTTTCCTAAACCCTCCATACTGACTAGAAGGGACTAGCTATAGAAAAGTGGACATAAAGTTGAGGAGGATTGTCTTTACAAGCAAAATTAAATATTTCATAACTGTACACTGGTGATACAAGGATTCTACTTACTTTACTAAACAGCAAGTGACATGTGAGTATTAAAGTAATCAAGGACGACTTAATTTATGTATTGTCAGCAAGGGCTTTAAAAGCATGGGCTCTGCCTACCAAGGTACTTCTAGAATACCTGCCCCCAAATACAAAATACAACAATATCATTGCATGTCACAGTATTCCAATGCCTCATGGTGTATTTGTCATTTTATATAATACTGTAATATTGTTATATGGAAGACATTTCAGTGCAAGCAAAATCACTCCAAGACAGTGACTGGAGGATTGTGGGACTTGTTGTTAAACAGTAAGGGAGCCACCAAGAGACTACCAATGATCTGAAAGGATTCGGCTTGATTTGTTAACAAGTAAATCTGTTCAAACCAATATGCAAGAGACGATTGCTACATTCTGCAAGTGTAATCCAGTCAAGGACAGCTAACTACTTATCATACAAAGGCATCCCATGGAAATCACCCCCCCCCCCATAATTTGCTGCTATTTTTCCCATCTTATCTTGATTACACACTTAAGGAGATCATCATTCACAAGACGATGGTCAAGAAGAAGAGTCGTTAATATGCCTTGAACTGAGGTTTTCCTAAGAAAAGCACCTTCTGCTCTACCAACTGGAATTCCCTCGGGTAGAACTGTTGAGGAACTCATATCTTATTTTTCAGTTTCTTTTTCACCAAATGCTTGCAGTGACATGTAACTTATGAAAGGATGAAAAATGTAACCGATTAATAGTGTGTTTCACAGATGAATGATGCATTTTTATAAATAGGGCAATTGCATTTTTGCTGGTTTAAATCAATAACAGCACAATAATCTTTACAGCCCTATCTTTTAGCATCATGTTTCTTTGTAATACATTACGAGAAGGAAGGGATTACGCACTGAGATGACATCTGGAAGTTCAATTGTTTGGAAGCCTCAAATGAAGGTGAACAAACTTCAAGTTAGTTCTAAGCCCAGTGGGAAAAGGGCCAATTTGACATTTTCTTTCAGCAGAAAGTTACCAGGGTTCACTCTTCATAATGAGTAGTGAAACACAACTCGCCTCAATTCACCTACAAATCACCCTTGAATGAAGGTGACCCATCAGAAAATGAAAAGTGATCTGGCGATTATGTATTTGTACTATACAATTTGATATTTTAGCATATATCGGTCAGTACACAAACTGGCTGGTTACTAAGACCCCTTTGGGTTCATCTAAACATTCCTCCTTAAGCGGTGTTCATATGTTTGGACTATTCATATATAGAACACATACTTATTCATCCTATACATACTCTGAGGTCAATTCACTAAGGGCTGATGGGCCAGTCTTGAACCTTCAAGGACGTTCACCAAGGGTTGAGTCCTTACTGTAGTCAAGAAGATTCAACTGGGGGACGGGGCAGGTTGAATTGCCATTTTCAAGTTATATACTGGTCTAAATTCAGCAATTAGTGAAAAATCCCATCATAAAAGGTTAATTGTGTCAATTATTTGTCTTGCAATCTTCAAAATGCAGCTGAGTTGACATTTGATACACTCTGTGTTGAAGGGCTAGCGTAGGTTGGAACTTTAGTTCCTTACATTTGGCTGGTAAGGACGTTATATCTTCGTGTGGTTCTCTTTGTTTGGAACACCATAGATTATTTCATGGAGAAACATCAACATTCACAACAGAAGCGAACATTCAGTATTTTGTTTGTATGAAATGTGACGTCAGGACTATTCCTTGTTCTTTTCATACTGGAGAGATGTGTCCAGATTAGCAGGCGTCTTAGAATGTACCATCTCTGCTTCTCCAGATGTGCATAGAAAACGGGTTCAGATATGGCTCCCAAGTAGAAATGCAAGGAACACGAACAAAGCAGCATTTATTAGGAAGGTCTGATGTCCACGCACATTACTGGGTAATGCAGTTGTCTCCCATATCCTGAGCATAGCAGTCTGACAATGTAGTCCTCAGATCATCAATATCTTTCCGTAACTGGCGGGCTTCTAGAAGTTTCTGAGTAATGCTCTCTGTGCTATGGCAGGCTTCATTTTCTTCGGAGAAGCAGTTAGCAGCTGTGGAAAACAGGCAGGGTTACTTAATCACATACAACCTAAGTGTCCTTGTTTAAATGTGACTTTAAGGCACTGCCCTGCAGTCCTGATTTTGTGGGCAGTGGGCATTATGGGCCAGTTAAGGAGATTCTCTCACCTCCCCAGACTGACCCAGGGAGCTGTATAATCCAAGGCTCACAGATCTTTCCTGCAGCCCCAATATATGTGAGCAACACAAGGTGGGCGGGTGGTCCCAGCCCAACCACATCCCCACTCAGAGCCAACACAGGGTCCCGATTTGGACTTTTTTAACTGTCGGGAGATATCTAATAAGGTGGCCAGAAAAACACTGAACAGCAATCTGACCTTTGGAAAAGAATAAAACAAGGATCTCCACAGCCAGGGACCTGGTTACATTAAAATTGCCAACATTAATGTGTCCCCCAGAACTCCTATTGGATGAATATAATCACTTAAACCATGAGGAGGCCATTAACTAATTAATGATTAGCCACCATGATCAGTACTTTTCTGAAGCCTGTAAGATGTGATCAATACGGTTACAGAGTTTTTCTTCCTTGTATATGGCAGTATAAGCCGGGTAGGTAAAACTTTATTAACTGTAACAGAAAACTTTTACTAATAACATATTATTATTAAAGCCACTTACATCCAATGCCGAGGAGCAGAGAGAGGTTGGGTTCCTTGCCCTGAACTCTTTGATTTAGTATACTGCAGAGGGCCTTCAAGTCAAATAGACAGTGAGACATCTCCTCAAACAGCTGCTCGGCTACTGGAATCTTCTCAGACAGTGGCTGTCGGGACAGATGTAACTCTTCCATCTGCATTCTCATAGCCAAATTCTCCTCCTTCAGCTTCTGGTTCTGTGAGGGATAATTAGGGAAATGTAACAGATGTAACCATTAAAGTGCACAATGCAATACATGCAAAACAATATTCCCCGCAAATATGTGAAATATAATCATAATTTTTATGTAAATCAACCAACGCTCTATTCTCCAGATTGTAATAACAACAACCTTTTCTGAAAAGACCAAAAAAGCAGTTTATTAAAAGGATAAGCAATTTACAGTCCGGCGGCAATTAAACAGTTGCTCTGGCAGATCACAAAATAAATATGTCAAGATGATACTTTGAATGTTTATCATTGTGCAACATTGGCAGGAAAATAAAAATAAGCTCCAGGCTTTGTGACCCAAGATCGCTTAATATAGTAGAGGTCCTACCTTGAAACCCCTAGCTGTCACATTCAATTAGGTGAGTTAAGAAACAGCGGTGCTACCTTACTGCTCAAAGGGATGTGATCATCAGCATTATAAATAATCGTATTTATGCTCTAACACAGCCTCAGGTAGTATAGTGTCATTTTCTGTTTCATAGAGGAAGTAATTTACATCATGCATGCTGTATTTTTTTTCCCAAGCTTCTTTGAGGGTCAGAGTACATTTTCTTTATCTTTCCAGCTCTTTTTGTGCATTGCAGTTGAGCCAGAGATTATCGTAACAAAAGAAAGTGTCCCTTAGAAGAAAAGAGAAACTACAATGCCTACCACAAGTAGCGATGGGTTGAGAAGGCTAACACGTATTACAATTTTAGTCTAGAATGCGGGTTTGTTAATTTGATGGGGTGCTGATGTCATAGTTCACATAGTGTTTATGACAGAAATATTGGACCAAATAGTGATAAGGGGCGCTTTAACACGATTATTACTATGCTTCTTAACTTAAAAGCATAGTTTTTGTCTATTTGATCCACATGTTCATCAAGACTGACACCAAAAATAGCAGCTGCCTGGAAAAAAGGTAAGACAACAGATACTGCCTCATCTGGTGTGAAACAAACCACTATTCTCATGATGCTTAGACAATATATAGGCTATGGCTTGCTAGGCATCATGGAATCAGAGCTTTTGGTAAGGCCCCACTCAGCCCCCTCCCTGCCACTGGCCACACCACCAGCAAGGGTGTCCTGAAATGTTTGGGGGGCTGCAAAATATATAAGGCGGGTGGTAAAACACAGTAAGAACATGGCTAGTTGTCAGCTAATTTTTGGGGTGTTTTAGGTACATGAGGAACTCCAAGTATAAAGCAAACATCTAATTTATATTTATAATATTAATACATTAATTTAATATTGGTAGCTGCAGACCATGCTCAGTTTTCTAGCATACAAACAGAAGGACAACTGTTGACTTGCAACTGTTGGGAAGATCACTTGTTCTGGTGTATTCATGAAGGTGGGCCTACTGTTGAACACTTCAACTCTCTGACTTCTGTGAATTATAAAAGGCCAGTTTCAATGGGGTTATTCATAATAAAGACCAAGCTGGCCCTGCATGATGTGTAGTTATACCAATAAGGTGACTTTCAAAAAATGGCTTTTTACGGGGTAAGTGCAAAGGTTGGACCTTCAAAATGTTTTGTGAGTTGTTCATACCTTAGTGGCTTAGTGAATACAACTCTTTGACATACTCAGAGTCAGCTGGAAAGAAGTATAAAGTACACGTGGCAGTATCTCAGATTTTCATAGCCCTGCCATTTTATCATCAAAACTAAAGAAATATCTACTGTCTTTCCTCCAGCTTCTTAAGATCCAATATAGTGAGCATTTTGCAATCCATCATGAGACTGGCAAAAAGTAATTTGAAGTTATTAACTTGCAGTCATTAACAAACAGAGGAGTAGTACTCAAGATTGAGCTTGCGAGCAGGGCTCTCTCCACCTAATGTGTCGGTTTTCTTAGTCTGTCAATTCTCGTCTTGTCATACCCCTTGAATATATGTATTGTATTAAGCGCTGCGTAAATCGTTGGTGCTATAGAAATAAAAGATAATAATAATAATAGTAAGAAGGCCAACAATCAGCGGAGTATATTTTATTTGCTATTGTCTGGCCATTTAAATCTAACTGCCTGCCTGTAGTAGTGAAATGCACTTCACGCAGCCATTCACTGGGCTAATTAGGAGCTCACATAAAAAGAATAATAATTTAAAGAAATCATGTAACTGAAAGGCATTTCTGAGTGGGAGGCCAGTACATTGGCAGCAACTGGAATTAAATCTTTATTGTTGCAAACCAATTCTACTGATGCTGTCAAAGGAGACTACAGAGAGAGAAGCCTGGGACAGACTAGCATTTAAAAAGGACAGTCTAGTGTGCCACACAGCTCAATCAATGAAAAATACATATTAAAGTATTATAATATGCCTATATAAAAAAGGTAAAAGAGGTTGCGGGGCTCTTCCACTTTATGGTCCTGTTCTTGCACCACCTCTGGTTGCTTGATGCAGCCCATCAGTGGCACGAAAGTACACATGGGGTCACATGGAAATCTTGCCCAAGCCAGGGCTGGAGCTGGTGGTGGGTATTCTACGCGTACAGTTTGGCAGGCAGTAGATACTGTCGGCTAGTTATTCTGCAGAATCACGAGGACACCTTCCATGCATTTGCAAAAGGGACACTATGCATTGAAGTGCATATGGCTGGAGTTTTCCTTTAACCATGTGTTATGGGGAATAAAGCCTGTGACTATAATTGGAAGGGGGGCTGTGTTTTCATTTGGAAGTTATCATACTACATTTTTTTTTCACTGCCACTGAGTTTTGGTTATAGAACACTAAATTAATCGACTTGAAAATAGTATTTATGGTGTGTAAAAACTTAAAATGTGATGATTATACTGCAAAGGTGAAAGGGATACATGAAACATGAAATAGGTTATGCCTGTACTGTACAACCCTACATCAAATAGATCTCCCCACACATAATGCTAGTAGAGCTGTTAAGCACAAAAATGACATCTAACTGATGAGCCACTCCTCAAGGACAAGCAATGGTCCTGGATTCAGATATTACCCAGTTGTATTACAAGGATACACATTTGTATCTCCCAACAGTCCCATATCTGGGGCAGCCCTAGTTTTCATCATTCATGAGGCTCAGACCTGCAGCATAGCTCCAACGCGGCCACCTTGTGATACTCTGAGGGAGAGCTTCTGGAAAGGCCTCACACAAGCCCCCTCATCTCTGCCACTGGCCACACCACCAGCAAGGGTGTCTTGAAATGTTGGGGGGAATGCAGTAAGAACATGGCTTGTTCTCAGCTATTTTTTTGGGGTGTTTTAGGTACATTAGGGACTCTAATGATTAAGCAGACAAACATGACCATCTAATTTATATTTATAATATAATATTTTTTAAAAAATATTTTGGAAATTACGGTTTCGGTAAACAACAGCAAACTAATGCACAGCTATTGGTTTGCTCATCTTCGATCCTGAGAAAACTAGCTGGTGGCTATCGATTTGGATATAAGCACAGCATCCATGAAACAGATTAGTGCATATTGTTGACAGTTTAGTACTTAGTCACATCTGTCTCTATTATGCTCTATTTAGGCTTCATAAAGAAGCTTCCAAGAATAATACGTGAACCAAAGAGGTTGTTTTCTTTGTGTGTGTGTGTGGTTTGGTTTTTTTTTACAGACAAATTAGTGCATGTGGGCTATATGTTCTCTTCTAGATGCACTTCCAGTCAGTGAGCTGGCCTATGTATATTTCAGAGGACATTTGCAAAAAAAATAAAAATAAAAAACGGGGGCAAAACAAAGAAACAAGACCTACAACTGTGACATTTTGACCATCTGTCAGGAGGCTCAGAGGCTTGCCAGTTGTCCTGTAGAAACATTAAACAACCTGTATTTCTTATGCAGTGGCCAGAGGGTACCAGTTCAATTAGATTTCTTCTGTTGCTAGATTTACTCACTTCAAGACAGAGCTTATCAAGTTGTTGACCGCATTCCACTCCTTCTGCCGCAGCCCTCTCGAGCTCTAGGGCTGCCGATCGTTCTCGCGTCAGCTTCTCTTTTAAGGACTAGTGCGAGGAAAACGATTACAGAATTAATCACAGATTACTTGTGCGGAATTTTGACTGCTCTTGAAGGGGCTTTACAAATTCTTTGCATACATAAGAGAAAGTTCAAAGTCTCCTTAAGTCTGTGCTTTGAAAAGATATGTAAAGTAAACAGATTTAATAATAAAAGTTTACTCCTTTTTTAAAGTGTGTGTGTGTATGTATATATATAGATTTATATATTATATATATATATTAACCAGACACTGGTGGATAGTATGTGTTTTTTAAGATCAAAGTAAATTCTGTTATTAACACTGGATTACACATGCACAGTATTAACCCCTTCGTGACAAAGGCTGATTTTACTTTTTGTACCCTTCGTGACAATGGCCGTTTTAACATTTCTGCGCTGCTCGTGTTTAGCTGTAATTTTCTTCTTTCCCGTTTACTGAACCCACACACATTAGATATTGTTTTTTTCAGGACAAGAAGGGCTTTCTTTAGATGACATTGTTTTGATTGAATTTCGGTGACGTGCCCGGACCGGCAATTGTCATCAAGGGGATAAAGAGTAATACATCTCACATCAAATATTTAAAGAGCCTTATCCCTTTTACATGCAAAATGCATAGTTACAAAGAATAACAAATGTTCCTAAGTATTATTTATGAAAAAAATTCAGTGGATTCACAATTTAACCCAGATTTCGTCAAGGTGGGAAATAAGAAGTATCTTATCTGTTAAGCGATGCTGAACACTCTGGTACTTAAAAGATATTAAAGGTATAAATCAGAATAATCATTAGGAGTCCAGTACACAGACCAAGAAAAAAGATAGAAACGAAAGAATAAAAGATGAAGCATTGGGCAGACTAAAGGTCCAACAGAAATCATTCATACGTAGGAAGCCGCCTCTAATGACAGAATCCTGCATTCATTGAGATGCTAACTTTCAAGAGACATCACAGTACCTGGATTTCAGCCATCATACTGTCAATCTGATTTTGTTGATTGTCTATGACCTACAGGGGTAAACAAGTTACAGTACTCAGTTATTTGTCCACGTACACTGCATGTGAAATGTTGTATAGGATGTGAAATATAAAAATCCATTCTGTTTAATGCCAAGTTTAAAGGCAAGTAATAATTGTTTATCTACACTATAATCATTAATACAATGCCACTAGAAATCAATGATTGATAATAACACGCCAAGTATAAAAAGCAATAACTGCATAATAAAACATATTACAGATTAGAGGAGGATCATAAGATGTTTTGACTACAGGTTTTGCTTACCTTATTAGCCCGCTCCGTCTGCTCTCTCAGGCGCTCATTCTCAATCTGTAGCTGCTTTGTGTCCAGCATTGGAAGTCGAACTCCATCCTCTAAGCACTTCTGCACTTTTTGCTGCAAGCTGGAAAGATATAGCCAATGTTTCCTTAAGTAACTTAAACAATATCCCTTTCTATAAAATGGGCCTGGCGAGACATCGGTAGTGAAGCAAATGATCAAATAAAGCTGAGCTAGCAAAGGCACTGCTCATCGCTATTCGATTCAACAGCATCTGCCTCATGAGTGTACAGTGTGTGATTGGAGCCAGAAGTACAACAGAACAGAAGAAATGACGGAAGGTTTGTTTATTATATATATATAGTCAAATCTTAGGTTACGTTAAGTCTTCTTCAACATCTTTCAGTCCATTAACTAAACACTGGAACTGGAAAAATACCACATGGGACTGATAGAGAATAATTTGCTCAATATATATATATATATATATATATATATATATATATATATATATATAAATATATATATATTGGATTGCCGCACAACTCATCAGTTGCCCAATAACCATCAGCTTTCCAATTCTCTGGAACTTAGTTAAAGCACAGGTACAGCCAAGCCTTGAGTTGGTCCGAGACTGGCAGAAGGACCTGCTCCATACCTTTGCACCGTTAGGACAAGCTCCTTCTCCCTCTGTTTCTGACACTCCGTCTCTGCCTCTTTTTCACGGCACTGCGTCCTGGACTCGTTGAGTAATTTTTCTAGGCTCCTGGTTTTTTCCTTCAGCTGCTTGTTTTCCTCCTCAACAACCTGCAGCTTTATACACATAAATTTAAATAATTATTTAATCAGTGCACTAAATAAAAAGCAATAGCACATTTATTAGAACAAGCCACGTTAAGCTACATTAAATACAAATAATAAAAAGTACATTTGCAAAATAAAAGCAATGTTTTTTTTTTTTGTGGCAATTCCTTTCAATACTTACCCTTTCGCTCTGCTTACGCACATCGTCAAGCGTAGGGAGGTCGGCCACATATTTCTCTAAGGTTTCCACCCGCCTCTGCTTTTCCCGGTTTTGTTCACTCTCTTTTTGACATTTTTTTCTTAGGCTGCTGATATACTTGTCTCTAGTTTTGATCTAGACATAGAAGATAAAAAATATATTAACACGGGTAATTATGGTGGCGTTCAATCAAAGTGGCAACATAACTGTTCCTTGAAGATTCACCAAAAGAATGCACACATACAATAATGTAATTGGCAATTATATTTAATTTTTCATTTTGTTAATTATTATTATTTGTGATTTTTCGCAGAAAGTACATCTTGCCTCTACAGCAAGCGTTATTTTAATCAAGATCTCAATTCAGAGCTGGCAATTGTTTTCTTATGGCAGCAGCCCGGTACTGGGTTTGTTTTATTCTAGGTACACTTGCACACAGTTATTTTTAAGGCAGGTAGGCTGTTCCAAACATCACCGTTCTTCTGTGGGTTTAGGCAGCCTCAGTTGCTTCTCTTTCTTCATGTAATCACAGACAGACTTGATGATGTTGGGATTAGGGCTGTATGGGGGCCATATCATCACTTCCATGACTCCTTGTTCTTCTTTATGCTAAAGGTAGTTCTTAAAGACTTTGGCTGTATGTTTGGGGTTGTTGTCATGCTACAACTGCACCCGAGTTCCTGTCTTTTCGTGAATATTTGATTCACTTGGCCTTGTTTCCGTGTCGGAGGTATGGCTTTTTGGCTGCAAGTTTTCCATGTGACTTCTCCAAAGTGAGAAGGGAAGTAAGCATGACATATCTTTCGTTTGCTGCATTAAGTTTCATTGGTTGACCACTATGAATATGACCCTTAACATTGCTCGTGTCTGTGCTTCTTTGAAAGAGTTTGGATATCTGGAAACCGCAGTCTGCCTTGAAATTTCAGCCTGGGAGAGATCTTGCTGATGCAGTATAACTACCTTGTGTCTTGTTGCTGTGCTCAGCCTTGCCATGGTGAATGACTTTTGACATTAAACTGTCTTCACGAACCTTAGCTTGTGTGTTTGGCTGCTCATCACACAGCTTTGTTTCTCCTACACAGCTGTTTGTTTCACTTAATGTTTGTGTTTCAACCTACATATTGAATGGAAGACCATTAGCAACTGATTGCTTCAACTGTTTAATCATACACCTAACTAGAAGCCTACAAAATCCCTGACTTTGTGCAAGTGTACCTAGAAGAATTGATGCTGTTTTGAAGGCAGAGTGGCCGCGCCAAATATTGATTTGATTTGGATTTTTCTTCTGTTCACATACTTTGCATTTTGTTAAGTGATAAAAAAAACAATAAAAAAATGTATAAGCATGCTTACCTTAAAACCTTTTTTCACACCTGTACTGCAGATGAAAACCAAAATCCAAAGCAGACAAATTAAACTACCCTATGAAATGCCTTAAAAATGACACTGCTACCGAAAACCCTTAGTGGATCAGGAGACAACTTCCAAAACCAAAAAAGAGCTATGATACTTGCATACCTTTTCCTCCAGCTTTTTTATGTCTTCATTGGATTTGCCTGTGCTCTGCTTCAGGACTTCATTGAACTGCGCAAGCTCTATTTCAGCAGATGCCAGCTTATGCTCAAGTTCTTCCCTGTTTCGAAGAAGAGTCTGCGTTCTGTCTTGAGATATTTTCTGCAGAGTTTTGGCTTCACATGGTGCACCCTTTAAAAAGTGGATTACAAATGTTTAAGGCTTTCACAGCATATGTTTAGGTAACGTTTCACACAGTGAACACCTACCCAACATTTTTCTGGACACCTAGCAAAAGTAGTGAAGACAATAACAATTGTGATCAGGTGGTCGCAAGTCATGTCACTTCATCAGTGAGTAAAATGGAATACCAAAATCAGATTCCAGGTCTTTCCTTCTAAACTAAGTGCTACTTGATATTCAGGGGAATACATGTACCTCGTAAAGTTGTGTATGAAGCAACTACTACGAATAAGACGTTAGCTTGTGGTTCCACAAATGAGCAGCACACAAATCCTTGATCCATACATTTTCTTGCAAATCTGCTTCGGTTTAAATGTAGAACAGTACTCAGGATTAAAAAAAAAATGATCTTTACCACTCATACCATAAACAATGTGGTGGTGACAGACTGACACGGTCTTTATGTTTTGTGAAAAGTTGAGCAGCTGTGATCTCTCTTATACACCTAGTAGACTATTTATATAGCAGCTACTTGTTCGTGAATTCCATCTGCAAGATTATGTGATGGCATATTAAACTGAGTGCATTAAAGTGACAGGAGGCTAAATGAAACTTGAATACGGGCATTATTGTTGCAGTGGAACCTTACAATAATATATATAAAAAGTGTTTTAAATTAATGAAATTATTTATAAGTAATCAACATGTTTTGCTAATTAAAATTAATATCACCCTGCTCAAGCAGACCTGTCCTCCTACCTTACCAATATAGTACAGTATATTTTAATCACTTTAACATAGGTTACAAGAACGTAAGTGATACACTCAAACCTTCGGGGTAGTTACCTTCAGACCATGTAAGCAGCCATCTTCCCCATTAGTCTCAGAGTTCCCAATTGTCTGCTGAGAGCGCAGCTCATTGCCTCTGACTGCATGCTGAAGGTGACAGATCTGCTGCTTCTGCCTGCAAGAAATGTGAGTGTAGTACATATTACTTAGGGGAGATATTCACTTTATGGAGGAAAGGCAACACACATCTAACATTCTCAGTACCAGGTAACAGAGGAGCAATCGCTTGCAAAAAAGGCGCTCGCTCTTATGACCCTTCGAACACCATGAAATTATTATGTTAACGTCTGATGCTCATGTTTCTATCTATACAGAGGGTTTGCATTTTAATTCAGCTAAGCCTACATCAAATCTCACTTAAACCGTGCCTCCATATTGGACCTGATCTCAACTTTCATCATTATAGAAACAGACTACAAATCACTTACATTCATTCTCTATTCAAAAAAACAAAACTGCATTGTTGCATTATGGATGTATTTCAGAGCTCCATAAACCTCAGGTTGCCATAGGGACTAGAAAGCGTTTTCTGGCACCTAGGTAGGATTGCCACCCAGCTTGACATGAGGACACCTGAACTGGCCCTTACATATCAAGCTAGGGCAGTGCTGGCAGCGCATGTGCTGGGGATCACATAATGCAACATCACCCTTCATTATTCATGGATAAGGGACTGTGAACTACTGCTGATTCATAACTCTCATGACTATGTTTAAGATCTGTAAATGTATACATGTAAACAACCTATCCTAAAGAGTTAATGATCTGCAAGTTATGATTTAGTATTAAACTGAACAAGGCCGCTGGTGAAGTGGAAAACATCTTTATATTAAAGGAACATGCTGCCATCTTGTGTCTGGAAAGTGTACAGGTCCATGTACAAACAGGGGTGTTGAACTCAAGGTGGCCAGGAGTATTGAATATCCTAGCTTGATCACAGGCAGGTCGGCCAGAATGGTCGGAAGCCGATTAATCAACATGTGTAGAAGGATACAGAGTAGACAATTCATGTTTACTACAGAAATGTGGTGGCCTTGTTCAACACCAATGTTCATAGTAAATTGTTGAAGTGCCAACATGTACAAACAAAAATTATGGCCTGCAGAGTGTTTCAAACACTCTACACCAGGGGTCTCTAGCTGGTATCTTACAAGCCAAAAGGTGGCTGAATCGCAGAATAGCTCACTGGCACTCTACCAGAAAGAACAGCATGCTGTCTGGAGGAGGGTATGCACATAATGCAACTAATCTTCAGGGAAAAATTCAGAAAGTATTCTATGGTAAAAGCTAAGCTGCTAGGACTCAAGACCCCTCTGCTTGCCCTAGTACCCAAGCATCTTTAACAGACATGGAGACATCAGATGCTGCTGACATATTACAATTGGGTGGTTTACAATATTTTACAAACAAGGCAATGAATTAAGAAGACAATGTAATTTGAGAATTAGACATATTATTCAGCCAAAACCACATAAATGTATTACAGTAGTACAACTTGACTGAATAAGCCGACTGAATCAGTTATTCTAGATTAATACCATGGTTTGAAGAAAAAAAAAGAATAACTAAGCACTAATGAACAAGGTCTGATTAGGTCTAAGGTATGTGAGGTTGGAAGAAACTTAGATGCAAAACCAGTCCAACACAAAACTTTCACCATAGCACTGGATAGTATGTGATTTACAATATAATTTTGGGGTTAGTGTAGGGTTACTTTAGCCCACAGTAATACCTGGAACAATTTGTGGAAGGGTAAAGAGAGGCAGAGAATCATGGGGTTTTGGTGAGACTCAAATGCAATGAAGGTGGCGGTGATCAGGAAATGACAAGCAATTTCACTATTAGGGGAATGCAGTGAAGGGGATATGGGGAAAAAGTGAACAATAAAAATTAGATTGTTTGGAATTACAGGATGGAAAACAAAATACAACAGGCCTAAAGAATTCTGATGGTGTTTAGTTCTTTGGCCTACAGCCATTTTACAGGCACTGGCTTTGATAACCCACATTTCCTTGTAAGTGACCTTTGTAAATGGGGATGCATTATGACTGTTTAACACAGTCACAATCTCCCGACAATGTGCACTTTGCGTGATTTGTATTGTAAATTGGACGTCTAGGCCCCAACACTGTATTTTTATTTTTTTTATGTATGGCAGGGTCCCATGTTGATTTTGACTGCAGGTATTTAGTCATTGGAGTTAGAAAATAAGACTTACATCGCTGATATGCACTATATGCTCAGCACCTGTTGTACAGCGCTATGGAATTTGATGGCGCTTTATAAAACAATAAATAATAATAATAATAGTGCTCCCATTGAAGCCAGTAGAAGTCCCGGCAATCAACTGCGTGTATGCTATTAAAAGTTCAGTTTTATTAAGGTGTTCTGATAGCAGACATGTGATTGGCTGCTACTAGAGGGGTCTACTGAGCATGTGCAAGAAGTGTACTGACAAACGCTCCTTGCTTTCTGTAGAAGGAGCTGAATGAATCACAATTTGCATGCAGTGGAGTCCAGGCAAACTGGATGAAAGTAGGACTGGAGAGGTCTTAATACAGATGCTCTAAAACACTATCAAGAACGGAAAAAGATTTGGAAGACAGAAAATCCTCTGAAATAAAATGATTGCAAAAACCCCAAAACTTGATGTACACCGAGTAATTCCATCCCTAACGGGGTTGATGGAGACAATGTGATCTAAAAAGAAAAAAACCTTAGAATGCTGTACTGATCACAATGTCTGGGCTGTTTATTTTTCTAAAATGTAACTATAATACAATACAAAAGTTACACAAAGCCATTCAAGGTCATAAATATCAGTGACCTAGGAATAATAAAAAAAAAAACTATATCCAACAAGCAATGTGTTCTGCTATTTCCTCTGATCCTGATAAACTGAAGCCCCCAACAAAGGAATGCTTTGTAACCAATGCATTTCTCTGCTAAAGTAAGCACACACAAATATAGTACAGCATTGTTCTGTGTTCTGCAGCTGCTGTGAGCTGTTAATCCATATCTTAACCAGCTCTGTCCGATAAAGAAAACATGACCGCACAAAAAAGGTTTTTGTGGTGACCAGCAGTAACTTGAGGCTGGACAAGATTAAGTTTTTTTGTATTGTTTACTGCTTATCATAGCCTAAATGCTTTATATAAATATGGTCCTCTATCTATTTGATTGTTTGGACGCAGAGCAACACCCAGAGACCAAAAGGAAGGGCTTATTAAAGGTGATCCTGTTACCTTTAGATATTTTAGCATTACTAAATTCTTTTATTAAGCCACATATATCTTCTGATTCATTATAAGGGTTATAAGGTAATTTAAAGTCCATCATTCTACAGTGAGAAAAATTATTAAAAAGTGGAAAACATTCAAGACAATTGCTAATCCTCCCAGGAGTGGACGTCCCAGCAAATACACCCCAAGGTCAGACTGTGCAGTACTCAGAGAAACTGAACAAAAAAAGCACACTACACACGCCTCAGGTAGCATGTTAAATGTTAAAATTCATGAGTCGATCATGAATGTCTCCTTAAACTAAAGTATTCTAGAGTCAACTGTGAGCCCACCTGGCCAACAGCTAAAGCTTGGTCGAAACTGTGTCAAGAAACAGGCCAATAATACCAAGCACACTGGCAAATGTACAATGTGTGGCTGAAGAAGAAAATAATGAAGGTGTTACAATGGCCCAGTCCAAGTTCCAGACCTTAACCTCAAAGTTTTTTGGTTTTTTTTGCCCCCTCAAAGATTTCAGTTTGTTTTGCAATTTAATTTTTCATGTTATAGGTCACATTAACCCCTTGATGATAATTGCCGGTCCGGGCACGTCATTTGTTAAAACGACCTCGAGGCATTCAGCAAAGCCACGATCGGCACCAGGGGCCCCTCCCCGGGGCGTCAACATCCGCCATACAATGTATGGTGGCGGATGCCCGTTTTAAAAGCGTTTGGGAGGCGATCAACGATCACCTCCTAAACTTAAATGGTGTCTCTGGAATGCCTCGATCAGGAGGCATCCAGCGACACCAAACACTTACCCCAGGATGGACTGTGACCGCAGTCTTCACCATCCGCAAGACGGCAGCGGCCCGGGAAAAAAAACAATAAAGATGCAAAAAAAAATATATATATATTATATAAAAAATATTTTTGTGAGCAAGTCCTAAAATTAGCACATTAGCTTAAAACAATTCTCACATGGAAAGAGTTAAAATACTGGCATATTAAATGCCCATGGGGTGTCTACTTTTAAAAAATGTATGATTTGATGGGGTAAATTGAATTGGCCGGGTTCAACAATGTCCCAATTAACACGGGGGGGGGGGGGGGAGGGAGGATGGCCACACATCTAATTTCCAATTAGAAAAATGTACACGTACCAAATGTGGCCTTTTAGCTCCCTCCAAAAATGACAAACCCATGCATGTGGGGTATCACTGCGCTCAGGAGATGTTGCTGAACACATATTGGGGTGTCGTGTGACAGCGGCATATACCAGGATATGTAAATATGTAAATTCATACATAGCATTTAAAATACCCTGGGGTGTCTAGTTTTCAAAAATATATGGTTTTGTTGGGCATACTGAAATGGACCGGCTCAAAGATGTACCAAATAGGGCAAATGCCAAAGTTCAACGTTAAAAATGCGCATGACCCAAATGTGGCCCTTTTGCCCCCAAACAGCCAGGCAAAATCATTCATGGGAGGTATCGCTGTACTCAGGAGATGTTGCTAAACACATATTGGGGTGTTTTGTGATAGTGACATATACGAGAACCTTTTAATTCATACCTGAAGTAAAATGTGTGTGACAAAACAAATGCAAAAAAATGACTACCACAAAGTTTGACAAAGGCTGATGGTAGAATTAGTGCTTGGAAAGGGTTAAAATACTAGCATTTGGAATACCCTGGGCTGTCTAGTTTTCAAAAATATATGACTTGATGGGGTAAATTGCATTGGCTGGCTTCAAATATACCCGAAATGGCACATGGGGGGAAGAATTACCAGATTTGGAAAAAATGGCTTTGAAATAGCAAGACGCTACCTGTACTTATTGCCCCATAATGTGTAGAAAAAAGCAAAAAAACATACAAACATTGGGTATTTCTAAACTCAGGACAAATAGTAGAATCTATTTAGCAGGTTTTTTCATTACCTTTTATAGATGAGTAAAAGATTTTTCACCATATTTTATACTTTTTTTAATAGTAAATAATATGATACAATCAAAACAATGTCATCTAAAGAAAGCACTTCTTGTCCTGAAAAAAACAATATCTAATGTGTGTGGGTTCAGTAAACGGGAAAGAAGAAAATTACAGCTAAACACGAGCAGCGCAGAAATGTTAAAACGGGCATTGTCACGAAGGGTACAAAAAGTACAGCCTTTGTCACGAAGGGGTTAAAGGTGGAAAAAGTTTTGACATGATTTATCTTTGTCTCGTTCTTTAACATCACAAGAACCTGGTATTTTAACAGGGAGGTGTAGACTTCCACTGTAGTAATAATGTACAGAAATTTTTTTATTTCAAAATGATGCCTATAAGAAGCTTTGTTTCATAAAAAAAGAAACAAAATATATAAAAATAACGTTAGAACACTAGTAGATGACCTTCAGACCCCTGCAATGTGACATAACAATAAACAAAATTGAGTTTGAGAGTGACTGGGTGCCACAGAAACACCCTTGTGTTTGATGCAATATTTTACTTGAATGATGCAATAATATTCGGTGCAACACTTTGTTGTCTCTGAAAGGTAAAGCCAAGTGTGCTACCGTTAATACCCAAGAAATGCTGTGCATATGTGTTGTTGCCTTCAGACTACATAGGTCATGTCTGATAAGAAGATATTTGAAATGCACATGCCTCAATGAAATACATATAAATGGTCTGTGACATTTTTGGCACAGCGAAAACATATGTTTGGGTGCTTTGGAACAATATTGACCATAGAAAATGTTGAGACAGAACCAATTAAACGTTTACTAGACTGGAATATATCTGGTTTTATATAATATATTCCAGCAATATAAGGATTATTATTCCACATATTCCACAGTGCTGTGCAATGGGTAAACAGGATACAACAAGCAGAACATCTCAAAACAGTTAGGACTTATGAAAACAAAAGGCAAGGAGGGTCCTGCTCAAAAGAGCTTACAATCTAGAAGGGTTTATAGTAGTTTTGTTATGAAAATACAAAGTACTTCAAAATGATCAGCACTGATAAGTACCGTATTTGCTCGATTATAAGACGAGGTTTTTTTCAGAGCAAATGCTCTGAAAAATACCCCTCGTCTTCTAATCGGGGTCGTCTTCTAATCAGACCTCAAATAGAGTCTGATTAGGAGACTAAGATCCAGATCCCCCGCACCGCTGCAGGGGACCTGGATCCTCCTGTCTCACCCCCCCCCCCATCATACACACACTTACCGGTGCTTCCTGCTGTATTGCCGGGGCAGCGGGTTGACGTCTACGCGATCCGCGTAGACAACGTCCGCTGCAGCCGGAAGGAGGTGTGGCTAGCAGCGGGGGTTGTCTGCGTCCGTCGCGCAAACCTTCCCCGACTGTCAGAGATCAGAGTTCCCCGCACCGGTGCGGGGAACTCTGATCTCTGACAGCCGGGGAAAGTATACGCGACGGACGGATACAAACCCCCGCTGCCAACTCCACCTCCTTCCGGCTGCAGCAGAAGGCGACGTCAACCCGCTGCCCCGGCTGGAAGCACCGGTAAGAGAGGGCTGAGAGGGGAGGGGAGGGGAGAGTGTGTGTGTGTGTGTGTGTTAGTTAAATGGGGGTATAGGGTGTGTGTGTGTGTGTGTGTGTGTGTGTTAAATGGGGGCATAGGGCATTTCTGGAGTGGCGTTAAGGGGGCATTTAATAGAGCACTCTGCCTCCTGAAATGCCTTATACACCTATATGCCACTCTGCCCCATAATATGCATTTTAACCCCCTAAATGCCAGAGTGGCATATAGGGTATAAGGCATTTCTGGAGGCAGAGTGCTCTATACAATGCCTTTTAACTCCCTTAATGCCACTCTGCCTCCTGAAATGCCTTATACCTCCCTATATGCCACTCTGCCCCATAATATGCATTTTAACCCCCTAAATGCCAGAATGGGATATAGGGGTATAAGGCATTTCTGGAGGCAGAGTGGCATATAGGGGTATAAGGCATTTCTGGAGGCAGAGTGGCACATAGGGGGTCAAAAGGCATACCATGGGGCACAGTGGCATATAGAGGGTTAAAAGGCATATCATGGGCCACAGTGCCATATTGGAGTGGCAAGCCTGGGGGCAGATGTGCGTAACTGGGGGACAGGTTGGAAAATACAAGAAATAAAAACAAAAAAAATATTTTTCTCAATCATAGCTTTTATTAAAAAAAATAGTTTACATGAATTAACATTTACTGGTAAAACTTTTTTCCTTTAGGGTCGTCTTATATTCAGGCTTTTTCTTTTTTTCCTAAGTTAATATTCAGATTTTGGGGGGTCGTCTTATAATCAGGGTCGTCTTATAATCGAGCAAATACGGTAATAAGGGTTCATTGCTACAGAAAGCACAAACAAAATAACTTTAACGCTCCTATAAAGCTGCACCATTTTAAGCCACACTAAACAATGACATTGACATTAGACAGACTGAATTAGTTTATTATTTAAGAACTATTATTGGAAGAATTAAAGATGGCAACCTGTGTCTCACCATCATCTTCAGTTTGTTGGAGAATCACTGGTGTAGCTCGCTAGGGTAATGCATTAATATGGAGACTGGCTGCACTGGAAGATTTAGAGGAACCATTCTTCGGGAGCTTGTCCCTGTTAAATGCCAGGAGGTTAGATATAAACCTCTGATGACAAAGGTTTCTATTTCACTTGCCATGATTACTTACTAAAGAGTTATTACACTCAAAGCACCCAGAGATCCCATTTCATGATGATCCATTTTTACTGGGGAGAGGTGTTTCCATAAAAGAAAGAGGGGAAGAGTGAGAAAACAAACAGCTGGAGTATGAGTGGGCTAAAAGGCTGATTGAAATAGGAATAAGTTGCAAAAAAGACTCAAGGAAGAAGAGGGGAAAGGGGCTGGGGAAAGGAAGAAAACAAGGCTGAAAGGAAGAAAAGGTGAAGGAGACGCAGAAGGCGGAGAAAGGAAGGGGGTGAGACAGCACAAGAACAATGGAGTGACCAATACAAACAAGACAAAACACATCTGGAAGTAATAGAAAATATAGTAAGCAGCCATTAATGAGCCTTGATTGTGTGATGGACCCCAAAAACAAATATTAATGCAAATATTCCTTGTGGGTTACTGTGTATAACATTTTCTGGAAACAGCTAACTAAAGAATGCAATCGATAGATTGAGGATCATTATAAAACATGCAGAGAGGGGAAACGTATCACGTTGCATCTGCTTCCTGAAAGCTAACATTTCAGCTATTAAGAAAAATCCATTACTGTTATCGCTCCTTAAAAAGCAGCGAGTACAGTCCGGCCTGGGAGGGATTCAGTGCCTAGATCTCTCCTGAGACAAGTGTTATTTACAAGGGGTTTAGATCACATGTCTAGATATTTGGCACAATTAACAACTGTGTACAATGTTTCCACAAATATCCACTAGGCAACCCCCTGACCCATAGCACTTACTAATTGTTCTATATTAGCTGGAAGTGAACATGTCTGATTTGTCAGTGTGTACATGTAACAAACATGTGACAAAAATATTTTAGAGTTACCGAACAGCTAACAATTATCTAATTCAGAAGCAGTTATTCCATTAAGTACACTGTCAAGTCTGCTTCCTAAAGTCTAGCCAGCTAAGGTTTCACAGCTTGAGTGCAGGAAATGAAGGAACATACAGTCTACGTAGTTCCTGAGTCTGCTATAAAAATCTATACAGTTCTATTAATTTAGTCATTTTTTCAGATCTGAGTTGGATAACTAAACTCATTTGGGTTTTGGTACCAATTGTACACAGATGATCTTAAATATCTCTCTCCTCACCACGCTAATTATCTCTTTCACTCATGGCTACTCAGCTAGCCATCTTCCGATTGCCTCTTTTATGATGTTCCACCTTCAGTTTAACAGTCTATCAAAATCTACATTTCTTGTCTTTTGTGAATGTCTTGCTAAAACCCTTAACCCTTTTACAAATAGCTAATACTTTTTTCACACTGCTAATCAGATTTGGGTTCCCTTAGGTCTCAGATACCGTCAGTGGGGCCTACAAGACTATTACACATGTTGTTTTAGAAATCAAGGTCACTGGTGGATTTGCTTAGTTCTGTTTACAGGTGATGTTACACTTACACATGACATAAGGTACACTCTCCAATATGAGGAAAATAAACCTTAGAATATCTGTATTTTTATTAGTTCTGTTCATTCATATAAAAACATTTTAAAAAGCTTTTTATGATTCCATCACATGTTCATTTACATAGTTACACAGTACATACGTTTGAAAAAAGTCCATCAAAGTTCAACCCTTGTACCTAACCTTGATCCAAAAGAAGGCAAACAAACCCTAATTAAGCTACTTCGAATTCTGCCATCAGGGGAAAAATTCCTTCTTGACTCCAAAAGGCAATCGGATTTCTCCTTGGATCAAGAAGCTCTAAAATATTAATCCTATTTATAGCCCTGAATGTCATGCCTATTTGACAATACAAACAAAATTTCTAAATTCAGCAGACTTGGTGCGACACTTAGTTGTCTCTGAAAGGTAAAGCCAGGTGTGCTACCGTTAATACCCAAGAAATGCTGTGCATTGTTGCATGTAAACAATTCTTGTGGTACATAGCTACACAAATGTTCCCTGGCGACGCAATGAATTAACAGACTGTGAGGTCCTGTCATCACAAGGAGGTCAGAGCTTGAGGAAATAGGAAGAATGGAACTTCACTTGAGACTTGATAGAATGCGACTTAGGTTACCTTATCTGAGATATTTCACAAATCTTCCTTAGCACATTAATTATCACTGTCATCAGGAGTTCCCTATATGCACCAAAAAATCACAATGCCAACATTGTGGATTTATAAATAAATGACGAAAGTTATAGTAGATCTAAAATACTGATATGTGGAATAAAGCCTAAATATGTTCTCTTAAAAAAAAAAAAAAAAAAATTGTTTCCCCCATTCATATTGATAATTTGAGGTTGATGCTGGTGGAGACTGCCAAAAATTCATAACAGGTCTGAAAAGTACCTAGGTTTTAGGACTAGTACATGCACAATTCCATTCAAAAAAGTTACCAAAAAAAAAAGTTTGGACTTAATAGGAATCCCGACAGTCTGACACTGGTTCTTCTGTTTATTATTTTAAAAACTTTACTTTTGCCTATGTAGTAGGAAAAGGTGAGCTATACCACAGGTAATGCGCAGATTCAAAAGTTGTGAGTTAAAGACGGATTATCGCCATACACATATAGCTCCCCCAAATATGTAAATAGGTGCCTTCAATGGGACATATACCCTTTTTAAAAGCAGCAGCAGATACTCTGACTCCCGTACCATTTTATTGGAAGTGGAAAATGCTGGACAAAGAGTCTAAGGCATGGTACCAGAGCATGCAGGATCACATATGCCTCAACCCTCCCCAAAATGGTCACATCAAGGAGAAGTTTTTTGGGTGTCAACATTCTTCTATTCCACCAGTCACACATTTCCAAAGACAGTCATTCAACCTGTACTCCACTCCAGCTGAAGGACTTGGGGGTTCAACAATAGTCACAGAGCTACCTTATTGTAAGGCTTCACATCAGCAAATACTGATAGATACTGATCAGCATCTGCAGCGGTTGTAAAATAAATAGTATGAAAGATTCCTGCACAGTAATGACAATATGCTAATATAAAGCATGTACATGGTCAGATATTAATGCACTGTGGCTTTTATATTGTTTGATGTCAAGGGTGTGAGAGATGCCTTCAACATTTACTTTTGCATGTGAACAAGAAGGCTGCAGTGTCTCTCTCAAATCCATCAAAACAAAGAAATAGAAATCAAGGCAAATTTACAGCCAAAATTCCTGCCAAAACCTACCTGTCGATTACAATCTCTTTTTGCCTCAGTAAGCCTTCTTTGAGTTTCATCAGAGATTCCCATTTGGTGACATCATGGCTTAAGGGGATCGCAGAATACATTGGACGAGAGGAGGAAGCAACCTGCAGAAGAAAGAAGGTTGAGTGGTTATATAAATGCGTATACAGCAATATATTAAATAGGTAGAAACATATAGCAGTATTGTTACAGGGGCAATAATAAATGTGCAGAAGGAAAGGCAATCTACATGAAAACTAGAAGAGACATGAATGACGGTAATACCAGACAGTCTCTGTATTGTTATATATAACAGCATACAAGTGAAAACTCACACAGTAAAATCTAACATTAAAGCGACACATATAACTTTTATAAAATGCTTTTGTAGACAAATAGGTTAAAGCCACATATAGCCTGTTAAAATGCCATATCCCTTACACTTGGTGTGTGAAAATGGCATTAAGACCATTTTTAAACTTTGCACCAAGATTATTATAAAATAAATATTATAAAACTTTAAATATGCTAACAGACTATAGGTTTTCCAGGAATACCAACAAGTTTCATCCACAAACAGTAGTAGATGGACAGACATAGGCACAGGGGCAGTACTTGACCAAAGAGCACCCCAAGAAAGACGTCTCTTTGCCGCACGCGCCATCTTTTCTTCACATTTGGAATGCCAATATAGGCATAGATCTCCTCTTGTGCACTCCTCCAGGCCTTTCAGAGGATTTTGCCGATTAGGCTGGCAGGCAACTGACAACCTTCAACGCAGTGGGGATATTTCTGGGGTAGTTTTTACTTTTTTTTTGGCCTTGCATTGGATCTACAAGTTACAACAACCTAGCTAGCATGTGCTCTTTTATTTATAGGCACACCATTCCAAACACTTAGTGGATGACAAGTTCTCAAATCCCATCATGCATGCGCCAATGGGTGATAACAGGATGATGGATCTACAGTGCGGCCTTAGCTCTGTACCTGTGGCACAGAGGCATTCCATTAAGTCTTAATTATCTACATCAAGGCTGTTGTTTTCATGAGTCAAACAAACCACTCATATTTTTCCGTTGTAGCAGTCCAAACATTTTTTTTTGTCACGCTAGAGGAAGAGTAGAGCAGTTTAAATATCTACAAATACCTTCCTAATCATGTCTAACCTATAGCAAGCTCTGAAGCATTAGGATGAATTCTTTCAACAGGCAGTCTGTTTGTCAGAGGACAACCAAAAGCAAACACAAAAAAACACTCAGAAACATTGAAATGGACGGCAGATAAGACCCATTCAGTCATTCAGTTTTACTGCATGCAAATCAGTGCAGGTATTCTTTAGTTATTGGAGTTAAATGGAAATTCTGTCATGTAACTCCTCCCCTGGCTGCTCCTTCTCAGTACAGGAAGCATTTGCAAGTACACTTCTTGCACATGCTCAGAAGCCCTCCAATTCTAGTTTGTCTACCAAATTGCATTGCAGCAGTCAATCACAGTTATCCAAAAACACTGATGTTTTGTCTGCTGCTTTAGGGTTACTGAGCATGTTCAGGAAGTGTACATAATAATGCACCTTGGTTTCAACCACGGAGGAGGAAAACAAGATTGATACAATGAACAAATGCGCACAAAGAACAACTGTCAGCAAAAGCCATTGTGTATTACGTCAAGGAATACAGCTCCAGACTCTAGATAAAGACTTGGAAAGGCAAGAACAAAAATAGTTTTAAAGAAGGGTGTACACTCTACTGGTCTTTACCCTTAGATCATTCCTTTCTATTCTGTGTGAACAGAAAGATAGGTAGCCGTGGACAGGTATGCCTTTCTGTGCCATTTAATATTAATGCTTATGGGTATTTTCTGGATCCTAAAAACAAAATATCAAACTGGCTCCTGATGTCCAGACCAGAGTTAAATGCAGACCCATCTATCAAGCTGAACCTAACTGTTGACATGGAATGGTACACTGATAGACTTCAGAAGCCCTTTCTATGTTACACCATGATTCAGTTGGAACAAGGCCAAGGGGTTAAAAATATCTGTTGCGGCAGCTTCCATATAAACAGCTCTTACAAGAACAAGCATTTCTGACCGATGCCATCATGTTTCCTACTGCTGGGAAAGAAATATGTATCTCCAGGGCAATTATAGTCTGAGACTAGGGCAACCGAAGGCTAAGCTACTTTCTATTATTCTCTATACCCTAAACAGAAAATGTGCGCCATGCCAAGGTGGGTAAGAGCCAAGGGAAAATTTATGGCTAAAGAAACAAACTTGTCTCTTATTATAGGAACACGTAAGGAGCAATATCTGTGCTAAAATAAAAATAAATTAATTTCATTTAAAGCTACAATGTTCACAAAGTGGTCTTATCACCATAGAAAACAATGGAATGGCCAGCAAAATTTCACTGGCTTCTATGTCGATAAAACCTACAATTTGTATAATAGATTTGATATAATTGTTGCTACTAATCCGGATTCCAGGTCTTGGTATACTGAGGTAGCTTGCCACTAAAAAAATAACATTTATATACCATGGAATGCATAGTATTGAAAGCACCTCTGGTACTTAGCAGGTTAATCTACATTACATTTATTCATAGATTCTGTAGTGCTATTACAATAGGGGACAGTAAAATTTAACAATAACATTGAGATTACACAATTTGACAATAAGAGTAATATGCTAAGACATGTTGGTACAGAAGGAGAAGACAGCCCTGGTCTTCTGAGCTTGCAGTCTTCAAGCTATGACATACCATGTTGACATACACTTACATTCTCTCTCTCTCTCAATATATCTATATATATATCTATCTATCTATCTATATATATATAATATATGTATATATAAACATATACATATATGACTATTGACAGTTCGCGCTTGTATACCCATCGCTGCCCTTTTTGCTGAAGCAGGGAGGGCTGCCGGGTGAAGTGTTCTTGGGCTGTTGACACAGTTCCGATTAGCATATGCCAGCAGTGCTTAATCAGAAAGCAATCGAACCGCTTGGTGGGATTCTTTAAGAGTGCCAGCGGGATTCAGTATAAAAGGCGCAGTTCAGAGTTATCAGCAGATAAATAAAGACTCATTCCTATGTTTAGAAGCACTTCTGTGTATAAGTGGTCATATTATCTGCCCATTACCGCAAACACTTTTTACGCAGGAGGAACAGCTCTTCACTTTAAACTCTTCCATACTTTGGCATTGCAACTGATCTTTGTGAGAATAAAAACTTGGCAACCGATTTTAAAATCCCAGTATTATCAGGATGGACCCCATTAGTTAACAGTATAACGTGTATACAGCCCACATAAGGGTATAACCACGACGATCACGAGAACCTAGAAGTAATATGGCTGCTCACATGATGTACACGTAAGATGAGTATCTAGCATTAATGTTGTTTGGTTAACCTGTAAACACCATTACATGGGTTCATATCATGTATACAACCGTTTGCAGGATTTACAAAAACCCACTGACCTGCTTTAAGGCTCAGTTGAGATAAGTGCATTCTCTTTAGTACGAAAGCAGAAGATATGGAAAATACCGTATTGGCTCGGATATAGGCCGCACCCGAATATAGGCCGCACCCTAAAAGTTAGGTGCTTAGTAAAAAAAAACCAAAAAAAAAAAACACTTAGTGGAACAGATATGCTGCCACTCTGCCCTCCCCAGATATGCTGCCACTCTGCCCTCCCCAGATATGCTGCCACTCTGCCCTCCCCAGATATGCTGCCACTCTGCCCTCCCCAGATATGCTGCCACTCTGCCCTCCCCAGATATGCTGCCACTCTGCCCCCCCGAGATATGTTGCCACTCTATCCCACCCTGAGATAAGCACTCTGCCCCCAAGATGTGCCCCCCGCCGAGATATGCTGCCACTCTACCCCCCCTGAGATATGCTGCCACTCTGCCCCGAAGAGGTCCCCCCCCCCCAGACTTACCGGTGCAGACTCCCTGGGGTCTTGCAGGGCTGGTGGGGGACAGCTACGCAGTACGCGTATTTAACTTCCAGTGCTGGCACTTCCGCCGTGGGAAGTACCGGCAAGGAAGATTGTTAGCGGGGGCTGTTTACGCACATCACCGCTGCCGGTGATGCGCTTAGACAACCTCCCGTGCCGGCACTCCCCCCATTGAAAGTGCTGGCAGGGGAGGCTGTCTGAGCGTATCAGAGAGTAGGATACGGGTCCCCTGCACCGCTGCAGGGGATCTGTATCCTAAGCCTGCTGCCTGCCCGGCGCCCGGAACTGCATGTCCCCGGCGCCGGGCGCTAGACCCCGAATATAGGCCGCACCCCCACTTTAAAGACTTAAAGTGGGGGGGGAAAGTGCGGCCTATATTCGAGCCAATACGGTATGTGCAAAAATAAAAAATACTCTTCTCCTTCTACACCCGATGACATAACATTCTCCATCATTATTTATATATTATATCTTGACTTGACAGGACTATTGTAAACAGACAAAAAAATACAGCATCTGGGTATCTTCATGGCGACCTAGTCCAATGTTGGTAGGTCACACTTCACAGAAAAATGCTGACAAGAACCACAGATAAAGAGTAGTCAGCAAGTGATTTATATTATATTATACCCCCAATTAGAAAGTTTGCCCATTATGAAGCAGGTGTCGGGCACATGTGACACTCTCAAGGTATCAGGAGGCTCGTTGCCATGTAGGCCTGTGGATGTTTTCCTACTGCTTTTGCTACTAATTACAATAATCTAAGTAAAACAAGCTCTTGCAAGGAACCATCCAACAGTGTAAATACCAACATTAGAAAGCTGCCTAAAAGCAAAATCAGAAGCACATGCAAGGTTCATAAAACACGCAGGACAAATGAGATACGCTGAAGACTTTATGGTCTTCTACCTGTTTGGGATGATTGCCAAATTGGGTCACCTGCTATGCAGCAATGGAAACCAGGATTACACAACAGAGTTTAATGTTTACGGTAACATACATAAGTAATATTTCTTGTTACCGTCACAGTAAAACAAAAGCTCGTTCCACTTGACGGGAAGAGGTTTTTTTTTTTTAGTTCAGCACCATTATTATACTAGAGCAGGGGACCTCGAGGTGCGGCCCGCAGGAGATCAGCAGCCAGGACAACCGGGCTGCTTACCTGTGGGAGGGTCTTTTGTACTGCACAGAGGAAGCGGAACCCAGCAGAGTCACATGAATGTACGTGATATCACATGACTCTGCTCCAGTCCTGCTTCCTCTGTGCAGTACAAGAGAACGCAGATGGAGGCCACGCCCCCTGCTGAAGTCTGTGAGCGGCATCGAGAGAGCTGCAGGGCAGGTAAGGGGGTGGGGGAGGTTGTTTGAATGAGTGTGCGTTATTGAGGGAATGAATCTGAATGAATGAGTATATGAAAGAATGAGCGTGTGTATGATAGCATGGATGTGTAAGTGCTGGAGCCTAGGCATGATGGGACTGTGATTGCTGTTAGGAATCACACTCCTATCATACCAAGTCAGCCAGTGCATGCTGAAACCTGGCTAGCTGCCCCCCCTTGTGTACTGATGCTGTCAGCAGTATGGGGTCTGCACATCACTTACAGCCCCCTGTACCAGCATGTACTGGCTGACTTGGCATGATAGGTGTGTGATTGCAAACAGCAATCACAGTCCCATCATACCTAGGTTCCAGCATTTACTGGTTGCCTGGGTATGATAGGAGTGTGATCGCTGTTACAATATACAATTCTGATGAATTCTGATGAAGTGGCCCACTGCAGAAAAAAATTGGACACCCCAGGTTAGGGGTTCTGTTACACAAAGCTTGACAGGTTTCTACAATCAAAGTGGTGTCACCACTCCCAAAAGACAGTATGCTATAATTAAAACCATAAGTAAAAACCATTTGGACCACCTACTCTGCCCATTGTATTTAGTTCTTGTTCTTGCCTACTTAGGAAGGCTTTATTGATTCCATCATTGTATTAACCTATACCATGTCTGCTGGTAGGCTGTTCCATTTATCTCTGGCACCCTCAGTAAAGTAAACATTACAGTGGTTACAAGCCATTATTATTGTTCTCTCACCGTTCACTTGCTACATCTATTGGGTATTTGTATTTACTTCTTTATAATGAGCTATAAAATAAAAACATGGCTCTAGGTCCCAATATTACCCAAGCTTTACGGGAAAACACAAGTATCTTCATTTATAAACAAATGGATTGATTATAGAAAGTTAACAGCACTAAGGAAATAGGCTCCCAATTCTGCTTTGGCAGCACAAATAGCAAAAACATGTATCTGGTGTCCAATAAGAGATAACCAGCACAGCATTTTATTGGGACCTTGGCTGGGTCTTATCGCTCCATAGTTTGTCTCTGATTTGCCCCGTCACTCACACAAAGTCACACAACACGGCTAATCTGACCACTTTCCTGGAAGAGTTCAGCACAGACCTGTTAGGTAGAACACTGTCTGCTAAAAACACAATAAAGAAACTGGGTTATGAAAACTATAGACAGCCAGAAGTAGTTTATTTTACCTTACTTTTATAGAAATGATTATTCGTTACATACTTGGGACCCCTTTTAACATATCCTTAAACTTAGCATCCATCTCATCCCTGTCCACCACAATTACCATATGTGAGAATTCTCCGGGTGAAGTCCCGCTTCTCTGGGTCTCCAGTTCAACAGTGAGAAACTCAGGGTCTGGGGAGCGGCACGCCCTGCCCACTATAGCTTGTTTACCGCCACGTCAGGGGGACCGCCCCTTGACTCAGCAGGTCAGCCCATCGTCAGTTGGACCTGGGGGGCTCTGGGTAGCTGGAGCCAGAAAGTTCTCAGTTAAGACAATTACTGGCATCAGAGGGAAGTAATGGCTGCCATCAATAAATAAGATTTTTATGTTTTTTATGGCCCGTTGGAAAGTTGTGCTGACATTACTACAACCAAGGGATCCATTTATAAAGTGGATATAGTGGCAAAAGGTGATAATTGTTGACCTTATTTGCATGCGCCTACCCAGAATCCCTTGTGGTTGTTGCAGCACCATGAGATTTCTGAGGGAAAAACAAGCCTTCTGGCTTGTCTGGTGTCTGTAGATGAGGGTTTAATAATGCTTCTACTATATATATATATATATATATATATATATATATATATATATATATATATATATATATATATATATATATATATATTATATATATTAGTTATATATATAGTACTGTAACAGGAAACTGGTTCCGTCCAGCAATAATATTAGACAATTTCAAACCCTGAGAAGTGGGTGCTTTCTATATTATGGATTTTCTGTTACAGAACATTACTTATTCTGTACTTACAGGTGATTTTCCACGTACACGTTCAATTTTGTTACTACATCATTAGAGGGACCAGCTGAATGGCAGACACTTCTAAGTCACTTCTAAGTCACAGTTTATGACTGTTCTAATGTAGACATACGACAGGTGTGTGTGGTCTTTGCAGAATCCCCCAACATATTTGCCCCTTACCCCACCCACAGCTAAATGCCCTGTAGGAGATGTTTGCACTAACAAAAAACACTGCGGAGTGTGGGGATGCGTCAATGACTTTAAATGGACAGTATAATGTCCCTGTTACCCCCACTTCAAGCCATTTATCAGTAGCAAGAAATGCCAGATCACAAAGGAAGAGGGCAGCTTTTGCAGCAGGACTGTAGCTTCTGTCTCAGGTAAAGTGCTCAAAGTACTTTAATATACATTTCTCTAAAGTGGGGGTAACAGGGACATTATACTGTCCATTTAAAGTCATTGACGCATCCCCACACTCTGCAGTGTTTTTTTGTAGTGCTTCTTTAAAAAGCCCCCCATTGGTGATACAAGACACCAGTCTCTTAAGTTTGCTAACATTCAGAATGGCCCCTGCTTTCACCACCCAAAATGCTGACAGATGACATTTGGCAGCCATCGATTCAGTAAGTAGCAGTGGATATTCACTCTAAAGCTCCTCGGATTTCACCGAAAAAGTAAATCCCACAAAAACAATGGTCATGCCACTTTAATTGTATGTTGAACTCTATGAATGTCAAACCTAATGAAAGTGAAGAAAAATAAGAGAAAACATATCCACTCTAAGAGTTTGAATTCCTTGGGCCAATATTTTGTTTTTTATCTCCAAAGGGACGATCTAAAATAAGCTTCACAACATTCCTTTGATAAAGCTGAAATGATGTAAAACTCTGCAGAGGATTTCTTGGCTGGTATTCTCAACTTGGGTTTACACACTGTTTCTTAAACCTGCATTGCCTTGTTAATGTGTCATAATTAAACAGATAACGAGGCAGATTTCTCATATGCTCCAAAAATGTGTCTTCAGGAAGCCTATGAGATTTGCAGAGAATGACTGATGGCTCAATGAAAAGAAACAAAGTTTGGGCATAATCTCTGAACATTTTAGGTAGAAACCAAATAAACTCCTTTAAAGGACATGGGGAAAAAAATAGTTGCAACCCTTTTCAATACTTGAAACGCAGCAACCCCCAAACTATGCTATCCACCTTTGATTCAGTGCACTCGTACTTTGCACCTAGTAGACCAAGTAAGATAACAATACGTTCATGATGCAGGGTCATAGAAAGGCAAGATGGTCGGAAATAGTATGAATTGTGGACGGTTTGCTAACTTAACTGCCTTAATGTTTAGCTGGCTTTGTGAAAACTGAGACAGCTGGGAGTTAAAATATGACATTGTATGTCTTGTTATCGCCTATAAACCATAAGTCACCTTGGCAAAGCTTCTCACAATGCATGTGTAAGACCTATATAACTTTACGGATGACTGTGCCTTTAAATTGAACTATGTCTACAGCTACCGCCCATAAGTTGTAGTTATTCACCTGAAGTGGTAGTACCTTGTAGCTTCAATTACTGGCCTCCAAAAGATATGCTCTTCAACCCTAAACCAGCACATCTCCTAATTATTTCCCATCATATTACACAGGACAGCCATAAGGCATAAAGTAAATCAAATAACATTGACAGGCTGCTTTCTCATACAATGATGTTAAACATGCGCACATTCTTCTCAAACTCCCAAAGAGTTGCTCCTTAAGGATGTGAGACTGAAACAAGCAATGAGTCTATACACACAGGAAGTCATCGCCACCGTCCTAAAGAGGATCGCAATAAAGTTGTTGGGTTTAGGATTAGGCTCCCACCATGGAGTCATAAATTATTTCTCCCAGCTATATGGATACAAATTGTTAATTTTGCAACATCTTTTGGGGTTTCCAGTAGTAGTATTTTTCTTTTCAAATGCTTGGCTAAGCCCAGGAGAGTATGTGACCAATATAGGCATTTCTACAAATCCATCATCTCATTCTTTAATCTTGTAAAGAAGTCCCTCGTCAAACCAAATTCTATGTGCTTCAAACAACAGATGCAATGCGTAGACAGACAAATGTCAAAATATCTACAGTGACATGCCAATTCTCCAAGGACCATGCGAATGAAACCCAACAAGCCTAAGAGAGAACATTAGAAGTAATATACAACAGCTATGTGTAGGTCATCGATGTGGACACCGGATGTAGTGAAAAGATAAGCTCCATCCTCATCTCTTGGTGTTCTTTACAATACATAAACATACAGACAGGTTACTTAGTAATGAGCATTTCTGATGCTATGGCAATATGAAAGGCTCATTGTTTCTACACTACAAAAGACATTGTACTGCCCAAACCATATGACCATGCTTCTCAAGAACTATATAGCTTTTAACACTTATTGCAGTGAAATAACAGCATATTTCCTTCCTAATGCTGCTGTTAAGATACTGTACAAGTAAACTTTACGCTGATGTATAAAGTGACTTTTACTGTCTAGGGGTTTTACAACAGTAAACTCATACAGAATTTTTTGATCTGTGATGTGAAGTTCTGAATGCTGAAAACTCAAGTCACTAAACACCACTGCTACATGTCTGAAACACGTGTCTACGCCACTGAACAGGACTAATGGCTACAAACCCGCTAGATTGAACAGCCTCATTTTTTTGTTTAATGTACTGGCATTAATGAATTTGCCTTTTTAGGGAAGGTATGAAATGTCAACCCTTTGGCTGACATTATATTGGGTCTATGACATAACTGTCAAACCTACATAAAACTATCTTGCTTCCCGTGGAGACTTTCCAAAGTAAACCTGGGTGCACTAGGCGATTCTAAAGCTCGTCTGACTGTTGGCTATACATGTCACAATACAATAAAACTGCAGAGTGCTCAGTGAAGGTATGACAGATGATTACATCCTTCCGTCGGAACACGAGACGCTATGTTTTTTGTGAAGGAAGCTAGCGAGAAGTTCATAGAGTTTTTTGGGGGACTTTTTGAAACACAAGGCGCACGGATCTTCTAGTCTCTCTAGCTGTTATTTAAGCAGTAGGCTACAACATGTTCTCCAGCTGTCGATAAACTACAATCGCCATGAAACTTCTTACCGAGACTTGTGTGGTTGTCAATCAACAGCTGGAGAGCATCAGGTCACTGGTTCCTATTCATGAAGCTTTTACACAAGAAAAATATCACAGCATCAGATGTCTCAGGAAACATTCATGTTCAAGGCCAGACAAGCGTTCGTAAATATCGGTTATGGACCAACAGTTGTCCGTGTCATAGCTTCTCTCTTACTGTAACTGCTAGAAGGGGTTAAAATAAACCTGAAACGGAAATATTTTGGGATGGGGATGCAAAGTTCTCAAGCCAATAAAAAAGAAAGATACAGAGAGTATGGGAAAGGAACTGCTGAAGCATATTTTATTTATGATATGCATAAAATTGACAAAAGCATGAACAGAGCTTCTAATGTCACATTGCACATTTTAAATACAGCAGCTACAATACCAGATAACGGCACTTACTGCAAACATAACTTTCTACAGTATATATATATATATATATATATATATATATATACACACACACACACACACATATACACATACACACATGCACACTAAATGTATCGTATTTGCCTTTAGAAATTGTGCAAAGCAAATGGTGTTACTCGCTCTTGCAATCCTTATTGTACTTATTCTGCAGGCAGCATCCATGTTTCGTTTTTCTCTTACGACATGGCCTTTAGGATACAAAGTTTGCATACATGTGGTGTAGAAATGGTATGGTCACATATCAAATCAGGCCTGTATCAATTGATCCGTTATTAAACGGCCCCCCCTTTTTCATTCCATCTAACAGGCAAAGTATAGTAAATAGATAAATTGGCAGAGATCATAGTGCCGGTAATCTATCGCTGGTCTCAATGCTAAGAGTATACATATATATAACAATAGTTACATATAATTAAAAATGAGCAGTATATTCTAGTTAAAATGCATGCAGATAGGCGCATGCTGGGGTGGGGGGTTGAGATAGATTAAAAAAACAATTGAGTTCATAACTTTATTTGAACACTTGTTAAATTGTTCCTTAGCAGCACCTTCCTATTTATGTTCTGTACAGCACAAACTAATCACACCCATGGCTCTAGAGGAAGGAGGCAAATGCTTAATAAAAACAATAGACAGAAATCGCAGTCGTATCCGCTCTGAACGGGGTTAACTACCCTTGCATGTGGCTTGTAAGGATGTGGAGCTTGTGTTGCTTTGCTCTTCTAAGCGGGTGCTCTGTAGTGAGTCCAAACTGCTAAATTCCAGGGTGATGTCACAACGCTCAGCCTTCCCTAAATTCATGTTCCCTGCAACCACCCTCTTCCCTTCTTTCCACACCTCCTCAATTGTTCCCATAAACCGAGTGACAAAGTCCCAAGTGCTACCACAGAACTCCAGACAGGGTGTGATGAGGACTGTCCTGTAGCCTAGAGGCATATTTACCGGAACCTCACCCAACGCTAGAAGCCTACAAGGTAAGAAGGTGTTTGCACTGAAGACTTAATCAATTGTTACTGGCCGAGAATCTAAATTCTGGCAGCTGCTTTTACTTGAAAAACAACACTATTACTCCAAGTATTTAATATTTCCTTTGAAACGCCACTTCACTTTACTTGGGCAAACAATATGTCCAAAAGTTAGTGTTTTTCTGTGCTGCACTCATCCATAAGTCTAAAATTTACTAACACTCTCATATCCAGATATCTTAAATACAAATGGCAGCTGTTAAGTGGAGAAGGGTGAAGCTTTTCTTTTATTATGGGATTTTTATACATGCACATACATTTTTGTACATGTTAATTAGTTAATTATCAAGTATCCTGGAAATGCCACGTTTCTTCATAAGATGCTTCAGGAGATGGCTAATAATGTATCACTAGGGTTACAGGAACTTCAGCCAACACAGAAGGCATCTAAATAGTACAATACCCGTAGCTTTAAGGATTAATTGAATGGTTTTACGTTTCTCAAGGATTTGTCTCAAAAGGTGTCGTTCACAGTGAGCTACGGTTACTGTAACAGACTATTTTTCTTAACATTGTTGTATGGCTAAAATATCAACTGTTCTGGAGGCATGTTTGTCTTCAGCTTTAACGTAACAGAACACAAATGGCAAGGAAGGAAAAATCGAAATTAGACTGTAGAAATTATTTTTTGCATGATAGGATGGATCTATTGTTACAAAGAACTTAGCCACAACACAGTCATCGCGTGGCCATGTCACGATATTGAAGGCTACACCCTGTATGCGAGCTTAGCATTCTGTATTAAAAACTATAAGTTACTTATAGGCAGAGTCAGACAAATTTGTGTAGAGGTTAGGAAGCAGAAAGACAAATATGGGAAGCCAGCTTCATATTTTATTAAGAGCCCGAATAAGGTGCACCCTTAGAGATCAAGGTAAGATCTAAAAATCTAGAAACCACGTATTTGGGATTAGTAGAGCTACATTAAATCTCTATATTTATAAATTATACAACATAGCAAGAGTACAAAAATTTGAGGATGTAAAATGAAATCTCTCTCTAGTATGTCTTCGTCAGGGTGAGGTTCTGGGAGGTAGTTAAACGTGTGAGGAAAATTATTGGAGCCAGCTTGATCCATCATTACTTTAGGAGTACGTGTAAAAATGCCAACACCTTCCCAAGTGAGCGTGGCATTCTTGGCTGCTTCTGTAATTAAGGGCTAATCTAACTAATCCCATTGTTTACCAGCCGTAATATCAAGTCAGCCCAAGGTTTAACGTGAACAAGTCATGCAGCACAACAAAGGCACAAATAGTATTATTTTTAAACTCGGCACACGTGTTTTTCCATGGGTGACCTTTTCCAAAAATCCCCAACTATCTCTTATGTACGCGTGAGGTGTTTGAGAATGCTACGCGAATGTGGACAAGGTAAATCCAGGCTATGCTATGTCGTCTTTGGAAAGAATTTGAAAATAAAAAATGGCGGGATTAGGATAAGTGTGTGTGTGCAGGGGGTTCTGACAGGCTTCAGCTGGCATTACATAGAGCAGCCACGATGTCTGCATGGTATCTGCAGCATGGAATTCCTTCATACTAAAAGTCACAATGAAGGCTTAATCTGCCAGTTAACACATAGCAGGTGGAATAAAATAAATTATTGTTAAGAAAAAAATAAGCATTTCTTAGTTCTCTTTATAGACATTTCCTATCAATGTTCATATGAAATGATCAACAACCTATAGGAACCAAAAGTTTCCTTGGGTAGAACATTTATGCAAAAAACAGGGACCTGGCTATTACAGTTTTCCCTCTTTTTTTTCTGGAACGAGGAAGCCACGGCTCCTAATATTTTACTGCTGATATCTGGCATTAAGTTCTTATATTGACCTGGATGGAAGCATCCCATCCTGGCTCATAAAAATTACACATCCATGGCTATAGCTAGGCTCAAAATGCTGCAACCACACAAAAAAGTGTTTACATATAAAAAGCAATAGTAGAAATATTCCATTTAGTTGCTATGGTGATTGCACCACCACCACCACCGTTACTGAGACAAACAATTAAGTCTTATTTCTGTTAGAAAAAATATTGCTGCAGTAATAAGGATATCACCACAGTGCGATGATAGGACTGCGCCGCCTGTTCCCCTATACTTCACAAAGCTCTGGTTTATGTCTCTTCCAGAGAATCCAGCTGAGAGCAGTAACAGGAACGCTGCAGTGCCCAGACTAATAGTGTGTCTTGTTTTAACCTAATATGGGCTAGAAGATGAGGTATATTACAACACTGCTTTTAGGGCAATGTGGAGAACTTGGGCAAAATTTATGCACATGTCCAGAAAGGACATCAGCTCTTAGTTCTAATAAAGCCAAGTACATGTACACGAAGCAAGAAGAGCAGGTTGTCTATTTTACGAGATGGGTAAATTAAATCAGGCTATTACAGAATAAAATGAACAAAAAAAACCTAATACTTAAATTATTTAAAAAAACTACACTGTTTCCATAATCCACACAAATATTTGAAAACTGTGACATTACAAGGCTGCTTCAAGACTGGTGTGCCAGGTAATTGCATTCAAATGTGACTTCACATAGCCAGGGCACAAGCATGCTTTCCAGATTCCAGTGCCATGGTGACATGTTCATTTTGGTATAAAATAAACCTAACCAAAAAAAAAAAAGTAGATGTTTTTCGCATATTTGAAGGGACATTGTTTCTGCGCCCCGGTGAATTCACAAACTGGTCTTCTACATTTGACCGGCAAACCAGTTGAGTTCAAGCCCTTGTTCTGTTTTCTTCACTGAAGATGTCACCTTCTGAAACATTTTTTTTTCTGTTTTATTCAATGTGTGTTGCCAATCCAAACTCAGCCTGATTAACAGCTAGCTAGGGGTTTTGAGATGCTGATGAAAGCTCAAAATTGTTTTTTTTAAAAAAAAATATATATATATATTACACCCCCCCCCCCCATATAGGCCTTGAAATGGACAGGGCTGCTTTAGGAGACATGTTGATATTGGAGTATGCTGATTGTATCTTTAAGTCAGATTGTTAAAATGTGAGATATTCCTTTTACCCAACGTGTTCTGGAGGTTTTTATTTCTTTGACTGGGCACATCTCTATTAAACAAACACCTAGTTTGCATGACTCACTTGCACTGTTTTTTTTTTTCTTTCTAACTCTCCACTCTCCTGCTCACCCAGCTCCACTCCAAGGATCTCTAAAGTCAGGCAGAAGACTCTGTCATTTCCTTTCACTCCGCACGGACACCACTGTCTTCTCTTTCTGCACTTCTTCTATAACCTGCACCTTTCTGTTCTTCTGTAACCATGGAGAAGGTCCAGCACATAACACGCTCGGCCATGAGGAGGGCCTCAAACATTGAGGTCAACCCGCAGACACGTCAAAATCTTCAGGAGCTCTTTGTCAATTTCTCATTAATTCTCATATGCCTGCTTCTTATTTGTATCATTGTGATGCTCCTCTGATGGAATCCATGGAACATCATGGCACAAAAAGACAGACTTTACAAAGCCCGCAGGAGAAGGTCTCCATGCTATTCATACCGCTGTAAAGATGTGACATTCTGTTTATCAGCTTGCACAATGGGTAGTCTATCAGCTTTGTATATCCTGCATGACCGCTAAGGGGCTTCATTTATACATGTGAAATGCATTTATGCAATTGCCCAAGGGAGACAAAAAAAGATGTTGCTTTTCCAGCCAGTTAACCCAGAGCTGGGGCAGTTGAGGACAGCCAGATTTTATTCATGAATGCAGGAACTCCAAGCATGTATAATACAAAGTAGCATCTATTATGCACGGCTCTGTGATATTAGTTATTGCTTATGTATGAGGTGATCATATTCATGGTATGAGGAAAAAAATAAAAGCATAATCACTCACAGGCACATTGGCAATTATCACTGGTATTCAGCAGAATTCAGTTCTTTACGATTTCAGAATAAACCCTTCTTTCAACGCGTCTTGGATTGCAACAGAATGTGATACAAATCTGGAAGGCTAAACCTAATAATAGGCCCGTCAATAGGAACTGACCACACTCCCCTTTACATCCCCCAACAGGCTGTAGGTATGACAATTGAGTGGGACAAAGGGTTAGGGTTGCCACCTTGTCCATGCTTCACCTGGATATTCCCAGAAAGAAAAAAAAAATCCCAGGTGGTAGATTTACCTCTTTCCACATGGGTGCGGCCAGGTACACTTTGGACAAGTGACAATTTGCCACACTTAGAAAGCACCTAAGGGCATGTGGAGAAAGACAACCTCCAGCATGTGTGAGAGAGAGGACACGTGTGGGACAGTTAAGCATCGGTATCAAGATGTAGAGATCAGCTATGGCCTGGTCATTGCAAGTTTTCCTCTTTCCATTACCTCCCCTCCTTTCTCTTCTCAATCCTTTTTTTGTTTCCTTTTGCTACTCACTCCCTTTCTTCCTTTTCTCTTCTCTGGCCTCTAGTGTCTTTTCTTTTTTCCATCTTGCGGTTTCTCTCTCTTCTCCTGACTATCCCTCTTGTCTCTCTTATTCTTACTTCTCATTTATATTTTCTCTCCCCTCTCTCTAACCAAACATTTTAGCTGTCACTGATAACGCCATACGCAAACCCAATCTAAAAAGGTTATATAGAAATAAGTGGTGCTGCAGGGTAAAATAAATAAATAAATAAATAAAAGGTTTAGGTTTTTTGTGTGCAATTTGAAGCCAAAACTAAACGATTAGCGCTTGCAATACAAATAGAGGAAGGGATCAGGTGCACACTTGCTGGGTATTGAGAGATGGGCCATACTAAGCACCTTAGCATTAGTAAAAATATAAAATTTTAAGGTGAAAAGTTACACTTTTATATGTACTTTTATATAGTTTGGGATGTTAATATGTTCTGTGCCAGGCCAATTTAGGATACAAGTAATTTCAACAAAGCAAAAAGGTTCAACATTAATGTCAACATCAAGTCACGTTATCAAAGTTAAGATCTGAAAAGAAGCAATGCCCTGAAGGATTCAAAGCCAATAAAGTTACACTAGAGAGAGTTTTTGTGCCATTAGTGCTGGTTAGCAATCCAAATAGTGGGAGAACCATCAAGCAGAGCTATACCCATAAGTAAAAAATTATTTGTGGAACATATTTTAGTACAATTTGGAACTACAGATTTAGAACTTTCCATGGGATATCAATCATGATATAAGGTAGGACCTTACAGAATCTATCATAGACCTAGGATCTATCATAACCTAAAAAGGTCAAAGTAAAGTGTTTGCCTAAACAGGATTATGGAAAAATGCAATCCACAAAAACTCCTTCACATCAAATCACCCAAAAATGCACATTTGAGTCACATGATAGACATATATGGCAAACTTACCCAATGGTGGTGACAGGCAGGACATATTCAACACTCTATGCTCATCTACAAAGTATATGAAACAGAACAATGATGATGCCTTTTCCCCCCAATATTGTGGATACACTATTCTGGAAGAACCTTGTCACTTTAGCTTTAGATAGGACCTAGAAGCGAAATATCACATAGTACACTTAAGCCGCCCATGACAGTTGGTACTTATTTGCCAAAAAAAATTACAAAAATAGATAAATTTAAATTGTGCTTCACTGAGCATGTCTAACAAAGCTCAAAGTGTTAATTTGAAGGGGGGAAAAAAGCCTAACATCTCTTGATTTAGCCAATTTTACACATTTATCAAAAGCTAGTCTTCTTGTTTATACATAGCTGGACACTTCAAGCTATTACAGACTTATTATGATTAGTCGGGATTATTCTTCTGGTATAGCGTTCCCAGTTTAAAAGTTCACTATTTCATAATATTGTCATGTTACCATAACAACTCACTTAAGAAGCCATCCAAAGAACAGTAAGAGCTATAAAAGCCATCTTTCTACATTTCTTCAGTATATTTTTGCAGTCATTCCAAGTATTGGTGGTCTATTAATTTATGGGGAAACAAACCAAGGAAGGCTTCTAAGTTGGTCCGCTTTGAAAAGAAATCGTGAGGGTTCGCAGAATAAGAGAGTTCAAAGCTGATAAGCATTTTCTAAGATAGAAGATCTACTTATGCTTTATAATTTTACAAACACCAACAGTTTTCTCTACAGCTCTATGAAACAGGTTTATAAAAGGTGTTTCTAGGCTGAAGGTGGTGACTTTCCAACCCTGATCTCTACAGATTTTAGAGCGGATGTGAACCAGAAGACATCTTAAGTTTAACAAATGTTGCAGGTTGTTACACCAGGTGCGAGAAATGGCAAATGCCCCTTGATGAGGTACATATTTTCTAGATGGAGACAGACCTACACCACGAAACCCAAAGAACTGTTTATCTCATACAATAAACTAATTAGATTATACGTGAATTAAAAAAAGGTAGAAATGCTCTCTAGCAAAAACACAAATGGTACTAATAGCAGAACAAAAAACTGTAGAAAATTAAGGAAAATGTTTTGCTGTACACTGAAAATCGAACTGTATGTATATATTTTATTATAGATACAAAGGAGGGGACAAAAGAATCACAAAAATATCCACCCCAGTCTTGGATTAAACGAGGAAGAACGTTGGAAACAATGGATCTCGCAAACAACAGAGGACTGAACCTAATGCTTAACTTTATGCTCATCGTGATGGTTCTCCTACTTATGTTCATTCTCGTGAAGCTTCTGTGAGATCCTAAGAACGTTCCCAACTTCCTTGTTAAGGGTTCTAAATCATCATGACGTCAAATCAAAACCACCAAGATTCCCGCAATCCCTTTGTGACTTAAGGGAAACGTTGACATTATCCATGGATCGCTGGTTTCTACTCAGACAGACGTAACAATGGAATCAACTGCTACTAACCAATACGAGGAACCTTCAGAAACACCGCGCAGTTAGGAGACCCGAGACATTTGTCATGTCTAATTTCTTTAAATATCTCAGACGTTCATAGTACCTTCTAATGAATGATTCCACTTGTAACTACTTCATAAGCAAAAAGTAGAGCAAAATCATGCACTATTAATGATATCAATACTACTGTCTAGCGTTTGGAGCTGCACACAGAGACGGAAAATGTACTTATCTGGAATACAACACAGCTATCCTGTAGAAAGAATGGCAACAGACTTTCAAGCATCTTTTTCCTTACTGAATGAATGAAAAGCTGAAATACGTCATCACAAGATCAGGGCTGCTTTGTTCTATAGATGTTAAACCAGTGGTAACACTGCAGAGACCAGCCAGCCTGATAACAAAGCTAACAACATTAGCGGACCATTAAAATACACTAGTCCGAAGCACGTATACTCACTCTGCACTGCACAAACTCTATACTTTAGAGGCAATTTTTCTTAGTAAATTAGTTCCTTTTTTCGGTTTGCTTTATTGAATACTGAACACACATACACTTTAATACTAATATATTAAAATAGTTACTGAAACAGAAGTTCCAAGTACTTAAAGGGGCAGTGAGTGCAAAATACACTATGGTAAGCAGAAAGTATAAAACACTTTTTTTTTTTTTATATATATTTTTACACATATTTTGCATAGCCCATTTTTTTAGTTCCCCCTATAATCATCTAACGTAAGAGCTATTTGCTAATATTCCAAGCTCAACTGTATATGTGCAAAAATTACCCCCAAAAGTTTGGAGAAACTGTCACATACATAAAGATCAGGGGTTGTCAACAGAAATCTGATTACATACTTTTTTGTTGGTAATTTCCATTTTTGTGCTTGCTGAGATGACAAATATGAAAATGATAGATATTAACACCACCATTCTAAGCAAATACAGCGGTAATGGGTGAGCATAGGCTGCGGTGTATCCATTAAGAATAAAGTAAAATGTTTTACAATCGCTGTACCTGTATGACACTCTCTAGAGGTAAAATTTATTTATTAACCGTTCTGATGCATTATTAAACTTCTTGTCTGTACATCCCCACTAAACACAAGTGTAAATTTATTGGCTCCAGGCTATTTTTGGCACTTTACTATTCAAAAGCCTCACATCTGGTGTATGATTTTATACACACACATATATATATACATACACACACACACACACACACACACACATATACACATACATATATATATACACACACACACACACATACACACACACATATATAAGACACTGCATTGATACAGGAATAGCCAATATAAAATACGACATCATAAATTTGGAGATATTGAGGATATACCGGCCTCACCAATACCCCAAAAATTCTAACGCCTCGCAAACTAAAGGGGGTAATGTCGGGACGGGAAAACATTGCTGGGAGAATTTAGTACCCTGTATGAGGAGCATAAAGTAAGAAACCTGTACCTACCCGCTTATAGACCCAGGTTATGCATAAAAAGCGTGTGCAGTGCAAAGCTTTAGTGGTCGCCATAGCAACACTGATCCTCTTGTCTGGACCATTACACTGGCTGCTATGGTAACAGCACTTCGCAAGAATAGCTTGGAAAGACTTACTAAAGCACTGATTTCATGTAACCCCCCCCAAAAAAAATAAAAAAAAAATGGTATGCCGTAAACAGCATAAACATACACACTGAAATTATTTGAGCCATAAATGGGGTCTATTCAGAAGGTAATCCTATTACATAAATCCTAATAGATAGGCTGAAATGCGTCTTAGCAGGATAATACAGGAAGGGAAACTATTTTGTCTGCAGGAGACCAACAACAGGCACATTAAGGGCACAGACGATGGCGCCCCCTATAGGTAAAATGGGATCATCACAGTTTTTACAAATGAAAGAGAAATTATAATCCTTAATTTATTATATAATCCTTTATATTTATAATATAATTCTTCATTTATACTGACTACGTAGTAACATACATCTTATTGTATAAGGAATAGATCTGTATGTAATCACACTTACACTTGTACAATTAATCTTAAATAAGGGTCCATGTGTATGGACGCCACTCATCTCTATGCCTAGAACTCCCTCCTCACTCTCGTTTCTGTAAATCCAAATATAATACTGGAGTTATACGTACTATATGCTCATTGTACAGCGTGGCAGAATATGATGGCGCTATATCAATAAATAATATTCAGGCATTAATCCCTTCCCCCGTTGCATCATTGCTGGCATCCAGAACATTGATTTCTCCAATTCCCTAACAGATATGGCTGTTACCCTAAAAATTAAACTTGAAGCGGGCTTTAACTTTTTTAACCATTTGAAAGGAGGGAAGGGAATGTTGGTTTTTCATATCCAAGTTAGCTTTTTGTATAAATAAATAAAAAATGTCAGTATGTCGACTAAAAGTATAATATACATTTATTGGTCATTTACACAAATTTCTACGTCAGCTGGAGGCTAAAACTCACCAAAAAGCATAAACCTGGCTCATATTTATGAAGAGCCAAAACGTACCATAGCGTGAAACGTCTTCACATCTCTGCATTATTCAAAGGGTTAATCTCTCTAAAGAAAGAGCAGCTGTATTTCTAAATTGGCATAAAGCATTCTCCGGCTCTCTGGTGGGTTAGCAGGTCACTCATATCGATAATTTATTCAGCATTTGACCCAACTCCTGGATCAGGGCACTGAGTAAGAATGAAAAGAATTCCATCTGCGTAGTTAGAACACTAAGGGTGGCCACCAGCGGCCATGACATGAAATCTCTAGTGAGCAGCTCATCTGAACAAAACAAACCCATCTGGAGAAGAAAAATGCATCTCATATCAGTTCTAACCATGCCAAGAATAGATTATGTGGACACTGGGAGTAAAATAATAACTAAACTTTACGCTCCATTATTATTCTGTACTTCTCATTTCTTTATGCGGATTGGCCAGTGTTGAGAAGGAATGCCAAAAAAACAAAGAAGAAAGGACTTGCCTTATATACATACCTAGGAACTTCCTAAATGAGCTGACCCTTAGACATTAACCTTACCTTGTTATTATTTACACTTAATTGAGTCATCTGCATTCAAGCAGGGATAACAACCATAGAAAAAGCATCAGCTGGTAGTGTGTATATAATTATTATATATATATATATATATATATATATATATATATATATATATATATACAGTATTTGCTCGATTATAAGACGAGGTTTTTTTCAGAGCAAATGTCTTATAATCGAGGTAGTCTTCTAATCAGACCTCAAAATGTCCGCTGGGGCCATGCTGCTTACCGGACTTTGGTCGCGAGCAGCAGGAGAACAGGAAGCTAGTAGAGTGTCACATAACTCTGCCTCCCCCCTCCTTCCTCTGGGGGCGGGGCCAGAGAAGTTGCTCGCACAGCCGGGCCCCTGCAGAAGTCTTCCAGTGAGAGATCTGCAGTTCAGGTAAGGGGGTGGGGGAGGGTTTCTGAGTATGTGTGATTAATGGAATGAATAAGTATTTAAATGTTTGTGAATGAGTGTGTGTTAGTATGGATGTTTAAGGGGGGTGGTGGTGGAAAGCATGGCATAGGGAGGCTGTACTCAGACTCCTATCATCCCCAGGTTCCAGCATGTACTGGCTGCCTTGGCTTGATAGGAGTGTGATTGCTGTTAGCAGTTATATATATATATATATATTAGGGCTGAAACAACGAATCGATAAAATCGATAATAATCGATAACGGAAATCGTTGTCGACGATTTCCGTTATCGATTAATCGAGTGATCGATTCGTTGTTTACTTACCTCCGCGAGCGTTCCCCGCTTCTGCAGTCTCCGCCTTCTTTTAGTTACGTGACGCGTTCCGGAGGTAAGTATTCTTCATGTCTGTGCAAATCGCTCTGTGCGAGTGGCTCCATTCGCACAGAGCGATTCGCGGGGGTGGGGGTGGGGTTTCAGGGGATGCAGGGCAGGGTGTGAGTGTGGGTGCAGGGCAGAGTGGGGGTGGGGATGCAGGGCAGGGTGTGAGTGTGGGGGCAGGGCAGGAGACTGGGTGCAGGGCAGAGTGGGGGTGGGGATGCAGGGTGTGTGTGGGTGCAGGGCAGAGTGGGAGACTGGGTGCAGGGCAGGGTGTGAGTGTGGGTGCAGGGCAGAGTGGGAGACTGGGTGCAGGGCAGGGTGTGAGTGTGGGTGCAGGGTGTGAGTGTGGGTGCAGGGCAGAGTGGGTGCAGGGTGTGAGTGTGGGGGCAGGGCACAATGTGGGGGCAGGGCTGGGTGCAGGGCAGAGTTGGAGACTGGGTGCAGGGGCACAGTGCAAAGTGCTGGGTGCAAAGTGCCAGGGCTGGGTGCAAAGTGCCAGGGCTGGGTGCAAAGTGCCAGGGCTGAGGCAAAGTACTGAGTGCTGGGTGCAAAGTGCTGGGTGCAAAGTGCCAGGGGTGGGTGCAAAGTGCTGGGCGCAAAGTGCCAGGGCTGGGCGCAAAGTGCCAGGGCTGGGCGCAAAGTGCCAGGGCTGGGCGCAAAGTGCCAGGGCTGGGCGCAAAGTGCTGGGTGCAAAGTGCCAGGGCTGGGGCAAAGTGCTGGGTGCAAAGTGCCAGGGCTGGGTGCAAAGTGCCAGGGCTGGGTGCAAAGTGCCAGGGCTGGGTGCAAAGTGCTGGGTGCAAAGTGCCAGGGCTGGGGCAAAGTTTCTTGAACAGTAATAGTCCACCTCTTTTCAGAATGTTTGGGGTTATTTTGTTTCATAAATATTGTGTTTGGGTTCTTGTACTTTGAAAATATTGTTTTTTATTACATCATAACAAAATAAGAATGTTAATGTAAATTTTAAGTTGTTTTTTAACATCCAGTTCATTAAATTATTTTAAATAAACGAAAAATTTGCATAGTTTTTTTTTAATCCGATGAATCGATTAATCGAAAAAATAATCGGCCAACTAATCGATTATTAAAATAATCGTTAGTTGCAGCCCTAATATATATACCTCCAGAAATGCCTTTTAACCCCCTATATGCCACTCTGCCCCATGATATGCCTTTTAACCCCCATATGCCACTCTGGCATATAGGGGATTAAAAGGCATATCATGGGGCACAGTGGCATATAGGAGGGTAGAAGACATTTCTGGAGGCAGAGTGGCATATAGAGGGTTAAAATGTACATCATGGGGCAGAGTGGCAAATAGGGGGTATAAGGTATTTCTGGGGGCAGAGTGGCAACCCTGGGGGCAGATGTGCATAACTGGGGGGCAGGTTGGCAAATAAAAGGAAATAAAAAAAATATATATATTTTTCTCAATCATAGCTTTTATTAAATGTGAAAATATTGTTTACATGAATTAATATTTACTAGTAAAACTTTTTTTTCCTATAGGGTAGTCTTATATTCAGGCTTTTTGGTTTTTTTTCCTAAATTAATATTCAAATTTTGGGGGGTCGTCTTATAATCAGGAAGAAGTCAGTTCCAGGTAGAGAATCTGCCCCATCACCCTGAGATTAGGGCAAAAACTCTGAGGCACTGACAAAGCCTGAGACTTCCCAGATATGCTTATATATGCAAACAGGGAAAAGAAAAAATGTCGGTGCGCTAAGATAGTCTCAGGCTCAAATAATACAAATGTATAATATGAGGCCTACAAAACAGTGTGAGCATGCTGCAAATACAGTGTGTTGGCTGTACAATGTATACAAAAAACAAAATACTGTCTGCGCTTCTCACCCTAATAAAGTTGGCAACAAATATATAAACATAATATAAATGAGAGGTTTTGGTTATATGAATTGGCCAAAGCATCATTAAGCTCACCCGCCACGTCAAGGCACACTCTCAATAGGGTGAGAACCTACTCTCACCTCCTACATAGTGGGCACACAAAGCAGTTTATACCGCTACCAAAACCTTATTAATGTGTTGGGGGAGGTGCAATTAAACCTCCTCCCTATTAACCCCTGGACAGCAAGCTGCAACCAGACTGATGAGGAGCCAACAACCTCAAATATGTGCAAACAGGGAAAAGAAAAGACAGTATTTTGTTTTTTGTATACATTGTACAGCCAACACACTGTATTTGCAGCATGCTCACACTGTTTGGTAGGCCTCATATTATACATTTGTATTATTTGAGCCTGAGACTAGCTTAGCGCACCGACATTTTTTCTTTTCCCTGCTTGCACATATTTGAGGTTGTTGGCTCCTCATCAGTCTGGTTGCAGCTTGCTGTCCAGGGGTTAAATGGGAGGAGGTTTAATTGCACCTCCCCCAACACATTAATAAGGTTTTGGTAGCGGTATAAACTGCTTTGTGTGCCCACTATGTAGGAGGTGAGAGTAGGTTCTCACCCTATTGAGAGTGTGCCTTGACGTGGCGGGTGAGCTTAATTATGCTTTGGCCAATTCATATAACCAAAACCTCTCATTTATATTATGTTTATATATTTGTTGCCAACTTTATTAGGGTGAGAAGCGCAGACAGTATTTTGTTTTTTATATATGCAAACAATTACAAAACAAACTGTTTTTGGGAAGAAGGACCTATATAATAAAACTGGGATTGATATTATTATAACTACTTCTACCACCCCCAAACATACGGTCAGCTACACAACGTAACGCCTTTCCTGTGATGTCACTGTGTGAAGGGCAGCAGGATCTGCGTCTGTGTTTGAGCACACAGCTTCATCATCGCTAGAGACTGCTCTGTGACATCATACGTGCTGCAGCATTGTATTCTAGAATAATAAACTCCAGGTGGTAGCAAGACACTTAGCATATGGCCAATACATATCATGGTAAACTGAAGATCATATGAGGCAGAGCACAAATTTGAAGCATCCAACTAAATATATAAATGGTTTCTCTGAAATGTACCCCAAAATTGCTTTATTTATCCCACATCACGCACTGTTTGCCACAACACCAGAACTGCTCTTTACACATATATCCTAAAGTGCATTTTCGCAGTTTTCATCTCCAGGGTAAAGAGGCAGTTTGGTGCCAGCAGATGACAATATAAACATCTTGAACTGTGTAGGAGTGACAAAGTGAAAAGAACGATGTAAAAATAGAAGGCAACCAAAACATCTAAATATAAAATATAAGAGCTGTAACCCAATCCATTAAAAAAAATGAATTATTTTCCAATAATTCATTAGGGAGTACTCAAGATGCACCGAGCCAGATATTTTTTTTCCTTTTGGGAGAATGCATATTAAAGTATGCATCAAGTATTTAAATATGTAGTCTTCTTTAGAGAGGGTGTCATGGACAATAGACTGTCCCTCCCTAAAATAACAAGCATGAGTAATTGAAGTTAACACTTTTTATTTTTACTTTTGAAAACACCAAACTGGTATCTGTACATGTAATGCAGACACTAATGGCTACACACCGTTTCTGAGAAAAGATCTTGCACTTCTACAATCACACCACAAGATGGCAGCATACATCAAGTTATCACTGGCCTACCTGATCTGTATCCTGACGGAGATGATCCATTGGCTGCCAAGCTGAAAAACCACACATTTCCTCGGCTGTCCTGCGCTCTGGGGAATTAGCGTGGAGTTGATCTGTAAGCCACATCTGAGTCCTCACAGAAGACTGAAGCGGCACTACACCCTGATATCCAAAGTGATTAAATTTCTGTCCATAAACATCGCTAACCAGAGGTGGTTTACTTTCAGGTAAGGCACTATAGGTCATGTCCAAAGTACGTCTCCTGCTGGATGCAGCAGAGCTAGGGAAGTCACGACTGCTGCAGCTATCAAACTTATATTTACAATCAATGCCTGAGAGTGGTTTCTTGTCCATATCGTTATCGTCCAGCTTGAGAGCCTCAAAGCTATGATGAAGGCAGGCTGGCCTGTGGCCACGGGGCTGCTGTGACATAGCACTGTCTCTGCCCACACGTTCAAGGCTATGTCTGGAACCAGAACTCTCAATTTGGCCATCGTGGCCTAAAGCATTTGAACAGCTAAGCTTGGACAGAGACGACCACTTCTTCATGGGCCTAGAGTCTTTCATGTCAAGTGGGGTATCAGAAAGGCCATAGCATCTGTTCCCACCAGGCAATGAGTAGTTGCTATCCCACTGTGACGTGTCCAACATCTCTTCTGTGTGTCTGGATAACGAAGGCCGGGCTGTAGAGGGAAGACACACCATGGAGTTCACAGGTTTGAACGTAGATGTAGCACTGGATGTTGAATGATCTAGAACAGTAAATAAAAAAATAATATATATTAATTGTATTGGTCTACATATAAGCCTAAACGCTTCTTATTCGGAGCAAACTTAATGTGGGTCACTGCTGTATATTACATAAACAAATGTCTTAAGGTACTAAAAATATCAAAGCCACAACAAACAACGTTCCCTAACAGGAGCAGCTTTTACCATTCCATAGACCGGAAAAACGATGGGTCCCAGTTTATTTCAGATGTTTTTCCCCCCAATGATGAGTAATGGAATCAAATCAAGTTCTATTTTAATGTTTATGGAACTTCAGACTAGTATATTCCCAGCATGTTAACCTCTGTCAACAGAAAGGGGCATGTAAGACGATCTGAGGGTCACAAGCCTTGTGAGGACACTTCAGTTCTAAGAAGAGCTTTTCTCAGCATTGCCCACCAGGATTATAGAAATCTAAGCGGCTAAGCCGTTTTCTAAATGCAGCCATCTCATCAAGCTAGAAACAAACAAGTCAACGCCATCTCTGACTGGGTTATATCCCTCGTGCTGTTGTAAATATATTATGTATACGTATAAACACATACAACTATGATGTATGAGGGTGACTTATATGCTAGATACTGAACACTGCTGTATAGTCACCGACAAGAAACATGATATTTAGTGCGCTTGTGTCTGTTCAATATACCGGAGTTCATTCGTGTAATTCTTGTGCAAAGTGTTAAAACTGGTACAATCGCCATAGCACCCAGTGCAATGCTCCATGTACAAATGGCCAATATATCATGGCAAAACATACATGGCCATAACTCAAAGAGTATGTTGGTTCCACTACTAGTGAAGGGGTAGTAAGAGGCCAGAATGAATGCACTTGGGCCCTAATGTCACAGTGTCGTGGAGGTCATGGATACTTGAGGCGCCATCTGGTGCAAAGAGCTCAAGATTAAAGACATTCATGTCCCGAAAAGAATGCAGAGAGTTCCGAAATATATTAAATGACAGAAAGTCGCTTAATTTAGCAAACTAAAAGCAAAACATTTGTATGCATTGCTTGTAGTCTACAAGTGCATCATGTTCTTTGTTTGCCCAGCGAGGGTTAAGTGTAAAAAGTACATGTGCTGCAAAGTGGTGTAATCACCATGCAGACCAAGGGAATGCTCCAATTAGTAGAAACATCCCATTGGTTGCCAAGGGGATTATATATAAATAATATTATGTATCCTTTGACCAAAACATTAATTTGTGCTAGGGTTTCAAAACTGCAGGCAAGCAGGAATATGTAGCAACTCTTGACAAAGAGGTCTGTTTAGAGATAAAGGGTTTCCATATTTATTTGTACTTTCCGTGCCACTCCCTCGGGCACCCTGGGAAGTTTATATTCCACACAGGGTGAATGAGCCAATATACTGCTTTATTTGGAACTGTATGTTAATGCACACTGTTTTACGAGCATGAACATTATGATCGGCACTTTGTTTTCTTTCCGTCCATTTGTTTCTGCTGATAACGTTTAGTTAGTCAAGAAGCACAAGTCCAGTTGGGTCCAGAGGGGGATTGTTGGCATCTCTTGCCACCGACGTTTCTGTAGTTTCCTGAGTTTAGATCCCTGCTGCTGTCAAACATTACTTCTATTAAGGTTTTTTTTTCTATGTAATCCTATAGAATGTAGCTGGAGGGCACATGACTGAATACTTATTTACTTATTTTTACAATAGTGAGAGATGGCATTTCAGAGACGTGGAAATCGGTGATCAATCAAGGTCTCCACTGAACTCTTATATACAAACAACATAGTAATCGTTATGAATACTAAATCAATAGTGGCCATATAATAAACAAACAAAAAAAAAAATCAAAGACGTTTCAACAGAGAAAATCTGGCAACGTCAAGTGGGACTGCAGCTAAATGCAGACATGACCAGATGGCTGAACACTAAGTAGGCAGGATTATCCCGTCTCTTCATTTATCACTACAGTAAATTGCTTCCAACACTGCTGAATACCACAAGTACAGATTTTTTTTCACCCTCATTAGAGAAAACAAAGAGTGAGGAAAGCAGAGGGTTAACAGTGACGGAAGACCTCTATGTCAGCCTTTCATGGGGTGGATGGCTATAAGTGGAAACACAGGGACTGCTTGTATCAGTACTACTATTATTAGAAGCATAAGAGCTTTTTTTTTGGTCTATGGCAACAACCTATCAGGATTTAGGCATTCAGTCATAAGAGGAATGATGTTTCTATCCCATACTGTAGAGATGTCAAACAAACATTCCCTTTCTCTAGTACTATACAAGCATTTAATATTTATGATTATATATCACTACAATGAATAAAACTGTATACGAGTAAAGCCAACATTAATGCAAATGCTTTTATGCACATCGTCATCCCAGTGAAAAGTACTTGGAAGACCTTCTTTTATCCCAAATAATCCTTTTGTATAGCGCTGCATAGTGTTTCATGGTTTTAAAAAAAAAAGGCTAGAGATAATAATGTTGTGTAAATAAGTCGAAAATAAAGGGGCATTTTCCCTTTATGACTTTAATTCCAAATATAAGCTATAAAGCAAAAACAGGAGTGTTAAGAGCATGCCAGACATCTCAGAACAATGAAGATACAGCAAGGAGGTGTCGGGCTGACAAATGGGGGCATCAGGCCCTGCTATACAACAGCTGTTGGATTTTGGGGTCTGGCAAACATAGCCTAATCCCAGAGTTACAGGCTTTACAACAGCTAACATCACACACATTCTTCACAAGAGTACTGGAGACACAGCAGCAAATCAATAGAGACGGTACGGTATCAGTTATACCCAAAAACTATATAATGTATTCATAAATTGCCACTATACCACATGTAAAGGCAACAGCCACAAAACATCAATAACAAAATTCATATATGTAGTCAGTTATGGACTACATATCCCATTATGCATCACTTTAGAGAAACCCTAGTGGCATGAACGATACCATTAAACAAAAGGCCTTATTTGCTAAAAAGAGCTTTATTATTATCATTATCTTTTATTTATATAGCGCCCACAATTTACACAGTGCTTCTTACAATACATATGTTGAAGGAGACTAAGACAAACCGATACATTAGGTGGAGAGAGCCCTGCTCGCAAGCTTACAATCTTGAGGGAATGGGGTGACAAACATAAGGAACAGAGAAAGGTGAGAGGTATTGTGGGGTTGTATCAGTGACAAGAAAGTCCTAGCAGTTAAGATGGTGCGGCTTCTCTGAAGAAGTGGGTTTTGAGCTTTTTCTTGAATGTTGGGAGGGTGAAAGCTGAAGGTTCGGTGGAAGTAGATTCCAGAGATATGGGGCAGCAAGAGTAAATACGGGAAAAGGAAGAGGTGATAAGTGAGGAGGAGAGCCTTAGTCCCTGGGAAGAACGGAAAGATTGAGTAGGGGAGTATTTTTTTTATGAGGGCAGAAAAGTATTGAGGAGCAGGGCCTTTATGTTAGTAAAAGTAGGGAAGCAGAAGACGAGTGGCGTGCAAGGAAGATAAGCCTAGCAGCAGCATTTAGGATGGACTGGAGAGGAGAGAGGAGAGACAGTGGAACGCCAACCAAAGAGTGTTGCAGTAGTCAAGATGGGACATGATAAGGTGCTAAATCTGGGTTTTTGTGGATTATTGGGTGAGGAATGGGTGGATACAAGAAATTTAGCAACCACGGCAGGTCAAACTGGAGCCAAAATGTAGCTACAAATAGCGTGTGGTATATCTGAGAAATATAAGTAACACCTTTGATTAATCTAAAATTATAAATAAGGCCTTATTGTTTATAACATACATGTTAACAGTATTATTCCTGTATCAAGTGAAAAATATTCAGCAACACGTTTGTGGCAAAACTCCAGTTTGCGTGCATTTATAGAAACAAAATGAGAACACTGTATTTAATTAATTTAGGCTAAAGAACGGAAAAGGGAAATTAATTTATACACTGAACGTTAATAGCGCACACACACACACACAATGCAGATAAAACGTCACACCATTCATACAAAGCTTTACGGCCATTTGCACTGAGGTGACCCATCAGGAAGAGAAAACGTGATTACAATAGCTGAAAATGGAGAGCAAAGCCGTGCTAATGAGAGGGCTGCTATTGTTTCTATCAATTTACATGGCTCATGGTGTCAAACATTGTCTGTACATGAAGTTTCAAAGGCTCCCTGTAGTCAAATGAACAACCAATCAACCCATAATGTACTCAATAATGCGGAGGCAGATCCTTAATCAACAGACAAACACAAGAACTACTTGTATGGGGACCTCATGGCTCATAATAATTTTTAAAAATGGTGGTGTTAGTCTATTGTTTTTTTTCTTTTTTACAGTCCCAGCTTTTAGATAATACGTTTGCAGAACACTTAATATTTGCCATTTGTATGTGTTCTAGCTCCTGACTGGATCAGCTCAATGTAGTGTTTGGGAAGCCATCCAAAATAAAACATGACCAACAATGGCAGCTTTTGGGTCGCAGATAAAGGAAAGCGTATGGGACAAAATTAGCTTTCTAAGCTAAGGGTACATCACGTGGCAACCTCTCCTAAAACCACTTTTTGCCTAGTTGGTATTATTAATATTAACTTTTATTCATATATCGCCAATAATTCACGCTGCGCTTCTTACAATACATACATTCAAGGAGTATAACAAAGCTAGAACTGAGTCATATCGATACATTTGGTAAAGAGCGAAATCAAGAAGCTGTAACATGGGGACACAAACTATAGAACCAGAAGTAACCGGAAATTTGTGTGGCGGCTGAGATCACACAAAGGAAATAACCGAAACCCTTCAACTAATGTCCATCTTATTTTGATAAACAGCATATTACAGTCAGTATATCAGTGACTCACAAACACAAAGAACACAGAACTGAAGCTGCATTTTTCAGATTTCTAGAGGATGAGAAATATTTCATGAATTCAGCACCTCAATGTTTTCTCCATAAATTAGGTTGAATGATGTAGGATAAACCCTTAAATGTACCATAGGAGAAAAATAGTTTCCCCTTTCCTTGAGTTGCATAAATTTGATACAACAGATAAATGAGAACGTGAGTGAAGAAACATAACATACTACGGATTTGCATGGCATGTATTTTTTAACATAAGTTAAGTTTATTGCATTCTTCCCGCAGCGACTGATCAGGCTCTCTCGGTGCATTCCATGAATTGTTGCCCACTCCTCCATGCAGAACTACTTTAACTCAGGTCCTGCCAAACCACCTCAACGGGGTTTAGACTGACACAAGGAAGGCCTGACATTCTCTCGTGACATTCTTTGCTACAAAGCACACAATTCATGGTTCCTTCAGTGATGGCCAGCTGTCCAACCCAGGTTGGCCACTGCTATAATGTTCCTAACGTGGAAAGCATTATTTGCTTTTTCTTGGACATAACTGTGGCATAAAAGTCCCACATCTTACTCATCTGTCCATAAAGTGTTCCAGAACTCTAGGCAAGTGTTCGTGTTTGCTCAATATCCTTCTGATGGTCATGAACGGTGACCCAAGAGGCCAGAAAGACCTGTAGTTTCCAGGGTTTTGTTCTAATCTTTTTCTCAGTGATCCCCTCTAGAAATTCCTACAACTCACAAAAATCTGAACAAACTCATGAAAAATATGCAAAACAAAAAAAACACCTGAAACAGGTGACTCTCTACACATATTCACAAGAGTAATATTTATGTTATGATAACGAAAATGACTGCTTAAATCATCCCTAAAACGTCAGCGTTTTGAGACTTCCCTGGCATTGAAAAGGTTAAATCTCATCGTGATTTACGGCCGATGAAGACACCGACTCATATCCTGTGTGTCAGAGATTCAGCCTATGGCACATGGAGTGTTCCTGTGTGAATAAAAGGAAATCAGTACATGAGAATACATGTCTTTCTTCACACATAACTTCTTCTCACAAAAAGAAACGGTGCAAGGAAAGTGCTCCAGCTCTGCCAGTGCATGCTCACAGACCGCTCTGCTCTCCAGATCCCGGTCAGGATGTCTACGGCCCATCTAGTCTGCCCATTTGGCCTGATGTAGGGACTCGGACCTTAATCAGTCCTTGGTCTCGTCTTAGATTCAGGACAGATTTATGCCTATCCCCCATGTTTATATTCCCTCGCTGTGTTAGCCTCTACCACTTCTGCTGGGAGGCTGTTCCATTTATCTACCATACTCGCAGGTTCATAGGCAAACATAGCAGCTGCTAGAGGGGGAACTGCTAGTGCTAAGACGCTGTAATTAAACAGGAAAACTCTCACCTTCTACCCAACTACCAACAAATGTCATGCTGCCATTAATTAGACAATAGAACAACGTGAACTCATGAATAATAAAATATGACTTAGAAAACTGTAATGCCATATGTATTATTCATAATCATTTACTCTCCAGATGGCGGATATTTGCTTTTTGCTTTTAATCCAGGCCTAAGCTTTGAAAACATCACTACGTGTATTTACAATGGGACACATCGCACACGCAACCAGGTTTCATCCAAAGTGCACATAAAACAACGTGTTCTCCAAACAACAACAACAGAGCAACCGGACAAAAAACAAGGACATCTGCGACACCCGAGAAGCTTGGTATAAGGGGAGTATAGATCTAGAACGTCAATACACGGGCCCTGGGGTGAGATGAATTACAACAAAGAGCCCAATATCATTGTGACATCAGGATGTGACATCAGGATTTCAGAGTTGCTGGCTTTATTTCATTAGTCACATAAAATACCACGCATCCCGCTTCCGGCACTAAAGCCACCGCGCGCGTGGTCGGACACACCGTGTGTGGCAATTCATAAAAGGATGATAAAAATTAAAATGCATGGTTATAATGTCTGTGGATAATAAAAATTAAGAAATAGCTTGTAATTGCATGATAGAATAATTAAAAGCATCTGATTGCATTATCTGCTTGAAAGCAGTTTTGACTCCCACTGATCCTCAATAATAAGCATCCAGCTCAGTATGGAGATTACCAAATCCCCAGAGCCGATCTGCAAGGAGGATCCTATTCATGTGAAACCGTGAAGAATTCAATCGCCCTGATGGCGCTGTCTACACCTGATCTCAGGCGACAGGGGGGGGGACAGAAGCGTCGGGCAAACAAAGGCATCCGCGCGATGGCAGGCAGCTGGAAAAATCCAATCTAATTAAGATACTATTGCTATTGGCAACATTAGGCTTGCCGTTCATGGCCATAGTTTTTATGAGGTCTAGGTAAATATGCTATCTGCTTGGCTTATTGCATATACTATTATGGTCCATTTTTCTCCGCTTACAGAACAAACTATTCTAGCAAAAGTTTGGAAAATTCTGGGTGGCCCATTTGAAAACAGAACACGTCATTAAAGCTAAAGTGAAATATCGAAGTGATAACAATGTAATTGGAAAAGCATCAAAGCAAAGCAAGCTATAGTCAACTTTTACAATCGCTTCTCATTCCAAATGTTGTGCTCTTAACCACAGGTGCTCTATAGCCTATGTAAGTAAACGGTTTTAGTTAAATGTGTGAGATAACACTTCAAGAATTAAGTAAACATGATGCAGGGCCCAGCTTAGCCCTTCGCGCAGGAATAAGCTCAGTGGCGTTCATAAACCAGGGGGATGAATCTCCTCTCACTGCATCTCACGGTTTAGTGAATGCAGCCCCAATTCCCCCGGCTAGGATTGCTAGGAAATGATCATCTCCAGGGAAGGTCTCTACTTCTACTTTTTATTCTCAGACATGATGTAATATGGGTTAGAAATACCTCATAATAGAGATGAAAACACCTTTTTTTAAATGATCGCAGCTAAAAAGCAATAAAATGAGCCTAAAGTAATAGACAGAGATATTTAGAGCACAGCAGGACGATATCATGAACAAAATGTATACTAATGAGAAAGCGACAGCACATTACCTTACACAAGCTCCAGCTGGGCTGTAATTATCACACGCGAGTTAATGCCCCCCTACTCCATTCACATGCCAGCTGTCCCACGGCAGTAAATATTAAAGGGCAGATGCAGAGACATTATGGCTCTCTTGTCACTGATACAGACACTGAACCCACAGACCCACGGGGGGATTAGTAAACACAACTAAGGGGGTTTTCCTGCAAAGGGTACCTGATCCCAAGGATGGTAACACTTTGGAAGTGCATTCTTCAAACAGAAAATAGTAATAGTAATACTAATGCACCGACCTAGATGTTGCAGCCCTGTTGCTGCAGCTGCCCTTATCCTCTGTGGTCTGACAATTCTTAAAGCAGCAGTATTGATCAATCCATTAAATATTTGGGAAATATACATTAATGATAATCAATTTACTAAACACCACATCAATTAGTGAAACAATAATCCATTTGATAAGCTAATAAACACATATACACATTGACTAACACTACAGTATACGCGCGCGCACGCGCACATACACACACACACACACACACACACTACACCTGCCCTAACATTGTGTGTAAACCTGTCTCAACCAGAGCTTGCACTCTTTTTGAATTGTCACAACGAGGGCACCTCGGTAATCGACCACTTGGGTGTACTGCACCGTGCAGGGGATGGTCCCGAGCGTACCCCATGATGGCAGCCCAGGCAAGTGTTCACCATGTTCTGCAAGACTCTAAGGGCCAAGAATTGATTTCTCGTCACCATGGCAACCTGGTGCCTGGAGTTTGCCAAGCCCTGCATTAAAGTGCATATGCCAGCTCCCTTTAAAGCAGATATGTTACTGTTCCTAAAAGCAATGCAGATTAAAATAAGCACTATGTATTTGAAAACCCTCTTAACGTGTAAACCACGGGAAAAGTATCTTAACTAGGGCTGCAGCAACTAATCGATAAAATCGATAATCGATTTTTATCGACTATAAGAGGGTTTTTTTCCAGAGCAAATGCTCTGAAAAACTCCTCTCCTTATATAATCCGACCTCAAACAGAGATAGGATTATAACACTAGAATCCAGATCCCCCGCAACGCTGCAGGAGACCTGGATTCCCCTCACTGTCGGCCGGTGGATGTCCGTGCGATGCGCAGAGACAACTTCCGTCTTTCCCCTCCACCTCCCCCTGGGGCTCCTACGATGCAGCACCAGCATCACATGATGTAGAAGCCCCAGCGGAAGTAAAGGGGAGTAACATCGTGCAGACCCCCACCAGCTGACAGAGAATCGAGGTCTCCTGCAGAGGATCATTCTCTCTGTCAGCTGGTGGGGGTCTGCGCGATGTGCGCAGACAGCCTCCGTTACTCCCACCCTCCCATACACCATTCTGCCTCCTCCCCCCTCCCATACACCCCTCTGCCTCTCTACCTGACTCCCTGGTGTCTTGTGAACCTCCGTTGCTGACAGGAGGCAGAGTGGTGTATGGGAGGGGGGAGAGAGGCAGAGTGGTGTATGGGAGGGGGGAGAGAGGCAGAGTGGTGTTTGGGAGGGGGGAGAGAGGCAGAGTGGTGTATGGGAGGGGGGAGGCGGCAGAGTGGTGTATGTGAGGGGGGAGAGAGGCAGAGTGGTGTATGGGAGGGGGAGGCGGCAGAGTGGTGTATGGGAGGGGGGGAGGCGGCAGAGTGATGTATGGGAGGGGGGAGGCATCAGAGTGGTGTATGGGAGGGGGGGGAGGCGTCAGAGTGGTGTATGGGTGAGTTATAGTGGTGTAAGGGTATGTAATGAATTTCAGGGAGGTAAAGTGGTGTATAGGGGAAGGTAGAGTGGTGTATGTGGGGTATAATGAATTTCAGAATGGCATATCTGGGGAGGCAGAGTGGTGAATCAGGGAGTATAATGAATTTCAGGGTGATGCAGGCCATTTATGGGGGGCGGAGTGGCATATCAGGGTGCACAGTGGCATATAGGGGGGTATAAGGCATAAATGGGGGCGAGTGGCATATTGGAAGTTATAAGGCATATCAGGGGGGCACAGTGGGTATAAGGCATATCGATATTAGGCATATCAGGGGGGCACAAGACATATCTGGGGGTAAAAGGTATATCAGGGGGCTCAGTTGCATAACACTGGCATATAAGAAGTATAAGGCATATCGTGGGCACAGTGGAATCTCTGGCATATAGGAGGTATAAGGCATATCTGGGGGCAGAGTGGCAAGCTGGGGGTCAGCTGTGCATAACTGGGGGCAGTTTGGTAAATAAAAGAAAATATAAACAAGGCTTTTTTCTCAGTTTTTAAATATGAAAAATAGTTAACATATGAATTAATATTTACTAATAACTTTGTATTAAAACCTAGTTTGAGAAACACTGTTTGGGTTCTTGTAGCTTTTATTATTATGTCAGTAAAATAAGAAGGGGAATAGGGAAATGCTATTGTGAAAAAGAGATGAAAGTGTAAATTTTAAGTTTCTTATTATATTATTTTAAATTTAAAAAAAATGTGATTTTTTTATCCGATTAACCGATTAATTGAAAAAATAATCGGCCAACTAATCGATTATTAAAATAATCGTTAGTTGCAGCCCTAATCTTAACCTTTTCTCAGGATCTGTATTTTTTTTACTCTAATATGGATTCATCACTGGTGAGACATGAAACTATCCTATTAGTTTATAATGCATGCTGTACCACATTCTTTACAGCGACTGAAAACCAATAAGGTATACACACTATAGGTAGGTCTATTAAATGGATGTAGTTAAGCACAGGTCGATGTTACCAGTGGAGTTTGGCAAATTCAGTTTTCCAACATTGCGCATGTACATCCAATGCCTCAGTCAAAGCACCACAACTAGAGTCTGGCTTAGCTACAATTAGCGATAGTAAATGTGGAAGAAGATTAAATAGATTTCAATTATAGCAACAAGCAGTGTGAAAGGAGATCCCGTTCAGCCAGCGTCTGCCTCGCAGCTGGTCAAGTCCAGCAGTTTTAGACATTAGGTCACAGGCTACAAATTTATTAAAATAAACTTATATGAAAAACAAAAACAAAGAAAGTCGTCATTTAAAAATAAAACTCACAAGAGCCGGCAATGACCAAGACCAAACGGCAAGCAATTTTTAAGATTTATTATTTAGGTGAAAGTGGAACTGCTCTATATAGTCTAACTGTACCATTGGAGGTGACTGTATCAGACTTGTGCACATGCATTCTAAACACAGACATTAATACGTAGTTGGTTCCCCCCTTTGCAGCTATAACAGCTTCTACTCTTCTGGGAAGCAAGGTCCATAACACATGGTTGGGTGAGCTTGGTGTGGAATAACTTTACTGGCCCGTACAGAGCCCTGACCTTAACCCCATCAAAAATCTTTGGGATGAACTGGAATGGATGTCCAGTTCACCAACATCAGTGACCTCACAAATGTTCTACTGGATGAACGGGCAAAGAAGAGTGGGAGATGTTATAGCTGTGGCCAACTAATAATATTAATGTATTTAGAATGTGATGTCATAAAAGTCCCTGTTGGTGTAATCGTCGGGTGTCCCAACACTTTTGTCTTTATAGAGCATCACCACTCTGCGTCAAACGCTGATGTCACAGTCTCACAGACACAGAACATGCGCTGTGGAGGGAGATGCTTTCACCACTGAGACAGCAGTAGGCACAGAACCACTCCACACAGATTTGAGATAGATTTGAAACAGGGTGGGATACCTGCTGTCAATTTCCTGACGGGCATATATATATATATATATATATATATATATATATATATATATATATATATATATATATTTGCTTTTTGACACACAGAGAGAAGCAGTGGGAACATATGTTTACACATTCTTGCTGCTTTCCAAATTGCTGACCCAAGCCACCGCCTGCCATGCCATCCTTCCAGAAGCAGCTAGGTGCTTGCAGCAATTGTGAGGAGAGGACAGGCAGTCCTTTGCAGCGTTTGATACAGAACCACAATACAGCAAACCAGGAGTGCGGGGGGGGGGGGCATTCAACCGCTGCTTGCTTTAAAGGCCACAATTAACAACACTAACCTGGAAGAATTTGGAAAAGAAGGCTATAAAATTTTTTTATTGTAGATACTAACAGAATGGTTCCATTGACTGCCGGTAATTTTAAGGGTGTATATATAATTACACAATTCTGTAAATACGTTTTAATACAGTGTCTGTTCCAACCATACAGAGGTGTAAAAAAAAAAAAAATGCACATAAACAACAATTCTGGTGCCATGGTAGAAGTAGCAAAAAGATCATTACACTCATATGGATGTTGCTGCTTCACTTTCATCGCATTGCTATGGCTATTTTTAAAACGTCATACTCATGACCTATTGTGTCAATTCCTTGTATACCTTTATTTTCTAGACAGAAGAGTCCAGCATGACTTACAAAAGAACTGCTTTGTAAAAAGTCATCTGAAATGTCCTTCTCATAACAACGTCTCCCAGGACTCACAAGACCATCTCATGTTTCTAAATGCCCAAAATCTAGCTCATTGTAACATCATCCCGCAGGTGACCTTGTCAGATGAGGCTGTGATAAAACCTCAGGCTTAGGAGGGGGAAACCACTGCTATTGCGCTTACAATCAGACTATTCAAAACATAGTCAAATCAATTAGACTAGTAGAACCAATATTTCTAAAGATCTACCGTACACTTAATTTAGTGGGCGGAAAAAAACGCTACTCAAACGTCACATTTATATTTCCCCACTGTGAGCAAAGTTCTACTCATGGCTGATGCCACAACATTTAAGGTGAAACAAATCTGATTTCATACAAGAACCATTTAACATCATCTTTACGTATAACCTGAAACTCATGAGGCCAACTATGACTAGACAAGCGAGGCAATCCTCTCTGGTAGTTGCGCGCATTCAACCAAGCTATCCTTTTGGACGTATGGTGTAAATACGCTCCAGAACTTTACTGCACCGTGTGCGGAGGGCAATATGTTGCTGATTCAGTATCGTGCATCTGTGAAAGGAGCATCATTTTTTGAATTCCAGAAAAAGAGGAACGTCACAGCAAAGCTCTGGACGGAATGCGGCTCATTCTGGCCAGGACGATCCCAGGCAGGTGAACATTTTCTTCCTGAACGTCTAAAACAGTTGGAGTTGTTTGGTAGAATCATACAGCTCTGGTATTTAAAGATGCTGTTCCACTCAGACAAGCCAGCACACCTTAAACAATCTTTAATTTTATTTCCTTCACTTAAATCACATATAGACTAAAATACCGTATTTGCTCGATTATAAGACAAGGTTTTTTTTTTCCCCCGGGCAAATGTGGGTGGAAATACACACTCACCCATGTTTTATACATATTCATATATTAATAATAAAAGCATATTGTATATTAGAAGCCCACCCTCTGTGTATACAACAGAAGCAAGCACTCAAAAGTCCTGCTCAACATCTACACAATTCTTCCACGTCAAGTCATCTCCTCCGGCTTGTTGGTTACCACTTCAATGTAAATTTATTAATTTACGGGGCATTGGTAAGCATGAGCTGAGGACAGCGGTAAATACTTCATACCACAAAACTAATTAGTGAACTAGTTGGGCCACCTGAGGTAAAACAGTCACTGCGAGCAGGGCTCTCTCCACCTAATATGTCGGTTTGTCTTAGTCTGCCAATTCTCGTCTTGTCATACCCCTTGCATATATGTATTGTATGAAGCGCTGCGTAAATTGTTGGCGCTATAGAAATAAAAGATAATAATAACTTCCATTTCTGCATTTATACAGATCAAACACTGATTTACAAACAAAATCAACATCTAGAAGTAGTATATTATAAATAGTTATAATAGTTAGATTATGCTAAAAAACAATTAACCAGGGCCAAAACAGCTTTCCGATTCAACGTGCACTGTTAGGAGTTAAAGTTCACTTTGTAACGGCAGTTAAATTATTTTTGTTACTGTGCCTTACTGACCCATGTAGAATTATCTGGCAAAAACAGGTTTATCAAGATAGTCGCACAGGAAACAGCAAATCATAACATACTATAGAACTTCCTGTAGAAACAGGAAGCTTAGCTTCAAATACAAAAAACAAAACTCTCTAAACTGCCCGCGTACTCGTAACGTATACACAAACACTACCGCACAACGGCTGCATACTAATGCCAGGAAGATTAATGTTTTCAAAGTAAAATAAACAATCCTACTGACTTGCAAACAAGTTGGGGATTTTTTTTTCTAATTATTGGAATGTTACAACTGGAGTTTCTCTCCATAATAAGCACTTCTGTAATAAATATCACAACACGTCCTGTTCTACTGAACGTTGTGTGTCGGGGTGGCATTTAAACATTAAAAATTACCACACATCAACCTCTTAAGATTTATTTTAATCATGATCAAAGTAACTCAATTACACAAAAAGGAATTCACAAAAATTACCAATGTTGTTGAGATGTTGTTGAATGACACATATATTTGCCTTACAAGGGGGCACTTCAACTGCTAGCAGAGTGTAACATTTTAATGTACCTTTTTCTTTTCCCATTCAAAATGGGACTCATGAGAACTGGGTCTTTTCCCAGTCACCCCAGGTCTGTCCCTTACAAGAGATGCTGTCAGCCAAAGATTTTTCTAGCTCAGCATACTTTGCGCAATATTTTTAGGGGCTCTTAAACCTGCTATACACATGCACGTTTGCCCCCCTTATTGGTTTTAATGCATTTGTGCTGGCAGTGATTGGCTTCGAGCACCCATAAACTGGCAGGCATTGCCAGTACTTCATAATGCGCTCGTGAGACAGTGGCCTATTGATGCACAGTTTGAAAAGCTAAAACTAGAGTAGTTACCATAGGAACCAGTGTGTTTTTGCTACTTATGGAATTAGGCTCCTGCTTTGCCTTAATCGAAAGGGTGTATATATTATATATATGTAGTGAAGCATTTGACCAAAACCTCACTCCTCAGAGATGCCACAAGTTTGACAGAAGAATAAGAAAAGTGAAGGGGAGTATCAACAGTCTATAGAAGAAGGATAACGATATAGTGTGGAGTAACTGGGATGGAGGATGACCTAAATGATATGAAGTGATAAGTGATCAAAAGAAAAGATTGTGGAATGGGATGGCTAAAAATGAAATAACTCTGGCATAAGTCTAGGGTACGCAATGATAATTTATATAAAAGGTGATTATTTAAAAAAACAAGAATGAAAAACACATGGTCAAGGAATGCGAAGGCTAACTATACAAGGTTGAGTAAATAAGGATTATGCACCTAGTTGGTAAGAGTAAAACTGAGAATAGCAACAACAGTCTTAAGTTTGTGAGACAACAAGAACGGGAATAGGGTTCACCGAGACAGAACAAAGTTAATGATGTGTGTGTGTGTGCATGGTAGAACGCAAAAGCATGGTGCAAACGAGGTCCTACAGGGTATTTTACTTCACAAGTCTCAGCCTACAAACATCATTTCACAGAAAAAAGCAATTCATATGACTTAAGATTGACCAACAAATTATAGACCTGATAGGCCTAAAAAAAACCAAAAAAAAAACAACAACATTTAGAAAGCACATTCTAGCTTACCTTCCAGGCTGTCAGAGCAGGAGGTCCCAATTCCAGTATCTCCACTGTCAGATGTAATACTCAGTCTTCGTACGTGGCTGCTTCTGCCGGTGGATGTACCTGGTGCAGCATGCCACAGCGTATCAGAACCAGGAAGCCACCCTGAGGATGGGAAATCAGAGCCTGGGGACCACACAAAGAGAATGGTCACATCAAACATGATCACTGTAACATGGCAGTACAGGATCAAGCCTGCATGTGGCATGTACATTTCATACACACACATAATATACATGCATATTTTCAGTAGTAAGAACTGTACACAATTCTAGATTTCTCAGAAGACTATGTACCAAATGCATTTGTTCTAACTCTCAGGCCACATGATCCTGCCTCTTCTGAAGACATAAATGAGGCTTTTCCCCAACGTTTAATCTGGCTACATTTCCAAAATAAATCTTTCGGTAAACAGCATGCAGAAAGAAAAACACGGCAGCATAAAGATATTTTAATCAAAGATTTGCATATTTCCGGTCTCTTCAGTGCAGTATACAATATATCCAAGCAAGCAACTGACCTCCCCCTTTCTAATTGGTTATTAATTTAACAGCTTTTTAAATCTATATAAAATGGTTTATAACGGGCGCAGAAAACAGGAAACAGAAGGCGGTCTATACAGGCACCCACAAAGGAAATTTAATTTCACAAGATGCACTTAGAAATTTTTTTCAATAAAATAAAAAGCTGATGGTGTGTAGATAATGGTCACGTACATCCATCTTTCATGTTTAACTGATGCATGTTGGTTTTGTTGACAGACACTTTATCTCTATACTTCATGTTATCATCCTGCCTATATAAGTGACTTGAAATACATGTCCCAGAGAATAAGGCCATGCAACAATGAGTTTTGAGAATAAATGGGTAAATCTGCATTTCCAATGGTGAATTTGGTAGTCCAAAGGCAAAAGATGTCCAGCCACCTAGGTCTCCCATGGTGGTCCATAAATTCAAATTAACATTGCCAGGACATTTTCGTTATATGGAAAGTATTATCCTGGTCCAGCAGCTTATCCAAAGGAAGAAAAGCCAGCTTTTAGACATAAAGAAGCAAATAAAAGCCAGCAAGGTGCAACCAATAAGCTAAAACTAATGCCCAGAACACAGGAAACCGATTGTCACAAGAAAACTTTAACCTACCCTTTATCAATACACCGCTTAATATGCTGGGCATTTATAACTTTTAATTGACACATCACTCCCTAGTGTTCTGTTATACAGAACTTATCTGATGCCAATGAAGAGCACATTTAACTTAAACTTACCTAAAATGTGCTCATGCAGTAACTGGCTCATCCTTCTTTAGGGTCTTCTAGGTGAATTAAGTCCCGTCTATGAACTTGTTTTCTCAGATCGAAGTAAACATAAGAGTGTCCCCTACGTTCCCAGGGCCCTTTGCAACCACCAAATTTACTATGGTCCATCATGTATATACTAGTTCAAGCTTCCTAGCATTGCATCCTGCAGTTGCTTGATGCCAAGACTTATCGTTTCGTATGCTTAAATATTTAATAAGAAAATAATCCATCTCTGTGTTGGAAATCATAGTCTCCTAAAACATGTCTGGCTCCTTAGTTTTACGACCTGTATCCCACCTCGGGAATATAATATCATAATAACCATTGTTACAATGTATTTCTGCCATCACTCGGTGAAATGTATTTTGCATCCACAAGACCTTACTTAGGCTGCAATCAAAATCTTATAAACAGCAGTGAGATCTACCGTTTCTATTTCCGCTCCCTGGAACGGAAATATAAATCTCTTTGTACTGCATAAGTGCATGGTTAAGGCCAAATGCCCAGATGGTTCTCATTATGGTTTTAGATCTGAGCGGCATTACATCATGCCTCTCCCCCTATTTGTCCTCTCTGTGCATGTTTCACTGAATGAGTGCACCAGACCACAATGGGTTAAGCCATTAACTACTAGATAATAAAAATTGCAGTAGCGCGGACTCGGCGGACAGGATGATAATTCTTACATCTCAAAAATTTCTTTGCACACATCTGGGGTACAAACTGCTTTACTGAGGGTACCTAATCGACATGGTATCCATGCCGCCACAAGTTCTGTATCATTTAGATTTCCTGACATTGGCAACAATGCACGATATGTACTTACAAGCAAACGTTCTTTGTTTTTTTTTAGCCTAAAGAGCTAATTGCTGTATAATGCAAGTAAAATTACCTCAAGGACATAAAGGCAAAATGCCAGTAAGATTGCCTCTAGGGCATCACACTGGTTGTCAACTAATTAGATTTAACCATGTATTTTACTTTGAAGGTAAGTTGGTGTTTTGCCATTCATTAAGATTTAATAAAGCCATTATTACAATAATACCATGGCATACTGCACTACTCAGTTACCCAAGTCTGTCTTATGGATATGTCTCTAACTGTTCAGATGAACACCAAGTCACATAGTAGAGTCGAGTCATTATAATTTCCTCTAGACAAAAGGTATTTAGACAATCCACTTATTGGATTTTATGTAGCGGTAATGCTTTCCTGTCAGCGATTACCATAGATGCAGCATTTTTACAAGGTAAGTATTCTTTCTTCTCTGCAAAACTTTACTAAGTATTTTAAGTACTTTAATATGCATTTCTGTTTGGCAAGGCCGTATGGGGCAGTAAACTGTTAGATTAATTAAACCGTGGGTTAAGTAAGAGTATCTCCGACACGGATGAATGTTTTGTAACACATGTCATGTGCGAGTGGGTACACCTTTAATTATTGATTTCAAATTGTTATTAAACATGAATAATATATAAATGAAATAGAGCAGAAACTGCCATTATTCAAAGAGGTGCCAGCTTGAATATGTCAGTAGTTTCTGAATACTGGTTTCAATAGTCATCAAAATCAACATTATAAAAAAAAAATGGTGAAAAATTCTTAATTAAAAATGAAAATCCAGTGAATCCTCTCTGTGCTATAAACAATTTATCATCTTTTATCCCTTGTAATTTTCTATAAGGAACATTATTTTAATCGGGCCAGTAAGAGCTATAAAATTTAACATTGTATAAAATAAATATTGTAAAAATTATAAAACATGACTATTTACTACTGGTTTGCATTTTAGAGAAAATCTCAGAAAAGGGCACATATTAACAAACTTTTTTAACCTAATGTAGCATTAAAAAGTACTGCTGCATTGTTCCTAACAGAGCAATCTAAGGAAGAATCCATAACCTGGGAGTACTTTAACATGCGTTATTCCAGAATTGGAACCGAATAACATCCCTTCTTATGTAACCCTCCCTCATGTCAGCTATTGAGTCATGCCATATACAAATCTTGGTTCCAAAGGCCAACTTTTTTAGGCATAATTGCAAACACTTATGCAATTTCATAGTAATATGAAATCTTGTGTGTCACACTCATACATGTTGCTTAGCAACAGATGATGCAAGTGAATGATTCAAAACCAATCCCAAACAGAAAGTGTCACAAAAATTAATAAATAAGAACACGGCAGCTGTCTAATTAGGAGCCCATTGTACAATGCTCCAGAATATGACGACGCTATATAAATCATTAAATAATAAACAATTTTGCATCCGGAAGAAAGATTATGTGCACAAGGAGAGACAGAACAAACAGCGTGCACGAGGGATTCAATTAGAAGTAGTCTGATTTCAACACCGTTGTACTTTTCCACACATGCTAATCTATTTTGGGAACTGAGACAACAGTAAATGATATCTTGGCCCCTAACAGTGGTTTGCCATAGGGAGACACCTGATCGGTCAGTGACTATATCACAAACAAAACATCCATTTCCTTGAATAGGAGATTTCCCTATATAGAAAGCTCAGGATTAAGGCATCACTGTGAAGTAACTACTAGAATTAAAATGATAATCTGTTATTTCTGTACGGAACAAAAGGGGAGCTCTAATCAGATCATGATTTAAACATGCATGGGGAAATACATAATAGACAAGGAAACTACCTAATGATAACATAATAGACAAGAAAACAGTGGTCAATTCCAAGTCAACACCACCAAACTCACCACTTTTATTCACAAACTGTTAAACCAACTAATAAACATAGTTGGTTCGTATCTGCAGGTCCTGACTACGACACCATTTTGCATTTACTTCCTTCTGACCTTTTTTTGTGGTTCTTATAAAGCGTTTCACGCCTTAGTCTCCTAGTCTAGGCCTTTACATCTGCACTAGCTATAAATAACAATCAAGAATAGTGATTAATAAGAAAAGGATAAGGGTTTTTTGTTTCATAAAAGGAACCAAGTGACACTTAAACATAAAAAGAACAAGAGGCAGGGAAAAAATATAACCAATAGATATGCTATTAGTCACTTAACCACAGACTTGAAATTGACTTCAGCTTTTAGTTTAGGACATACAAGGTGAATGAAAAGGTTTTAGAGCTGCAGCTTCTTTCACATTTTATAACAAGCAGTGTAATTTATAAAAGAGAACTTTCATCATCACAGCTTTTAACATTTTTTTAGTAAATACATATTTAAGATATTTCAAAAGTTCAGGGACAATGAGGTAAGCAGCAGCCAGTGCAAAGCCAACACGATCTAGTACTTCCTAAATGTTTCCCTCCAACTCGTCACTATCATATGCCTTTACATTTCCACTTGGTCCTCTTGTAAATGCATGAATTCCTCCACATCATCTGCCTCTTTCCTCGCTCTCCTGTTCCTAACCTTGCAGGAGATATGTCTGGCCAAACAAATCTCCTGCTTGTCAAAGAATATGAATGCTATGCTAGCTACCAGCCGGCTCCATCGCTGGCTCAAGCCAGAGTTCTGAGGGAGACTAACGAGATCCACGTGAGGATGCACACAAAATGTTCTCATCGATTTAAGTAGCAAGGGAGTTCTTTCCTGACACTAATTGCTTTGGACAGGCAACAGTGTTGAGAAAACAGGAATCCGAGAATGGAGCAGTGCAATTTATTTATTACAGACTAAAAAAAATATGCAGAAGTACTCTTTAGTCCTCAGAATTGCTCATTCTGTAATTTATGTAGAACAAGTGTAACTAACAAGTCATATTTTTATATGATCATCACCGAACCTTTGGTTATCTACCCATTGGCTGCCTCGACCCCAGTGAGGTTTTAAACATAAGCGTACAAGAACAGGCCTCTGAAATGAGGAAACGAAAGTTCGTTTTTCTTCACCGTTTGTCTCTAGATGAATTAACAGTGTTTGTCTTCAAGCCAAATCATAAGGAACATTCATGGACAGCTGTTTAAAAAATGCCTGCCTTTTCTTCTCCACGCAACAAAATCACTGTTACTTAATAAAAACAAGGCCTCGTGCAATAGTCTTCTGAGGATTTGTGCTCTACAAAAAGCTTGTGTTCACCACTTACACTGAAACCTAGAGTAGACCTTTTCCAAAAGATTTCTAGCCCTAAGAAACGCAAAACAAGGCCTTAAATTGTTTAACTATACCAGAGGAATAAAATACATTAACCGTCTATAAATAATGTGGGATATGAGCAAAGGAACAAAGGCCTTCCGTATTCCAGGAGAGTTTTTTCCCCCCAATCAATCCATTTTGATTCCATGGTATACAGTGATGAGGCAGGTAAAGCCTGGTTATATACAGTACCGATTTCCTTGGCATAAGCAAGAATGTAACTTTAGGACTCTCTTTTATTCCGGTCTTCAGTTAACAGTTTCAAACTAGAACAGAAACCCTGTCCCAAGTTGCAAGCACTACATAACTGAAGCTACAGGAGGCCTTCAAGCAGCCATCTGAAATAGACTTCTGTTAACTGGTGTCTCACTTTCAAAAATAATTACAGTGTCCCTATTTTTATTTTCTGGTAACATACTACTAACAGGGTACTTTCTACCAACAGAAAGACCAGACACATTAGCCCGAGGAAAAGTTAATTCTTTTGTGGAAGTTGATATCCTTCATCGGGCTAACACCGAACAAGATGTAACATTACATATGTTAACGGGAACTCATAGGTCAGGAGAGACCATCCTGATCTTCTCCTATGAAACAAATCCCTGGTACATGAGTTCTGAGGGTCATTAAAGTTTCTAAACAACCTCACAAGACAAAGTAATTTAAGACAGAAGATATTATCACTTCATAGTCACGTGTTATGTACCGGACAGAAAAAATAGAATAATAAAAAGCAACCTCTTTCATAAGGCTAGCATGGTGATTTGCCAAGTTTCTCATGATCTTAGTCCACACGCATGAAATGGACCTAGTTAAGCAACAATGTTTTGCAAAGAGGCAGATGATGAGTTTCGAAATAAATGTTTGGCCCATCTGCCTCTTCCCTAGAGGCAAAACTATATAGAGAGAAGGCCCTTCCAACAAGGGCAATATTCAGGGCCAGCACCTTATAATTTATGTCCACAGAAAAGACATGACCTATCTAAAACAAAAACATGAAATATTACTTTTGTCAAATAGGAAGTGAACACAGAATCGTAGCCATTCTGAAAGTATTTGCGTATTACAAATGCGTTTAATTGCTTTTGTGAAACAAATACACTGTGACCTCCTGTCAAAAATGGGATCTCATAAAAGATAACATTATAGTAAAGCCAATGTTTGCTCTGGACAAACAAATTCGCATCAGCAGGCTGAAGGGGAGAAAATTCACATTTTTTGTAGAGATCACAAGACAAACTAGCAGAAGTAATTGGAACCCTACACAGCTTTTACTACAAGTATACTGATATGTAACGGATGACGCCATATGCTTTTAAACATGACTGTGTCAGGCCTGGCTCAAGAAGTGTTCTTTATAGATGGGTTCTTTTTTGTTTGTTTGTTTGCTTTTTTTGTAAGCAGCAATCATAAAGGGTGTCCCTTGCTTCCCACTACCAACTAGCTGCAGCTTTCCATTTAGCGAGAATGCAAAGCTTAAAGATAGCGAGCGTCGGTTAAGAACGAATGCGTTCCTGACGAACAAGGATTCCTTGTCAATGGCCAGACACGAGTTTCAGTTTTCACACAGTGCACAGTCTGTGTAGGGCTGGCTTTGCTTATTGCCACATACGGGTGAGAATAGATTCCTTTAATGAGGAGGGTGCTTTCGATGAGTCCAAAGCAACATGATGCAGTCATGAAAGTGTTAAATGCATTATAGCAGAACACAAGAATGCTTTAATACATAAAAAAAGCTCCCTTAAGCCTAAAAATGCGTTCATATCGTCAATAAGGACAGCCTAAAACTGATACATTCCCATTAGGCCGCGTCGGTACCTAGCCTTAGAGTACGGTCAGTTCAGAGCTCATGGGACCAGAGTCTGCCAAAAGCATTAAAACAGCCCGACAGCCTCCACATTATTTCAGCACAACAAGCACCGCCAGGCTGGAGAGAAGACATGTGGGACGACAATGTCCACGACACAGCCTGGAATCCCTCCCATGTCCTTCAACCTTCCTGGGAAGAGAAGGAGCCACCTCACGGTCACCATATCAACGTAAACAGAACATAAATCTTTTGGGTGGTACACAACAAGGGGTACTATGCTGCTCTCTGGCCCGACAATACGACTGCAATACTGTGCCAATATACAGAAGCAAGCAGTGATGCCATGGAGGATGCGTAATCAGGGATGATGCCAACAGTAGCACAGCTTAAGTTGCCATGGCGCTTCACAAATGAGCATCACACGCACACAGTCTCCACAAAGAGACTGACCGTTACCTACACCAAGTTCAATGGAAACAACCATGAACTCTACTACCGAAAGTGCCTACAGGAAGCACTGATTGTCCCAGTCAGAGCCCTAGGATATGGAATTCCTGCTGACGTCAATTGTGTGTTAATAGCAGCACGGTGTGATTTATCATAGATCACACAACACGGCCAGGAAAAATGAAAACGTGGCAAACATGTGCGTGTAGCTCACACACATGTTCAACAAAACAGGGCTGTAAAGTCCCTGAAACGACTCACAGATGAGAGCCCGCCGGTGTTTAGTTAAGGCCTCCAACCACCATACTGGTCAGGATGTGTATATTTCATACATCAAGCACTGCAGGGGACCGCCGTGTGCCAGGCACAGGGCTACACAGCTTGGCACACACTCCTTTCAAAGGGGGATCCCTGCAACTTCTTTTGTGTCACACAAAAGACGGATTACTGACTCAGGTTTCATTAACAGATCACTTTTAAAAGAAAAAGAAAGGAAGAGGAAATAGTTTCCCCTACATATTAGTGAATGGTATTGTTATAACACAGCATGTGAGTCTGTATGGATTTACTGCCCCATACTGCAATAAACACAGTTATATAACTAACACACACACACACACACACACACACACACACACACCTCTGGTGGCATCTATTGTCTTCTCACACCGGGACTTTATCATCCAGGCAGGACAGAGGGGGTCTCTTGCCAGTCCCAGGGCAGTGATTGGTGTGAAGTCACTTACCTGAGGGGTAACTGTTGAATCCGGGTCCGTAATTCGAGATCATCCTCCCCCACATACCTGCGGGGGTCACACCGGTGTTAGTGAACAGACAGGCAAGGCACCCAGTGGGAAAGCAATGACTACTCCGTAGAGATCCAAGGGCTGGGGCCGGCCTGGGTAACTGGCAAGCTGGGGGCAAATCACTCGTCCAAATCCTGACCATGAGCACATCCCTGTAGTCCCTCCAGTAACCCCCAAGAAGAAGACATGTCCGCCAACCGCTCCTTGTCTGCGTGTGACCCGGTGCCGGGATCCAGCGCTGCAGGGCCCGGGATGCTGCCTTTCACTCAGTCTGGATTGAATGCACACTCCGAGGCTGGGGTGGGAGGGCTGAGGAGGAGGAGGAGCAAGGACTGAAACCAAAGCACGTTCACTGTGACACAGGCCAGCATGGCGCTGTGCCCGCTGCTGCCGGCAGGGGGAGCCCGCACACACTTGTGTCCTTCATAGACAGCGTGCCAGTGCTCTCCAGTAGGTTTAGTCTTAGTGTTACTTGTACAGGAATAGCAGCCTAAAGCAGTCGTGTAGTACATACGGATGTTGTGGTTATGTAACACATTTAAATAGCTATGTCGGTTGCTCTGCAGAGAGCCCGAGTAACTGTCAAACTAGGTTTCTAGGAAAGGCTGGGATCGCTTAGAACAGGGGTGTCCAAGTTTTTTCTGCAGTGGGCCACTTCATCAGAATTGTATACGTGTGAGGGCCTTTAATAAAATATGCAGATTAAAATAAAGTAAACGACACAAAACCTGGTTGGCTGGGCATGATAGGAGTGTGATTGCTGTCAACAATCATATATAAATTAATGGTTATTGTATTTTTTTGTCCAATTTTAGTGCGTTAACCACACTTGTTAAAAGTAACACCACAATTGGACAAAAAAAAAAAATCAACAATATGACTTGGCATGATAGGAGTGTGATTGTTAACAGCAAACACACTCTTTTTATACCAGGCAACCAGTAAATGCTAGAACCTAGGCATGATGGGACTGTGACTGCTGTTAGCAATCACACTCCTACCATCCCAAGTCAGCCAGTACATGGTGGCTGTAAGTGCAGACCCCATACTGCTGGCAGCATCAATACACAAGGGGGGCAGCTAGTCAGGTTTCAGCATGTACTGGCTGACCTCACATGATAGGAGTGTGATTACTAACAGCAAACACTCTTTTTATACCCAGGCAACCAGTAAATGCTAGAACCTAGGCATGATGGGACTGTGACTGCTGTTAGCAGATTGCTGTTAGCAATCACACTCCTATCATCCCAAGTCAGCCAGGACATGCTGGTACAGGGTGGCTGTAAGTGATGTGCAGACCCCATACTGCTGGCAGCATCAATACACAAGGGGGCAGCTAGCCAGGTTTCAGCTAACAGCAATCACAGTCCCATCATGCCTAGATTCCAGCACTTACACATCCATGCTATCACACACACACACACACACACACAAATTCATTCATTCACAGATTCATTCCCTCAATCAGGCATACTCATTCAAACACCCACCCCCTTACCTGCACTACAGCTCTCGATGCCACTCACAGACTTCAGCAGGGGGCTGAAGTAAGTAAGTAAGCAGCAGGGCTCTTGTGATCCTGGCTGCCGATCTCACGCGGGCCGCACCTCAAGGTCCCGCGGGCCGCATTTGGCCCGCGGGCCGCATGTTGGACTGCCCTGGCTTAGAATCTTCCAATATTAACCTTTTAATAGAGTCCGTAAAAAAAGTTTTATGGTAGCAATGTTAATAGGGTAACAATTGTTGCTTTGAGAACCGACCTTAGGGGAACCATTACTTGGGCTGTAAAACAGGGCCGCATGGGGTGTAAATGGGTTAGGTTAGAAAATTGTAGTTGCGCCAGCGCTGCTAGCTTACGTGGGAATCTCAACATTTTATTCAACAACCTAAGGTACATTACATATAAGGTAGACTGGGATGCAGAGCATAAACACGAACATCAGCAGTTTAACCCCCAATATTTATTGTAGCCAAACCAGGACACCTTTGTTGGGGTGTGTAGCCCGAAAAAAGGACAAGACTGTCTGCCAACCTGACCTGAAGAGCCACCATGTTGCCACATATTTCAAGGGACAGTTTTATGTCCCTGACACTCACATTAAAGTAAAAAGTGTATTAAAGTACTATGTGAGTTTAATACACATTATTTAAAACAAAAGTAAAATAAAAGACCTGACTAATCAGCGGCAGGAAAGTATTTCCATTGAAACTAATGGGAGCACCTGTCACGCGCGTGGTCGTAGGGGGCCCACAGTGTTTACCGAGCTAGTGCTGGAGCTGACAGCCACACAAAATAGATTGATGGGGGGGTGTATATGGGGGGATTCTGCAGTGTCCCCTCGTGGATTTGCAAAAGGGGTAGCAGAGGCATTATTAAACACAAATCTACATACATTAACCAGAAATCCTAAACTTGTAGTGCTGCCATCACTGCAAGGGATTCTGGCTAGACATATGCAAATAAGGCTAACAATGGTCACCTTTTTTGATTCTATGTACATTTAAGGGACTATGCAGCTATCACATGCATTAAAGTGCACATGATGGCTGTAGTGCTACGCTAAAATATAATATAGTGGTAAGTGACATCTCCCTTGCAAAGAGTGCAAGGGAGATTGTGGTAAACAATGGCACTGCAAAGCACTCGTAAATGCGGGCCAAGGGCATAAGTCCTACCTGCCCCTAACATATTTTTAGCGAGAAAGCCATAACCCTTTTCATGTGTTTTCCATTTATTTAGAAACTACAGTAAATTAAAATTCAAGGTTTAAAAACAGAATGGAAGACAACATATTCGCCATCCATGCTGTAAAAGGCAGGATTACTTTAAAATTAATTTGAAGAAAGAGCAAAACAATGTCCCACTAATAAATAACTTTGAAGTATATAATAATAAAAATAGAGGATAATAGATTACAATATATATGGATAATCTTGTGATGGATCTCAAAAACCTTAGAGTCGTGTTCTAAATCCTGTTTCTATACTTCCACACTAACTCTGGCATCAAAGCAGAGGAAAACTAGGAATGTTCTTCCAAAGCTACATTAAATTTAAATATTATATACATTAGTTACGCCTTCAAACAATCTGTGCAATGTCTTCTCCACCATTTATTGTGAGCTCACAAAACCATTGTAATATCTTTTACGATGACATAGTAGTTATCCATCAGCCAGGACACTTCCCAGTACGTGGGATGGAGTGGTACCTTTTGACTTTTGCCAATCTTCAGGTAACAGTTATGGTATTAAGACCTATAATGGTTGTGTATTTCATTAAAGCTATTTACGAATTATTGTAGACCCAGCATGTAAATTATAAATCTAAGAAATATCGTATATAGTTTGAGGGTAATAGAAAAGCTACTGGGATAGGATTGTCAAACCCTAGTAAATTTACAGGACAGAATGTATTCCATAGGTGGGGGTCATATTGGTTCGTGAAGCCAAGTAATTTGGTAAATACAATTTGTACATTACCTCTACTTTTACAAACAATAACATCCATACCTATCCTTTTTGTTCTCCTTAAATAAATTAGATACATAGATACATTACATTGGCTGTCAGTATTTTTTACATAGTGTGAGTTAAATACAGGTTTGCTACAGACTAGTGAGCATTGCTTTTAAATTTTTGGTCCAGGGATACTAGGTGTACCCAAAAAAATGACATTAGTTACTCCCTGCTTAGGTCTCTACTTCTCCCCGCCTACTTCCAGTCTTCCTACTCAAGTCTAACTTGTGCTACCCTCCTACATGCGGCTAGCTGCACCCCCACTGAATTAAGCACCAGGTAGTCTACCATAAAAAGATCTCATGTAAGATTATGCCAGGTCAACAATAGAATCTCACAGGGGCTGGCCATTTCTAATGTATAGTTAATATTGTGAGATTAAATATTTGTTCTCATGCATTCTGGCATAGGCTGACTAGGCCTAGAGTGGTAGTTCCAGAAGGGCAGCAGCCCCTCCATCATTTAACAGGGACAGATTGCTATACTAGATGATCAGGCTCCCTGGTACGCCATTACTCTATGGGCCGGTTAGTAAGATCAGAAACATTCTGTGGAACAACCCCATATACACTGATACTTACTTATTACTTATTCTAGCAGCAACCAAGGAATCTGAATGCGTATGCCTTTTAGGTTGTGCTCTACTGTTTCCGTATTTATTTTTTTGGTGTTGTGCATACTTGGAGGTTCTAACCAAACCTTTGTGTTGAGCAGCCCCACCTGCCACACATGTGCCTCATTAATGGTGTCCAGAGAAGGCTTTAAATTGCTTGAGAGTCTCATTTTGGTTAAAATGCAATGCAGTCCCATTGATTCAGCTCCTTGGTAAGCAATGTGGCTATGAAAAATTAGATAGGACTTGCCAAACTTAGGGTACGTAGTGGTGGGCTAAGCAATATAGTGTGACAGAATCCCCAATATTTATGCATTATTTGTTTTATGAATAGTGTTTGCTGGCCATACACTGAATTGGTCATTATTATTCTAGCAGCAGCCATGGAATCTGAATGTATCTTGTACACTCCCATTTCTGTGTATTTTGTGACTCAGGGCTGTGCTTTCTTAAATGCAGAGAGACAGGATATGTTGTCAGCATAAAGGGTGGCAGCAGCAGAGTTAGGTGGTGCTCCAGGTCAGGCTTAGGGCAGTGCCTTCCCAAAATATGCCATTGCTCACACCACAACTCAAAAGGTTGTACAATCCTGCCACAGTTGTTGCTTGCACTAGTTGCACCGAAATAAGAAAGCATACACCCAACATATCAGGTGTCCAAATCAAGACACCTACGCCAGTGGAAGAAATGGGTGGATTAGACAATAAAAGTCAGTGTGGCCAGAGGAATGGTCACCCGCCTTTCCTGAAGAGCTACCTCATGTTGCCAAGCTTTAGAGTGTTATAAGAAGACCACATGGGAGCTGCAATGGAGATCTTGGTTGTAAAAGTTAAAAATGTCCCTCAATCGTTCTGCCCTCAAGGCTAGTCAGGAGAGATCAAAGGTCCTCCCCAGCTGACCTCTAATCCCCATTGCCCGCAAAAGTGAGGCATCGGGATACTTACATCTTATTTATAATAAAATAAAAAATATTGCACTTTAAGAATTAAAGTTTTTATGAAATCTATGTTTGTACTTGTAGTTCTCTAAACTGCTACGGAAGGTGTGTTGCTGCCAAACATGCAGGAACAGGTGGTGGGGCACAATGTGACAATTCCTTTGGAAGGTGTTCTGGCAGTGCTAGCAAAGCCATTTGCAAGGGATCACCCAGAAAACATTGCATTATTCTTCTAAGATCAAGCTATTCTTTTTAAAAGTAGAGTATTCAAAAACCCAGTAGTTTAAACTACATTCTATTATTACCATTATTATATTCTAAAAGCTTTTTGAATTCCCAAACCTCTTGTAGAAGCTTACATTTTCTGAAATGTTGTACTGCAACAGGTTGTGCATTCTTTTTTGCACTGTGCAGAAATGTATATACATCTGTTTTGAGTACATTTAGTTTATTTTTTTTGCTAGAATTTGGTTTGTGGCTATCAATTATCACAGTCAGAAATACTCAACTCAGTATGATCTCATTTTGAATTTTGTTTCTAAAGAGCCAAGTTGCGTAACCTAAGACAGAGGCTCTGACGAATCTGACGCGCAGTAAAATGATCCCTGTGCGCTGTACATTGCATGCCCGGTTACCCGGTGTCTTCTGATATCCAGCTGTTTCCTTCCTTCAATCTGAATTCTTGCTCAGTGTTTGGCAATGAGTTTGTAGTACTGTTTATTTGCAGCAAACATCTCTCTTCCTGACATTTATAACCACAAAAGCTCTTCTGTCAGCATCTTTAGCCTGCAGAACATTAAGGAATTTTGTCCCGCACTTCACTGCTCCACTCGCATTACCTGTAGCACAGTAAAACTGAGCTTCCAAAACCTGAAAAATTTAATGGTTTTCACTATGCGCCACAAAACATATAGATGAAATCTTGTGGGGCTAAAGTCTCAGGGTCATGTAAACGGGAGTTTCCACTTACACAGAAACATAGATTTTGGCAGCCGATAAGTACAATTTAGTCTCCAGTCCTAGTCATCTAGTCTCTGCCCTGACACCATGCTTCACATATAACGATAAAGAGGTATCTTTAAAGACTTGCCTCTTTATGCCCATTTGTTTTTAGTTTTAAGGAGGTGGGTTGAGTGAGGTCACTTAATGTTGAATTGCGTGACCCTGCCGAAGAAGCGCAGCAGCGTGCTGCATGGAAGGCAAGCCAAAGACAGGGTAAGTGAGTTCCGTGTGTGTCTGGTTATGTTAGTGTCAGGAACTGCGGGACATTAACTAGCAACCCTGAGCATGGCAAATCAGACATCTACCGCTCTCACCACCAGGAGCATCTGTGGTTACTGGGATTCCTGTCTTCCCTACATCCCTGCCCAGTTTGTCCCTGGTTCCTGACACACCTGTGGGGCCTTTATGTACCAGGGGTGCTCTCAGGATCCCTTACTAGAGCATTGTACTTCCTAGCCCTGCAGTACTAAGTGTGTCTGTGTATTCTGGTTTTGACTCTTGGCATCGGACCAGTGACCACTCAAATCAGTTATTTTAATGCATAAAGTTCCAGGAAGAAGGAAGAAATGTATTCCTTATGCCACAAACTATTGGATTTATTTAAAGTAATATACTGGGAGTAAACTTAACTCTTTAAGAGGATGGGGTCTTTAATATTGCCTTCATTGAACTGTTTTTGGTATAATAACATTTACCTTGGACTAGGTACTTATTATTTTTGTCTTATTATCCATTATCACACTTGGACTAGCACAGGACACTTTTTTCTGATTTGCTTCACATACATTTTTTCTGATCTGTGTTTTGGGTGCAGTTCAGGTCCATTGCTGCTGGCACACAAGCTCGCCTGAAATTTTTTTTTAGCATTCTAGTTTCCTCAGACTGGTTGCAGCAAAACCCCAGTTTGTTGTCAGTTCTGTACCTGTAGATGGTGCATAGGAAGAAAGCTGCTGCAGCAGACAGATGTCTGCATCCAGGTGCACCTACACTAGCCTGCCACATGCAGGGTTCTGATCCCAAACCTGTCCCTTGACAGAGACTGTCTGGGTGTGAGTCTGTCTGCATTTATGCATGTAGATGTGTGTCTGGGAATGTCAAACATTCTATGCGCGGATCTGGGTATGTTAGTGTGAGTGTCTGGGTGTATGGGTTACTGTGTGTTAGTGTTAAATGTCTAGATGTGTTCATGTGAGTATCTAAGTTTGTGTGTCCCTCCCGAGGCCAGGCTCTGGCTCTACCCATGAAATGAGCATGCTGAATTATCATTAGCTTTTCTTTATATTATATTATATAGGTTACATGTGACAAAAACATTTCTGTTATTATCTTTTAATTATATTGTGCCAACAATTACTCAGCACTATATAAAATACATAGAATGAAAGAGTATGACATAACTAGAATGTATGGACTAAAGTAAACAGATACATGCTTACAAGCTTTATCAGGGGATGTTCTTTAGTATACCAAAACTTTGTAATTTAATTGACTGATGACCATTTATGAGAAGGAACATCGGGTAACACAAATATTTTTGTTTTTTCAAACTGCAAATTAATGGAAAGAGTTAAATGCTTGCTGTGTGTGGGCAGAGCAGCTGCTGTGAGATAGAGGGAAATTGACAAGTTTTGTAATGGCAGTTGAACAGTGAGCAGATTGTACCGTATATGCCGAAGCAAATGATCTCACAAGGCAGCATCATTGTTGAGCTTTTTTTGGGGTAGTCCAGTGGTTGGCATGTACTCTTAAAGATAAAATGGATTTCCTATCTGCCTTTTACATTTTTACATTTATGATTATATGAAATTTATGTGATAAAGAAGCTGTAAGAGCCAGGATAGTTTCTTTTGAGTGTTATAGTAATATAAATGTTTATATAATATTTAAACATGTAGACCTAGTTTCACTTATGATCCATTTATATGCCTCTTTTTCTATGGGTTGCTCAATGTATCTATAGGTCATTTTCAGAGGGCTAATCTCAATAATAAGACAGACTTGGGTAACTAGGTGAGTGACGCAGTATTTCATCGTATTGTTTTCAAACAGAAGAGTTCAGTAACTTTTTTTTTAAAGCTAAATTAACAGCAGAACACCCACATACTTTTAAAGTTAAATACATTGATAAATATACTTAATAACCAGTGTCACGCACCTAAAAGTAGTCAGTATGTGGTGGTATAAAAACAATCTTCATATTGTGAATAATAGCTGAATATATTTGTTAGTAAATTGTATAGATGAAAGATCTTTAATTCTGTGTGCCCTGATATAAATCTGGCATGTTGCTGTGGAAGAACAGTTTATGGTATCATTCATGCAAACCTTTCTAGTGATGATATGATTCCTAGTAGTTGGAAACAACATAAACACATAAGAAATAAATCATAAGTCCTGTTATATCTAGCATGCAAATGTTTGTTGAATTATGTGATTGGTCTGTTGTGATCTCATCTGTCTGCCCAGCGCACTGTACTTGGAAGCATGCAAGAACCGTTATGTATTTCTTAGAAAAAGCCAAGAAAAAACAAAAAATTCATAATGTTTAAAATAATATTGATGCAAAAAAGACTTACTGAAACATAATCATCGAAGAACAATGCATCTTCGCATACAAGATAGTTTTGAGACCTTCAAACATAGTGCGTTTCAGTAGCAAAGTCTCACCATGTGAATTTGTGTTCTAAATTTTTGAGAATATTTATGATCATCCATATACCTGTCGTAAAGGATGCTGGACCCTCATTTTAGGAAAATTGAGACTGCAATTTTATATTAATTTGCAGGAGATAAATGGTAATATTTTTTGTTTTCACCATCCATGTGTATTAAAAATGGATTGAATTGCTGCATGTGTGAGGAGATGAGTCTGGGGCCAATGTTGTCTGGATAATCCTTTGCTAGTATGTCAACTCCCTTGCCCCTGTTAAAGTGGTTATTTAAGCTATGGTTATGGTAATTTTCACTATTATTATTTTGTACATCAGAACTAGTCGCCTGCCTTCTGCTGTAGACTTACTCTGCTACACATTACCCCCTTTATTTTATAGAAAAGGTTATAACCAAGAAAAGAACACCACACCCCTACCAGCAATTACACACAACCATAAAGCAAATTCCTGCAGAACAACAATAATATACCACAGACTAGTTTGAAGACATATTAATGACCTTTGTGTCAAGCAAATCTAATGCATGCATTTCTTTCAGGAGTCTAAACCATAACTGAAATAAAGAGATGTATCATTCTTGCATCCCTACTTTGGGAAGGTTATGCTAAGCTGGAAGGCTAAAACATCACCATAAAAGAAGAGACCATATGGAAAGAATAGAATGGGTCACTTTTTGTTCTAGTATCACCAAGGAATCCAAAAGTCTTTGAGAAGAACATTGCTTGAGGCACCTAGCTATTCGGATAGCTGCATCCTAATGTTAACATCAATTCATGTCATTGTAGCTCATGAGATGGTCAAGACTACGTACAAATTATAAATAAATGCTTATTTTTGTATGTGTTACATGCCAACATGTGTGTGTATACTAGTACAGAAGCTATCTTATCTCCATATTATTCCCCACTTAGTAATCTTTTCTCTGATGTTAAGTTGTTGCTTGTTGTTGCTTCAGACTTCAGGACAGGAAATTGATAATAGATGCTATTTTTTCCACACTAAGGCATGGCTCTCAGCTTCCTTGAGTTAAACGTTACAAACTAAATATCTCAGCTTCACATAACACAGAGAATATATTGACCTTACTGAGTTGGCATACATTTGAAAGAGCAATTCAGTGTTTTTTTTATATATAATGATTGACCTATATTATATAAGGCCATTATGTTTTCATCGCTGTGACACTGCACAGCCCCAGGGAGAGGTTTTGTGTGTTATTTGTGTGCACAGATGATGTGCAAATCTTGTGTATGGGTCCCTGGGATGGAGGATTTGGAGGGCAGGGTGGGCCAATGGTCCCACTCTAAATTTGCAACAGACTGAATGCCCAAACCAAGTTTGCAGGGCCCAGTCAGGAAGTTCCTCTGAGCTCCCAGGACAAGGATAGGCCTGGAAAATCCTGAAGGTTATCTGCTTGGGCTTGTGTTTTTGGTCTGGGGGAGCTTAGCTGGGTCTGGATCTGGCAGGGAGATATAGTTAGTGGGTGTTAAGGCTGGTCAGCCTTGGTCAGTAATTATAGCGAGATAAGGCTCAAATTCGGAGCAAGGCTTTTTTTTTAAATTTTTTGTTTTGGGATTTTTGTTTTGTGCACCTTTTGTTTTGTGCCACATTTCATTTCAAACCTTGTCCATTAGCATTGCATTTAACTTTACCCTCCAGTGCACTACCACTCTACTTCTATTGCAATATAGACATACAATGTGTTTGTATTGCAGCTGGGTATACATGTCTTAATATTCTTTGTGCAGTCTACAAGCCACACAAATATCTGTCTAGCATTCAAAATGTTTTAAGAATTCTGATTCATTTGTACTTAGTTATGGGGGGTGTTCAAAAAACACATAGCTGCCTGAAAATAATTGTTCTCTGCTTGGAGAAGAAGCCCACTGGGTGTAGCCATTCATAATGTATAGTGATAGTGGTATGTTGAAACTATAACTCTCCTACCAACTCCTGCCTAAGTGAATAAATTCCCATCAGCAGCATATTCTAGCCCAGGGCCCCTCTATTGTGCAACCAGGTGCACCCTAGCTCAATGGGCTAGTTATAAGGGAGGTCTCTGACCTCTCCAACTAGCCTGTTTGCACTATAGAGGACTGTGCCCAGCTGACACAGCCTCAATAGGTAGCTGTACCCTGTACCATGTGTCCTTCTGAACAGAGCTCCAGGATAAATCATCATGTCCCAGAACTCAGCAGCGAGTACTGAAGCCGTAAAAAAGGGGAGGTCGGACCCCTGCAGTGCCCAACATAAATGCATTGCTAAGTCCCATTTGGTTAAGTGGGAACAGTTCTGAAGTGCATGGATTCTGCCAAAGTCAATGCTGGAACTTCAGCAGGTTTCTCTAAGTGGAGTTTCTTTCATGACATACATTAACTGTGGCAGCCCGGGGGTTAATAAGTGCCGTCCATAATAACTGTTATGATCATCCGGGGTTAATAAGTGCCATTTCTATCACTTAATGTTTGAGCTGTGTATTTACTTTCTGTACATGTGGTGTTTATTGTCTGTGCTTTATTCTCCCTCCCATCCTACCCTATCCATGTGCCACATGCTCTGCCCACGGACGTCGGCCCCTCATAGCCTGGACACCCTCGAGCCTTCTACAGATCCTTGGTCGCTGGGACTGTTAGGGTAGCGGAGATCAGCCGGCGCGGTTATCGTACGCGTGCCGGCTATCCCACGGTCCGTCTCGGGGAAACTTTGAACTGCTGCCACTCGGGGTCCTTTCGACCGATCAAACTATCCATCGGCACCCCGAGATCGCCGCCGCTTCCTCCAGATCATCCCGAGAATAACGGCTTAAATTCTACGGACATTGGGGGGCTCGGTGGCCTAAGCGAGGCAATGGACTGTCTGGGCAGGGCGGGAAGATGTGGACATGATTTATGGTCTTTTTGTCACCTAACCTGTATATAAGCTCCTGTGTTTCCCCAATAAAGTGTGTCATTTCCCTGGACATTAGTCTCGTCTAATGCTTCCAGGGGCTCGCTGGATCACTCATTGTCCTTTTCAGGACAATCACAGCACCATATCCGGCTACGCCTCGGCGAGCTGCGGTGCCGCGAAGCTACAGACACCGGACCGGTTCCTGAGTTTTCCCCCGCTAGCGTCGGCTAGCGCTGGAAGTGATTAACCATTTCGGTTCCGGCAGGAAGCATCATAGAACCAACGGGTGTACCCAGTCTGGGTACAAGGCGTTCCCTTCACATTAACCAACACAGGTTAATGCGAGAACAAAGATTCCCAAAATTGGAAAATATGTGCTCTGTTACGTTTTTATGTAGATTATGTTGACAAAGCAGGGAATTAACAGGCTTTAAAAATGTATGAATGGAGTGATGCTTAGGTGTATGACTATGTAGGAATATATATTGGTACATTTGATTCATTGTAACGTGTTGCATTTAATGCATCTGGTACATATCTGAAAATGACCTACTCCAGGGATAGCTCGAGCATAGTAGGAGCCATCAGTAAAAGGAATTATAGGGGCCCTCACTGGGGGCTGCAAGCAGCTGCTTAATCTTCTTAATGTGGTGGCGCCACCTCAGGCAGGGTCAATTTATTACTATAAAATGAAATGTAATGTGATAATGTGGAAATAAATGTCGCCTTCATTGTCTTACATGATGAAAGCAAAATAATAGCCCTGAATTTAATTAATACTTTATTGCTATTTATAGGTTTACTTCTTCCCTTTGCAACTGTATTAATCTAACACACCATAAAAATTTTAGTTAATTCAGATTATGCAAATAAGTGTCGTTTGTTGCATGCCTTTCATTGTGTAATTAATTATCACTGGATCAACAAATTGTTTTAAAATCATTCACAGCCTTGCAGAAATTCCCATGGTCTCTACAGAACTAACATTTCTGGTATATAAAATTAGTTTAAATGAATAATTCAGGTGCAGTATTAGAGGCTGAGAAAAGGTACAAATATCAATGTGTAGAGTAAAACAAAATGGCTGATCCTTTTATGTGAACATTTTTTTTTCCTTTTTAAATAAATTTAAAAAATATATAGCTGTGAAAGCAGTGGTAGTCCTGATGGCCATGTTGGGATGAGGCTTCCCATCATTGGCATCAGGCTAAAGACACCTGGTTCCCGTGACATTGGTGGCAGATGTGGGATAACATGACAAGAACTAAGGGTCTTTGGCTGACATTCTTGGTCCCTGTGCTCATGTCCTTCTTAGGTCCTATGGAAATGGTTCTACAAAGCTCCCAGACAGCAACACACAGTCTAAAGAAGTAAAAAGCTGTATTCTGGGAAGTTTAAAGCAATTTAGCTCTCTGCAGAGACTTATTAACTTTGTCCCACCCAATAAAGCAGACAACAAATGGTACTGACAAATCTGAGTCTTCTATACACAATGGGGAAGCGCAAAAAAGATTTGGGCAATGAATGCAATACACCTGAAGTAAACCATTGCCCTCAAGGGTGACAAAATTATGTTCTAGAAATCTAAACTTATACTTGTCTCAGTAACTCAGCCTTAAGGATTGAACGAGTGAATAGATATAGTTTACTTGCTTTGATTGCGTTTTTGGATTTTTCTGCCTTTACGCCCACGTTGTAGCAGAAACAACTGCCTAGCAACAGTCTTATTCCCACTGCATATAGCTGTTTTTTCACATCCCACATTTGTCCTAGTTCTGGAGTTCACGTCACTTGCCATAATGCTCAGGGTAATACTATGGTTTCATGTGTATGCAATGAATCCAACATCCAAAATTTTTAGTGAGGAAGCTACAGAAACTATAGGGCATGTTACGCAGTGACATAAATATTATTAGGGACACATTTTAAAGAGAAACCTTTTAGTTTTAAATGATTGATATCCAATATGCACAATCTACCTGAATAATTTTTAGAGCACATGTTGGTTTGGCAATACCAGGTACAAGCAGGAAGCACAGGATGGGTCAATAGCATTACTAAAACATCCAGATCAAGGGTGGACCAACAACATAGGCATCAGCTGACTTTTGCCCCATCCCATGTTTGCTCAGTCACTGTGAAGGAGGCAAATATAAGGAATTAGGCGGTGTAAATTGAAGGAAGCTTGTAAATGCAGAGAAAGAGGAGTGAAAACAATGAAAGCTATAGAAGGTTATAGAAAGATGTAACAGTTTGATTTTGGCTTTGTGATGTGCCCTGGTGAAGCCTAGTGCAGCAAGCCCCATACATATGTCACTGTAGATGACTACTGAAGCTGAGCGCTGGGTTATGATGTCATATCTGGGGCTCAGCATGGAAGCGCTGAAGCAGAGGTCTGAAGAAACAGACCACACGCTCCCACCAAAGCCTGTGCCACAACGACTTGAAGAAAAACAAAGCAGTGGAAGAAAGGTAAGTTTACTAGCTATGTAATCATGCTTTGAAAATGTTATCTATATGTTGTTCTAGGTACCCTCTAAACCCATATGTGAAAGTAAAAGATATAGAAATTGTTTACTGACTAACTTATCCCTGACTGAGAATAAGGTAAATAAAAAAAAAAAAATCTTGTTGCATTAGCACTGCGCTACTCCCACACCTTTGATGTCACAGACTAAAGTTACATTTCTTTAAATGTAAAGAAAACAAAAAAAAATAATACAGAGGTTATAACACATGATTTCACTCTTTGTGAACTCATTTGTCATCACAACTGGTCTTTACACGGTAGAACTTATTACTTAGCCCATTTAAATTAAATTATTGTTTGGCCGTAGAGTGAAACACAGCATTCTGTCTGCACAATCAGCACAAAATGTGTAAACCCTTTTACATAGCTACATTCTGTGGTTTCCTGTATGATTATGAAAAGGAAATGCAAGAGTAGTAGTAGCTTCTTAAACACCTCAAACGCCACTCGCTGCTTAATAGCAATAAAAAAAAAGATAGATCCATTACATGGTTGCAGAGGGTGCGCTAAAAAAATATAGATTGTTTATCAGAAAGCTTAGGGTTGTAGTAAAACCTTTTTTAAACTATAAAATGGTTGCGGAGACTCCACCTACAACTGAGTCCCCAGTCACAAGGAAGTTTTTTTTGCAGGTTGCTAGTGTTTTCGAGGAGTGCTGGGTTATGACAGGGCAGTGTTGTCTGCGGAGATGTATTTATCTTTTGCTCTGCCGTAGACTCGACCTAGGGCAGCTCCACCAGCCGACCACTGTGCAGTTTGCATCTTCTATTCATTGAAATGCCCAATGTGCCTATAAGACACGCCAGGATATGTCACCTCCTGGCACTCTGTGTCTTAAAGGCTGCAGGCTTTTCACAAATGGAGCACCAGGAGATGATATACAGTCTATGTAGACTGTTCTGAGTCAAAGATCTCCCCTGTAAACAGCTCATTGAGCAGTGGGACACCAAGAGGGTGATTTGCCCCTTGTTTTGCAGCAGCAAGACTCCCACCCCTTGCACCTGCAGCCCTATGCCTGGGCCTAGTTAGCCTAGGCTAGGATATATCACTATGTCTGTGTCTCTTCAGATGCTGACTAATGGAGGCATACACACTCTCTGCTACATTTATATAGATACTTAATCCCTAGATGCCATACCCAGCTAGGACAAGGGTGTACATAATATTTTTTATAGGACAGGTGCTCAAGCCATTTTGTTAGAAACCTCCTTCTCTCAGGAAGTCATGTGAGATGCTACTGTACTCTGGGATTAGTGAACCCACCTGTATATTGTTTGGCCACAAAAGGTCCAACACAAAACTATTTTTACTCATTTTTACTATCACAACCTTAAGGCGACTCCATGTCTGTTCAATGTTTTAGTTAAGGTAGACACGTGAACAGAGAGGCTAACCAATTCCAATGGTTCCTTCAAGCCATTAGCTGTTACTCTAGGGTTCTTTTTTTACCTCATTGAGCATTCTGCGTTGTGCCCTTGGAATCATCTTTGCTGAGTGCCCACTTCTAAGGAAAATAGCCACAGTACCAAAGTGCAAACAGTTATTGTCTAACTGTGGAGTGATGAATATGTAAGCTCTTTGAGATTGCTTTGTAACCCTTTCCTTCTTCAGAGATTCCTTTTTAGTGAGGCATGGTTCACATGAACAGATGCTTCTTGAGCAAACCCAAAATGTGTTTTTTTATGTTAAAGCAATTCTAATACACACCTCCCGTCTTGTTTTATTGATTGGACCAGATTTCGGGTGTCCTGTGCACGTAGGTGTGAACTATGTTTTTTAATATTGAAGTAAAATAAAAGCTGGAAGTTTTTTTATTCAAGTGCTGGATCGACCCCTTCTTTTTCTTTGTGTTTATTCCACGCATCAAGTCCGTGCGGATCCGTGCAGACGAATATATAGGGAGGTGAGCTGGCTTTTGCATTTATTCAATTATTGATTGGACTACAAGTTTAGCCTAAAGGTTCATATACATTTTACAGTCTACACTGTGAATTATGTTTTTAAAATGGACAAGAACAATACAATACTTTGTGTGTTACTGGTTGTGCTTGTTTATTATTGTAACTTAGATGAAGATGATATATTTTAAGAAAAAAATATATTTAAATGCTAGTCATTCCAGAGGGTTCACTTTTCAGGATAGAGTAAGTCTTGTCAAGGGGCAGGAAGCACAGGAACAGTAAAGTTTAAATTGATCTAGTGAAAAAGAGCAAAACAAAATCTCTACTGCTGATTGTGATATGGGTAAAGTGGCTCTGAATCTGAATTTTTGATTCATTTAGAAATATGCTGTTTGATAACCGTGGGCACAGAGCTGACAATGGTCCCTTTCTTTGCTGCCCCTTATTGGCTCACAAAAACATTCCACAGTAGAGTTATTGTTGGTCTTCCCCAGTGACGAAACCTGGCGAGATATCACTCCAGACAAAACAAGTAGAGTGTATTGAAAGTGCTAAATGTAAAATTAATGTAGTATTAAGAACATGGTACTGATATATACCTAAACCTTATCCCGAAAATAATTTTTTCATCAAGTTCATTCACAGTTTTGCCAAGAATACTTAACTGTTATAGGACACAAAAGCAGGAATTTTATTAAAATGTATAAAATTTAATTACATAATCTTGCTAAAGAACCAAGATATGGGTAAAAAATGCACATTTACAAGTATGCCAGCCTTTTTGCACCCCAGCTGCACCTGCTTTTGAGGGCTACAACTTCCATGACTCTAATCTTTCTGGTTGATAATAAGTTGGAAGTTATAGTAAACAAAAACCCCTTTTTTAATTTTAAAAATATAAAAAAAGACATTAATTTAAATTGTTTTAATGATTTTTTTTTTTAGTGTTGTGATGTCAAAGTTAACAATTGCTGCATGCATGCTGCATGTTAGCACAATTGATCAAGGGGCAGCATACTGGCACTTTATTTTTGTACCTCAATGGGCTTCAATAGTAGCAAGCTGCATTTTGGAGTGAGGTTTCTATATGACAGAAGTATGTGACATTATCTTGTCTATACATCATCGAGCCCACCAAAGAGTAGATGATCACTTTACTGCCAATACATATTACTGCCACTTGTTGCAAAGGCAGTTTTAAGGGGGGAATATATGCCCACACATGAGCAGATAGCTTAGCCAAGTAATGTTTGGACCATGTGTAAGACCTGTTTTAAGTTTGCAGGTGGATATTTCATAAAACACACATCTCCAACTTTTTCAGCTTATCACACATAGGAAAACTCAAAACAGTTATACTAAAAATAACCTCTCAAACCTTGCTTCTACATCTGCTCAGAAATACATAGGCACTTTACATGACATCACTGTTAAAATCAGAATGGTGTATTTGCCTACACATGAAACAGACAAAATGTTTAGTGTCCATACGCACAAACACCCACGGTAAAAGGGACCTTTGCTGGACAACCATAACAAAAAATACTATGGAGAATCAGTGTGTAAATAAGTCTTAATGCTTACATTTTTGTAGGACTTAGAAACACAACCTTAACATTCAAATAATTTTGATCTTTGAAGTTACTCAACATCATATAAGGTTTAGTTTTCATACATCAGACAGTGATAACTGTCATTGATCTCAGTGTTGTAATTTTAATATGAGATAGGCTTTACTACTAAAAACATTTATTGACATATTTATTTATCGGCTCCAATTAACCAGCATGAAATGAATATCAATAAAACTTGTGTGCTTGATCCATGACGAGGGTAGGAATTGCATGAAAAGAAAGGTCAGATCTCTTAACTTAGTACTTGGATATAAAATATGGATCGTACATTCAGATAAGCCAGTCTCTGCAAAGTCAATAATGCACAAGTTGGAATGGGCTCTATTTTTCAACCATGTTATGGGGTTGATCTATTAGGTAAATAAGCAAAAATATAAATGCAGAACTCTTATTATAATATATAATGCATATAAATTAGTAACACATATATATATATATATATATAACATATAGAAACAGGGAGCAGAAATGATTGGAACTGCAGGTCTTCACTGTTTCATGCTACCTGTACATCAATTGGTTGATACAAGCAATAGATCTGCTTGTTTGTTGGCGAAACATATGGCTGGTGAAGTCACTGCACATAGCGTGTCTGCAGCCAAGACATCTGCCATATGTTAAACACAATGATTAAATACGTAACATTTTCATAGCCAGAGGGGTGTAAGCCATGGTAAAGCCTTGCACACCTGTATATCAATGAAACAGCCAAAAGCCATCCCACACTGTGATCCATCACAACAGCATTGAAATATGTAAAATCTTACTTGAGTTCTTCATTCTTCTCATCAATATTTGCTTTCTTAAAAGTGACCGTGGAAGGAAATGTTCATGGCAGAGGTAACGACTAAAGCTTTTAGAGAGGGAAACCCACACAGACTGAAAATAGTGTCAGCTTTTTTTTCCCCCCCTCTCAGTCCGCCTGACAGCTTCTGGGCTGCACTGAAATGACTTTGAGAACAGATCCATGCTCTGACAACTGTTCTGCATGAAACTGCCAGCAGGGAAACCACACTGACATGTTACCGTCTATGCAAATTGTATTAGTATTCGTTACACGCTTCGTCCTTTTCGACTTATGAAAGAGGAAAAAAAGAAAAAGAAACAAAGAGAAAAAAGAAAAATTTAAAAATTTCCTGGTTTTGTATTTGAAAATGATAACCATTGTTTTTCCCCAAATTGTATTTTAGTACATAAAGGTTGTAAATGTTTAGGGCTTTATTTGCATGTCTCAGGACAGGTGATGAAAGTTGTAACCATCATTTCTGGTGGCTTGTGTAAACTTCTTATTGGCCTATGTAGGACACTCAGTACTGAATTCTGCATTCTACGTGTTCAACCATGAGTCAGCATTACTTATACACTGGAGCATTCTGCCACCTCTCTACTTCAACTTGTATACATAAAAGTTTGCAAGCCGTTTGATAAGTAACTTAGGATATTTCCTCATGTTTTAGGGGTCACAGTGTACTGAAGACCTGCAATCTGTGGGATCCTAAAGCAGGTAGATCCACAGTTATCATACTTGAGGTGAGAATGCCATACCTCCCTGACATTATGATACCAGATCCTAGTACCCAGAGTAATTGGATCACCGATAAGTGTACAGTTTGAAGATTATCAGTATCAAGCAACCAATGAAAAAGTGACCTGATCTCCAAATACACTGAACCAATACAAAAGTATACTAAAGCATAACTTTTATTATGTTGCTAATAAAAACATGCATTTTATGGTAACTATTTGGAAATGAAGCTAAAAATTCAAATTAGACAGGTCAAAGTATTCTAATTAGAAAATAAGGTCCCTCAATTCAATTACAACTAAAAATCTAAATCACATCTTGGGAAGTCATACACCCTAGATGAGAGCACTTAGTAGTTAGTAGAGGGTGAAAAAAGTAATATTTGACTTCCAGTGCTCCCAAAAGAAATGCAAACCCAACACCTTTCTGAAATGCGTCAACTACGTACAGATTTAATGATACAAAGCCAACGCTCTGAGATCCCAAAAGCTTTACATCTTTCTGTGTTGGCCCAATAACATGTATCATCTTCAAATAAAGACTCCATCCAACATTACAAGCCATAATGCACATTTTTCCTGTTTGTTTTAGAGAGCTATAGAGTTCCCGTTACTGGCCCTTTTTGTTAACTATTTATAGCTACTGACAAGCTAGAGTGCTGGCGAACTCAGGTACAATTTGGGAATTAACTATGAGCCAAGTAGCTTGCAGATTTGTAAATTTCAAAGAGGTGATAGTGTCATGTGCTACATTCTTGCACACTTTTGCATAAATAGCATGAAAACACGCAGCATAAATGGAGAAAGTTCTGGAATGTGTTGGCTGTCACAGAAGTCTTTTTCTTCCACAGTGGAAAAAGGCCGACTAGAATTGCAGAGGCGCTATTTTTACCTGATGTGTGTGAAGTAAAGTGAGGGTTGGACAAGGTGAAGATCTGTTTTCATCCTAGCTTAGTATGTAATTTTGTAACTTGATCATAGAGCAGGATTAATGGTACTTCAATATTCCAGAACAGCAATTTACAGAGCACTAGCCAGTACTAAATAGTATTATAATTGAATATCTCTAGCATCAACATTAAGTGAAATATTTGAAAGCATATTAAAAGCATGGGTCTTGTATTACTGGGTCATGATCTTTTGCACCCGAGTGTTTAAATCATATCATGTGACAATGATGTAGGTTATCATAGTGAATAATTAAGTTATATATGTGAAACAATCAGCAAGGATTGTCAATTGGTTACCATACTGATTTTACCACTTTCAATATATACTGTATGTGCCAATAACCTCGAATGCAATTGAAGAGTACGTTATTTTCACCAAATTAACTTTAGGATGGGAAATACAGTACTCATCTTCATAAAGTCCAAACAAGTGGAGGACTGGCACCATTGGGCCTGTGAACCAAGTACAGCCAAGTAGCCCTTGGCCTTAACCACTCTAAATGAGCTCCCAGATGTAATATTTTAACTTGCACACACACAAATTTTCTCTGCTACCATTGTAGGGTATTGTAGCATCACACTATGTGACCCCACTTGTGAAGAATTAGAAATGATGGGGATTAAATGCTAGGGTCCCAAACTCCTTATTCCTTATCCATTATGATCAGGGCCGGCCGAAGACTTAACGCCGCCTGGGGCGAAGTTTAAAATGGCGCCCCCCGCCGACGCCGGGGGGGGGGCGGCATTATCTACCCCCCCCCACCGGTACTTACCCTTAAACAGTCCTGCGGCGAGTCTCCCTGTGCTGCCATGGTGCCGGCTTGTAATGCTGAGCGCCGGAAATTCACGTCACTTCCGGCGCTCTGCATTACAAGCCGGCACAGAGACCGAACAGGGAAACTCGCCGCAGAGGAGAGAAAGAGGGGCGCCGAGCGGGTAAGGGAAAACCACTCGGTGCCCCTCTCTCTCTCCTCCGCTTCAAAAAAAACCAAAAAAAAAAACGCTTGGGGCGGCAAAGTGCCGCCCCTTCTGAAGTGCCGCCTGGGGCAATTGCCCCAGTCGGCTCCATTGTAGGGCCGGCCCTGATTATGATAAAGGTTTACTAGGAGACTGCAGTCCAAATATTGTCTCACCCTTTTGAGATCTAGAGTAGTATGGGGTCCTGCTTCCTGTTTCAGGGCGCACAAGGTTTTAACGTGGGGCAAATAGGAAGGAGGGCTATGTGAAGTAAGGAATTAAAGCCTTTGCATGGAGAGTAATCCCAAGAAGTGCACCTGAAGATTCCAACCTTAACACGTCCCAGGAGCTTCAAGTCTATACAAAATTGGAAACAGTCATAAAGATTTAAACATAGGGGAATCGGGAAGGTTGGCAAATTCTATACAAGAACTATCCTAAAGCAAGTACTTGTAACATAAGATACTATGATTGGCAAGGGATTTAAAACTATGGAGTCAAAACCCAGGGGCAAAATAGGTCTATTTGCTAGTAAAATGACAAGGGAGAGCAGGTGTTCTCAAGGAATGGTTTTTTAGGTAATAAAAGGGCAATGGATTTCAATGTACAAGTTGGACTATATAAGAATTACCATGATGTCGGCTCACACTGTCTGCAATGTGGATCACCAATGCAGGAGTAGACGCCTATTAATCACTATTGACCCAAAATGTCAATAAGGTGGCCAGACGGTCTAAATGGCAGGGCAGGCAGCTTCTCATTCGAAAATGGTAGACTTGGGTGGACAAGCTTGGGTAGAGGCAGACAATAAGATTATTGTCTGTTTAGAGGACCCTCATAAATTTAAAAAGGTAAGAACCTCACACCTATCACACAACACCTCTCTCACTCACACATTACACCCATGACACCTATCACACAAAACCTCTAACTCCCACATACCCATGACACACAAAAAAACTAAATCACACATCATAACCCACTCCCCATGACTGTGTATTAGGATTTGTAAAGCTTTGATGTTTCATGTGCACGATAATGAAATGGCAGGTAGGAGTGGTTGTAGGTGTTTAGACTGCTGTGATGCAATACATAGAGGAGGGCTTTGGAGGAATGACAGGACTCTGTTTCTAGACAACTGTAGTATTTGACTAAACATTTAAGTAATAGGGAGCATTAAGGGGAAAAAACTAAATAGGGTTCTTTTCACTTCTTTCTACAAGATGCAGCACTTGGGTCTGGTAATCTTGATGTTTCTTCTTTGCAGGAAGATTTAGACAGAGTTGGGGACTGGTCGTGCAAGTGGCAGATGAGGTTCAATATAGAGAAATGCAAAGGTATGCATTATGGTAAAAATAATAAAAATGCAACCTATTCTTTAATTGGAATATCCTTGGGGGAAACTACCAATGAGAAGGATTTAGGAATAACGGTTGACAACAGACTTGACAACAGTGCACAATGCCAGCAAGCAGCTGCGAGGGCCAATAAGGTTTTGGCATGCATAAAAAGAGGTATTGATTTAAGGGAGGAGGATATCATCTTGCCTCTTTACAGGTCATTGGTAAGACCTCACATTGAATATGCGGTACAATTCTGGGCATTATGGAATTAGAAAAAGTGCAAAGGAGGGCTACAAAATTAATAAGGGGATTGGGGTTATGATAACATTATATAAATATATGCAGGCCCAATATAAAGAGCTCTTCAGTGACTTGTTCATTAACAGAAATGTACAAAGAACAAGAGGTCACCCTCTGAGACTGGAAGAGCGCAGGTTTCATAGACGACAAAGGAAGGGATTCTTTACAGTAAGGACAATAAAGGTATGGAATTCACTGCCAAGGGAGGTGGTATTATCCAATACATTAGATACCTTCAAAAGGGGTCTGGATATTTTATTTAGAAAGGCATGACATACAGGGCTATAAATAGAATAACGTTAATATTTTAGAGCTTCTTGATCCAAGGAGAAATCCCATTGCTTCTTGGAGTCAAGAAGGATTTTTTTCCCCTGATGGCATAATTCGAAGTAGCTTAATTAGGGTTTTTTTGCCTTCTTTTGGATCAAGAATAGGAAGGTTAGGTAGAAGGGTTGAATTTGATGGACTTAAGTCTTTTTTCAACCTTATGAACTATGTAGCTATGTAACTTTAAGAGGCCCGCAGGTGAAAAAGAACCTTGAAGAGCATTTATTTTGACTAGTGGTAAAAAATGATTAATCCACTCTTTGAAAACTATTTCTTTAAAGCATTGGAGGGAAATGTATGCTGTTTGTTAACAGAGCTGTATTTTGGCTGAAGCACTCATAATCATTGGGTTATTCATATCCTGGCCCCAAGTCTTTAAAGCACTTATCAGCAGAAGGTTAAATTGTCCCTGCCCAGATCTCTCTGCCTCCCAGTAGACCTCTGGGAGGAACCCAAAGTAACGCAGTTCTATAGCTGAAGCTATAGTAGGATAATGCCATTTAAGTCATTCAGTAATGTACATCAGCCATGTCTTAAAATGTGTTGCAAACTGTGATAAATGTATATTCTAAATCACTTATGCTGATACCTAGGAACTTTGAAGGGTTACATAGTTACATAGTTACATAGGCTGAAAAAAAGACATGCGTCCATCAAGTTCAGCCTTTCCTATATCTGTTAATTTGTTGCTGTTGATCCAAAAGAAAGCAAAAAAAACCCCGGTTTTGCTCTTTCCAATTTTGCACTAACCAGGGAAAAAAATTCCTTCTTGACCCCAAAATGGCAGTCAGATTTCTCCTTGGATCAATAAGCTGTTTCCCCATAATTAAAAAATATATCCCTGAATATTATGTTTTTCCAGGTATCCATCCATTTGCAGTTTAAACGTCTGTACAGACTCCGATAAAACTACCTCTGTAGGCAGAGAATTCCACATCCTTATTGACCTTACTGTAAAAAACCCTTTCCTCTGCTTTAGTCTAAATCTCCTTTCTTCCAGTCTGAATGCATGACCACGTGTCCTATGCATAGTCCTGTTTATGAACAGATTTCCACACAATGGTTTGTCTTGGCCCCGAATATATTTATATAATGTTATCATATCCCCTCTGAGGCGACGTTTTTCTAAACTAAACAGATTTAAATTAGTTAACCTTTCTTCATAACTATAGTGCTCCATTCCTTTTATTAATTTTGTAGCCCGCCTCTGCACCCTTTCTACTGCAATGATATCCTTCTTTAGACTAGGTGCCCAAAATTGCACAGCATATTCAAGGTGCGGCCTTACCATTGATTTATAGAGGCAAAATTATATCTTTATCCCGCGACTTGATGCCCCTTTTTATACATGACAATACCTTACTGGCCTTAGCAACCGCAGACTGACATTGCACATTGTTGCCTAGTTTGTTGTCTATAACAATTCCCAAATCCTTCTCATTTGTCGTTACCCCTAATTCACTACCGTTTAGGGTGTAGGTTGCTTGTGCATTCGCTACCCCGAAGTGCATAACTTTACATTTATCTACATTGAATTTCATCTGCCATTTGTGTGCCCAGTCCCCCAGTCTATCTAGATCCCTCTGCAGCACAGTAATATCCTGCTCGCCCTGTATAACTTTACCTAGTTTAGTGTCATCTGCAAACACAGAAACATGACTTTCAACGCCTACTGCCAGGTCATTTATAAATATGTTGAATAAAATTGGTCCCAGAACAGAACCCTGAGGGACACCACTTACCACTTTTGACCAGCTTGAAAATGTACCATTTATAACAACTCTCTGTTCTCTATCTCTAAGCCAATGTTCTACCCAAGAACAAGAATTTGCATCTAGACCAATTTCCTTCAGTTTGAATACTAACCTATTGTGTTGAACCGTGTCAAACGCCTTGGCAAAATCCAAGTAGATTAAATCCACTGCAACCCCCTGATCGACACTTCTACTTACTTCTTCATAGAATGCAATTAAATTAGTTTGACAGGACCTATGTTTCATAAAACCATGCTGATTTTTGCTAATAATACTGTTCTTCCCGAGGAATTCTTGAATATTATCCCTAAACAGCCCTTCAAATACTTTCCCAGCCACGGAAGTTAAGCTCACAGGTCTATAATTTCCGGGCACAGAGTTTGAACCCTTTTTGAAAATAGGAACCGCATCTGCCTTCCTCCAATCCTCTGGTACAATTCCTGAAAGAAAAGAATCCCGAAAGATTAGAAACAGAGGTTCACTTATTTCCTGACTCAGCTCCTTAAGTACTGGTTGGTGAATACCGTCAGGCCCCGGAGCTTTGTTGACATTAACTTTCTTTAGTTTCTGCAGCACCTTGTCCTGAGTCATCCACTCACAGTTTGACTGAAAATTTTTCTCAGTGGTCCTATGTATATCCATTGCCATAGGTTCCTCCTTAATATATACTGAGGAAAAATAGTCATTTAAAGTTTCTGCTTTTTCCTGGTCCTCCTGGTGAACCTACGTTCTTGGAGATGTAACTTAAATCCTGGGACCAAGCGAGCCATAGATGTAGGTTCTGAGCAAGCCCCAGTCAGACCTTAGAGGCGGGACTAAGAGTCGGTGGGAATGGGCAGAGAGTGGCTAGACTCTGAACAGGAAGTGGGTGTGATCAACACAACACAACTGCTTGGAGATTGTCTTCTTTCACCCAGGGCTCTGGTTAAGACATTTCAAACATGTGATATAAAAAACTTCTGATCTACTTTTGTTTGACAGGCCATAACAGACTTTGCGTCTTTCCTGAGACTTTCATTTGGCACCAGTGTGTGTGTGTGGGTGTGTGTGGGGTGGCAGGTGGGTTGGTAATATGTAGTTCTTTCCAGTTCAAATTTTTTTTGTACAGTACGTACAAGTTGAACATGGCAATCTGGTTCAGGTAAATGGCAACCTTTTGTACCAGATTTTGGTTTTACCCAACACCAGGTATGGCTGTACACACTGATTGAAAAGGTCTACTCCCCCCATGTTTCTATTGTAGTCAATGATGCACTGCGGTTTTAGGACCAGTGCATCCCCTCTCCTCTCACATTGACAGGCACCACACATTCACCATTATGGATTTCTGTGACCACAGGCAAGGGTGCCAAAAGACATACAAATGAAATAATTCAGAGCTTGTATAGTAACGGTCTACCCAGACGTAAAGGCAAAAGGAAGACCCACACTATTTTTCCACTTGTGCTAACTGAGTCTAGGCAGCCAGGGGGATATAGGTGACTGTCATTTCCTTTGTTATATCTAGACCACTGTGTGGGGTTATACTCCCTGAAATGTAGTCAGCCATTGAATAAGGAACTCATCAATGCAGACATTCTGTTTGGGGGTTTAAATTTCAGGAAACGTATTACAAAATAAATTCATAATGGGCCTTAATTTTATACAGTCTGTCAACTTGTGGGTCACCTTGTGGGGGGCATCGATTATTAAATCGGGGAATATCAGTCTCCAACATATTTGGGGCTACCCAACAGGTCAGGCACAGGATCCATACATCTCATTTTAAGACGTGGACACTGGGCACCAGTAACATCTTACAACTCAGATGGAGGAGAGAGCATCTGGTTTATCAGTTATGGGATCGCTGTAATTGGTCATCACAGCAATCACAAGACTCTACTGGTCGCTGATTGGTTCTCACGGGACTGCCTCAGATGTGAGGCCGACCCCTGAAGCGAGAACTAGCCAGATATGGTAAGCATCAGAGCGCACTGCTGTAATTTCTTTTGGATAAACCAGTGTATCCATATGGACATCTTGTGTTGCCTTTTGTTGACTTACAGATATGTCCATATGCTAGCAAAGGGGTTAAATACTTGTTTGCATCATGTATAGTTCATCAGCGTAATCTGTCAAGAACCCATTTACAATATATTGTACAGGGCCAACCAAACTCTTCTTGCTGGGGGGATTTGGTGGAGCTGACCATTTGTAAGTCACAGGACTATCAGAGACCTGTTACAACACAATACAAATACAAACTCAATCAAGTATACTATGGGGTGGTTTTAAAATATAGTATATATATATATGTATTACCTTTTGATCACGGAGCTACACTTTACAAAACATTGCTCTGTAGTTTTCATATAAAGTGTAGCCCTGCGAGCCCATTGCGCATCAACCATGTACTCTGGCTGTATTTTTAAGGTTTTTGCTGCTGGTTTATGTTTGCAAAATTCCTTTTGCCTTGTGTAACTGAGCTGTTTGATTTTATAGATTGTCTGTATTGTCCTGCTTGTTTCCATATCCTGATTGTTCAAGGCTGCTCACAATCTTCTAATTCCAGAAATATGCTGAAATATAATTCACTGCTATTGGCTTATTTCGACGAGATTTACTAACCCTTTTGTTTGTTAACTCTTATATTCAGTGCCTCAGTGGAACTCAATTTCTTCTGTCTCTTTATGGTACGTATCAGTATTAAGCGTATGATCATTTGTACTTCGTTCGTTTTCATCTCCTGGGATCTTTGTCTAACCACTTACAGCCAAACGGGCACTGTGTTTGTGGGGAAATTGTCTTATTCATAAGGAACACAAGCCCAACTCCTGCTGTTAGATTTAAACCTTTAGTATTCCAGCATTATGACAATACCCAGTTACTTACACACAGATTGTACAGTATTACAGAGTAATGATGGTAAGAGCACTTGCTCACCTAATCCTGCTGCCTTCACCTGCAAAATATCTCTTAAATGTGCCCTTTTCTTATACTTCTAAAGTACCACTTCACCTTACACTCACTGGCCACTTTATTAGGTACACCTTTCTAGTACCAGGTTGGACCCCTTTTTGCCTTTATAACTGCCTTAATTCTTTGTGGCATACTTTCTACAAGGTGCTGGAAATATTCATCAGAGACTTTGGTCCATATGGACATGATGGCATCACGCAGTTGCTACAGATTTGTCAGCTGCACATCCATGATGTGAATCTCCTGTCATAAAGGGATGGACAAGGCCAGCGACAATACTTAGGTAGGCTGTTTAAACAATGTTCAATTTGTGCTAAGGGGCCCAAAGTGTGCCAAGTAAATGTCCCCCCACACCATTACACCACCACCCTGAACTGTTGATACAAGGCAGGATAGATCCATACTTTCATGTTGTTTACACCAAATTCTGACCCTGTCATCTGAATGACACACCTGGAATCGAGACTCATCAGACCAGGCAATGTTCTTTCAGTCTTCTATTGTCCAATTTTGGTGAGCCCGTGCGAATTGTAGCCTCAGTTTCCTGTGCTTAGCTGACAGGAGTGGCACCTGGTGTGGTCTTCTGCTGCTGTAGCCCATCTGCTTCAAGGTTCGATGTGTTGTGGATTCAGAGATGGTATTCTGCATACCTTGGTTGTAACGAGTAGTTATTTGAGTTACTGTTGCCTTTCTATCATCTTGAACCAGTCTGCCCATTCTCCTCTGACATCCTCAAAGCATTTTCATCCACATAACTGCTGCTCACTGGATATCTTCTCTTTTTCAGACCATTCTCTGTAAACCCTAGAGATGGTTGTGGCCGAAAATCCCAGTAGAACAGCAGTTTATAAAATTCTCAGACCAGCCCGTCTGGCACCAACAACCATGCCACGTTCAAAGTCTCTTAAATCACTTTCTTCCCCATTCTTCAGCAAGTTGTCTTGACCACGTCTACATGCCTAAATGCATTGAGTTGCTGCCATGTGATTGGCTGATTAGCTATTTGTGTTAACAAGCAATTGAACAGGTGTACCTAATAAAGTGGCCAGTGATTGGATAATATCCCATTTCAACGCCTTACTAATCAGTCCCACTCTCCCGCCTTTCACCATTCAAATTCCCTTGGAACACTGATGCCAAACTATCCAAATTCTCAGCTACGCAAGTCCCTCCATTGGCTCCCCATACTATCCGGAATTAAATCTAAACTTCAGATCTCCACCTACAGCATCCTAAGCAACCGTGCCCTCTATGCCCGCATTCTTATCTCCATATACACTCCTAACTGATCTCCTCGCTCCTCCCATGATTTGTATCTCTTTTTTTACCATTATCACATCTTCCTGCTTGTGTATCAAGGATTTTACTTGCACTGTACCTATATTTTGGAATTCCTTACCCTGTTCTGTAAGCTGATAAGAGCACGTGCCTCTTCAGTTTTAATGTAACCGTTAGTTTTCACTCTACCCTATTTGCAAAAGCTAGCCAGAATCAATCTATCTATCAAGTGATTAGAATCCCAAACTTTCTTTTAATTCATACGTGTTGACCTAACTTGTTGCATAAACATAAAATATTTGTCCCTTTTAAATGAAAATTTGCAGACTTTTATGACTAAATGTTAAATCAAAGGATTAATACTGAATAGCGTTGAACATTAGTGCAGGCTATAAAAACTGCAAAGCTTTTATGACCGTATTCGTTTATTTGTTGTAATGATCTATATTTTGGGCTGAATGTGTTTACAGACTGTTTCATCAAGAAACCTCTGAAAAACCAAGCCAAATATCTTCTGAAACTGCACCTTCCAATTGTGACTGATTGACTGATTTAAGTGGCCTAGATGTGTATCCTTGTTTGTATAACTCCGTTCCTTGTTGGCTTTTCTACCAATTACCTAAGACAATCCTAGGAAAGAATTTAGGATGTCTTTACTCTTGGGTGACCTAGCTATTAGCTATTTTTCCAATCCATACCAGGGAGATTAAAGTCCTTAAAATGATAACTTCACCTTTCATTGATGTCTTAATTATTTCAACTAGCAAATGATCAAAGTCCTCTGCTCCCCCAGGCGGTCTGTATAATCACAAGTATGTGAGAAGCCACTTCTCCAAATGCTCGTATTACATGTATTCTGGTAATCATTTGCTCATTATACCAAGTCTCAGTAATCATCAATAAATTCATATTCTTACTTGTTACTAATTCAGTAAATTCAGCAAACTTGTTTCCTAAACGAGTTTCTTCTATTACAGATTTTGATGTCTGCCGGTATCTAACATTCTTCATTCATACTGTAAACATTGTTTATTTGGCCAGGGGATAACAAAAAAGAGTGGTAATACGTGGTCTAGTGGTAAGTAACCAATGTTAATCCGAACACGGCACAATATTTCACCATTAATGCCATTGTATGAGTAAATCTGCTTGCAGCTAGATTGTTTGTGTATGTATTCAATCTCCAAATATATTACTTATATGAATTGTTCAACATGATGGCTCAGGGCGTATTGAATATTTTTCACATGAGAGCTAGAGAACAAGGACTAATGTCCTCACGCCCGTAATAACACAGAGCAGTAAGAGGGTAAAAAGTGGAACATATGATTCAGGAACAATAGATAATGCTTGTGGCAGTTTAACATCTGGCATGTCACCGATGTAACAAAAGAAACATTTTTCCTTATAGATCTAGAGTAGAAAGAAACATTGCGCAGCCTAAAGGCTATTATTTTCGTTTTACTGGTGTAATAATATGCCGGAAACATTCACTGGTTTCTACAGCAGCCTTTGGTTTGAACTTCTCTAAACATAATATTTCATAGACATTGATCTAAAGTTACAAATACAAAAACGACAGATTACCAAAGGACAGGAAAAATACACTAAAACATGTCCTTATTTCCATTAGATAGCTAGCAACTTTGGAACTGCCCTGAGACACTGAATACCTGTAGGTCGTCTAAGGGTAAGATCCATGTCAGGAGAAAACACCCTATGGTCCAACAGGATTAGACGTTTGGATTAAGATTTTAAATCATCTTTGTTTAACTGCTTTTAGTGGGCATTTATAATGTTGAACTTGAATCATCTCTTTAAACAACTTCAATTCAACTTTAAGCATCTAAGCACTTTGTGACATAGTCCATAAACCTAAAGTATAGCATAGCTGAAAACGCAAACAGAAAATGAACATTAAGCCCTGACTTGCTCCTTTGGGTCCCATTATTTTTATTTGATATGGTCCAATCTAGTTTTGTTAGTTTTATATGGAATGCTAAGAAACCAAGAATAAGGGATCCTCTGAGAAAAAAAAAAAAGTTTGGGATGCAAACAGTGATCGACTCTAAGATCAAGATCTTAGAATACAATATTGATGACATCTCTATAAAGGGGTGGTATAATCAAAATACCTTGTATGTTAAAGATGTCATCATGGGGGGTAAAATGAAACCCCTTTTGCCCAAATCTCACAGAAAAGAACTGTTTCACTATCTGCACATTAACAATTTTATGATTAAACATTTATATAAAAGATAGAGAGGCATAAAAACTCTTGAAGCCATGTTTGGAAACAAAAAGAGTAAATAGTGTAATATTAAAATGTTTAGAACCGATTAAACTGAAGACAGGAATATACGCTTTGCTGCATTAAGCAAATGGGAAGAAGAACCTTAAGATAAACTTATCTATATTGCATTGGGTAAATGCACACAGGAAGGTAAATCCTACATTGCTTGAATTTAATAGAAAATCAATTTAGGCCAGTGAATAGGTCACATTTGTGATGTGAATATGGTCACATCACAAAGAAACAAAATGTACTCACAATGCTCACCTGTTTATTGATGATGTCATGCAGGCAAGGGCTCGTTTCTTCATAGTTGATGGACCTGCAAAGAGGTGAGACCACTATGGATAATTGTGTATAATTTGTCAGGAGATTTCGACAATTTTGACCTGAACAAGGTGTCATTTTTACATTTAAACTGTCAACAGATTCCATTTAAACAACAATATCTTGCTATACACTGTATGGTTGTGGCAACAAGTGTAATTGTCCGAAACTGGAAACAATCCTCCAAATATAATTTTCTGCGACTGAAAAACCCATTGATGTACCAAGTTGGTATGGTAAAGAGGTATTCACTGGGCTGTGTCGGACTCAAATAAAATTCGTACTATTGGTGAGGAGTGGGTTAAGGCAATAGAGTATGTATAGCTGTTCATCTCCATGCTCATAATAAATCCATCATGAAGTACAAAAAGCATAAAAAAGTATATCATACATAAGAACAGGTAATTGCTAACTTTTTGGTTTTTAATTTTCTATGTCTTGAAGATTCAACTTTATTAAATATAGGGAGATATTTTGTTCATTTATTTGTATAATGCCCATGTCTACTTGTTAGAATTAAAAAGAAAAAAAGTAAAAAAAAATTAAAATATATCTTTATGATACTTCAACTTCACGATCAGCAAACCGCTCACAGCATATTAAGCCAAATGTGTTAAGTCGACAAACATGCAAAACATTAATCCATATCTAGTCACCAAGTGCATACAGAAGGGGTCATTCTGATTCATGATACAGGTAACAGGAGAGTCCCCGAAGAAACGATGTAGTCGGCATACATTATTAATTATCTCTAAGGAGACTAGCAGGAAGCAGAAAGCACTTAATCTTCTGCTTACTTCATCCTTTCACTGAAAGAGATTGTCATAAAATAGCTAACTATGTAAGGGAAGGAAATATAAATTAAGCTTTCATTTTCACAGTCTAATAATGATTTTGGATGCTATTACAGGTATTATTTTACCTTAACCATGAAGCAGAATTTTACAGTGGGCATTCCTGCTGACATCGTGGGAAACACCCCCATTTAAAGGGGAAATAGGCAGGGAGTGGAGCATATCTGGACCACACTCCTGTGACCCAGAGGATTCTGGTGTTGACCTGGAGAAGTGCTTCTCCCAGATTTTTCCGGCCCAACCCTGGAGAGTTCCCAGGTATGGACAGAAGAATATGAAAGCTATCATCAAACACTCACAATTCATGTATAAAATATTTAGGAATATACATATTTGTTAAGTGTAGCTATTCTGCAATGGGCTAGGGATGAACATCAACCCTGTACCTTAAGGCCATCTGCGGATGGATGCGCCTGCACACCATACTTTATACAGATTAGCCTAGATGAAGACAACCACCAGACACCTCGGTTACAGCTATACCAAATTGTGGACAAAAGAGGAAGGGTTGGAACTATGTCATCATGCCAAAGGCAATGTTATTAAAACCTGGATACATTTATTTAATTTGTGCAAAGTAAGTTTTGAAATGGTAACACACAGGAAATGTGTAATAATCTAATGCTGAATACTGTAAAATACTCTATACTTAAAAATAAAGTTACACATAGGTTGCAACCTGTTATGGGAACCTGATCAATTAGTCTCATCTTGCATTGTTTCCATTGCAGCTACATTTACAGTGTTTGTCATTCCTTAACACAACACTCATTTTCTATGGAATGTTACAACTGCTTAAATTGGTGATGTAAGAATAATCTGAATGGCCTGATTATAGGTTGTTCAGATTCCTAGTCATACTGCCTTAGAGCTTATATATTTTAACTTGATATTTAATATTGATTTCCTTTTTCATGGCTAGTATACTCACACACATATTGTTGTTGTTTTTTTCAAGGATAGATAGGACTTTCTTTTGATACTATTTTAATATGTTTAGTGCATCAATAATATATTAAACCATAGGGAGAATTAATAAAAAAAAAAACATGTACCATAATACCCTACACACACATATTGTTTTAATTCAACTCATTTTTTGGTTGGGGCACTAAGGTTTGGCCTCTCAGGGATATATAGACCTTAATGACCACTTGTAACCAGTCCATTACCCCTTAAGATGCTATGGTAACATCCCTCGGGTCTATTTATATTTTTATTTTGTTTTTTTTGTTAAAAAATAATTTCCCTCTTTCTTTGCATTACTGATACCAATGAGGTCGGGGCATCAGAGATACCAGCACTCTCTCTCCCCCCAAGTCCAAGAATTACAATTGCACACCAACCACTGCTTATCTGCCCGGTGCCAAATAGCTGTAGCAATAAATCATATAAAATCCAATGATAGTTACCGGCACTCCAGGGACTTCTATAAATAATTACACGAAACCTCCGATTTTCTGGTCAACGTTTCAGTCTATTTTATCGTAGACTTTCATCATGGATGTCCTATATATATATATATATATATATTAACATTGGGAAATTATTTTTTTAATTAGTTTGCACAATTTTTTATTCTTATAAATGATTGCACAAACAAGTCTCAGCAAATGTCAAATGAATGAATCTATGAATTGTTTTGGGGTATGGATTCGCTGTATTACTCACTCTTCATTCAAAGGAAGCCAAGAAATTAAGATCTCAGACCTTCAAACACAAGCATCCTGGGTCACGGGGCGATAAGCTTAATGAACAGGCCAGTTCGTGGTTGACACCTATAGCTTTGTTGTCATAGGCGTGAGATGTGAAAGGAACGCAGTTGCATTACTCATATTGAATTATTTCAGTTGGAAAGCGGTTGCATTTTTCAAACAGTTGCTGCAAGCTTGTATTTTTAACCCTTTCATGACAAATGCATTGTTTTTAATGGGTTTAAGGACAACCCATTGTCCTTAAGGGGTTAATTGCTGTATTCACCGTTTTGTTGTGTCGATTTTGTCTCATAGTCAACCAAACATTTAACTTCAACATTATTTTATACAACTTGAATACAACTACAGAAACATAGCATAATTTTGGTCGGTTTTTACATTTCTTCTATCATTTGCAAAACATGTTCACAACTGGTATTCTGAGTTTATAGATACAATTGGATTTCCTTATTTAATATCAAGTCATTTTGGCAAAACGACAAAATACTTTTCTCCTTGATGTAGGCATGATACACATTCTGCTACAAGGGCAAGTGATCAGTAATCAGAGCTGTCTCTGTATAACTGAATAATTTTAAATGTAGGTAACAGATGACATTTCAGTGTTCAGCAGATTGAGTCAGAATATACTTACTAATGTACAGTTTTAAGAATACATCAACAATATGTTTACATTAGAATTACTAACCTTTATACGTTGAGCTGTCACAAATGTGGTGCCACCACTATCAGCAATACAAAAACACACTTATCCCAGACATGTGCACAAAGACACACTGTATGTGTATATATATATATATATATATATATATATATATATATATATACATACACACACATATATATACATATATATAAATGTACTATTACAAGCAATTTCCTCTTCGCTTAAATGTTCTTTCAGCAAATGTCATTGACAAAATAACCTTCTAGAAGTTAGAGTTACATGGAGATTAGATTTTACTGCTGAGGCTGCTCTTCAAACCTTAGGACAAAGCATTTGATCAGATTCATGGCAGTAACTTCTTTAACACAGTCCCAAAATGCATAAACAGGTTAGGAGAGCTCTCTGCTGGTATCCCATTGTGACATATACAGTGTAACTAGTTCCCTCTCCACATTTAACTGACTGTTAACATTATACACAATTACTGATCACAAACGTGCAACCCATTTTTTATTTCACATATATGAGGATTTATATTAAAGCATATTAAAAATAGAAGACAATTCCAAAATAAACACAACAACAGAGCTCAATACATGATATATATATGAAAAATCACACATTTTTGGTCAAGTGCTCTCAGAAAGAAGTAATATAAAATGTAAACTAGCAATGTAGACCAGTACTGCCACCTAATGTTCTTGAGACAGTAATACATCTAATTTGCCAGCTAGCTGCTGATGCTGGAAATTTCTGGGTTGCAATGAATCACAAATACTTTACTGGAATGTAGCAGTCATGGGGGTAAGCGCTTGTTTCCTTTTATTTCAGCCTCCCAATCAAAGTCTAAGGTTTCATCATCCAGCTCTGAGGTTGAAAACAGGGATTTACTTGTTATTGGAGGTTTGGAAGGGACAGGGTCCAGTTCAAAACACTTCCTTTTGTAAACGGGACCACTGGATGCCGATGGCAACTGAGTTTCCTTATTGCAGACAACAGAAGGTGGTTCTCGGGTTTCATTTTCCACTAGTGCGGAGAAAGAAAATTTTGCCAACTTGGCAAGTGTACTAGAAGAAATTTTCCTTTGGTCGGGCTGTTCAGGCACTTTCCTTCCCTCACATTTATTCACTTGAGGCGACATTACAGTGCTTAGGGAAACATTTCTATGCTGGTGTGATTCCAGCTTAAGCACAGTCTCTGGACACTCACTCTGTCTTGCGCGGTTAAGACCAGCACTTGTTTTTCCCTCACTGCTTGGCCCATTAACTAACTTACTAAGCTTTGTTGCAGGAGCTTCATTTTGTTTTAGATTACTACTTGCCTCACATAATCTGCTTCCATCAATATTATTGTGTGCGACATCAGATAGATGTTCAGATTCCTCTTCAGGAGAAAGCACAAGCTTTGACCTGTGTTTGAATGAAAACTTGGATAGCTGAGCAAGTCGAGCACTTGTATCTGGCTCCAGCAAATCCTCACTGTCTTTGTTTTGCTCTGATTGCACCAAATTTCTTTTTCTTCCCCGGGAAGCAGCTGGAGTACTATGCATAGGGCCAATAGCTGAAGAACAGACCTCCTCTGAAATACCTCCAGAGTCATACTGGTTTAGATTATTACTTTTCAAATGTGTCAATTTAGCATTTTCCACAGTCAGTGAATATTTATTGAGTTTTTGCCACTTTTTAGAAACATGCTCTGTCACTACCACATCCGGCAAATCCTTTGCACTTGCTTTACTGGACCCTTTCCCTGAAACTAAACTTTTTACATTTTCTGTCCTGTCTATAACCCCTCCGTTATTCACCTTTCTCTGTTTTGTTACACATTCTAGCTGGAGAGGTGGTTGAGGTTTTGGAACTGAAAGGTCTTCGGCAGCTTTACGAATGGGAGACAGTTGAATGGTTTGCTGGGCAGACTGAAGGGAATCAAACCACCCCAAACTGTTACCATCATTGGAATATTTTGAACAGTTATCTGATGGGCTTCTACCAACTGTCTTTTCAATGTCAGCAGAGCATGGACTCTTTTGGAATTCTTCTTCAATCAAAGGTTTTGCCTTTTTTCTAGGTGTCTTCTCAATACTTTCAGTGCTCCTGGGCATCTGGCACACCATTGGGACGTCTACACTGGTTTTGTCTAAGTTAATTTTGTTGCTTGAAGTTTCTGGCTGTGCATTTTCATCACTTGATCTCTTACCCTCAAGAGAGTTACTAGAGGAGTTTTCCAGAAGCTGAGCCTGACAGGAGTATTGGTTTTGCTGCCTGTGGAGAAGAGATATATTTTTGTTAGTTCCTCAAAAAAAAAAAACCACCAAAAAAGTTCAGGTTTGTAAATTTTCAAAGTTCAAGGGTGTAAGTGGGGGAACGATTAGAAGTAATGTGAATTGTTCAGCTTGCATTTGCAAGCCTGTTGTTTTTAATGTATTCTGGTACTTATTGATTACATACGTAACCTTGAAGACCAACTGTCATCACATTTGTATCTGAATTAAGTTTATTCTTTTTTTTATAAACAATTAAGGCAACCTGATTGAATTTAGAAGACAAAGCATATAGATGATACACAAGGTAGATTGCAATGCAATGTATAACACAACCATTGACAGGCAAATAATTTGTGTACAGTCAATAGTTGAACTAAGACACCTGAGATGCGTAGGGAGTTAGATGAAACGGAAGGTGAGAAACATTAAGTTCTACTTACCGAGAGCTTCTTTTCCCTGCCAATCCCTGGTGACACTATGAGAGACTCCTCCTCCGTACCTGAGATAGGGCAGGACTCAAACAGTTAAAAGGCCCCTCCCCTCCTAGCACCCTCAGTGAATATCAAAGACCACACAGGAAAACAGAATCGCTGCAAAAAATATTTATTGAAAGGAAGGGAGGGAACTAAACGCGTCACCAGGGATTGGCAGGGAAAAGAAGCTCTCGGTAAGTAGAACTTAATGTTTCCCTGCCATCCCAGGTGACACTATGAGAGATATAACAAAGAAGAAGGGTGGGAAACAAAGAAACTCAGGGGGAAAACACAGCCCCAAGAACCGTACGACCGAACAGGGCATCCTCTTGTGCCATCTGATCGAGTCTATAATGTCGAACAAAAGTACTCAGAGTTCCCCACGTAGCTGTCTTGCAGATGTGTTCAGGCGAGACGAGACATTGTTCAGCCCATGAAGTGGAAACTGCGCGGGTAGAGTGGGCACGAATCCCGGGAGGGGGAACCCCGCCAGCTGCTGTGTAAGCTAAACAGATAGTTGACACAATCCATTTTGCCATCGTACGCTTAGAAATGCTAAGACCTCTACTGGGACCAGAAGAGGCTACAAACAAACTAGATGATTTGCGCTGATAAATTGAAAGACATCTTTTTAAGTCCAACGTATGGAGCGCTTCCTCTTCCGCCGATTGAGGGGACGAGAAGAACGTAGGCAACACAATTTCTTGGTCCCTGTGAAACGCCGTCTGGACTTTGGGTGAGAATTCAGGGGGCAAAGCGAGGATGACCTTATCCGGAAAAAAACCGCAGGAACGGTTCCTTCATTGAAAGGGCCTGGAGTTCACTGATACGCCTCGCAGAGGTAATGGCCACCAGGAAGGCCGTCTTCAGAGACAACAGGTGTAGGGAAACCGATTGAAGAGGCTCAAAAGGTGGCAACATGAGCCTGCGAAGGACCAGGTTCAGGTCCCAGGGCACCATCTTGGAGACAGGGCGAGGACGAATACGCACCATAGCCCTGGAGAAACGCCTGATGACTGGAACAGAAATCAAATCGAAGCCAAGTAAAGCACTAATGGCAGCAATCTGGACCTTGATGGTAGAAGGCTGAAGTCCATGGTCAAACCCCATCTGTAAAAATTCCAGAATGGCAGCCGGAGAACTGTCTGAAGGAAGAATTTTCCTGGATCCACATCAGCTACAAAACTTCTTCCACACTTTAATGTATCTGAGGGATGTGACCTTCTTACGACTGCGAAGAAGTGTTTCCGTAACTGACTCAGAGAAGCCTCGAGACCTCAGAATTCTCCGTTCAACCTCCAAGCCGTCAGCTGAAATACCGTAGGATTTGGATGAAGGAACTGACCCTGGTGAAGCAGGTCTTCCCAGGCCGGGAGCCGTAGGGGCGGTGCGTGGCTGAGTGAGACTAAGCCCGCGTACCAGACACGTCTGGGCCAGTCTGGGGCAACCAGAATAACCGACGCCCGGTCGAACTTGATCTTCTGCAGAACCTTGGATATCAGAGGAAATGGAGGGAAAACATAGGCGAGGCTGAAACTCCAAGTCTGAGCGAAGGCATCCACTGCCAGAGGGTGGTCCCGAGGATTGAGAGAAAAGAACGCTGGAACTTGAGCATTGTCCCTGGAGGCCATAAGATCTATTTCGGGCATTCCCCACCGTTGGACAATCATGTGGAAGGCTGCCGGATGCAAAGCCCATTCGTTGCTTTGAACGGGAGTCCTGCTCAGAAAGTCGGCTTGGGAATTCAAAGCCCCCTGAAGGTGAACCGCAGACAAAGTCATTAGACGAGATTCTGCCCAAAAAGGAAATCCTGAGAGCTAGGCGCAGCAGGCGAGGACTTCTTGTACCCCCCTGCTTGTTGATGTAGGCGACTACCGCCCGATTGTCGGAACGAAGCAGGATGTTCTTGCCGAAGAGCTGCTTTTCCCAGTGATGTAGGGCATTCTCCACCGCCAGCAGCTCCAGGCAGTTTGAGGGTAGGAGCTGAGTGGCAGGCGACCAGAGACCTTGAACAAAGCCGTCCCGATAGGTGGCTCCCCAGCCTGTTCTGCTTGCGTCCGTGGTAAGGAGCTCTTTGGATGACCAGGCCCATCGTCTTCCTGAGGCCAGAGTGTCTCGTAGGAGCCACCAGGAGAGGGATGCCTTGACATGCGGAGGAAGATGAACCAGTCTGTCCAGGGCGAATGGGTTCTCTTCCATCAGATGAAGAATATGGTTCTGAAGAACCCTCATGTGAGCCAGGGCCCAGGGAACTGCATACCTTGCTGAAGTCATCGTGCCCAGAAGAGACATACATTGCCTTAGTGGACTTTTGCGTGCAGCAAGCACCTTGCAGGTTAGGGAATAAATACCGCTGATCTTGCTTGAAGGAAGAAAAGCTTTTCCTTCGCAGGAATCCAGGCGAAGGCCGAGGAACACCAATTGTTGAGAAGGAACTAAATTGGACTTCTCCCAATTTAGAATCCAGCCGAGATCCTGAAGCGTCTGGACCACCCGGGAAAGGTGAGACTGAAGGAGAGCAGCTGAATGAGTGTGAATCAGCCAATCGTCCAGGTAAGGGATGACCGAAATACCCTGACGTCTGAAATGGGCCACTGCAAGGAGCTTTGTAAACACTCTGGGGGCTGGAGACAGTCCAAATGGAAGGGCTTGAAATTGAAAATGACTGATTCTTGAACCCCAAGAAATAGCTATCCGCAGAAACCGTTGATGGGAGGGGTGCATAGGGACATGAAGATACGCATCCTTTAGGTCTATGGAGACCATGAAGTCTCGAAGATTTAGAGAGTCCAGAGCTGATCGTACGGTCTCCATCTTTAACCTTAGGAAACGAAGGTGACGGTTCAGGAAACGTAGGTCTATAATGAGACGAAACCCCTTTGGTGCTTTTGGAACCAAAAAGACACGAGAATAAACCCCTTGACTCTGTTCCTGCAGGGGCACGGGAATAAGGACTTCTGTATCTACAAACTGTTGGACGGCAGACAACAGGAATCCCCGCTGTTCCACGTTCTGAGGAAGGTGGGAAATCAAAAACTGGTCTGCAGGCTTGCTTACGAATTGTAGTCGATAACCCTGGCATATGATGGATCTCACCCAGGAATCTTGGGTGATGAAGAACCAATAGTCTATGAAATGCCGAAGTCTTCCTCCCACCGGGATGCCTGCCGAGTCATGCAAAACCTTTGGGGTCCTGGGCCGCTTTGGGGAAGGCGAACCTGTCATATCTACCCCTTTCACGATGAAATCTGCCCCGGAAGGCATGTTCCCTTGCAGGGAGAGAGAAACCGGACCTGGACTGGCCTGGAAAGTATGGACGAAAGGACTGTCGCCTCCTGGAAGCAGTTCTGCGTTGTGGCATCCAATGTTTATCACCAGTCGTTTTCTCAAGCAGGGACTCCAGTTCCTCGCCAAACAGAGACCCTCCTTTAAAAGGGATATTAAGCAGTCTGTTCTTTGAGGCATTGTCAGCCCCCCAGGCTTTAAGCCATAAGGCCCGTCTGGCCGCCACAGAAAGTGCAGAGGCCCTGGCTGACATCCTGACATTTTCAATTGAGGCATCGCAGAGAAAATCCACTGCCAACTTGAGAGCAGCAATGTTCTTGAGGATAGTTTCTCTAGGCGTTTTTGCTGCAACCTCTTCCTCGATCTGCGACAGCCAGATTTTAACAGCTCGAGACACCGAGGCAGATGCTATGCCAGGTTTAAAAGCAGCGGTGGAAGCTTCAAAAGATTTCTTAACGGCTGCTTCAGCCTTCTTTTCCATAAGATCCGAAAAATGAGAGCCATCCTCCAGCGGCAAGGCAGTCTTTCTGGAAACTTTCATCACTGCGGTGTCAACCAGCGGGTTTGCACAGAATTTGACAAAGTCCTCCTCAAACGGACAGGTTAATTCTCCTCTCTGGATGGTTCCATTCCTGCTTAATGATGTCGGATAAAGCAGGGTGTACAGGAAAAGACGGCGACTGCTTGGAGAAGCCGGAAAAAAAGTGATCTTTTTTAGGTGTAGCTGTATCCTCCAGGTTCATGGCCTATATCAATCTCTTCCACCGGAAACAAAAAGGAACTTTCCTCCTGGATTTCACCTTCCTCTGAAGAATACTCCTCCAGCTCAGGGTAATCGAACTCGGAGTCAGAAAGCTGTTGATAACCCAGGAAAGATGGTTCCCGTACTGCCGGAAGATGGGGAGGAGCAGGAACTGACTGACGAAAGGCAGAAAAGGTAGATTGCATCTCTTCCTTAAGCCAGGCTAAAAATTCTCTCCCACCAGAGGCTTCAGAATCCGCCACAGACTTTAGACAGGCGGAACAGAGCTTTTTCTTAGAATCCTGCAGAGGCTTGTGTCAACCAGAACACTGCGCATGCTTAGTCTTAGATAAAGCCTTTTTAGGTCTTTATTCAACAGAGGGAGGCTCAGAATTATCTGGAGCAGACATAATTAAACAGGATGCAACAGCACCGTAGAAAATATATATATAAACAGCTCTCAACTCACCACACCGCTTAAATAGCTTCATACCAGCCTACAAACTGCAACAGCAGCAAATTTGGCACCAAAATTTTGAATTGACCCGAAAACGAGGCTAGGAACGCATACCGGACATGCCTAGAACTCCTCGCCGGAAGAAGCAGGGACGCCATATTGAAACACGCCGAGACGCCGGAACCGCGGCGTCTAACACAGAAGACGCCGGCAGATCAGCAAAGGAAGCCGCGGGAGCTGAGGGAAGGAAGCCGGACGGACCACCGCTCAGCCACGGTGAGTATGCGCGGGGCAGCGCGGCACCAGCCACCCGGCTATGGTGCAGGCACCAGCCACCCGGCCATGGTGCAGGCATCCCCCACCCGGGGGGGCTTAGCCCTAGGGAGAACCGGCTCAACCTAGAGCCGTGAAAAAATAACAAACGGGAGACGAGTCCTCCCTACCTGATGTAGGGCAGGAAAAAACACTGAGGGTGCTAGGAGGGGAGGGGCCTTTTAACTGTTTGAGTCCTGCCCTATCTCAGGTACGGAGGAGGAGTCTCTCATAGTGTCACCTGGGATGGCAGGGAAAAGTCCTAAGGTGGCCAGGAGAAGAAGTAGTGATATTTTACCACTCATTACCACACATATTTACCATTCCAGTCTCTGTAGCTCCTGTCTCAACAAGTTGTGGAGACCAAGCTTGTCTAGGAGAAGTTCGCACTGCATCTGATACTGCTCCTGGGGGTTGTCTGGAAATGAGGTATGCAGCGCATTCACCCCACCAAGTAAAGCTCCACCCTAGATTAGAAATACAGGAGCATTAAGAAGAGAAAACCTCAGCTAACAAGAGTTTCCACACACCACTACTTACCTGCATGGAGGACTCCATCACCGATACAACTGTTATTGCATCTTCCACGGTCACAGTATCTCTGTACATCAACCGTGCGTGAGCTGCGGAAAGGAGAGTGCCTTAAGATGTTAAAAATTAATTTGGTGCACAGGCTATAAAAAGTTTATATTTTATACTAAAATCATATAAAATTATTACAAGACACATCATTTCTGGTGGGTTCAAGAAACTCACTGGGTTTGTCATACAGCCATATAGTCAATAGCTGTAATAGTGCTAAAGTGAGCAGAACTATACAACCATAGGCTCATGAGCATAGGGGTTAAGGTTACACTGCTGGAGATGCGGATCAGGCTCTTATGTTCACCTTTGGTGGACATGTACAGATATATGCCCATATTGGGATAAGGTTTCTCGTGTGGTTTGGGAGGTAGATTACGTTCTCTTACAATACACCTCATGAATGCTGCCAAGGTGGTCATCCCACCTTGTGGTGACCAATGTGATTTATAGTTCTTGTCTTACAGATTCCTCCATCCACCCACACAGAACTTTTAATTTGGACTACAGGTATAGTGAAATCTTACCTTCTGCAAGGCGTATCAAACTCTCTAGGAGGCGGATGGTGGTTCGTGCTGCATTCCGGCAGTCACTCTGTCTTTGAAGCTGATAATAGCGCATCAGGATCATGTTGGCTCCATCAGACATTTTGGGTTGAAGGTTCTTCACAACACAAAAATAGGTTTTCATTTTTTCCATGCTCCAGAGCTTATCAGATTTGCGAGGGCTGCCTGAAAGGAGCTAAACCTGTTAGTCTTTCATTGCCTGACTAGCAGCACTAGTCAGCTGTAACCTGCTTGAAAACCATTTAAACTATTCATGATTATTCACCAGTGTTACTACACACATAGCCAACTGGCCTTTGTACTGATATATAAAAATACTGTATTACAGGCAGCTTATGCTGAACCGGGAAACAAAGGAATATAGATATTACATTAACATGTTGATGTTTAAAGTGGCTCTGTAAAGAAACATGTTTGTCAATTAAATGCAAAATAAAATAGCATTTACAAAACGAGTTTAGTCTATGTGCAAGGTGTTTTACACTTCTTGTTATTAAACCCCTTAAGGACAATGGGCAGTCCTTAAACCCATTGAAAACAATGCATTTTGAGCTCGTACATGTCCAGGCTTTGTCATTAAGGGGTTAAACCTTTTACATAATAGCTAATTTAATCACTATAGAATGGGCATTGCTTAATGACTTTCATCTCTTATTGATGCGTCCCCACTTTACCAGCCATTCTCTTGTGTTGAGAAACATTGACATAGACATGTACTATAGATACTCATATGGATGCATTTGAAATGAAATGGTAATTCTGGTGGATAAAAACCACAAAGGCCAATGTTGCTTTGACAAAGGGATGTGAGTAATCAAACACTTCTTAACAGTTGTAGCAGTACAAAGCCAATGGCAAAGAGGTGTAACTCATGATTCCCCTGCTCCTAAATGAAGACACTGAAACAAGAGCTTTCATTTCCAAGGTTACTTAATCTTTCATTGTAAAAAGGCAAGAATCCAATTTCAAGAGTTACAGTAGGTGTTTTTTTCAGCTCAAAGTCTGAATTGCTTCATGGCAGAAAGGAAGGGGGGAAAAAGGAGGGAGGGGGCTTGTTACCTTTATTTTCCAATATGAAAGAAGAAATAATGCGGTCCCAGTCTTCATTTTTTGTGTCTAATAATACCAGAACTAGGTCAAACCGACTTAGGAGAGGACTGGCAAGAGCCACATTAACAGAGATGGATTCTTCAGGGTCATACTGTCCTTTGGGATTGGTTGCAGCCAGGATTGTTGTTCTGGTGTTCAGTTTACACACCAACCTAAAAATGAAATAGATGAGTTAGGATTTTACTATGTACTGCAGTAATAAGCTTGACACATGCCAATAGGAATGCTACGGCCAGCTAACAGCGAAGTTTGTTTGCAGACTTTTGTGACAGCTTTCAGAAGACCAAAATATTGAGTACGATGAACTCACATACCTTTTCAGGACCTTTGTCTTTTTGTTTAGATTTATACGACTGTGCTATTAGTAGAGGGCCATTACAGCCTATATTTCATCTAAAGTTAGGACACTGAATTAAAATATATACAACAGATAAAGCACCGTGTAAATGGCTGACTATACACGCATACATATATACAAAAGTCTAAATGTATTCTTTTATGCAGAATTGCTATATATATATATATATATATATATATATATATATATATATATATGAATATTCTATTCACACATTGTTTGCTTTGAAATTATTAAAACTCTTGTGACAGTATAAACTTTGTTCAAAGGGTAACATCCTAGCACACATGTGAGTTGTATTTGTTTCACACCCAATATTACTTTAATTAGTATGGCCCTGAAATTGCTCCTTCAAGTTCCCACCTGTTTCCCTTGGCTTTTGAAAAAAGGACATCAGATGAAATACTTTTGTGATTATGTCAAAGTAAGCTCAGTAAAGCAATTTGAGGACAAATTGTTTTTTCCCAGTTGCAGCTAAGTTGATGGGCAGGCCTAAAGTGACTAGACTATGAAAAGACCAGTATGTCAAGCGAACATCAGGGTTGGCTTCTGGCATCACCAAAGAGGAGTCGTCAATAGGCAAGTTATTTCTAGTATGGACCTTAATAAAGGGGTTAATCTGTAAGGGAAAGCATTTTACTCTATGGTTAAACTGAGGGTCCGTTACTCTTCACTAGAAAACACAAAATTATATTTTTCTAGTGATAGGAATGCAGAATATATTGCTTCCCACAAAATAAGATGAGATCCAGCTAAGACCCTCATATAAACTACATAATTTTCCATGAGACTATAAACACTTTGTCTAAAGGAGAATCTCCTTTATGTACTTTAAAGAAGCATCTCCAGCATGTGCTCTCTCTATAATTCCTCTTCCCCCCTCTGACCACCACTTCCTATCCTGCTCTCACCTGGTCTCCTACTCCTTCCATACATCCCCAAAAACCTCACCTAATCAGGGACCTTAGCTCTTTCAATCCTCAAAAATTCTGAGCTGACTTACTCCCTCTTCTCTCTCCCACCTCAAACATATGTCCTAACCATACTGCATCTCTCTAGAACTCCACCCTCGCCTATGCTCTTGACAATGTAGCCCTAAATATTCCACACGACCGTCACGTTTCCAACCATGGCACACGACAGTAACCAGACACCTAAAATGCTGTTCTCACATTGCTAAACCTAGCTGGAGGAAGTCTCATTCTACGTCTGACTTCCTGCACTACAAACTCATGCTAAACTCCTATTATGCTGCTATCACAACAACTCCTTCCATTAACCTTACTCCCTCTGACTTTGCCAAATGCTTCCGTTAACCTTACTCCCTCTGACTTTGCCAAATGCTTCAATAATAGAATTGAAACTCTCAGATATGAAATATCAGCACTACCCAACCTTTTGACTCCTCATCCTATTCAGTGAACTAATTTTCACTACATTTAAAGTAGACCCAAATTCTCTCCTGTCACAGAAGATGAGTTTCATGCTATTCTTCTTTCCTTCTGTCCAACCACATGTCGCCTTTATTCGATCCCTTCTTGCCTTACCCAGTCTCTCACATCTAAGTTGTTCCCTACACTGGCTCATATCTCTAACCTTTCCCTCTCTACAGGATCTGTCCCATACTCCTTCAAGCATGCTACCATAACTCCTATCTGGAAAAAGCCTTCCACGGACCATAATGATCTGTTCAACTACCATCCCATTTCTCTACTTCTTCTTGCCACCAAGCTTCTTGGAATAATTGCCTATACCCAACTAAGTTTATTGACTCCAACTACTTAACTCAATCCTCTTCAATCTGGATTCCAGATTCCAGACCGCTCTTACTAGAGTTACTAATGACCTACTCACTGCTAAATCCAAGGGCCACTACTAATCCTACTTAATCTTTCTGCTGCTTTTGACACCATGGACCACCCACTTCACGATCCTGACACTGCTATGTTCTGGTTCACATCTTACCTTTCTGATCGTCCCTTCAACATCTCCCACTCAAGTAACACTTCCCCTTCCCTTCAGGCAAAGTTCTAGCAACTCTTCTGTCCTCTCTTTACACTACACTGACAACACCAAGATCTACCTATCCTCTCCTGATCTCTCTCTTATGATCTGTCTTACACCATATAATTAACTGCCTTTGCTCTGTCTCTAACTAGATGTCTGAACATTTGCTGAAAACGTAATCTCGCAAAAACTGAACTCCTCATATTCCTTCCCTCAATGTCAACGGTGCAATAACCACTCCATCCCCTCAAGCTCATTGCTTTGATTCTGACCTATCATTCACTCCCCACATTTAATCTGTCTCAAAAAAAACGCGGCCTTCATTTTAAAAACATTGCCAAAATTCGTCCCTTCCTAACACAAGATGCCAGTAAGGCTCTTGTCCATGTCCTCTGTCTCAGCTGGTCTCTCTCATACCCGTCTTGCCCCTCTGCAATCCACCATTAATTTTGCTGACAGACCTAACTTCCTCTCACATTGTTTTACTAACACCTCTCCCTTCTGCCAGTCTCTTCATTGGCTGCCTGTGCGCTTCAGGATTCATTTAAAAATCTTGACTCTTATTTTCAAAACTCATCATAGCGATTGCCCTACTTACAGCTCCTCACTCATTCCTAAATACACTCCTAACCGGTGTCGCCGCTCATCCAATGATCTCCGTCTGTCCTCTCCTCCAGTTTCTAGTTCACATGCACGGGCTGCCCCTATCCTCTGGAATGCCCTCTCCTGGCCTACCCATCTTTCCCCCTGTCTTTGGTCCTTCCAAAACTCCCTCAATACCCACTTTTTTTAGGGACACCTATGAACTTGCGCCTTAACACCCTCCCACCCATATTCCTTTAGCTCACCTTTTCTAGTCTCTTTCCTAGAATACTTATACTAGAGTGGCTGTCCATCCCTAACAATGGTATGTTTACCTCTTGTATAATACACCCTAACTTCCTGTAGATTGTAAGCTCATCTGAGCAGGGCCCTCCTTGTCTGTTGTTTCTTTATGTCATCTTGCTACATTATTTACTATTTGTTATGGACTGTCTACCTCTTGTACAGTGTTGTGGAATCTGATTCAGCTATATAAAACAATAATAAAACAAATAATAATAAGTAATAATAATGAAACCATGCAATCTCCTGAAGCTTTTAACTTATAAGGCCATGATAGGCCATCTGGCAAATACCCAATGGGCTGGTGACACCTCTCACGCACCTTCAGTCTTTACTTGGCTGCTGCGGGCTGAGTACACAGGGCCACACACAGCAAAAGTGTAGGGTGCAGCCATACATCTAATTTATTGGCCACTGGCCTTAAAGCAACAGAGATAATATTAATCCCCAGTCCGGCACTAAATACAGGACTATAAACTCAAGCTATCCTAGTGCTGCACATGTATGATCACTGTACTGTTCTTGCTCATGCTCGAATTTGATGATTCCACTATGTTAAAAAACAAAAATGGACTTTTACCTTATTACACTTACCCAGCCTTTGCCACGCTGATAGTTTGCTGCTCCATCGCCTCATGGATACTGGTCCTGTCATGCTCCTTGATGCTGTTAAACTCATCAATGCAGCACAAGCCTCCATCTGCCAGCACCAGGGCACCGGCTTCTAAATTCCACTCTCCTGAGTCTTTCACTGCTGTCACAGTCAGGCCTAGAAGACATTTTCCAGTCATCTGCTTTGAGTAGCAGCAAAATGATCTGGAAATCAATGACCACATGAAACAAATGGTCACCATTTTCCAGAGAATGATTTTCCAAAGTGTAAAAATACACTAACAATAATTAGTGATAGCTATATGTGTTAATTCCCCATAACATTTCACCACAGTGCACACATATTTGTGTTTGCTTCAGATTTTTCACATATGTGAAAGTCCAGAGGAGCACGTTTTGCTGTATACTTGTTCCTCTAAAACATTAGGCGTTTCATAATGGACTGCAAGCACTGGAAACACATACCCCTTGTCTTGCGGGCAACAAAAACATTTGAGATTACTCATGTTACTTTAATAATATAGTTGATTCTTCCATTATATAAACGAGACTCCTTATTTAGCGGCAAAAATATCAATATTCTTCTCTAATTTTACTAGTACTAGTCCTAGTACCTATATCATTTATGTTGCCAGAAATCAAACATTAACCCATTATGAGCACCAGTCATTTTCAAAAAAAGAGGACCCAAAAGTCAAGGCTTCTTCCCGACATCTTAAAGTCCATGAATAGTAATTATGGCTGCCACAGAACAGCAAAGGCCATACTGACAAAAAGTGTGAGGTCAACAATATTGTTGAAAATTCTTCAAATGCAATGGAGAACCTTTTCACCCTACAGATGTTATTATGATCCAAAGACTACGTTAAGAAAAAATAGTTTTGTTAAAAAAAAAAAAAAAAAAAGTGGCAGTTCTGTACAATCAACAGTTAACAGCCAATAATATGCTAAAAAACCTCGCACCACTGACAGCTATAAATCTAAGGGGAATAGGGGCACAGGTGCATACTTAATAATTGGGAGAATGGTGATAAACGAGTATAGGAGTTTAATTCAGCTTAACAGCTGATCTCAATTGTCCATGAATGAACAAAGAGGACTACGGCTACAGAATGCAGATGTATGCGATTTGAACGTAAAAGTGCATATTGCTGATGTGTTTAGGTAATATTATTGGATAGAAAGGAAATTGCCACGTCCAATATATGTATGCGTGGTATACAGAAACTTAAATGCCTTGACAGTACACTGCGTACTGCCCTCATACACTATTGATGACTTTGGACTTCGTTACGGTGTCAAAAGGTGACACGTCCTCCCGGGCTGTACTTGTGCTGACAGCCAGAAGGTGGAGCAGCTGAGAAATATTTCCAGCTCTTACAGTCATGAGGAGTCTGTCTTTTTTCTTTGGTGTAGCTTTTAGCATTAGGGGAGGGCCTGGGAGTAACCAATCCAGACACACACTGTTATAGCAACAGAGCAGAATGTGCTGTAGTGAAGTGAGACAGGAAAGCAAGGGAGGTGGACAACAACAATAATAATACAAAAAAAAAACTGATACACGAGACAGAGTGGAGTAACCCATTTAGAAATGAATCAATGGATTAAATAAAAGAGCCTTGCTGGAGGAAAGTTTCTCAGGACTGCTGTGAGGGGCTGCAGGAAGCAGTGACAAGGGCTCTGCACAGATAAACACTGCTGTCTTGTCTGCTCTCAAACATCATCCCCATTGTTTGTGCTTTCCAAAATATGGCAAAGGTCCAGGTGAACAATGTAGTGGTGCTGGATAACCCTTCTCCTTTCTACAACCCTTTCCAGTTTGAAATCACCTTTGAGTGCATAGAGGACCTATCTGAAGGTGAGTTGGAATGTGTGTTTTCCGGCGGGCAAGCTGCAGCCAGGTTCACATGGGGTTAAGTTCCAATTCCCACAGGCCTGCTGCTTGCTTTGGGAGGATAAGGAAAGGGAGCAGCTGAGCAGGCGGGGACTGGCAGTGGAAATGCAGGCATGTCAATAAGAAAAGCACAAAGTTATCTAGGACAGGGTGTATTGGAATGCGAGGAAAGTAAGTTTGGGCTGCTCTGGTGGTAGTGACAGCAGCAGCCATGTTTTAGATGTGTGTTAGAGGAGGAGGAAGGTTAATGACTGTAAGAGAGACAGCTGCACAGGCAATGCTACAGACATGGAGCTGGAGTGCTGACCCCTGCACTTGTGATCTCCCCATGAGCTGTCAATAAAAGCTAAATAGAAAATACTTTGAGAACCTCTAGCATGGAAAAATCACTGCGGTAAAACAGTTTGGCACATGGTTTGAAACCAGCTGACACCAATACTAATAAATAAATATATATATATATATCTAGAAAATTCTATTTTTAAAATAGAAAAAAAATGCACATGCTATGCTGCTAAACTTTGTTACACTTAACTATTTAATCTAAGTTAACAAAAAAGAAAATGTGTCGGGAAGTTTAGTATTCGATATACAATGACATATGAGTATGCTTTATATTTTTTTATATGAACAGCCAACTTTATTATTTTATGAGCTACTTTATTTTACATTTTAAATGAAACTCTATTGTTGGTAGATGCAGCGAATGGTTGGGGATTATTCACATACCTTCGCCCAAGTGCATTTGTGAATAATAACTATTATTTAAAAAAAAAATTTTTTTTTTAAAGTATCCTTTTGAAAACAATATTTTCTATGTGTTTTAATGTTGCTACTACAGGCTAAGACTGAACTAAAGTAAAAATAACAATTATGTATTTTTTGACTCTCAAGTAATCCCTCCATCATAATTATTTTGTCTCTCAAGTAATCCCTCCATAATAAAGTTCCCCTCATTATTACTTGTGCAAGTCACATCATGCGTGCATAAAAAAACACACAAAAGTAAATACCCAGAGTAAGTAGAAGGGACGGTTACCAAAACCAAAGTGTTGCATAAGTAATGAGTATATAAAACTCTGTGTAAACCACATCATCACACCCTACCCTAAAAAATGAAAGCAGCTAAATCTACTAAAATGCACAAGACTTTAATAAAAAGAAAATAACTGAATATGTTTAAGCATGTAATAATAGCAAGGAATGTCACCTATTGGTCCTGTGGATTGAAGATCACTTATCGACCGACATACCTCACAGATGCTTACAAGACCCCACGGTTAAACCATGTTGTCCTCTAGTAGACCAATGTACAAACAGTCTGTGTGGCCCCAGGCCCACAGGTGAGACTCCCACAATTATAATAGTATTCAACTAGTTTTTATTGTTGATCATTAGATCATATGAATCAATGCAATCATTCAGATGGTTATGTTTGCATTGCATCTTTACATTAATAAGACATGCAACAGAAGTCTATCTCTAAGGATACATGCTTCCATGGCTCCCCCCCAAAAAAAAGGCAAATCATTTTTTTTCTTCGTTTTCCTAATCCCCTTTGTGATTGGAATTTTTTTTGCCATTTTTTGCATGTCTTTGTTCAACCATCACTTTTTCATGTTTAGTGTAACCACAGAAATTATATATTTTTTTCAAGGACATAATCTCCTTTTACCACTTTTTTGTACAGCCTGTCATTTATTAATGTGTCAATAAAACAGCAAAACGTGGATATTTTTGTATAAGGGAGCAAAATGCTCCTTACATACTTCACTTTTTAATTCTTATTTTTGAACTTCAGATTGGGGCAATAAAGTTTTTTTTTTAAATTGCATCCTGGAGCTCAGGGGGGATCTGAGACCCTATGAGAACCTTTTCACATGTAATACAGTTTTTGGCTGTGTCAGGACCGACACGGACTTCAGAGAATGCCCAGACTTCTCCATTATTCTGGTGTAACTAGTGTTGCTACACCAGATCAGTCAGCAGGAAGCTAGCGATGGGGCAATATCCCTGCTGGTGCAAAAGCCATACGATGTACTATTACTCCTCTGTCATCTAGGGCCTGTTTTGTAGGACATCATAGTACATCTTAAGGTTGTGCAGTGGTTAAGAAATGACTCATATTCCCATGTTGGCGCTGGCCAACATCCTGGAGTATACAAAGTGCATCAATGCACTTTTTTCAAAATGAAATTAATAAAAATTAGACACTCTGTGGTCCGGCAATTCTTGCCATCTTGAAATAGACTCCCACACACAACGTTCACTGAGCCAGTGAAGTAGTTGACCAGCAGTAGGTGAAAGGACGATGAACGAGGATGTCTTCGCTGGGGAAAGGGGCATCTGCATATGAGAATTCTACAGAATCTCCTATGCATTTTCAAAAGGGAGACTATGGGAATTTATTATATATATCTCAGCTATTATATGCATTAAAGCACATAGCATGGCAGAAGTGTCACTTTAAGCAGGACAACTCTATATATATCTCACACACATTTAAATGGTAGGCTTGCATCCCTACTCAAAATGTCCTATTACAAACATGCTATCTTTTAGGGTAACCTTCTCAGGTTCTCCCCTGATTCTGAGAAAATCTACTAAGGTGACTTGCATGGTATATCCTAAAACAGCAACAAACAAAGTAACTACAATCAAAAGTAATCACCATTTCTTTTCTCATGCAGACTTGGAATGGAAAATAATTTACGTGGGCTCAGCAGAAAGTGAAGAATATGACCAAGTGCTAGACTCTGTGTTGGTGGGACCTGTACCTGCTGGCCGTCACATGTTTGTATTTCAGGTGAGGGGTTTGTTAGTAGGCAGAAAATATTTACTTAGTAGACTGTAAATGGGGTTTATTCACAAAAGGGAGATCTGACAATAGAGTGCTGGTTTCAAATCTCTCAATTCGCTACTTATTATGAAGGGCAATAACTAGAAAGTATCTCCAGCAAGAATGGCAGTTCGGTCCTGTATAATGCATAATTTAATGGGTGAGAAGTAAAGAAATCTCACTGATCTAACTATACATTATACAGGGTCAGCCAAGCTCTCCCTGCAGGAGAAACTTGTCGCAGATAGAACTTCATAACGTATAGTGAATTCATGGAATTGAAGCCAAAACTCTACCAACTCTAACGTTAGTGAATAAAGTGCAGAGATAAGAAACAAACTCTCAACTGGATTAACTACACGGTGCAAGAATAGAGGACTGCAGATGTTCTAAATTGCATTGGATTGCTGTTACTGCTATGTCTCCTCTCCTTCTCAGGCTGAGGCACCCAATCCAGGACTTATTCCAGATGCAGATGCAGTTGGCGTCACAGTAGTGTTAATCACATGCACGTACAGGGGTCAGGAATTTATTAGAGTGGGCTATTATGTCAATAATGAATACACCGAAACAGAACTGCGGGAAAACCCACCTGTGAAACCTGATTTTTCTAAGGTAAGGTAAGATAGGCAATATATGTGCTCCATTTTCATTGAAATCCTTTTTAGTCAACAGCTTGCATTCGATGGGATGATCTACTAGTCCCAGGCTAGGGCTAAAACTTGGCCTAGGCTTGGTGTCTACAGTTGCCTCAGAAATCAGTCTAAGCCTGAAAAATAGTATGGTAAATCTCATCACAAATGATTTACAGCTATAAGGGAATCCAGTGTATAGCAAGGGTTAACCATCAAGAACATATTTTGGTAGCAGTTATAAAACCAGAGAGCAGGTAAGGCTCGTATTTGTAATTAAAGTGCCAAGTGTTGAAGCGGTACATCATGCATAATCAACAGATTCTATTATTGGGAGTGCTGTGAACAGCAGTGGGGAGGCAGTGACTAACAGCTAGGTTGACAATAGACTAAAAGCAGAGGCGTATCAAAAGGATACGTAATGATTATTGTGTAGTTATGACTTATAGCCCAAAATGTAATATAAATCCTTTTAGGAAGGCAGATTAATGGAACAAATATGTAACACATAGGTACAGTCTCTAGAGAATTATATAAAATGTACCTTAAAATACTGCACCAAAAAAGAAATGATATAAATATATATATACACACACACAGACGAGGAGTCACACAAATTTGGTGTAATTATCTAGTTAATATTATACAGCTTCAATTTTGTTCATTTTTCTTATTATGTATTTAATTGTAGAAGATATTTGTGCAATGCAAATGAGTTATAAATGAGTTTATGATGCCCTTGCCAAGGAATTACACCAAGCAATCATACCTGTTCCAGCTTTGCTTTAAAAGCCTTCCTGCCTGCTACTCTAAAAACTCTCCAGTCAACAAATCACCACCATCAATCCAGTAAGGGTTCTCTCCCACTTTGGGATCCCTTATGTATTCTTTAACACAAAATAATATTTTTGTACTATATATAGTCAACAGAAGCTCAAGAAACTATTTTGGTAGATTATGGGTTTGTGAGGTTTAAGAAGGCAGCATGCTTGATTCATTAGTGTCCTTGAAATGCTAAAGCATCAGGCAGTGATTTTTATGCTTGTCATACGTATATGTATATCATATATATATATGATATATATGTTGTACACTACTTTACAATGTCACGTTATTTTCTAGACTTCATATGAATTGCAAATTTACCGAATTTTGGCATATTCAGCTATTGGTACAAAACCATGAAAACAAGGCCAGACAAAGCAGACAAAAACAAAGCAACAAGCTAAGAATTTCCATCCTCATTCTCTCGCTCTCTTAATGTTTCCCTACCTTCTCTGCTCATCACTTTTGCTTCTGCTGTCACATCTTGTTCTTCATCTTCTCTCTTTTACCTTTATCCGTACCTCCGTGGACAAAACCTGCCGCGAACTTCAGCCAAAATGGCAGGACTTCCAGTGTCATCCCTTCCCTCATCCTCCAATCAGGGAGAGGACGTCACCGAAAGCGCCACCAGTTTGCCTTAAGGTGAACTTCCACCCAAATCACAATGCTTTCAGTGACGTCCTCTCCCTGGATGGGAGGATCGTGGGAGTGTAAGTCACTAGAAGCGTCACCATTTTGGCATAATTTCACACTAGGTTATGTCCAATCCTCCAATCGAGGGAGAGGACATCACTGGAAGCGCCACCATTTTAGCGTGAGAGAGTGAATATGGGGACCAGGCAACGACTTTTGTTCCCGAATCAAAAATGCCCCCCCATTTTTGTCAGAACCAAATGGACAGGGAATGTAATTTGTTGCCTGAAAACAAATGGGCCAAAAATGAACCAAACAATTCAGTTTTGACTCATTTGCACATTTCTATTATTTTGCTCTGTGCTAGCAGATATGTTGATCTGCTTGTTTAAAGTTGACACAGAATACTCATGCAGCTATCTCACTCCGTTGGTTTGTACTTTGGGGTCTAATCACTAAAGGGAGAATTATGGGAGTTTTAGCATGTTCACGTCACTATACATTAAGAAGGCCCGTTCCCAGTGGCCTTCTGCTATAGGAAGAGCTTGACTGGGCCTGCACAATAACATAGTTAAATCAGTGAGATTTCTCTCTCTGCCACTGAATTAAGCATTTTCCCCATGCCAGCTCAGCCCTTTATAATGAATAGCGAAGTCAAGGAGTTAAAACCACAAATCTCTTGCCAATTATCTTTTTGATGAATAAACCACCTCGTGTGCATCTGTGATTCTCGCTCACACAAGGTTTCTCTCTTTTGTATCCAGTCACTAAAGACAGAGTCGGCCTAAATTTCATATTCACTTTTGAATTTTTATGGCCGATTCCAGAATTAGTTAAACCTATTGTTCACATTTTAGAAAGTAAGAAAGCTCCCTGTTTCAGTCGGTGTTGTGTAGGCTTATCTTAAATGTAATGTTGTGTGTGTCAGAGTAATGAAAAACAGTGTACTGCAATGTGAACTTTCCTTGTTGTAATCACAACATATAGTCTTTTGATCAAATATTACCAGGGAATGGTGATTGAATGACATCAGTAACCATGCTTTCTGGAGATTTTTGATGCAACCCATTACATTATAAATTCATTGTCTTGTAAATACACACTGCTCAATGCCAAATGCAAGGATTTTCATAGGGGAGCTGAACACCTAAGTTTGCAGTAACTAATGAATTCAGCCATTTGACAATTGTATTGTGTGTCCCTTTATTACACCTTTACAGCTTCAGAGGAATATACTGGCATCGAATCCTAGGGTAACCAGGTTCCACATAAACTGGGAAGACAATGCAGAGAAACTAGATGAAATGGATAACAGCAACCAGAATCTACAATCCATGCTTTGTACAGAAACCATGCCATCAACCACTAAAGGCTGGTCCACCTCAGAGAACTCCCTGAACATAATGCTTGAATCCCACATGGACTGTATGTGACCTACTGTTTCCTTAACTCTACTGCCAACCTGTCTACGCAACCAGGGTCAACAAGCCAAGGCACTGGGGTTTTCTTGATCAGCACACTGTAGCAGGGAAAAAAATGTAACAACAACATAGAAGAAAAACAAAACTTCATCCTAAAAGGTTTCTGTGAAGAAACACATTTTCACATGTAAAGAAGAAAAATACTTTTTTTTTTTTTTTTTTTACTAGGCTCGATAAAACAAAGCATTTACTATTTCTCATCCACAACAAAATGTAAACAAACAAGCAAAATACTTGCTTTATTTAGATATTTTAGAGCTATAGCTGTCCAGGCATATAAAATAAATCTACACTGGAATGACGTAGTGATATCACCTAACAATACAAGCCACAGTAAAGTGAAAACAAAATGCTCATGTAGAAAAAAATATATATTTTGCTGTTTTTCTTTTATATAAATGTGTGATCATTTTTATCTGCATGTTAAGTGTCGGTTTCATCCATTCTTGGCTAGGTAGGATTTATTCAAAAAGAGGGCAGATCAGTAACCAAAATGTATTGTGATTTTTTCCAACACACTCTTCCAATGTGATTCCATCCAAAGTAGAGACCTCTGAGCCCAATTAAAAGTATCATCTTTGACTACAGACTCCATTTCCAACACATTGGAGACTAACGTAATCTTAAGATAAAATAGAACAACATTTGAAAAATCTGTACTTTAAAAAGCAAACAAAACACATATTTGCCCTAAGTACCGTATTTGCTCGATTATAAGACTAGGTTTTTTTCAGAGCAAATGCTCTGAAAAAGACCCCTCGTCTTATAATCAGGGTCGTCTTACAATCAGACCTCAAATAGGTCTGACTATGAGACTAAGATCCCCCGCAGCGCTGCAGGGGACCTGGATACTCCTGTCTTATGCCCCCCCCCCAAACTTACCGGTGCTTTTGACTCCCCGGTGTGTAGCCGGGGCAGCGCGTAGATGTCTACGCGATTCGCGTAGACAACTTCCGCTGCAGCCGGAAGGAGGTGCGGTTAGCAGCATTGGTTGTCTGCGTCCATCGCGCAGACCATCTCCTCACTGACAGCCGGGGAAGGTCTGCGCGATGGACCCAGGCAACCCCCGCTGCTAACCGCACTTCCTGCAGCAGCAGCAGCGGAAGTTGTCTACATGAATCTCGTAAACGTCTACACGCTGACCCGGCTACACACCCAGGAATCAGAAGCACCGGTAAGTTGGGGGGGTTAAATGGGGGGCATAAGGCATTTCTGTAGGCAGAGTGCCCTATGAAATGCCTTTTAACCCCCTTAATGCCACTCTGCCTCCTGAAATGCCTTATACCTCCTATATGCCACTCTGCCCCATAATATGCCTTTTAACCCCCTAAATGCCATAGTGGCATATAGGGGTATAAGGCATTTCTGGAGGCAGAGTGGCACATAGGGGGTCAAAAGGCATTTAATTGGGCACAGTGGCATATAGAGGGTTAACAGGCATATCATGGGGCCCAGTGGTATTTAGAGGGTTAAAAGGCATATCATGGGGCACAGTGGCATATTGGGGGTATAAGGCATTTCTGGGGCAGAGTGGCAAGCCTGGGGGCAGATGTGCATAACTGGGGGGGCAGGTTGGAAAATAAAAGGAAATAAGAACAAAATATTTTTCTCAATCATAGCTTTTATTTAAAAAAAATAGTTTACATGAATTAACATTTACTGGTAAAACTTTTTTCCTACAGGGTCGTCTTATATTCAGGCTTTTTCTTTTTTTCCTAAATTAAAAGTAGTGCATAACAATGTCCAGAAGGGTTTATCGAAGACATGTGTAAACTTTGGAAATGTCACGTGGAATGAACCTGCAGTTGCAATGTAACATTTCCTTGAAACATGAATGCCGACAGTGCATGGTGAGCCCTTTTTTACCTTATCAAAAAAAAACTCCAAACCACCACTGTAAAGTCTACAGTGACCCTGTGTTAAGGTTCATGTGAATAAGAGGTAGGCAAGCAGAAGCCCAACTTTGAGAGTCCATGCGAGCAAAGGAGTAGGCCAGGCTTGGCTTTGGCTCGAGTCTGGCTCATTTAGCTTTAGTTTGAAGTTCTCAGGGGTGAAAGTGCTAACTTACTTACTAGTAGGATTACTTTCTGTACAGTTCTGTCCTGTTGCATTTCAGAATAGAAATTTTCATTACTGGATTGCCTATTGCACTTCAGAAGGTCATTTTAAGGTCAGGATTTTATTTTAGTTTCAAGTTTAGAAGTTTACTGCGAACAACTATTTTTGTTCCCAGTAATGCCGCTGTACTTGTAGGTATCCCACAAATCATCAGCTAATAAAGTAACATACAATGGAATTTGTAAGCAAAATAATATGTTTAACAATTGAGACTATAATGAGAAGACAAACCATGCTTTTCAAGATGCAGACAGGGATTATGATTACGTAACTACAACCTTTTCACGTCTGGGCAACATTGCTATATGTTTTGATAGGTTTTTGTTTGGTTCCTTCTGAATCAATAAAAAGGGTTATTTTGGAAAGGTTAACCTGGATGGGTTCTTTCTACAACACTAAATCTATGCAAGGCAAAGTCACCAACACAAAAAAAATAAAAAAACTGGGCCGAGACACCCTTCCGACCAGAGGTTTTTTCCCTTTTTACCATATTTTTTCAACTATCGTTCCTCTTTTTCATATATAATGTACACGCCTTTTGTTTTTCAATTTTTAAACTGCGTACTTACTAGTTTTCTTTGGGATCTCTTTTGCAACCTGGCAGTATCAGAGGTGAGTACATAGCTGATATTCGCATAATTATTTTTTATTAGTATTAAGTAATTTTTATGATTTTATCTTTTTTTAATAACATCTGATGCTCTCCTCTCCTGTGTGCTTCTTGTGGTACTGCACCAAGCTCCATTACACAGAGCTAGCAATGCTGGCTGTTGCTCACAGGAGAGACACTAGGCCATTATTAGATTTGTCGTGTATCATTAGGATGTACCATGGTTGTTTGGATCACTCCACTTCCAATGTAGCTTTATGTCATTAAAAGCATTAAGGGGTTAATTAAATAGTATAGTAAAAAAACAAAACACTTTGTACTTACAAATCTCCACCCAATAAACCGTACAGGTCTTAAGCTAGAATCAGTTAACATTTTATTTAATGTGTTCTGTCAGATCATTTCTTCTCAACTTTTGCTCTCATGAAATACCATGGGAACTGAACTTGAGACGCACGTGGTGAAGACGTACAAAGCCATAAAATCAGTTCTTATTGAAATAAATACTACTTCCTTCATGGCTAAATGACAGTAGCATTAATATGGCATTTTTGTGCCTCTTTAGTGGACAAGCCAGTCTCCAACCATACAGGAGCTGGCTGTATGCAATAATATAATTAAGGCTTGCTTATTCGTTTACTTAGGACAAAAAAAAAAAAAAGGTAGTAACATTTTTTTAAGGAGCCAAATTATTTGGCGTTTCTGCACATACCTGCACTAGTGGATCCAATGCCTGCAGTCAACACAGATCTTGGCGTAATTTTTACAGCATACTTCAGAAATTGTGATTTTCCTGTACCTGGGTCTCCAACCAGAAGAAGGTGAGATTCTCCTATGGAAAAAGAAACCAATAACACATGTATAATTAACTACTCCAAACAACTTTTACAGACTTCTTGTATGCAATAACAATTCTAGTGAGAAAGGGGGTTATATACAGATTTGATGATCAAAGATGATCCCCATAGCAGAAGCATTCTTAAGACACACAACTCTTTCAAATTGGATACCAGAGACTAAAGCCACCACCAACCAATAAGCACTTCTCCGCCCACATCCTCTTTAATGCATATCGACAGATACAATGTATCAGATACCTTACAGTCACAATTAAAAATGAAAAGTCCAGCAAAAAGTAAAACCAGCAACAACTCCAGCTGGAGTTGGATTTAGATAAAAGCATCACATGATCTGTCCCGTGAACAGCTGGAAAAATTTTTTATATTTTCAGTGCCCTGCATTGTAACAGCACCACAGAATTTGATGGTGCTATACAAATAAATGTTTGGTAAACAATAGAGTAGTCTTAAGGTCCTGTTTCTACTGTGCAACAAGATGGACTGCTTTGGCTCTTTCTAGTATAAGTTACCATGCTCCTACCACATGTCACTTTTCCATTGTCGAACTCTAAACTCTGCGAGTAAAGCATCATTTTTTCACCCAATAAAGATTAAAAATGTAAATAAAATACAATACAAATGAAAAGTAGGATATTAATTTCAATGTTTATGTGCCGGACCCTGCTGTATCTTTAAACAGGCATATACTATGCTTGTGTTCCTAATTCTGAATGATGACAATCCATTTGTAAAGTACAAAATACCATAAAATGTCCGGCTATAAAATAAACACTACGATATTTTGTGAATTATGAATATCAGGACAAACCACATTTATTCTGTCAGCATGTTTAGCACACTCATACCTCTTACTCTGGTTCCAGCTGGGTCAATCCTCTGCACTCCTCCTGCTAGTACCATTCCCACTGCCAGTTTCACCACAAACATGCCAAACACCTGTGGACACAGGCTGGCCAGGATCTCATTTCTTCCTGTTGGAAACAAAATGAGATTTATAAAAAAAAAAAAGCTTTTGCTTGTCATGTAGCATTCTCTACGCTATTTTAATACAACATTCATTGTATTGACCCATACTTAAAACATAAACACACCATTAAATAACAACTACCAACGTTTTTTCTTTTTGGCTACCTCTTCAGAAGCCCTTTCTTTATTAAATCCACTCAATCTTTAGAATATACAGACATAGTCACTGATCAGTCTTTGACACTAGAAATGAATGTTTTAATCCTAACAATATGTTAGAATTTAACTGTCTTACAGTGCTTCCCTGCTTAAGCATCTCATACTCTTTTTGTATAGCATTTCACCCTTCGGGGATCTCTTGGGGTTCACCCAAAGTGTAAAGGTGAGTCCAGATGTGGACCTCCTTGCAACCTTCGGCACTCCAGGTGTTGTGGACTACATCTCCCATAATGCTCTTACAGTCATAATGCTGGCAAAGCATCAAGGGAAATGCAGTCCACAACATCTGGAGTGCCGAAGGTTGTCTACCCCTGGCCTAGAGGGATACCAACCGTACCTCTCTGACTAGGCCAATGAAGGCTGAAACGTACGTCTGAGGTTGTTGTTCCCTTATGCAGAGGAAATTTGCCTCACATTTTGGTTCTGTAGATGGAGATATTTCCTCTGTAAGGGCACAAGTTTTAGATGCTCCCAAGTGGGGATGCACCATAAGACAGACTAAGAAGCAGCTGTTCTTGGTGAGGACCTCATCCTCTCTTAGTATGGCATTTCACCCTTCTGGGATTTCTTGGGGTTCACCCCAAATGTAAATTTGAGTCCAGGGTTGGACCTCCTTGCTCTCTTACCTTAGAGGGATAACAACTAAACCCCACTGACCAGGCCAATAAAGGCTCGAAATGTATATCTGGGGTTGTTGGTTCCCTCAAGCAGAAGAACATTTGCCTCACTTTTTGGTTCTAGACTGCCCTTTTGGGCAGGATCAGACTCATACGTAGATGGAGATTTTTCCTCTGTAATTACGCGAGGGAGCTAAAATGCCAGATACTCCCAAGCGGGGACTCACCGTTGGATCGGCTATGTCTGTTGTTAGTGAGCATCTCATACTCTTTTTGTACGCCAGTTTGTTTATTTAAACTATTTTTGCAGATCGGGACTCTTTTTAATGACATACCTGCTAAAGGGTTGTGCTTACATTTCTCCCAAAACTCATCAAATTCTTTGCGCACATCTTCGTTTATGACTACACCACAAGGTTGCTCATTATTAACTGTGATATAATTGGCCTTCAGCACAATCTCCAGGTCACAGCGAGTGTCCAAGTAAAGGGGTTTCCATCTCTGCATCACCACACCATACACTGTGACATCATCTCCTTCAGAAACGAAGAGTAATTTTGTTATGTTAAAAAGCGTAAAAGATTATACTATATCATATATGTATATAACAATAACATTTTATAGAAAAAGGCCCGTATAAGATTTTTTCTTTACTACATGCTTGGAAATATGTCAAGCCAAAGCTAAATTTCAAAAGAAAAAAGTAATCCATTCGCAGAAGCATTTTTCCCTACACAAATGAATATTAAAGTTTAAAATATTTTAACTAAATGCAGCACTACAAACATCATTCCTAATACTGAATTCCAAACCTTTTTTCAGAGACAATTTAATGTAAAATTTAGCTCCATTCATAATGTTTTTGTGTGTGTGATGTCTTACCAGACTTACAGCTGTCGACCAGGTCATCTTCTAAAACCACAATCACAGATCGGGGAATACTTCCAACTGACAGTCTCTGGACCTAAAGAACACGCAATTTTAGTTTTTCCACAAGCATATACCACAAACCAACAAGACATACCAATGTTTACTAATATAACCAATTAAAAGTACATTCTACCCATAAAATAAAAAACAATGAATAATCAGTACTTTTGCTGCTCTTTAACCTCCTCTGTAAGTGAATAACAAAGCTATTCAAACTGCTATGACATAAAAAATGGCCACCTTTTTGTCATTTACTTTCAAAATATAAATGAACAAAACATATTTTGCTAAAAATTCATGAAACAGAAATTATACATGACTTATATTTCTTTACAAGAGCATCTAAGCCAACAAACCTTTTTATATTCCATTGAAATATACTTCATGCAATCTCTATTACGTGACCAAAGTTACATAAAACCTTTTCTCTGTACACTAGACAGATATCTGTGTTCTAGACAAACATCACAAGCTCAAAATACACTTGGTAACATCTGTCTTGAATGTATAAAAAGGTCTTATTCATAAGCAAATCTAAAGATGACAACTCTAGCAGCAGTTCACATGTATCAATCTCTACAAGCAAAACAGGTGAGAAAACAGAAGACAGAAATCCACTGCTTATCCCTGTAGCAGAAATCCTGTAAAACATTCCTTGCTTTACAAAAAAAGAAAATGTAAAATGTCTATTTAAAATGATATGGTGTGCTAACATGAAACGGCTTGAATAGTAAAGCAATAAGTAATGTGTGGTGTACAAATTAAGTAAGGACGCTGTGCTCATGCTGGGTTTTGACATCCAGCTCTTGTGAGTGGAGCCTTAAGAATGAGACATAGACTACAGCAAAATGTTTCAATTTACACACAGAAGCACAGCTGTTTTTGAGATGCATATCACCCACTTAATGCAAGTTTGCTGTTCTACTTAAAAAAACCATTAAAGCGACAGCGTAGTCAGCAAAATCACACAGAGCTAGCAAAGCATCAGCGTTCCTACAGCATACATGTGATTGGCTACTGCTGCGTTGCAATAATCCAGACGGGATATGAATTAGTAATGTCTTGTGTAAGGAAAGAATGAATTTCAGAGATCACAGGCAAAGGGATCATGATTTGGTGACCAAGTGGTTAAAAAAAAAAAAAGCGGAGTCAAATGTGTGACAATAAGGCAGTAATCCTGAATTGTTCGGTAGCGAGGAGATATTGATAAGAGGGTAAGAGGTTAGGAGAGAAAAGTCAGGATGTACCGTATTTGCTCGATTATAAGACGAGGTTTTTTTCAGAGCAAATGCTCTGAAAAATACCCCTCGTCTTCTAATCGGGGTCGTCTTCTAATCAGACCTCAAATAGAGTCTGATTAGGAGACTAAGATCCAGATCCCCCGCACCGCTGCAGGGGACCTGGATCCTCCTGTCTCACCCCCCCCCCATCATACACACACTTACCGGTGCTTCCTGCTGTATTGCCGGGGCAGCGGGTTGACGTCTACGCGATCCGCGTAGACAACGTCCGCTGCAGCCGGAAGGAGGTGTGGCTAGCAGCGGGGGTTGTCTGCGTCCGTCGCGCAAACCTTCCCCGACTGTCAGAGATCAGAGTTCCCCGCACCGGTGCGGGGAACTCTGATCTCTGACAGCCGGGGAAAGTATACGCGACGGACGGATACAAACCCCCGCTGCCAACTCCACCTCCTTCCGGCTGCAGCAGAAGGCGACGTCAACCCGCTGCCCCGGCTGGAAGCACCGGTAAGAGAGGGCTGAGAGGGGAGGGGAGGGGAGAGTGTGTGTGTGTGTGTGTGTGTTAGTTAAATGGGGGTATAGGGTGTGTGTGTGTGTGTGTGTGTGTGTGTGTGTTAAATGGGGGCATAGGGCATTTCTGGAGGGGCATTTAATAGAGCACTCTGCCTCCTGAAATGCCTTATACACCTATATGCCACTCTGCCCCATAATATGCATTTTAACCCCCTAAATGCCAGAGTGGCATATAGGGGTATAAGGCATTTCTGGAGGCAGAGTGCTCTATACAATGCCTTTTAACTCCCTTAATGCCACTCTGCCTCCTGAAATGCCTTATACCTCCCTATATGCCACTCTGCCCCATAATATGCATTTTAACCCCCTAAATGCCAGAATGGGATATAGGGGTATAAGGCATTTCTGGAGGCAGAGTGGCATATAGGGGTATAAGGCATTTCTGGAGGCAGAGTGGCACATAGGGGGTCAAAAGGCATACCATGGGGCACAGTGGCATATAGAGGGTTAAAAGGCATATCATGGGCCACAGTGCCATATTGGAGTGGCAAGCCTGGGGGCAGATGTGCGTAACTGGGGGACAGGTTGGAAAATACAAGAAATAAAAACAAAAAAAATATTTTTCTCAATCATAGCTTTTATTAAAAAAAATAGTTTACATGAATTAACATTTACTGGTAAAACTTTTTTCCTTTAGGGTCGTCTTATATTCAGGCTTTTTCTTTTTTTCCTAAGTTAATATTCAGATTTTGGGGGGTCGTCTTATAATCAGGGTCGTCTTATAATCGAGCAAATACGGTATTATCTACTAGCAGAGGTAGCTACGAGTTCAATGAAGCAATTCTAACACGCATAGCTTAAGGTTTACATGTACTGGAAATCCTAGCAAAATGTATTCCAATATGGACATGGGATCATCGTAGATCTGAAATGTTATTCTTTCCTTTGAACGTTTAATCACATGAAAACAACACAGAAACTTCCAAGAGACCTTTGCAGTTTCTATAGCAACAACCTATCAAAGCATGCTCGTATGTAACCCAATTAAGTGTTCCGGGCAAATTATGAATGAAGCATTCATTTGGTATGATTAAACAATTCTTTCTGGGAAATAGTTAGGCATTCAACAGTACTAGGAATCACATTTCTAATGATGCATTTATCTACAAAAGTGTTACATTTTGCAGAATAAGTGGAACAGCCCTTTCAAGATAGATTACATAAGGATACAGATATAGACGTAAACAGTTCAATCACCTGTTCTTGGATCTTAATCTCCTGATAGTCCCTGCAGCTGGCCGGAGAGGATATATCAGACAGACATGTGAATTTTGTAGCGTTGCACCCGTCTTCATTGGTGCAGACAGTGGGAGGAGAAAACAGGTAATTCTGCTCAAAGTCTGCTTTGATGGTCATCACATTTTTACATTTGTTGCACATGAAGTCCTGCTCATACTCGAGCACCTTCGCCAAACTGGTACGAATCACGGTGCCCGTGACTGAGAGGAAGTGCCCGACATCTCTGGTCCTAGGGATGTGCTCCCTTGTAAGTTCAGGGCAAACTGGCAGACCTAGGGCATAAAGATGGCCACAGTAGCGATTAAAACAAGAACAGACATTTTTATTTTCTGTGTATAAAGTGAGAATGTCAATATATATATATATATATATATATATATTATTGTTTATAGCGCAAACGGGTAGCAAATAAATGTGAAGATATTAAAGTGAGTTTTGGAAAAGGTAATAAATGTACTGTATTTGCTCGATTATAAGACAAGGTTTTTTTCAGAGCAAATGCTCTGAAAAAGAACCCTCGTCTTATAATTGGGGACGTCTTATAATCAGACCTCAAATAGGTCCTGACTATGAGACTAAGATCCAGATCCCCCGCAGCGCTGAAGGGGACCTAGAGCCTCCTGTCTTAAGCTATTATTTGCTTTTGAAGTTGTGAAGAACGGAAGGGAGTTCCAGAGATATGTGCAGCAAGGGAGAAGAGCAGTAGCTGTTAAAGCAGATAGATGACTGCTAAGATATGGCATGGCAAGTAATAAGGAGGATTTTGAATATGATACGCTGTTTAATAGGAAGACAAGGCACTGGTTTTAGTGTGAGGGTGAACGGAGTTCTGCAGGAGGGGAAGGGTATTCCGATGGTTGAGTTGAGAACCCATTGTAGAGGGGAGATACAGGGAAAAAAAGATCAATGAGCAAGCAGGTACAATGGTCTACAAGGGTAATGATTAGTGCTTGTATAAGGTGCTGGGATGGGATGTGGGAAAATAAGCTTGGTGTCTGACAAAAGTGTTAATAGTTGATGAGATACTGCTGTAAGGCATGCTGTAAACGTATGTTACATTTCTGATGTCATGATGATGACAGGTTGTGGACAGATATTTGTACCTCATCTGCATAGAGGTGGTGCTTGAATACAAAGGGTTTTTTTGTGCTTTTTTTTTATATACAGAGAGAAGAGATAGGGATCCAGGACAAAGCCCTGGGGTATTCCTACTGAGATGGGAAATTCAGATAACATTAACTGTGGCAAATAAGATTCAAATTTGTCTGTGTGATGGCTGTACTAGATGCAGCTAGTATCCCTGTCCAGCAATGATAATTGCTTAATGTCCTGGCGATAATCTCAAAACCAGCACAATGGATCTGACAGCTGTCTGCGCATGTTACATACGATTTTAGACTTTGCAGCCCAACCTGAAAAAAAAGCAAGGCAGGAAGACAGAGGGGCATTGGGGGAACAAACAGATATATAGAATTTCCAGCCAAAACTTCTATGTACCAGAACAGAAGATCAATGGACACTGTACACTGACTTATCTAATGCTATAGCACAATTTCTTTCTTGTGCAAACCCTCCCCCCAAACAACACATTTTTTGTAATCGTAAATAGTCCTTGCGGCACCTTGGTGTTGCAGGTACTTAGGACAAATAATTACAAATGCAAAGACGGCTCTTTCATTAGCCCATGTAGAATTGTCAGAAAGATCAAATCACTACCTGAACTGCCTCAGAAGACTTACCAAAAACCAGGAATATTTGGGGGTAAAACTGTTGACCACTGGTTTAGCAAAACTTGTCTATACTCCGAGCATGTTGCAGCAAGCAAATAACACACATGAGATAAAGTAGCATACCTGTTATCCTAGCATGCAGATTCTGCTTCATGGTGAGGTTTCCTTGTTGTGACGATGACTGTAGGAAGCTCATGGCTGCTCGCCGCAGCGCACTGTCAAACACTGGGAGAACCTCATTGGGAAAAGCATTGAAATAGTCTCCAATCTCCATGTTGGCTTCAAAAAGAGTCATTGCATTCACAACCACAGAAAAGTGTGCGTCCTCGTCATGTTCTGCGAGGATCTGCTCAATCTCTTTCTTGTGGTGCTCCAAGACGTACGACTCAAACACCTGACCCACCAGCGTTACTTGTTCTGAATTTAGATACATGTTTTACTTCGCTAGAACTATGATTCGGAAGAGAAGGAAACAGTTAAAATGATCTCAGTTTCTGCACACGCTTTAGAAATAATGGTAAAACAAAGTACTAAGCACAATAAATAAATAAATAATAGATTTGTGGTTGTTACCCACTAGTTATATAATATATACAATGAAATACTGTTTTTAAGCGAACATACAAAGTATTAATATAATGAATAACACATATGTGCGTGCACTTCTTAAGAGATATAATGAATTTGATTTAGAAACACAACTGAGAACAAATATATTCTGAAAATCAAATTCAACTTGTAAATATTTTCTTTTACTGTATACTTATCTAGCCACGTTAGCAATTCTGAACACAGACGTAGGTCATCGCCAACTTCCAAATTCTTCAGTGATCACCATCGTGATATCTCTCACATTTAATTTTCTTTTATAAAATGTGGTCTATTCTTTCCTGTAGTTGCATGTCACGCTGGGATCAACGCAATACTGCAGTCTCATTTATAAATAAGGATAGGCAGTTTTGACATCTTTGTTGCTATAGACAACTCTCATCACGCTCAATCAATTACAGCATTATAGTTATGAATAACCTTCATATGCCAGAAAAGCAAAAAAACTTTTCTCCAACTGGATGTGGTCTTCAAATGGTTAAATAGGTTATGTGTGGTCATAGGCACGGCTGGGGTGCAAAGCTTTAGCAAGACTCATAATAATAATATTATTTTATTACAACAGTTTCATTAATTGCATTTATTTGTAAACAATATTTTCTGATGTTTATATAAATGTTGCAACGTTAAGGGCTGTAGAACACTCATTTCCGGGAATCTTATGGGAAAAAAGGGACATCACGGGGCAAAAGAGGGACACAGATATTTGGCGCCCAAAGAGGGACTGTTGCTTCTAAACAGAGACAACTTGAAGGTATGGACAGAGTAACATTAGTAGAATCTACACGTATAGGGGTATGCTTGCCCCCTACTGATGACAATTGGGACAGTTATGCAAAAAAAAAAAAGTTTTTTGCTTTCTACCAGAATAACCAGTCATTCCATGTTTTAAGTGTTATATTTTAAAGGGAAATTATGCTTTCCCTAAGCATGAATGTCCGTTAAACCATGTGCATTATAAGCGTGTCTGTGACACTTTTAATAGCAAACTAACTTAAACGAGCTGTAATGCAATATATCTCAATTTAAAAGGGGAGGGGTTGCAAGATTTAGTGGATTCTGCAATGGGCTCCTCGTGTGCTGTGGGTGACGCAAAAAATACCCATTCTCATACTACTGATTCCAATTCCAGCACTTACCCATTCCTGAGTGAAGTGCCACTGTTCCCTGATATCCACATACACTCGCACTGCCAGCAGCCGCAACGCAGGCGGGCAAGTGCACTGCGCATGCGCTATCCGTAATGCGTTCCAAGCCTCTTCGCAGTCTAACCGTACACACAGCTAACCGCCATCTTTGAGACTGGCATTCGAGAGAGATTTTCTAATGTTCTGTAGCACACAATATCTTCTGAAGGGTGCGACACAAAGCTGGCTGCCTTTTCAAGAAAATAATTATCGTTGCATTAGACATTTCGTCTACTGGTTTATTTCTGAATATATTCCGTGCGCAGCTGCCTTGGTCCAAAATGGCTGCGAATACGTCAACGTGTTCCAAATGAACAATCATATTTACACCAGCACGTGAGAGTCTTTTCCCCGCCCATGACTAGTTGCGGCACTCAACGTTATTGGCGGGTACAATTTGGAGCCAATGAGAATGCAAGTCATGCGCGGTCAGTGGGGGAGATACACTTGTTCATCACATTGTCTTTGTAAACATACGTTAGCTCTATATGTGATAGGGCCGTTTTGGCTCATGGGAGGGTAACATTTATAAATAAATGCATAGTGTTATCAGAAGTAATTGTTCACTTATAAGTGTTGTTTTTTAACATACACATTCAACAGCCATTAGAAACTGTCCTATATTTTATGTTGTGGTTCTTCACAAAACTCAGTGGCTCATATGTCACTGGTAGCAGTCCCTCGTTGGGATTGATTATGCCATAAAGCATGTGAAATAAATAAAACAAAGGGAAAATATTTGTCAGCAAAGTTCTGCATTTCTTTATAAACTGAATATAATGTATTTATAAATAATGGGCATGTAAGTCAGAGGGTTAAAAGACATTTCTGGAGGCAGAGTGGCATAAAGAGGGTTAAAACGTATATATCTAGAGGCAAAGTGGCATTAAGGGGGTTGAAAGGCATAGTATAGAGCACTCTGCCTACAGAAAAGCCTTATGCCTCCCATTTAACACTCCCCCCCAAAAAAAAAACTTACCGGTCCTTCTTACTGGTGTGTAGTCAGTACAGCGGGTAGAAGTCTACGCAATTCACGTAGGCAACTTCCGCTGCAGCCAGAAGGAGGTGCCGTTGGCAGCGGGGGTTGTCTGCGTCCATTGCGAGACCTTCCCTGGCTGTCAGAGAGGAGAGTTCCACTGCGGGGAATTTTCTGTGACAGTCGGAGGCTGTATGCGTGATGGCTGTATTCCGGCTGCAGCAGAAGTTGCCTACGCGAATCACGAACACATCTACCCGCTGCCCAGACTACACACCAGGGAGTCAGAGCACCCGTAAATTGGGGGGAGGTTACCAGACAGGAGGATCCTGGTCCCCTGCAGCGCTGCGGGGGATCTAGATCTTAGTCTCATAGTGAGACCTGATTATAAGACGACCCCGATTATAAGAGCATTTGCTCTGAAAAAACCTTGTTTTATAATCTAAGCAGCATGCCCCCATACCTCTTTAACTGACAATTGTCAGTTGTTAATAAAGTTGCGCGGTGACGTCATCGCGTCATTGTGCGAGACGTCACCGGGCAGATCGGGTGGTCCCGGTGATGCCCTTCAGTTTGAGGGGCAGATCGTCGGGGTAGGTGGTGATGGAGGTCCACAGACCTCCTTCAAGGTAAGGTAGTGCTAGTGACAGCATGGTGCCGTCGTTAGCACCTGACTGGGACTGCTAGCAACGGCACCATGCCGTTGTTAGCAGTCAAGGGGTTAAAGTCCCATTGCGGGACTCTCCGGGGGGGTTACAAATTCGCCGGGGGGGGGGCAAGGAATAACCTAGGGGGGGCAATTGCTCCCCTGTAGCGACGCCACTGGCAGTGAGGTACTGAATTTAGCATCTTAATAGCCAGAACACAGCAACAAAAAGGGCTGGCTAATTAACACGTGATCAGGTAGAGGTGTGTAATAGTTTACTAAGCAGAAAGCAGAACGAGCGGGGGAAGGCTGAGAACCCCGACACTCTCCTACTTCTTATCTCTCTCCTTTCTCCTCATCTCTCATTATCTCTCACTCTGCATTAATTTGGGGCCGCTTAATGGGCTATGATATTGTACATTAACCCCTTCGTGACAAAGGCTGTACTTTTTGTACCCTTCGTGACAATGCCCGTTTTAACATTTCTGCGCTGCTCGTGTTTAGCTGTAATTTTCTTCTTTCTCGTTTACTGAACCCACACACATTATATATTGTTTTTTTCAGGACAAGAAGGGCTTTCTTTAGATGACATTGTTTTGATTGTATCATATTATTTACTATTAAAAAAAGTATAAAATATGGTGAAAAATTTAGAAAAAAATGACTTTCTAACTTTTAGTTGAAAAATCTTTTACTCGTCTATAAAAGGTAATAAAAAAACCTGCTAAGTAGATTCTACTATTTGTCCTGAGTTTAGAAATACCCAATGTTTTTATGTTTTTTTGCTTTTTTCTACACATTATGGGGCAATAAGTACAGGTAGCGTTTTGCTATTTCAAAGCCATTTTTTCCAAATCTGGTAATTCTTCCCCCCATGAGCTATTTCGGGTATATTTGAAGCCGGCCAATGCAATTTACCCCATCAAGTCATATATTTTTGAAAATTAGACAGCCCAGGGTATTCCAAATGCTAGTATTTTAACCCTTTCCAAGCACTAATTCTACCATCAGCCTTTGTCAAACTTTATGGTAGTAATTTTTTTTGCATTTGTTTTGTCACACACATTTTACTTCAGGTATGAATAAACAGGTTCTGGTATATGTCACTATCATAAAACACCCCAATATGTGTTTAGCAACATCTCCTGAGTACAGCGATACCTCACATGAATGATTTTGCCTGGCTATTTGGGGGCAAAAGGGCCACATTTGGGGCATGCGCATTTTCAATGTTGAACTTTGGCGTTTGGCGATCAACTGCCTATGCCCTATTTGGTACATCTTTGAGCCGGGCCATTTCAGTATGCCCAATAAAGCCATATATTTTTGAAAACTAGACACCCCAGGGTATTTCAAATGCTAGTATTTTAACTCTTTCCATGCACCATATCTACCACCAGTCTTTGTCAAACTTTATGGTAGTAATTTTGTTTGCATTTGTTTTGTCACACACATTTTACTTCAGGTATGAATTAAAAGGTCCTCGTATATATGTCACTATCACATGCCCAACAAAACCATATATTTTTGAAAACTAGACACACCAGGGTATTTTAAATGCTGGTATTTTAACTCTTTGCATGCACACATTTTACCACCAGAATTTTTTCTAAGTTTGCAGTAGTATTCTTTTGTGTGTATTTTTCCCCCACACACCTATGTAATGTATGAATTTACAGCTCCTGGTATATGCCGCTGTCACACGACACCCCAATATGTGTTCAGCAACATCTCCTGAGTACAGTGATACCCCACATGCATGGGTTTGTCATTTTTGGGGGGAACTAAAAGGCCACATTTGGTACGTGTGCATTTTTCTAATTGGAAATTAGATGTGTGGCCATCCTTCCCCCCGTGTTAATTGGGACATTGTTGAACCCGGCCAATTGAATTTACCCCATCAAATCGTACATTTTTTAAAAGTAGACGCCCCATGGGCATTTAATATGCCAATTTTTTAACTCTTTCCATGCGAGAATTGTTTTAAGCTAATGTGCTAATTTTAGGACTTGCTCACAAAAATATATTTTTTATATATATATTTAAATTTTTTGCCTTTTTTTAAAAAAATGCAAAAAAAAAATTTCAACTTGAAGGTTCCCCTGATAGTGACATCAGTGGGAAATTATTTTTACATTTTACTGGGTTTTTTTTTACTATTTTTTTCTAATTATTATTAATTTTATTTTATTTTTTAATTTATTTTTACTAATCACACTGTGATTAGAAAGCTGGGCTCCATTGACTTGCATGGTTGAATACAGTACCTGTATTCAACCTGCAAGTGGAGCCAGAGTTCTCTAGAGGGTCTGGAGACCGGAGCGGTCACAGTCCATCCAGAGGTAACTGTTTGGTGTCGCTGGATGCCTCCTGATCGAGGCATTCCAGCGACACCATTTAAGTTTAGGAGGTGATCGTTGATCGCCTCCTAAACGCTTTTAAAACGGGTGTCCGCCCGGGCGTTGACGCCCCGGGGAGGTCGAGGCATTACAGCAACGCCGTTTGGGTGCAGAAAGCGAACGTAGATCGCTTTCTGCACCCGTTTAAAGACGTGCCGGTTCTGGCGCGTCATTTGTGGTAAACGACTTGTTTTTCCGTGTCGTGCCAGAACCGGCAATTGTCATTAAGGGGTTAAATAACTTTAGTTAAGAACTGATTCAGAATTTAAAGGTGTTCCTGTGTGGCTTTTGATGTTTCAAGAGGTATGCAGATGCTGTATACTGACGAAAGTTGAGGAAGGCACCCTGGTCCACTCGCCCTTTCATTGTGAGTACATGAAGTAACAAAGGGATAAACATTATACAGTATAAACAAAACTTTCAATAAGAAGCACTTTTTCATAATTAACCCCTTAAGGACCGGGCTCGTTTTTTCGTTTTGTACCCTGTGGGACCGAGGCTGTTTTAATACTTTTGTGGTGCTTGTGTTCAGCTGTAATTTTCTCCTCACCCATTTAGTGTACCCACATAAGTTATATATTGTTTTTTTCAGGATAAGATGGGCTTTCTTCAGATACCATTATTTTGATCATCTTATTTACTATAAAAAAAAAAAAGTGAAAAATTGCAAAAAAACACATTTTATGACTTTTATTTGAAAAATCTTTTACTCGCCTAAAAAAGCAAGAAAAAAAACTAGCTAAATAGATTCTACTACTTGTCCTGAGTTTAGAAATACCCAATGTTTTTATGTTTTTTTTGCTGTTTTTTGTAAGTTATAGGGCAATAAGTACAAGCAGCGTTTTATGATTTCCAAACCTTTTTTAACAAATCTGGTCAGTCTGCCTCCATCTCCTCTTTGGAACATCTTTGAAGCCGGTTAACTCAATTTAACCCATTCAAACCATATATTTTTGAAAACTAGACACCCCAGGGTATTTCAAATGCTGTTATTTTAACCCTTTCCATGCAACAGTTATACAACCACAATTTGTCAAACTTTGTAATAGTAATTTTTTTTATTTTTTTTTTCACACAAATTATACTTTAGTTATAGATATACAGGTTCTGGTATATGTCACTGTCAAACAACACCCCAATGTGTGTTCAGGAACATCTCCTGAGTACAGCGATACCCCACATGCATGGGTTTGTCAGATTGTTTGGCTGGTAAAAGGCTACTTTTGGGGCATGCGTAATTCAGGTGGTCATTTGGTCATTCTGCCTCCATCTCCTCTTTGGAATATCTTTGAAGCCGGTTAACTCAATTTAACCCCGTCAAACCATAGATTTTTGAAAACTAGACACCCCAGGGTATTCCAAATGCTGTTATTTTAACCCTTTCCATGCACCAATTATACAACTACACTTTGTCAAACTTTGTAATAGTAATTTATTTTATTTTTTTTTCACACAAATTGTACTTTAGTTATAGATATACATGTCCTGGTATATGTCACTGTCAAACAACCCCCCAATATGTGTTCAGGAACATCTCCTGAGTACAGCGATACCCCACATGCATGGGTTTGTTAGATTGTTTGGCTGGTAAAGGGCTACTTTTGAGGCAATACAGGCTTTTAGCATCTGGTCATTCTGCCTCCATCTCACTGCATAATCACTGCATAATTATTTTTAAATGTTAGCACTTTTTTTTTCATTTTTTTTATTTTTTATTATTTTTTGAATATTTTACTAATCACATTGTGATTAGAAAGCTGGGCTCCATTGACTTGCATGGTTGAATGCAGTACCTGTATTCAACCTGCAAGTGGAGCCAGAGTTCTCTAGAGGGTCTGGAGACCATCTAGCGAACTCTTTCATCTTTATTGTTTTTTTTTCCCAGGCCGCCGCCATCTTGCTGATGGCGAAGATCACTGGCAGCTGCGGCTGTGACTGCTCTCCGGAGCGGTCACAGCCCACCCAGAGGTAAGTGTTTGGTGTCGCTGGATGCCTCCTGATCGAGGCATTCCAGCGACACCATTTAAGTTTAGGAGTTGATCGCCTCCTAAACGCTTTTAAAACGGGCGTCCGCCGCCATCGAGGCATTACAGTAACGCCGTTTAAGCGAAGAAAGTGATCGTTGATCACTTTCTAAGCTTATTTAATTTTTTGACGGTTCAGGACCGTCATGGAAAAACGGTCACTTAATGACCTTTGACGGTCCTGAACCGTCAAAAAATTAAATAAGCTTAGAAAGTGATCAACGATCACTTTCTTCGCTTGAACAGGCAAAGGTCGTTAAGGGGTTAAAGGCTGTGATCATATGTTTATGGTTAAAGGTTTGTTTACCCTTAAGCTTATGTTAAAAATCCATAGACACTCAGCCTCAAGAGGGAGCCATTGAATCCCAACATATGGTATAAAAAATGCCTTACTTTGTTTGTTGCTAATGCATTGAGAGCACACCCACACAAGTATAGATACTCTGTTCAGCTGACTAACATCAGGAGACGGCCAGCAGGTGAGTAACACAGCAGAGGTTCTCAATAAGATCCTTCTTGGATTTAGAAAGATACAATAGGTATTGAACAAATGATCATTAATTCATTACTGATAATATCTTTGTATGCAAAGTTACATATAACTTTGTAGTGCTTTACAAGAACACCATACTCATACCATCATTAAAAATGTAATAGTGCCATTCACTTCAAACCCACCATCCATAGAGGCCCCCCCCCCCAGATAGACAGTAGTGTACTCCCTTCACTTATATCGAATTATGAATACAGATGCATTGCATTCAGGGTAGGTTCATATAACATGGAGGCCAAGGAGCTGTATTTCTTTAGCATGGTGCAAGAGGAGGTGGGCTTTTTTTTTTTTAATATGGACACCTTGAGTTAATAACATGATGGGTTGTTGTGGGATGGAGACTCTGGTGCTAAAGTGGTACTGGGCCTAAAATATCTGAGGGTGGTCTAAAGCCTCATGAGCACCAGGCGTGCTGTAAGTTAACCCCTTAAGGACCGGGCTCATTTTTCGTTTTGTACCCTGTGGGACCGAGGCTGTTTTGACACTTTTGTGGTGCTTGTGTTCAGCTGTAATTTTCTCCTCACCCATTTAGTGTACCCACATAAGTTATATATTGTTTTTTTCAGGACAAGATGGGCTTTCTTCAGATACCATTATTTTGATCGTATCATCTTATTTACTATAAAAAAAATAAAAAAAACATGGTGAAAAATTGAAAAAAAACACATTTTATGACTTTTATTTGAAAAATCTTTTACTCACCTAAAAAAGCAAGTAAAAAAACTAGCTAAGTAGATTCTACTACTTGTCCTGAGTTTAGAAATACCCAATGTTTTTATGTTTTTTTGCTGTTTTTTGTAAGTTATAGGGCAATAAGTACAAGCAGCGTTTTATGATTTCCAAATCTTTTTTAACAAATCTGGTCAGTCTGCCTCCATCTCCTCTTTGGAATATCTTTGAAGCCGGTTAACTCAATTTAACCCATTCAAACCATATATTTTTGAAAACTAGACACCCCAGGGTATTCCAAATGCTGTTATTTTAACCCATTCCATGCACCAATTATAGAACTACACTTTGTCAAACTTTGTAATAGTAATTTTTTTTATTTATTTTTTCCACGCAAATTGTACTTTAGTTATAGATATACAGGTCCTGGTATATGTCACTGTCAAACAACCCCCCAATATGTGTTCAGGAACATCTCCTGAGTACAGCGATACCCCACATGCATGGGTTTGTCAGATTGTTTGGCTGGTAAAAGGCTACTTTTGGGGCATGCGTAATCCAGGTGGTCATTTGGTCATTCTGCCTCCATCTCCTCTTTGGAATATCTTTGAAGCGGGTTAACTCAATTTAACCCATTCAAACCATATATTTTTGAAAACTAGACACCCCAGGGTATTCCAAATGCTGTTATTTTAACCCTTTCCATGCACCAATTATAGAACTACACTTTGTCAAACTTTGTAATAGTAATTTTTTTTATTTTTTTTCACACAAATTGTACTTTAGTTATAGATATACAGGTTCTGGTTTTCTTATATGTCACTGTCAAACAACACCCCAATGTGTGTGTTCAGGAACATCTCCTGAGTGCAGTGATACCCGACATGCATGGGTTTGTCGGGTTGTTTGAGATTTAAAATGCCACATTTGGGAAGTACGCTTTTTTTCTCCATTTTGGTCAGTCTGTACCTATGCCCTATCTTTGAGCTCGGCCACTCCAATTTACCCCATCAGCCATTTTTTTTATATATTAGACACCCCTTGGGTATTTGAAGTGCTTTTATTTTAACTCTTTGTTGAGATTTTTGAGAAATTTTAGCACTTGCTCAAAATAATAAACTTTATTTTTTTATTTTATTTTTTTAATACTTTTTTTATATTTTTTTTACATATTTTGCTGGTACTGGATGGTTCATCAAGTGACATCACTGCATAATTATTTTTAAATGTTAGCACATTTTTTTTTTATTTTGTTTTTCCATTTTTTATTTTTTTTATTATTTTTTTTGAATATTTTACTAATCACATAGTGATTAGAAAGCTGGGTTCCATTGACTTGCTTGGTTGAATGCAGTACCTGTATTCAACCTGCAAGTGGAGCCAGAGTTCTCTAGAGGGTCTGGAGACCGTCTAGCGAACTCTTTCTTCTTTATTGTTTTTTTTCCCGATCGTTGATCGCCTCCTAAACGCTTTTAAAACGGGCGTCCGCCGCCATACAATGTATGGCGGCTGTTGACGCCCCGGGGAGGGGCCAGACATGGCCCCCGATGCCGATCTCGGCGTTACTGAATGCCTCGACATCGAGGCATTACAGTAACGCCGTTTAAGCGAAGAAAGTGATCGTTAATCACTTTCTAAACTTATTTAATTTTTTGACGGTTCAGGACCGTCAAAGGTCATTTAGTGACCTTCTTGTCCTAAACCGGCAAAGGTCGCGAAGGGGTTAAACACATAACCTGTTCTGTACCTCCTAGCAGTCCTAGTTTTGTTGACTTTTTGGACACTATCCTACGTAGATGATGATCTTCTCTTCTCCCTAGACTGGCCGAGGGAGCAATGGTGGTCTGTACTTTTGGAGGAGCTGTTGCGTAGCCACCTTGCAGCATTCTAAATCAGCAGTACAACGCGTCTGTTCGAATGATGTGGGTGGGTGGCCACATGTCTGGCTCTTCTCACTTCCAGTACTGGCCTTGCCACTTGTGCCTCACCTTCCAACACAAGGGTCCCGGTTTGAACACCTGAAATGTTGGTATGCCTAGTTCGGTAAAGGCTAGCTTGTCTTTCCCTTAGATACTACTGTGTAACATTGCTAGTTTGCCTCCCTAAGAGTAAACCCAGGAAATATATGGGATAATATTAACAAGCAGCTCTTGAGGCAAAACTCAAGAACAGCATATTTGGTCAGGTTTGTTGCTCATGCCATCCTATTGTCTCACTTCCCCTCAACCACCGACTAGATTGTAAGCTCGCTAGAGCAGGGCCCTCTTCTCCTTTGCACCAGTTTGTTAGTGTATGTGTTATGTATGTGTTTCTAAATTGTTCTTCTGACTGTAACAACGCTTTCGAATCTGATGGCGCTTTATACATAAATCTAATGTAATGTCCTGTTGTATAGATGCCTTTTTTCAAACTCACTCTTAATCCACATGATGGAGTAGAACACTGTCCTGGCTGCCTGGGCGAGACATACGTCACTCTACAGCCAATCCTCAGTTGCTCTGAAGATATGATTGCTTATATAGAAAATCACATGAGCCAAAATTTCCATTTGAAAGTAGGAATGTCTGCAAAGTTTGGCTGTACCACTGATGTACAATACTCTTTCTTACACATGGAGGAGACAGAGAACATGATAATCTGTAGCCTGGTTGTGTTTTGAGTTATAGTTTGGTGATGTTTTATTCCTTTTTTTTCTTTTTGCTTTAATCCGGTATTTTAGAGTAATATCATTTACCCTGTTTTGCCCTATAATTAACAAAACATGTTCAAACCAATTTATTAAGGGCTTTTTTCCAGCTGCACTAGGTAGATTAAATAGAAGAGTTTAGCTGTTTGGTACTGTAGAGTATTGAAAGATGTAGGTTGCCAGCCAACATTTATTGATCCTTTCTCAAATATAAGAAGACTTGATACAACTTTTAATTCTTTACTGTTAACAACTGTTGTCTTCTGGTACTTCTTGGAACCCTATGAGATCACAGTACTACACCTGTTTTGATCTCTCAATCGTTTGCACAAATGGACACCTAGCCAGTTTGGAACAACACTTAGGCAGCTTTATGACATTGCTGGAGTCTTATGATCTCATGTGATTCTGGGAACAGTGGTTTTGTCAGCAATTACAGTTTCACATGTGTTTTCTTCTAGAACGCTCACCTGCATTTGTTCTCGGTGCTGTGTTTGTTAAAATAAAATCCCTTTAAAGCTTAGCTCAGTTGATGGGGCCAGATAAGGATTGAAAAAGGCCCATTGCGCCCATATCCATACTTTTAAGAGAACTCAAAAATGTAGGTGCTGAAATGCTGATACCTAAAGATTATTGTAAAAGGTTCTGAGAATATTGTTCGGTAATTTGCCATTACCAAGACACACAATTATTGCCAATGTAAAAAAGGGATTTTGTATATTCTTTAACCCCTTCGTGACAAAGGCTGATTTTACTTTTTGTACCCATCGTGACAATGGCCGTTTTAACATTTCTGCGCTGCTCGTGTTTAGTTGTAATTTTCTTCTTTCCCGTTTACTGAACCCACACACATTAGATATTGTTTTTTTCAGGACAAGAAGGGCTTTCTTTAGATGACATTGTTTTGATTGTATCATATTATTTACTATTAAAAAAAGTATAAAATATGGTGAAAAATTTAGAAAAAAATGACTGTTTCTAACTTTTAGTTGAAAAATCTTTTACTCATCTATAAAAGGTAATGAAAAAACCTGCTAAATAGATTCTACTATTTGTCCTGAGTTTAGAAATACCCAATGTTTTTATGTTTTTTTGCTTTTTTCTACACATTATGGGGCAAAAAGTATTTTTCAAAGCCATTTTTTCCAAATCTGGTAATTCTTCCCCCCATGTGCCATTTCAGGTATCTTTGAAGCCGGCCAATGCAATTTACCCCATCAAGTCATATATTTTTGAAAACTAGACAGCCCAGGGTATTCCAAATGCTAGTATTTTAACCCTTTCCAAGCACTAATTCTACCATCAGCCTTTGTCAAACTTTATGGTAGTCATTTTTTTGCATTTTTTTTTTCACACACATTTTACTTTAGGTATGAATAAACAGGTTCTGGTATATGTCACTATCATAAAACACCCCAATATGTGTTTAGCAACATATCCTGAGTACAGCGATACCTCACATGAATGATTTTGCCTGGCTGTTTGGGGGCAAAAGGGCCACATTTGGGGCATGCGCATTTTCAATGTTGAACTTTGGCATTTGGGGATCCACTGCCCATGCTCTATTTTATACATCTTTGAGCTGGGCCATTTCAGTGTGGCCAATAAAGCCATATATTTTTGAAAACTAGACACCCCAGGGTATTTCAAATGCTAGTATTTTAACTCTTTCCATGCACCATATCTACCACCAGTCTTTGTCAAACTTTGTGGTAGTCATTTTTTTGCATTTGTTTTGTCACACACATTTTACTTCAGGTATGAATTAAAAAGTTCTCGTATATGTCACTATCACAAAACACCCCAATATGTGTTCAGCAACATCTCCTGAGTGCAGTGATACCCCACATGAATGATTTTGCCTGGCTGTTTGGGGGCAAAAGGGCCACATTTGGAGCGTGCACATTTTTCAATGTGGAACTTTGGCATTTGGGGATCCACTGCCCATGCCCTATTTGGTACATCTTTGAGCCGGGCCATTTCAGTGTGCCCAATAAAGCCATATATTTTTGAAAACTAGACACCACAGGGTATTTTAAATGATGGTATTTTAACTCTTTGCATGCACACATTTTACCACCAGCATTTTTTCAAAGTTTGCAGTAGTATTTTTGTGTGTGTATTTTTCCCACACACACCTACTTTATGTATGAATTTACAGCTCCTGGTATATGCCGCTGTCACACGACACCCCAATATGTGTTCAGCAACATCTCCTGAGTACAGTGATACCCCACATGCATGGGTTTGTCATGTTTGGGGGGAACTAAAAGGCCACATTTGGTACGTGTGCATTTTTCTAATTGGAAATTAGATGCGTGGCCATCCTTCCCCCCCCCGTGTTATTTGGGACATTGTTGAATCCGGCCAATTCAATTTACCCCATCAAATCATACATTTTTTAAAAGTAGACACCCCATGGGCATTTAATATGCCAGTATTTTAACTCTTTCCATGCGAGAATTGTTTTAAGCTAATGTGCTAATTTTAGGACTTGCTCACAAAAATATATTTTTTTTATATATATATTTTAATTTTTTTTGCCTTTTTTAAAACATTTTTAAGATTTTTTTTCAACTTGAAGGTTCCCCTGATAGTGACATCAGAGGGAAATAATTTTTACATTTTACTGGTTTTTTACTATTTTTTTTTCTAATGATTATTAATTTTATTTTTAATTTATTTTTTTCTAATCACACTGTGATTAGAAAGCTGAGCTCCATTGACTTGCATGGTTGAATGCAGTACCTATATTCAACCTGCAAGTGGAGCCAGAGTTCTCTAGAGGGTCAGGAGACCGTCTAGCGAACTTTTTCGTCTTTATTATTTTTTTCCCGGGTCGCCGCCATCATGGATCGATTTTTTTTTTATTTTTTTTTTTTTTTTATTTTTTTTTACCCGTTTTAACAAATGACGGTCCTGGCACGTCATTTGTCGTTAACGACATGTTTTTCCGTGACGTGCCCGGACCGGCAATTGTCATCAAGGGGTTAAACAACACCTCAGGCCATTGGAAGATATTGATGTAAACAACTACAAATTGGTCACTTCTTCTCTTTAGAAAAAGTATATTTGGACTATTAGAAAAGTACAAAGCCAAGTAGGCCTTTATCTTGGCCCTGGTTAAAAATGTTTTACAAGAAGTCATTAAATAGAAACCAACAGGATTATACATAAAAATGTTCCTAATGAAATGTTGGAAAATTGGTCTTTAGCGACATATCAATGACATGATCCTGCGGAATGGACCAGTCCGTTGGTTGCTATAGTGATAAGGCCACTTTTTAAAAGTTTAACTTATTTTATTACATAAACCCAAATGTATCTATAATGAAGGATTCATTAACACCAATTACTCATGATTTGTTTAAATAACAACACACAAGATGTATTCTTATAAGAAAAATATTATTTTTATATCATAAAAGTGACTTCCATAGGAAATAACACACTGGGATACAGGGTAAGATGTTGTTACATTAGGAGTACAATTGCCATACATAGTATATACATACCAATCAGAAGCTGAGAATCTGACTCCAGGCACATTGTTATTTCTGGTGTCAAGCAATGAAATGTGATTGAACTTAAATGATTTCATTTCATTACACTGCTTTGTGAGTGGTTCTATTAAGAAGGCGTTTATATCACTTCAGTACAGACAATGTGATGCGGTTCATTCCGGCACTGAAGTAGTCATATGGCCCACATGTTACTATGGAAAGGAGGAATCATCGGACAAGGAGGTAGCACAGTAAGTCCAAAAATGGTAGACCAAGTTTTATGACAAATAAAAGAAGAGAGATCATCACTTACTTAAAGAAGAAAGGAAATAAAAATACAGTGCATTTGCAATTGGAGACAAGTACTCTTGGTCACAGTGTTTGACAAACAGTGTTTACGGCAAAGCTTGGTCACAGAAGGAATTGTCAAGGTCATGCTCTTACAAACAGTCCACATCGAAGCTGTGCCACAAAAGAAATAGTAACATTGTCAAATAGAGTCTCTTAGAAAGTAAAGTATCTAGCCAACCATTCCTGGCGCTGTGGATCAGGAGATGCCACGGGTGAAGCATCAGTCTGAGGAGGGCTATTTCCCAGAGAGAGAGAGAGAGAGAGAGGAGAGAAAATAAAGACACTGTAAAAGCATAACCGTAAGGAACAGAGGACACGGGAGCTGGAAAGAAACAGATCTGATAAGTGGCCATAAAGCATTGCTGGCCTAGCACAAATGCAAATGTATCTTGGTTGATTTCCTTATTTATTGTCCCTGTGTGACACCTTCACATCCACTCCATTGTAATACATCAGCAGCACATGCTACAATACAAAAAAGTACCAATTTCATGTGACAGACAGTACATTTATGGAAAAATAAGCTGAATCTTTTAATGTATTTATTGGGGGGGGGGTCTCTTTTAGTAGGCCCTCTTTTAGCCTCCTTTTCAATTACACAGTCCTTTGTGAGAAGTATGGCACAAGCTGGGGCACATTAAAGGGTAATGTGTGTTGTATACTTCTTCATGTGGTTTACACAAACACAATAGATCTAACCCAGGGGCATACATTGCACTCCCATAGCTCATGCGGTGATAGTTTTATATATATATGTATCACACAGGTAAACCTTTTGTCATAAAGGATGTGCTTTCATTGGGTATGTTGCAAAGGTATACCTTGAAATTATACGGAATAGACAGGGGGAACAAGGGGTGTCAATGTATAGAAAACCACGCACACAGGAACAATTAATGGGAAGGTCTCATTCCATGCTGTTCACATGCACAATGTTTATTCTGCGAGCAAGTCATACATACAAACATATACAATACCGTCATAACAGCAGACATGTTCTTGGTAGAATCTGTGGATAGTTTTTCTTTGCAATATAGTTTAAAAATATATAATTTGATACTGTTGTTCTAGCAACAGGGCTACTTTAAGAGTAGGATATAGATCTAGAAAGCTACATCCATCAAATGTGTTCAGTGAATAAAGTACAAAGAGTGCTAATTTGGGAACACTAAGACAAGAACATTTGTCTAAGCAGCTTTGGCACATTTTACATTTTCTCATTAAGGTGACAAAGATATATATATATATTTAACTAGAACTTATTTGCATAGTTTAACAGGAAACTAAATACTTTAAACCAACAACATGTCAAGTGCCTTTTTTCTCTTTTCTATGCCATCAATAAAAACAGCAACATATACATAAGTATATGATGTGCAAAGAAAATCACTAAAACATTTTTTATATTTATATATATATTTATATATATATTTGTGCATATATATATATATATATATTATATACACAGTACAGAGGCATGCTTTTAAACGTACAAGTACATGCATTAACAATAGCATTTTAACAAGGATAAAAGTACAAAGGTTGGATAACAAATTTTTAATTAAAGGGGAATTATACCACAGTATCTATTCGTCGTAATTGCTTCTACAAATGTGCAGTATCTCATACCACGTTTACATGTATGTTGTTTCAATGTAGCCAACTTAAGGTTGCTGGCAGCAGTCATTTCTCAGTTGCCATTAAGTGCATGCGTCGCCATAAAGCTTACATAGTATTAATGTTAGTATCAATATACAAGCAGCGGTTAACTCTCCTGGGTTGGAGGGTTTGTATAATATATCAGGAGGTTCAACTTGCACGCAAGAAAGTGAGTAGTGGCAAGAAATACTATACAAATGCAAGGGCAATTAAGCCAAATGTTGAGTATATTTTCCCTTTAATGTGTGTTTAAAAAACAATTATCCAAAAAGGAGCTCTATAAAGAGGTAGCAGACATTACATAAAAAATATCCGTAGACTATATGAGTCGTTTCACTGCACTTTCACGAGCAGTTACACTGGTGAGGCAGTGCTCACCTCAAAAAGGTCTTGGCCTCTTTGGGTGGTATAGGTGATGGTAGAGGCTTGCTGCTGTTGAACTCAATATCGTGGATGGGTGAGTTAGGAATGGGCTCCAGGCGGTTAGGATGTCCGTTTCCCATTCCACCAGACTCGTCCAGGGCATTTAGGTTAGGGGAACTCACAAACCTGTTTGTGGACTTATCATTCTTCTTCTTTTGCTGCATTAAAAACAACAAAGGCGTGGTAGACTCCTCCAAAACAACTGCTGCCTGGCAATACTCTTAACACAATAAAGGATGGCAGTCAACTAAATTAAGCTGGCATTTAATGACCTGGGGAAACAGGTTCTGCACCAGATTTGTACACAATTTTAAAATTATTAATACCTTCACCAAAGTGAAACAAATAGCACAGTTATTAAAAAGGAAAGAACAGATAAAAACTATTTTCTAATCCATGACCTACTTTGCTTCTGCTCCCAACTCATTGCTTGTTTCCTTTTGCCTAATACAGTATATCCTATGTCAGGGGTGTCCAACATGCGGCCCGCAGGCCAAATGCGGCCCGCGTGACCTCGAGGTGCACGTGAGATAGGCAGCCAGGATCACAAGCCCTGCTGCTTACTTGTGGGAGGGTCTATTCTCTGCTCCAGTCCTGCCTCCTCTGTGGGGAGAACGAGGGAGGCCGCGCCCTCTGCTGAAGTCTGTGAGCGGCATCGAGAGCTGTAGTAGGTAAGGGGGTGGGGGAGGTTGTTTGAATGAGTATGCCTGTGAGGGAATGAATGTGTATGAATGAGTATATGAATGAATGAGTGTGTAAGTGCTGGAACCTAGGCATGATGGGACTGTGATTGCTGTTATCAATCACACTCCTATCATGCTAAGTCAGCCAGTACATGCTGAAACCTGGCCAGCTGCCCCCCTTGTGTATTGATGCTGCCAGCAGTATGGGGTCTGCACTTACAGCCACCCTGTACCAGCATGTACTGGCTGACTTGGCATGATAGGAGTGTGATTGCTAACAGCAATCTGCTAACAGCAATCACAGTCCCATCATCAGGTTCCAGCATTTACTGGTTGCCTGGGTATAAAAAGAGTGTCTTTGCTGTTAGCAATCACACTCCTATCATGCCAAGTCAGCCAGTACATGCTGAAACCTGGCTAGCTGCCCCCCTTGTGTATTGATGCTGCCAGCAATATGGGGTCTGCACTTACAGCCACCCTGTACCAGCATGTACTGGCTGACTTGGCATGATAGGAGTGTGATTGCTAACAGCAATCTGCTAACAGCAATCACAGTCCCATCATGCCTAGGTTCCAGCATTTACTGGTTGTCTGGGTATGAAAAGAGTGTGTCTGCTGTTAGCAATCACACTCCTATCATGCCAAGTCATATTGTTGAATTTTTTTTTGTCCAATTGTGGTGTGTTACTTTTAATAAAAGTGTGGTTACACACTAAAATTGGACAAAAATTACTGGTACAATGCCCAGCCAACCAGTACATGCTGGAATCTGGGTATGTCTGAGATTGCTGTTAACAATCATAATATATAATTTTTTTGCTACAATTTTGGTGTGCAACTTACTTTTATTAAAAGTATGTGGGGGGGGGGTCATTTTCAGTTTTGGCTAAGTGAACCCTGAATTTTCGGTTTTGGTCCAAAATTTTCATTTCGGTGTATCCCTAAAATAAATAGAACTATTTTATTTTTACTTATCCAGAATCCTGAATTTGTAGTCACAAAACTTTCTAGGCCCAGAAATCAGTGAGAGGAAAAGTAAAGGTTTTGTGTCATTTATTTTAATCTGCATATCTAATTAAAGGCCATATTTTCACGCAGTGAAAAATGAGTGCGGCCCTCGCATGTATACAATTCTGATGAAGTGGCCCACTGCAGAAAAAACTTGGACACCCCTGTCCTATGTCTTCCAATTCTAGACACACTTCTTTTGGCCTTACTGATACGAATCATACCATCCAGCAACCTCTGCTGCCTTGGACACACATACGATGTTCATTCACAGTGATCTTGACAATTTTATAGTTGCCTCAGAGGGAAATTTCTCCTCTCTGTGGTAAGTCAGTTATAGCAGTCAAAATAATATAGAGATTTATGGGTAACTTCCCAAATCTTCATGAATATGTGCCACCATTACGATGAATCAGTTTGCCAAAGCAGAACAAGAAGGCTTCCAGTTTATCACAAGAAGAGACAGTCGAACATCCCTGACATCCCTACTATAGAAGCGGAAAAAAAATAAAACACGGAATTGGTAGCCATGGTGCAAATTCTTCTTTCTTCCTCCATGATCCAAAATGTGTTCCCACTGACTGCTACTTAAGCTGTCAATCAGTGGTAATTCTAATGAAATCAATGAAAGTATTCTTTTCACTGACTGACAGCTTAATCCTTTTCGTACCAAGGTTTTTAACTACATACATACTGTACGTGTTTTGCCATTTTGGTTTAATCAAGATTCTCTTTGACGTGTTTGATGAACCCACACAAATTATACATATTTTTTTAAAGGAAAAATAGGGCTTAGAATTTCTCCTACACTTTACCAATTTATCTTTCTTCTACCAATTTGTTTGGCAGCATCCCCTGATTACAGACATACCCCACATACATATTTTTATGTTCTAGAAGGCCTCATCTAGCTATAACCCTATAGGTTAGTATTTTAAATACTTTTGGCTTAAAAAGTTGCAGGGTAGTGAAAGGGGGGGTTATAATTTTAACATTTACTTTTAGGCCTATGGGATGTCAGGGCTTTTTTAATATCCTTTTTTTCCACTGTTAGTGCAATATGGATATACATATTATGTATACCAGTGATGTCACAATGACATCACTGAGCTCACTGTATTTATTTATTTTATTTTTCATTTTTGTTGGAAGTCAGAGAAATGTTATTTCTCACTTTCTTCACGCTGTGATCAGCCGGGGGGGGGGGGGGAATAGTCAGAGACAGACCCTGCTGGATGTCATCTCTCCTTCTCTGAGTGACAGCAGTGACAGCAGAATCCTCCCATGGATTTCCAAACGGACTACATTTAAAGTTTAAAGGGACCACGCACCTATCATATACATTAAAGTGCATTTGATAGCTGGAGTGTCCCTTTAAAAAGCAAACAGATCTGTTGAGCTTTAAAGTAAACCAAGTTAAACAATTAAACAATTAAATATATCTGGTGCCAGCATTTTTCCTAACCCATCCATTGCAGTTGTGTGAAGTAACATTAAATCGTTGTCGAAGAGGAAGATTGCTTGGTGTGAGGCTGGGAAAATAAACATTTCATCTGAGATCTGAGTCTAAAGTTTTAGTGCCACTTTTTAAGACACGTCAGACATAAGCTTGCAATATTAGCTGTTGATCCAGCTCTTAACAATTCCAAGAATAGAACACAACTGCACAGTGCACAATGAACACTTATCTGCTCATTGTGTTTGTTAGCATTTCACTAAGCTAATCATGTTGACTGAAGTTTTATGTTATATTCAGCATCTTGCATGGCTTGATTTGTCATTTCAGTTACTGGACTTACCAACCAAAAAGGACCAACTTTCTTACATGCACCCTAGAAGTGCATATATACTGCATGGTACACTACCAAATAACAGGCAGCTTTTTGACATTTTTGGTTACTGTAATTAAGTCAGATTATAGAACTTGCAGTTGAAAAGCTTTTTTGTTTCTTGATAAATGCTAACCCTTATGTAGCTGTCTTCCATTTAAATCATAATTTCGACCCCTTGAAAATGCATGGAAGGATTCCGCAGAGATCATTCTTTGCATATTCTTCACACCCCAGCTCCAAGGGTTGCAAGGTGACATGTTCAGCTGAACATATCTCTTACCCGTCAAAGAGAATGTGTGCTATACCCTTTGCCAGCCAGCTCCAGCCCTAGCTCACATGAGAGCTCCAACTGTTTAATGAGACTCCAGCTTGTATATGCAGAACACACTCCCATTTATTTTTTTCTCTGTACTGTCCCTTTAAAGAAATTACCGTATTTGCTCGATTATAAGACGACCCTGATTATAAGACGACCCCCCAAAATCTGAATATTAACTTAGGAAAAAAAGAAAAAGCCTGAATATAAGACGACCCTAAAGGAAAAAAGTTTTACCAGTAAATGTTAATTCATGTAAACTATTTTTTTTAATAAAAGCTATGATTGAGAAAAATATTTTTTTTGTTTTTATTTCTTGTATTTTCCAACCTGTCCCCCAGTTACGCACATCTGCCCCCAGGCTTGCCACTCCAATATGGCACTGTGGCCCATGATATGCCTTTTAACCCTCTATATGCCACTGTGCCCCATGGTATGCCTTTTGACCCCCTATGTGCCACTCTGCCTCCAGAAATGCCTTATACCCCTATATGCCACTCTGCCTCCAGAAATGCCTTATACCCCTATATCCCATTCTGGCATTTAGGGGGTTAAAATGCATATTTTGGGGCAGAGTGGCATATAGGGAGGTATAAGGCATTTCAGGAGGCAGAGTGGCATTAAGGGAGTTAAAAGGCATTGTATAGAGCACTCTGCCTCCAGAAATGCCTTATACCCCTATATGCCACTCTGGCATTTAGGGGGTTAAAATGCATATTATGGGGCAGAGTGGCATATAGGTGTATAAGGCATTTCAGGAGGCAGAGTGCTCTATTAAATGCCCCCTTAACGCCACTCCAGAAATGCCCTATGCCCCCATTTAACACACACACACACACACACACACACACACACACACACACACACACACACCCTATACCCCCATTTAACTAACACACACACACACACACACTCTCCCCTCCCCTCTCAGCCCTCTCTTACCGGTGCTTCCAGCCGGGGCAGCGGGTTGACGTCGCCTTCTGCTGCAGCCGGAAGGAGGTGGAGTTGGCAGCGGGGGTTTGTATCCGTCCGTCGCGTATACTTTCCCCGGCTGTCAGAGATCAGAGTTCCCCGCACCGGTGCGGGGAACTCTGATCTCTGACAGTCGGGGAAGGTTTGCGCGACGGACGCAGACAACCCCCGCTGCTAGCCACACCTCCTTCCGGCTGCAGCGGACGTTGTCTACGCGGATCGCGTAGACGTCAACCCGCTGCCCCGGCAATACAGCAGGAAGCACCGGTAAGTGTGTGTATGATGGGGGGGGGGGGTGAGACAGGAGGATCCAGGTCCCCTGCAGCGGTGCGGGGGATCTGGATCTTAGTCTCCTAATCAGACTCTATTTGAGGTCTGATTAGAAGACGACCCCGATTAGAAGACGAGGGGTATTTTTCAGAGCATTTGCTCTGAAAAAAACCTCGTCTTATAATCGAGCAAATACGGTAATAACGAAACTCTGAACTGCTTATACTCTTTTTTTTAAGAAAGGTTTAACAAAATGTCTTATTGTGACTGCACAGATAATACATGTTTAACTGCACAATTAAGGGTGTATGAATTCATATCACTAAAATACATTTAAAAGAGGTGAATAAACCCATGGTTTGATTTTGAAGAGCCACGCAATTTACGTACCTTGACAAGAGGATTAATAACACCAACGTTAGGGCTTGCATTAAACACCTTGTTGAAGTTGGTCTCGCGGTTCACTAGCTCAAGCTGGTAAAACTTTTTGTCTTCCTGGAGAAAAAAAAAATATAACTCTTGGTTCGTTTCTTTTATCAAACTTTAAATGTCCATATAATTGCTTTCAAGTATTTCATGTAGTTAATAATTTAAACACAAATCGTTCGTTTCTGAATGCCTCTTTGTTTAATAATAGATTAGGCCAGTTATAATTTATGAACTTTAGGGCGTTTAAAGATCACTGAATTGTTAATGACACTGGGTCTCACCAGTAAACACAATTTGTTTAAATGTATGAAAAGAAACAGAAAATTCTTACAATAAGTTTCTTGATAAGTTGGTCCCTTTCGGCAACCATATCCTTTAGCTCAGATATGAGTTGAAGGTCCTCTGGCCTGGATTCCCTGTTTTGATATTTTTCTTCCATTTCAGTTAACCTTTGAAAGTGGAAAAAAAAGCATTTCATGCTATAATCGCTGTAGTGCTGTCACGCTGAACAATATTGTTTTGCTATTTCTTGATTGATTTTCCACTTTATCATATTCGGAGTAGTAGAGTTACAACTGCAATATTCCCATTTTAGTTCTGGCGATCTGATGCACAGACCGTGACGAATGTGGATGGGAAATATAACTACTGCATATTTTCTTTTGACAGGCACTGTCAGCAGCTGTAGAGGAATCATTGCTGCAGGGATACAGTTCAGCAAAATTATACATACTACAACTTTAAAGTGGTTCTGTCACTTTTCCCAAACGTCACATTTTTACAGCCCAGTACACTAAATAAACATATGTCATGGTTTTTATACATTAAATAAGCAATATAGATGTATGAGAAACCCAACCTTTTAACAATGTCAGCAGATATCTGTTCTCAGGATCTGCATGACTATTTCTCTCCATTAATGCTTATGATAAGCGATTGGTCCCTTTAATTTTTTCATGGGGTCAGTTTTGCAAAACATGAAGGGATTCAACAGAATAACCCGAAATGCATTTGCCCTTTTCCACCCTTACAACCAGGTAAATGCCATGCGGGAGATGTGTTCTCCTAAACACATCTTCCTACACGTGACATATTCACCTCCTGTGTTGGCTCCGATAAACACTGCGTCCAGGGGTCTGTTCAGACCCCAGTGGCGCGTGTGTGGAAAGTCCTTCCATTGATTTCAATTAGGAGCACTTTTCTGCCACTGATTTTACAGTTTCAAGCAGCCAGTCACTGCAAAAAGTAGCTGGATCACAGAGGAAGGAGGTAGCTGTTGCAGAAGAAGTGCACCAAAGCATAAATCCTCAAGAGCAAAAGTCTAAAATCATCCTAAAATGGGGCAACAAATTGAGTGATTCACTAAGTATCAAGGATATCCTAAAACCTAACTTTTATTAATAAATATCTAAAAAAGATAATGTGATGAACAAAACAACTCTATAAGTTAACTAAACAAAATTCATTACTTCAGCTGTACTAAAGAGGAATAAATAAAATCCCACTCGTAGTTCTATCTAACTAAAAGCTGTCTAGTGTCGAGAAATATATAATTATAATGATCTAACAAAAAAGGGGATTTCTACCCTCTCTGCCAAAATGTCAACATTAATTTAGATGCCAGTGATGACAAAACACAGAATCATCACTTCAATCAACTAGAAAAAGGTTAAAGGAGGTCTATAGTTGACACCACTTGTCTGATACTAAATAAACAAGCTTTGTGGAAAATGAAGCTGTTGACAGCAGATAACTAGAGAAGCAAGTCGGGTTGTGCAATGGCTTTGGCAGACATGCTTCCAAATCATCTTAACATATGTATAAAAAAAGTTCTTATTTTACATAAAACCGCAAACACAAAGTTATAGCTAAAAATTGGAAGGCAGTGAGGGTCTCAGAGATGTCAGAGCTGATCTTGCTCTTGCCAAAACAGTTGAGCACAAAAAACATACATACATATATATATATATATATGCACATCTTGTCATATGAAGGTTGAGGCAGGATGTGAGAACTTACTCTAGAAGTCATACTTCAACAATTTTCAGAGTATACATACAACTGTTGGAAATGAACAATATTAACCATGTTGTAGACCAATCCAACATGCTGCCCATAGGCCAAATGAGGCCTGCCAGACATTGAGGTGCATCTTGCATGATATCTACAGAGGTAATCACACCTCCAACCATTGCTGGATCAAGGGGGGGGCAATGCAGGAGTAGAGATAAAAAGGTAAGTGCTGACATCCGGACTTACCTCTTTATCTCTCTAATTTTCAGCAGGAGGTAGGGTTGGACCGGGTCACACAACATTTTCGAGTCACTGTGTGAACATGTGTCTGTCTGAGTATGCTTGTGATTCTGGGTGTGTCCGTGTGTATGTCTGGGTGAGTTAATGTGTGTCTGGGCATGATTCGGATGTGGCTGTAGGTATGTTAGTGTGTAAACATGTGTCGTTGTCTGGGTATGTTAGTATGTGTGTGTAGAGATAAGTCAGTGTGTGAACATGTGCTTTTATACGGGTAAGTTAGTACGTGTGGGGATAAGTCAGTGCGTGAAGATATGTCTTTGCCTGGGTATGCTTGTGTGTCTGGGTATGTGAGTACGTTAGTGTAAGAGGGTAATTTAGTTTGTAAATGTGTCTTTGGGTGTGTTAGTGAAACTGTGTGTGTCGGGTAGTGCGGGTGCTTGGGTGTGTATATGCGGGTACTTTACATAGCACGTGAAAATGTCTCTTTCAGTATGTTAGCATGTGTTTCTGGGTATGTTAGCATGTATGTGTGGGTATTTTTTGTAAGTGTGTGGGGTATTTTAGTGTGTGAACATGTTAGTGCATTTAGCTGTTGTTTAGACAAGCTATAATAAGCTAAAATGTTATACATGTGTTATACATATGTGTCTACACTCATTATTATGACAGAAATGCCTGTGTACATATGATTCTACATTTGTTTGTGCATAGTTCACAAAAGTGGAAGGATCTATATGAAAGTCACTGCTATAGAAACCAATGGTATGTATGAGTTGAAGATATTGGTCCAACAAACCTTACAAAAGCTTATGTCTAAAAAAAACCTGCCAAATATTAGCAGCTATGCTAAGTTCACGTCCACAAAGTTGATCAATAAACAATGACACATCTGATGATGCCGGGTTTTTGAACTGAAATAGCTTTTCAGGATGGTATATTATGTATTGACTGTCACATGCAGTTCTACTACATGTCTTTCTCCTCTGTATAGAACCACACATGCTTCAAGCAATCATTGCCAAATAATCGATAAACTGTCAAGAAAGACAAATAATCGGTTGTGTACCACAAAAGAGGTTTCCCAACGATATACACGTAAGGTGGGCTTTTAAATACATGTATATTGCTTATTGTATTCTGTTAATACAGTTCCATTGCATACAGTTCCAATTAGTGCATAAAACTGAAAGATGTAGGATCCGGTGAAGTGACAGACCCCTTAAGAAGAGATGTTAAGAATAACGGTAGGATTGGTTAGTATAAAGTGTTATAGTTGGCAGATCAATTAGTTTTGGTTCATTTAGACTTACGAAACTTGCAATGCAGAATTTTTTTCCATAAGCAGTGCTTGAATCTTTGCAAATTCTGCCCCTATAGTTTCCTTCTCACTGATGTGTGCAGCAGTTATCTCATTCATCTCTTCCTCATGTTTCTTGCTTAAATTGTGTTCATGCATCCTTTTTCAAAAATTAAATAAATACATGCTTAAACAGTTTTTAGCAATTTATTCGCTTGCCACACATAAGAACTAGTTTACTTGAACCATGATACTGTAACAGATGTAGAACAAAAGACTCCGGTACTTGAGTCAGCACCAGTCAACTGATCAGAAGCATAATTAAAGGGCCAGTAAAATAAGGCCACCATTGGCAAATCACTGAAATTATTTTTGTGACTGCCATTGTTTCAAACAGTTTATACTAACTATGAAATTAATTGCTTGGTTACCTTCATGAATTACAGAGATATTGAATCAGACAAATTGTTCTATTTCTGTTAATTACGGGATTCACTCTTTATATGCCCTGTATATTTACAAACAGTGCCATATAATTATTTAATATCTTATATAATATATTAAAAATTAATACAGAATGACATCATCATTTACAAATGTCTGTTGAAAAACTTGGAGCAAGACAGAATATTATTAACAAATTCCAGTTATTGCCACTTAAAAGTTTATTTTGTGTACATACCCTTCTACCTAAAGTACCTAAACCGCTTTGCATCCAATGCAGATCACCCCAGTGCAGTTTTACAATCACTTACACTTACTGCTAGACTCAAATGTTGAGGTGACTGTTAGAGATGTGTCTAAAAGCTGTGATAGTTAACATTGATTAAAAAAGGCAAAGGGATATGGTATTTGGACTGAAACTGCTTGTTATGACCCAAATAAATTATGCTATGTATAATAGTGCTATGTATCATATATTAAACAAACATTACGATTACTGGGATATCGTAATTTTCTTTCATCAACCTAGAAGCTCGGGATGAGGTTAAATAAGAAAACAACTCATAGGATCCTATAGAAACCATTGTAATGATCCTTCCCAAACTCCTGGAAAGAGGTGCTCAGCATATCTGTAATGGGACATTAGCTGATTTTACAAACCTCTTTTAATGGTCTAAAACAATTTTGGGCTTTGAGTTTCGGAATACATTTTGGTAATATTCCAAAACTCAAGCACCTGCAATATACTGGATATAAGTACCAATTTGCTTCTAGTCTCTATAAGTGTCTACTGACATAATGAAATACGGACATCATATATAGCAAGGGTGTCCAACCTGCGGCCCTCTGGCTGCTGCAGGACTACATCTCCCATACTCCTCTGACAGCCCCTTAGCTGAAAGAGCATTATGGGATATGTAGTCCTGCAGCAGCTGGAGGGCCTCAGGTTGGACACCCTCGATATATAAGATCTGCAAAGACAGCCTTGAAAAGACAGCAAAATGACCTGTTTTCCATGTGTTGTATAATGTCTTAATTTTTCAGCCTCCCAAAGATGCAAAGCACAATACAGCACATGTTGAACATGCCGTCAACTAGAATGATTTCATTAATACCGTTGTATATTGATTTGAAAGTGCACAGATGGCTAAAGGATAGGACTATAACCCGGCATACCTAATTTGTTGATTGGCTTCACTGCGTATCCTAAGTATTTCTTTTCCTTTCAATTCCAGTTCCTTAGTTAGAGTATTCATGCTCTCGTGCAGTATCACCAGCTCCTTATTCAGGTTCGATACATGCTGTTCTTGATGCCTAAGCTGCTCCTCGAGATCTGCTATTCTTCCCAGAAGCTCAGACTCCTATAAAAATGAACCAAAACATAACATTTCAGTGATTTCCGATTTCCAATACTTTTTGCTTCTGCAGTTTCCTGAAATAACATTAGATTAAATATTAAACAGTCAATAACTAAATTCAGCTACTTTATATCTATTACCAGTAGAATCACATATTTTCTTTCCCTATGAACAGTTTAATCACTTCATAACATGACACTTGCTTGTGAGTCCTTAAGCAGTCCACTATTAAAAAATAATAATAATGAAAAAGATCAGGAGGTTTATTCGTGAAAATTACAAGTGTATGTGAATGCATAAAGAAATGCAGGTTTGCAGCAGCTAAAACTAAACCACTCACATTTGAATGCATGTAAGATCACTCTCAATTCACATACACTTGCCTGCAGGAGCTAAGTTGAAAAAAAAATAGCAAATTGCAGATTTATACATCAGTGAGATTTGGGTAATTTTATGGGACTTTATCCTATGTCTTACTCCCCAGGGTTTTTCATTTAAATAGTCTACATAGTAGTTGAATGTTGTTTCCTATACAGATGTGTCCATAGAGCATTTGTGAGTTAGGGGAAAACTCTTCTCTACTTAACTGGAAACAGAGACATATTCAAATAATATTCTCACATTTAATATGGTTTATAGTCACCAGAATTAACAATTCCAATCCAGAATGGATACTCTTTGCAAAACATCTCGATGGTTTAGTACCATTTTGTAGACTATCCTATAGCCTGTGTACTCTTTATCAAACCCAGGTATTTTCTTATGTATTTTAGCCCTTGACCTTAAGTTTGATATATTATAATATCCATTTCCCTTTTATCTTTTGTCTTGCTTGCCTGCTGTTTACATTTTTCATCCTCTTCCTAACTTCTATTCTGTCCCCCATACATATACATGCAGATATATACATGTACACATACACACACACATATATATATATATATACATATATATCTATATATATATATATATATACACACACCTATACACACGGTACTTACCACCTCCTCCACTTAGCTCCGGTATGTTCCTTGTGGTCTGTAGCTCACTCACTGAGTGGTGATCCGATCAGGTCCCGGTACATGGGGCCATCATCTTCTCTCACGGACACACTGAGAAGTGATGTAATTTCCAGGTGCGCAGTGTCAGTGAGGAAGGTTGATTGTCACATATTGCAGGACCCGATAGGATCGCCACTTCTTGGGACAGGTAACAGTTATTTTTAATATGTAAATGCCTGAGCCCTGGAACAATTTCTCGGTGTGCTCTGACGTTAATCCAGCCCTGAGTAGTGTTGGACCCAGTGAGTTTTCCCTGCAAGAATGGTCAAATAAGCTGTTCTAACTGCTTAGGCCAACTCTTGCCTTAGTCAATAGACCCCTTTATGACTTACCCGACGCCGGCTTTGCTCTCTTTGTCTTTCAAGTTCTTCTGACGCTGCCTCCATCTCCTGAAGGTGATTGTGCCTTAGCTGGTCAATGGCTGCTGCATGCTGATGATTGAGTTCAGAACGTAGTGACGCTAGGATATGGAATCACAGCATATACTTTCAACAAGTTAGTAAAACAACTTGATTATCTACTAGATAGTTTAGTGAAAAAAAGTTGTAACTTTGCCATATCCCCTTTGTAAAGAGATAAGCTGAAATATTCAGATATCAGTACACATTACTGATAGGCACACAATGGGGCAAAAGGGCAGCACAAGAGTCCTATGTGTGCAGAGCCTCCATTGTGAACAGAACAGGAAGAACTGAAAGGTGGCAGAGGATTGTTCTCCATAATGGTCCATAAGAAGCCCCAATAGCTTTTTATTGAATTTGCTTTATCCACCATCAGTAAAAAACTAATTGTTTTGTCCATTTTTTTCAGTGCTTACAGTACTTCAGCATACTAAACTTTCAAATGTTCTATTTTATACTGTGGCTATAACTTGCTTTGTGAAATTGTTCATCCGTTATGACAAATTTTAGTTACATTTACTGGGGGACTTTTACACACAATAGGTACTCTCTGGATAGGGAAAATTAGTTATTAGGCTTTCAGCAAGTGAAGCCATCCAACATTGTTATTTGTTAAAAGTTTAATGTGTTCATGTGAGGTGTAAGCACAATACCTCTACCAACTGACTTGTCACTCATAAAACAGTGAATACACAGTATGTACTGAGATTAATAATTAATAAATGCACATACCTAGCATGGCTTTACCCTCATCCTCCAATTCAAAGCGTAATGTTTGCAATTCCTGTTCCATTTCCACTCTAAGGGCTTCCATAGCCTGCTTATGAGCCTCCTTTACAGTCTGCAGCTCCCCTGTGTATTTCTGATGCAAGTGATCTTCGAGATCCTGTGTAGTTAAGACAAAAATACTTGTATGATGGATTCATTAGGGTTGAAAAATAAATTATACCTTAAGAGGCAAGATAGAGAAAATGGTCATATTCTATTAACAATTATATTAGTGCTCAACACAAAGTGATTACGGTTAGGAGAACAATTGCACTCTAAATTGATACCTCCTCTCCTAAGGCTAGTAAGGTATTTTTGGTCAAACCAGGGTAACGGATCTGATAGAGCTGGTGTCACAAATTAGAAAATCTACTGTCTGTCTGTCCTATATGTCCTTTTGCACACAAAGTGAATTGGAACTTGCTTTTTGCTCTTGATCTTTTGCATCCTCCATGCTTTGAAATGCTATCATGTGGGCCTCCTGCAAGGAATTTTGCCTCTGCTGGTGCTCCTCCTCCAGTTCTTGAAGCTCCCGAGTGAGGCGCTGACGTTCTTGACTGAACTGTGACTGCAGCTGCTGCAAAGCATTCTGGGACTGGCACAGCTGCATCTCAAGGTTCTGTTTTAGCAAAGAAATCTAAGACAGCAAGAAAAACACAGAAAAATGAGAATGGCAAGCAATACACAAACAAAAATCATGTACAATTGTATAAAAAATAAAGTACACCATATTTGAATGCTATGGGTTTACATATCAAGACATAATGACAATCATCTGTTCCTTAGCAGGTCAAAAAATAGGTAAATACAACCTCAGATGAACAACAACACCTGACATATCACACCGTGTCATGATTAAGTCAACAAAAATAAAGCCAAAATGGAGAAGCCATGTGTGAAAAAGTACACCTTATGATTCAATAGCTCGTAGAACCATCTTTAGCATCAATAACTTGAAGTAATCATTTTCTATATAACTATCAGTCCCTCGCATCGTTGTGGAGGAATCTTGGCCCACTATTCTTTACGTGGCTGACTGCAATTGTACAGCTCTGTTTAAGCCAATGTAGGTACTTTTCAAAAGGTCCTATTATAGAAATATATTCTGTGCTACCATGTTTTCAGATGCCTATGTGTAGGTATATACATTTCTCTGACACCAAAGTTTAGTGGAATACAACTCTTCCAAATGGGTCGCACATCCACATAGGGAAAAAATAGATTTTTGACAAGAAATAGTGTAACCAAAGTTTAGTGGCAAAGAATTTTAGCAGTACTGAATTATTCTTTGAGCAGGTATCAATTTAAACTATACATTATACAGATATAAGTATGTTGAAATTGCACTACTTTTTTCAAAGCGATACTTCTCCCTCCATTAACTTTTTAGCATGCAAAGGCCATGCAAATTAGAATTTTCAACTTTCAACTACAAAATCCCTTCCTAACACCTGATGTCTAGCTCATAAAGAAACCATTAGTAGTATTCAGTATGGCGTTAAACATTTGTTTTTTTTTCACCCGTAATCCTATATTACTCAATCGCAAACATCTTCCTCAAGGATGTAATAATCTTTGATATATACAGAAAAATTGCATTTATATTGGACATATAAAGTGGTAATTAATGAGGAGGAAATGCTGTCTCGTGGAAAATACATTGGCAACAAATGTACACTATGAAGTATTCGGTACAGGTGATGAGTATGAATGGAAATGTGAAGACTGGTTATTCATCAATGCTCAAGCGCTAGCAGCTGCCAAACCAAGCTGGTATCACAATAAAAACACGGCAACAGGACTTATCACAAGAAATCCCATTAGAAATAACTATTTTTTTCCCTTTCACACCTTTGCACTTCAGAAAAGTGTGTTACATTACAGTTCTCCCTGTCAGAAAAATCAATGATGTAGCACGTTTTCTGAAACAACACAGCTCTCAAAAAAGACCAATTTAAATGCAACCTATTAGCTTGTTTTGCACTCAACACAATCTCTATATACAGTCTAAAAAAATAATATATGAGCATCTGCATTTTTAGTGGTTTTAAATATATAAATTGATGTAAGTCAAGAACAAACTGAATGACAAAATTGAAACAAAATTCGGAATGACTTACAACCGTCCTTAATAAACAAATCCACACGTTTTCTTATACTACTCCTTTCAGTTTGCGGTATAATATTACTTAAAGTGAATCTGTCACCAAATATAAACTTGTCTATATATATATATATTTTAAATGCTAGATGTGCCATGTCCTTGCCTTGCTGCAGATATATCCCAGCATGCTATTCAAATGCCCTTTGGGAGGATGCAATTTTAAGAGCAATCCTTTAGCTTTGTAAAGTTTTTATAATGGGTACAGAAATTGGGTTATGATATACAATGCTCAGCTGTGCCCAATATATTTTTGTGTGAATATCTTTGAAACTTCCACATGATATATTAAAACATGTTAACACAAAATTTAAATTTTTCTATTGATTATTTTATTTTTTAAGAACATAATTATCATGGAGTTAGGTTGAAATGTGGGCTATTCTGCGGGTGTTTAAGCTCTACAAATGCCATTCAAGTCATGCTATGCAGAATGCTTCGCAAACATGGCTACCCAAACTTTCTGCTGCTTCACATTGCAAATGCCACATATACAACTGCCAAAGCATGATAGAGGGTTCTAATGTCTAATGAATGCTGGTATACATACAACTGTATAGGTGCAGCTTATCCATTTTCCAATATAGTCCATGGTTAGAGATTAGTGGCTAGGTATGCCTATGGCAAATGAATGTGTATAGGTAATATCCCAAGACGCAGTGAGCTCAAATGCAATAAGCTGCCGGGGAATAATAATGCATGCATGCCTCGGCGTCAATACTGTAAGTGCAGCAGACTTACATTGCTGATGGATTTATGTAAAGCCTCACCCAGACAGTGCCGCTACACAGGAAAGATTACAGGAAGAAAGGGAGACATTCAGAAATTATGCTAAAAAAAAAAATGGGATAGAGGAGGGAGTGGAAAACAGAACAATAATCACAGCCTGGAAACGAACAAAGAGAACAGTTTAACAAGATGCATGTAGAATACACACATTCATACTGTCCGTAGCTAATGAACAAGAATATCAGTAGTTGAAAATGAGTCTAAATTGCAAAATCAATGGTAGCATTTGTTCTGGAAATTATTAAGATCTACTCGTGGCGAGGCCACGCAATGGGAGCTACTCACAGATTGCCAGGGGCATGTACAGAATAGTTTGCTATGGTCATCTGTCTATCAGCTCTCATACCTCATTAGTTAGAGTGAATAATAACAATAATAACAATAATTATAGTGGGTAAAGGAGCTATTCATGTGTAGGGTTATGTATCTGCCACTAGCACATGCAACATCTTAATTAGGGACAGTATAAGTAGTATATTGTATGTAAACATATATTATAATCCCTTTTCAAAAAGGAAAATGCCAATGTGCAACAGAGCCAACTGATGTTCACATTAAATGCACAAAAAGAAACAGGAATCTACGAAGCACCGCCTTTTAATGGAAACCTTAGATTGGAATATACAGGGCACTGCAGCCTGCAAGATTAGTCTTTGCCACAAGCTTCTCCAAATACCTATTCAAGACTCCATGTACTGATGCATTATACTGCGCCAGCTTCTTATGGGAGAAGTTCACTGGGGTTGTCTATTCATAATATATAGGTGAATCCAGTGAATCCACTAAAAAAAAGGCACGACTTTTGTTGTTTTGGGAGCTGTAGAAGATTGGATGACATAGTCCATTTTGTGGGGTTCTATTCAGAAATCAATGGGTACGAGTCCTGCCAGCTTAAGAAGTGGTAAGAATCATTGGGTCACGGTGGGTAGCTGCAGCTGCTACTTCAGGTAAATGTTTTTTGTTTTTTTTTAATGTAAAGACTGCATAATAAAGTAGTCACAGAGTACCTTCATATGCATTCTTCTTTAATTGAGCTATCCCTTTAATCCTCCTTGCCGATAGTGGCATGACTTCCCAGTCATTTATTATAATATACAAAAACACCTTTCTAAAATATTCAAAAATTACTTTATTTAGCTTGGGCATAAATCAAATTTTAATCATGTTCTCCTATTTTAGGATTGCTATGGTAATAAAATATTCAGATTTGAATCCCCAAATCATAACAATTACGGAACATAAAAGACTGAACAATTCTCTTGTTTCTCCCCTAAATAAACACCAGAGACCTCCAACCAATTAGTGAAGGCAGTTATATGAAATGTTAATCTGAAGAGACTTTGCAAAGCCACCTGGGTGCACTCATTATGTTAACTACATTATTTCTCTCTGATCAAACACAATTAACAAAGAGCTATCGCTCTAGCATTTTAGTCCGTAACTAAAAAACATTCAATGAAATGTTAGAAATGTATTTTAGTGCATTAACGGGTGCAAATACTCTAGGTTTCTATACTTCTATTGTCTACAATTGAAGACCAAACGCTAGTTTCACTATTTTTAATACATCTTTTAATTTTCCATAAATATGTATCTTTATCTTAGGGTATAAACTACATAAAATGGCTAAATCAGCTTGTTTCACAGGGAAAGTGTGCCCCATTTAGACTTCATAGACCAGACGCAGGTGAGTCCTACTGAAGCACACCTGGTTTCCAAAATCAGGCTTCCCTTGTTTTTACAGAGTTTGATGAACATGACTTATGTAAGTACATATTTATATATGGATAAATAGAAAGGTACATATATAGACAGATAGACAAAACTATATATATAGATGTGGATGCCCACACAAAAACACACTCATACATGCATACACATATATGACATTTGACAGCCAGACATGAGTTAATGGCTGTGCTGGAGAACTGGATTCATACCTTGGGGCTGCAGATACAAAACCGTCATCGGGAAGTAAAAAAACAAATCTCAGAGTCTATAGTCATTAAGAAGGGAACCTGATTGGAACAGATATATGTACCTGATCAAGGAGATCTTCTACCTTCTTTTGCCACCCTTCCTTTGCTGTATTTAACTCCCGTTCTTTTAGCTGCAGAAGGTGTGCCATAGCACCCTTTTTATCCTCCTCATGCTGTATCCTCAGTTCTTCTCTGAGCTTATTGCATTCTTGCCTAGAGTTGACAACATAAAGAATCCAGAAAGTAAAATGTGTGTAATAACATAGTAATGAAATATATAAACATTATTGAAGGATTATTCCCCTTAGAATAGTTTTAGAATACATTAAGACAATAAATTGCATACATTTCAATAAAAAACTGGAAAAATGGGTGTGTCTAAATTAAAATAATAATGAAAAAATAATTTAAAAAAGCAAAATGAACAAAATGTTAAAATAGGTGCCAAAAGACATTGTGCTCCACTAGAAATATACATGACAAAAACCCTTTATTGTCCTAATACAAAGTTTTAAAATAATTAAAATGTTCCTACCTGAGGGTCTCTGTCCATTTTAGTTCAAGGTCACGAGCTAACTTATCCATCTTTAATCTTTCCTCTTCTCGGGTTGCAGCCATTGTTGCTTCATGCTGCTGTCTTTCTTTCTCCAACTCCCCCTGTAATAACGCAACAGGAAAAAAAACTCACCTTTTATATCTGTACATGCAAATTATTGGTTATAAACATAGTGCTCGACTTGTACTAGAATGAGACAACTCAGTTACTTTAGTTTAGTATATTGAAGCATTTTGGGCTTACGGCTTCCTGAATATTTATTAGGGCTCATTGATTATTTTGCAAGACTGATTAGAATATATATCAAATAGTTATCAGAGCTTGTTATCGTGATGTCCTTGGGGACATGTGACAAACTGGAATCAATGATCTATGCCCAAACTAATCCTGTTCTAATCAAACCGTCACCAAGAGTTTTGTAATTTGTTTACTGGAAAATAAATGAATACGTCTGCTATAAGAATATGAAATTATTAAATATTGGGTTATAATACTTTGGTTTTGGCTTGGTTATCAGGCCCCATTTTTTGGATGTCACTTTTTTGTTGTATCTACCTAGTATTGTTATGCACATTGGTATTATTGTTCTCATAATGCACATAATTATCTATGTATCTTTTGGTTATTTAAGTTTAACAGATGTGCTTAGTGCTTTACAGTTTACATTATAATAAAATCATATAATGTTATATAATGTAGAGTAATCCTACGGACATACTGATTAGGGTATAATAGGTATGAATCAACAAGAAAGGAAACATTTGACCCATAGAGCTTGCAGGCTTAGTTAGAATTAAACTCGTACTGAGCGGCAACTAAAATTTTTACAATACATCATTTTATCTTGCTGCAGATGATTAAATGAATACTAAATTATATCCAGGAGCAAAACTAAAAATAGTCTGAAAAAAACAGCACACATTAATCCACTGAACCCATTTCTGAATATTCCATAAATGTATTGTCTCATCTTAAAACATTTATAATCTCAAACTGTGTTCAGAACAATATAATCAAAATGAGGGAGTAATCCGACAAAAATAGACAAATGGTTTTACCAGCAGATTGTTCCTGATTATAATCTGGGTGCATTTTTATAGCTATGCAGTACTGTACTTGCAATGTTGCGTACACTACATTTCTAGTGTATATCTTCTAATGCACTTAGGTATTTTACACAATGCTGTGTTTCAAAGGAAGGTGAGTAACTGTGCACAAATCGTTTGGCGTGTGACAAATACAAGAACATTTAAACCTGTTAACAAATTTAAAATATGTATGATTTAGACACTTTTTTACTGATACATGTTTCATGAATATTTGAAAGAATTGCCACATAGCGTATTATGACAAACATTTTCCATTTGTTTGTTGTTCTCTTTGTACATCCAGCTTACACTAAGAAGTGCTCAGTCTCATACAAACCTGTACAGCAAAAAGAGAGTCACTGGTGTCCCTTAACCTCTCCCTTGTTAAATCCAACTCATTTTGAAGCCTGTCTTGTGCATCTTTGAGACTTGAGATATGACACTCGGCTGAGCCAAGCCCTTGCTCACTTTTCTTCACCAGGTCTTGCAGACGTCCAATCTGTGACAACGTAACAGTCGTTAGCATTGGAAAACAATTTTCCTACCACAAACTTTGCATATGATGTTCAGTCTTTTTTATATAGTTGGTCTAATTTAGACACTATTATGTGTATGTTATAGTAATTAATGACACTGATAATAAGTTAGTAATCAGATGATTCTCAGAATCGTGCAGCGCCCAGTAGCCATGTCACTGGTGACATTAAGCTTAATTTTGAGTAAAGAGTGAATGGTTGCATATTTAAAATCTGGTTTACCAATTGATAAGACTTATATTTAGGCAATATTTCTTAATCACAAAGAGTGTACACCCTCTTTGAATCCTATGGTTTTACATATGAGGACATAACAACAATCACCTGTTGCTTAGAAGGTCTAAAATTAGATAAATGCAACTTCAGATGAACAACACCACATGACATATTACACTGGGTCTTGATTTATTCAACAAAATAAAGCCAAAATATAGAAGCCATGTGTGAAAAACTAAGTACACTCTATGATTAAATAGCTTTTAGAACCACCTTTAGCACCAATAACTTGCCGTAATCATTTTCTGTATGACTTTATCAGTCTCTCACATCATTGTGGAAACATTTTGGCCCACTCTTTTTAACAATGCTGCTTCAGTTCATTGAGGTTTGCGGGCATTTGCACAGCTCTCTTAAGGTCCTGCCAAAGAATTTCAATCCGGTTGAGGTGTGGACTTTTACTGGGGCATTGCAACACCTTGATCCTTTTTTTTAGCCATTCTGTTGTAGATTTGCTGGTGTGCTTGAGATCATTCTCCTGTTGCATGACTCAATTTCCACCAAGCTTTAGCTGTTGGACAGATGGCCTCACATTTGACTTTAGAATACTTTGGTATACAAAGGAGTTCATGGTCGACTCAATGACTTCAAGGTCCCCAGGTCCCTGCAAAACAAGCCAAAATAATCATCCCTCCACCACTGTACTTGACAGTTGGTGTAAAGTGTTTGTGCTGATATGCTGTGTTTGGTTTTCCCCAAACATGGTGCTGTGCATTACAGCCAAATAGATCCTTTTTGGTCCCGTCTGTTCAAAGGACATTGCTCCTGAAGTCTTGTGGTTTGTTCAGATGGCAAACCAAAGCTGTACTGACATGTTCTTTTTAGAGAGAAGAGGCTTTCTCCTTACAACCCTTCCAAACCAGCCATACTTGTTTAGTCTTTTTCTAATTGCACTGCCATGAACCTTAACATTAAACATGCTAACTGAGGCATGTAGAGCCTGAGATGTAACTCTTGTTTTTATTGCAATTTCTCTCAGCATTGTACTGGGTGATTTTGCTGGGACGTCAGCTCCTGGGGTGATTGGTCTAGAATGTTTTCCATTTTTGAATAATCTTTCTCACTGTAGAATAATGAACTTTCAATTGAAAATGACCTTATACCCATTCCCAGACTTATGGGCAGCAACATTTGCTTCTTTAAAATCATTGCTGATGTCTTTCCTCCTTGGCATTGTATTAACACATCTGAATGATCCAGACCAGCAAACTACTAAAACTTTGCCTTTTATAGAGATGGTCACACTTGCTGATGATCAATTAACCAAGCCTTTTGATTAGCAGCACCTGTCTGCTACTTAGCACCTTAATTTCTATGGAATCAGTAGGGGTGTACTTAAGTTTTTCACACATGGCTTCTGCATTTTGGCTTATTTGGGCATATTTCTGTTGAACAAATCATGACGGCGTGTAATATGTCATATGTTGTTTATCTGAGGCTGTATTTACCTAATTTTAGACCTGCTAAGGAAGATGGTTGTTATTACGGTATGCCCTGATGTGAAAAACCATAGAATTCAAAGATGGTGTACTTTCAAAGAATTTATTGATTTATTTCCCTCCATCCTACCATAATTAGCTGCTCACTAATGTGGTTGTTTACCTCCTGATTGGCAGCTGTCAGCTTGGTAGTCAGATCTTCTTTAAGGTTTTCTAGCTGCTGCCGCAGTTGTTTCTTTCCCTCTTCAAATTCCTGTCTCTCCTTTTCAAACTGTTGCTGGAGTTCCTTTGAAAAATGAACCAAACTTTCGTGTTATGTTTGCAATTTCAGCAAATAAATAAAACTGTGCAACTTATGTAGGAACAAGCACACATTGGAGCTTAATTTAAATTTAGCTAACAGAATAAATATTTAAATTGAAAAACAGTTCAGATAAGTACAGCAGTTAACAGCATAGGTAATTGATGTGTTGACTAAACAAAGATTTGCACTAAAACAACATCCTTGATGTATCGGTGCATCAAATATTTTTTTCAAATAGCACAGATTCTCAGAATTATTTACGACCCAAGGCAACAGCATGTTTGCAATTTCTCTACAATAAATATCTTCAGTGCTCTTTATGAGAACAAGCCTGTTAACTGTTCTTGTTCAAAGAGACAATTCAGAAGGGAATTTACCACAGCATAGGAAGATGATACATAGTGTTTACTTTAAAACTACATGCCAAGTGATTTCCTTAAAGACATGGCATGATCTTCTATGACCACACGTTATCCAACCAAGAGCAGTTGTAAACTTTGGCCCTGCCAGAATGGCTTCCTGCTGTGCGCCCCGCCAGAAGGACTTCCTGCCGTGCGCCCAGCCAGAAGAGCTTCCGAGTCGTGCGCCCTGCCAGAAGGGCTTCTGAGTTGTGTGCCCCATCAGAAGGGCTTCCGAGTCGTGCGCCTCGCCAGAAGGGCTTCTGAGTCGTGTGCCTCATCAGAAGGGCTTCTGAGTCGTGTGCCCCGTCAGAAGGGCTTCCGAGTCGTTGTCAGGGTTTCGGCCTACCTGCACTGGCTTTCCTCCTCATGGCTCTCTGTTTGTTAGGCCGCGCCCCCTTCCTCTTCCAACTTTATGTCCTAGTTAACCCCTCCTCTTCCTGCAGGCTGTGACTATATTAACCAGCTAGTTCAGTTGCTGGTTGCCCTTTCGTGGTTCTGGACCTGTGAGTGCGTGCTTCCTTCCAGTGTTTGATTCTTGTGTATGACCCGGCCTGTCTGACTCCCATTCTGGTGCTGACTCCTGCCTGCTTTTGGACTACGTGGATTTCTGGACTCCTGATCTTGGCTCGTATGACTACTCGTTCTGGCTCCTGACCTTGGCTTGTTCTACGACCACCTGCTTGTCTTATGTTTTGGATTCTTGTTATTATTTTATTTTAATAAACATTTTGACCAGTACCTTTTTGCCTCCGTCCTGATTCACTGGTACCCTGACATTACGAAAGGGCCATGAATCCTGATGGTACTGGTACTCTTCCTGTTCCTACAGTCTTCACCCGGTTAGACCAACAGGATCACAGGTTGGACCAGTTGGCTGCTGCAGTACAGACACTCCTTAACCGTACAGCGCATTTGGAACCACCACCTGCACGACCTATAGCTCCAGCTCCTTATGTTGTTCCTGCACCAGCTGTTGCAGCTGAACCACTGGCTCCCAGAGGCATGAGTGGTACTGCTCCTCTGCCCCAACGCTATGGAGGGGACCCCACCCAGTGCCGTGGGTTTTTGAACCAGGTTGGCATATATCTCGAATTGGTGCCTCAGGCTTTTCCGACCGAGCGGGCCAGGGTTGGTTTCCTGATCTCACTACTAACCGACAAAGCTCTAGCATGGGCTAATCCACTTTGGGAGGCGAATCGGCCTGTTGTGCAAAATTATGCAGAGTTTGTGGTTTCTTTCCGTAGAGTCTTTGACATTCCGGCCCGCGCTACCTCTGCTGCCAAACACCTTATGTCCATTCGCCAGGGGACTAGGACTGTGTCTGATTATGCGATTGAGTTCCGTACCTGGGCAGCAGAGGTCGGGTGGAACAATGAGGCTCTAGTGGCTGCTTTCTTCCATGGTCTGAGCGATTCCATTAAGGATGAAGTAGCAGCTAGGGATCTCCCTACTGACCTCGAAGCCTTAATCACCTTCCTGACCCTTATTGATACAAGGCTTAGGGAGAGACCCTCTTTCAAGGAACGCCTGAGGAGGCATCCTTTTAGGTTGGCGCCAACCTTTTTGAACCCACCCGTTCCTCCCTCTCCTCCCGCGCCTCCTGTGGATGTCCTGCCGGAGGGCGTTGAGCCCATGCAGTTGGGGGCTACCCGGCTCTCTGAGGCCGAGAGAGCGTACCGTAGGAGGGAGGGCCTATGTCTTTACTGTGGCCAAAGTGGGCATTTGCTACGTTCCTGCCCAACTCGCCCGGGAAACGCTCGCACCTAGGGTCCGGTCGGGGACACACTCTAGGTGGGCTTACCCGGTCCCCTAACATCTTCAAAAACAAGCCTCTAGTTACGGTTGTTTTGTCATGGCCAGTGGCTTCGATTGTTACTAAAGCGCTCATAGACTCAGGTGCTGCCGATGCCTTTATTGACACCTCCTTTGTGGCTAACCATTGTATACCTGTTATTAACAGGGAGAAGCCCTTGGCCGTCCAGGCTATTGATGGTAGGCCTCTGCAGCCTTCGCTCATTACCAAGGAGACTATTCCTCTCTCCATGTCCATCGGGGCTCTCCATCAGGAGAAGATCCAGTTCCAGATGATCTCCTCTCCTTACTTTCCTGTGGTGTTGGGCTATCCGTGGTTACAAAAACATAATCCTACCCTCGACTGGCGGCAGTCTGAGGTGTTAGCCTGGTCGCCTTCTTGCCAAAAGGAGTGTCTTTGCGAAGTTATCAAGGTCCTTTGTACTGATGCTACCCCGGTGTTGCCACAAGGATACAAGGACTATGCTGATGTCTTTGACAAAGTTCGGGCTGGTTCCCTACCTCCCCATAGGTCCTATGATTGCGCCATAGAACTCCAGCCAGGCGCTGCTCCTCCTCGTGGTCGAGTCTACCCATTGTCAGTTGCTGAGAATAAGGCCATGGAGGATTATGTCTCCGATGCCCTGGCTAGGGGATTTATACGTAAATCCACTTCCCCCGCTGGTGCCGGCTTTTTCTTTGTAAAAAAGAAGGGGGGTGAACTTAGGCCCTGTATTGATTACAGAGGTCTGAATAAAATTACGATCAAAAATGCATATCCAATACCGTTGATCACTGAGCTTTTTGATCGGTTAAAAGGGGCCAAGCTGTTCACCAAGTTGGATTTACGTGGGGCCTACAATTTGGTACGCATTAAGCAAGGACACGAATGGAAGACAGCATTTAATACCAGAAGTGGGCACTATGAATATCTGGTTATGCCTTTTGGCTTATGCAATGCCCCTGCTGTCTTCCAGGAGTTTATCAATGACGTACTCAGAGATATGCTACAGGAGTGTGTTGTTGTATACCTTGACGATATACTCATACACTCGCCTTCTCTCGAGACCCATATCAGTGACGTCAAACGTGTCCTCCAACGCCTCAGAGAGAATGGTTTATACTGTAAGTTGGAGAAATGCGAGTTCCATAAAAACCAGGTTGCATTTTTGGGCTATATTATTTCTGATAAGGGCTTTTCTATGGACCCTCAAAAGGTTTCTGCGGTACTTAATTGGCCTCGTCCTGTTGGTCTTCGGTCTGTCCTACGCTTCCTCGGTTTTGCTAATTATTACCGCAAATTCATACGCAACTTCTCTGATTTAGTCAAACCCATTACTGACCTCACCCGAAAAGATGGTGATCCTTTACGATGGTCTCTGGTTGCGATTCAGGCGTTTGAGGATTTGAAAAAAGCATTCGTGTCCGCTCCCGTCTTGGTCCACCCAGACCCGACACTACCATTCATCCTGGAGGTAGATGCGTCTGAGACTGGAGTAGGCGCCCTTCTGTCTCAACGTCCTAAACTTGAAGGCCCGCTACACCCGTGTGGCTTCTTCTCAAAAAAACTCTCTCCAGCCGAATGCAACTACGATATTGGTGATAGGGAACTTCTGGCTATAATTCTAGCACTCAAGGAATGGCGTCATCTCCTTGAGGGGACCACGACACCTGTTTTGATTTTAACAGATCACAAGAATTTGACCTACCTCTCCGAGGCCAAACGATTGACTCCTCGGCAAGCTCGGTGGGCCTTATTCCTTTCCAGGTTTAATTTTCTGGTATCTTACCTCCCGGGCTCGAAAAACGTACGTGCGGATGCTTTATCTCGACAATTCACTTCCTCTTCCAGAGAAGAAGTGCCTCCGACACCGATTCCTCCCGATCGCATCCTGGCAAGCATCCGTACCAGTCTGACCTCCCCATTGGGGGAGAAAATCCTGGCTGCACAAAATCAGGCTCCACCGTGCACACCGCCTGGCAAGTGCTACGTACCTGTTCCCCTCCGACATTCCTTGTTGCGCACTTACCATTGTTCTAAGGCCGCGGGCCACCCTGGTAAGAATCAAATGATTTGGGGTATGACCCGCCAGTTCTGGTGGCCCAAGATCCGTAATGATATTAAGGAATTTGTTGCCTCCTGCCAGACCTGCGCTCAAAGTAAAGATCTCAGGCATCTTCCTGTGGGTTTACTGCAACCTATTCCCAATGGCGAAAGACCCTGGACACACATTTCCATGGACTTCATTGTGGAACTTCCTCCCTCCCAGAACAATACTGTCATTCTGATGGTAGTGGATCGGTTCTCCAAGATGTGCCACTGTATCCCACTTAAGAAACTCCCGTCTGCGCAAGAATTGGCAAACGTCTTTACGAGGGAGATCTTTAGGCTGCACGGAATACCTAAAGAAATAGTCTCGGATAGAGGGAGTCAGTTTGTGTCTCGCTTTTGGCGTGCCTTTTGTCTCCAGTTGGGGATACGCCTTTCCTTTTCCTCGGCCTACCACCCACAATCTAATGGAGCCGCAGAGCGCTCGAACCAGGGCTTGGAGCAGTACCTTCGTTGTTACATTTCGGATCATCAGAACAACTGGTCTGACCTGTTGCCTTGGGCGGAGTTTGCTCATAATAGCCATGTATCCACCGCCTCTGGTCTCTCGCCTTTCCTGGTAAACTACGGGATGCAACCTACCATGCTACCCGATAGCTTTCCACCCCAGAGCATCCCTGCTCTCGAGGACCGTCTACGCGAACTCCGATCCATGTGGGCACGGGTCAAGGACTCACTCCAGTTATCAGCACGACGGTACAAGCTCCAGGCTGACCGCAAACGGCTTCCGGCTCCTTCCTACCAGGTCGGGGAGAGGGTTTGGTTATCCTCTCGCAATCTGAACCTCCGGGTTCCCTCTCACAAACTGGCCCCTCGTTTTGTGGGTCCCTACCGTATTCTGCGCAAGGTTAATCCGGTGGTTTATGCCTTAGATCTTCCTCCCAACATGCGTATTCCGAATGTCTTCCATGTCTCGCTGCTGAAACCACTTGTTTGCAACCGATTCACTGCTTCAGCTCCTCGCCCTCGCCCGATTCCGGTTAATGGTCACGATGAATATGAAGTTCAGTCTATCATCGATTCTCGTGTGTCCAGGGGTCGCCTGCAGTATTTAGTTCATTGGAAAGGATACGGACCTGAGGAACGATCTTGGGTGCCTGCCCAGGATGTTCATGCCCCTAAACTGGTACGAGCCTTTCATATGCATTTCCCCTCTAAACCTGGTCCCTCCCCCCGGGGGAGGGGTCGTTAGGGGAGAGGTACTGTCAGGGTTTCGGCCTACCTGCACTGGCTTTCCTCCTCATGGCTCTCTGTTTGTTAGGCCGCGCCCCCTTCCTCTTCCAACTTTATGTCCTAGTTAACCCCTCCTCTTCCTGCAGGCTGTGACTATATTAACCAGCTAGTTCAGTTGCTGGTTGCCCTTTCGTGGTTCTGGACCTGTGAGTGCGTGCTTCCTTCCAGTGTTTGATTCTTGTGTATGACCCGGCCTGTCTGACTCCCATTCTGGTGCTGACTCCTGCCTGCTTTTGGACTACGTGGATTTCTGGACTCCTGATCTTGGCTCGTATGACTACTCGTTCTGGCTCCTGACCTTGGCTTGTTCTACGACCACCTGCTTGTCTTATGTTTTGGATTCTTGTTATTATTTTATTTTAATAAACATTTTGACCAGTACCTTTTTGCCTCCGTCCTGATTCACTGGTACCCTGACATTCGTGCGCCCAGCCAGAAGGGCTTCTGAGTCGTGTGCCCAGCCAGTGGACTTCCTGCCACCCGCCCCGCCAGTGGACTTCCAAGCCACGTGTCCTGTCTGAGGCTTCCAAGCCGTTTACTCTGCCTGAGGGCTTCCAAGTCGTGTGCCAGTCACTCTGACAGTTTCCCTGTCCTTTCTTCAGTTCCCTGTCCTTGCTTCAGTTCCCCTGTCTTGCAACCATTCAGTCCTGCTTTTGGATCTGTTGTGTGCCTGTCTGTACCTACCTACCAAGATACATCAAGGGGTACAGATAGACTCCATAGTATCCCCTGCAACTGCGCTCCTACCCGACCTGCTTATCCGAGCCCTGACACATATGTTGCGGGAACGGGCGGGATTGGACACATATGTTGCAGGAGTGGAACACACGTTGCAGGAGCGGGCTGTAATGGTTAGAAATTCAGCTGGAGCAGGATTAAGAAAACGGTCCCACGCAGGGCTCTAGTATGTATACCAATGTATGGGAATGTCTGGGTATTTCTGTCTGCACTGTGTGAGAGTTAGCAATTTATATTGGGATCTGACTATACATTTCAAAATTGCCTCTTTTTGACCACAACTCAGACAAAAATGCTGCCTCACCCCTCTGAAGCTCCAGGTTGTTCGGTAAGTGAATTGAGTAAAGCCATTGTAGTTTTAGAAGGAGGCGTACCCTCCTTCCAGGTCTTGACTGTTGTGTATAATAAAGGTATGCTTTCTGGCAGTTGCATAAGGAGCATGCAGAAGACAGTTAAGCGACACCTGGTAACTAGTGATATAACTCTGAAAGAATATCTCATATTTTGTATGCATGCCATATAGTTGTAATGAAACTCTCCTGCCAAATCCCACTTTAGTGAACAAACTCCCTATGTGCTATGGGAAAAAATATGAATGAAACAATAGTAGTTCATGCTCATGTGTTTCTTAAAGATTCTGTGATACTTATTCTGCTGATTGAACCCTTTTGTAACAAAAATGTAGCATAAGAAATATCATTCTCAGTATTATTTAATTCCCAATCCCTTCCAAGTAATAATTCTTAAATCATGTCAAATATTGGTTTATTCATCATTTTTTTAGGGAAAACTGTAGGAACTGACGGGTTGTTGCCATAAAAATGGCAAAAGCCTATTACTTCTGTGTTGTTTTTATGTGGAAAAAATAATTACAGATCTGCTAAAGTTTATTTGCTTAATATATAAGAGAGCACATAATCTTTTGTATAAATGGAACAACACCTTTAAAGAAAGAGTTTTTAATTACCTCCCCATACCCTTACTGTGCTCTGAATAGTTTTTCTGCAAGGAACATAATACTGACTGTGTACAATGTTAGCAGATGAACCTAGCTGCCAGGGGTAAAATCATTGGCTGGGTGAGGGCAGATAGCCGGAAATTCTGACTGAATGTGTACGATTCAATGACTTTTGAAGGAATTTAATATTGGTATATTACAGAAGGTAAATAATAAAGCAATTTTTGTCATTGAAATGTTGCTTTGTTGTCTGTCAAAAAGGTAAAGTAAAGTGAATTGTGAAAATGTCTGATAAGTCAATAAAATCGAAATAATGGAAGGAGATCACTTGGGCAGTAATGAAATAAAATCCATTGCGTTCCCACCACCTATGAAGCACAGTGCCAGAAATGCATTGTATTTTTGCCTCCTCAGCTAAGGATGACTACAAGTATGGATACAATTAATGTGGGTTAGCACAAGGCAGTGAAAGGCACATTTACTGTAATACGCCATGGACCCCTTATGTCTCAACTCAAAAATGTGGACATATGAGGGATCTTGCACCTATTTACAGTTCCTAGCAGATGGTCGGTTCTGGTGTGTTCAGTTGGGAGGCGGAACATATCTGTTGTGGCAGAGCTCCAATACGCGACCAAAGTATCTCCGCCAAAGTCTCTCAATTTTGCCCAGGGTGTTCAGTGATACATACTGTAGCTCCCCACCTGTCGAGACTTGATGTAGGATGAAAACATACACTTTATTGAGCTACAGGACACATAGATATACACACAGCCCTCATTGAAATACAATACCTTCCACTCTGCCTATCCCACCCAAACATTCCGGCCTCCTGCCTTGGTCCCTTCGTCCCTGCTAACTGTTGTGAAATGTCCTGGTGTATGGAAAACCAGGCCCCCCAGAAGTGACTCCAAACTTTGTATATCCCCTGATGTCTCTTACAATTGCCTCCCTCGTCCCCAAATATCTTACTGATCCGATGCTTTATGGGGGACAATCACTTAAGGCTTTAGCAGAACGGAGCTGGTAAGCGATCTGCCTGAGGACTCCACAGGAATTTTGCTGTCCTCTAGTCTAGCGTGAATGGCGGTGTTCCACAATTAATGTTTCCACGAGCCAACAGGTAGAGTAAGAATTGCAGAAAGGGGAAAATATGGATAGGGACAGTCTTGTAACATCTGTGAACTATGCAGACCCTAATAAATGACAGAGCTGATGAATGCCACCATTTTGGCTTAAAGAACACACAGAAGCCTGATGGAGCTCTTCAATGCCTATTTTCCTTGTTGACCTGGTTTACTACACACACTGCACTGGCAGATGTTCAAAACTGGATGACATTTACAGTTAGCATTGAAATTTTTGCCTCACACATCAGAAAGCCAGTAGAGATGCCTGTCATGGTAAACAGTACTTAGTCTTAGTGTTGTTACATAACAGCACTACAGTATAGAATAAAACAAAGCTTTCACTTGAGAAAATGGTTGCATTTGAGTTCAGCACTGTCTGCATTCACTGTGACTCACCATCTGTAGCTTCTTTTTTTCCTTATTTGTTGTGCTTTGAGCTGCCTCGAGCACTGCTTGATGTTTCCATGACATCTCTTCTAACGTCCTTGCATGAAGCTCTTTTAGCTGCACAGTATCCTCCTCAAATTTGATGCGCAGGTTAATGAGCTCCTTCTCATAGCATTCACGCTGCGTCTGCTTTGCTTCATTGATCTTCTGCAAAAGAATCAAACAACACGTTACAATTATGCAATTACTCATCCATACATCAATCACTGGACACAATTATTGAATTTTTTTCCAACTTTCACTTTTATTTTGCTAAATGTACTAGAAATCAGCCAGCCCACATGCCTTCTCCAGAGCATCAGATTTGTTTAGCTGACAGTATTCAAAAATACTTTGTAACTCAGTGCTTCATTATATATATATATATAATGACTGCTATATGAAAGCAGTCATAAAAAATGCTTGTTTAAGACAAAGGGTTAAAAATATATATATATATATATATCTTTATCTTTATTTTTAACCCTTTGTCTTAAACAAGCATTTTTTATGACTGCTTTCAAGATTTTCCCTCTCATAAGAGTCATTCACTAACCTTGAAATTTAAGGCCATAATTAGGGTCCAGGAACTTGGGGAGTCAGGTGCATATTTGTGTTCTCATCTCTTATTCAATCCAAAGTAAATGTATATAACAAAATCTTTATAAATAAAACAAACCTTCTCCAATGCAAGAATCTGATGCCTTTGACGTTCATCAAGATTCTGATTTTTGCTTTGTAGCAATGCTCTTTCTTCCTCTAGACGGGCTATTTTTTCCTTTATTCTGGACTTTTCTGATTCAAGATCTTGGATGGTGGCCTCTTGAGTCATCTGAGTAGCTTGTAGCATCCCAATGTGGCCTGTATAATGACATAAAATACATGAGAGCATCAAACACTTTCCAGGAGGGGTTTAAACGGGACCTGAGAAATAAGAATGGGTCATCTAGCTATCAGGTAGATAGCTAGAGTTGTTAACCTAAAGAGTTATTAACCAACTGCACTCCCACATGACACCAAATGGGGCAGTCTTCCAGCAACAAAGGAAGAAGATTTCTATAAGAATAGGAACCTGAGAGTAAAACTTTCAATTTCCTGGAACAAACATTCTGACAACCGTCTGAATCTGGAGATTTGCGCTGATTATTTTACTGCTGTATAAGTGTACCTTTTCTGTGTTTATCCTTGTGATTTTTGTATGTTGTGTTGCTATTATTTTTGTATAAGCACTGTGAAGATTTTGATCAGATTAAATATAAATAATTCAGTTTTGTATTTGTGCCCTATTTTTTAAGTAATAGCTATTATTAGGTTAATGTTTCTATAATTTGGAAGTTTAAACTTTTTGTCTCAGGTTTTTATAGAGTTTGAGCAGTTCAGGGGGTATTTTTAAAACCTTAAATACAACACATTGGTGGCAGCTAGGGCTGCAACAACTAATCGATAATAATCGATAATGAAAATCGTTGCCAATTAATTTCATTATCGATTAGTTGAATTGATTTTATCGAATATAAGACAAGGGTTTTTTTTAGACCCCTCGTGTTATAATCCGACCTCAAACAAAGGTTGGATAATAACACTAAGATCCAGATCCCCCGCAGCGCTGCAGGGGACCTGGATCCTTCTCTCTGGCAGCCGTGGGCATCTGTGCTATGTGCGCAGACATCCTCTGCTACTGTCCTACACTTCTGCCCCAGCGTGACATTACCTTTCCGGTGCTCCACCATAGAAGACCTGGCGGAAGTACCGGCCAGCAGCGGTAGAGGTTGTCTGCGCGCATTGCATAACATTCGCCAGCTGCCAATGAGGAGGATTCTCCTGTGCGCTGCAGGGGACCTGGATCTTCCTCTCTGGCAGCTGATGGGCGCCTGTGCGATGCGCACAGACAACCTCCGCTACTGCCGGCACATGACCTTCCGGTGCTCAGTCATAGAAGCTCCAGTGAAAGTGCCAGCAGCAAAGGTTTGTCTACGTGCATCCCACAGACGCTCTCCGGCTGTCCCTACTAGACACCAAGGAGTCTGGAGCATGGGGGGGGGCAGAGTGACACATCAGGGGGCAGAGTGTCATTATTTTAAATACATGAAAAATGTACATTTATTTTTTCAACAAATCGATTAGGAAAATAATCATTAGTTGCAGCCCTAGCGGCAGCAAATAGAGTTTTTGGGTGATGGGTTGAACAGGTTTGACGATAAGGTGTAGTTGCTCTAGTAAGTGAGCCTGTGGGCTGTTTTTTTCTCTCCATTAACCATTTTAAGACCATGCCCCCTTATTTTTACAGTGAAAGCCAGCAGGGGGTGGTTGCTCCTGCTGTCGGGGTGTCCATGACAGTGTGAAAATACTAACAAAAGAAAATGTTAGTTACACATTTTAAGTATGTGATGAACCACATCAACTCTTTCAGGTGAATGGATTCATAGACAATGTTGTAAAGAACTAAAGACTGTGTATCTTATTGAAAGAGGAAGCACTACTTGTTGATGGCACATATTCTACATTCTATTAAAGTGAATAAGACACCTTTAAATCTTGTGATGAATTGCATTTTATTGTTGGACGGGCTACCTCTTGTTGTACCCTTTACTAACACGAACAAGACTACTTGAAGAGGTGAGTCAAAAAGCTGTTGAAAATGAATGCAGTATTTATTTGTTACCCTTGGCCTATGGTCTGTTAGACACTAATGATTACAGCAAATTAACTAAATCCTATACTGCAACACTCTCAAGGAAAGTACACATATTGATGCTGAGCACAGTATGAGGTCTATCGTTATTTAAACCTACTAGCTTTAAGCACAAGTTCTGTGGCTTGCTGTTGCAGACGCTCCCGAGCAGCTGTTAGCTCAGCTTCCATATCTTTCTGTTTGCTTAGTAAGGACATCTCCTCCTGCTTCACATTTTCCAGCTGTTTTTGAAGGACCTAGGGCACCATGTAAAACAAGATTTACACCATTACAATGCCAGCAAGGGAAAATAAAATCAATCATACAGAGTAATTATAGCTGACAAATGCCATCATAAAATGTATGTGACTTAATTTATCACACCGCAAAGCAGTAAAGAAATTAACTATGCAAAAAGAAAAGCAAGCAAAACTTTAGTCTGTAGGTGGATAGGTTTCTGAGGCTAACTGTTTAATTAGTCAAGTTATATGAGATCCTAAAGTCATTTATTTCTACAGACATTACAGTAGTAAAATACAGTGTGCCATGATTTGGCAATGGTCAATAATATGAGTGTGCTGGAACAAACAGATAATATTTTGTGAATTATGTCTGAAGCCTGATGCTTCATCAGTTAAAAAGGTGAGGATGCCATGTAAGGCCACAATGGATCACCAGGTCCTCAATCTTTCTCTCGTGGAGTCACATTCACCATATGCATGACTCCTTCAGAGGAACCACTGAAGAAGTAATTCCATCTCAAACTTTAAGATAAAGTCCAATCCAGCTCCCCCACCAAAAAGACCAGCACACATCTCCCACCAAAAACTCAAAAAGTTATAACTCTCAATAAGTAACACACAACCTTTAATAAAAATATGCAGTTTACATAAGGACAAACAATAAAAAAATATCCATCACCTTCCTGCCATAGGTTCGGACAGGGAGAAAATGAAAAAGTGCAAAGAATGTTCCCTGTGTAATCAGTGCTATTACTGGCTCACAAAGCACCACAGTCATGAGTTTCCAGATGGGACTAATCTGGGGGCTCCAAAAAACACCCCAGGTACTCGATCTTAGTCAGGAGGCAGAGCAGCAACAACATTTTTAGAGGAACTCCCGCTCTCCATAAAATCACAGGTTCTAATTCTTACTAATATTTATAGCATATTAATCATGATATTTTTTCTTTGTATTTATGTTAAAAGCCATAATATAAACCTGAGGGTTATGCCCATGTTGAATTTACAACTAAAGCTACAGAAAGATAGGCAGTCCTAATAACTTTTGCTACTGTACATTAAACAACTGTACTTTGTATTACAGAACCCATACTGAGGCACTCCAAGGCACTATGTATCAGTACAGAAAAGTAGGCTGTTTAAGAGAAAAATATATGAAACAATTTTTGCTGATCCTAGTTGTTTCACTTTGTGTCTTAGAATTCCAATTGAAAAGCACAAATCACATCTAAATAATGTTTTTGAGGATGGTAAGGGCGTAATCCACAAATGAAAAATGCAAGTAGTTGATAAACGATGCATTCCAAGTCAGGATGAAACACAGATGCAGAAAATGGAGACAAAGTATAAATATTGCATTCCTACAGTAAAGACACAATCCAGATTCTTTCTCAAATGCTACAGTTACGTACGATTAAATGTACCGTGTTATGCTTAAGAAGATGCTCTTTATAACTCAATGGTGAATGTTCAAATGAAAAGATACATAGCACTGCATTGGCTAATTATCTATGTAGGATTTTTTTTTATTTTGCATTTGTTACAAAAGAGTATCTATGATATTTTTACTAGCGTTTCTCACTTTTCTTAATAACATTTTAAACTAAAACACTTTACTTCACCTCTTACCTCTCTTTAGAACAGATGTTAACTAAATTCTTCAAAATGTTAAATCATAACACAATATAATTATTCAGGCTTCAGACAATGACTGGTAGAGTCATTGCTTTGTTAGAGTTTTGGTTTCTAGCCTGTCAGTCGTGTAGAGAACACTAGAATGTTGTTTCTCTTGTTGTCATAAGAGTATACATTGTTTATTTCCAGGTTCCATTTATTTCACAGCTCTATAGTAAATTGTCTGCCTTCTTTTGGCTTTCGAATAAATATATTGCGTGCCCTAAATAGATGTTTCCATAGCTAATTCTGCCCATATATGAAAAAATACACAAGCTATACGGTATATTAATATGGTTGCCAAATAGGAAGAGCTGCTTATCCCCATCTACTGTGGACCCATCTCAATATGGACACCCTCTTTTAAGCCAGCAATCATTAAAAGGGCATTAGGTAGCCACCACAAAGAAGTAGTCTATACCTATCAGCAATGAATCGCTCTGACAACTCCTGTGAGCTCTGCCTCAGCACTCTTCTTCTTGCTTGTCTGCATTACTTTGCCATGGTTCCCCCAAGTATCATTTTAGTCATAACAATTGTTCATCAACTAATTTTACCCATAACACACCCCATCAGATGCCTGAATTTCAAATATCTTTGTAAGTCTTCACAGTGGGCTTTAATCACTCCATTATCACCTCCTCCCATGCCCGCCTACAGGACTTCTCTCGCGCAGCACCAACCCTCTGGAACTCCCTTCCCCGTGCTGTCCGACTCTCACCAACTCTATCCTCCTTCAAACGCTCCCTAAAAACTTTTCTCTTCAGGGAAGCCTACCACTGACATAAACTCCCCCTGCATTAACCCCTTGGCTGCTAAGCCATTTCCCACCCTGGTGCTAAGCTGGTTTTCGGCATTTTGGTGCATCTCACGTTTAAAGGCGTTTAGAAGTAAATTTCTTGGGAATAAACTATACAAACTATATATTGTTTTTTTCAGCACACCCAGCAGATTCCAAATATACCATTTTTATATGTGTATGTCTCATTAGGTTTGCAAAATAAAGCCAAAAATGTAAAAAAAGTGTAATTTTTCACTTCAGACTCAATAAAAACTAGTTTGTAATTTTATTTTTCTAAACTCTAATATCAAAAGCTGTGTTGCTAAATATTTGTAGTAGGTGAGAAGAGTAGACTGTGTTTTTCTAATATTTTATTGCTAAAAGTTAAATTTATTAGACTATCACAAAAGACATCTTTACATTTAATGCATGGCTGGCATCAATTAAACAGCTCTAGCTGCCTGGGATGTTAAAATATGCCAACAAAACTATATATTTTTAGAAACTACACCCCAAGCTGCAGCAAATGAGGTCTTATTTGTATTTGTATCACAAATCTGACGTGCACAACAAATAAGTGAATTTCACACTTCTAAAAATAAAAAAAAAATATAATTAAAAGCGACAAGTTCATTTATGTCTTGCGCACTCCAGTCTTGTGCTACGAATACATGCAGCCCCTCATTTGATGCGCCAAGGGGTGTAGTTTCTGAAAATGTATACTTTATGTACCATAATTTAACTTCCCAGCTGTCTAGAGCTGCCTAATTGCAGGCATCACCCCTAAATGTTTTAAGACAATTTTTTAACAAGATTATCAAATCTGCCATATCTGAAGTTAAAGTGGTCTAGACATCTGGGAAGTTAATTTAGGGTACATAAAGTACACATTTCAAGAAACTACACCCCTTGGCGCTTCAAATGAGGGGTTACATGTATTTCTAGGACAAAAGTTGAGTGCACAAACAATGACAGAATATGTTTTTTCTAACCATAGCGACATGTTCATTTGTGTCTTGCGCACTCCAGGTTTGTACTAGAAACACATGCAGCCCCTCATTTGATGCGCCAAGGGGTGTAGTTTTTGCTAATGTATACTTTTTGTGCCATAATTTAACTTGCAGTAATGCCACGTCAAGGCTTCAACCCTAATTACTGACCATTCACACGCCTTTCATATCCCCATTCACTCGCAGAAGCACACACCATACTTTCCAAACATTCACTCGCAGAAGCACACACCATTCTTTCCCCTTACAATCCCAAAGAAATGATGGTAAAGGGAGAAAAAAAAAATCACTTTTACAGCAAAAATAAGTTTTACTGTAAAAATGCAAGGCGCTCCAGCAATGAGATGGTTACTCACGTACCGCACAGGCTAAATGGCTGATTTTAATAATATTTGCAGTTAATTTACAGTTCATCAAGATTTCAAAAGCTGCCTCCCTCTACCATTGGCTAAAATTAACCCCATGATCCCTTTGATCATGGGGTTAAAATTTAGTATCGGCCATTTTTAAAAAGGGAATGTGACTTTTCATAGCTACCGTATTGGCTCGAATATAGGCCGCACTTTTCCCCCCCACTTTAAAGACTTATATTCGGGGTCTAGCACCCGACGCCCAGGACATGCAGTCCCGGGCGCCGGGCAGGGTTAGGATACAGATCCCCCGCAGCGGTGCAGGGGACCTGCATCCTACTCCCCGATACGCTCAGACAGCCTCCCCTGCCAGCACTTTCCACGGGGGGGGGGGGTTATTGCAGATTATTGCATTTCCATTTAATGGAAATTCATGTTTTCTGCATCAACAGAGTGAATCAATGAATCTACTTAGGTAAAATGGGCATCATGTGCTAAGTAAATAGTATCTTTTCCTTCGCCCAAAAGTCATATGAATAACGAGCAGCTGTGCTTGTGTATATGCAGAGATATTTGTGGGAAAAAATCTGAAAAATGGCATGTGCTTTTGTAATATAAATACATATAAATTTGGTGGGAATAAGCACTCCTTTCTGGCATGCTTAAATTTGTACCATTAAACTGGGATCCAATTCTGTTAAAATATGAAGTAATATCAAAAGGGGCAAGCACATTAATTATTTTCCACTTTGTTTGGGACCATTTTAAATATGAAAATTACTTTTTGTTATCTTACACTTCTGTGTCACAGCCATGCCTGTGCACTACATGCCCTATTCACTGCTTAGTATTACAACTTTAATTCTACTTATTATTTATACATTAACTAGCAATTTTGTGGATGAATGCATTGATTCTATTTTAAATATTAGTTAAAGCATGTCTGTCACCATGTTAAACCCCAGTCAGTGGGAACCCTCTGGAAAACTGGCATTTGAATCACAAGTGTCAAAAATTGTGCTTTTAGTTTCAAAAGTCACACCTACTCTTTGCGCCTAATACATATAATTTATCTTGCCATTACATGAGCTAGGTTAAATAACGAGAACGTGTAATGTGTCAAGTTAAAAGTCCCCTAAGTTAGTCGTTTACATGTATCTGCTCATTTAAGTTTACACAAAGCATTTCTCTTGGTAAAATGGTCTGTACATATACATTACCGTTCAAAAGTTTGGGGTCACTAAGAAATGTCCTTGTTTTAGAAAGAAATGAACATTTTGTCCATTAAAATGAGATCAAATAGGTCAGAAATACATTGTAGACGTTGTTAATGTTGTAAATGACTATTGTAGCGGGAAATTGATGATTTTTAATGCAATATCTTCATAGCAACCATCACTCCTCTGGCATGTTGTGTTCATTAATCCAAGTTTAAGTTTAAAAGACTAATTGACCATTAGAAAACCATTTGGCAATTATGTCACACAGCTAGAAATTTCCTTGTTTTCCATGAAAACAGCAAAATGACCCCAAAACTTTCGAATGGTAGTCATCTCCTCCATTAGGACAGTTAAGAGGATAGCTCCTTTAAGTTTATACACTTATATGTATGTATTTAAAACTATTAAATAAATATATAAATAGGATGTTTCTATGCTCTTTAGGAGTTGTGGTTACCTGGAGGCCAAGAGTAGCTCCCCATGGTGTCAACTTTTATGGAAAACCGGTAAGTGTTTTTGTATCAAATAACTTGATTGACTTTAACTGGCATCCCCATGTTTTTAGAGAGAAGAGAGAAAAGAAATACAAAAGACAGACTGAACTGGGAAAGAACATGGAGGAGAAAAGAGATTAAAGAAAGAATATGGAAGCTGGGAGATAAATTATACAGATGGACTGTGCAGAGGGAGGGAAAAGAAAGAGTTTGGGATTAATGTCAAAAAAGGAGGAAATAGAAATATCAAAAGAACAGAGAGAATAAATAGGACTCTGGGGAGAACAAAAAGGAAAGATGGAGGAGAAGAAGATATGAAGATGGCATAATATGTCAAAAGATATCTGCATTTATGTGGGGCATATATAACCCTGTGCTGCTTGGGACAAACTGAAAATAAGTGCTAAATATATTTGTTATAGTTATTTCTTAACGATCATTCCTCATCTGAAGGGTTCAATTTCACATTTGCTATGGTGAATCATGGATATGTGAGGTTGAGTTTTATACAAAGTATCGTACATCCAGGAAAATGGTGGGAAGTTGGCATAGGAAAACACACATTCGACTCTGTGAGTGGTTTATAAAATAATGAAATATTTTCTTGTTAATGCCTGTTCAAATGTACAACCTACTGATTCTACATTCATCACTATGTATTTAGATCGCTGAGACATAATTAAAACACTATGCCTTTTTTTTGTTCCAAGAATTCATTACTTAAAATCTTGTTAGAGATAAGCAAATGTGCCTTAAGGAATCATGATCACATCTAGTTCAGAAACTCTTTCCACACCAAATGCACATTGTTTAGAAAAGTGTTGTAAAATGAAATGGTAAATTATGTTTAAAATGACAAACTATACTCCTCTGGAGAATTAGGTTAAATTTGTTTACTAAATTTATATACATTTATCTCTCTTTTTTCACTATGAGGTTAAAATGATACTCCAAAAACAAATTTCAGTTTCACTTTATGCTTTACAACTACATTATATCCTGGCACATTAAAGAACATATTTACTGGCATTTTTTCATTGTAGGTGTCTTCCACGACTTAGCATAAAAAAGATAAAATGCTAGGGCAATTGGTCATTATTTACAAGTTAAGTTGCAATGTATATTTTGTTGAAATTAAATGTTAAAGTAACCATAGGAGAAAAAATAATGGGGATATGTTCCTGCTGACTGGGCTACACCATTGGTTATTGTGATACAACCACATTTGCACCTCAAGCCAACGTACTTTAACCAAACCTCACTGAAACACTGCAGACAATTTGGCAGGCCTATGATGGTGAATTAGATGGGTCTTGACTATGTCTTTATGTGTACTTACACAGTTGGTTGTATGGAAATAATTAGCATATTATAAAGCTGCCATACTTGTGTAAATGACACATCGATGGTTTGTTGGTGAGAAAAAACATATCAAGAAGTATGAGGAGCCAGCCCCAGTGCAACAAAGACTGATTTGGATTTCAAATCCAATAAAACAGACATTTAAATATAAATCAATCAGATTTTTAAGGACAGATAGGGCTTTTGAATAGTCCATCATTTTGTATGAATAATATGTAAAAAAAAACAGTATGTCTCACTGGTAAAAACCCAGATTCATGTTCAACACCACCCCCTGAGAAGAATAATACCCCACATGCACATTTTTTATAAGAAAGCAAAATGCTCCCTTAGATATTAGACAGTTTTTTCTTATTGTTGAATTTTAGATCGAGGGTAAGAAACGGTTTTGTATGTTTATTTCTAATGGGAGTGACATAAGGTGTTTGGGCACTTTTTCTACATTTAACAAAGATAAATTATTAATAATAATAAATATTACAAGAGCCATATTGAAAAGCAGTGTGCCTTTTAAATATGATGCTGTCCTTCTTCTAGCAAGAGCTTCGTAAGCGATCAATGAGGCCGTTCAGGGGGTGTTGCTGCATCAGCAATATCAGGAACATCAAATCAGGAACATCCAGTAATATTCTATGATATTTCTTGCCATTGATCACTGCACAATTAATTAATTAACAAAAGTATAACATTTTTAATTATTAACTTCAAGAGCACATTTCAGTTTTTCAACTTGGAATTGTGACATCTTGTCACCCCGCATCTAAGCCTTATTTGGGACATCTTTGAAGCCAGCCAATTCAATTTATCCAATTGAACCATATATAATTGAAAATTAGACATCCCAGGCTACTTTTAAATGGTGGTATTTTTACATTTTCCATGCACTAATTCTACCATATGTCTTTATCAAAATGTTGTCAGTTTTTTCCTCCACACACATTGTACTTTAGCTTCTTGTATATGTCACTGCCAAACAACACCCCAATGTGTGTTCGGCAACATATCCTGAGTACAGTGTTACCATCCTTGCATAGGTTTGTCAGGTTGTTTGGTGGCTAAAAGGCCTAATTCTACCATCTGCCTTTGTCAAAGTTTGTGGTATTAATTTTTTTGGTCTAATTAAATTGCTACCACCATATTTTTATAATATATAATACAAAAAAACAATAAATATTTTGTGTGGGCACAGTAAATGAGAAAGACAAAAATGTAAAAACAGCCATTGTCACAAAGGGTATAAAATTTCAAAAACAGTTTGTTAACGAAGGGGTTAAGGTGCTTCCAGTCTATGCTGAAACTGACATACCACCACAAAGTTATTCAACAAAGTAAAACCATCCTATCTTCCTTATCTCACTTTTAGAATCCTCCAGGTTTTTATATTTTCGCAATAATTCCAGTTTTTATATCCCATATGGCATATGATAGGTAGGATTCTCCAGGGAATCTCACCTTTAGTGAGGAGGTCTGTTTAGATCCCAGTAGGTATTGGTAAAGTCTTCACATAGTTTTCAAAGGGATCACTTTACTGACACTAATTGGCAGCTTAAGCAGCCAACCAAAAATTTCGGATGATGGGGAAAATGTGTTTTTTTTTTTGCAGCATGGAGATAACTTCCATGTCAGGTCACAGAGCAGTTATACATGCATCCCTCTGTAGTACAGGTCTCAGGGTCATTCAACTGTCCCTTTAAAGGGGCAATCTAGCGTCCAATACATCCCCACCAATGAATAATACACATTAAAGAACTTTGTAAGTCGTTTTGTAGTCTTGCTGTAGGTGTAAGCTATTTCTAAATTGTATCCCCTATACTTATTAGGAGGAAACATTATGGACGGCTGATACTTTCTCTAAGGAAACTTACATTTTTGCAGGACAAGTTAATCAATTCACAGACGCTTAGTTTGAGGCAAATTGTAAATTACATAATATAGAGGTTAAATAAATAAAAAAGTCATTTTCACCACTATTTCCATATAAAATTCCAAACCATAAGTAAAATACACAGAAATGATTTTCTTAAAGGCTCACCAAAGCTCTAAGTAAAGTTACCCAATATATGTTGTTGTACAAATATCGCAGGGTAGGCACATATAAGAAGGAGGTAGACTGCATAATTGTGGTATAGAAACAAACTTTAGGTGGAAAATACACATACCTACAAGTATTTCAATGTTTTTGCACCTCTAGTACACCTGCTTTAGAATTTTACAACTCCTGTCACCTTCATTGTTATTATGGCTCAGGGTGATGGGAGCTAAACTGTACAATAGCTTAGCAGTCATTTTTTTAAAACAAAATATACTTAATTAAATTATTGTCTATTTGGTGTTATTTTATCTTTTATGGCGGAGGTTCTCTTTTCTTTAGAATGGGGTGGGAGCATCACTATCACTGTGCATGTTAGAAGGGATTAGATTTTTCCCCAGCATATTAATATGTTAATTCTGGAACCTTACTCACCTGAACATTGTTTTCTGTTGTATTTAGGGCAACTTGAAGTTTTTGGCACTTTTCTCTCAAACTTCCTGCTTCTTCTTGTACAACTTGAAATTCGGTTTTAAGGATTCCAAGGTTCTTTTGCAAAATGGCTTCTTGATTTTGAAATTCTCTTTTCAACTCTGCTTCTTTCTGCTTACAAGTGTGTAAACTTTCTGCAGTAAAGAGCTGAGATCTTTTCAAGGCATCCAATTCATGCTCATAAAATGCTTGTGCTTTACTTAGTTTCCCTTCATAGTCTTCCACTAACTTTTTCCTCTCTAGTCGAAGGTCTTCGAGCTTTTTGTTAAATTCCTCAACTTGTAATTTGTGCATTTCTTCCAGCGTTTCATGTCCTTTATTGATTGTAGCATTCTGACTGTGTTGAGCTTTCAAGAGCTCTTGAATTTCCAGTCTATGGTTTGCTCTTAATTCTTCAAGGGCTGCACGTTTGTCTTTCTCAAACTGTATCTGAAGTTGCATGAAACTCCTTATCCTCTCCTCAAATCTTTTTCGTATCTCTTCTACCTCTCTAGACATGGTCACAACTCTCTGCACATGCTGGGCCTCCGCACAAAGTTGCATATCTTCTACTCTGTGTTTATAGATTTCAAACTCTGTCAGGGCTTGCTGCTTCATCTTTTGGTGCTCTTCCAATGATTCTTCAAGTGATTGGATCTTCCTCTTTAGTTCTACCTCCTCTGACACTTTGTTCTTATATTGCAATATTTTCTCCCGTGTTTCTGCAAGGATTTTCTGGATTTCTTCTTCATGAGCTTCTTTGATGGCTTGGATTCCTGATTCATGTTCATCATTCCTAGTGTTTAAGGCATATATGACCTGTGGATAAAATTACAGCAAATGAATTCATAATTATAATAATAATAAAAATGCAACACATCCCTCAATCTATAAGTATTATCAACAGCATGCAAATTATATCTTATTACCAGGATAATTCTACTTAAAATAGAAAATGAACAAATTTAGTTTTTGAAACAACAATGAAAATGGATTGTGAAACATCGGCTTCTTATCTTGATATCATAACTTACATATTACACAAGGGACCTGTTACCTCAATAGCAGTCCCAGATTTGATTAATGTGTGATTTTTCACTGGTGTTACAATTAATTCAGATCAATTACAAGGGAGTTAATGTATACGAGGCTGCTTGGGTGAATGACATATTACAAAGTTTGCACATCGAATTATAATGCTACCAACCATATTTATAACTAATTGTGCCAATATAACATAAATCTTTTTTTGGGGTTGAGTTTTTCATATGGTAAGCCTTTTAGCACAAATTATGCTTATTCTACGGTACGCTTTGTAACGTACAAAACACATAACTGTGTATTACACTGCATATTACCATTTGCTTTGTTAAGCATGTATTAAACATCCATTGTTATGCTAAATGTGAGACACTTTTAAATTATTATACAACTTCTGAGAGGGAGATAGATATGCACCCCTTTAAGACCCTTATGTTTTGAGGAAGGCATGGTTCTCGGCTCTGCCCCTGGCCCTGAGTGCGGTTGGGTTTGAATAATCTATTTTCAAGGACAGGGCAGTAGCTGACATCCAGTGATGTCAATATGGTCTTAATCTTTCCTTAAAAAAACCGGTTATTTTGTTCTCTAAAACCCAGAGCTTTTTTGTCATTTTACTATATTTTCAACCATGACTCAAAACACAACCTATTCTATTTTGCCATGATGTACAAAAAGGGTTTAAAGCACACTATCTTCATGACCGCATTTTACATCATAATGGGCAGAAGGAGTTAAATGATAACATGTGACCCTTTCCAACAATATTCAATGAAAGACACTGGGTGTAAGAACCAAAACACATTTGTTGATGCCTGTGATACACAGAAATAAATGCAAGGAATTTTGGTCGTTGAGTAATACCTTTTCTAAGGCACAGCCCCCCCAAAAGAAGAAATATATTAAAACACATATTTCCCTTAATATGCAATACCATGCTAAACTAAGAATTAATGTATAATGTATTTGTGATGCATGTACTCAGAGGTTGTGGTATTCTTCTTGATGCCCTTGCAGGCATTCTCTTTACTGCATAAGTACTCTTCCTCTGGAATCTTCTAGTAGGGTACATAATAGGCAGTGAGGCATAATTCAAATGTAACATGACCGTGCTGGAAAATCAGAAGTAATTGTGGGGCCTGGTGTATTAGTGTCCAAGAAATAATGCTTTGATCATACCTAAATGATTCAATATGTCTGTTTCATAGATCTGAAGTTGATTGGTTAAGCATAGGTGACAGATCAAGAAACAGTAGTACGAGAGAATTGGGTGACAGGATTGAACGGTACTCTATACAATTAATTCTAATATGTGCTTATCCAATTAATGACACATGCAAAACAAGTAGTAGACTAAGCCAGCCAAGAAAAAACAAGGTTTAAATGTTGTATATTCATAAGTTGTACGGTGGATCCACACTCAGGGGATTCTCAAATTTTACGTTTGCTTATGCATTACATAGAAAAAAATGTACCCCAACTGCATGGGTAGCCCAGAACTTTAAGATGAGGTAAATGTTTCTATATACAAGAGAAATAACCACCCAAGATGTACATTTTGCCCTTCAATGGCCTAATCACTCGGGTATGGTTAGTATCCTTCTAGGCAAATGTGAGCAAGGAGGTCTATGTCTAGATTCACCATTACACTTGGAGAGAATCAACAAGAAACCAAAAGTCCATGACCAAAATGTAAGGTATTTTTTCCAAAACACTGACAGCTTCACCAAGTACATGCAGGCACAATAATAATAAAAATAGTACACTTTAGGTATCAAAACATTCATTACATTTGTAAGTTCTGTACTATGTAGCTACACTGCTTTGATGAGCATGAGTTGGTCGAGTCGGGATGAGCTGTCTAGGTTGTTGGTTGTTCTGATGGCTTAGACAGGATGCTGGCTGAGAGTGTCATGAGGAAAGGTTGTTTGCTTTTGAAAGAGGTGGGTTTTCAGAGAGCCTTTGAAAAATTGCATATGGGGGAGAAAATCTGAACTGTCACAAGAAGAACAAAGAAGGCGGTTAGGGGTGTATTTGGATAGGAGGTTATAGATATATGGGGGTTCAGAGTTGTTAAGGGCTCTGTAGGTCAGGAGTTTGAAATTTAACTCTTAAAGGTATGGGGAGCCACTGGAGCGAATGGCACAGAGAAGGCAAACATACAAGGCAAACTTCCATGCAGTGCAGAACACGAACATCAGCAGCTTAACAAAGTATATACAGGGATAGCATTTGTGTATGATCAATAACAGTACACCAGAAATAATTATGCAAAATACAAAGAAACACCACTAATCATTGCATACAGTAATACATTAAACTGTTCCAGAGGTGCAAAAACCCATGGTATTGTGGCAGGAATAGCACTTGAGGATAGGGTTGGGGTTTGATGGAAAGGGACATGACAAAAGTAAAGAAACCATTACTTCACAGGATTGGCAAATATCATCCATGGACCAAAAAGTAGCAAAATAAAGAAAAGATAAACAGATCTAGACTGAGAAGACAGAAATTTACATTAGCAAACAAGCTATAAACAATTTTAGATCGTCCATAGCCAAAATAAAAGAGAGAATTGCAGAGTTAACAGAGGTTAAAGGAACCAAATGAAACTATGAACAGGTCAAATAAAGTCAAAAGAGGGAGGATCTGTGGTAGAGAATTGTTGAGTGTAATATTTCTGTACAGTTGTTGCCGAGGAAAATGACTTGAAGGAAACTAATAAAGAAAGTGAGACACAAAACATTTTTGTTTAAAGAGGGAGCCACTCTCTAAGGTCATAAACAAATAAATTAGTGGGACCAGAGTCTGGATTTAATTCAAAGTTGTGCGTTTCTTGAGAATTCCCTCAAGGAGCTCATCCACTAAACGGCCCATGATTAAATTAAAATGTTTTTTACTTTAGAGCTCTATATGCAACATGCAAAAAACAAAGTGGGTTAAATATTAATATCAGTTGGAGCATCATGGGAGTTATTTATTTCTGCTGTCTGGGCTTATTTAATTATTAAAGTTAAATAGCCACCAAGACAGCTTTTAGCATCATTAAATGTTTATAGCGAACATTCCTGTTATATGTGCTTTTTGTTTTCCAGTCACTATAACTGTATTAGAGAGGTCTGGTATAAAGCTATATCTCAGTAAATCTATTATAGCATCATAAGCCACACACAAGTAGAGGAAATCTCACCTGTCTGACTTGGAAGGCCTCCCATATTGAATAATACAGATGAAGTTAAATGCTGTGCCTTAAATATGACAGATAATTTGTTTAATTAAAGCAAACAAAATGAATATTCGCAAAAGAGTTTTGGATCTTCCTTGCTTTGTAAGAGTTTAAAATGACTGATAATGGGGTTTACAATCTGTGGTAGGCTCAACAAATGGCTTGACAGATATGCCTTTACTCTAACCCTGCTGGAAAGCACTGCTAAATCAGCTGTGAATGCACATAGAGATTTCGGAGATTACATATGATTGCACAATATTGTTTGCAAGCCATCTAAAAAACTTGATGGTTCAGTTGGGCTTCAGTTTCATTTAGATTCAGTTAGACTTCATAACCAATTTTCTTTTTTTAACACAAAATAATGGAAATAGTTAAGAACTATAGGGGGGAAAATAACAAGAGGAACAGAATTAAATGCATCAAGCATTGTAGAAATAGCTAAAGAAATGAATGTAGCCCATTCCTGGTAGGACGCCTTACAGCTATTTTTGCCATCTGGCGATGTGTACAGTGTATGTTCAGCCAGGTTTTAGAATTACCTTAGAAGAATTAAAAACTGGGACTGATGTCTTAGTATCACCAGGGACAGCTTTCATCTTCTTACAATAATTTCTTGTCCTATTTTAAAATTGAACTAACTAACTGGTATACAAGAGGAACTTTATGGCTCTCAACAAATCAGTTTAACCCCTTCGCGACAAAGGCTGATTCTATTTTTTGTACCCTTCGTGACAATGGCTGTTTTATCGTTTCTGCGGTGTTTGTGTTTAGCTGTAATTTTCTCTTAACCCATTTACTAAACCCACACAAGTTATATATTGTTTTTTTCAGGACAAGAAGGGCTTTCTTCAGACACCATAATTTTTTATATATGATGTAATTTTCTATAATAAAAATAATAAAATATGACGAAAAATTGAAGAAAAAAAATTTTTTCTCACTTTTATTTGAAAAATCTTTTATTCATCATAAAAAACTACTGAAAAAACCTGCTAAATAGATTCTACTATTTGTCCCGAGTTTAGAAATACCCAATGTTTTTATGTTTTTTTGCTTTCTTCTACACGTTATGGGGCAATAAGTACAAGTAGCGTTTTGCTATTTCAAAACCATTTTTCTCTGAATCTGGTAATTCTGTCTCCATGTGGTATTTGGGGCATCTTTGAAGCCAGCAAATTAAATTTACCCCACCAAACCATATATTTTTGAAAACTAGACACCCCAGGGTATTTTAGATGCTGATAGTTTAACCCTTTCCATGCACTAATCCTACCACCAACCCTTGTCAAAGTTTGTGATAGTAATTGTTTTTGCTGTTTTTTAAACATACTTTGTACTTCAGGTGTAAAATTACAGCTCCTGGTATGTTGTTGCTGTCACACAACACCCCGATATGTGTTCAGCAACATCTCCTGAGTACATTGATACCCCACATGCATGGGTTTGTCAGATTGTTTGGGGGCAAAAGGGCCAAATTTGGAACATGCCTCCTCAGCCGTATACCGCTGCATGGCAACAATTGCAGCAAAAATAGTGGGGAAGGAAAGGGTTAATGGCTCTAATAAAAAAAATTAAAAAAACCCTAAAAAAAAAGTACAAAAAAAAAAAAGTAAAAAAAAATGTAAAAAAAAAGAACCCCAAAAACAATTGCCACTATGCAAGATCACTGTTTATGCAGTGATCAATGGCAATGAAGGGGTTAATATTAAATGGGTGGCTCTTATAAGAGCCTTTGGATCAATATATATATATATTATTGAGAATACCTAAAAACACACTGATCTGTCTCTCTCCCTCACTAGAAGCAAGTGAAGGAGGGAGGCAGATCCAATACTGATCAAAGGCAATGTTTAGAAAACATTGCCTTTGATTTATCAAATCATGATCACTCTTATGAGTGATCTGACCACTAGAGGTGTTATTCACTGGATGTCCATGACATCCAGCAACACCCCCCCCCGATGATGACAGCAGGCTCCGCCCCCGGCTTGATGGGCGCCGCCATCTTGAAACACCGCGTGTGTTTTGAAGACGCCGGTACCGGGAAGGTAAGTTAAGCATTTAGGAAGCGATCGCGGGTCGCTTCCTTTGCTAAACAGGTGTTGCAAAGATGCCTCGATACTGAGGCATCTTAGCAACACCAGCTAAGCAAAGGAAGCGACTCGCGATCGCTTCCTAAACCCGTTTTTCGGCGGCGGGCGCCGCCATGTTTGAAAGACGTGCAGTCTTTCAAACATGTTTTTTTATTTGCTCCTAGGAGCGATCGGGGGGGGGCCGGGAATGTTTTTTTTGGTGTTGCTCAATGCCTCGATGTCGAGGCATTAGAGCAACACCGTTTGAGTGAAAAAATCGATCACGGATCGATTTTTTTCACCCGTTTAAAGACGTGCCGGTCCTGGCACGTCAATTGTCATAATCGTCATGATTTTCGGTGACGTGCCCGGACCGGCAATTGTCATCAAGGGGTTAAAACTTGGCCCTCCTAGATCTGCTTTGCTCATGTGTCATCAGATAGTTCCTGCAGGTTACGCACATCAGAGCAGAACCACAAATGCAAGCAAGTGTTGACTGCAATGAAGTTTATTTACAAAAGGGAAAGTTGCCAGGTTGTGGTTTCAACTTCCTCACTTCACAATGCATGATGAAGGACCAATACTAGCAGGTTTCTGTAGCACGAAAGGGCTGAGCTAGCCCTGCATTATACATAATTTAATGGGTGAGGCAACTAAAGAAATCTCACAGATTTAACACATCATACAGGACCAATAAAGCTATTTCTGTAGTAGAAGCTCACTGGGGTTGGCTCTAAATAATAATACTTCAGCTGGATAACAACCAGTGCCTGTGTATGGGTCCTGGACAAGCAGGGGACTCTGATCTGTCACAGGCCTTCTCACTGGCACTCATGGCCTGCTACCCATGGCTGCCCCTTGTGGACATCGGTGCCCTAGTGGTCCATTTCAGGGGACTGAGGCCCAATGCCCACTCAAAAAAAAATGGGGCCTAGTGGCCTCTCTCTGGACTTTGGGGCTTGGTGACTTATTGTGAGTATAAAGTGGGGCAGTGGGAGGGGCATGGGATTGGGCTGGAATGAGCATAGGTCAGGGTTGCATGAAGAGCATGGGTCAGGGGGTGAGAGGCGCATGGAGTGGGGCAGGGAAGGAGGCTTGGTCTTTGTACTGGGCCCCAAGATGTCTGGTGGCGGCCCTGTTGATAATCAAAAAGAAAGAAAACAACACAGGGCTAAACCTATTCACCAGCTGCAATGTGAACCTATGTAACCCCTCGTTACACCTTCAAAGATCCCCTGAAGTGTCTGATTTCTTTTGGTCAAATGTGAGTGAATTTGATGCATAATTATCACCAATAAGGATTTCTAGAATACTACACTAAATGTTTTGTTTTATTTTTTCTCCTTTTTTATGAGCCGGTTTATTAAAAGGAATTTGCTGTCAGAAACAGGTTCAATATTTTTTTATTTTTGGCCCTGTTGACAATGTTTTGTGCTGCTTTCTCTCCTGTTAACACTGCCCATGGTTTAGCATCCCTAAGCTAAAACTGTAGTATGCAGTGGCCCCTTCTTGTTTAGTAATTTTTTTAAATGTATCAACCTTACTTTATCAAGTCAAGAAAAATATTAATCAGACAGCTTGAAGAGAAAAAAAAAGGCCCCTACTCATCCATTTTGATGGTTCGCTTCTTTATAGTTATATGAAGTATCTTCCAGTTACATTGTCAAGGACTACTGTTTCAATCCAGTTGTAAAAATGCAAATAACGAGTACAGCAGTATGAAGTATGTTACAACATGAGAGAAATGGTTCACACCAGTGTATGAGAACTGCAAAGGAAAATGAGAATTTGAATAATCTTGTATTTAGGATATTTTTGCTCCAGTAATATAAATATGTTAAATATTCCCTCTGTAGCACATAACAGTCATGTATACCGTAACTGGTATACAATAGCGGATGACCCAACAGTATTTGTGAGATATTTATTTCTGCTAAATATAAAAAATATATATTTTTATAAATTGCAAAATGTGTTGTCTGTTGTATAACTAGTGGTTACAGCTGTGGATAGATTAATAGATTGCTTTCCACCAGTGCCTAAACAAAAGTTAAATAAGGTTTCATTGATTTGGTGGAGCAGCGGGGAGATTAACCCCTTCGTGACAAAGGCTGATTTTACTTTTTGTACCCTTCGTGACAATGGCTGTTTTATCGTTTCTGCGGTGTTTGTGTTTAGCTGTAATTTTCTCTTAACCCATTTACTAAACCCACACAAGTTATATATTGTTTTTTTCAGGACAAGAAGGGCTTTCTTCAGACACCAAAATTTTTTTCATATGATGTAATTTCCTATAATAAAAATAATAAAATATGACGAAAAATTGAAAAAAAAACACATTTTCTCACTTTTATTTGAAAAATCTTTTATTCATCATAAAAAACTACTGAAAAAACCTGCTAAATAGATTCTACCATTTGTCCCGAGTTTAGAAATACCCAATGTTTTTATGTTTTTTTGCTTTCTTCTACACGTTATGGGGCAATAAGTACAAGTAGCGTTTTGCTAATTCAAAACCATTTTTCTCTGAATCTGGTAATTCTGTCTCTATGTGGTATTTGGGGCATCTTTGAAGCCAGCAAATTAAATTTACCCCACCAAACCATATATTTTTGAAAACTAGACACCCCAGGGTATTTTAGATGCTGATAGTTTAACCCTTTCCATGCACTAATCCTACCACCAACCCTTGTCAAAGTTTGGGATAGTAATTGTTTTTGGTGTTTTTTTCACATACTTTGTACTTCAGGTGTGAAATTACAGCTCCTGGTATATGTTGCTGTCACACAACACCCAGATATGTGTCCAGCAACATCTCCTGAGTACATTGATACCCCACATGCATGGGTTTGTCAGATTGTTTGGGGGCAAAAGGGCCACATTTGGAACATGAGCAATTCAAATTCAGTAGGAATTTTACATCTGGGTAAAGAAAAATGCTTGTACCCAACTATCAGTAGGGACAGGTTACAAGAAAGCCTGGCCTATCTCCAAGAAGGGATTTGATCTAGCACCTTAAGTGGTCCCTCATGCCACGGAATGGACACAGGGGTCACTTGACAGTGCAAATAAAAACGCTTAAAAATGGTGGAGCAAATAAAAGCTAAAAAACAGTAAATGTAACAAAAAATTAAAAAAAAATAAAAAAATGGAGCAGGAACAAAAAAAAAATTAAAAATGGGAAACTGTGTGATACAGCTTGAAGCAGTCACCGACACAGAGTGCAGGTTTTCCAGGGCAATCTGGACAGTAAAATGTGGTGTCCTTTCTTTGCCCCCTGCTGTAGCATACCCTGCATCTCTTTTGGGGATTCTGCTTCTTTGCTGTAGGGGGGATTTTAAAAATAAAATGGGTAGCCCCAATTCTGTTGGTTCCCATCACTACTTGGGGACCAGGTGCATCACGGTACAAGATACCTGAAATTACTTCGAGCTGAAACTGCAAAAAAGACAGCTTCAGCCCAGTGTCTGCTTTTTTGTGCAGCAAAAAAGCGTTATAGGTTGCAATTTGCATTAGATAAATTGCAACCTTCTTGTACCAGGCCTTTGTCTTCCTCATAATGAGGTAGGGCTGTAGGAGTTGATCTGACAGATCAACTCCACCCATGTGCTTGTTATAGGCCCTGATGCACACTGGCTTTGTAGTGACCCCAGCTCTGCCACGGACAGAAACCTCCACGGTTCTCTCATCGTGGATGGTGCTCAGCATGCACACCTCTTTTCTGTCCCTGAACTTCAATGCCAAAAGCTCCTCTTGGCGTAGAGCTGAGGTCTCCCCCTTTCCTAGCCGGGTTCGTACCAGGCGTTGTGGGAAACCCAAGCGGTTCTTTTTTATAGAACCGCAAGCTACCGTATCGAAACAATACAGCAGCTTGAACAAAGGGACGCTTGTATAGAAGTTATCTACATACAAGTGGTAGCCTTTGTTCATAAGGGGGAATATTAGGTCCCAAACAATCTTGGCACTGGTGCCCAGATGATCTGGGCAACCTGGAGGGTCAAGGTAGCTATCCTTACCCTCGTATACCCGGAAGGCATGAGTATATCCTGTCTCGCTCTCGCAGAGCTTATACACCTTCACTCCATACCTGGAGCGCTTGGAAGGAATATACTGCTTGAATCCCAACCTTACTTTATATTTCATTAGGGATTCATCCACGCAGATATTCTTTCCAGGTGTATAAACCTCTGGAAACCTGGCAGCGAGATGGGTAATCAGGGGGCGGATTTTGTACAGCCTATCAAACTGGGGGTCCTCCTTAGGGGGGCACAGGCTGTTGTCGCTAAAATGCATGAAACGAAGAATCATTTCATACCTTTGCCTAGTTATAGTTTGGGCAAAAATGGGGGTACTAAAGATGGGGCTGGTGCTCCAGTAGGAGCGGATGGAGGGCTTTGTTATAATGCCCATTAACATTGTGAGTGCCCAGAATTTAAGAAATTCTGGCACGTCAATGGGAGTCCATGGCTGTTTTGCCCAAAAAGAATTAGGGCTAGCAGCACGGTGCTGCTGGGCATAAATGTTTGTTTGTGTGACAATGTCTCCCAAGACATCGTCTCCCAAAAAAACCTGCACAAATTGCAGTGGAGTGAATCCTGTAACATCAATATTGATGCCAGGAATTCCAGAAAAAGGAGGGATAGCTGGCTTGTACCTATTAGGCGCTACCCATGCCTCTGGTGCACTGCCACGACTACGTGTGGTAGGCGTCCTAACAGCCACAGATACATCACTAGATGTATCTGTGAACTGACCAACGTCAAAATCTGACGCTGTATCAGTGGCCTCAGAATCTGTGGCCAAAAAGGCATACGCCTCCTCAGCCGTATACCGCTGCATGGTAAGAATTGCAGCAAAAATAGTGGGGAAGGAAAGGGTTAATGGCTATAATAAAAAATAAAAAAAAAACCTAAAAAAAGTAAAAAAAACTAAAAAAAGTAAAAAAACATGTAAAAAAAAACCAAAACCCAAAAACAATTGCCACTATGCAAGATCACTGTTTATGCAGTGATCAATGGCAATGAAGGGGTTAATATTATATGGGTGGCTCTTATAAGAGCCTTTGGATCAATATATATATATTTTTATTAGGGAATACCTGAAATACCAGAACACACCGATCTGTCTCTCTCCCTCACTAGAAGCAAGTGAAGGAGGGGGGCAGATCCAATACTGATCAAAGGCAATGTTTAGAAAACATTGCCTTTGATTTATCAAATCATGATCACTCTTATGAGTGATCTGACCACTAGGGGTGTTATTCACTGGATGTCCATGACATCCAGCAACACCCCCCCGATGATGTCAGCAGGCTCCGCCCCCCGGCTTGATGGGCGCCGCCATCTTGAAACACCGCGTGTGTTTCGAAGACACCGGCACCGGGAAGGTAAGTTGAGCATTTAGGAAGCGATCGCGAGTCGCTTCCTTTGCTAAACAGGTGTTGCAAAGATGCCTCGATACTGAGGCATCTTAGCAACACCAGCTAAGCAAAGGAAGCGACTCGCGATCGCTTCCTAAACCCGTTTTTCGGCGGCGGGCGCCGCCATGTTTGAAAGACATGCAGTCTTTCAAACATGTTTTTTTTTTGCTCCTAGGAGCGATCGGGGGGGGGGCGGGAATGTTTTTTTTGGTGTTGCTCAATGCCTCGATGTCGAGGCATTAGAGCAACACCGTTTGAGTGAAAAAATCGATCACGGATCGATTTTTTCACCCGTTTAAAGACGTGCCGGTCCTGGCACGTCAATTGTCATAATCGTCACGATTTTCAGTGACGTGCCCGGACCGGCAATTGTCACGAAGGGGTTAAAGCTGCCTTACACATGTCCTAAAAGGATTCAATAGAGACCCAGAATTACCGGTCAGAGGCCACATGACATGAAATTACCCTTTTAAACATTTATGATTAAAAAAAACAACAACTAGATTTGTAGAAAATCATAGACCCACATTTAGAAAGCACTACAACTCCCTGAATGTATTAATCAAAAGTGGAGATCTTGGAACAATAAATTAGGATTTTCTCTACATTTCTTAAGAATGAAACAGCTGCAAGCAACAGATTACATTTCAGTGCTGTGTGTGAAAGATTAACAAGACAGTGCTATCAAAAAGAATTCATTTGGATCCATTCAGCCTTGCAGCAATGCTAAATCGTGCCATTTGAATATCTCTTACAGTATGTGTCTTTTCAAAAGCAGCATACTACCATTAATTGTTTTTCAACGTACATTAACCCTATTGGTTTTTAAGAAGTGATTCAACTAAGTGCCCACTACACATCATACATTTTTAAGAGCACCAAACTTGTGGTGAATAAACGTATTTAAATGACCTACTACTTATTTATATAATGCTATTGACTATGGTAAATACATTTAATAGCATATAAAAATAGATTTTTACTACTTTACCATTAGTTTTAAGAATGCTTCAGAGACAATTTTGATGAAAGTGGGGACAGAAGTCTTGATCACTCTTGATCAGGGGACTGTCCCCTGAAAAATGTGACATCTAGTTAACCATATCACAAACATGCAGAGTACCTACCTTCCTAATCAGACACTCTACCTCCTACTAGGCGCCCCCAGTGTCCCGATTTGCCTGGGGGGGGGCAGAGAAGTTAGGAGATATGATAACATCAAACCAAAAGTCAAACACAGTGGGGGTAGTGTGATCGTCTGCCTCTAGACACGCGCCCCCACAAGACGAGGGATCAAGACGGGATGCATGTCTCGAGGTCATGAGTGAAATTTATCTTTTTTCCTCCTCCCCCTAATTAGGTGGGTAGGAGGATCTAGGAGTATGGAGGGATATTTTAACCCTCAGTTGGTATTCCGACTTTGCCTGTGATAGTGCCTTATTGCCTTCACTAGCGCTTTGACTTTCTCCGTATTTATTGGTTCTCTGAATTCTGCTTGTTCCAGACTACTGTTGTTTGCCGCCTGCTCAGACCTATGCTAAGTGACCCCGACTATTCTTTTGCCTGATCCTTGGAATATATCATCTTGTTCCTGAACTATTTTGGACCCATGTGGTTACGAGTTCTGCTGTCTTCTGCCTAGAGTCTCCGTTGCACTTTATATCACCGGTAGGGGCGCCTTTCCAAATTTCTGCAGTGAGGATCTACTTCCTGACCAGCCAAAAGTGACACTGTGCTTCAGGACCTAAGAGACTTGCCATAACTGATGGAACCATAAATTATGCTTTCTACCAGAAAATTCTGAAGGAGAATGTCCGGCTATCAGTTTGTGATCTAAAGCTCAAGCGCAGTTGGGTTGTGCAGCAGAACAATGATCAAAAGCACACAATCAAGTCCACCTCTGAATGGCTCAAAAGAAACAAAATGAAGGTTTTGGAGAGGCCTCATCAAATCAAGTGAAGCCCTGACTTGAATTAGATTGAGATGCTGTAGAATGACCTTAAAAGGCAGACCTTCCCCGACTGTCAGAGAGAATTCCCCACACTGGTGCCGGTGCGGGGAACTCTGATCTCTGACAGCCGGGGAAGGTCTGCGCGATGGACGCAGACAACCCCTGCTACTAGCCACACCTTCCGGCTGCAGTGTAAGTTGTCTACGCGAATCGTGCAGACATCTACACGCTGCCCCGGCTACACACCGGGGACTCAGAAGCACCGGTAAGTGGGGCGGGGGGGGGGGGGTGGAGAAAGGAGGATTCAGGTCCCCTGCAGCTGCGGGGGATATGGATCTTAGTGGTCTCGTAGTCAGACCTATTTGAGGTCTGATTATAAGACGAGGGGTAAAAAAACCTCGTCTTATAATAGAGCAAATATGGTATTAATCTTGATATAGTATAATAGATGTGGGCTTGGTTTTGGTGAGGGTGCACCATGTCACCCTTGGACCCAAGCAGCACATGTCTTAGGCCGGCCCTGTATACACTCTTTAAACATCCTGGTTGCTTTAGTGGCATTCTTACTTAGAGCTCTGTAGCTATGGGTCAATTAAATGTTGCATTTATGAGTCACTACTGCTACATTTTGATATCTTAAAACAGTACATATAAGGGCTAGAAATACATTGATTATATATATATATATATATATATATATATATATATATATATATATAGTTGGTTATAGTAAATTGCATCAGCATGACAACAAATAATGCCTTAAGATCATAAAGTGATGAGAAAAAGCAAAAACAGCATCAGCATAATAACAAAATAAACTAAGGTTTGGGTCCATAAAGATGAAGAAAGTAGCTCAAAGAGAATTGTATTCTCACTTTGGAGTCCTACTTTGCTACAAAGTAAAACCATTTTCTTCTAAGTATCCATATTATGTAACCTTTAATGAATATATTAACTTAAACACTCCTTAACTTACCAGGCATACATAATGAAAATATATAATACATTGTGATCCCTATATGGCAAGATTCTGCTTCTGAAGAAGAGGAAAAGGCAGGGAAAATATGTCAAAAAACTAGGTTATCTGTCATATTTAAAAGGACACGAGAATGAAATCTAAATTAAGGTTCAGATCAAAGAGAAGCCATTTAACGTAGACGAACAAACAGCAGGAAGGAAAGAAGCTTGCATATAAAATTAACCCCGTGAAGTCCACATGAGTAATCAGAACATTGGAGGCTGCTGAATCACACATCACTCAGACAGTAATAGATATTGGCACAGCATGATAGTTCAAATGTTTTTAAAATGGAAATAGAAAATTTGCTTACAGATCTGTCCTAACCAATTTTATGCAGTGACCAGACTTTACTCTTCAGTAGAAGAACTAAAGGTAGGATGAGGAAGTCCACATGTGACTGGCTTTGGCCTTTACAGTACAACCATTTTCTCCAAAAGCCACTGATAAAATGAAAGGGTACGGTTTCGCAGTAGTAATAGAACGCAGCATGCATTTTTTGGTTTAAAATCAGTTCATTCCTCAAGAGTATGCAAGAGCAAAGGGGGGCGCCAGTGAGCGGCTTTTAAACGGCTTTTTTTTTTTTGCTGAGAGAGAGGGGCGCCTAGCAACCGCTCGGCGCCCCTCATTCTCCTACACGAGGCCTCTACCTCCGTCCCGGTGCCGGCATTTCATGCTGAGCGCCGGAATAAGACGTCATATTTCAGCGCTCAGCAGTGGGCACCAGTGAGTGGCTTTTTAGCACTTTTTTTTTGATGCGGAGGAGAGAGAGGGGTGCCTAGGGTAGGGGAGAGGGTAAATAGTGGGGAGGGAGAGGGGTTAGAAAGTGATAAGGGAGGGAGAGGGGGTAGATAGTGAGAAAGGGGGGAGAGAGGGTAGAAAGTGAGAAAGGGGGAGAGGGGGTAGATATTAAGGAAGAGGGTAGTAGGGAAAGGGGAGGGAGAGGGGTAGATAGTGAGGAAGAGGGTAGTAAGAATAATGAAATAAGTAAAGAGTGTGAATTACCGTATTTGCTCGATTATAAGACGACCCTGATTATAAGACGACCCCCCAAATCTTAATATTAATTTAGGAAAAAAAGAAAAAGCCTGAATATAAGACGACCCTATAGGAAAAAAGTTTTACCAGTAAATGTTAATTCATTTAAACACTTTTTTTAATAAAAGCTATGCTTGAGAAAAATATTTTGGTTTTATTTCCTTCTATTTTCCAACCTGTCCCCCAGTTATGCACATCTGCCCCAGAAGTGCCTTATACCCCCTATATGCCACTGTGCCCCATGATATGCCTTTTAACCCTCTAAATGCCACAGTGCCCCATAATATGCCTTTTAACCCTATATGCCACTGTGCCCCATGATATGCCTTTTAACCCTATATGCCACTCTGGCACTTAGAGGGTTAAAAGGCATATTATGGGGAAGAGTGGCATATAGGGAGGTTTAAGGCATTTCAGGAGGCAGAGTGGCATTAAAGGGGTTAAAAGGCATTTCACAGAGCACTCTGCCTCCAGAAATGCCTCAAACCCACATTTAACACTCCCCCTCCCTCCTCCAAACTTACCGGTGCTTCTGAGTTGGGGGGGGGCGCATAACACAGGAGGGTCCAGGTCCCCTGCATCTGAGCCCCAGGTGCTTAGTCCGGGCAGCATGTAGAGCTCCACGCGAATCGCGTAGAGCTCTAAGCACCGGGGACTCAGAAGCACCGGTACGTTGGAGGGGGCATAACACAGGAGGATGCAGGTCCCCTGCATCCTCCTGTGTTATGCCCCCCCCCTCCAACTTACCGGTGCTTCTGAGTCCCCGGTGCTTAGTCCGGGCAGCGTTTAGAGCTCTACGCGATTGTATCGTGTAGAGCGTAGAGCTCTACACGATACAATCGCGTAGAGCTCTACACGCAGCCCGGACTAAGCACCGGGGACTCAGATGCACCGGTAAGTTGGGTCGGGGGTTAACACAGGAGGATCCAGGTCCCCTGCATCTGGGTCCCCGGTGCTTAGTCCGGGAAGCGTGTAGAGCTCTACGCGATTGTATCGCGTAGAGCTCTACACGCAGCCCGGACTAAGCACCGGGGACTCAGAAGCACCGGTAAGTTGGGGGGGGGGGGGGGATTAACACAGGAGGATCCAGGTCCTCTGCATCGCTGCGGGGGATCTGGATCTTAGTCTCATAATCAGACCTATTTGAGGTCTGATTATAAGACGACCCTGATTATAAGACGAGGGGTATTTTTCAGAGCATTTGCTCTGGAAAAAACCTCGTCTTATAATCGAGCAAATACGGTAATGTGTGGATGAGTTGTCTGAATGAGGGAGAGCATGAGTTAATATGTGGATGAATTGTCTGAATGAGGGAGAGCATGAGTTGTCTGAATGAGGGATAGCATGAGTTAATATGTGGATGAATTGTCTGAATAAGGGGGAGCATGAGTTAATATGTGGATGAATTGTCTGAATGAGGGAGAGCATGAGTTAATATGTGGATGAATTGTCTGAATGAGGGAGAGCATGAGTTAATATGTGGATGAGTTGTCTGAATGAGGGACAGCATGAGTTAATATGTGGATGAATTGTCTGAATGAGGGAGAGCATGAGTTGTCTGAATGAGGTATAGCATGAGTTAATATGTGGATGAATTGTCTGAATAAGGGAGAGCATGAGTTAATATGTGGATGAATTGTCTGAATGAGGGAGAGCATGAGTTAATATGTGGATGAATTGTCTGAATGAGGGAGAGCATGAGTTAATATGTGGATGAATTGTCTGAATAAGGGAGAGCATGAGTTAATGTGTGGATGAATTGTCTGAATGAGGGAGAGCATGAGTTAATGTGTGGATGAGTTGTCTGAATGAGAGAGAGCATGAGTTAATGTGGATGTGGATGAGTTGTCTGAATTAAAGTGTGAATTAATGAGTGACTGTAAAAGTGTTTGTGTATCATAGATGTATAATTGTGGAAGGGCAAGGATGGCACTAGCAGGAGGTTTGAGCCTTGGGGACCAAGATGGCATAGGCAGGGTGTATATGGGACAAAGATGGCACAGGCCAGACTGTTTGGCGACAAAGTTGACTTGTGCTGGGTTATTTAGGGCCAAAGATGGCAAATCTTATGTGTGTTATCTGGGTGCTGGTCAGGTTCTATGTGGGCAGTGTGGACGCCAAGGCTGGCTTTGGGGTGTGCAACCAGTGATCTATGCCTGTAATTTAGGGGGTTTTAAATATACATTTAATGTCGTGTTTTTATGTGAATTCCATACATTAGTCTCCATATGTTATTTATGTATACCTGCAAGTACAGGGTTTTTATGTCATATTCAGTTGATTAATACCTGCAATGCTGTTTCCATGTATTTATTTGATCTATACCTGCAATGCTACGTTTCATATATTATTATTGTATACCTGCAAATACAGGATTTGGATGTCTGATTCTGTTGATTTGATATATACCTTTAGTGCTGGAATCACAAGTGAATTTCAATTGATCTATACATGCAAAGCTGGGTTTGTGTGTTAATGTGTTGATCTATACCTGATATCGGCAGCAGGGTATTTATATATATATATATATATATATATATAGGCAGCAGGGGCTAATAAATGGGTTTTTAGATATTTGGACAGGGGCACGATTTCAGTGCTTGCCATAGGCGCTATTTTCAGTAGATACGCCTCTGTGCAAGAGTGACCACAATACAGGATTGCCGAGTGTCAGTGCAATCACTGGGGATGCTGGAATGCTGAGCAAATGTACAAAAGCACTGGAAATCCTGGATGTCTAAGAATGTGTTGATAAGCTCTGGAATCAGCTGAATCAGTGAGAGTACGTACACAAGTGTTCAGTGTCTGCTCATTTGTGCATTCTCCCTCACAGCTAGGTAAAGAGCAAATCTCAGCAGCACCCAGTTCATGTCATCGGCCTGGAAGCTTGTCAGAAAGACTAACATTTGCAAAGATGTGGTCTGCTAAATGCTTTCACAAACACAAGTGACAGATCATATTATAAAGTGACAAGTGACAGACCTCTTATAATGTTCTCTCATCTGACCAGAGCCCACTGTAAAAGTAATCGCTCATAAGGATCAACCCAAGCAGGAAAGCTTCAAAGAGTACCAGTTATTCTGTCCAGGGTGCCAACAACTGCTCTGGACCAGGCACTGGGGTTACAGCACATGATATGCATATTGCTTTATTGCAAAAAATATATATACACTTACAGTTTCATAATAATAACAACAGTCATATAAAATATCTTCTATGGACTGACTATGGTCTTCCTAATGAGAGTAAATGTATAAAGTATGGGTTAATCAGAAGATTCCACAGATAGCTAGAAAAGGGATGTTTGGTACCTATGTGTTGATAAGAACATGAGACATCTGATGCACCCATAGTTATTAAGGTATGATGTCCCATAACAATGCTATAACAAATATTATAATAATTTCTCATATGCCCATAAACTGCAAAATGTGCAAATATTTTATTCCTCTATACAAATATTTTTTTCTTCTTACTTTTCACCTCTCTTCTTCCTACTTTTCTCTCTTTCTCTTTTCTATACTCACTCTCTACCCTTCCTCTTCATTTCTCTCCCACTCTACACAACAGTATGTGAGAGCCCCTCCCCTGTCTCCACATACAACACCATCCAACAGCCCCTCTCTCACACACACATCCTCAGCCCTCTCACTCTTTACACACTGCCACCTGACAGCCCCTCTCACCTGCTTTGCACATGACATTGTCTAGCAGCGCCTCACCCCCACACACTTACACACTATACACACCACTATCCATCAGACCTTCAACATCTACTCTCAACATTATCTGGCAGTTCCTTGCCTTGTTCCGGTATGAAGAAGCCCCTTGTACAGTCATAGCGCACTTTGCTGAGTGGCATATAGGGGTTTAAAAGGCATATCATGGGGCAGAGTGCCATATAGGGGGTTAAAAGGCATTTCTGGAGGTATATATATATATATATATATATATATATAAAACTGCTAACAGCAATCACACTCCTATCAAGCCAAGGCAGCCAGTACATGCTGGAACCTGGGGATGATAGGAGTGTGAGTACTGCCTCCCTATGCCATGCTACCACCACCACCTCCTTACACATCCATGCTATCACACACACACACACTCATTCACAAACATTTAAATACTCATTCATTCCATTAATCACACATACTTGCTCAAAAACCCTCCCCCACCCCCTTACCTGAACTGCAGATCTCTCACTCGAAGACTTCTGCAGGGGCCCGGCTGTGCGAGCAACTTCTCTGGCCCCGCCCCCAGAGGAAGGAGGGGGAGGTAGAGTTATGTGACACTCTTCTAGCTTCCTGTTCTCCTGCTGCTAGTAGAAGAGACGCTGCTCGCGACCAAAGCAGCCTGGCCCCAGCAGACGTTTTTTTGAGGTCTGATTAGAAGACGACCTCGATTATAAGACGAGGGGTATTTTTCAGAGCATTTGCTCTGAAAAAAACCTTGTCTTATAATCGAGCAAATACGGTATATATATATTATACATATATTTATTTCCTCTACTTATTTTTTTCTACTTGAGAGAAGGTAAATTCATGATAAACTCAAACAGAGCAATGCCATTTTATCTTACCGCAGGGGCTAATAATGTTTAACTGCACTGTCATACTTTAAAGGTGTGATAATCTAATAATGAATGTTTAACTGAAACATAAAATTTGCAATATTCATGTTCAAATGTACTTTTAATGAGGGACATTTTAAGAGAATAAGAAAAATTGTATTGGGAGGTTCTTCTAGTATATTAATTATATTGGCTTAGACTCAGGTCAATAATGTGCATAGTGTAGACCACAAAACAAGAGAACAAAATAAAGAACGGTCAATATTTTCAGCAGACAATGATAAATGAAAATGAAAAATAAAAAATGTGAAAAATATTCTTATTCATTTAAAATTTAACACTGTTTTTAAGAAAAAATTTATTAAACTGATTCTGAAGTTATGTGATTTAGCAATATTTATTGTAGAAGGGCTCCTTAGACTTTTGCAGAACTGTACTTTCCTTTTTTGTACCAGAACTACTCATTATACTTACTGCCAAACACATTTAAGAAAAATAAGATTCCTTACAATGATGGGTGTACAAGCTATTTAAAATGGACATTTCAAATTATGTTAGTAACAACTCTGGGACCTTTACCCTTCCGTTATCAACGTCATATTAGCTAAGAGGTATGAAGAAGAATATGTTGATGCATTTTCTATTTAAAGGGTTAAGTATTTCCCTGTTTCACTACCAACCAAATGCCTTTTGTATTACCTATTAAGATGATAATATCAATTATCTGGAGAAGAATGAGAACCATATATTTTGGTTTCCGTACTCTGACCAAATAACAACGAATGATTCTACTTCAAACACTTGGATCAGTGTCTGGCACTTTGTCCGCAAATGTATCATCCAAACCTAAGAACCATGCAGCTCATTATCTATTTAGTCCATGAAAAGCTTCAGATTGCAGACCTAATTTCTGTTTTCAGCACTAGTTATTATTTATTAAACAAATGCTCACTGCAATTAAGCTATAAGTATAATCACATTAATCAAGAGGCAAATTATAATAAAACACAACATGCCATTATTGTAAAGCATGTGATACAGGATTGGCTCTAATAATTCAACTGATTTATTTCTTTTGAACTTGTCATTGTTCTTAGTACAAAGTATGCTAAATATGAAAAACTCCATATAAATATTGCTATAAATACTTGGATTTTAGACTCATCTGGGGAACAAGCAGACTCATTAAATATTGAGGAATACAGACCTGGAGTGGTTAGAGGGAAATGTCATTAAAAGAATAATTCTAATACAAGTTTACTGTCAGGAACCTTCCTCGGTTCCCCGTCGTCCACGGGTATCTTCACCCCCATGGACTAGAGGACTGCATTGGGATGCGGGTTTGGCAGTCTTGCTGGGGTTTAGCGGGCGGGATGTCAGACACTGTACCTGCGGGTCCCAGTAATCCCGCAAGGCTGCCTTCGCGCTGCTCCCTCACAGCATCTCCTTTCTTGCTCCGACCAGGAACACTCCAGAGTCATGTGGCGATGTGAGGGAGTAACACGAAGGCAGCCTTGTAGGACTGCGCGAGAAATCTGCAGTTTAGGTAAGGAGGTGGGCGTGATTGACCACATATGTGGCGGGAGCGGACGGGATTGGACACACATGTTGCGGAAGCGGGAGGGAGTGGAACACACACATTGCGGGAGCGGGCGGGATTGGACAAAAAATCAGCAGGAGAGGGATTAAAAAAGCAGTCCTGTGCAGGGCTCTAGCACGGACTCCACCGGGTGCTAGTCACAGACCACATCTATGAAGATTAGGCCGCACAGTGGCATATGTAGGGGTAGAGTGGAGTGGCATATGTGGGAGGCAGAGTGGAGTGGCATATGTGGGAGGCAGCGTGGAGTGGCATATGTGGGAGGCAGCGTGGAGTGGCATATGTGGGGGTAGAGTGGAGTGGCATATGTGGGAGGCAGCGTGGAGTGGCATATGTGGGAGGCAGCGTGGCATGTCTGAGAGGCAGCATGGCAAGCCTGGGCTCAAATGTGCATAAATTGGGGGGGGGCTGGTTGGGAAATAAAGACAAGAAATGCATTTTATCAAAGTTTTTTTTATTCTGCTGTTTGTATTTAACATCATTTATTTATTACATTATTTTAAATAAATGAAAAATTTACATTCATTTTTTTTATCCGATTAATCTAAAAAATAATCGGCCAACTAATCGATTATGAAAATAATCGTTAGTTGCAGCCCTAGACACTATACATGAACATCATAATCTACACGTCAACAAAGACTATTTCTCATTAAAAATAAATGGATCTGAGTTGTCTGTGCACATCAGAAGAGAACAAGTGAAAACCTGCACTGAACCAGAAATGATACACAGATACAATAGGTTAAACCAAAGGTGCCAAATGGCAGCATACAGACCATATCTGGCCCTTTAAATCTTCACATGCAGTCTGCCACATTAGTTAAGCTGGTTCTCATCTCCAGAGCTTCTACTCCTGAGCTGGTAAGTCTACTTTTGTGCGATGCTTGGAGTTGATCAGCTCATGGAGAACAATAAAATATGAGACGCATGCTCACCTTCATGTATCCTCATGTACATGAACAGCCATAGAATAGAGGGTGCTGTTAATCTAATCCAAAGTACCTTATGCACTTGACACATAAGAACACGTTCACTAAGTCCCCTTAGTGCATGTAAGGAGCCCTGAATTTCTTTCCCTTGGATGAAGAACCAGCAATAAGTATCAGCTATGCGTTGTGTACTGCAGATGCAACCCTGTGCAGGGTTGCTTCCATGGGCGTAGGAACCGGGGGGGACGGGGGGGATAGATCCCCCCCAGTAACTCATGCGGGGGGACCGATAATTAAGAAATCCCCCCCAGGGCCAGGGCAACCGATCTTACGCGGTCCGCACCTCAAGCCCTGCTACTTACCTGTGGGAGGGTCTTCTGTACTGCACAGAGGAACCGGAACCCAGCAGAGTTCACGTGACATTACATCACATCCTCTGTGCAGTACCAGAGAACGCAGAGGGAGGCCGCGCCCTCTGCTGAAGACTGTGAGCGGCATCGAGGAGCTGCAGTGCAGGTAAGGGGGTGGGGAGGGTGTTTCAATGAGTATGCGTGATTGAGGGAATTAATCTGTGAATGAATGAGTGTGTGTGTGATAGAATGGATGTGTAAGTGCTGGAACCTAGGCATGATTGGACTGTGATTGATGTTAGCAATCACACTCCTATCATGCCAAGTCAGCCAGTACATGCTGAAACATAGCTAGCTGCCCCCCTTGTGTATTGATGCTGCCAGCAGTATGGGGTCTGCACATCACTTACAGCCACCCTTTACCAGCATGTACTGGCTGACTTGGCATGATAGGAGTGTGATTGCTAACAGCAATCACAGTCCCATCATGCCTAGGTTACAGCATTTACTGGTTGGATGTGTAAGTGCTGGAACCTAGGCATGATGGGACTGTGATTGCTGTTAGCAATCACACTCCTATCATGCCAAGTCAGCCAGTACATGCTGAAACCTAGCTAGCTGCCCCCCTTGTGTATTGATGCTGCCAGCAGTATGGGGTCTGCACATCACTTACAGCCACCCTTTACCAGCATGTACTGGCTGACTTGGCATGATAGGAGTGTGATTGCTAACAGCAATCACAGTCCCATCATGCCTAGGTTACAGCATTTACTGGTTGGATGTGAAGGTGCTGGAACCTAGGCAAGATGGGACTGTGATTGCTGTTAGCAATCACACTCCTATCATGCCAAGTCAGCCAGTACATGCTGAAACATAGCTAGCTGCCCCCCTTGTGTATTGATGCTGCCAGCAGTATGGGGTCTGCACATCACTTACAGCCACCCTGTACCAGAATGTACTGGCTGCCTGGGTATGATAGGAGTGTGATTGCTGTTAGCAATCACACTCCTATCATGCCAAGTCATATTGCTAATTTTTTTTGTCCAATTGTGGTGTGTTACCTACTTTTATTAAAAATGTGAGTTTTTATTATTATTTTTAAAGGTGGGGGGTCATTTTCGGTTTTGGCTAAGTGAACCGTGAATGTTTTGGTCCAGAATTTTCATTTTGGTGCATCCCTAGAATAAATAGAACTATTTCATTTTTAATTATCCTGAGTCCTGAATTTGTAGTCACAAAACTTTCTAGGCCCAGAAATCAGTGAGAGGAAAAGTAAAGGTTTTGTGTTATTTACTTTATTTTAATCTGCATATTTTATTAAAGGCCATATTTTCTCACAGTGAAAAATGAGTGTGGCCCGCGCACGGATACAATTCTGATGAAGTGGCCCACTGCAGAAAAAACTTGGACACCCCTGGGGTAGACAGTGAGAAGGGGGGGGTAGGGAGAGGGTAGCTAGTGAGAAGGGGGGGTAGGGAGAGGGTAGCTAGTGTGAAGGGGGTGGTAGGGAGAGGGTAGCTAGTGAGAAGGGGGCGATAGGGAGAGGGTAGCTAGTGAGAAGGGAGGGTAGGGAGAGGGTAGCTTGTGAGAAGGGAGGGTAGGGAGGGGTGTAGATAGTAAGAAAGTGTGAGAGGGGGTAGATAGTGTGAGAAAGTGGGGATCTGATGGGGGAAAATGCTGTCCCCCCCAGATTTTTAGGGGTTCCTACGCCCATGGTTGCTTCTGTGATTTGTGCTAGTTTTTTGACATCATAACACAATGCACACAGCTGACGTTAGTAACTGGAGGTGAATGATTTTTGAGAGTTAGTGCCTCTAGGTACCAAAGATGGCTTTGCGTGGCTCCTGCGCTGACTGTGTGTCATGATGAAATACACACAGACACCTCGTTCTGCTGATAGGCAGGATTGTCGCGCAGCCTTGGGACTTTCCTTTCTTTCCTTTAGAAGCTCATAAAGCATAAAGGATTGGAAATGGCATGACATGCGTCAGTGTCTGCCTGTTTGTTCTTTTGTCTTTGCATGTCTCTGAGTGATGTGAGTTATGTTCTGGTGTGTGTACTTTTATTACCTCTCCAATAGGGTTGCCACATTCAAAAAGTGGGGAAACCAGCCTTAACACAGCATACTAGTAACACAGCCCTACATTTCAGTCATTTATTATTGTTATTATTATTATTATTATCTTTTATTTATATCGTGCCAACATTTAGGCAGCATTTATTATAGCCAAGGTTTATGACAAGACTAGAATTGACTAAGACAAATCGATACATTAGGTAGAGGGAGCCCTGCTCACAATCTTGAAGGAATGGGGAGAGAACAAACATAAGGAACAGAAAAAGGTGAGAGGTAGTAAAGTGGTTGTATCATTGACAGGGAAGTTCTAGCAACCGAGAAGGTGTTCTCTGAAGAAGTGTGATTTTTCTTCAATGTTGGGAGGGAGAGTGAAAGCTGAAGGTTCGGTGGAAGTAGGTTCCAAGTTATAGGGCAGCACGAGTAAAGTAGGCAGGAAAAGGAAGAGGTGATAAGTAAGTAAGAAAGCCTTAGGGCTAGGGTAGGGGAGTATTTTTTATGGGGGTACACATATATGGAGGAGCAGTGTTGCGAAGGGCTTAATATGTTAGTACAAGGATTTTAAATTTAATTATTAAGGTAATAGGAAGCCAGTGGAGGATTTCACAGAGTGGGGAAGCAGAAGATGAGCGGCATGCAAGAAAGATAAGCCTAGCAGCAGCATTTAGAATAGACTAGAGAGGAGATACAGTGGAATGTCAACCAGAAGAGTGTTACAATAGTCAAGACAGGAAATGATAAGGGAATGAACCAGAGTTTTTGTGTATTCTTGGGTGAGGAATGGGTGGATACGAGAGATGTTTTTAGACGCAAGTGGCAGGATCTAGTAAGGGACTGAATGGGAGAGAGATAGTCATGTTGTTAATGGTGATAGAGAATTCAGGTACTGGGGTGGAGATGGAAGGAGGAAAGATAATGAGTTCAATTTTACAAAGATTATGTTTCAGGTAGCCTTGTGGCATCCATGAAGATAGCATACAAGCAGTTGGTAATATGGGACATGAGAGATGGAGAGAGATCAGGACAAGACAGGTAGATGATACTGATTGCCAAGAGATGAAGCATAAAGAGAGAACAGCAGAGGGCAAAGAACTAATCTTTGGGACACCAACATGTAAGATATGAGTAAGATATCCAGGAGTATTAGAATGGAGAAGTGACATTTTGCTTTGGCAAAGAGCAAGTCATTGGAGACTTTTGTTAGAGCCGTTTCAGTAGAGTGAAGGGGTTTGAAACCATACTGCAGAGGAGGGAATTAGAGGAGAGGAAGTTAGTAAGGTGACTGTACACAATCCACTCAAGCAACTTAGAGGTAAAAATAATTAGTGAGATAGGGCGGTAGTTAGTCAGACTGATGGGGTCTAAGGAACAATTTTTTAGAATGGGTGTGATGAGCGCCTCATGCACCCAGCCTGCAATATGGCACATTGTTTACAATTTGCTGTCATATTCAAATGCAGACACATATGAATGTTGTACTTCAGCACCCAAAGAGGTTAACTACAAACAAGTTAAAATAACTAAAACATATGTTTACCCTCCAGTACCGAAGAGGTTAACTGACAGAGTTGTTTTTTTATTTTTTGTACCCTTCATGACAATGGCTGTTTTAACATTTCTGCGGTACTCATGCTTAGCTGTAATTTTCCTCTCTCTCATTTATTGTACCCACAGAAGTCATATATTGTTTTTTCAGGACACGCATGGCTTTCTTTAGATATCATTATTTTGATCATATCATCTAATTTACTATTAAGAACATTATACATTGTGGTACAAATTAAAAAATGACTTTTTATGACTTTGATTTGAAAAATTATTTTACTCATCTACAAAAGCTAATGAAAAAACCTGCTAAATAGATTCAAATATTTGTCCTTAGTTTAGAAATACCCAATGTTCTATGGTGTTTTGCTTTTTGCAAGTTAAAGGGCAATAAGTACAAGTAGGATATTGCAATTTTAAAATCATTTTTTGGGACATCTTTGAAGCCAGTCAGATTTATTTACTCCATCAAACCTTATATGTATAAAAACTAGACACCCCGCGGTACTTCAAATGCTAGCATCTTAACTCTTTCCATGCACTAATTCTATCACCAGCCTTTGTCGATATTTGTGGAAATGCTTTGTACAGGTATTCAGGTATGAATTTTTGCGAGCAGGGCTCTCTCCACCAAATGTATCGGTTTGTCTTAGTCTGTCAATTCTTGTCTTGTCATATCCCTTGAATTTATGTATTGTATTAAGCGCTGCGTAAACTGTTGGCGCTATATAAATAAAGGATAATAATAATAATAATAATTTACAGCTCCTAGTATAAGTCACTGCCAAACAATATGTATTCAGCAATATCTCCTGAATACAGTGATACCACCCATGCTACATAGGTTTGGGTTGTTTGGGGGATAAAAGGCAACATTTGGGAGGTGTGCATTTTTCAATTAGGAATTCTGTCTCATGTCCTACTTGAGACACCTTTGAACTCAGCCAATTCAATTTATCCCAGGGGTCAACAAATTTGGATCATTTTTATTTTCATATATTTCCCACTGGTCTGCAGTTAGAGGATCTTTTGTGGGCCAATACAACATAAAATACACTTTTCTTCAGTGCTGCACCACTTTGTATGGTAATGCAGTTAATCTCTTCAAGGGGTATTTTACACCATAAAGAGTTAAGCCTGTGTGTTTGACCATTATTCTAAGACCATACAGTAACAGACACACAAATGCTAATGTCTTATACTCACTTACAGTAACACACATGCTAACATTATACACCTATGTACACACACGCTGACACCATATACCAATACACACACTATATGCTGACATGCACACTCATGCTAATGCCATACTGTAACATACACAACACCATGCACGCTAACGCTACACTATTATAGACATGAACACACTGGCTAACACACACTGTATAAAAACACACACTTTAAAACTATACACACATACACACTGAATCTGGCACTAAAATACAGTAGACATACTGACTCTAGCACTATACATTTACACACATACACACTCACAGACCTGCCATCCCGCTGCCGTGAGGTGCCAAGGAGGGTCACGGAATGAACATTATGTGACCCTGCCAGGTGCCTCGCAGCACCCGCTTCACTGCACCTCCCCTGGAGGAAAGCATATGGTATCAAACTCATAATGGCAGAAGGTAGCCAGCAGTGTGGGAGCTCTATGAGGCGAGGGGGCTACAATGGTAGCCTTGGCCAGTTTTTAACCCCCTTGTCCTGTAAAAACCCTGGGGTGCCTGGAAGTTGGTTTCTAGTCGCCATATATTTTTGGAAAAGTAGACGCCCCAAATGCTGGTATTTCTGTGCACTAATTTTACCACTGTCAAAGTGTGTGGTAATATTTTTTGTGGGGTTTTTTTTCATACGCAATTCAGGTATATGTCACTGCCAAGAAACAACATAATAAGCATTCAGTAACACCTCGTGAGTACAGTGATACCACCTATGCATAGGTTTGTTGGGTTGTTTGGGGCTAAACGGCCACATTTGGGAGGTGGACATTTTGGCCAGTCTGTGCCCTATTTGGGACATCTTTGAATCTGGCCAATTCAATCAACCCTATCAAATCATACATTTTTGAAAACTAGACACCCTATGGGTATTTCAAATGCCAATGTTTGAACTATTCAAATACCTGAATTTTGGTGACGATAAAGCAGTAATTTTAGGGCTTTTAGGGTTTTTTTTAAAAAAATTTGTTGGAACCGGATTGTTTACATTTTTAATTTTTTTCATTTATTTTAATATTTACATTGTAATGGGCTCCATGGACCTGCATGGGGGAAAGACCACATTGTCGCTCCGGGGAGCGATCAGATGGGGCTCCTGCTGCAGTTTTCACTCTTGCTAAATGCCTTTACATCAAGGCATTGAAGCAACACCGCTTGGGAGAAGAAAGAAAACTTTGCCTGTTTTCTAAACCCATTTAACCTTATGATGTGCCTGGCACGTCATTTGTCATCAATGGGTTAAAGGTCAAATGTAGTGAGATAAAAACAACACCATAATTGCAGAAAACTTTAATGTTTGCTCATATCCGACTGATATTTTATGCAATATGTATGTGCCCAACATGTTATATGGGGAGTGTGGGAGCTGAAAAAGAGTGATTTCCAATATCCTTTCATTATAGTTTTACTGCAAATATGTCAGTATTTAAGGAATTTAAAGATTTATTTTTTTTCGTCACTACAGTTGTCCTTTAATCTATATGATAGATGCGTGGTCATTTTACATTTTCTTGTTGTCCGTTTTGCAAATGAATGGAGGGATTGTGCAGAACCTCCTTATATGAATGTGCCCCTTTCCACCTCCCCAAATAAATGCTGTGCAGGAGATGTGTTCAGACCTCAGTCCGCATTTAATAGTTTTTAATTGATTGTTGTGAAAATTCATCATACGTTACGGATATATTGATTTGACAGATGTGACAAACAGTAGACTTCATCAATAATCAGATTCTTTTCAAATCTGATGTAGAAGATGGCAGGATTATTGATATTCTTACGGGGATGCATACCATCAGCTGTCCAAGTAAGTACTTATTTTCAGCAATTCAAATCAATAGGAATGCTGACAGATAGAACCTTTGTATTTTAAACACATTATTCTTTACATGGCTGGTATGAAATCAGACAAAAAACACTACCATTCTCAAGTGTGGAAAAGCCATGCATCCAGTATGGTACCAGATAGAAACGTTAAAAATTGTTATTCTGGTGGCATTCTCAAACAAATTAGACCAAGCAGAGGGAGAATGCATCTAACACTTGTCTGTATATCAAAATAAACCTGTAAACATATTTATGGCTGGGGATAGAAAAATTGGAAATTCAGTTGCAATATGAAGCTGATTCTATGACGAACATAAGATTTTTCTAAAACTATAAACGCTCCTGCATAATATGTTACAAAGTAGAAAGGATTTTGCAAAATCCTAAAGACATTCCAGTTAGGCATTTCAGTAATCTAATTTGTAACTGTTAACACAACCGTTCTTTAAATAGAGCATTTTAATATTGAAGGCAGTTTCTGACATCTGCATAGGATATATTTTCTGTTGATATCTGTTGTCATTAAGCCAGGCTATATCCTGTCGAATAAAATCTCCAAAAGAGACAATTAAGACGGGAGAAGACAGAATTTTTTTACAAAATTTACTTTAAACCATTTTTTTATTACAACAAATTATTTTGTTCAAATTGATTTAAAGACTTACATATATGAAACATTATAACACGCATGGAACTCTTCGAGTTTGCCCCGGAGATCTCCGGGTGAAGCACCGCTTCTCCATTTGCCCTTTGAATGGGAACACCTCCAAAGTCAGCTGGAACTCCCACCGATGTCAGCAGGACCGCTCCCACCGATGTCACGGGACCACCCACCGACATCAGTGGGACCGTCCACCAATATCAGCGGGACCACCCACCGACATCAGTGGGACCGTCCACCAACATCAGCGGGACCACCCACCGACATCAGTGGGCAGTCCTGGCACGTCCCGCAAGGTAGGGCTCCGTGTAGCCATAGCGAAGAATTTCACAGATATGAACATATGTTACTGGTTAACCACAGAAAAATCATGTTCATGTTATTCTTAAAGTTGGAACTCAATTGTTTGTGGTTCTATTGGTTTTGGTATAAATTAATCTGGTTAATCTTTCTGTCCAGCCAAGTGGGACCAAACTGCTCAGCCTAAATTCAAGATACAATCCCAAATGCTATGTGTTGCTGTTTGCAAACAGTGCTTTTGTGTATCGAGAGAACATACTTAAACATAGCAAAAACTATTTACTGGTCCTTGTAAAGGGTAAAATATCAAATCGGGGCTCTGAAAACATAATAGATGGCCTTTGGAGTATCTGTTTTTGAGGTCTTAAAGAGAAGCAAGCAATGCAACAAAGCCAGCAGGGTTGCATGTTCTGGTTAAGCTAAAGCAGGAAACGGCCCCAATAATTATTCCTTCGAATAAAATATACACCATTATCTTAACAGATGCCATTTTCAGGGTTTTTTTGCTCAATTACTTGTCTTTGGCTGCTCAATCAAGTTTAAAAAAACCACAACAAAAATACAGAGGAGAACTGATGCATTAAGAGAGCAAGAACACCTCATTGTATACAGCCATAGTGTAAAATCAAGTACTCCAGTCCTAAATGTTGTTTGATCAAAGGCATTATAGTATCTGCTAACTTGCTCTTTTGTGCTGTGGATCTCTCATTTAATTGAAACATTGGCCAATCATGTGCCTATCAACAGCATGGAAACAACATCCTTGTAATTATACAAGAGCAAACGGTGTCAAAGTAAATCAGATCAGCGCTCCTCGAGTCCTGGCTCAGTTTCAAAATCCTCAGTATAAATTCCTGTATCTCTGAATTTAATTCTCTCACTTATTTTCTTCACAGCATTGTAAAAAATAAAATGTATTAGAAACCTACATAAATTGAAGCTGAGCGTGTACAATTATGTACATAAGCTTACGTATTTCTTTCAATAAATTAAATGGTCATTAGGAAACAGTGGACGTACCAAAAGGTTTAATAAAACATGTTATCTACAGTGTTCATTTTTACACACCTGAAATGGTAGATCTTTTAATCTTTATATTTTTATAATGATGCAGTGGCCTCATCTAGAGGAAAGGTCAAACAGTGTTTGGCTTACTAGTGTTCAGTAGAAAGAAACCAATTCACATAGACATGGTGCTCAATTAAGTTCTCATAACTCCTGGTCCTCTGTTGTTACAGTTACATAGTTAATTAGGTTGAAAAAAAAAGACATTTAGCCCATCAAGTTTAACCATTCCACAAACCCATATTAGTTGACCCAGAAGAAGGCAAAAAACCCACTGAGACAGCAATGTCGTCTCTAAGAAAAAAAAATTCCTTCTTGACTTGAAGTTAGTCAGACTCACCCTGGATCAACATTACCTTACTTACTTTTACTCATAACCTTGTATGCATTTTGTCTCTAGAAAAACATGCAAATGTTTTTTGGAATATATTGATTGAATTGGCCCCAAAAAAAACTTCAGATGGCAATCTATTCCATAATTTAACCGCCGGATCTACATATACCTAAAAGTGTCATGGGTGTAGGGTGACATTCAGTTATTTTTCCAGGTCACCTATCCATTTCACATATTGCTAACCAAGACATGTTAAGTGCTACCTTGCAGTATGTGCAGAACCATTACTGTCATACATCTCCATACTGCAAGGCAGCACTTTACATAAAATGGATATGTGTTCTGGAAAGATGGCTGACGGTGGTCACCCTACATAAGGGTCATTTATAAAATTTGGTACTAATCAGAATTTATAAATACTTCTGTCTACCACTTCAAATGTGTGGTTAAATTTGTTTGTATTTATGGATGAACCCAACAAACATGTATCCATTAAATCTGGCACTTAACATGATTTGTTGCTTTTTGCATGAACAACCAGACATGTCTGCACATCAGGAGAAAGCTGATAATGCAAGTTGCCTTCACCCAGTTATAGGTGTGATATAGATTGCTTAGAAAGGTTTTTGCAGATAGTGGAGGACAATAAGCTTTAACAGAATAGTCCTAGAACGCCAACCATGCCACCTTGGCTATTCAGTGGTATACCTAGGCAGCGGGGTCGACCAGTGTGTTGTTTTTTAGATTGGCAGCACAATATTCCTTCTACAGCAAAAGAAAACAATCCAGATCCAGATCCTGCTTGTAAGCAGAGATCAGTGGAGCTTGCAATTTAGTGTAGTTGCCTATTTCCAAGGAAACATGTAAAAACAAAATTGTGCAAGCATTTCAGCAGCACTGAAATGGTTAATAAAGAACTGTTTTAACTAAACTAAGAAACACATCTAATTTCCCTTAAAAAAACCTCAAAACAAGACTCAAACCTTAATCACTCCTCAGTCTTGTCTTAGATTCAAAATAGCTATATGCCTATCCTATGCATTTTTAATTTACAGTTTAACCCATAACCACTTCTGCTACGAGGCTGTTCAACTTAGTTCACCTTTAATAACAACATTTGGCCCCAAACCTCGTGTTTCTAAATGTTTTATTCCCACACCACCATGAAGCATCGCCACATATAAAGAAAACCATGCATCTGGATGATTTGCTTTAAATATCTCCATCCTCAAAAGCTGAAAGACAGGCAGGAACCGGTCCAATGTGTACTGAGAATTCCAGGGAGGTAGCCAGGTGTACAGAGTCATTCGTAACATCCACAGGAGTCTCGCTCACACAAAGCAAGATAAAATATCAAAGGTGACTATAGGAAACCCTACTTGTGATAACATCTTAAACAAGAGAGGGCTAGATAAACTGCAGTAAAGCATAAAAACTACCGGTAACCCATGAGACTAAAGAAATAAGAGGTAAATTGCTGTATCACTATAAAAAACATATATTAAGCCGCTAATGATCTTCACAAAAGGACTCAACTATCAAGTACTTTGCTAAGTTGACATAATGATTAATACTACACCAATAATATACCGCAGCATAGGTGATGTTGGAACGCTTCATGGTAAGGAAGCTGCTCTGAACATCAGAACGGGTCATTTAGATTGCAAGACTGTGTTTACAAAACGCTTTTCTTCGGGGCAGGGGCACAAAATCACTGTCATATCATTCCAATTCTTCTGCATGTACAGCCACACATGCAAGGCCATGTAGCCATGTTTGCTTGTTAAATAAGCTCATAAAAACTACTGCAGGTAACTGCAATGAGATTAGACCTCTCCATTTTTTTCACGTAGGTTCCTCTTCTATTTATCATTCCCCTTAAACATGCTCACTAACTTTAACATTCATAAGTATGCAGCCTTTTAATTGTCGGCCATACGCGTCCATTTAACAGTATTTGGCTACATTAGTTAATTATATTCTTCAGTCATAGCAATATTATGTTTTCAGATCATTAAAATATTGCCAACTTTTGAAAGCAAGCATCAGTGACATCAACTTGCGTACGGCTTCTACTGATTAACCAACTCATCCTAACAAATATATAAATAAAATATTATCACATGCTACAGAAATCATGTAAGTGCTATGATCTGAACACAACCGATTTACTGTAGCATTTATCTTGCTCTTCACAAGTGTTAGCAGACTCTACCTTTGTCAGCTGGGCTATCTTCTTGCTCATCTTGAGGTGCAGTTCTGCAGTATACTCCATGCTCATGCCGGCTTGATGTGCCATGATGCCAGGAGAAGAGGGCACAAACTTGGCAGCACTGGCAGAAGCCCCTCCACCGTGATAATTATGTTGGTGCCAGCTCATTCCAGTCGCCATCTTCAACGTCTCCAAAGCCTACTCACCTCCCCCTAATAGAACAGTGAGGGAGGTTAGGAAATTAACGATACTCCAGAGGTAAAAAAAAAAACAAAACACAAAGGAATATGAATATAAAAAAACACAGAGTGGTGATGTGCTGCCTCAGGGAAGAGACTGTGCCAAGTGACTAAGGCTAGCATCGCTCCCCCTCCCGTTCCTGTGTGTGTGTGTATTGCACAGGCTGAAAAGGGGAATCCAATGAAAGTAGAGGAACGTTGTAAGGGGGGGAGAGCATGAGAGAGAAGACAGGAGTCACTGCATGTCTATGTATATACATTCATAGACACTGTGACAGCTGGGCCTGCACAGACATGTATTTAGAAAGAAAGAAATCAAAGAATTACCGGATATTTCCCTGTGATTTCAAAACGGTATTCGTCAAAATAATGATAATATATATATTACAATACACTGTATGTGTATAGCTTGGATAGCTGATAGATATGTACAGAATAATATGTTGTTGATATAGGAGGTTAGGGGTTGCCATAATCAGCTAAAATGTTGGACAGATATAGAAAAATGCTACAGATGACTGGGCATATTAGACTGGGCAGATAAAAGGAGCAGTGATGGCTATTTTTCCCCCCAGAAATCAGTTAAATAATCTCAGTTCAGTCTGCACACTTTTTCAGTGGTTTAGTAACTCTGCTGGTGGTCACCTTTTTTGGTGAGTGAACCTGTTCAGCCAGGTTGTCGTGCAATAATCGTATCATGACAATAATTTTAATTTATTTTTCTCAATTTTACATCCAGCACTTGAATCTCTAGCACACATACAACTGGTATTTACTATGTATGCTTGCAAATAGCCTAAGACTATGTCCTAAGTGCAACATATGCGCAAAACATGTCTAGCCGTTATAACACAAAAGTGTTCTGGATGGCCTGAGAATCAATCCTTACGTTTTTTTTTACCATTATTATAATTCTGCTTTATAACCACGACATATACAGACTTTACTCAGCCAGGTTCCTTGAAAATAGTTTTGAGTGTACACTTACAATACAATCTCATTTATGGCTCGAGTTGGATCAATGAACCATGCAGTGCCTTTCCATGTCTTCAACATGATTGCCTGCTTGACAGGTGAGGGAGCCAAGCGAGCAAAAAGGAGATTTGCCACAAAATGTGTACGAGCGAAACACTAAATTAGACTGTAAACTCACTAGTAGGATTTTAACCTTGGCTCCTTCTCTTCCCGTGCTAGTATATCTTAATGAGTGTTCATTTTATTGTCAAATTATATATTGTCACTTTAATAAATGTGATGTCATCAAATGTTAAAGAAATCACGTATGGCCATTAGCAGTAAATTTAAATAATGTAAAGCAATTGAGTTATGTTTATGAAAACAATAAAGTAATATATATAGTTCTTAGACTGCCCTTTATGAGACTTTCCAGAGCAAGCTTGAAATGTTTAACAGAGCTAAGGTAGTGAGCTTGGTATTTATCATTTATGTGGGTCATCAGAAGATTTTCCCAGGTCCATTTTACAATTAGATGTAACATGTCTATCGAACATCTTTTCCATGACTGTGCCAGATTCATTTATTTGAAGAGGAAAAATAAACACCATGGGGTTTAGTGGATCAATCAGCAAAACCACTGCATCATACATACACACTGTACGGTGTATAATAACAGTGCCCCAAACTTATATATATATATATATATATATATATATATATATATATATATATATATATATGAGTGATAATATATATCAACATATTAAGATAGCAAGAACTATAGACAGATCTAAATGACAGGACAGCTAATAGTCTATGAGCAGTACAGAGATGTTTATCCAACTGGGATATTTATTTTATATATATTTTATATCCAACCTGTTTATCATATAGATGCACATGCACAATGGATTACATCCACGGGATTCATACGGTAAAGATATATCTAATTAACTATATAAATCCATTGAGTGGTATACAAGTACCTGCCAGTGTGTTTGCTGCCTCCTGTTGCTAGGGGGGGGTATGCCTCAGTTGCTAGGCATCATATGCCGCCGCCCCTTGTTTTCTGACATCACGTCCGACCAACTGAAGCTCCACCCCTAAGTGGAGCGGCAGTTTGGAATTGGCTCGATGGCGGTAAGGAGCGCTCCCGATAATAAGGCATTTCAGTAAGTCTTGCGGATAGTACTTGGCCGGTTAGTTGCTATGCCAGAGTAACGGGGACCCGGTGATGGGGACCTTCTTTGTTACCGTTTTAAGGACTCGGCTGCCGCTTACAGGCTTAGAGATACCGTAAGGTTTCATTGTTGCGTGATATTGCAATCATTTCCTTTGTAGGCGTCTTAAAAAAAAAAAAGTCTGAGGTATCCATAAGCTTTATTTGGAAGAGCTGGAATGAGAAATTAAAATAAACGGAATAATATCAAATGCTAGCAACATTTAGTGCGCTTTTTTGCATTCGTCACAGATTGGTCCTGCATCTGACGTCATCTTACCCCCCCTGTAATTTTTTTAAATGTTTATTGTTAAGGCAAAAATACCAGTAAATAGTGCACATCCAAACTGTACATGTTTATTAAAAGGGGGGAATCTGTATTTGGGTCCCAAATTGAGTAGGGATAATGTACATAAAATACACACATGTATTTATGAAGGAAATTGTGTCATCGATCATGTACATTCTTCTATATGCCAATAGTTATTCTTAGTCAATTAAACAATTAGCCAACATCAGGTCACATACTTGCATATTGGTAAAGAGAAAAGTGTCCCTCTGGCCATTTGTACTCTTTGCCCAGGCAATCACACAATACATATACAAATGTATATTGATATTTTGATAAACAAAGAATGTAAACACAATCACAGCAAAGACAACATAGAAAACTTACGAGGTCACATTGAAATGAGCTTAGTGATGTCATAATGCAACTAGATTTTATGCAGCTGTTCACATCATGTGGGTTTCTCCTAGATATGTTGGACGGCGTCATTTAAGTTGACTTAAGGAGGCAGATTTGTTCTTAAGCATTAGAAAAGGGTAATCGCCGTTCATGGTATTAAGTACACCAGCATCACAAGGCAAACTGCTGGTTTGGCGATATCAAAAGATTATTTAGAAGAAATCCTGACTGAAGCATATGGAATATTAATTCCAAAGTAATACAGTACTTCACTTTGACAAACAGCCCACACTGTGTTTAAATTAATTTTAATAACCTTAATAGTTCAATAGTAATGCAAAACTGATTAATCTAGTATGTGTGTCATGAAAAATGATTGGCATCCATACACCCTGGTTGCACAGATCTATATGTCCTTTGCAGGTTGCCCCAGAACAGCCAAGCCTGTGTTCTGCATGTGGCTTGACGGTTTGTGGCCCCTACTTTCTTCAAGCAGCCAAAACAGGTTTGGAGAAACCTTTAAAACAAGTATATTTTTCTGTCTACTTCCGGGTAAATAAAAATGCATATTAAAGCACGTTGAGATCGTTTAGAAGGGCACAGGTCGTTGTTCATATATAGAAAAGTAGTGGCCATACCTAGCGCTTAACTCTTTCACGAGCTGCGTGTGAATCAGTGTACTCTCTGTAACACAATAATAACATCTAAAACAAAAGTGATAAATGTGCTCGGTGATACCCCCAACAAGTAAATCAAAGAACCTGTTCACAAAACATTTTTGACTTCTGCTTCCAAGAATGTTAACATGTCCTTGTGGATACCAATACATTGGAACAACGTCACATACTTGAAAAAAAATTAGATTGAATGAACATATAAGAAATATCAGAAAAAGGTTATGGGCAACATTAAGTATCTAAACATTCTTTGGATAAACATAATAAAAGATCAAATGGTATTAAATTGTGTGCAGTTGACCAAATTGAGAAACATTGGGGGTGATATTAATGAAATAAGGAGAGAAATTAAGTGCCGTTTTGTTTTGGATAGACTACAACTGAAGAGACTTAATGCAAAATTTGATTTCTATCCATTTTTTTTATTTTAGTGGTTATGTTGCTATCATCAGACACAATTGTCAATTTTTGCCACATTATTTGAAAGCATAGCACTGGCCAAAATCTCTTGGTATGCTGAAGGGAAACCCCAATGCTTCCGCATAGGCATTTTGGACAATGCTGTGCATCCATCTTTGGGGAGAACAGTTTGGGGAAGGCCCCTTTCTATTCTAGCATGACTGCCCCAGTGCACAAAGCAAGCTCCATAAAGACATTGTTGAATGAGTTTGTTGTGGAAGAACTTGACTGGCCGCACAGAGCCTTGATCCCCTTTGGGATGAACTGGAATGGAGATTGGGAGCCAGACCTTCTTGTTTAACATTAGTGCCTGGCCTCATAAATCTCTACTGGATGAATGGGCAAAAATTCCCACAGAAACACTCCAAAATCTTTTGGAAAACCTTTCCAGAAGAGTGGAAGCTTTTTTTAGCTGCAAAGGGGGAGGAGGACCAACTACATATTAGTGTATATGTAGAATGTGATGCCATAGAAGTCCCTGTGGGTGTAATGGTCAGGTGTCCCAATACTTTTGTCCATGTAGTGTATGTTACTGAATGTGTGTCTAGGTGTGTGAGTGAAAATATTACTGTTGGTGCTGTAATAGTTAGTGTTTGTGTACGTATGTTACTGTGTCTGTGCTACTGTGTTCATTTTGTGCTGTGGGATAGGGCTAAACATTATATAAAAATTAAATAACCTTGGGGGGCATAAAGAACTGGTGAAACTTTGGAGAGGCATATAGCCCATATAACCTTTCCCTCTGATTCCTTGCTGTGTTCTGTGTGATGGAAGTGTACGGTTTTTCAGCACAAGTGATCTCTTCTTTTGAAACCATATTCACAAGTGTAAGACGCTATTTTGTATGAATAAATTAAAACAATTAACCCCTTCAGGGCCGGTTTTTTGTTACTAAGTTTGCGCTAAAAGACCGGAGCCGTTTTTGTGTTTTTGGTATGTCTTTCTTCAACTGTTATTTCTCTCTTCTCAATTAGTGCACCCACACAAATCCTATATTGTTTTTTTTCAGCACAAGTAGGACTTTCATTTGAAACCACATTAACCCCTTCAATCCCAGGGGTTTTTGGTACCTCAAAGCCCAGAGCAATTTTGCCATTTTTGGGGTATGTCGGTTTAGCGATGATTCTCTTTTCCTGTGAATAGTGCACCCATGTAAACTATATATTTTTTTTTCAAGGAGAGATAGAGCTTTCGTTTGATACCATAGTTGGATGATTAGCTGAAAATTTAGAATGAGGAATTTAGTAAAAACTAGCGAAGATTAGAAAAATAAACTAATTTTTTTTTACATTTTCCCTCTGAATCCTCACAAAATTAGGTAAAGTGATGGAAAATCCCCTCCAAGTTTATCAATTCAGGTGTCCTGATTTCAGAAATACCTAATTTATATAGATTTTCCAGACTTTCCCAGCACCAGGGAGCATTTTTTTAGTTTTGTATACATTCAAATTATACACACATTGAACCAATGGGAAAAAATTATCCAAAATATATTCATTAACTTCTGATTTGGAAACCACCCTATATGGCCAGGATTTTAATCTATTTTGACCAGTATAGGGCAAATATTGCAAGGCATGCATCATGTTTTTTCAAATTTGGCATGGTAGGCTAATAACTGCAATAGTTGTCACAGATACTGATTACCCCCCAAAAATTATATGTTTATGAACAGTAGATAAGTCAAGCTGTACAACTTTGGTCATTTTGACACTTTTTAAACAGGGATTTTATCACCAATTGCTGCCAAATTTTGAGGTATTTTGATATTTTTGTGGTTTTTTTTCCATAAGTTGCTTTAGAGTTCATATTATATTTTGTATAGAATATGTGCAACTGCAGAAAAAAAACAAATTGTGTTCACCAACATCCCCCGGTTCCAACAAGGCCTCACATGCATGGTTCATGCATTTTTTAGGAAGCTATGAGGCCAAAACTGGAACATGCGCATTTTAGTTTTCAAATTTTCAGAAATTGGTTTACTGGGCCCATATCCCATTTGGGACATTTTGGAAGCCCCCCAATTTAAATTACCCCATAAAATTATATGTTTATGAGCAGTAGACAAGTCAAGGTGTTCAACTAGGATAATTTTGACAGTTTTCAGGCAGCCATTTCTTCACTGATGTCTGCCAAAGTTCACGGAAAATTTATTTTATTGCGTTTTTAACGCATATATTTCAATGTTGCAGTTAATTTCTTGCACAGCATATGTGCAACAGTGGACACCACCATTTTGTTCACCACTATCCCCTGATTCCAACAAGGCCTCACATGCATGGTTCATGCATTTTTTGAGGAAGCTATGAGGCCAAAACTGGAGCATGGGAACTGAATTCATTGTATGATGAATAATATAATATAAAACATAAGAAGTAAAAACCTCAAACTATCCAACAATATTAACACTATGATTGGGGAAAAGAGAGTATATTAACCAAAGAAAAAATGAAATTATTTTTTGTAACTGGCAATTGTATGATATTCCTTAAAACAGTTGCCAACCAGAACAGTAAAATATTGTGTCCTTCCTGTGCCCTTTGGCACAACACACCCTGCACCGTTTCTGTGTTTTAAATTTATTTGAAGTTGGAAGAAATTTGAAAGGAAAATGTTCTTCCTGAATTATCGGAGACACTGAACGGCCTTGTTCATCTGGAGCCAAGATTTCCCTGAGTAACTTAAGCTGAAAAGAAAAAAATGTGTATTTTGTGGTAGGGTTTATTTTTTTTTAAATTAAGAAGGCATTGTGAGTTGCAATCTGCCATGTATTTGTTTTCCTCATAATGAGTAATGGCTGCAATAACTGATCGGCCAAATCCACTCCGCCCATATGCCTATTGTAGGCCTTGATGCAGGTCAGCTTTCTCTGGACCAGTGTTTTGCCCCAGACAGGAACAGGAACAGTGGCATCATCATGAATTGTTCTTAACATGTACACATCCTTCTTGTCCCTATATTTTACAAGGATGCCCCAATTTTTTATTTGGTTTCCCTAAGCTGTTTTGGGAGCCCTATTCTGTTTTGCCTTATGGTGCCACAGGCCACGGTGTCCATGCAAAACAGCAACTTGAACAAAGGGACACTTGTACATGGACGACTATTACACAAGTGGTACCCTTTGTTCAGTAAGGGGCAAACAAAGTATCAGACAATGTTTTCACTTTTGCCCAGATGGTCTGAATAACCTGGTGGGTCAAGCTTGGCATCTTTCCCCTCATACACCCGGAAGGAATATGTGTAGCCACTACTGCTCTCACATAATTTGTAAAATGTAACCCCATACCGGGAGCGTTTAGACGGAATGTATTGCTTGAACCCTAACCGGCCTTTACATTTCATTAGGGACTCATCAAGACAAATTTCTCGCTTGGGGGTATAAACTGCAGAAAATTTGGTTTTGAAGTGAGAAATAAGGGGGTGAATTTTAAAAAGCCTGGCATATTTGGCGTCATCTTTGGGAAGGCACTGGGTATTGTCATTAAAATGTAAAAAGCAGAGGAGGTATTCATACCTTCCCCTGTTCATGGTGTTAGAGAAAATTTGGGTTGAAATAATGGGGTCTGTGCTCCAGTAGGACTTTAAACAGGGCTTTTTTATTATCCCCATTATCATGGTGAGTGCCCAGAATGTTTTTAACTCGCACGCATCAGTGGGAGTCCATGCCTTTTGCTTGTTTGCTTTGGCTTTATTTTGTTTGCTAGAATTGGCAAATTGCTGGGCAGCATACAAATTAGTTTGGTACGCTAATGCCTCCCAAAACTCATTGCCCATGAACAGCTCCATAAACTGGCATGGGGTAAAATCTGTGACATCCGGATGAATGCCGGAATTGGCAGTGAAGGGGGGGGAACATCTGGGAAAGTGCCAGCTGCAGGGATCCACTCATCAGAGGGATCAGGAATAGTTGAAGCAACACGGCTCCTTTCAACTGGGTGTGCAGCATCATCATCAGAGCTGCTGGTAAACGGGCCCATGTCAAAATCTGACGCAGTGTCCCCAAACTGTTCTCCCCAAAGATGGATGCACAGAGTCTGACGCTAGAGTGCCTCTTCCACTGTATAAAACCTATCCATATTTTTTTTATATACACACTGCTCAAAATAATAAAGGGAACACTTAAACAACACAATGTAACTCGAAGTCAATCATACTTCTGTGAAATCACACTGTCCACTCAGGAAGCAATGGACAATCACATTTCACATGCTGTTGTGCAAATGGAACAGACAACAGGTGGAAATTATAGGCAATTAGCAAGACACCCCCAATAAAGGAGTGGTACAGTGGTGACCACAGACCACTTCTCAGTTCCTTTGCTTCCTGGCTGATGTTTTGGTCACTACTCTAGTGGTAGCATGAGACGGAGTCTACAACCCACACAAGTGGCTCAGGTAGTGCAGCTCATCCAGGATGGTCAGAAACAGACTCCATGAGGGTGGTATGAGGGCCCGATGTCCACAGGTGGGGGTTGGGGTTTGGCATTTGCCAGAGAACACCAGGATTGGCATATTCCCCACTGTGGCCCTGTGCTCTTCACAGATGAAAGCAGGTTCACACTAAGCAAGTGACAGCCGTGACAGAGTCTGGAGACGCCGTGGAGAACGTTCTGCTGCCTGCAACATCCTCCAGCATGACCGGTTTGGCGGTGGGTCAGTAATAGTGTGGGTTGGCATTTCTTTCGGGGGCCGCACAGCCCTCCATGTGCTTGCCAGAGGTAGCCTGACTGCAATTAGGTACCGAGATGAGAACCTCAGACCCCTTGTGAGACCATATGCTGGTGTGGTTGGCCCTGGGTTCCTCCTAATGCAAGACAATGCTAGACCTCATGTGGCTGGAGTGTGTCAGCAGTTCCTGCAAGAGGAAGGCATTGATGCTATGGACTGGCCCGCCTGTTCCCCAGACCTGAATCCGTTTGAGCACGTCTGGGACATCATGTTTCGCTCCATCCACCAACGCCACATTGCACCACAGACTGTCCAGGAGTTGGCGGATGCTTTAGTCCAGGTCTGGGAGGACATCCCTCAGGAGACCATCCGCAACCTCATCAGGAGCATGCCCAGGCGTTGTAGGGAGGTCATACGGGCACGTGGAGGCCACACACACTACTGAGCCTCATTGTGACTTGTTTTAAGGACATTACATCAAAGTTGGATCAGCCTGTAGTGTGGTTTTCCATTTTGATTTTGAGTGTGACTCCATATCCAGACCTCCATGGGTTGATAAATTTGATTTCCATTGAGAATTTTTGTGTGATTTTGTTGTCCGCACATGACATAGTTGAATACGATTAGTTCGACATAGTGTCATACGATTAGCTCATTCATTCAGATCTAAGATGTGTAATCTTAGTGTTCCCTTTAATTTTTGGAGCAGTATATATACCGTATTGGCTCAAATATAGGCCGCACTTTTTTCCCCCCACTTTAAGTTTTTAAAGTGGGGTGCGGCCTATATTCGGGGTCTAGCGCCGTGCGGCCTATATTCGGGGTCTAGCATGCAGTCCCGGGCGCCGGGCAGGCAGCGGGGTTTGGATACAGATCCCCCGCAGCGGTGCAGGGGACCTGCATCCTAATCCCCGATACGCTCAGACAGCCTCCCCTGCCAGCACTTCCCACGGGGGGGGGGGTGCCGGCACGGGAGGTTGTCTAAGTGCATCGTGCGGACCGTCCGCACAATGCGTTTTACCCCCCCCCCCCCGATTTACCGGAGCAGACTCCCGGGTGTCTTGCGGGGCCGGCGGGGGACATCTACGCAATACGCGTATACAACTTCCAGTGCCGGCACATCCAGTGCCGGCACCAGAAGTTGTATACGCGTATTGCGTAGATGGTAAGTGAGGAGGACAGTGGCAGCATATCTCGGGCAGGGAGGGAGGACAGTGGCAGCATATCTCGGGCAGGGAGGAGGACAGTGGCAGCATATCTCGGGCAGGGAGGAGGACAGTGGCAGCATTTCTCGGGGGGAGGAGGACAGTGGCAGCATATCTCGGGGCGGGAGGACAGTGGTAGCATATCTCGGGGAGGGAGGACAGAGTGGCAGCATGTTTTTTTGGTGCTTTTTTAAAGAAAAAAACTTTCTTTAAAAAAGCACCAAACTTTTAGGGTGCGGCCTATATACGGGGGCGGCCTATATCCGAGCCAATACGATATATATATATATATATATATATATATATATATATATATATATATATATATATATATATATATATATATATATATATATATATATATATATATATATATATATGTAATTTTTTTTTTTAGCCCTACCTAACCCTAGACTCAACCCTAACCCTAATCCCTGCCTAATCAACTAACTAAGTTCCCCACTAACTAAACACCCACCCACACTTAAATAATATTGTACAAGAAAAAAAAAAAGAATTAGCCCCTTAAGGTCAAATACTGTTGATCAGAACACTGATCAGCAGTGAACAAAATATAAAAAAAATATAAGGCTGCAACAACTAATCGATAATGAAAATCGCTGCCAACAAATTTCATAATCGATTAGTTGAATCAATTTTTATCAATTATAAGATGAGGGTTTTTCAGAGGAAATGCTCTGGAAAATACAAAATACCCCTCATTTTATAATTCAGTTCATTCAGTGTGACTCACAGCAGTTACTACTTACAGTCCCTCCCTGCCCCTAAATTAACCCTAAAGACCCAATCAACCATAACTGCCCCTAAATTAACCCTAAACACCCCATTAACCATAACTGCCCTTAAATGAACCCCCACCTCCCCTTTCAGCAGCCCAAATATTAATTTTAGACATACTCTAGATGAGTTGCTGTCTGAGCAGTGTGGACGCTATAAGGAAAGGGGCAGGGCCAATCGAGACTGAGTCAGAAAGGGGTGGGGCCAATCACCAGTGTGACTGCAAGGAGCTACTGGGAAGTAGTAGCTGCAATCTACAATCTACAACCACTGTATAAGACGCACCCAGTTTTTAGACCCAAAATTTTTCAAAAAAGGTGCGTCTTATACATGGGGAAATACGGTATATATTAATCAAAAACCATCAGGGTTCATGTTGGATTGTAGAGGGTTAAAAGATAGGAATCAGTATGACCAACTAAGACAGGGTTGCAATAGTCAAGGCATAATAGTACATCGCCTGGCATTACTTTAAAACATTTTGGGGTGTACTATTATGTCCCGCATCATTAAGGGTTTAAATTATGTATTTTTTTATTGCATTTCATTGTTTAAGATGAATAGTGACTGTTACAGTTTCTACAGTATATTGTGTCTTTCATTGAGGATTTGTTTGATATATGAGCACCACCTAGTGGAGTACTCTGTATAAGCCTTGATGCCCAGAAAATATTATTAAAACATAGCCTTATATAATTATTATTATCTTTTATTTATATAGCGCCAACAGTTTACGCAGCGCTTAATACAATACATAAATTCAAGGGATATGACAAGACAAGAATTGACCAGACTAAGACAAACCGATACATTTGGTGGAGAGAGCATTTTATCGTATAAATACCTTAGAATAAAATGTCACAAAAAATGTTCTCTTCATAATATTTTTGGTAGAAACTAAGATTGGCCCCATGATATGGTAAGATCATTTCCTGGTTTTGGTATCTCCTACCTACAGCTACTCCTAGGGTTTTCATGTGCAGATTAAATGGTCCCCTTGGCAAACCCAGTGGTAGTAGCTGAGGCATGTAGAGTGTTATCTGATTACTACAACATTATTTTATTTTGCTACAAATCATAATGAGAAGGTTATTATGGCTATTATGATAGAGAGATGGGTTTGGGTCACTACATAATGACATGGGTTTTGGTTTGTGTTCGACACCAAGGGCCAGATGAAAAAGTGGATGACATCTTGCTCCTTAAGTATTGCAAATTATTGGCTCGATTATAGGCCCCACCCGAATATAGGCTGCACCCTAAAAGTTAGGTGCTTTTCTAAAGAATTTTTTTTCTTAGTAAATAAAACCATAGAATAGATATGCTGCCACTCTGCCCACCCCAGATATGCTGCCACTCTGCCTGCCCGAGACATGCTGCCACTCGGCCCTCCCCCGAGACATGCTGCCACTCGGCCCTCCCCCGAGACATGCTGCCACTCTGTCGCCCCCTCCCCCCGAGATATGCTGACACTCTTCCCCAAAGATGTGCCCCCCCACCCCTAGACTTACCAAAGCAGACTCCCGGTGTCGTGCGGCCGGCGGAGGACAGCTACGCAATACGCGTAGACAACTTCCAGTGCAAGGGAGATTGTTAAAGTGCATCGCGCAGACGTTCACTGGCTGTGGCAATGCGAGCGTAAACGACCTCCGCTGCCGGCACGTCTGCATGATGTGCTTTAACGATATCCCTTGCCGGGACTTCCCATATTGTTAAAGCACATCGTGCAGACCTGCCGGCAGCAGGAAAGTGCTGGCAGGGGAGGCTGTCTCATCGCATCGGAGAGTAGGATGCAGGTCCTCTGCAGGGCTGTGGGGGATCTGTATCCTAACCCTGCTGCCTGGCCGGCGCCCGGAGCTGCATGTCCCGGGCGTTGGGTGATACGAATTGCGCATTCCTGCGCTAGACCCCGAATATAGGCCGCACCCCCACTTTAAAGACTTAAAGTGAGGGGGGGGTTGCGGTCTATATTCGGGCAAATACGGTACTTCCCTTTCACCCCTGCTGTTTGTTGTTTCATTGGAGTGTTTTCTAGAATCCAAACAAAATAACCACAGACCACAGATGTTCCCATAAGCTAGCTGCATATGCCTGACAACACCTTGACAGAACTCACAGCTTCTGGCACACTGTAATTTGAAGTGATGAGACCCAAATAGAGCTTTATGGTCACAACCATAAGTGCTATGTTGGGAGAAGGGTCAACAAGCCCTATAGCGAAAAGAATACCATTCCCACTGTGAAGCATGGTGGTGGTTCACTGATGTCTTGGGGGTATGTAAGCTCTAAAGGCACAGAGAATCTTGTGAAAATTGATGGAAAGATCTATGCAGCATGTTATCAGGAAATACTGGCAGACAATTTGCATTCTTTAGCACGAGAGCTGCACATGGGACGCTCTTGGACTTTCCAGCACGACAATGATCGTAAGCAAGTTGACCTTCCAGTGGTTACTGCAGAAATAGGGGAAGGTTCTGGAGTGACCAACACAGTCTCCTGACCTTAATATTATGGAGCCATTCTGGGGAGATCTCAAACTTGCGCTTCATGCAAGATGACCAAAGACTTTGCATAACCTCAAGGCATTTTGCCATGACGAATGGGCAGTTTTGTTTCATGATTGTGCCATTCTGTTATAACCTACAGTTGAATATGAATCCCATACTAAATAAAAGCAATGCTCACTCATGTTTTCTATAAAATGGTATATATCTTATTCTCCAAGGGGATGCAAACATTTGATTACAACTGTAGCTTGAAAATACATTTCTTGATCTCTATTTCCTAGGCACTTTTTGGGATGCTACCCCTAATGTAAGTAATAGTCTATTAGCCAGGGACAAAACTTTTATAAATTATATCAGTGATGTGCAAATAGGATACAACTCAATAGGTTCAACTTTGGATTTGATGTTCTCTCGGTTCAATTTTGTTTTCAGAATGAATTGGATTGAGGCCTCTCTCCATAAAGAACTCAAAGCTAAAGCATCATTCAATAAATGGTCAAGACCTATTAAAATGTCACTTTTGTGTGTCTTTCTGCATACGGGCTGGTTTTCTTCGCAGATGTTGCTGGGTCGACCGCCCATACTAGGCGTTTAACTCTTTTATCATTATGCAACCTTTCCTGTGCCCTTATAAAGTCTGTCCAGCTGTGCAGACCACAATAGGTTTTTTTAAGTTATAATGCCTGATGCCTTGTTTATGTACTGTAACTTTGTACTCCTACAATACTGTTATTATATTACTCGTACATCAACTGCAATGCCATATGCATACTTGTTATTGTCATTGTATTCCTCTTGCTTCAATTTTTACTTATATAATTAAAAACTTTATAGCATATTTCCATTATTTATCTTCTAGCAATCACCGAAACATGGCTGACATCCTCAGACACTACCTCTCCTGCTGCTCTCTCTTACGGTAGCCTTCACTTCAGCCACACTTCCAGACCTTGAGACAAACAGGGAGGTGGTGTTGGTATTCTCCTGTCTCCCCGATGCACCTTTCAATGTCTACCACCAATTCCCTCTCTTTCTCGTCTTTCAGAGTCTGCCTTTTCTCCCCGATTTTCCCTTCGCGTTCCAGTGATCTACCGGCCCCACCTCACATTTCTTTGATCACTTTGCTGCTTGGCTTTCCCACTTTCTTTCCTCCACCATCCCTACACTAATCTTAGGGGACTTCCATATACCTATTGATGACCCATCCGCACCATGGTGGTCATCAAATCGATCTAGTGGTCTCCCGCCTTTGTTCCACATCTCATTTCTCCAACCCTCCCATCTGTCTGATCACAGCCTACTTACCTTTAATCTTAACATACCACACACACCTTCTCTTCCCAAGAAACCACCCCAAACCTACCGTTACATCTGCAACACTCCACAGCTTACAGAAACATTACGGCCACTTCTCTCAAGTATATCCTCCTCCTGTCCTGACACAGCAACAGTTCAGTATAACCATACACTAGCCTCAGCCCTAGATATGGTTGCCCCTGTAACTGTATGCAATCCCCGTGCCGTCCACCTCTGCCATGGCATTTCACTCAGAAACGCCTCCTTCAAAGGTGTTCACGTACAGCTGAGCGCCTGTGGAGGAAGTCTCGTTCACCTGAAGACTTATTTCACTACAAACTCATGCTCTGTTCCTACACATCATCCCTCCATCTCTAAGCAAACATATTTTATTAATCACCTCTCTTTCCCATGATCCTAAACATTTATTCTCCACTTTTAAGGCCCTTCTCAGACCCGCAGCACCAAACTTGCCCTCCAACTTCTCTGCCCAAGAGCTTGCCACCTACTTCAAAAACAAAGTTGACACCATCAGGGATAAAATCCTCCCCTATAGTGCCAATTATATAGTACCTCAACCTCCCTCCTCACCTCAATCCATCCTCACCTGCTTCAGCTTAGTTACACCCTTTGAGGTTTCCAAGGTCCTGTTGTCCTCCCACCTCACCACCTGTCCCCTCGACCCTGCACCTTCACATCTCCTACCACCCCTGTCTAGTGTCCTTACCCCAACCCTAACCCACATCTTCAATCTCCTTTTCTTCTGGTATATTCCTATCCTCATTCAAACATGCCATCATCTCCCACATCCTAAAGAAACCTTCCCTTGATCCCACATCCCCATCAAACTACCGTCCAGTTTCACTTCTCCCGCTAGCTTCCAAACTGCTGGAACAATTAACCTACAATCAACTAACAAACTTTCTCTCCTCAAACTCTCTGCTTGACCCTCTACAATCCAGTTTCCGTCCACAGCATTCAACAGAGACTGCACTCACTAAAATTTCTAATGACCTCCTCGCAGCTAAAACGAAAGGCCAATTGTCACTGGTTATTCTCTTGGACCTCTCAGCAGCCTTTACCACAGTCGACCACCCACTACTCCTACAAACCCTCCATGCTCATGGCATCCGTGACACGGCTCTTTCATGGCTTAAATCCTACCTTTCTAACCATACTTTTAGTGTCTCATTTACTGGAACTTGCTCCTCTCCTCTACCGCTCAAGGCTCAGTTCTTGGGCCTCTGCTTTTCTCCATCTACGCTTCTTCCCTCGGACAACTTATTTCTTCTTTTAGTTTCCAGGACCACCTATATGCAGATGACACCCTAATCTATATTTCTGCCCCTAACCTTTCTCCCTCGCTTCTAACTCGCCTCATTGACTGGCTATAAGGAATTGCATCATGGATGGCGTCCCATTACCTAAAGCTCAATATCTCTAAGACCGAACTCATGGTAATCCCGCCATCTTCCCTGTCCACTTTTTCTGATATCTCTATTTCTGTTGACAACTCCACTATCCAACCAACAGACCAGGTTCGCTGCCTTGGTGTCACCCTTGCCACTGCTCTCTCCTTCATCCCTCACATCCAGTCCCTCACCAAATCCTGCCGCCTCCACCTGAGAAATATCTCCCGAATCTGCCCTTTCCTCACACAAGAAACCACCAAGTTACCAATCCACTCCCTTGTGATATCCCACCTGGATTATTGCAACTCCCTACTAACCGGTCTCCCCCTCTCCCGCCTTTCGCCGCTTCAATCCATCCTCAACACTGCAGCCAGATTAATTTTTCTCTGCCACTGTTCCTCATCCGCTTCCCCACTATGCCAATCACTTCATTGGCTCCCCATACCCTCCAGAATCAAATTTAAACTTCTGACCCTGACCTATAGAGCCCTCAACAACTCTGCTCCACTTTACATCTCTATCCTCCAATCCAAATACACCCCTACCCGTCCCCTTTCCTCCTCTCACGATCTACTGCTGTTACCTCTTCCCACTTCCGTACTCCTGCGTCCCACCCCTCCTGTGGAATTCTCTTCCCCGTTCCCTCAGACTTTCTGCCTCGTACGCAACTTTCAAAACCTCTCTGAAAACCCACCTGTTCAGGGAAACGTACAACGTTCCTTCCCAGTACTCCCAACCATCATCATAATCAAGCCATCTGAACAATCAACAGCTTCAACACATCGGAACCAGATCAACTCATCCCCATCCAAGCAGTCCTCTCTATTGTCTCACTTCCCCCTCAACCACCGACTAGATTGTAAGCTCGCAAGAGCAGGGCCCTCTTCTCCTTTGCACCAGTTTGTTATTGTATGTGTTATTGTATGTGTTTCTAAATTGTTCTTTTGACTGTAACAGCGCTGCGGAATCTGCCGGCGCTTTATAAATTAATGTAATGTAGCAACCTGTGAAATTCACGTTAGTTGAGAAACTAGAAAGTTGTTTCTACTCAAAATTTCTCATACCACTAAATATAATACACATGCTTTCCAGCTTAAAATATGACAACCCTGTCACTGAACTACTACACCAGGCCTGAAAAACAATGGTGAGACAAACACCAAAAAATAGTTACCTGCGGCAGCAATAGTAACCTGGCTGTGAAATACAAAATTGAAATAAAAACACACAGAAGAAAGCCCTGCGCTCAAACTCCCATCACTCTTGGGCGGCAGCAACGGCTATCGTATTCATCGGCCCAAAATACATAGAACAAACACCAAAAAATAGTTACCTGCGCACTATCCCAAACACCTGTGCTTATTTAGACAAATGGAGGTTTTTAGTTTCACTCCAATGGCCATTAAAATTGAAGCTCGTCTGCCACGTCACAGCAAACCTTTTAGGCGAGTCCTACACTAAACAATTCACCTCGCTGCTGTGAGCTAAAGGTAAAGTCTCATTAGAGATTTTTAGAGGCGTGGGCGTGAAGGGGTTAATAGCACCAGGCCTCTGGATTTACTAACTTGACCCCTTAACAAGGCATAAGTTACACCAAATGAACCCCCAAATCCTGCCTGTATCCCTCCAGGTAGTCTGCCACCACTCACGATTTTGATACCGGATTTGTGTGAAATCCGAATTAGAACATTTTTCTCACCCTCACCCTCACCCTCACCCTCACTCTCTCACTCTCTCTCTCATCAACCCACCCCCGGCAACCAACATATACTATGAGTAAAAACCCCTATTGTCCTTAAGGGGTTAATACAAGTCAGAAGGGGAAAATACCACTCCTAAATACATCATTATTGCTAAGAGTATGGCCTTGATTAAAATTCTCCCTTCCATTGTCAGCTTTCAGGTTTGTCATAATCCTATTAAATTTTTCTAAAACAATATCCCATGATCTCTTGCCATTATTTGTGTAATCAAAAACCACTCCCAGAATTTTAATACTGTCACCTTGGGTCTGGACAGTAGGTGTCTTGACTGCCATTCCAATCACCAATAGTCACATTTGTTAAGATTCAGCTTAAAACCAGAGGCACATGTAAAATATATATATATATATATATATATATATATATATACACACACTTTTTTTCTTTTTTTTGGTGACTAAAATCACACTGATTTTGGTTACTAATCACACTGGTTAGTGAGCTGGGCTCCATTGACCTTGCATGGTTGAATGCATTCAACCTGCGGGAGGAGTTCGAGAGTTCTCAAGAGGGTCTGGAAAGTCCTGTGAACTCATTAATTTTTCTATTGTTGACGCCATCTTGTGAGTGGCGGCAACGTCGTTTACATAATGGTGCTTGTGGTTGCTCTTTGGAACAATCACAAGGCTATCGGGTTAGGGAGGCATGTCAGCAACAATTTTTATGCTTAGGAAGCGATTCCGATCGCTTCCTATGCTGTTTTAGCCTGATCATCTTTGACGATCAGTCCGGCGGCTATTTTTCTTGTGGGGAGGGCTTTCCTCCCCGGATCCACGGTCAGCCTCACTTGCTGTTTAACAGCAGCCGGTACATGTACGGGCTTTGTCGTTATTACATTGCACTGCAAGCCCGTACATGTACGGGCTTTGTCGTTAAGGGGTTAAAAACAACATCAATTAAAATTGCTCTCCCGGGAGCAATTTCAATAAAAGAATTTAAAACCACATGTTTGTTTTTAAAAAGGATCCCAACCATAAAACAGTCCATGATCTATTGCACACTCCTGTAAGAAAATGATGTCCACATTTAGAGTCTGTAAATATGCAAACAAAGCAGCCCTTCTGACAGAGTTCCTCAGACTCTTCACATTAAGTGAGGCAACAGTGAGATCCAGTGTGAGGTCTAGTGTATTTTTTCAGCGTCCCTCTCACCTTGAGTCCGAAACTTCTGATACGCTGCTCTAATCCATGATGAAAAAAGGATTAGACAGAGAAAGTCCCATCTCAGCAACACCTGCACAGCTCTGTATGCTTTGAGCCACCATTCGGACAGATGACTCTGAAAGGTCTCCTTGCTCTGACTTCCGCAGTGTCATCACCAGGGCTCTCGGAAAAACTCTACTTTGGATTCCTCCTCTGCGTTGTCTCCCAGGACCTCCACTTCAGCCTTCAGAAGGGGTGCCAGACAGCATTCACGGTCAGACCTCCCCCTCTTAGGCATGAGACCGGCTGGATACTCCACATCCGCTTCCATCAGAGCAATCATATGTGCAGGGTTAATGGAGATTAGGGATTGGACAGTCTCCTCCATGACAGCTGTAGTAAACTCTTGTTCCGGACTTGAAGGCAAGATCTCACTGCTGGGCTTTCCACCTCTGTCATCAGGACTGCTCTCAGGATCTCTCACAGGAATGTGACATAATGTGTGATTTAAAAACACATTGGGATTCACAGGACCCCCTACTGGGGAGGGATCATTGGACCTGAACCAGCCAGTTCCTTCCTTTTGATTGCTTTGCATTACTGATCCCACTGCAACCACCACAGCAGGATCATCCAGTGGCGGCATCACCATTACAGGCTCCTTCGGGTCAGCTGTAGAGGAGGGTTTACATGGACCTGGATTTAATTTCCCAGGCTGTCCAGCAGCCATATCTGCCCAGGACCGCCGGGGCTTACTAGGACAGTCCTTATACACATGGTCTGGCTTGCCACATCTGTTGCACAACTTGGACTTATCACAGCTAGCGGTGAGGTGGCCCCATTCTCCACAGCTCCTGCATAAGGGCCTAGGGTCGGCTGTGAAGGTCGCCTGAGTGTGCCCATAGCCCCTGCACCTCCTGCACAGGAATGGCATCCCTGGGTAGAATCAATATCCCTTGTTGCTACCTATTGAGAAGCTCTGGGTGGGATGCACTATTCCACTGACCCCTTCTTTATGCCCTTTTAACTGCACAAGGAACCTCCTCTTACCGTTCCAAATCCCCTTCTGTGGGCTAGATACTTTATTACAATAGCGATATAATCAGGCTATGATAGCTTCATCAGACACGTATGGGTTATACATGTGAACAGTAAGAGGGATTTCCTCACCGCCATACAGCAACGTGAAGCGAAGTCCATCCAATCGAGGGTCATCTTTCTTTCCTCTGAGGCTCTTGTAGATGTTATGACATGCACCGATGTTCAGTAGTGTTACTACATATGTACCTTTCACTTGGTCTTGCAGGCCGTAGATGTCTTTAAGATCCATTCCAAGTGTTTTAATTAGCAACTCCTCTACAACATACTTTATTCCTCTTCCTTCCTTCTCTCTCTCAGTAACTTCAATCTCAATCGAATTTCTGAGTCTTCCGTCCTTAACCCCTTCAATCCCAGGGGTTTTTGGTACCTCAAAGCCCAGAGCAATTTTGCCATTTTTGGGGTATGTCGGTTTAGCGATCATTCTCTTTTCCTGTGAATAGTGTACCCATATAAACTATATATTGTTTTTTCAAGGAGAGATAGAGCTTTCGTTTGATACCATAGTTTTTTTTTTTTTCTGCTTTTCTCTTTCAGGACGGGAGGGGGAGTGAGAGAGATGGTTTCTCACTCCCCTCCCCGCGATCCTCCTGCACCGATCACACTGTGATCTCTATGCAGGTCTGTGAGATCGCAGCGTCTCTGTGCCTCATCGGAGGGCAGGATATCCCCGCAGGGAATGCCCGATCGCGCGTTTGCAACTGCGCGATCGGGCACTTTCAACCGTAACAGCTTACCGGCTTTCATGCCGGAAGCTGTTACGGGAGATCGGGCAGCAGAAAGCCGGCGATGCCGGCTTCTGCTGCCAGGGGGGAGTCCAGGCTGTCAAATGACAGCCTGGTCTCCCGTGCAGCGGCATGGATGTGTCCCTGATGCTGCACGAAGGGCTGGACGTACTGGGACGTCCATAGGGGTTTCTTTGTGGGCGTTTTTTGGACGTCCCGGTACGTCTATAGGGGAATGAAGGGGTTAACAGACGCAAAATTGATGGTTGCAGGCATTTTCCTTTTTCCAGAGCAATAAAATTACTCAGGCGTAAGGTAGGCAGTCTGCTGCCTTAAATGACTGTTTTAACACAATCAGGGCCCAAACACACCGCAATGCAAAGCAAGGGATCTTTAGCTGCAAGTGGAATAACAGAAACCAAAGCCAAACAATACAAAGGCCCAGACTGAAGGGCAGAGCAGGTATATAAAGCCAGAGCTAAACTCAGGTAACAACTGCTGTGCCAGGTAATTGGATATGGGTGCTCCAGAGAGGGAAGGGTGACCACTAGTGGCTGCAGGTACGCATGACTGGAAATACCGTATTGGCTCGGATATAGGCCGCACCCGAATATAGGCCGCACCCTAAAAATTTGGTGCTTTTTTAAAGAAAAAGTTGTAATAGATATGCTGCCTCTCTGTCCCCCCCCCGTGATATGCTGCCACTCTGTTCCCCCCGAGGTATGCTGCCACTCTGTCCTCCCCCCTAGAGATATGCTGCCACCCTGCCCCCCCCTGAATTACCAGAGCAGACACACCCCAACATACAGTACAGTCATACCCCCCATGCATGGGTTTGTCGGGTTGTTTGGGAGGTAAAACGCCACATTTAGGAAGTGCACATTTTTTAACTTGGAACTTTTACATCTGGTCATTCTGCCCCCATGGCCTAATAGGACCATCTTTGAAGCCGGCTAATTCAATTTAACCCATCATACCATATATTTTTGAAAACTAGACACCCCAAGGTATTTCAAATGCTAGTATTTTAACCCTTTCCATGCATGAGATTCTACCACCAGCCTTTGCCACACTTTGTGGTAGTACTTTTTTGGTATTTTTTTTACACAAATTGTACTTTGGGTATAAATTTATAGCTTCAGGTATACGTCACTATCAAACAACACCCTAATATGTGTTCAACAACATCTCTCGAGTACAGTGATACCACCCATGCATGGGTTTGACTGCTGTTTGGGGTTAAAAGGCCACATTTGGGAAGTGCGTTTTTTCCCCCCCCCTAATTTTAGCACTTGCTCATAATAATAAACTTTATTTTTTTATTTTATTTTTGAACTTTTTTTTTACATTTTGCTGGAACTGGATAGTTCCTCTGATGCATAATAATTTTTAAATGTTACCATGTTTTTTTTTTAAGCTTTTTCTTTTTTTCCAAAAATTTTTTCTTAAATTTTTTAAAATATTTTACTAATCACATAGTGATTAGAAAGCTGGGCTCCGTTGACTTGTATGGTTGAATGCAGTACGTGTATTCAACCTGCAAGTGGAGCCAGAGTTCTCTAGAGGGTCTGGAGACCATCTAGCAAACTTTTTCAACTTTATTATTTTTTTTACTGGGCGGCCGCCACTGGCAGATCACTGGCAGTGGCGGCTGTGACCGCTCTCCGGAGCGTCCTGGGGTAAGCCCGTCCTGATCGAGGCATTCCAGCGACACCATTGAAGTTTAGGAGGTGATCGTTGATCGCCTCCTTAACGCTTTTAAAACGGGCGTCCGATGTTGACGCCCCGGGGAGGGGCCAGACATGGCCCATGGTGCCGATCTCGGTGTTGCTGAATGCCTCGACATCGAGGCATTACAGCAACACCGTTTAAGCTTAGAAAGTGATCGTTGATCACTTTCTAAGCTTGTTTAAGTCTCATGATGTGTCAGGCAATGGACGTTAAGGGGTTAACAATCTCCCTTGCCGGGACTCCCCTCGTGGGTACCGACAGCGGAGGTTGTTTACGCGCATCTACGCAGCATCGCAGGGGTTGACGGAAGCGGAAATCCATAGGTTCGCCATTCGGTCTTTTTAACTCATGACGGCGAGCCTACAGATTTCCGCTCCGCACTGAAGCAAGGTGACTCGCCTAAGAGGTTTACTGTGACGTGGCAGGCGAGCTTCCACTTTTAATGGCCATTGGAGTGAAACTAAAAACCTCCATTTGTCTAAATAAGCAATGGGGATTTGGGATAGTGCGCAGGTAACTATTTTGTTGGTGTTTATTCTAAAGTAAATATTAGCCACAGTTCTTAGCCCCTAGCTCAGCCATCTTAATTGGCTTTCAGCACTTATTGTATCAACAGCATGCTCCAACATGGTTTTATATTTTTTCTTTTATCTAATTGGTTGTCTAAGCAGTTTAGCCATTCTCATGCCATATGTTATAGTTTAAGTGATACGGTCGCCTGCTGCTTAAGTGGATTTGGATCGTTCAATAGCTTTTAGTCAGGGCCATTGAATTGTTTCAGTAACACTGTATACACAATCACAATTCAGTATTTTTTGTCTACAACTAAATCTAATCCGGTCGATTTAATTCAAGCATATGTTTGCATAACTTGATTATCTGATACATATTCATTGTAACCCTGTATCGTAGTAGTGCTACAGAAATCAGGCCAATCCATGTAAAGATACCTTTCTTGTGAATGTGAACGTAATATTTTATATAATTGACTTTGAGTCAATGGAGCCCAGCAAACTACCGTAATCACTATGTCATCAGTGAAATAAAATGTAAAAATAGTTGTTATAAAATAAAAAAAAGACCCCAGTGACATCATAGGGGGAATCACCCAGTTCAAACAATATATGTCCAAGAAATGTAAAAAATTAATAAATAAAAATAAAATAAAAAAGTATTATTATGATCAAGTCCTAAAATTGGTGCTGTATCTTCCAATCCATAGGAGGAAACTGATGTTATTTGAAACCAGATGTAAAGATAAAAGAAAAAAGTATTGTGCACGTCCCAAATGTGACTGTGACGGAGACCCGTACTCCGACTGAGTCTCTCCGCTGTAAAGATCTTAATTGCTCAAGGGATTAACCTTTCATATTCCCCCAAGCACTAGCTGAGACTAAGTGTAGGGGTAAAACAGATCTCTCTTCATTGAGGACAGCACAGATATATATATATATATATATATATATATATATATATATATATATATATATATATATATACAGCAAACATGATAGGATTAAATGTATAATCCCATCAACCACCAGACAGCCTGCGCCACCATACAGTTCTAAGGCCAGCAATGGCCACACAACAGAGTCACTTTCAGGGTGATCCTAAGGGAGTGGCCTCAATCCCGGGGTACCAATGGAGAGCTCAGGGTCCAAAGATGCTATGATCCAAAAAGCGGCTTGATCCGACGTCGGGGACCCTGAGCGACAGCGTCGGAAACATTCCTGGGAACAATCGGCGCGGTAGCCGGTAAACCCCGGTCGTAAAAATTGGTAATAAAACCAGGGTTCCCCACCGATTGTTGCCGAACACAAGCTTAATGTACCCTCAAAAGAGCGACTTGGTGGGGCAAAGGGCGTCCGTAGCCACGCTATTCCAATTGTCGGCGGGCATCGCCACGGTTCCTAGCCGCCACACAGTTCCAGAAATTTGCGGCTAGGTCACGGTCAGGTGCATTGAGTGTTTCCTGGCTTGTAGAGCCCCCATAGCCTGCTAGTCCATGGGAGTCTGGTTCTGGCAGACGAGACATGGTTTCCCAGTCACCCTGTGCACAGAGTTACTTAAGAAAGGACTGGGCAGGCAGGTAAGGAGTCTCCCCAAAAATCCACTAGTGGCCCCCTCCCCAACTCAAACATACCCCCATGAGACCTATGCAATGTACTCAGGTTTTGTTTTTCTTTTTTTGTACTTGGTATAATGGGATGTGTAATTGTGTGCGGAATTCTATTTGTCCTCTGTGTTTAGTCCAGAGAACAATCCATCCCAGTCGTATAGACTCCATAGTTGACCTTAGCCCATTAAAGTTTGCCCTTCTGAAATTGACTGTTTTGGTAGAGCAGTTACCCATTTGCCTTTTGGAATTAATCTCAAATGAAACCATGTTATGGTCACTATTCCCAAAGTGTTCTCTTACTTTGATGTTTCAGATAAGTTCCTCTTTGTTAGTTATTACCAGATCGAGACATGCATCCATTCTGGTTGGGGTCTCTACTAATTGTGACATAAATTGGTCATTAAGCAGGTTCAGAAACTTGCTGCCCTTAGTGGAACTATTCCAATCTATATATGGGAAATTAAAATCTCCCATGATTAAAACTTCGTTCTTATTTGCAGCCTTTTCAATTTAAAATAGAAGCTGATCCTCCCCTTCAGGAATAGTTTAGTAGGCAATATAAGCAGGCTGTAGGGGTCTCACATTGATAGCGTTATTGGCTAGAGGTGAGGTTTGAGGCAAAAGTGGAATAAAATGTTTAGCCACAAAATTCTAGACCGAAACCAAAAATTCAGCATTTACTTGGCCAAAACCGAAAATGACCCCCCCCCCACGCCATTAAAAAAATCTCACACTTTTATTAAAAGTAAGTAACACATCAAAATTGGACAAAAAAATTAAATAGCAATATATATATATATATATATATATATATATATATATATATATATATATATATATATATGATTGTCAACATGTATCATGCCCATGCATACCCAGGTTCTAGCATGTACTTGTTGCCTGGGCATGATAGGAGTGTGAATGCTGTTAGCATTCATATATATATATTAATATTGTTGTTATTATTGTTCACATGTGAACTCAGCACTGGAGGCATAGAATCAGACGTACAAATCCCGTATTTGCAGATATACAATAATAATGTACGAAAACAGCATTGCAGGTATAGATCAACTAGAAATCACATAAAAACTCAGCAATAAAAGGTATAGATAAAACCCCCTAAATTACAGGCATATATATCAGATTGCACACCCCAAAGCGGGCGTCCACATTGCCCACATAGAACCTGACCAGCACCCAAATTACACACACACATAGGATGTGCCATCTTTGCTCCCAAACAGCCCAGCACAGCGGAGGCTGTTCCCAAAACAGCGGAGTGTACGCCATCTTTGTCCCATAAACACGCTACCTGTGCCATCTTTGTCCCATAAACACCCTGCCTGCGCCATTTTTGTCCCATAAACACCCTGCTTATACCATCTTTGCCTTTTTGACAAATCAACTATACACCTATGATTAACACAAACACTTTTACAGTCCCTCACTAATTCACTTTCATTCACACAATTCATTCACACAATCATTTATTCTTTCACACAAATTATTTACACATATTCATCGATGCATTCTCACAAATTCATAAATTCTCTCACTTATTCACACAATTCATCCACACATTAATCCATTCATTTTCTCTCTCTCATTCTGACTCTTTATTTCAATATTCTTGCTACCCTCCATTCTCCCTATCTACCCCTTCTCACTCCCTTCTCCCTTTCTACCCCCTATCTCTGTCTCCGTCTCTGGAGGGGTGCCGGGTGCCGGCAAGTTGGCACCCCCCTGATGAGCGGCACCCGGTGCGGACCGCCCCCCGTCCGCCCCCCGCTAGGTACGCTACTGGTCCCCGGTTTCTGGGGACAGTCCTCGGATTGAGGACACTGTCCCCAGACAAATTATGTCCCTGGACATGTCCCCGAATGCGGGGCTGGATTACTGTTTACTTCTGCAAGGGCCCTGCAGCTTACCCATGCAAGCAACCTCTCCAGTACTGCCCAGGGGAACCACGAACCCAGCAGAGTCACATGAATTTACCTCACGTCACATGACTGCTCCGTTCTTGTTTCCCCTGTGCGGTATAAGAGAAGTGCACGTACAGAGTTTGAACCATGAAGAGGGAAGCAGCGGACCCTGCGGAAGTCTGCAAGCGGCAGTTAAGGTAAGGAGGTGGGGGAGGGTGTATGAACGAGTATGTGTAATCGAGTTAATGAATGAGTGTCTGAATGAGGGAATGAATGAGTATATTTAAATAAGTATGTGAATGAGTAAATGTATGAATATGTGTGTGATAGCATGGATGTGTAAGTAGGGAGAAGCATGGCACAGGGAGGCTGTTTGAGGCTAGGATGCCAATATGGGGGTTGGGCAAGCCCTATGGATGGAGTCTGGGTGGCAGGGCTGCCATGATACTAAAGGGAAGGGCAATATGCAAAGGATGTGGGGGCATTAATTCACAAGGGGTGCTGGCATCACATAAATCAATACTAAAGGGGGCGTTGGGTGATGGGATAAATATACAATGTGGGGCTAGCTGGGGCAATACACAATGGTGTGGGGGCATTAGGGTGACCACATAGGCCATGTTATCCAGGACACACATAACTTTTACATATTGCTGACCAGCCCAGATAAAATGCTGCCCTGCAGTATGAGGGATGTATAGATTCATGGAAGGAACCAACTAGTCAGATATACATCCCCCCTTACTGCAGGGCAGCATTTTATCTGGGCTGGCGGCATCAATACACAAGGGGGAAAGCTGTGGGGGCATTGCTTTTTTTTGTTGTTGTAGCTAAGCCCATCCGGATGCGGGTGTCAGTGTGGCAAAGCCTGTACTGATGTGTTTCTTTGGGTGTCAGTATGGCAGAGCCTGTCCTGGTGTGTGTGTGTTTGGGTGTTGGTGTGGCAGAGCCTGTCCTGCTGTGTGTGTTTGGGTGTCAGTGTGGCAGAGCCTGTCCTGGTGTGTGTGTTTGGATGTCAGTGTGGCAGAGCCTGTCCTGTTGTGTGTGTTTGGGTGTCGTTGTGGCAGAGCCTGTCCTGGTGTGTGTGTTTGTGTAAAGTGTAAAAAGAATGTGAAAACCAGTCTCTGCCCGTATGTGGAGTGAAAAAATAAATAAAAATAAAGGGGCATACTACCCTTCTTAAATACTACCCTTCTTTTATTTTTTTCATGGTCGGTTGACACGAGCGCACCTGATTGGATTTTCTGTGTGTCAGTGTGGCATAGCCTGTTCTTGTGTGTGTATTTGGTCATCTGTTTCCTGGCACTTTACTTTCTGTGGGAATAAATTGAACTATTTAATCTTTACTTATCCATAGATAAAACGCCCTCCTGAATTTGTAGTCCCTTCAGAGGACAAAACTTTCCAGGCCCAGAAATCAGTGAGAGGAAAAGTAAAGGTTTTGTGTTATTTACTCTATTTCAATCTGCGTATATATCTTCGACTATTTCACTCTGCATATGTTAGTGGCACTAAATTGTGGCTTCAGGCATCTCGTGTGATTACTTTTTTGGTGTACTGATGTACTGACAGGACCTTAGGTGCTTGCGTTTACTGGCCAAATGGGATAGGTTTTAAGCAAATGGCCCATAACAGAGCACATTTTAGGTAGGGGGGCACATGACAGGGGAAGTGATTTAGAATTAGATTTCCATAAAAGGGGGTTAGGCTTATGTGCATTTAAGCCTGTAAAGTGGATGTAACATTCTCTTTACAAAATGTTATCGTCGTTATGTTATTGTCGTGCAGGTACTGTCCCAATTTTTTCATCACTGTTTTATTTTATAGCATATTTTTATCCCCATCAAATTAATTTTCCCATTCTGTTTGCTTCCCTTATATATATTTTTTAATGTTCACCTCTTTTTTGTCCCTCTTTTATATTTTTGTCAGTTTTTTCTCTATTTTGTTGGCCATCAGCCATTTTTTCCTTATTTCCCCAATTTTTGTCGCCTCATCAGGTTTTTATTTTCTTTTTTCCCTCCTTTTTAATTTTTTTTCATTAATGGAAGCCCTGATGTCCAGTATCAGGGCTGCTGCCCTGCAGAATGGCGAGGAGTGGGTCCGGACCCGCTTCCCAGAGTTTGCAGCGGGAGGTAGCGCTGCTGTTGCTCTCACGCGCCCTCTGAGGTCCAGGCCTCCAGCGCCCATTTAAAGCCTGAGGTCAGAGACAACGTATGGAAGGGGGAATATGTGGATATATTTACATTACTGCCGCTGGAGAGTTTTAATATCGAAAAAGAGTAACGAGCACTGTAAGTAGGAGGATGAGGATAGGTGCCGGTATTGCCTTATTCCTAGGACTTTTGGCAACTGGCTCCAGGCCTTTTGCATTCTAGTAGGTCTGCAACTAACGATTATTTTCCTAATCGATTAGTTATCCCATTATTTTTCGTTTATTTAAAATAATTTAATGAACAAACTGGATGTTAAAAACAAACAGAATAAAAAAACTTTGAGAAAAATGCATGTTTTGTTTTTATTTCCCAACCTGCCCCCAGTTATGCACATTTGAGCCGAGGCTTGCCACACTGCCTCCCAGATATGCCTTATACCCCCTGTATGCCTTATACCTCCAGATATGCCACTCCACCCTCCCCAGATATGCCGTATATCCCTGATATGCCTTATACCCCCCTGAAATGCCACTGTGCCCTCTGATATGCCTTATACCCCCTCATATGCCACTGTGCCCTCTGATATGCCTTATACCCCCAGATATGCCACTCTACCCCAGATATGCCCCTCTGCCTCCCAGATATGCCTTATACCCCCTATTTGCCACTCTTCCCCCAGATCTGCCACTCTTCCCCCAAATATGTCACTCTGCCCCCAAATATACCTTATACCCCCATAGGCCACTGGGCCCCCTGATATGCCTTATAACCCCCTATATGCCACTCTGCCCCCCCAGATATGCCTTATACCCCAGAAATGCTCCTCTGCCCCAAATATGCCACTCTGCCCCCCAAATATGCCTTATACCCCTGATATGTCACTGTGCCCCCCAAATATGTCTTATAACCCCCTAATATGCCACTCTGCACCCCCCCAGACTTATCCTCCCCCCCCATGCTCCATACACCTTGGTGTTTAGTAGGGGCAGCTGGTGGGCGTTTGCGCGATGCGCGTAGACAAACCTCTGCTCCTGGCCAGCCCTTTTGCTGAAGTTTCTATGATTGAGCACCAGAAGGTCATGTGACGCCAGTGCTCCATCATAGAAGTCCAAGCGGAAGTGCCGGCAGTAGCAGATGTCTGCACGCACAGACGGCTGCCAGAGAGGAAGATCCAGGTCCCCTGCAGCGCTGCGGTGGATCCCCCTCTCTGGTAGCCGGCGAATGTTGCACAAAGTACGCAGACAACCTCCGCTTCTACTGGGGCACCGGAAGGTCATGTCACGCTGGTGATCCCTCATAGAAGCCCCGGCGGAAGTGGAGGACAGTAGCGGAGGATCTATGCCGGCTGTCAGAGAGGATGATCCAGGTCCCCTGCAGCACTGCGTTATTATCCGACCTCTATTTGAGGTCAAATTATAAGAAGAAGGGTATTTTTCAGAGCATTTGCTCTGAAAAAAAACCTCATCTTAGATTCAATAAAATTGATTCAACTAATCGAAAACTAATCGGGGAGAAGATGGCCAGAAGGGTGGAGGAGTGTTTAAACTAGGGAATGGGGGGGAGGGAAACTACAATATAGAAGGGGAAGATAGTGTAGATAGATAGCTGGGGCTTATAAATGTACCTGGTGCTGGAGCGGAGGGAGGGGTTAGAATAGTTAATAGGGATAGGCTTCATAGGAAAAAAAAAACATACACCTCTAAATTGCATGCTTACTAATGCCAGAAGTCTGACCAATAAAAACTGAAGAAAATGTCTGAAGAAAATTATGACATAGTGGGTATAACAGAGACATGGTTGGATGATAGCTATGACTGGGCGGTTAACATACAGGGTTATAGTCTATTCAGGAAGGATCGAAAAATGTAAAGTCCAGCCTAAAGGCCACACTGTGGGAGGATATATGTGAGGGAAATGATAATGTGGACTCATTATGGGTAGAAATATATGGAAAGAAAAATAATAAAATACTGATCGGGGTTTGCTATAAGCCACCAAATATAATGGAAGCAGCAGAAGATCAATTATTAAGGCAAATAAACAAGGCAGCAAATCACAATGAGGTGGTTATTATGGGGGACTTTAACTATCCCGACATAAACTGGGAAACCGAGACCTGTGAATCTCATAAAGGAAACCGGTTTCTGAACTAAAGATAATCTGTCCCAAACGGTACAGGACCCGACCAGAGGGGGCGCCCTACTGGACTTAATATTAACCAACAGACCTGACAGAGTAACTAATGTGCAGGTCAGGGGGCATCTAGGAAATAGTGATCACAATATAATACATTATAACTTGTTCTTCAATAAGGGAACTCTTAGAGGAGCCACAAGAACTATGAACTTTAGGAAGGCAAAGTTTGATCAACTAAGAGAAGCACTTAACACTGTAAATTGGGAAAATGTCCTCAAAAACAAGAGTACAGACACTCAATGGGAGATTTTTAAAAATATCTTAAATTCTCACTGTGAAAGGTACATACCGTATGGGAATAAAAGAGTCAGGAACAAGAGAAAACCAAAGTGGATAAATAAAAATGTAAAGGGGGCAGTAAATGGTAAAAAAAGGCATTTAAGCTACTAAAACAGGAAGGCAGTGAGGAAGCACTAAAAAGCTATCGGGGAAAAAAATAAAATATGCAAAAGTGGAGACAGAAAGACTCATTGCCAAAGAGAGTAAAACAAACACCAAAATGTTCCTTAACTATATAAATAGTAAAAAGGTTAAAAATGAAAGCGTTGGCCCGTTAAAAAGTAATGAGGGAGAAGTTATAGACGGGGATCAAGAAAAAGCTAATCTATTAAATATTTTCTTCTCTGCTGTATTCACAGAGGAAAATTAAATGCCAGGTAATATACAGCAGGATGAGATAAACGCCCCAGTACATGTCACCTGTCTAACCCAGGAAGAAGTGCAGTGCCGCCTAAAAAAAATCAAAATAGACAAATCACCAGCTCCAGATGGCATTCACCCCCGCGTTCTAAGAGAGTTAAGTAATGTAATAGACAGACCCCTAGTTCTAATATTGAAGGACTCTATAGTGACAGGGTCTGTTCCCCAGGACTGGCGCATAGCAAATGTTGTGCCACTTTTATGGAACCCAGTTTTATAACTATATATATATATATCAGCAAGAAACGCTTATGGTTTTAGTGAATATAAGCTGGCTTTGACTAGTATAAAGAGTTAAACCTCACATGAATATGTGAGAGACGCAAGTAGCAGTATTCTAAACGTTCATGTTTGTCTTACTAACCACAAAGATAGCAGTTTGTTCTAGCTACAGGAAATGTACCGTTTGTCGCGCTAACCACAAGATAGCATCTTGTTCTAACGGTTTTCTGCCTATATCCGTATAGTTTTAAGGAATAACCAATTAATATGATTTATGTGTTAAGACGTCCCTCTTTTTGTACACTATATAACCTATACCCTAAACGTAATAAAACAGTGATTTTGGACCTGACCCAGAGTGTGTCGTGTGTCTTATTTCTCTCTCCGTGCACGTACATTTATATTCATATAATTTGGAGCAGTTCAACAACTGAAGAAAGGCTTTATTGGAAAGCATCCAAAACAGTTGGCGCCCAACGTGGGGCTCGAGGAAGCCGTACCCGTCGGGGGTCCCTCCCGGGAGAGTTTGCACCGTGAACTGACGATTGGACCCTGGGATCGCAACCCAGTTACAAGGTAAGATTGTTTCTTATCTACCTTGTGTGTCTCTCGTTACTCACGTGTGTATTCGGAGGAGGGAACTCAGGTGGTTGACGCACCCTCGAGAGGCAATAAAAGAACCCCATGTAAATATACTGTCGTAGTCACTTGTTGAACTGTGGTGCCTCCCTTTTCTGGCAAGCACACTGTAGTAGGAAGGAATCGGTAAAGTGCTGGGAGTCTGCACCGGATCAACCCAGTTGCCTTGATCCCCAGACGGTGACGTCAGACTAGCCAGTCAGTAAAGTGTTAACAGTCTCCACCGGATCAGCCCAGTTGCTCTGATCCCTGGACGGTTTCGTGAGACTGATACTAATTTGGACAGCCCAGTCGCCTGTCCCCAGTATATTATATTACTACAGTGTGTGTGTGTGCCTCGTATCTGAAGGTTTCGGAACAGTTGCGGACAAGGTTACGATATTGTTGCGAAATGGGGAAAGATAACAGCGTTCCAAGTGGGTTTTGTACGCCCTCCCAATTAGTTGCCGACAGACGAGGGAAAAAGTACATTAAGCAGTTATCTAAGTTGGAAAAACCATACAAAATACCCAAAGGAGGAACCTTATCGATTTGCACCTGGCAAAACCTCCTAAATGAAAAGGCAGGAAAAATAAAATGACGACGGATTGAAAGATACTGTTAAAATCTGGCTAGATTGTAGCAAAGAATTAAAATCGTTAGATGGCAAAGAAACGTATGATGAAAAGCACTCAAGATATCTGTGTAAAATTCCAGTGTCTCATACGCCACCGCCCTATAATGGTGCCGAGTTGTCGGACAAGGGGTGGAACTGCACAGCCTGTAATGCAATGACGTCAGGAAGCCGTCGCTTTTGTCTGTACTGTGAGGCCCCCCGCCCCCTGTCTACTCTGGCTACCATGTTGTGTCTGGCACAGACACCAGCGCCATCTTGTGACGCACTTCACCAACTGTCTTTAGTGGAAAATCCCCACCAATTGGTCCTACCAGTACAAGTTGTGCTTAAGGATCCTAACATTCTTCCATACAAGGCCCAATATCCTTTATCAGTGGCCCAACAAGATGCAATATCCACCCAAGTAGCTGCACTTCTAGAATCAGGTGCAATAATACCTACCACTTCTCCTTGCAATACTCCGCTGTACCCAGTGAAAAAGAAACAAATAAAAGGACAACCTCCAGTGTACAAGATGGTACAAGATCTACGCGCAAGTTCAATGAAGCTACGGTTCTGGATGCCCCCATCGTGCCGAATCCACATACTCTTTTCTGTCCAGTATTCCGCCTGCGGCTTCCTGGTTCACTGTAATTGATCTTGCTAATGCTTTTTTCTCCATTCCACTGCATCCTTCGTGTCAATATTTTTTTGCATTCACCCACACTGGTCGACAGTATATCTGGACTGTGATGCCTCAAGGAGCCCAAAACAGCCCATCCAGTTTCAGCAAAGCTATGTCTTCTGTGCTTTCTTCATGGCAGGACGCTCACCCAGAAGTTGAACTCCTGCAATACGTGAATGACTTGCTACTCTGTGCTTCAGACTCATCCATGTGTCAAGAAAATACCCTGGATCTGCTCTATTTTCTAGCCACAGCTGGCTGCAAGGTCTCCAAATCAAAGCTACAGTTATGTCTTCAAAAAGTTGTTTTTCTGGGACATTGTATTACCAAAGGCCGCAAACATCTTACGATGGCACGAAAGAAGGCTATCCTAGAGTTGGCCCTGCCAGAAACTCTATCAATTACAGACTTTTCTGGGTCTTATTTCATACTGTCGTTCCTGGATTCCTGATGCTTCTGTCGTGATGCAGCCTCTATATAACTGTATTCCTCGAGAACTCCCAGCAATTTTCTATCTCACACAAGAAGCCCTAGTCTTTTTCTACGCTCTACAACAAATGATTGCCTCATCTCCAGCTTTGGGAATTCCGAACTATTCTCTTCCGTTCGGTCTATATGTAATGGAACGACAAGACCATGCCACAGGCGTTCTCACTCAGATGCACGGCTGTCGACATCGCCCCCTCGGATTCTACTCCAAACGTTTGGATCCAGTTGCTCGCGCAGCACCCTCCTGTGTAAGGGCTATTGATGCGGCCAGCTGTCTTCTAGATGTCACTTCAGATATTGTTCTCGGACATCCTTTGACAATTCTAGCTCCACATGATATCTCAGCTATTTTACAACAGACTCAACCCAGACATCTCACTGCTCAGCGTCATCTTCGTCTCCAAGGGAGTCTGTTGTTGCCCGACAATGTTACTATTCAACGATGCAATGTTCTCAATCCGGCTGCCCTCCTTCCACTTCCAAGGGGGGAGTATTCTGATATTCCGTCTACGGATTTTATTGATCTAGCCACAGAAGAAGATCTTCAAGAACAGCTATTGTGGCATACACAGTCATCTAATGTCGATTTTCCAGATGTACCTCCCGAGGACGATCCACATGACTGTCTGACCATGATACAAGCGGAAGTCGGTTCACCTCCGAATATACAGGATACCCCACTCTCGAACCCAGAATGGACCCTCTTTGTGGACGGTTCCAGATATGCCGATGACAAGGGTCGCTTCCATACGGGAATGGCGGTTACGACTGACACCACTGTACTCTGTGCAAAAGCTCTACTACCGGATCAGTCGGCTCAGGAGGCTGAACTAGCTGCCCTCACCGAGGCCTGCATTATGGCCAAAGATTCTACCGCGAATATCTATACGGATTCCAGGTACGCCTTTCGGAGTTGTACATGATTTTGGAGTCATCTGGAAGGCAGAGATTATATCACCGCAGCAGGGACTCCAATCAAGAACGGGAAAGCAGTAGAAGCTTTGATGACTGCGGCCCTACTCCCGAAACAAGTTGCAGTGATCAAAATTAAGGCACACTCACGGGCTGACACTATGGAAGCAAAAGGAAACGCCTTAGCAGACAGTGCAGCCAAGCAAGCAGCCCTCAATGAAGACTCAACGACGGTGACCGAGGAACCAGTAATGGAATTAGACTGGGATATTCTAATTCAATTACAACAACAAGCTTCAACCAAGGAACAAAACCAATGGATACAAGAAGGAGCAGCTAAAGATGAGTGGGGAGCCTGGGCACAAGGCCAATATCTTTGTTTACCCCGGACATTATATCCTTAAGTTGCATCGTTAGCTCACGGACCTACACATCAGTCTAAAACCATTATGAAAGAAATCATCTGGCACGCATCACCGAATCCTGTTTAATCTGCGCTCAGTGCAACACTGGAAGGGCGGAACCAACTCCGTCCAAATGTTTACCAAAAGCTCAATATTCTTTCCAACAGATTCAAATCGACCATATTCAAATGCCAATGTGTCAGATTTTTCAATATGTACTGGTAGTGGTAGATGTGTTTTCCGGATGGCCAGAAGCCTATCCAGTACGAAATCAAACTGCACCCACTACCGCAAAGAAACTCATTCAAGAACTTATTTGCCGTTTTGGAGTCCCTGAGGTCATAGAAAGCGACCAAGGACCTGCATTTACGGCAAACATCACTCAAGAAGTGTGGAAAATTATAGATTCACATCTCGCCTTCCACACCCCCTACCGACCCCAAAGTAGTGGGAAAGTGGAAAGACTGAACTGTATACTCAAGTCAAAAATGTTAAAAATGACTCAAGAAACTGGTCTAAATTGGGTACAATGCCTACCCATCGTGCTTTTTGCTATCAGACACACGCCAAAAGCGTCACATAAGCTTACTCCACATGAAATATTTTTTGGTAGTAGTCCCAGGCTAGGACAGTACTTCCCACAGCAGTTGCAAATGAATTATGAAACAATTGCAAAATATGTTATTGCTTTGACTACTCAGTGATCTAATATATATGCCCAAGTGTTCTCTTCTATTCCAGATCCCAATACCCTTAAAGGTACCCATTCCCTATTGCCTGGGGAGTGGTAGTCATGAAGAAACACGTCCGATCCACTCTGGAACCGCAATTCGAGGGCCCTTATCAAGTGCTACTAACAATTTCTATCTCAGTAAAAGTTGAAGAGAAGCCCACGTGGATACACGCATCACACTGCAAGAGAGTCAAAGGATACGATCCTCCAGCAGTTAACTCCTAAAATGCATATCCTTTACAAGGGGGTGGGCATCCCATTGCTGCTATTAATCATTTTGCCGTATATGTGGGGGACACAGGTTCTACACACAGGTTCTATGGCTCAAGCTACCAGTCACCAGGGGGGGTCAGGTAGCCATTACAAGAGACGCACGACAGGCAGGTCCTCCCACTTTTTGGTACAACTCCAGTAGCCACATTTTCGTTTCAACACTGTCATATTATAAATTGTGTTTCTAGAACCTACTCCAGAATATTTACGGGCAGAGAAACACAGGAAGGTATCACCATATATTCTGGTAATTATACCTGGGTTTCAAACACAAAAGGAACTGGTAAATTTTTTGATAATTTCTCAGATGGTAGTTGTGCCGAGTACAGTAATCTGACCGGTTCCCTCACACAAAATCAAGTGTATTCCCTGGGAGATATCTATTGGCTATGTGGGGACATGAAACTGCGCACCAGGTTAGAAGGTAGTTGGATTGGCGAATGTGCGCTGGCCAAAGCTATAATGCCACTACTTATAATGTCGGAAAAGCCAGAAACTATTGAAGTCCAGTCCACATTATCTCGTAAAAGACGCAGTACATCGAAGACCCCCGAAAGAAGTTTCGACCCCCATGTATATATAGATGCGATAGGAGTCCCTAGGGGGGTCCCAGATGAATACAAAGCCCGAGACCAAGTTGCTGCTGGTTTTGAATCTATTTGGCCAATTATTACTGTGAATAAAAATGTTGACTGGATTAACTATATCTATTATAATCAGCAGAGATTTGTCAACTACACCCGAGATGCGCTCCAAGGACTTTCGGATCAATTGGAGGCCGCAACCCAGATGATTTTTCAGAATCGCATGGCACAGATATGATTCTGGCAGAAAAAGGCAGGGTCTGTAAAATAATCGGAGAAACTTGCTGTACTTTCATTCCAGATAATACCGGTCCTGATGGGAAAGTAACTGTAGCTATTAAAAAGCTAACTGCACTAGGAGACGAATTGGAGCGTAATTCCGGAATCGATCATCCTTGGGCTGAATGGTTCGGATGGCTCAAAGGGTGGAAACAAGGCCTAGTTCAGCTTGGAATTATTTTGTTGATCATTGTGATTATTGTAGCTTTCATACTCCTGTGTGTTTTCGGCGGTTGTGTGCTAAGATGTTTGCTGTAAGCAAAACAACCCCATTGATGCTGATATACGGTGATAGTGAGCCAAGCAGGCTCATACCCTCTTATGAAACTGCTTTTGATGCGGCAGTCACCCCAAATGGTAATTCCCGCCCGATTTAGGGATATATAGATCCGAGGGACATGTCCAAGACCTGAAACCGGGATTTTATCCAGTAGGGATAATTTGTCACCACTGCAGGTGAAGAGGATGCGGGACTATGTCCGGTAGGATCTGTTAGGATTAGGGACAGTAAGCCATCATATATTCAAGGGGGGACTGTTATGGAACCCAGTTTTATAACTATATATATATATCAGCAAGAAACGCTTATGGTTTTAGTGAATATAAGCTGGCTTTGACTAGTATAAAGAGTTAAACCTCACATGAATATGTGAGAGACGCAAGTAGCAGTATTCTAAACGTTCATGTTTGTCTTACTAACCACAAAGATAGCAGTTTGTTCTAGCTACAGGAAATGCACCGTTTGTCGCGCTAACCACAAGATAGTATCTTGTTCTAACGGTTTTCTGCCTATATCCGTATAGTTTTAAGGAATAACCAATTAATATGATTTATGTGTTAAGACGTCCCTCTTTTTGTACACTATATAACCTATACCCTAAACGTAATAAAACAGAGTGATTTTGGACCTGACCCAGAGTGTGTCGTGTGTCTTATTTCTCTCTCCGTGCACGTACATTTATATTCATATAATTTGGAGCAGTTCAACAACTGAAGAAAGGCTTTATTGGAAAGCATCCAAAACACCAATATTCAAAAAGGGGACAAAAAGTGACCCAGGGAATTATAGGCCTGTTAGTTTAACCTCTGTTGTATGTAAACTGTTTGAGGGTTTCCTAAGAGATGCTATTTTGGAGTATCTCAATGAAAATAAGTGTATGACTCCATATCAGCATGGGTTTACAAGGGATCGGACCTGTCAAATTAACCTGATCAGCTTTTATGAGGAGGTGAGCTCAAGACTGGATCGGGGTGAATCGCTGGATGTCGTAGATCTTCATTTTTCCAAAGCATTTGATACGGTGCCACACAAAAGGCTGGTACATAAAATGAGAATGCCTGGGCTGGGGGAGAATGTGTGTATGTGGGTAAGTAACTGGCTCAGTGATAGGAAACAGAGGGTGGTTATTAATGGTACATACTCTGAGTGGGTGACTGTTACTAGTGGGGTACCACAGGGGTCAGTTTTGGGTCCTATTTTTAATGTATTTATTAATGACCTTGTAGAGGGATTGTATAGTAAAGTATCAATCTTTGCAAACGATACTAAGCTCTGTAACGTGGTTAACACAATAAAGGACAGTGCACGGTTACAAATGGATCTGGATAGGTTTAATGGCTGGGATGTGGCAGATGAGGTTCAACACAGATAAATGTAAGGTTATGCACATGGGGAAGAAAAATCCAGGCTGGGAATATGTATTAAATGGGAAAACACTGGGGACGACTGACATGGAAAAGGACTTAGGCGTTTTAGTTAACAGTGAATTTACCTGTAGCGACCAGTGTCAGGCAGCTGCTGCTAAGGCAAATAAAATCATGGGGTGCATCAATAGGGGCATAGATGCCCACGACAAGGAAATAACTCTACCACTGTACAAGTCACTAGTCAGACCACACATGGAATACTGTGTACAGTACTGGGCACCAGTGTACAAGAAAGATATAGTGGAGCTGGAGAGGGTTCAAAGACGGGCAACCAGAGTAATAAGGGGAATAGGAGGACTACAGTACCCAGAAAGATTATCAGAATTAGGGTTATTTAGTTTAGAAAAAAGACGGTTTAGGGGGACTTAATAACTATGTATAAATATATAAGGGGACAGTACAGAGATCACTCCCAGGACCTATTTATACCCAGGACTGTATCCATAACGAGGGGACATCCTCTACGGCTAGAGGAAAGAAGGTTTCTACACCAGCACAGACGGGGGTTCTTTACAGTAAGACTACGGTGAGACTATGGAACTCTCTGCCAGAGGAAGTGGTAATGGTAAACTCAATAAAAGAGTTCAAAAGGAGCCTGGACGTGTTTCTTGAAAGCAATAATATTACAAGTTATGGATATTAGATTAATAGGGACAGAACATTGATCCAGGGATTTATTCTGATTGCCATATTTGGAGTCGGGAAGGAATTTTCCCCCTGGTATGGGGCAATTTGCATCTGCTTCATAAGGGTTTTTTGCCTTCTTCTGGATCAACACAGTAGGGACACAATATGTATATAGGTTGAACTTGATGGACTTTGGTCTTTTTTCAACCTTATGAACTGTGTTACTATGTTACTATGATAATGAAATTCCTTGGCAACGATTTTCATTATCGATTTTATCGATTAGTTGTTGCAGCCCTACATTCTAGGCGTGGCGTGGCTTAGATATGACGAGCAGTTTCGCCAGCGGCGATCTGTTCGTCCATCTTTGGCTACGTATTATGACCACTGGTAGAACGGGCTCTTTGGGCACCGGTTCAATGCCCTTTCCGTCTGCCGGCGGCGCGTCCCAACTAGCTTCACCGGCTGTTAATAAGTTCGGGATATGATGGGTGTACAATGAAGGACACTGCAAATATAGCAATACCTGTTGTTTCAAACACGAGTGCGCAGGCTGCGGCGGGTCTCATCCCCAGTCCCGATGCTTCAAGAGAGCAAAGGGCAAGGGAGCCGATGGTAAAGGGGAGAACACCAGTACAAATAAAAAACATGCTTCCGTGGCTAGATTGCTATCCTAATCGTGAGTGCGTTCTGCTGCTGGAAGAAGGTTTTCGGGATGGGTTCACATTCCATTTATACCAGGAAAAGTTTTTGTTGCAAAATCTAACCTGAGATCACTGCGTAATAATTCTCAACTGACTAGGGACAAAATATTCTAAGAGGTACAATTAGGTAGGATTGCTGGTCCATTTTCCAAGCCCTCTTTGCCAGATTTCTGGGTTACTCCTTTGGGGTTGGTCCCGAAGAAGGAACCTGGAAAATTTTGATTAATATACATCATTTATCATATCCAAGGGGGGGCTCTGTGAATGATGGGATTGATCCTGAAAGGTGCTTTTCATGTGGAGACAGGAGGCTTTATCTAATTTTGATTTGTACTTGTTTACGGATTCGGCAGGTAGTATTGGTTTTGCTGCCTTTTTCATGAATCACTGGTGTGCCGACACATGGCCCGAATCATGGCACACAAGGATTCATGAAGAGTTTTGTTGGTACTTTTTCCAATTATCATATCAGTCGAGAGTTGGGGCAGCCTACTCCAGAATCCGGTGGTTACGGTACCTTTCATTCAGACGACATTGTGGTTGTTCAAGCTATCTCAAATCTCTCTGCCTATTCTCCCCCCTGTGCTTGCCCTTTTGATTTATTTTGTTTTCCAATGTCTTAAATTTAACATTTGGTTTAACATTGCTGAAGCTCCGTCCTGTTGTAATTGGCAGAAATTACAGTCTTTTGCTCACATGGCGGACAAGGAGGGGACCCCATTTATGGCTTCTAAAGCTCGCTGGGTAGCTGGCATGGTCTGGGGTTCAGTAGCCGCCGCTACGGGGTTTTCTATACTAAGGTATGGGCTGAGTGGTTCACAATTTTAGCCAAATCTGGGTCCACTGGTGCCCAGGAATCTTACGCTGATATTTTCCTTTGGTTTCTGTCAGTATTACACAAACAGGGTATTGCCCCACACAAAGATTCGGCTATGGCCTTTTTGTTCAAATTACTTGGTTATCAGGATTATAAAAAAGAGTTTATTATCAGACAAACACTAAAAGCCATTAAGAAAGGTTTTAAGAAACCTGATACTAGGCAGCCAGGGTGATGGCCAGGAAACGGGTTAGCTACTCAAGGTTTCACAATGATACGTGAAACACCGGGTGAATGGACACAGAACTGGGTAGTTTCAATTCCACGGCTGTTGGGAAAATTATACGGGAGATGGGCAAAGGACCCATAAATCTGGGACCTAGTTTCCTAGAGGGACATGTAAGCTTCAGGTGTCTGGTAGAAAGCCATTCTTTATCGCCAAGTTTGTATGAGGGTGCGGGACGACGGTGGTGGTCGGCAAAGTATTTGTATCGAAGTTGAGCCGAGGTCAAGGTATTGCGAAGCAGAGAGTAGGTCTTGGTGAGGTTTGTGACATGCTCGGAGACTGAAGGTACCGGGCTGGAGATTGGTGACCCAGGCAACATAGAGGCATGGTATCTGTAGTTGGCAAAGAAGGGGCGACATGTGCATGGAACGGTGGGTATGATTATTGTATGCAAATTCAGCCAATGGTAGGTATGAGCTCCAATCATCCTGCAGGTGAGTAGTATAACAGCGTAGGTATTGTTCTAGTGTTTGGTTCGTGTGCTCAGTCTGCCCATTACTTTGTGGGTGAAAAGATGTAGATAAAGAGCGTTGAATATGTAACTGTTCACAAAAAGCCAGAAACAAGAAGTAAATTGAGATCCTCGATCGGAGACGATAATGTTGGGTAGGCCATGGAGGCGAAATTTTTTTTTGATAAACAGATGGGCTGTCTCTACGGCAGAAGGAAGGTGATTGTAGGGAATGAAATAAGCCATTTTAGTGAATTTATCCACTACCACCAGTAAGATGGTGAACTGTGTAGAGGGAGAAAGATCGGTAATGAAGTTCATGGAGATATTAGCCCATGCTCTGGTAGGAGTAGCAAGAGGTTGTAGAAGGCCAGCTGGTTTATTATGAGATTCCTTGGACCGAGCGCAGGTAGTGCAAGAGGATATGAACTTCCTTATGTCTTCTTTTAGGTTTGGCCACCAGAAGGAACGTTTAAATAATTCTTGGGTTTGATTAATACCACCATGCCCGGCCAGAGGCGTGTCATGGAGTGTTTGCATTACCTGGAGACAAACCTTTGGAGGAACATAGATGCGACTGTCGTGATAAAATAGTCCTAGTCGGAACTGCAGTCCAGGAATTCTTGGGGGGTGAGACTGAACAGAGTGCTTTTGAATAGAGTCTCATAGAGTGTGAGCGACTGCGAGGAAATTATTGGGTGACAGGACCGTGTCTTGGGTAGGAGCGGGTGTGGATGATGAGTTGTACATACGAGACAAAGAGTTGGCTTTCACATTATGGGAAGGTACTCTCACCTCCTACATAGTGGGCACACAAAGCAGTTTATACTGCTACCAAAACCTTATTAATGTGTTGGGGGAGGTGCAATTAAACCTCCTCCCTATTAACCCCTGGACAGCAAGCTGCAACCAGACTAATGAGGAGCCAACAACCTCAAATATGTGCAAACAGGGAAAAGAAAAAATGTCAGTGCGCTAAGCTAGTCACAGGCTCAAATAATACAAATGTATAATACGAGGCCTACCAAACAGGTGTAAGCATGCTGCAAAAACAGTGTATTGGCTGTACAATGTATACAAAAAAACAAAAACTGTCTGCGCTTCTTACCCTAATAAAGTTGGCAACAAATATATAAACATAATATAAATGAGAGGTTTTGGTTATATGAATTGGCCAAAGCATAATTAAGCTCACCCGCCACGTCAAGGTACCTTAATTATGCTTTGGCCAATTCATATAACCAAAACCTCTCATTTATATTATGTTTAGTGTTTAGTGAACTCCTTACCCTTAGGGAGTCGGGTGTGAGATCTACAGTCTCTGCACAGGTGGCCTGCTCTGCCACAGTACAAACAGAGTCCCAGCGTTCTACGCCGTTCTTTCTCGGCAGGTGACAGAGGCCCTCTGACAATACCTATTTGTATAGGTTCTTCTGCCGGTGGTAAGGTAGGAGTCAAATTAGCCGGACGGGCCAGAGACCAGGGGGGTGGAGTGGAGGATTGCCACTCCTTCCTTCTCTCTCATAGACGTCGGTCAATCTGAGTGACTAGTTTAATAAAACTAAAACGCGGTAAGGATCTTCGTAGAGGGAGTCAAGCGCTTGTCGGAAAGATGGCCAGGAATCCAAGAGATAACTGTGGTTGTGTAAGAGGTGATGAGCCCAAAGCTTGTGGTTCATCTGATAGCAGCGAGATCACTGTGTGAACTTTAACATAATCAGAGGAATAAGTTTGTGGTTTTAGATTTAAGAGGACTTGGCAAGAGGTGATGAGGTAGAGGTAGACTCAGTTATATCAGCGGCGTTCATATAAGTACAACTGCATTCAATGAAAGTGGTAGAGTCCGGTATCTGGGTGAAGAGTCAGCACCAAAATCAGGACAGCCGGGTCTGGTACACAAGAGGTTAACATGATGAGGATGGCCAGGTCTGGTACACAAAGGGTAAACGTAATCAGGATTGCCGGGTCTGGTACACAAAGGGTAAACGTAATCAGAATAGCCGGGTCTGGTACACGAGAGGTTAACGTGATAAGGATAGCCGGGTCTGGTACACGACGGGTAAACAGGGATTGCAAAGAAAGCACGTCTACGCTGTCTCTCAGTGCTCAGTTTTTGAATAGCCCGCTAGTAGACACCACGTCCAGGGGCGTGATGCTACGCTAGTGTGTTCCCCGCCAACAGTGTTGTGCGTGTCTAGTAGATGGCGGATGAGCAGTGGAGGCTGAGGAGGGAACAGAGGACGCAACGCGGGATCCTGACACTCCGTTACTGGTGACCTGCCCCGTGACATGGTGTCGCCATTTTCTGAATTCCCGTCACAAAACATCTGTGTCTCCGTTGCTAATACATAGTGATTCCTCTTTTTTTGTCAATGTTTCAGTTTATACGCTGTTTTCAGAAAGTGTTTGCGAATTTTGGGTTTGCCTTTCCATTCATTTGGCTCATTCAGGATCGATGCCGCAACCCTCCCCTACGGACGACAGCTTGTTTTTTCTCATGGTTATATGTATGTTCATTGGTTAGGTACCCGTGGTATGTCATGGGGTGACTTGTTACCTCAAGTGTTTAAAGTCCATGGTTTTGGTCCCATTATGGTTGTTTATCTAGGGGGCAACAACTTGGGTAATTTGCCCATGCGCACACTTATTCAGACCATGAAAAAGGATGTTCTGACCTTGCTCCTTTTATTTTCAGGAACAATAGGTCAAAATACCGGGGCGCAAAGACACGTGGGAGAATAAAAATAGTAATATAGTGTAATAAAATCTCAGATATTTTAAGAGATATAAAATGAAGTAATTGCACTCACAAACGTGCTCAAGGTTAGGCGCTCATCAAAGTGATGGAGTCTGTATATCCTTAGGAATACTGTGATAAGGAACAGAAACCAAAAAATAGTGCAAATAAACGTTGATATATTTATTATAAACTAAAAGTAAAAAACTCACAAGCGTATATGCATAACCAAATTGTCATGCATAAAAGCAATGGAAGGGTGTCCTTTTCAATAAAATCCGAAAGGTCGATGATATGTATAAAAGTTTCTTAAAAGTCTCTCAACGCGTTTCGCCGACTATGGCGCCGGCTTCCTCAGGAGAATTTTGCAAAGTCAATGTATGTTTCGTCCGTGGATTCCCGGTTTTTAAAAGTCCCGCTTTTGCCGTCTTCTTCTATTTGCGTCATCACGTATCCTCTTTTTTCTTTTTTTCTCTTTTTTTCTTTTTCTCTTTACTTTATTGAACTGTTTCTTGTCTTTTTTAGGTGTCTTTAACCCAAAAGATCCACCGCATCAAACGAAGAAAAAACGGCATGGAACTCCTCATTTCGTCTCGTCGTGGTCGGTAGGTATATAAAGTAAATCAAACGAAATGTTTTTTTTAGAAAAACGAAAAAAAAAGCATAATGTATAAAATATGTTCATTGTTTGGTTGTTTTTGTTTGCAGGAGTGTCCTCCAACCAGCAGGGAGCCTATAGAAGAAATTATGCAGAAAAGGAAATCAAGGTAATAGACTTAAGTGAATAATTAGACACCGATGTAAATGTAATTACATTGTTAAATGGTGTCAATTCGGTGTATAGTGAAAGTAGTTAAAAAATTAGATGGTATAGCTAATAAATTGAATATATATACTTTCTCTTCTTTTTAGAAATGCAATATACTGAACTGAAGATCCACATGAAGAACAGACGTGGAGAGCAAAAAATAGATACAATTGTAGCAACTATGTTAATTGATAGATGTAATGCAACAATGTTAATAATGTTCATCTGGCATGTGTAGGAACGATTAACCCCCACAATGTATTGGAAATCTATAAATAGTATATGTAAAAAAATATATTATTAAAAATGTTATTTATGTGCAGCAAATGACCTAATGTGAAAAATAAATAAAAAATAATAAATAAAAATTGATCTATTATTATGAATTCGTGTATCATTTAAAACAAAAAATAAAACAGTATATAAAAAACAGTCAGTGTAAAAGAGTGGCTATATCTAATTCTAAATTTAAGCCATCTTTCTTAAAAGTCTGAAACTTGTATATCCATTCAGTTTCTTTTTTTGTTAAAAATTCTTTTACATCTCCACCCCTCCAGTGAGGGGATACTAGATCATTACCTATTATCTTAAAATCAGGTAACGAAAACTTGCTGCATTTTAAACAGTGTCTAGGGACACTATGTTTAGTGTTATTATTTCTTATTCCACCTAAGTGTTCAAGACACTTTTAATTCTCTAGATGTTTGTCCTATGTATTGAATTCCACATTTGCACTCTAAAAGGTACACTACATTTTTTGAGGTACAATGTATAAAATGACGGATATTATATTCTTTTTTCGTTATGGTGCATTTAAAAGAGGTAATCTTCTTATCTTGCAGATAGCAGGTTTTACAGAGTTTACATATACCACATCTATGGAAGCCTGCCGGTTTATGGGTTAAAAAATGATCTTTATTTATTTTTTCTTTTGGGAGGGCGCTGGGGGCTATTATATTTTTTAAATTGTTTAATTTTTTATATATAATTTTGGGTTTTCTTGGAAGGTAATTCTGTAATACGTTATCACCTTGTAGAATTGGCCAACATTTTTCAAATGCCTTTCTTATCTTAAACGCTTTATCGTTGAATTGGGTGATAAAGGCAAAATTAAATTCATCAGTTTTTTGTGTTCGTTTTTCTCTATGTAGCATCTCATCCCTTTTTATATCTTTAGTTTTTATTAAACTGTCTATTAGTAATTAGTGTGTTTGCTGTTAGCAATCACACTCCTATCATGCCAGGTCATATTGTTGATTTTTTTGTCCAATTGTGGTGTGTTACTTTTAATAAAAGTGTGGTTACACACTAAAATTGAATTACTAAAAGACAGTTTAATAAAAACTAAAGATATTAAAAGGGATGAGATGCTACATAGAGAAAAACGAACACAAAAAACTGATGAATTTAATTTTGCCTTTATCACCCAATTCAACGATAAAGCGTTTAAGATAAGAAAGGCATTTGAAAAATGTTGGCCAATTCTACAAGGTGATAACGTATTACAGAATTACCTTCCAAGAAAACCCAAAATTATATATAAAAAATTAAACAATTTAAAAAATATAATAACCCCCAGCGCCCTCCCAAAAGAAAAAATAAATAAATATCATTTTTTAACCCATAAACCGGCAGGCTTCCATAGATGTGGTATATGTAAACTCTGTAAAACCTGCTATCTGCAAGATAAGAAGATTACCTCTTTTAAATGCACCATAACGAAAAAAGAATATAATATCCGTCATTTTATACATTGTACCTCAAAAAATGTAGTGTACCTTTTAGAGTGCAAATGTGGAATTCAATACATAGGACAAACATCTAGAGAATTAAAAGTAAGAGGTCTTGAACACTTAGGTGGAATAAGAAATAATAACACTAAACATAGTGTCCCTAGACACTGTTTAAAATGCAGCAAGTTTTCGTTACCTGATTTTAAGATAATAGGTATTGATCTAGTATCCCCTCACTGGAGGGGTGGAGATGTAAAAGAATTTGTAACAAAAAAAGAAACTGAATGGATATACAAGTTTCAGACTTTTAAGAAAGATGGCTTAAATTTAGAATTAGATATAGCCACTCTTTTACACTGACTGTTTTTTATATACTGTTTTATTTTTTGTTTTAAATGATACACGAATTCATAATAATAGATCAATTTTTATTTATTATTTTTTATTTATTTTTCACATTAGGTCATTTGCTGCACATAAATAACATTTTTAATAATATATTTTTTTACATATACTATTCATAGATTTCCAATACATTGTGGGGGTTAATCGTTCCTACACATGCCAGATGAACATTATTAACATTGTTGCATTACATCTATCAATTAACATAGTTGCTACAATTGTATCTATTTTTTGCTCTCCACGTCTGTTCTTCATGTGGATCTTCAGTTCAGTATATTGCATTTCTAAAAAGAAGAGAAAGTATATATATTCAATTTATTAGCTATACCATCTAATTTTTTAACTACTTTCACTATACACCGAATTGACACCAATTAACAATGTAATTACATTTACATCGGTGTCTAATTATTCACTTAAGTCTATTACCTTGATTTCCTTTTCTGCCTAATTTCTTCTATGGGCTCCCTGCTGGTTGGAGGATACTCCTGCGAACAAAAACAACCAAACAATGAACATATTTTATACATTATGCTTTTTTTTTGTTTTTCTAAAAAAACATTTCGTTTGATTTACTTTATATACCTACCAACCACGACGAGACGAAATGAGGAGTTCCATGCCGTTTTTTCTTCGTTTGATGCGGTGGATCTTTTGGGTTAAAGACACCTAAAAAAGACAAGAAACAGTTCAATAAAGTAAAGAGAAAAAGAAAAAAAGAGAAAAAAAGAAAAAAGAGGATACGTGATGACGCAAATAGAAGAAGACGGCAAAAGCGGGACTTTTAAAAACCGGGAATCCACGGACGAAACATACATTGACTTTGCAAAATTCTCCTGAGGAAGCCGACGCCATAGTCGGCGAAACGCGTTGAGAGACTTTTAAGAAACTTTTATACATATCATCGACCTTTCGGATTTTATTGAAAAGGACACCCTTCCATTGCTTTTATGCATGACAATTTGGTTATGCATATACGCTTGTGAGTTTTTTACTTTTATTTTATAATAAATATATCAACGTTTATTTGCACTATTTTTTGGTTTCTGTTCCTTATCACAGTATTCCTAAGGATATACAGACTCCATCACTTTGATGAGCGCCTAACCTTGAGCACGTTTGTGAGTGCAATTACTTCATTTTATATCTCTTAAAATATCTGAGATTTTATTACACTATATTACTATTTTTATTCTCCCACATGTCTTTGCGCCCCGGTATTTTGAACTATTGTTCCTGTTAACACTTATGAGGAGTGTTATTCTCGGGTAGAAGCAGGACCTGTAGGGTATTTATAAATATATTATTATTATTTTTTATCATCTTTAATATTCACCTTTTTGTGGAGGTGTTTCTTTCTTGTTTGCTATTGGTCCTTTTATTTTCAGACCTACTCCTTGTTTGGTTCGAAATAGTTCCCCGACTAGTTTGGCAACATGCTCGCTCCCAGGGTGACATTAACCAAGCTTGCATAAAAATCAACAGAACATTTCTAAGTTTGTACAGAATCGGGGTGGTATAGCAGTTAGGCACACGTTGCTTGAAGATACCCTGCAGCTTCTTATGTCTGATAGCGTACATCTTACCAACATAGGCTTGGATATTTGGAATCCTGCCTTTCAGGATGGCATGGAATTGGCGTATGGGTTGTTTAGGAAACTTATATCATAAGTGGTCATAAGCTAAGTAGCACAATTGAATAAATGCAAAAGCCAGCTCACCTCCCTATATATTCGTCTGCACGGATCCGCACGGACTTGATGCGTGGAATAAACACAAAGAAAACGAAGGGGTAGATCCAGCACTTGAATGATAAAACTTCCAGCTTTTATTTTACTTCAATATTAAAAAACATAGTTCACACCTACATGCACAGGACACCCGAAATCTGGATTTTATTTAAATATTTTTTTTTAGAAATAATTTACTGTACCCCAAGTGTAATAAAAAAACCCTGTAGATGCAAGTAGATAATGCTTGAAAGTCTTTATTTAGAAGGTGTGACACATTCAGTAAATCAAGTTGTCATAATGATAAGAAAGAAAGAAGAAAATCATAAGGTCCAAAGCAGAAATATTCTCTAGAAGAAAAAGTTTATTTGTTGTAGAGTCATACTTCATAGATAGATCTGATCTGAAAAGAAAACCAAAAAATCATAAAATGCAGGTTTATGGTAGACAATGGCAACTAATTTTTAAAACAAAAGAACAAATACACATTCTATATCATATTTATACAAAGATGCATGAGTAATTCATTGATAAATAAGTTTAAATGAAAGTTTTAAATTATAAATTTAAACAGAACAAAAATAAATTATACATTTATGTAATTCCAGCTTAATTTATAAAGCGTCTGTCCTATATGGAAAAGGCACAATTCAGTATTTTGTGTGAGCACCAAGTATCTTTTTATATATAAAATTAGATTTGCTTATCTGGAATGCTGGTTTTACCTTTTTTTAACCAAGGAGACCAATAAGAAGACCTCCTAAAACATTCAAAATACCATCTAGAAGACCCCCAACCAGATCAACTAATCCATCAGCAATTTCACCCTGTGAAAAAAAGTAAGGTAAGTGCATGCATTTAATATATTTAGCATTTTATGCATGTATAATTATCCTATCTATCTATCTATCTATCTATCTATCTATCTTATTAACTACACTGCTTACCTTTTATATATTTTTAAAACTACACACATTAAGTTTCTGAGGCTGCTGATCAGTCTTTGACCAATCAACATCACTCATTACATGTAAATCACTCATCACGCATTCCGTCTTCCGGAAAGGGAAGGGCAAATGGTGGGTCACGAGGACTCCATCGGTTGTGAGGTAGTCCCTTGCACTGCTACTTTATTCATGATGTTCCATGCACATTTTTGAGCACTTGTTTTCATTACGGCATGGAACATTATGAGGGCTTTAAGGTGTTAAATAACTTTGTTTTCAGTAATTTATTTAAAGTTTGAAAATAGTTAATGTCATACTTAAAAAAATTTGCGCTATTCGGATTATACCGGTGCTCTCCTGGTTGGTCTCAACCAATAACATGATGTCATAAGGCACAGTAATATTTTGTGTTATTCGGATTATACCGGTGCTCTCCCAGTTTGGCTCAACCAATAACATGATGTCATAAGGCACAGTAATATTTTGAACTATGTGTTTTTGTATCTAATTTTTGACTAATGTGTTTCCCAAATATACTTTATAAATGTATAGTTTGTCCCTATGCTGGACCCCCCAAAAATTGGGACTGTGTGCGCATTAATAGCAGCATGAATTATTGGGCTGGTATTCAATTATTTCCAGGGCGCTTTTTTTCCGGCCCTGTGACTAAACTGTAGAATCTTTTGTGTTTTCAAGTTTGTGACTGTAAGTCTAATTTAGAAAATCTTTTTATTTATTTTTTAATTTAAATATGTATATATATTTTAAATTGTTATATAATCTAATGTATTTTTCACCTGTTTCTATAATTGTGCAATATATTTGCTCACTAGTTCTACCACTGTTGCTGATGTTTATTTTTGCTTGACTGCACATGTGTGTTATTGGTTCTTGTGTTCAATTAATTTAGTTTAGTCTAATCTAGTGGACAAAAAAAATATTTGATAAACAGGCAAAAATACATCCATTGTAGATGCTCAGACAAATTGCAAACCTCATTGAACAGGTTAATGAATTGCTCACTGAGTTTTTTTCACTGTTGAGATCAATTAAAGTTTAGTCAGGTCACTGACATTGAACCAACATGGTGTCAGTTCAGGGGAGAATATAGGATATAGGAATATAGGATTAGCATATAAATGGTAATACACTTCACAAAATGAATTAGATTGTCAAGAGTGAAAGTAAAGAAAGAACAATATGGTGGTCATGAGAAAAAGCTATGCACTTGTGTGGAAGGATGAGTGGTGATATGGGCCTGTGGAGGCAATTACAAATATCAGAAAAGATTGTAAATCACAAATGTCTGATCAAAATGATGTATGGTTACAGTCATGTTGAAAAATATGGGTCTGTCTTTAAGACAGGAAAAAATAAGTGGCTGACCAAGACAATGCATTCTTCCTGAGTGGACACACAGTAGATCACTTATACAATCGCAGTGATCAGAGTGCTTCCCAGTATGTTTTCAAAGTACTGTATATAAACTGTTATATGCATTTTGATTGTAGTAGCTACCGATGTGTTTAAAAAAAAAAGGGGATGTAGCATGTGCTGTACAGGTGACCCTCGCCATGACTTGTTGGGCACAAAAGGGACCTTTGAGGCTGGTATTAATGACATCTGCTGACAGTGACATACGGTAATTTTGATAGTACTGATGAATTAATTGACATTTGTCTCACTGTGGGATGTTAAAATATACATTTTTGGTCGAAATAAAACAGAATGTACTAACCAGATCAAGAGAGATTTCAGCTACAACTCCCTTTAAGTCAATGTCACAATCATTTTTTAGGAGTGAGCCCTGCAAACATAAAAGAAATAATAAAAAAAAAAAAAGTTTTCTATAACTTATTCCACAACATTAAATCTGCAAATCAGTCTTGTATTGGTTTCAAAATTTACATTATGGCAAACATTTAGAAATTAAAAGGTCAGCGTTATTGAATACTCCCATATAGCACCTGTAAGAAATAAATATTTTTTGTGACAATTAAATGAAACATTAGAAACATCATTTTTTGTATTAGTGTTCCAAACTCTCCCATGAAATAATACTTTAATCATTTAAAGTTTGTGCTGGGAAGACTTAAGTGACACATAAGCAGTCACTGGTTTTAGAAGTTTAACAAGCTGCTTAAATATCCGTGTATCGTGTTAACGTGAGTAAACCTTCAGATACAAGTCTACATTGACAGATCTGCTAATGTTAGTACCCATGCCAGAGAGGGAAATTAATGTTTCTTCTAAGTGGAGCAACACATTTAAGGCAAATTATGAAAATCTCCTCCCCGAGGTAACAGAGAAAAAAAAAAAGTTTTTTGCTGAAATTTGCATTGCTCACTCAATAAGTATATGAAAAACACTTTACCCCATAATTAATTGCTCCTCCACAAATGTTAACTGCATCTTTGTCTTCTATGATCTCAGCAACTTCATCTCCTTTACAATTCTGAAAGGAAATTATAATAAGTGTGATTCATAAAGCAATGTGGACATGTATTTATGCTCCTAATGCATTCTCCCCTCCTGGCAGGTATCAGTTTTTAAACCTGGTAACACCACCTAGCACAATGGTGCACTAGCTTTCTATGTGAGCTAACAGGCCCTCATGTAAGGAGTTACGCTTCTTACAGTGTTTTTCCAAAAAAATATAATGAAAAGTTTAGTTTCCCAAATCATAGAATAGAGGTGACTTATATGATGTCACACAATTCTTTCTGATCTTAGTTTTCTTTTTGAGTTTACTATATCCCAATATAGCCTCTTGATGTCACATTTTACCATGAAGCATTACCCTCTTTTTTGTTTATGTATTTATTTACTTACCTTGACTGCATTCTCCCATTTTGCCTTGTCTTTTACCTCAAGGTTGATACCCACAGAGGCACAGTGAGCAACCTATTTACAAACAAAAATAAACAATTTATTATAATTGAAGAGTGTTCTTTACTTTAACATCATATGTTAAGAATGATTATTAAAGATGGCAGTATTAAGTATAAATAGACATTAACACTGATAACGTTTTCTTTTTATAACAGAGATAGTTTGCAAGAAAAGAAAAAGAAAACTATAGAAACAACCAAACACACTTTTGCACATACACACTGGCAAGTACCGTTAATACAATTCAATTTTAATATTGTATGCTTTCTAGTATTTTGCATTATTATGACAAAAACTAAATATACTGCTTACCAGATCACTTATGACATCGTTTGCTGCACAACCCTTGAAATGGGCTGTTAGATGCTGAAATAAATGAATGCAGATTATTTGTGAGAGCACTGAAACAATCCTTTCTGGGTACATAAAGGTAAGCAGGCAATGCAACAAAACAGGGTGCTGCCTTGTATAGTTTCTATATTAGAACTTTCAAACATCACAAAGCGTTTATTGTAGAGGCAGCATTACTAAGGATCAGACCAACTTGTAGCCAAACAAAAAGAATGTGTTTAAAATTGTCAACTCTACATGGAAAAGAGTTCATAGAGAACCAAATATAGTGGACACCTCACATACACTCCAATGGTAGCCTTTCCCTATCCATAAAGTACATACATGATGACCTAGTAGTGTTTGTAGTAATGTTTCCATTCTCTACCACAACCAAAGGTGTAGGATTTATGCTTTGTCTTGACGTTCTAGAAACATTCTTCTTGGTAGTGCTCATGCACCAGTTATGAGTGCAGAAACCAATGTTTAGGTGATGTGGATCGTTCCCCAGGATTCCTCTAGATAGAGAACCAATACCAGCACTTCCAAATGCAGATTACTTACTATGAACACATGACAAAGCCTTTCAACATTTATAGGACTCCATATCCCTGCTTATAGTTGTCGGCATAGCGTTAGTGAAAAAAGTTGTGATACATATCAACAGCTTTTATGACATAGGAAAAAATAAAACTGCTTTTTACCAGGATTTTGAAAACAGCATTAAGGATATTTTTTACATGACATTTTCCTTTTACAACATCACCAGCGCACCCGCAATCCTATGGAAAAAATAATAAACAAATTATATCATTATACAGAGGTATTAAGTTAAATATCATACATTTTTTCACAAGAATACCATTTTTTGCATGCCTAGTCCACTGTCTCCATGTTTTAATTTATGTTTTTGGTTTTTTTTATTTAATTTGTTTAGATTTTTGTTGGGGAAGGGGTTTAGAGTGGGGTGTTGTTGTTGTCTGTTATGTCATGTTAGCAAAATGTTTTCCCCCAACATGGTAGCCAGATGATCTATTTTTTAAAATAGCAGGTTACCATGGGTAGCATGCAGCCATATTAGGTCTTCACAGTGTACCATTCAGTGTCTAATGGCAGTAACTGAATGTTACTGTTAATGTGTATAATTAGATAAGCTGCCAATAAATAACGGAAATTAACTATTCACATGTAAAGTTAGGTTATCCTTACACTACAGCAAATGATTTTCTGAGATGGCTTTTAGCCTTAAAGGAGCCTTGGTGTCACCCTGGTCTGTCTGCCGAATATAAGAAAAAGGAAGCCTTTCCAGAAAAATAACACAACAAGCACTCCCAGGCATCTCCTGTTTGACTGGTTTTCTAATCTTTACCTACCTATTAGTTTCCAATGTTTCTATGAGCAGTTCCTCATCATAGCACAACCCTGGCTAAAGAATATTTCAAATGTTTAAAGGCCAAAAAAATACCTTATAAGCCTTCAAATGCCATGCCAATTCTGCGTTTAAGTGGGCCATGTATTTCCCCTTTGCAGGCTATAAAAAACAAACAAACAAATTACTCCAATATTTGTGTGAAAATTTTGTGTGGAAAATCAAAACAATGAAAACAAGAGAAATGTTCGTCACTTTTCATCTATTTCTGTAGCCAATGAGAAGGGAAGAAGAAATGGTAAAATTATAGAGAGAACAAAAAAACAAAAATAAAACTTCATAAGTAGGTAAAGGAAATAATGGTAGTTTCAGTGCATCCATTCATTATGGTTAGCTTGGTCAGACACAGTAGTACCTGGCACAAAGGGCTGTGGGCAAGCTGTAGCCTTGGGCACCAGAAGGTATGTTTTACTTACCTAAAGGCTTCTCTACAAACTTTGTAGCAAAGATATTTAAAATATTAATAATAAATAAATACATTAATTGCTTCTTACCGGAATCACACCTTTACATGCTTTCTCAGAAGAAACTGGATACGAAAAAAATGGAAAAAAGAATGTTACATGAATTAGGATTTTGCTTTTTTGGCAGTCGGGTAAATTGGGTTAACAGTTGAAGAAGTGGAACCAGTTGTTAAAAGATGTGTTGGCAGTGCGGGGGATCTGTCCCGCATGTGTAGTGTACCTTATACATTATGGCATTGCTATGTGCCATATACTTAAATTTTTTTTCTATTTGTTACAAGGTTGTAAGGCCTAGAGGCCTTTGTTTCTTTCTGTGGTAAAACTGTTGTGTTTGGTGTGATATAAAGGTTTGTTATTATTTAACCTTGTTATTTTTTATGTATACAAAGTGAGTATTTTCCTATGTGAACCTTAAAAAAATTCCAATATAAATTATTTTGGAGGTGATGTCAATTTTGGCACTATAGTTTCAACTACATTATGTATTATTTATAGAGCGCCATCATATTTTGTAGCTATTAAACATTTAGTAAACAATTTGGTTTCAAATAAAAGGAAATCAAATATATTGACATGAGACACAATTTAGTAGTTTGTCTATAAATTAGGCATGTAATCACCTGTCACCTATATCAGCATGATTAGTGCTTGAAAAATTCAGTTTTGGCAACCAATTATCAAAAATATTACATAAGTTTTAGATAATTGAAAGTATTAGTATCACAAAATAAAACAAAATAAAAATTGTAATTGTCTCTTATTCGCCTACATAAAATCCTTTTAACATAGCATAACAGCTCGGTGGAAAACATAAGAACCAAGAAGACTGCTAAAAAGATCTTACCAGCAGAGATGCCAAGTCCCAGGAGAAGGAAGACAACCGCACTCTTCATGGTTGAAACAGATTGTAATAATGTGCAGCAGTGCAAGTTTCAATTTCAAACTCACCTGATGTCTGCTATAGGAGACTCTGTATTTATAGGGCAAAAGAATAGCTTGAGGGTAATGAAGTAATCTTCCTTATTGAGATTGGCAAAGGATAAAAATGTTTTTCAATGCCATTTCCAACAAATCTACAGCTACCGCCTATTTATTTTTCTCATGGTAGAACTATACAATTTTATATCGATGCAATTGGGGTCATTACTAACCAGATTAAGTTTATAGCAAGTGGAAGAGATTGATGACATAGAAGTAAAGAAGAGAGATGAGGATAGAGAGAGGAAACAAGATATGGTGAATGAAAAAAATATTTGATCCCCTGTTGCTTTTGTATGTTTGCCCACTGACAAAGACATGATCAGTCGATAATTTTAATGGTAGTGAGAGACAGAATAACAACAAACAAATCCAGAATCATTTCAAATAAGTTATACATTGATTTGCATTTTACTCAGTGAAATAAGTATGACCCCTTTGCAAAACATGACTTAGTACTTGGTTGCAAAACTATTGTTGGCAATCACAGGGGTCAGACGTTTCTTGTAGTTGGCCACCAGGTTTGCCCCACTCCTCTTTGCAGATCCTCTCCAAGTCATTAAGGTTTAGAGGGTCAAGTTTGGCAACTCGAACCTTCAGCTCCCTCCACAGATTTTCTATGGGATGAAGGTCTGGAGACTGGCTAGGCCACTCCAGGACCTTAATGTGCTTTTTCTTGAGCCACTCCTTTGTTTCCTTGCCCGTGTGTTTTGAGTCATTGCAATGCTGGAATACCAATGACCTGGCTGAGGGAAGGAGGTTCTCACCCAAGATTTGACGGTACATGGCCCCATCCGTCGTCCCTTTCATGCGGTGAAGTTGTCCTGTCCCCTTAGCAGAAATGTTTTCACCTCCATGTTTGATGGTGGGGATGGTGTTCTTGGGGTCATAGGCAGCATTCCTCCTCCTCCAAACAGGGCAAGTTGAGTTGATGCCAAATAGCTCGATTTTGGTCTCATATGACCACAACACTTGTGGTCTCTCAGTTCTGTGAATCATCCAGATTTTCATTGGCAAACTTCTGACGGGCCTGTACATGTGCTATCTTGAGCAGGGAGACATTGCCGGCACTGCAGGATTTCAGTCCTTCACGGCGTGGTTGTGTTACCAATTGTTTTCTTGGTGACTATGGTGTCAGGGGCCATCCAGGCTGCGGAGCTGCATATCTCTGTTTTTCACTGCCTTGCCTCAGTTCCCATGTTTTGCTGTAATCCGTTCCTGGATTTCCATATGCTCTGTTCTGTGCTTCTGATTCCTTGATTTCAGTCTTGCTCTTTGCTTCAGTTCTGTTTCCTTTATAAGGTGTGCCCCACCCGTGTGTTATGTTTTTTTCTCAGTCTGCAGTCTAAAGGTATGTCCTTCTCGGTTCTGTGTTTGGATTCAATGTTTAGTTTATTAGTAATTCACTAAGCAGGGTTTAGCGTTGGGACCCACCGAATATTGGACTACTTTGGCGTAGTGGTGGGCTAAGGATACTATGGCCATATGGTGTGACGGAATCTCCAATTGTTATCACATAGTCCTAGGCTAGTTCCTGTATTCCTGTTTGTCTGTCTCTTATGTGCCTTTGCCCTCCTACCCTGAATCATGTGAGGATTTCGGTTCCTCTCTCCTCTCCCCATGTCCCAGTTAAGATGTCCTATCCTTGCTTAAGGGAGAAGCGTCCGAGGATTCCGGCTCCTCACTTCATCCCCTGTGTTCTTTGCCTTGTTCCCTGTCCTTTGTTGTGCCCTGTATCATGTATGTCTTGTCTGGTTATGTTCCTTGCTCGGTCTCCCTGTTCCTTGCTTTGTCCTCCTTGCTTGCTACGTTTCTGTTGATACTCTGCTTAGCTTCCGTACTCCCAGCCTCCAGCATCCTGCACATGATTCTAGTGCTATGTCTCATGCTTGCTCCAGGGTGCTCGTAGGGTATCTCCAAGTTTTGCTTTGTTTTGGACTACTACTGCTGCTATGTCAGGGTGCTGGTTTGTGGCTGAAAAACCCTAGATGCTCACCTGGGAGAATGCAGTCGCACCGGCACCAGGCTCTGTCCATCTCTGCTACTGCGCAACAACTCCTGAACACAATCTTTGGGCTCTCTGGGTCATTACAGTTGTCTGTATGGACCCAGTCCCTGATATATGGTCCCAGCTGCCTTGAGATCATTGACAAGATCCTCCCGTGTCGTTCTTGGCTGATTCCGCACCATTCTCATGATCATCGCACCAACTGTTGTCTCCTTCTCACCAAGCTGCTTGGGGGTGGTCTTGTAGCCCATTCCAGCCTTGTGTAGGTCCACAATCTTGTCCCTGACATCTTTGGACAGCTCTGTGGTCTCGCCATGGTGGAGAGTTTGGAATCTAATTGATTCATTGCTTCTATGGATAGGTGTCTTTTATACAGGTAACAAGCTGAGATTAGGAACACTCCCTTTAAGAGAGTGCTCCTAATCTCGGTTTGTTACCTGTATAAAAGACACCTGGGAGCCAGACATCCTGCTGATTGATAGGGGATCAAATACTTATTTCACTGAGTAAACTGCAAATCAGTTTATAACTTATTTGAAACGCGTTATTCTGGATTTTTTGATGTTCTGTCTCTCACTGTTCAAATAAACCTACCATTAAGGTTATAGACTGATCATGTCTTTGTCAGTGGACAAAAGTAGTGGGGTCAAATAATTTTTTCCTTTGCTGTAAGGGTATTTATGAACACTTATGGATACAGAGGTTGTAATGCCCATTTTATCTTTTCATTGTACCATGTTGCACTTGGATTTTTAAGTACCACTCCCACTTCAATATGCATTGAAGGTGGTGGAAACATTTGGTCCAGGGTCTCAAGTGAAATGCCATTCTTATGCGGGTATCCAAACTTTACTAACGTAACAAATTGTAAGGCACTGACATGTCATGTTGTAACCTGGGAGGGAAGGTCATTTACAGAGGATTAGAGTGTATAATGTGTATGGTATATAAATAAGGTGATTTCTGGATGCTAGTATGTCCCAAAGGGGCAAATATAGGAGCCTATATGTTGCATGTGCATTACATTCCTGTTGAAGTTCCCAGGTATGGGCATGCCATCTACATACACATACATTGGTAGTAACATGGATGATAATGCTTAAATGTGGCTCTGTCATAAGATGCCTCCTTTGCCACAAGTCAGTTCTTGAAATTTTTGTCAATCTCAGTCCACTGGGGTATTGTTGCCAAAAATCTGCAATTTCTTACTCTGCCTGAAGCAATGTAAATCATACCACCACTGGACTCTGGAGCAGTGGAAAAATGTTCTCTGGAGTAATGAATCTCGCTTCATTAACTGGAAGTTCGAAAGACTAATCCATGTTTGATGGATGCCAGGAGAATGCTACCTTCCAGAATTTATGGTGCCTACACCATGGAAGGGATAATGGGGCTGTTTTTCAGGGTTTGTGTTAGGCCCCTTAGTTCCAGCAAAGGGTGATGTTAATACTGTGGCATACAAAGACATTTTAAACAAATTAATGCTTCCAACTTTGAAGCGCTGGTTTGGAGAACCCTTTGTTCCTGCAGAAACCAAAGGCCATAAAAACATGCTTTGACCAATTTGGTGTGGAGGCTGCACAGATCCCAGACCTTAACTATATTGAATAGCTTTGGGAGGCATTAGAAAAGGCATTGTGAAAAGCTTTGACAGGGTTGAGGCTGTTATAGCTGCAAAGGGAGGGGGTAACTTCATAGTAATAGCCAAGGTATTGGATTGGGCTGTCTACCAAGCTCATACAAGCCTGGGAGGCAATCTAGTCAATCTCCTTTTAGTGGGCCACATATGATAAAACTTATAGTTATACTATAATAGATGACCAATTTGAATTGAATTACCAGTATGTTGTATATATTGTGAAGAGCTGGTGCTTGGTGATTTTTGTTAGTCTATTAAATTTATTTTCTATCACAATTATATTTTATTTTCTGGTAGCTTTTATTTACAGGTAAAGGGAATGGCCATGGGTACCAGGGTTGTGTCGAGTTATGCCAACTTGTAGTTAGTGGCCTAACGACTTTGATGATATTTTAGTTATTTGGGATAGAGACCGGACTTTGCTTAATAATTTACTATATATATTTAAATCACAATAATTTATAATGGGATTCCCTGGACACAGGTACGATAAAAAAAAAATAATGACAAAAAGAAGAGGTTAATTATTCTGATATCAAATTTATCACACAATATAATTCGCAAGTGTTTGGTATTAAAAAACAAAACAAAAATGTTCTAAATAAAAAAAATGAAAAATGCTTTGCAATGTGGTTGTCATAAACAATATATTGGGTGGAGAACCCAAAAATTATCCAAACACATAAGAGAACATGTATATAAAATTAAATGTTATCTTTTAAACATCCAGTTCCACTCCATTGTAACCAATGTCCTAACTTTAGCTGGAAAAGCTTCAGTTTTTTTTAGATATAGAAAAAGGAATCTCAGAGAGAAGGCTGGATCCATTAAAAACACTCACCCCACAAGGCCTTAACCAGGATTTTGATATGATCTGTTTCTTATAACTTATTTTTCAAAATATATGTATATTATTGTTTGTATTTTATGTGTATTTTCTGATTATTAATACCCGAATAAATGTTCTTCTGTAAACCGAAGAAGAAAAAACCCTAAATACCTAAGGTATGTGTTCACTATGTATATTGATTTAGGGTACTTAAATATTGACATGTCCACTGGTTTGCTTGGAATGTGCAGCGTCAATGAAAGCAGGATGATTCTTATGGTTACGTACAGTGGCGTAACTACAGGGTTCGCGGTTGTGTCCGGACTCGTGTCTTTAGGGGGCCCGGTGCGATCTCTGTGACCCCTCCTTCCTGGCATCCCATGCTGGTTCAAAATAGTTTAGAAAGGGCCCTTACGACCTTAACTGGCATGGAGAGACAGAAGCGTATCGGGTTCACGTGACGTCACATGTCCCCACGTGAGGATCGGTGAGAGGTAAGCAGGGGTGGGAGGTGGGATATATGTATATATATGTGTTCGCTTGTGTGTGTGTGTGAGTACGGATGCGCACTTGTGTGTGTGTGATCATGGATGTGCACTTGTGTGTGTTTAAATATGTTTAAACCACAGTAACCACATGCACAGCTGGACTGGAAGGGTTAACTAGAAAGCAATCTGCAACATGTTCAACTACTTAAATTGCAGGAGAAAGTGTACATACATATTATTGGCAACACACATAATTCACCACCAACAGGAAATGCAAAGCAATGCCAAAAAAATAGCCAGCTGTGACACAGTTTAGGATTTTCCTTATAGTTTCCATAAGATTTCTTACTGACATTTTAAAGCAAACAGGACCTCAGCCTTTGTCAAATATAATTAAAATGACTTCACACACTAGCTAAATTAATTATGTAAATAATATATCTGTATATTATATAAATCAAGTTTAATCCAGGACTGAAGCATCTATCACCTGATTCATCATGTGATACTTAATGTTCATTTTTTTTAAATTGTTCAGATTCATAATTCTTTGGAGCAAAAGCTAACTGAGGTTGGCCTTACGTGATGTAAAATGAAGGAAAAAAAAAAGTGAAATTAAACTGCAAATGCTCCTGCTATCAAAGCCAGATTACGTAGTTTTGGGGCCTGGGAAATTTATAAAGGAATGGTCTCTTATTTCTTATGCCCAACAGTTTTTCAACATTAACATAACTTAATTTTATTTTTACTGCAATACAAAATAACATCTATTGTGCAGTTACAAAATAAAAAAAATATTTTGACTCTTTCATGCTTCTTTGTTTTTCTAACCTTTAGCAACTTTCTTTTCACTCGTCTACCTCTTTGGCAATTTCTTCTTTTTTGTTTGGACCTCATTTGCAGACTTATTATATATGTTTCTCTCTTTCCTAGCTCCCACTTATATTTTGTTTCCCTTTGATCCAATTTGTCCTGTCTCTTATGCAGTATGCAGTATGCTGTATAGTTTTGCTGCTGGCTACTTGTTGTCTCCTTTTTCTCATTATTACTAATTCTTTAAAAGTTCTGCTTTTGCTGTACATGGACATTTCTGAACTGCAATAACAAAATGAGGTGTGCACCCAAAAACAGAAATATGAGGGTTGTGCACAAGGGAATTTTCATAGTCTATTGAATGCTTGCTTTTCCTCTGTGGTCCATTATATTTTAACTGGACCTCTTGCCTTTGTATTTTAAAGGCAGTGTCACGGTTAGCACCTCATAGCTTAATATTCATAATTTCTTTTGAATTTACAAGGAATGCAATTGACGGTTCTATGGTCAAACAATCAGCACAGTTTAATAACTGGATATGACCTGCAATGGTGAACTACAAGAGCTCAAATGATGTTGGTTGTAAGATTCTACTCATATTTCATGATGATGAGCCCCAATGCAGAAACTAACACTCTTGCTGACCCGGAACACACTATGAGCGGCTTGGAGTGATAACAGGGCACTCTCGTGGGCATCCAAAAGCACAGTTGAACAGGCATAATGGAATGTATCTGGTGGTCAAAGCTCCTAAAAGCAATACACCATGGTCAGGATACCAGAGGTCATAGAAAGACTTCAAGTACAACCAGGGTCAGGATGTCAGAGGTAACGATAAAGTATTACACAGCCAGAGTCAGGCTGCCAGTGGTCATGAGTAGTCAGCATAGCACAGCCAAAATCGGCATACCAGAAGCAGTGGCGTCGCTACAGGGGGGCAAGGGGGGGCAATTGCCCCCCCTAGGTTAATCCTTGCCCCCCCTGTTGCCCCCCTGCCGAATTTGGATCCCGTCTTTCTTTTTTTTTTTTTTTTTTTTTTTATTTCTTTTATTTAACGTGGAGGAGAGAGGGGGTGCGGCCCAAGTAAGATCGGCAGCCAAGGCTGCTACTTACCTGTGGGAGGGTCTTCTGTACTGCATAGAGGAAGCGGAACCTAGCAGAGTTCACGTGACATCACATGACTCTGCTCCAGTCCCGCTTCCTCTGTGCTTTACCAGAGAACGCAGAGGGAGGCCGCGCCCTCTGCTGAAGTCTGTGAGCGGCATCGAGGAGCTGCAGTGCAGGTAAGGGGTGGGGAGGGAGTTTGAATGAGAATGTGTGATTGAGGGAATGAATCTGTGAATGAATGAGTATATGAATGAATGAGTGTGTGTGTGATAGCATGGATGTGTAAGTGCTGGAACCTAGGCATGATGGGACTTTGATTGCTGTTAGCAATCAAACTCCTATCATGCCAAGTCAGCCAGTACATGCTGAAACCTAGCTAGCTGCCCCCCTTGTCTATGGATGCTGCCAGCAGTATGGGGTCTGCACATCACTTACAGCCATCCTGTACCAGCATGTACTGGCTGACTTGGCATGATAGGAGTGTGATTGCTAACAGCAATCACAGTCCCAACATCCCTAGGTTTCAGCATTTACTGGTTGGATGTGTAAGTTCTGGAACCTAGGCATGATGGGACTTTGATTGCTGTTAGAAATCAAACTCCTATCATGCCAAGTCAGCCAGTACATGCTGAAACCTAGCTAGCTGCCCCCCTTGTCTATGGATGCTGCCAGCAGTATGGGGTCTGCACATCACTTACAGCCATCCTGTACCAGCATGTACTGGCTGACTTGGCATGATAGGAGTGTGATTGCTAACAGCAATCACAGTCCCAACATGCCTAGGTTTCAGCATTTACTGGTTGGATGTGTAAGTTCTGGAACCTAGGCATGATGGGACTGTGATTGCTGTTAGCAATCACACTCCTATCATGCCAAGTCAGCCAGTACATGCTGAAACCTGGCCAGCTGCCCCCCTTGTGTAGTGATAATGCCAGCAGTATGGGGTCTGCACTTACAGCCACCCTGTACCAGCATGTACTGGCTGACTTGGCATGATAGGAGTGTGATTGCTAACAGCAATCACAGTCCCAACATGCCTAGGTTTCAGCATTTACTGGTTGGATGTGTAAGTTCTGGAACCTAGGCATGATGGGACTGTGATTGCTGTTAGCAATCACACTCCTATCATGCCAAGTCAGCCAGTACATGCTAAAACCTAGCTAGCTGCCCCCCTTGTGTATTGATGCTGCCAGCAGTATGGGGTCTACACATCACTTACAGCCACCCTGTACCAGCATGTACTGGCTGACCTGGCATGATAGGAGTGTGATTGCTAACAGCAAGCACAGTCCCATCATGCCTAGGTACCAGCATTTACTGGTTGCCTGGGTATGATAGGGGTGTGATTGCTGTGTGGGCAGTGTGGACGGCAGGGCTGGCTTTGGGGTGTGCAACCTGTGATCTATGCCTGTAATTAAGGGGGTTTTAAATATACCTTTAATGCTGTGTTTTTATGTGAATTCCAATTGATCTTTACCTGCAAAGCTGGGTTTTTGCGTTATTCTGTAGATCCATATCTATATATTTCCATACATTATTTATGTATACCTGCAAATACAGTGTTTGTATGTCTTATTCAGTTGATTAATACCTGCAATGCTGTTTCCATGTATTTATTTGATCTATACCTGCAATGCTATGTTTCATATACTATTGTATACCTGCAAATACAGGATTTGTATGTCTGATTCTGTTTATTTGATATATACCTTCAGTGCTGAGATCACAAGTGAATTTCAGTTGATCTATCCATGCAAAGCTGGGTTTGTGTGTTAATGTGTTGATCTATACCTGCTATCGGCAACTGGGGCTAATATTAATATATATGGGCAGCAGGGGCAAAAACACTAAGGGGGGTATAAACGACAATGCAGTGTGAAAAATCCATCCTGATGCAGACGTCTGTGACGTAGATTGTGTCCTGCTGTTTGTGTGTTTTTGGTTATCAGTGTAGCAGAGCCTGTCCTCGGGTGTGTGTGTATAGGTGTTGGTGTGGCAGAGCCTGTCCTGGTGTGTGTGTTCAGTTGTCAGTGTGGCAGAGCCTGTCCTAGGGTGTGTGTTTGGATGTGGGTGTGGAAGAGCCTGTCCTGATGTGTGTGTTCAGTTGTCAGTGTGGCAGAGCCTGTCCTGGTGTGTGTGGGTGTCTGTGTGGCAGAGCCTGTCCTGGTGTGTGTGTGTGTGTTTGGATGTGGCAAAGCCTGTCCTGATGTGTGTGGGTGTCTGTGTGGCAGAGCCTGTCCTGGTGTGTGTGTGTTTGGATGTGGGTGTGGCAGAGCCTGTCCTGATGTGTGTGGGTGTCTGTGTCGCAGAGCCTGTCCTGGTGTGTGTGTCTGAGTGTTGGTGTGACAGAGCCTGTGTTGGTGTGTGTGTCTGAGTGTTGGTGTGACAGAGCATGTGTTGGTGTGTGTGTTTGGTCATCTGTTTCCTGGCACTTAACTTACAGTAGGAATTATTTAATTTATATTTATCCAGAGATAAAATGCCCTCCTGAAGTTGTAGTGACTTCAGGGGACAAAACGTTCAAGGCCCTGAAATCATTTAGTGGAAAAGTTATTTATTGTGTTATAATATTTATTTTAAGGATTAGTCGCACTCAGTTGTGGCTTCAGGCTTCCCATGTTGAATGATCAAGTATTATTTTAGCCCAATAACAAAAGTATAATTCCATAGCACATTAATTTTTGAAATTATGAATGCCCCCCCAGTTTGACTGTGATATCTTGTGTGCCCCCCCTATATATTGTTTCTAGAGTCGCCACTGCTAGGGTATAAAGAGGATTGTTTAATTACCCTCACTGCACATAGATTGGGAGAAGAGGAAGGGCAATCATCAGGTCCCCATGATTAAAAAGAAGTAAGTACTTATTTTTTTTTTTCTCCATATCGTATTAAAGTTATATAATGCTTTCATAGGGCTCACAAGATCTTGGACTAAGATATAAATATGTGTGCCAAGTCTCACAATAACCTACCGGTAAAGAAAAGAAATGTTTGCAAAAGTTTCTCCAGATATTTACTTTACCTCTGGCATGTTTGTGAACATTATTAAAAAAAATCAACAAAAAACATTATCTTTGGAAACTACTGCAAAAGAGGTAGTAATTATTAGACACAACATTTGAATCATTTAGGCTAGACAAAATACCTGTTTAGACAAAATAAAAGTCAAATAGTCATTACTTCAAACTTAGGGTCTTAGGGTGAATGGGCAAATTCCCAGGGTCAAACTGTCTAAACGTAACTCTATATTTTTTCACTCATGCATACATTCATACATATGTACTTTTGTTAACAATAGCTTGACTTTTTACAGTGGTTTTGTCAGGATCCACTCTCTGCTGCCTGAACCATGGCTGAATCATACATCAAGCTAATACATCTGCTACCACTAGTGGCCACCCTCCTCCCTCTGGAGTGAGCTGAACCTGATTATCAGGTACAGCTGCGCCTCATGAACTGAGTGAAGCCTGCCTTTATAAGACCTGCCCTGCCCATCAGTCAGGGCCTTGGCATTGAAGTTGTAGGACTGCCTTTGCTCTGAGCCGCTACCCGAACCCGAACCCGAACCCGAACCCGAACCCGAACCCGAACCCGTGCCTGTGCCTGAACCCGTGCCTGTGCCTGAACCCGTGCCTGTGCCTGAACCCGTGCCTGAGCCGGTACTCGTGCATGATCCAGTACCCGAGCGTAAGTCCGTACCCGTGCATGAACCTGTACACGTGCCTGGCCCGGTAGTACTCCGTTCCCGTCCGCCCTGCCAGTGGGCCTCCGTTCCCGTCCGCCCTGCCAGTGGGCCTCCGTTCCCGTCCGCCCTGCCAGTGGGCCTCCGTTCCCGTCCGCCCTGCCAGTGGGCCTCCGTTCCCGTCCGCCCTGCCAGTGGGCCTCGCCTGTGCCTGTGCCTGAACCTGTACCTGGACCCGTACCTGAACCTGCCTGTGGTTTTACCTGCCAGTGGGCCCGCACCCGGGCCTGTACCTGTGCCTGAACCTGCCTGTGGGCTTACCTGCCAGTAGGCCCGCACCCGAGCCTGTACCTGTGCCTGTGGGCTTACCTGCCAGTGGGCCCGCACCCGAGCCTGTACCTGTACCTGTGCCTGAACCTGCCTGTGGGCTTACCTGCCAGTGGGCCCGCACCCGGGCCTGTGCCTGAACCTGCCTGTGGGCTTACCTGCCAGTGGGCCCGCACCCGAGCCTGTACCTGTGCCTGAACCTGCCTGTGGGCTTACCTGCCAGTGGGCCCGCACCCGAGCCTGTACCTGCACCTGCACCCGAACCTGTGCCTGCACCCGCACCCGAGCCTGTGCCTGCACCCGCACCCGAGCCTGTGCCTGCACCCGCACCCGAGCCTGTGCCTGCACCCGCACCCGAGCCTGTGCCTGCACCCGCACCCGAGCCTGTGCCTGCACCCGCACCCGAGCCTGTGCCTGCACCCGCACCCGAGCCTGTGCCTGCACCCGCACCCGAGCCTGTGCCTGCACCCGCACCCGAGCCTGCACCCGCACCCGAGCCTGTGCCTGCACCCGCACCCGAGCCTGTGCCTGCACCCGCACCCGAGCCTGTGCCTGCACCCGCACCCGAGCCTGTGCCTGCACCCGCACCCGAGCCTGTGCCTGCACCCGCACCCGAGCCTGCACCCGCACCCGAGCCTGTGCCTGCACCCGCACCCGAGCCTGTGCCTGCACCCGCACCCGAGCCGGTGCCTGCACCCGCACCCGAGCCTGCACCTGCCTCAGCTCCCGTCTCTCTGCCTCAGCTCCCGAGCCTGTACCTGCCTCAGCTCCTGTCTCTCGTCCTATCCAGTCCTGCTACTCTGTCTGTACCTGTCTCAGTGTCACCACGCATAAAGGGGTACAGACAGAGTTCCCCGTATCCCCTGCACATGGACTCCTACCCGACCTGCTCGCCCTGGTCCTGACAGAATGCCAAGGCCATGCAAAGGAGTCCGCGGGGATGACTGCAGTTCTGGAGGTACTGGCGGAGTGTGTACTGCAGCTGTGCAAATCTGTGAGGTCTGTGATGGAAAGCGATCGCACTAAACAAAAGCCTATGACCAAGACCAAGGGCAAGAAAGCTCCACAGAAGAGCTGTAAGCGCGAGCCTCTCACCAAAGAAGAGAAACAAAAACGGCGAGAGGACAACTTGTGTTATTATTGCGGTGAGACCGGTCATAGGATAACATATTGTCCGTGGAAACCTGCTAAGCCACCTGCAACCCACACTGATCAACCCTGTGCCCAGGAACCTGTATATGACACCAGCAACCCGTCACAGCCGGAGCACACCCTGCCTCTTCCGCAGCCCGGTGAACCAGAGGTTTCTCATGTCACGGCACCAGGTGAACCTACACCTTCTGAAGCCATGTCAGAGGAACCCCAGACCATGTCTGACGACCCTGACTGGTCTGACATGGACGATGCTCATTCAGAGGATGATATGGCATACACACCCGAGCTCCAACATACCACGGGTGTTTGTGCGGTTGGTACTACCACTCTCATCACTCCTAGGAACCATAACAAAGAACCCCAGACCGCTAGACACTCCCTTGGGGCCCCCGGTAACGTCCTGGCATCCAACGGGACAATCGTGCACAGGAAAGACCTGAACCGCTACGAGCAACTGCTGCGCGATCAGAGGTCTGGTACACCCTCCTACGTTATAGCCTCCACCCAGTCCAGTCCTGGTATTATCCAACGCCAGGTAGAGGGACTCTGTGTACAGGGGGAATTCCTAACCCCTGGCGAACGCAGAAGTCGGACAAGACAGGCGCTTCCCGGAACCATCGCATCTGCGCATCCAGCGGCTAAGGTCCATACCTCCCAGGCCAGCGCACCTAAGGCCATGTCATCAGAGTGTGTGGTGGCGTCTAATGGGACTGTCGTACGTCGGGGTGACCTGCACGTTTTCGAAAACGCTCTACGTGCGAGAAGAGCTTTCAGCACCATCGGCTACTGCCACACCACTATCCTAGGAACGCCCGGAGGCCGCTCCTTGAGGGGGGGGTACTGTCAGGATCCACTCTCTGCTGCCTGAACCATGGCTGAATCATACATCAAGCTAATACATCTGCTACCACTAGTGGCCACCCTCCTCCCTCTGGAGTGAGCTGAACCTGATTATCAGGTACAGCTGCGCCTCATGAACTGAGTGAAGCCTGCCTTTATAAGACCTGCCCTGCCCATCAGTCAGGGCCTTGGCATTGAAGTTGTAGGACTGCCTTTGCTCTGAGCCGCTACCTGTGCCTGAGCCCGTGCCCGTGCCTGTGCCTGAGCCCGTGCCTGTGCCTGAGCCCGTGCCTGAGCCGGTACTCGTGCATGATCCAGTACCCGAGCGTAAGTCCGTACCTGTGCATGAACCTGTACACGTGCCTGGCCCGGTAGTACTCCGTTCCCGTCCGCCCTGCCAGTGGGCCTCCGTTCCCGTCCGCCCTGCCAGTGGGCCTCCGTTCCCGTCCGCCCTGCCAGTGGGCCTCCGTTCCCGTCCGCCCTGCCAGTGAGCCTCCGTTCCCGTCCGCCCTGCCAGTGGGCCTCGCCTGTGCCTGTGCCTGAACCTGTACCTGGACCCGTACCTGAACCTGCCTGTGGGCTTACCTGCCAGTGGGCCCACACCCGGGCCTGTACCTGTGCCTGAACCTGCCTGTGGGCTTACCTGCCAGTAGGCCCGCACCCGAGCCTGTACCTGTGCCTGTGGGCTTAACTGCCAGTGGGCCCGCACCCGAGCCTGTGCCTGCACCCGCACCCGAGCCTGTGCCTGCACCCGCACCCGAGCCTGTGCCTGCACCCGCACCCGAGCCTGCGCCTGCCTCAGCTCCCGTCTCTCTGCCTCAGCTCCCGAGCCTGTACCTGCCTCAGCTCCTGTCTCTCGTCCTATCCAGTCCTGCTACTCTGTCTGTACCTATCTCAGTGTCACCATGCATAAAGGGGTACAGACAGAGTTCCCCGTATCCCCTGCACATGGACTCCTACCCGACCTGCTCGCCCTGGTCCTGACAGGTTTCCACAGGAACTACAATTAAAACCAAGTATTTGTTACCATGCGGGTCAATGTTATAAAACCTTTGTGATAGAAGGGTGAGATGGGCAGGGGTGTCTTTTGATTGATATGTGATGTAGCCCGTACAATGAGAATTTTGGGGTTATCTATGCATGATGAAGAACTCTAAGAAACATCTTACTACAATAACTGGATGGGAGTAGTGAGGCATGTGGGACAAAGCTGTGATAAGGTATTCCATGGTATGGTCAAGTCTAAGTGGCTCATGCCTAACTGGTCTAATTTAGCCCATATACAGTGGATATAAAAAGTCTACACACCCCTGTTAAAATGCCAGGTTCTTGTAATGTTAAAGAATGAGACAAAGATAAATCATGTCAGAACTTTTTCCATCTTTAATGTGACCCACAACGTGAACAATTAAATTGCAAAACAAACTGAAATCTTTGAGCGGGGGGCAAAAAAACTCACAATAACCTGGTTGCATAAGTGTGCACACCCTCTTATAACTGGGGCTGTGGCTGTGTTCAGAATTAACCAATCACATTAAAACTCATGTTAAATATAAGCCATTACACACCTGCCATCATTTAAAGTGACCTAATTTATCACAAATAAAGTTCCGCTGTTCTAGTAGGATTTATCTGACATTTGCTTAGTTGCATCTCAGAGCAAAAGCCATGGTCCACAGAGAGCTTCCAAAGCATCAGAGGGATCTCATTGTTGATATCAGTCAGGAGAAGGGGCAGAGGTGGTAGATAGTGATAAAGGGGGAGAGGGGATAGATAGTGAGAAAGGGGAGTTTTGTGACAAGATTTTTTCCTTTCTTTATTTGGGATGGAGGGTCACCAGAGGCATAGTCCGCACAGGGTGCCAGAACACCAGGGCCGGCCCTACAATGGAGCCGACTGGGGCAATTGCCACAGGCGGCACTTCAGAAGGGGCGGCACTTTGCCGCCCCAAGCGTTTTTTTTTTTGTTTTTTTTGAAGCGGAGGAGAGAGAGAGGGGCACCGAGTGGTTTTCGCTTACCCGCTCGGCGCCCCTCTCTCTCTCCTCTGCGGCGAGTTTCCCTGTTCGGTCTCTGTGCCGGCTTGTAATGCAGAGCGCCGGAAGTGACGTGAATTTCCGGCGCTCAGCATTACAAGCCGGCACCGTGGCAGCACAGGGAGACTCGCCGCAGGACTGTTTAAAGGCAAGTACCGGTGGGGGGGGGGTGTAGATAATGCCGCCCCCCCCCGGCGTCGGGGGGGGGGCGGCATTTTAAACTTCGCCCCAGGCGGCGTTAAGTCTTCGGCCGGCCCTGCAGAACACCTAAGGCCGGCTCTGTCTGTCAAGTATATTCTTATTAGTCTTTTTCATAATATGAGAAGTTAGATGCCTTATGCACAGTGTTGATAAACGACTTCTAGTCTTTAATTTTAAAGTGGGGAACAATAGTTTATAAAAAAACAATTAGGGAATGGACTGACAGTCGTAGATCTTGCTTTCTACACTTACCAGGAAAGGATATTTTGGCTGAAAATATGGAAAAATTTAGGCTTAAGAAGTTGCCATGCACAGATTGTAGTATATAGTATTGGGTTAAATTCACGAATGTACAGTTGTATAAAAAAAAGAGGAAGGCATTTCCATGGAAGGCAGTTGTTTATAGATAACTGGAGTTTGCAAAGCCTCCTCTTGTTGAAGTCAGCTACTGATTGCTAGAACTGACTTACATCCACCTTCCCCCACCCCTTTTGTCACATAGCAGGTTTACCACACTATGTCATCTGGAGAAGGCCTAATGGCCTTTTTGGGGAAGGTACTTGAAAAAACATTACTGGATTCAAGTGTTCTGGGGAGAAGTGGTGTAAGTGTTGAACCAATAAGTCTTCTGTAGTAGGGCTAGTTCACAGATTTCTGGTGAATTGTGCTCAGAATCAAGGTCATTGATGTCTACTGTGGTACAACATGATGTGCCTCTTAAGGATAAGTCTGCATGTTTCTGTGGCCACATGCTGGGCATCTGTGAAATTGCAGACATCTTTGGACATAATATGAAAAACCCCATGGGGAGACTGGATCTAGATGGTAAGAATACTATAGACACAAACCGTATGCAGGCATAACATAAATGGCTAACTCTTGGACCAGTTCTGTGGTACCTTGTATAGGCAAATCATAGATTAAACCCTAAACAAAAATACAAAAAACCCAATAAAGCTAGAACCCTAGCAGAAATAACTAGCAAGCAACTCTCAAATGTATTAATTTATTAATCAAGTTACTTGCTAATTGCAATTACAAATCCCCTTGTGGTGATATGCAATTTGACTCTGTTATTGGGTTCCTCATGATCCATTATAAACCAACAGAGATGCCCCCTGTTCATCTGGGGTTTAGGGACCCAGCCTCAATGCAGTGGGATAGAGGTTTAGTAGAGAAATATCCTAAAGGTGGCACAAACACCATCCCCATCGTCCCTCAGCCCGTGCCCTGGGGATGTTTATAACTACAAAAAGCCTTGGGGAATATGGATGCCATTTATGTTCCCCTTCCCTTGCCCATTGGAATGCGCGATTAAAGTACTTAAAAAAATTTGAGAGGTGTGGACTCTTTCAGTGTCTTGCCCTTCTAGTGCAAAACCTAAAATCAATACATTTTCAGAAAAGAAAAACCCTACCTATCCACTGTACCATTGAGATCCTCATGTATGGGGACTGAGGTCAATCCCAAACACCATTTGGGTGTTTTCACTCAACTTTTAAAGGTCCATCCAGTGATGATCAGTGGCTCCCTCAAGTCCTCAGTAAAAGGGAAAGAGGCCATCCAAGAAAGAAAGTAAAAAACCTGACACTGAAAAAGAGATTTCAAAATAATAAACTATGTTATTATACATTACATTTATTTGCGACATGGCTGAATATTCCATAGCACTATTACAACAAGGGGAAAAGAAAAATATTATCACAATTAACAATATACCGTATTTGCTCGATTATAAGACGAGGTTTTTTTCAGAGCAAATGCTCTGAAAAATACCCCTCGTCTTCTAATCGGGGTCGTCTTCTAATCAGACCTCAAATAGAGGTCTGATTATGAGACTAAGATCCAGATCCCCCGCACCGCTGCAGGGGACCTGGATCCTCCTGTCTCCCCCCCCTACACACTTACCGGTGCTTCCTGCTGTATTGCCGGGGCAGCGGGTTGACGTCTACGCGATCCGCGTAGACAACGTCGGCTGCAGCCGGAAGGAGGTGTGGCTAGCAGCGGGGGTTGTCTGCGTCCGTCGCGGAAAGTCAGGCCAGAGCTGGATTTGAGGGATGACGGAGGGGGTGCAGCCAAGTGTTACACCAAGGCAGTCTTGGTCTTAAATGTATCTGAAATCATTGGTAAAGAAAACGAAGGAATAAGCAGAAGCTCAATCTTGGAAATATTGAGTTTCAGGCACTGGGATGTCATCCAGGATGCTGTTTTAAAGAGACAGACAAGTTAGAAGAGAGGTCAGGTCAGGAGGAAAAGCTTGTCATCAATGTAGAGGTGGTACTTAGATTCAAGAGAACAGATTAGTTGCTCGAGAGAGGAGATATAGATAGAGAAAAGCATTGGCCCCAGAACAGAGGCACAACAAAAGAGAACAGTAGGACGAATGAACAAGTGTCCGAGGCATGCTCAGAGAGGTAGGATTTGAACTAGAAGATAGCCATCTTGTAGATTCCAAGAAGATGAAGGGTTTGCAAGAGAAAAGGGTGATCAACAGTGTCAAAGGCTGCAGAAAGGTCCAAGAGAATTAGCAAAAAAGAACTGACATGCGTACTTTTAGTAATAAAGTCTGGGGAAAGAAAATCTGCATCCTTTACTAACAGGTATTTAAAATCAAGCACAACATCTCTATAGACAAAAATTGGCAGTAGAATGGGTTGTTTGGAAAAGCAATTTGTAAAATTTCTGTCCTGCTAGATCTGCCCGATCAGCTGTAAATACGATTATTGTGAAGTGAAAGCCTCTAGGAATAACAACAGCTCAACCAAGAAGCAGTAAACCACACACACTTACAGACTGGGGCTGCAGAGTGTTGAAGAGTTAATTATATCATGTCAGTAAACAGTATGCATTTAAAAGCATGATCTGTATAATTGAATATATGGCTAAAGGTTTTGGCAAAATATGATTTATGGCAATTATATGTCCAATCTTGGCATGCCAGAGATCACCAGGATCCCTGATTGTTTTCTTTCTGTATTACATATTTTTAATCTATTGGGTTTTCATTAGTTAATTGGAGGCATAGGTTTGTGTTTAGTGGAAGGGTTGTGGTAGGATTGGGCCACTCCAAGAAGGCGGATTTTCTTTTTTTAAAAACCTGTAGTAGATTTAGAGGTCACAGGAGATAGTGGTTGCGCATAAAGGAGAAGAAAGTCACAGTATTATAATATGTGGCTGGCACCGTGTGGTAAAGAGTTAAGGAATGGGTACTCACATTTTTGGGGGACTTAAGCAATTAGTCTCACAAAACTTGCATGGGCGATACAATCCTCGCCTGGGGATATCTTTAGCAGCAGTCCTGTGTAGTTCTTTTTTTTGGTTCTAAGGATAAGGTGCACATAAAAAGTTAAACAGAAATAGGCATAGCGCTTTCTGTATATATAAAATGAATAAAACAAATAAAAACAGTTCACTATATACTTACAATATGGTGAGCAATAAATGGATTGCTCACACCTTCTGGCGTAGGTGGAATGATCCCCACCAAGTATAAAAGCTTGCGTGTTTAAAACATTAAAAGGATACCAGGAGCAGAAAAGAATGTTTTAAAAAAAAAACTTATTTATTTTCAGCTTTCTGGTTAAAAACCATTATAAGGTCAATAAAAATAGCACGTACGCATTTCACCTACTAAATAGGCTTCCTCAGAGACACTACTGTGCTTCAGCTGGCAGACAGCCATCCCAACATCCTGTATCCTGTATGATACCTTAACCCCGTACCGGTTAAGTGCAATGCAACAGCGACAAAACCCGTACATGTACAGGCTACTGTTAACAGCTGAATCGCCGCAATCAGCGGCTTTGCAGCATCCACGGAAGCCTCAAAAGTGAGGCTGACTGTGGATCTGGGGTGGAAAGCCCTCCCCACAAAAAAAATGGCGGCTAAAACAGCTTAGGAAGCGATCGGCAATCGCTTTCTAAGCATAATCGGTGTTGCTGACATGCCTCGATATTGAGGCATGTAGCAACACAACCCCCCCTACCCCAATCGCCTTGTGATTACTCAGAAGAGCAACCACAAGCACCATCAAGTGAATGGCGTTGCCGCCACACACAAGATGGCGTCACCAACTGACAAATGAATGAGTTCACAGAGGGTAAAAATTTAGATGGTATCTAAAGAAATCCCTACTTGTCCTGAAAAAAACAAATATATAATGTGTGTAGGTGCACAAAATGAGAAAATCACAGCTAAACAGCAACACTAAAAAATGTTAAAAGAGCCTTTGTCCCAAAATGTACTACGAGTAAGAAACAGTCTTGTCATTAAGGGGTTAATAAACTTCGTAATTCATTGTCCCCTTGATGATGGAAAGTTGTGCAGGCCCTGGTGTAGCAAAGCAGCTCAAAATCATGATGCTCCCTCAACCATAGTTCATCTTTGGAGTGATAGTTTCATGTGGGTGTGCAGTGCCCTTTGAACTTCATACTTAGTGCTGCATGTTCTTTCCGAAAAATTCAACTTTAGATTCATCGGTCCGTAATCGAACATTTTCCCAGAAGCATTGTAGCATGACAATTTGCCCTTAGCAAAACAGTATTAAATTGGAGACCATCGGCTTCCTCCGTGGTGTTTTGCCATGGACTTCATGTCTTTTCGATAGTTTGTTATTCTATGGTTCTTTTTTTTTTTTACTTTATTGAACATTCTACATTGCGTACTTGAAGTCATGAAGTGTTTCATTTTGGACAGATGAATGTGTAAAAGCTTTGATTTTACTATGTAACCCTTTCAAGCTTTATGCAAATCAACAATTCCTGATTGTAGGTCTTATGAGATTTTTTTTTGGGGGGAGGCATGGCTTACATCACAGATGCTCTTAGAAAACTTAAAATGTTTGAGTGTTTTTTTCTTATTAAAATAGTGCTAAAGCACACCTGTAATACGTTTCATTGATTGGATTTGCTAACTCCAAATGTGATGAGTCTACGAGTTCATATACTTTTTCCAATATGTTGATGTATTCAATATGGACAAGAACAATAGAATAATTGGAAATTATTCTAGCCTGGGTGCCCGAATAATTATAATTTTAATAAAGACAGGAGGCGAGTATTTTGCATATCTTCCTTTACTTCTCACCAATAGCAGCAAAGAAAGAAACATTGAAAAAAGAACAAAAACAACCAATAGGCATACACCACAAGGTATATAAACCCTAGCCAGTCCTTCCACTTCCACTTGCGACCGCTGCGAACCGGAACCAACGAAGAACAGCCAAACACCGGCGACGAACACCGGACACGAACTGGAACTCCAACCAGAAATCGAAAGAAGACGAAGAACAGCCGACAACCTCCGACAACGAGAAGACCGGATCCATAGCAGGCTCCAAACAGGAACAGGGGAGTCCGCATGGGAAAGAACCTCAACAGCAGGTAACGAAGGATCTCAACCCGGAGGGGTACCACCCGGACAGGGCATCAAGCTGAAAAGCAAAGAGAACACGTAACAGTACCAGATACCAACGATACGGTAAGGGAGAGCACAGGTACACAGAAGCCGTAACAGCACAGGCAACAACCACAAGAAGAACGCCGAAATGCACCAATGACAATAACAGGAGTAAAAGACTCCACAAACGAAAATTACCTCACCATGGATCTCGAAGCTAAACGGGAGGGAAGGGAGGGAAAATACTCGCCTCCTGTCTTTATTAAAATTATAATTATTCGGGCACCCAGGCTAGAATAATTTCCAATTTTAAGGCAAGACAGGAGGCTTCCTATTTTGCAGTTTTAACGCCCGACACCAGCGCGGGAACTGCAGAGGATAGCGGACGAAAGTAAAAGGTGCGAAAGGTAGCAGCACGAGACCAGTCCGCTGCCGACAAAATATCGCTCAAGGCCCCCCCAGCCCGAAGGGCGCCCGAGGCCGCCGCACCCCTGACCAAGTGGGAGAGCAACCAACGAACCCACCTGGCTAAGGTAGGGCTCGAAACCGGCTGAAAAGGCTGAACATACGAGATGAGCAAATGAGAAGAAGAGGGAGACCGAAAGGCCGACGTATGTGCCAGGTAAGCCTGAACACATCTGGCAACGCAAAGTTTAGGATCGTCGGACAGGTAAGGGTAGGCTACCGAAGAGGACAGAGACTTAGTCCTCCTGTGAATGGAGAAGCGAATACCGTCAGGCGAAAAGGAGATAGCCGAGGCATCAAAAGCCCGAACGTCAGAGACCCTGCGAAAAGACAAAAGACATAAGAGCAAGGTAAGTTTAGCTGACAACTGACGTAAAGACAGGGAATCGTTATCGGGCCAGGCCCGAAGGAAATCCAGGACCAGGGCCACATCCCACAGGGAACCATACCGAGGGGCCGGAGGCCTGGACAATCGAATGCCCCGAAGCAAACGGCACACCAAAGGAGCCTTACCCACAGGCTCACCCGAGAAACCCACATGGCCAACAGAAACGGCTGACCGAAAAAGGTTAATAGTCCTATAAGACTTACCTTCCTGAAACAAGCCGGCCAGGAAAATAAGAACACCCTCTAAAGGGGCCGAATAGGGATCCATGTGTTGTCCCAAACACCACGAAGCCCAACGTCCCCAAGCCGCCCGGTAAGACTTCCGGGTGCCCGGAGCCCAAGACTCTCGGAGCAGGGACTGAGTGACCTCCGATAGGCCCTGGACAAGCTGGGGTCCCCCGAGATCGACCACAGGACCAGAGATAGGCGTCCTTCTAGGAGGAAGGGGTGACACCGCCCCTCCGGGTCCGTCAGAAGAGACGGAAACACCGGAATGGCCAACGGATCCTGAACCGACAGTTCCAAAAGAGCCAGAAACCAGGGCTGTGCGTGCCAGAGCGGAGTCACTAGAACCAAGGAGCCTCCTGCACGCCGAAGAAAGTGGATGACCCGAGGAATCAGGGCGAAGGGGGGAAAGGCATAATCGCCAGACACCGGCCAAACCTGAGTGAAGGCGTCTGTCGCCAGGGCCTCCGGATCTGGAAGCCAGCTGAAGAACTCCCGGAGCTGGCGGTTCGTCCTCGACGTGAAGAGGTCTAGGTGTAGAGGCCCTCGGAGACGCAGGATGTCCTGGAAGACCCTCAGGTGAAGCCTCCAGTTGCTTGCATCTCTCCAATGTCTCGAGAACCAGTCTGCTAACAGGTTCTCCGGACCCGGGAGGTATTCCGCCTGCAAGGTGATATTGCGAGGGAGACAAAAATCGAAGATGCCTTTCGTCAGATCTGCGAGAAGCTTGGAGCGCGTACCTCCTAGGCGGTTGATGTACAGCACCGCCGAGACGTTGTCCATACGGAGAAGGAGACAGCAATCGGAACGGTCCCTTGCCAAGCTGCAGATAGCGAACGACCCCGCTCCAGACAGTTGATATGGAGGGATCGCTCCTCCAGCGACCAGGAGCCTCCCGTTGCCTCGGTGAGGGATGCTGCACCCCAGCCTACGGAACTGGCGTCGGACTCCAGGATGAAATCGGGCTGGGACCCGAAAATGGCCCGGCCGTTCCAGGCCTCCATATGACGAAGCCACCAGTTCAACTCCTGATGAGCTTCTTGATCGAGCCGGATCGGCTGATCGTAGGAAGGGAGAGAGCGGAGGTGTCGCGCCTTCAAGCACTGGAGAGCCCGGTAGTGCAAAGGGGCTGGAAAAATGGCCTGGATGGACGCCGAAAGCAGACCCACCACTCGAGCTAGCATGCGAAGTGAGCAAACCTCCTTCCGCAAAAGGACGCGGCTCTCCTTCCGAATAGTCACCATCTTTGATCTGGGCAGACGCAGCATAGCCGCCTTGGAATCTATGATGAACCCCAGGAACTGAATCCGCTGACGAGGAACCAACTCGGACTTGAGCGTGTTGACTATGAAGCCCAACTGATGTAGTGACCGGACCACGAAATCCGTCTGTCCCTGGAGGACAGTCCGACACCTGGAGAAAAGAAGAATGTCGTTGAGGTAAACAATACACGTAATCCCCCGAGAGCGGAAGAAAGCCATCACCGGCTTGAGGAGCTTCGTGAAGCACCAGGGGGCCGAACTGAGGCCGAACGGAAGAGAGCGGAATTGCCAAAGTTGATCGCCCCAGAGAAACTGAAGGAACTGCCTGTGATCCGGGTGGATAGGGACCGAGAGATAGGCGTCCTTGAGGTCCAACCTCGTGAACCAATCCCCTTCGGACATAAGGTCCCGTAAGAGGTGAATACCCTCCATTTTGAAGTGACGGTAAGCCACGAATGCGTTGAGGGACCGGAGATTTATTACGGGGCGAAATTCTCCGGAGCGTTTCCGGACTAGGAACACAGAGCTGAGGAAAGAGACGGGACCCCTGGACCGTTCGATAGCCCCCTTGGCCTGCAGAGACCGGAGCTCTGACTCTATGAGATGTTGGTCGGACACGGATCTGACCGCCGGAGGAGGTTTGCTTACCTGGAAGGGGGGAGACACGAAGTCTATCAGATACCCGCGAACCGTTTGGAGGATCCAAGGGTCTGACGTAATCCGCACCCAGTTGCGGAAAAAACGGGAGATCCTGCCAGCGACCTGTGGATGGGAAGAGAGACAGGAAACATCTGTACTCACCGAACCCTGAGCGTCCTCTGGGGAAGCCGGTAAAAGCTCTGCCTCTGCTGCCTCCACGTTGTGGAAAGGGTCGCTGCTGGAAAGCCCCACGGTAGGACGGTTGAGGCTGCTGGGGGTATCTGGAGCCTTGGAAAGAGTAACGGCTGGCGACCCGGCCCCGCGGTCGTCCAGCCCTGGAGGAAAAACGAGGGGCTGGCTGGAAAACCTTCCTCATGGAGAGCTTCGCTTTATTCCACGAAGACAGGAGGGAAACATGACGATTGAGCTCTTTGACAAAGGCGTCGCCAAAGAGCATACCGTTGGCGGCTGCCCCCAAATCTTTGGAGCCCAGTTCTGCCAGCCGAGGATCCATACGGAGCAGGACCGCCTTACGCCGTTCTGTGGCAACGGCGACGTTGGCGTTACCCAGAAGGCAAACAGTCCAGAGAGCCCATTCCCGGACAAGCTTGGGATCAAGGGGAGAGGCCTGGAGATAAGCCTTGTCCGCTAAAGACAAAATTTGGGTAATGGGGCCAACAAGATCCAGGATCTTATCCTGGGCGGATTTAAGACCCTGTTCCAAGCCCTTTCTAGGGTAACGCGAAGCAGACAAAAGGGCGACCACATTAGGGTCAAGCTCAGGAGTGAGCGCCACCTTGTCGGGTATGCAGGGACGGGGACATTCTGCCCGTAGCTTATTGCGTACCTCTTTAGATAACGGTTTGCGCAGCCATTTGTGAATATATAAAGCAATGTGCTCAGGAGGAGCCCATTCTGTGGCTCTGGGATGGCGCATTGTGGTGGGGTCAAATAGGGCAGAACCGGAGGGGTCTACGACCGGTAGGTCCGTAGAAGTAGAGGCAGAGTGGGGGGTAACCGAGGGGCCTCCGGAATGATGGGGTTCATTAAGAAGGGGTTCCTCCACCAAACACTCACGTACATATCGTGAGTCTAGAGTCCTGGACGAGGCCAGGTTAAGTGAAGTCTCAGAATTATCAGAACCCTCTGCCTGCCATTCATCTAAGATGGAGAGGGGGAGTTGGAGGGAATCCTCATCCCCAGCAGTATGGTGCACGGAGAGCAGGGAAGGGGCAGGAATTTTCGGGCGTTTGGCAGGAGCCTTGCCCTTGCCCGTCGAGGCACTGTTGCCCTTCCAGGGGCGTTTAGAAGATCTAGTCTCCTCCTCAGACTTTTCAGACCCAGAATCTGAGATGACATTAGAAGGAGCCACCGGGGCTGGAGGTGGAGGAAGGGCCGACTGGGGCATAGATGCCGACATTTTAGAAATGAATGACTCCACAGAGGAGGAGAATTTGGAATCTAGCCATGCCATGAAGGCGTCCTGGCTCGGGGCATTGTCCTGAGACATGATGTGATCACAGGGGCTCAGCCTGATGGATATGAGGATCTGAGACAGGGACTCAGCCTGCCGAAAGCCAATGCGATAATGGCCCTCAATATATAAGCGAAAACAGGGGCTCAGCCTGTATAGTGTGACAGGGGCTCAGCCTGTCTGAAGCCAGAATCAATAAAGGGTCCAACAATAAACTCTGAGGCACACAGAGAATAGAATAAATTCAGGGGCTCTGAAATAGAGGGACCTGCAATAAAAAACAAATGAATTGAAATGAAAAACGAGTAGAAATATAAATAGACTAAAAACAAATCACAAATGGCGACCAAATCACGGAAAAACCCGAGATCCGGACGCCACCAAAAACATGGCCGCCGAAAACGGCAGCAAGGAGACAAAAAAGGAAACCAAGATGGCCGCCGCCACTGAAAAACCGCGAAATAACAAAAATGGCGGCAAAATCTCGCGAGGCGAGATCTCCCCGTCAAACCAACATGGCCGCCGAGCGGCAACGAGGGAAGAAAGGGACGGGAAAGCCCGCGAAAACCGGCAACAGCACCACCTGCACAACGAAAAAGCCGGCAGTCAGAAACGCCGACAGAAGAGAGAGAAACGAGGTACTGAAAGTGCGGATCAGACTGCGGGGGGGGGGGGGTTGGGTGCTATTGGAGAAACGGGAAAGCCCTCAGGAGAGGACTAAGATAGAAAAATAATAAAGCCTAGGGGAGCATTCCCTAAAAGGCAGAAACATACCGAAAACACAGCAAAGGGCAATAGACAAAATAGAGTAATAACACAGAATCTGTAATAAACGAATCTGACCTGTCACTATCGGTGAGCAGCAAAGAAAGAGGAAGTGGAAGGACTGGCTAGGGTTTATATACCTTGTGGTGTATGCCTATTGGTTGTTTTTGTTCTTTTTTCAATGTTTCTTTCTTTGCTGCTATTCGTGAGAAGTAAAGGAAGATATGCAAAATAGGAAGCCTCCTGTCTTGCCTTAAAATTTACAATAAAAGTGAAAACAGATTTTGTTTGTTAATTATTGTAAGTGATGAAGATCATATTTTAAGACAAATGCTGGTAATTCAAAAGGGCTCACTTTTTCTTGCCACTATGCGTGTATGTGTATTTATATATACACTATATGGACAAATGCATTGGGACATCTGACCGTTACACCAGCATGCACTTTTGCATTCTAAATACATAGATAGTAATATGTATGGTCCCCCTTTGGAGCTATAACAGCTGCCACTCTTCTGGGAAGGCTTTCCACAAGATTTTGAAGTGTTTCTGTGGGAACCTTTGACCATTCATACAGTATAACATTTGTAAGGTCAGGCACTGACGTTAGTAAAGGTTGGGCTCACAGTCTACATTCCACTTCATCCCAAAGGGCTCTGTGTGGAACAGTCAAGTTCTTCCACACCAAACACATCCAACCGTGTCCTTATGGAACTTGCTTTGTGCACCCAGGCGCAGTCACGCTGGAATAGATAAGGGTCTTTAGTATATGTGCACATATATATATACACACACATTATATATATATTATATTATATCTAATAACTTCCTTTGTAACAAAATTAGCACTCTTGGGATTTAAATTTAGAAAGCTTTATTGTTCCCATCCCGATTGAGACTTTTTTCAACACAGGCTTGAAGGTGTTCACACCCAATAAATACTCACAAGGTCATCTCACCCCACCGACTACTTAATCCCTCCTCCCATAATAAATCAGCTCTCTATAGACACCCTACACAGCATATCAATTGCATCTGTAAGCAAATGTAATTTAGCTTTATGTATACCACTGTATGTAATTTATACATTTACAAAGTAGGGCCAAAGCTATTTGGGAAAAAAAATATTTCAGTAAGAAAGTAAGTAGGAGTTTAAAAAAAAAAAAAAAAAAAGTGGAAGGAATGTTGAAAAAAAAAATTTTCACCCCATTTTGTTTACTTGTATTATTATATTGTGTCCAGCAGCCCAACCCTGGCCTATCCAAAATTCTAGAAACAGTGCTAGACTGACTTGAACTGGCCTACTCTTGGAGAAGGAAGTGCATGTGGTGTAAGGGAACGACCCTTTATGTGGCAATGCGGAAAAACTGTGACTACTCTGTGTTTCAGAGTGTTTATGTGTGTTAGTTAAAATGCACAGTCATTTTAAGTGGCTGTGCATGTAATATAAATGAAACTAACAAAATTAAATAAATAATTATCCCTGAGTTATAACACTGTGTTAGTGAAGAAAAGCTATAAAAAATGGCTTTCGGGGCAAAAAGTGTCCGAACTACAGGCAAGGGTTTAAGAACCAAATTAATGACTAAAGTACAGCACTTTAAAGAGTCAAGGCCATGGTGTTAAAATGAGACATGAAAGCTAAATGGATCAGAAAAGTATAGTATTACCTATTCCTGGGCTGCAAAACACATTCTAAATCAGATCACTCAGATTGTGTTCTACTAGTCTAAATGATTTGTTGTGTTTTGTTCATGCATAGCTTGACATATGTTCACATAATGATAATGCAAGCCATAATTAACTGCAAACATTTCTAATTCCAATAGCTTAGTATTGGTTGACATAGGTCCAACAGAGATGTCACAATTGCTCCCTCTTGTGGCAATGTATGGCCATAACAGAGGGAGACTTAATACAGACTTTTCAGGATCAACAACTAGGATCAGACCTAATTAAACTAAAATAGATTTAATATCATTTTTCATGGCTATATTACCAAAGAGCTGAATTAGTGGGACTGTATTGCATTTTGAACCCAATGAGCAATTCAAAGCCTTTTCTGGGGACCATTAAAAAAGGTTCTAAGTATGTTTTAAGAATGTATTCACTAGGCATGCACTGAATTGTTGTTTTGTTTTGTGTGCCTTTTGGTCATTATTATTCTAGAAGCAACTCTGAATGTGTATGCCTTTTCGGGATATTTTTTTGCTTGCTTGAATCAAGATTTACTTCAAGCAGCAGCCTCTTGTGTAGCATCTTTTTTTTTAGATGTTCTAAAGTAGCTACGATACATTTTATTGGAGTCATACTTCTCTGATGCCCTCACTCTTAAAACAGAGGCAGAACAAAACAAATAAACAATATATAGTAATTAAGAATATAAGAAAATAAATTAAATTTCAACAGTCATAAACTCGAAAACATAAAACATTGTATGGTCTCTTGAAAGAATTTCAAGTGATGTGCAAGAGAATTCCAAAATCCAAAGTTGTGTAGCACCAATCTACACAATATTTTCTTTCGTTTCATCAAGTCACATACTCCAACTTCTGTATCATATTCCCTTCTACCATATAACCAATACCTATCTTTATATTAGCTATCACCACCAGACCACTATACACTAACCTCTGTATCCTCTCCAAATTGCCATATTATTTCCCTTTCTAGTAGATCACCTACATATACCTACATAGCTTCCTTTCATTAAAATAGTCTACACCAACATCATTCTTGTCTTGTAGAAACGTTATATAGACATGCCTTTATCCTCTCCAGCCCTTGCCATGTCCCTACCCTCCTGTGATGTCAGAAAGAGTCCCTTTCATGTCCACTTCCACCACTGTAATATCCTCCCTGCCTGTCTACCTTTTTGAGGAGGACGATAGTTCAGGCTCCATTGAAGCTACGGCAGGCTGTTTAAGAGGTGATGATATCACATCTGGCACACACAAGAAAGCCAAAAAACAAAAACTGTCTGCGCTTCTTACCCTAATAAAGTTGGCAACAAATATATAAACATAATATAAATGAGAGGTTTTGGTTATATGAATTGGCCAAAGCATAATTAAGCTCACCCGCCACATCAAGGCACACTCTCAATAGGGTGAGAACCTACTCTCACCTCCTACATAGTGGACACACAAAGCAGTTTATACGCAGACAGTTTTTGTTTTTTGTATACATTGTACAGCCAATACACTGTTTCTTGCAGCATGCTTACACCTGTTTGGTAGGCCTCGTATTTCACATTTGTATTATTTGAGCCTGAGAATAGCTTAGCGCACCGACATTTTTTCTTTTCCCTGTTTACACACAAGAAAGCCAACAGGTCTGTGCATGGATGTGTAATTGTATGTGTAAGCATGGATGTGTAATTGTGTATGTATGTGAGCATGAATGTGTAAATGTGTGTGAGCATGAATGCATAATTGTGTGTGTGAGCATAGATGTGTAAGTGTATGTGTGTAAGCATGATGGAGGAAGTGGAATATTTTGGTTTGTGTAATGAACGGACAAATTTAGGAGATGTTCTTCAGTGAAGGCAGAGGGATTTGGTGAGGGATTGGATGCGAGGAATAAAGAAAAAGCAAGGTCAAGTGTGACACCAAGGCCGTGAACTTGGATGTCAGTTGGTTGGATGGTGGAGTTGTCAACAGTAATAGAGATGTCTGGAATTGTGGACAGAGGGGATGTCTGGATAACTATAAGCTGAGTCTTTAAGATGTTAAGTTTCAGATAGTTAGACCTCATCCATGATGCAATTCCTGAAAGACAGCCAATGAGGCCATTTAGAAGAGATGTTTTGAAGGAGGGTCAGGAGACCCAACAACTGTGTCCTAGGGAACATCAACAGATAGCATTAGGGGACAAGAAGAAGTTCAAGAGAAGGAGACACTAAAAGTATGGTCAGACAGGTAGGATTTGATCCAGGAAAAGCTGTGTCACAGATGCCATGAACGTGAAAGGTTTCTAGAAGGAGAGAGAGCCTAGAAGGAGAAGCTGCAGAGAGGTTCAAGAGTATAAGTAGTAATAAGTGGCTATTTGTTTTAGTGGTGGTAAGGTTGTTAGCAATTTTAGTGAGTGCGGTCTTGCTGGAATACTGAGGACGGAGACACCAGATTGTAGAGGGACAAGCTGAGAGTTTGTGGGGAGAAACGCAGTTAGTTGTATAAGTTAATCGTTCCAGCAGTTTGGATGCCAAGGGGAGAAGGGAAGCTGGACGGTAGTTTGAAGGGGCTGTGAGACCAAGAGATGTTTTTTTTTGGATGGGAGAAGTGATGGCATGTTTAAATGAGTTGGAGTAAGGATGCTAGAAAAAGGGGGTAGGGATGTGATGGTACAGGGTCAAGGGGGCAGGTGGTGAGGTGAGAGGACAAGAGGGCCTCAGAAACTTCAGTAGGGGTCACAGTACTAATTCTCCTCTAATTAACTTTGTAGCCTGCCAGCTCTACAGGAAACACAGGAACTATAAAAGAGACTCTTTTGAAGAGTTTCTGGGTTTCCTGTAAGGCAGTTGGAATGTTACAAAAGAACTGCTGATAGAAAACAGGCCCTAGTTTATCACATAGATGACAAGGTTTGGCTTTGCACAAAGAATCTCAATCTTAAGATTCCTTCTCGAAAAATAGATCAGAAATACATTGGAGATCATTGCATAGATCAATTCTGTTACCTTCGCTCTACTACTCCCATGTTCCATAAAAGTGCACCCAGTATTTCACACTGCATTGCTTAAACCTTTTCATGAAAATCCTTTCCCTGGATGAACCTTTTCATGTTGGTGACCCTCATCCTAACCACTTTGCCGGCCTGTTTTCTGTATCTTGACCTCAGTTCCGATAATTGCCACCCTACAAGCCTGGATGTAATTGCTAATTCACCTTGACTGTGTCTGGTGATGTATGATGTCAAATCCCAGTGCATGAACAAGCACAGCCTACATAGTGTAAGTAGACCAGTTCGAGAGATCAAAGATCTTCCCTGTAACTGGACCATTGTGCAGCTGTAGTTCGAGGGGCTTCATTGCCCAAGAAGTCTATCCCTCCAGTTTGTAGCAGGGGTGTAAGGCACCTACCTTGAACGAGTCCCGGACATCCTCTTCTTTCCTCCGGCACAAACGCCGGAACCGCTCACTGGCACATGAAGCGCGACCGCTTCATGAATATTTATGAGGCTGACCGTCTACTGGATTCCGCTGCATCGCTATGGCGTTGGGGAACACCCCCCCGGGCTATTTAAACCTCATTCTCCCTTCCATCAGTGCTCAGTTATACTGGTGCTTCCTGTATCTCGTGAGCCCCTCCGTGTTTCAAGTTCTAGTATCCTGTTTATCCTGTATCTGACCCTGGTCTGCTTAACGGTTCTCATGTACTTCTGGCATCCTGACTCTGGCTATCCCAACGAATCTGTGTATCTCTGGCATTCTGACCCCGGCTATCCCAACGACTCTGTGTACCTCTGGCATCCTGACCCTGGCTATCCTAAACGACTCTGAGTACCTGTGGCTTCCTGACCCCGGCTATCTCAACGGCTCCTGCGTATCTCTGGCATCCCGACCCTGGTCTGCTAAACGGCTACGTTCTGACCACCCGTGCTTACAGCTACACTGCCAAGCGCCCTGTTACCCACACCAGGCCCCTTGTGCGTGTTCTGTACTGAGCAAGTGTGTTCCATTCCTGCATTCCGGATTCATCCTGGTAAGACGAACTTCACAGAATAACTGAGCCCAGACATGGAATCCACAGGAATTGCTGATGCCCTCTCGGCGCTCTCTGGACAGGTTGCCGCACTTACTCGTTCATTTCAAGACCTCCAAACCAGCCATACACATATGCAGCGCCAGCTTCATGAACTCCAGACGAATCCACCTACTTCCGGGGGACCATCTTCTGGTACCGCTCCGCTCCCACCAATGGAGGGGGCTTCTGCTGCAGCTGCTCCTGAACCCAAGGTACCCTTACCAGAACGTTTCTCTGGGGACAGAACTCGTTAACGTGCCTTCATGACATCCTGCCAAATCTTGTTCTCACTCCAACCCAGAACCTATGCCTCCGACCATGTTAAAGTATGAGCTGTTATCTCCCTACTCAAGGGTGAACCGCAAATCTGGGCCCATCACTTACTTCACACCAACAATTCTGTCCTGAACTCATGGGCCGATTTCAGTCATGCCATGGACACCCTGTTTGACGACCCTCTTCATGCCACCTCTGCTCAAGCTGCCGTACGTGCTTTACGTCAGGGGAAAAGACCGGTGGAAGAATATGTGGCGGAGTTTCGAGGCCTGGCTTTTGAAAGCAATTGTAACGAACCAGCACTTCTGGACCAATTTCGTCTGGGTCTGTCCGAGGGGTTGAAAGATGAACTGGCCCGCGTGGGCATCCCTGACTCGTTGGAAGACCTTATATATCTGGTTATACAGTTTGACGTCGGGAAAGACGCCTGGAATGTGCTGCCTCGGCCTTCCCTACCCCGAGGCGCCACTTCCTTCCCGCTGCCCCAGCGATCCAACCTCCTGTTACCGTACCCACGGAAGAACCAATGCAGATCAGGTTGGCACGTGGTCCATTGTCGGAGACCGAGAAAGCCCGTCGCAGGAAGAACAATTTGTGCCCATACTGTGGTCAACCTGGGCATCTGATCCACTCCTGCCCACGACGCCCTCCTAGGGGTAAGCTCACACACAATAAAGTTTGCCTACGTTTTTTTTCCTAAAGGCGGTTCTCCTCACCTATACATCTCCTTGATTTTACAGTGGACCAATAACTCTACTACCGTTTCTGACATCATCAACTCTGGAGCCAGCAGTTGCTTTATGGATCAGGACTTCGCCAATCAACTGCACATACCAACATTGATCAAGTCAGCTCCAATACATATTCAAGTGGTAGATGGGTCTCCTCTATCTTCCGGACCCATTACACAAGAAACATCATCACTTCATGCACTTTTGGGGAATAATCATACGGAGCATCTGAACTTTGACCTGATTCCATCACCCATGTTTCCGATTATTCTCGGCCTACCCTGGCTATGACTCCACAATCCTACGATAGACTGTGCCAAGGGCACCCTCTCCTTCCAATCCCTGTTTTGTCGCAATCGTCTTTCTGATCATGCATCACTCCTGCTGCTTCCTGATTGCTCATCCTCTCCTCCTGATCCACGTCTTCCTAAACAATATGCAGAATTCAGTGATGTGTTCGACAAGAAGGGAGCTGACACACTTCCTCCTCAAAGGACTTATGATTGTCCCATTGACCTCCTCCCAGGGGCTCCCACTCCTTTTGTCAAAATATTTCCACTATCTGAACCCGAATTGCGTCACCTCAAAGACTAAATCCAAGAAAATATAGCAAAGGGTTACATCCGGCCATCCACTTCTCCAGCAGGTGCAGGAATCTTCTTCGTTTAAAAGAAAGGTGGAAGTCTGCGCCCCTGCATGGATTATCGAGAATTAAATAAGATCACCATTAAAAACAGATACCCATTGCCTCTTATTCCTGAACTCTTGGATCGACTCAAAGACGCTCGTATTTTTATCAAGATTGATCTCCGGGGTGCCTACAATCTAGTTCACATACGCGAAGGAGATGAGTGGAAGACCGCTTTCCGAAGTCGGTACGGAAATTTTGAGTACCTCGTAATGCCCTTCGGGCTATGCAATGCCCCTCTCAATCTCGATATCTTCCTGGTAGTCTATCTGGATGATATCCTCGTATTTTCATCAACACTATCTGACCATCGTGACCAGGTCAAATTGGTCCTAGAACGCCTACGTAGACACCACCTCTACGCTAAACTAGAGAAATGCCAATTTGAATCCTCTTGGGTGGAGTTCCTGGGGTTCATCATCACGCCTGGAAACCTACAAATGGACCCGAAGAAGGTGTCAGCAATACTAGAGTGGCCGGTGCCCTCTGATAAAAAAGCGGTCCAACGCTTTATCGGCTTCGTGAACTACTATCGCAAATTTATTCGGAATTTCTCTCACGTTACTGCACCCATCACCAGACTGACTCGTCAATTCTCTCGCTTCGCATGGACACCTGAAGACCAGAATGCTTTTGACACTCTGAAACAGAATTTTACTACTGCTCCTATCCTCATTCAACCCAATGTTGCCGAACCTTTTCACATGGAGCTAGACGCTTCGGATCTAGCTGTAGGAGCAGTCCTGTCCCAAAGACACAGGGAAAAACAGAGATTACACCCTGTGGCCTACTACTCTCGTAAACTCACCCCTTCGGAGATGAACTATAGTGTGGGGGATAGAGAATTACTGGCCATAAAACAGGCACTGGACGCCTGGCGTCACCTTCTGGAAGGAACTAAACACCCGGTGACGGTATATACTGACCACCGGAACCTTGAGTATCTTCGTTCCGCACGTCGATTATGCCCAAGGCAAGCGAGGTGGGCTCTCTTCTTTACGCGATTCAATCTACACATCACGTAACGTCCTGGATCCCGTAATACCAAAGCGGATGCCTTGTCTCGGTTACCACCCGTGTGGAGTCGCCCGGAAACCCAGCCAGATACTATTCTTCCCTCCAGCCTGTTTCTCACCCACCAGCCACCTCTCATGGACTACATTCGCTCTTTATCCCGTAGAGCTTCAGTACCAGAAACTTGTTGTACTATTGTAATAGGATATTTGTACCAGCCCCTGCTCGCTTAAAGGTATTCCAAACTTGCCATGATTCCCTCCTTTCCGGTCATGGAGGGGTTAAGAAAACCACAGACTTCGTCCGATGCCAGTTCTGGTGGCCTTTGTTGGATCAAGATGCGACTTCTTTCGTCCGCTCATGTACTACCTGTGCTTTTACCAAAACCATACGCAGAAAATCTGTAGGTCTCCTCCGCCCGTTACGTACTCCTTCAGTTCCCTGGTCTAAAATCTCGATGGACTTTATTGTGGATCTACCACCCTCAGAAAGACACAACACACTTATGGTGGTGGTAGACAAGTTCACCAAAATGGCACACTTTATTCCCCCCATTGGCATCCCCTTCGCATCAACCACGGCCACCTTGTTCCTGAATACGGTGTTTCAGCTTCATGGATTACCGCAGACCATCACCTCGTACCGTGGAGTACAATTCACATCACGCTTCTGGAAGGTTTTCTGTCGCAATCTCCGTATTCGTCCCATGCTGTCCACAGCTTTTCATCCGCAAACCAGAACGTCTAAATCAAATATTAGAACATTATTTAAGATGTTACACCACGCACCTTCAGAACGATTGGCTTCAGTTCCTCCCTTCTGCGGAATCTACCTACAACAATCAAAAACAACGTTCTATACAAATGTCACCATTCTTTGCGAACTATGGTTACCACCCTACCATGATTCCCAGTCTTAGAAATAAGTTCTTGTGCATAAGGGAGCTAACTACAAGTGATTACAGATATTGGGTAAATACTTTTTAACTACTGCATTCATGTGAAACATTTATAATACCTTAAATAATTGATACTTGCATATTGTTTGAGACATCTGCAAGTGATAGTATATCCCATTAGGCAGAACAGTAAAACAATGAGGAACATCTTGAATCACAGGGGCAAAAGCATATACTGAAAAGTCTATACCAACCAAGGGCAATGAGTGAAATGAAGATTCAGCATTTTATAAGGCACTTTTGGGGTTCATCTGAGGTCAATCTGGTAGGTTGAGGTGAGTCCTAAAAGTTCCTTCTTCAGTGACTCCATAGAATTGCTACTAGGCATGTGCAAGAAGTTTACATACTACCGTATTTGCTCGATTATAAGACGAGGTTTTTTTCAGAGCAAATGCTCTGAAAAATACCCCTCGTCTTCTAATCGGGGTCGTCTTATAATCAGACCTCAAATAGAGGTCTGACTATGAGACTAAGATCCAGATCCCCCGCACCGCTGCAGGGGACCTGGATCCTTCTGCCCCACCCCACACACACTTACCGGTGCTTCCAATTTTCTGCTGTATACCGGGGCAGCGGGTTGACGTCCACGCGATCCGCGTAGACAACTTACGCTGCAGCCGGGAGGAGGTGTGGCTAGCAGCGGGGTTATCTATGTCCATTGCGCAGACCTTCCCCGACTGTCAGAGATCAGAGTGCCGGTGCGGGGAACTCTGATGTCTGACAGTCGGGGAAGGTCTGCGCGATGGACACACCTGAGTCACCTTCCCAAAGTCACAAGCCAGAAGTGAACACAATGCTCCATTCATGGGAAGTGAGCGCTGCTGGTCAGTCAAAGAATAATCATATATAATATAATAATATATAAAGATTGCTTCCTAAAGGCAGCGATCAATGCATGGAACAGGTTGCCTACCATGCCATAAAAAGTAAAAAATAAATAAATAAAAGTGAGCCAACAGGTTGCCAGCTAAGCTATAGTAAGATGGCTGAATGGCACACTGTAAACAATGACTGGTGACTGCTGTCATGGAGGGGACCAGATGTTATGCCCCAACCAGCCACCCCTCCCTCACCTGCAAATAAAATCAATTCAATGTATGACAAATAAATAAAAGCCAAGTAATAAAAAATACCCTACACCCATATGTATTCAGATGCTTCTAGTGAAATACCCTGGGTTTTCTGCTCTCCAAAAACATATACGTTTGTGGGAGTAAGAAAGCTCTATCTTTAATTAAGGGGTTAATATATATAGTGGATATATAACCATATAAAATAACCTATTAAATGTGACTTATTTTAGTTCCACATGTATCTATTTTCGATGACAGAAAAGAGCTTCAATCTGTCATATGTGTTTCATTTACATAATAAGTCTCAACACTGTAGTATTATACAAAACAAAGGTCTAGTATGAAATTAACATACAAGTTAGTGTAGATCATAAACATATTTTAACTAACAATTCTAAAATAAATGGACAATTTGGTCCAAAGGGTTTGCACTGTATGGCAAACATAAGTAGCAACCTGGCATCAAGTTCTCCTGGTAGATGGGATAGCTACCCTCTTTTGCATCTCTTAGTTTACACCTCCTCCTAGGAGTTTCATATTCTTTTGTATTGGGTTGTAATATTGCCCTCACACTGAGCCTACATTTGTGGAAATGTAAAAAAAAGAAAGAAAACATAAATAAATAGCTCAAAATGGAAACATGCTAAAAATGGAAAATTTGGAGGAACACACTCGCTAGCAGCTGTGGATCAGGTGAAATGTTATGTTATGAGTTTGATGTTGAATCCTTTAATCTTCTTTAGGATAGTCAGTCATCAATATTGTCACCACAAGGACTGCTTTGATTATCAGATGTCTCTGCCATGGTTAACTTTTGTTATGATCTATATTATCCACTGAAAAACAAAAAAAATGCAATGTTAAAATTGTAGGTAATACAAGACATTATTACTGCAATACTATTTTTCTTAACTTGATGTTATTTTCCAATTTCACTGTTAAGATTTGTTTTTTAATTAGTATTTAACAATTTAAACTATAGCATAATTTTATCAAATAGCAATTACCCAAATTATAATCATACCTGGGAACTTCTCTGCTCCGGCTACCCGGAGCCTACCCTTGCGGGACGCTGACGTCAGGGGAATTCCCGCTGATGTTGGTGGGCGGTCCAGCTGACGTTTGTGGAGTTCCCGCTGATGACGTTGTCGGTCCCGCTGACATCGGGGGGGGAAGACCCGGCCTTGACCCGGAGAACCGGAGGAGCATCACTCACCCGGCAATCTCCAGATACGATTATAATACTTGATTTTAGTCACGAAGTGAATTTGTATATATCTTGGTATAAACTAAAACTAAGACCAATAATAAATGCTTGTACGTATGTGTCAGCTCTTACAAATTATACTTTTGGAGGTCTTTATTTATTTAGAAAAAACCCCCAGAAATAAATGTTAAAACTTACAATACAGAGTTATTCTTTTTTGTCATGACACAAAACCTGTTCTCGTTAACAAAGTTAAGGACCTGAATCAACCTGAGAAGTAAGAAAATTGTATCTTTTACCTATACCTCTGCAAATGATATATTTGTAATCTAACAGATAACATTTTTCTTAAGTTTGAACATAAAACAAATTACAAAACAATGCATATTAAGACATATTCCAGTGCTCTTTACAAGGCAGGATGGATCCATGCTTCCATGTTGTTTATGCCAAAGTCTGACCCTGCTATCTGAATTTGCAGCTGGAACAGAGACTCATCAGACCAGGCAACGTTCTTCCAGTCTTCCATTGTCCAATTTTGGTGAGCCTGTGCGAATTGTAGCTTGCAGTTATGGCACCCGGTGTGGTCTTCTGCTGCTGTAGCCCATCTGCTTCAATGTTCGACGTGTTGTGCATTCAGAGATGGTATTCTGCATACCTTGGTTGTAACAAGTAGTTATTTGAGTTACTGTTGCCTTTCTATCATCTCAAACTAGTCTGCCCATTCTCTTCTGACCTCTGACATCAACAAGGCATTTTCATCCACACAACTGTCGTTCACTGGATATTTTCTCTTTTTCGGACCATACTCTGTAAACCCTAGAGATGGTTGTGTGTGAAAATCTCAGTAGATCAGCAGTTTTTGAAATACTCGTCTACATGTCTAAATGCATTAAGTTGCTGCCATGTGATTAGCTGATTATCCATTTGTGTTAACAAGCAATTGAACAGGTGTACCTAATAAAGTTGCCAGTGAGTGTATATATAACCTAATAAAATGCTATGTGATCACTGATTAATGACCTTTTTGGTCACTAATTATTTATCAGTCTCACTTCAATAGTGAGTAACCTAATCTGATCATCATTCCTAACACTAACACAGTACTGTAACGTAACATCTAACCGTACCTATAATTATCCACCAACAAGACCCTAGGGTTAACCTTATACTATTAGCTAACCCCTAACCTAACCCCTAGGTATGGGTGACTTTGAAGTCCTTGTGCTTTGTGCTTTCAGGGAACATATAGTTTATGGGGTTGTTTTTTTAGGTATAGTTTTCAGCTGTTAGAAACAGTTGAAACCTCTTTGCACTCTCATGATGTGGGGGTATCTTATTACAGTGTAATCTACATGTTCAGAAGAAGAAAGATATTACTTTTTTGTGTTATAGATTTATTTCTTCTTATAGATATCCCAGGGTGCAGCATCCGCCACAAAATGTACCTGACATGAAAAAAGTAAATGAAGAAATCCCTAAATCAATTTTCCCATTGTGTTTGTGGTAGGCCACATAAAAAGGTAAGTGCCTGTAATTGATATTTGGGACCTCTACTGTGTTAAAAATGAGACATGGGCCCAGTAATGTAATCTGCCAAAATTTGAAAATGTGCATGTTCAGTTTTGACTCCAAAAGTTCTGAGAAACATGACTTATCCATTCATGCGGGATATTGCTGTACTCCGGGAGTGTTACTGAACACAAGTCAAGACCTTTTTTGTTATTTTACATATCCACTCAGAAAACATGGTAAAACTGCACACTGATTGTGAAAAATATTTCCTTTTTTGTTAAATCAACTTTGGAAGGTGCTGGTGTGGAATCAGCTTCATGTCATATTTGCCCCTAACCAGATTCCGTGAGCTGTCGAGTTTTTGAAAATATCTAGATTTATGGGGTTAAATTGAAATATGGGACCTCTACCATGCCTCAAATAAGACATGAACCTAGCAAACTGATCTGTCAAAATTTCAAGTTTGAAAACTGTAATACACATGTTTTAATTTTGAACCGACAGTACCAAAAAGACACCCCTTACCCATAAAATACTTTGGGATATCAACTTTCAAAAAATATCTACTTTTGGTTACTCCTAGCCCACCACATTTTAAAAAATTTTGTTTAGAAACACAAATGCGTGTCATTCATATTTAACCCTGTATGTGTCGAAATAAATGAAATTACCATACATATGAGGTATATTAGATTTCTTTCATGCAAAATAATGGTTTATATAATATAATTATTATTTCTACTTGTCCTGAAAAAAAACAAATATTACAATACACTAAATCAGTTCGTGGGCAATCACAGTTGAATAAAGACATATCAAAAACACAAAAACTGCTCTGGTCATTTAGCAAAAACATGGTTTAAAAAAACTGGTCCTGAAGGGATTCACAAAAATAACCCCTCTATGGGAACCACTTCACCTCTTTGGGCCCACCATGTAACATGTCTCACTCACTTTCCAATGCAATATTTGTCCCCAAACAGCATATGTCAGTGACATTCGGTGCTCTAAACATAAAGAAGCTGCTGAACATGAGGGGCAACGCCGTAGCTAGCATCTTTTGTGCCTAAGGCAAGAACAGAAAATTGCCCCCCCAATATATCTGTACAGAGGTTATTTTAAGGAACCTAAATAGATAAATAACAAGTAAATTAAAGATATTAGAACTGCCGAGCGTTAAAAACATAATAATAGTAGAACAAATTTCCCCAAACTCAGTGATTAATACAGATTTTGACACTGATGGTGGTACAACATAACTCCCATTAATATATACTGAGCCTGACAGTGGTATACCACAATTTCCATCACCACAACCACAGCAACATAACTCCTATCATATAGTGATCCAGACACTGAGGCTGGTACAGTGCATCTGTTATCATAATAGCAAGACAGACGCAGACAGTGATAAGGCATATTTCCAATCAAATTATAATGAACCTGGCACTTTAATGTTTAATTATAAAACATTGGTGCAAGCTTTCCTAATTTATACACCAAGTATGTATGTAAAATATGTGTTTAACCATATATAAAAGGACCAGCTAGAAGAAACGATAAAAGGTTGGTGCATCAAAATGCACAATTAAGATATGAACATTGATTTATCACATATCAACAAAATCAATTTTTATGGCGTTAACAAAGTTAAAATCAAACAGAAAACTACCAAAGTGCAATCAATTGAAAACTGCACATTAGTATTCATTGACCCACATAGCAGGCATAGATCACATGTTGCACACCCCAAAGTCCAGCCTTGGTAACCAGATTGCATCCACAAGAATTGCACAGCACCTAGATTTAACAAACAGGACTTGCGCTAGCACCCAGATTGTACTCATAATACTTGCTGCAGCTCACAGATTGCACACATAGGACTTGCCCCAGCACCGAGATTGCACACATAGGACTTGCCCCAGCACCCAGATTGCACACACAGGACTTGCACTCTGAGGTTGAACCTCGTGCTCCAACCACTTTAGTCAGGGGCACGTCAAGGTGGGTGGTGGCAGAGGGACACTGAGCGGTTGTGGAAAACTTTTTCAAGAAAGAGCCGCTCTTGGCCTAGGCTGGCTAGACCAAGGCCTTGGGTGGCACTTTACAGGGGACGCCATAAAAATACGCCTCACCACCCGCTTGGTCATCCATACCCAGAACTGGCCCTTACATGGATCACACGGATTCATTTCGGGTAGATTTGTGGGGGAAAAAAGAAGTGTTTCTGCATCTGTCGGCTCAGCCTTTGTGAACCATTTTCGACTGGCCTGCCCCTGTGTGTTGATGTGGCACCCCATTTGATGAGTGGCATCTGGAGTCGACCGCCCTTCGAGCTTAGAAAGGTATTGTAATACAAGGTTATGTGACGTGGTTAAATGCAAGGCTGCTCACAAGCAGAAGGAAAGCTGCAGATGAAGTAAGAGGGCAAAGGAGGGAGAGGGGAAGGGAGAGATTATGTGTCAGGGTCCACTCTCTGCTGCCTGAACCCTGGCTATATCATACATGTGGTTGTTCCATCTTCTACCTCTAGTGGCCACCCTCCTCCCTCTGGAGTGCTCTGGAGCTCATCATCAGGTACAGCTGCGTCTCATTTGCCTGAGTGAAGCCCTGCCTTTATAAGACCTGCCCTGCCCTTCAGCCGGGGCCTTGGCATTGACGTTGAAGGACTGCTTTGCTCTCAGCCGCTTCCTGTACCTGAGCTTGTGCCTGAACCCATGCCTGTGCCTGAACCCGTGCCTGTGCCTGAACCCGTGCCTGTGCCTGAACCCGTGCCTGTGCCTGAACCCGTGCCTACAAAATTATTTCTGCGACCTGAGTGACTTTCCTACTGAGGAAGCCGACGTACTATCGGCGAAACGCGTTGAGAGACAGCAGAAATAGGGAGGAAAACTACAGCAGAACATATGCTGATCCTGATTCTACCATCTTGATACGTTTATGCACTCTATTAGCTTAGTAGTGCCACGTCCAACTGTGAGTGCATTCTTTGCCTTACCTGAATGATTTGTATCACGGATATACTGCACTATTGCCGGTTTATTTATATTTTTTAGTGATTTTAGAAGATATTAAAGGAACTTTTCTACTGATACCTTTTGATGAGCTCGATCTATTCAGCCCGCTTGTGAGTTGATAAGCTACCACACTAGTGTATTACTTGTGTGTACATATTACACTATTGTTTTTTATTTTATTTTCCCCATATGTTTATGCACGCCATGGTCTATCGTCTATTTGTCTAAACACTTTAAGGAAGAGTGTTGTTGGCTGCTGCTTTCATCTGGGGAGTATTACTGTTATTATTATTATTTATTCCACGTAGAATTCCAGTTTCTGTATATTTTATGAGCCCGTGCCTATGCCTGAACCCGTGCCCTGTGCCCGTTCCTGCCTGAGCCTGTTCCTGCCAGTGGGCCTCCGTTCCCGTCCGCCCTGCCAGTGGGCCTCCGTTCCCGTCCGCCCTGCCAGTGGGCCTCCGTTCCCGTCCGCCCCGCCAGTGGCCCGTACCTGTACCTGCCTCAGCTCCCGTCTCTCTGCCTCAGCTCCCGAGCATGTACCTGCCTCAGCTCCTGTCTCTCTGCCTCAGCTCCCGAGCCTGTACCTGCCTCAGCTCCCGAGCCTGTACCTGCCTCAGCTCCCGAGCGTGTACCTGCCTCAGCTCCCGAGCGTGTACCTGCCTCAGCTCCTGTCTCTCTGCCTTTCCAGTCCTGTTACTCTGGACAGAGTACAGACAGAGTTTCCCGTATCCCCTGCACATGGACTCCTACCAGACCTGCTCGCTCGGGTCCTGGCATTATGCATGTATGACTGTATGTATGTTAAAGTGTATGTGTTTTTGTGTTAGCATGAATGTGTATAATATGCATACACAGGGTAATATGTATAAGTGAGTGAGCATGAACAAGGTTGGCACTGTTACACTGTTTGTGGACAAAATGACTAGCTAACGATGGCACTTGGAAGCTGTTTGGCACAAAGTTGGCACTGTTAAACTGTTTAAGCACAACGTTGGCACTGTTCAGCTGTCAAGGCACAAAAATGTCACGGTTACGCTGTTTGGGTACAAAGATGCCATTTTTAAGATGTTTGAGCACACAGTTGGCACTGTTCTTTAAGTACAAAGATGGCACTCTTTAACTGTTTGGGCAGAAATGGCATTGTTAAGATGTTTGGCCCAAATGGTGTGTAAAATGTTCAGTAACAGCAGTTGCTGTTACACACATCATCACATTATGGACTGACCATGTGCTAATTTAACCAATTTGAGCATCTGTGATTTTCTAGTATAGTTGACATAGATGACTTTTCTTGTTGAAAATGGATGCATTTACACTCATTCATTATTTTAATTAAAGAGTATTATCTCTTAAAAAAATAGATAAAACATTTGAAATGCACAAAACAACAAAATATACAAGTAGGTATTCAGTATCCATGCTTAATATACTGAGAGGTAGAACACAGAGGAAGGGGTGGAACCAAAAGAGGAATGGTTGGAGTTTATAGAAGAACATGTGGAAGATGTGTGGCTTGGGCAGGAAGGAGTGAGGTATTAAGATTAGGGGGTACGTTAGTCATGCCTTGGGCAGCACAAAACCCAAATACACCACTGCAGGGAGCTAATTAGAAGTGAGTATAGTTACAAACTAAATAATTTTTAACTCCTACATCCTTGTAAAACTTGTATACTCTCTTTAATACATAATTTAGTCTTGCCTATTGATAATGAAGTTTCAAGGTGATAGTATATCAATTTTTTCCGATCAGTGACTTTAAGTGAGGATTGTTGTATTTTTATGTTAAATGCATGGACTCCAGTGTATTTTACTGCCTACAAATCAGAACAGGCATTCTTTAGTTACTGGAGTTGGAAAATAAGACGTCTATCTCATTAAACTCCTACTTATCTGCCTGTACTGAAACCACTATAAGCTTTTTGTTTAGTGCACAATTCTCGTACTAATCAATAGGAGCTGAGCTTCAATTAACATCAAAACGAGTGGCAGCAGCCAGTCACATGCATGCTATCTTAACACTGATTTCTTTGCTAGCATACATGTGATTAACTGCTTTGGTGACTTTCATGGCAGTGCTACTGAGCACATACAAAAAAAAAGTACGCCCTCTTTGAATGGTTTTACATATCAGGACATAATAACAATCATATGTTCCTTAACCCATTCATGACAATGGCTGATTTTATTTTTTGTACCCTTCGTGACAATGGCTTTTTTAACATGTCTGTGGTGCTCGTGTTTAGCTGTAATTCTCTTTTTCATTTACAGAACCCACCCCAGGTTTATATTGGGGTTTTTTTCTGGACAAGAAGGACATTCTTTAAATATTATTTTAATTGTATCATATCATTTACTATATAAAAAAAACCAACTATAAAATATGGTGAAAAATTTTACAAAAGGACGTTTTCTGACATTTACTGGAAAAATATTTTACTCATCTATAAAAGATAATGAAAAACCTACTAAATAGATTCTACTATTTGTCCTGAGTTTAGAAATACCTAATGTTTTTAGTTTTTTTGCTTTTTTTCTCCACGTTATTGGGCAAAAAAACTATACGTAGTGTTTTGCTATTTCAAAATCATTTTTCCAAATCTGGAAATTCTTCCCCCATGTGCTATTTCGGGTATATCTTTGAACCATGTATTTTTGAAGACTAGACACCCCAGGGTACTTCAAATGCTAGTATTTTAACTCTTCCCATGCACTAATTCACCAGTCTTTGTCAAACTTTGTGGTAGTCGTTTTTTGCATTTTTTCCCACACACATTTTACTTCAGGTATGAATTAACAGGTCCTGGTATATGTCACTGTCACACAACATCCCAATATGTGTTCAGTAACATCTCCTAAGTATAGTGATACCACCCATGCATGGGTTTTGGCTGGCTGTTTTGGGGCAAAAGGGCCACATTTGGGGCATGCGCATTTTTCAATGTTGATCTTTGACATTTGGTGACCTGCTGCCCATGCCCTATTTAGTACATCTTTGAGCCTGGCCAATTCAGTGTGCCCTATAAAACCATATTTTTTTTTAAAAACCCAAAACTAGACACCCCAGGGTATTTCAAATGCTGGTATTTTAACTAGTATTTTTTGTGTGTATTTTTCCCACACATGTTGTACTTTAGGTACAAATTTACAGCTCCTGGTATTTGTCACACAACACTCCAATATGTGTTCCGCAACTGCTCGTGAGTACAGTGATACCCCACATACATGGGTTTGTTGGGTTGATTGGGGATCTAAAGGCCACATTTAGGACGTGTGCATTTTTTAAATTGGACATGTGGTCATCCTTCCCCCTGTGTTAATTGGGAACTGGGCCAATCCAATTTACCCCATCAAATCAAATGTGGTAGACACCCCATGGGCATTTAACATGCCAGTATTTTAACTCTTTCCATGCAAGAATTGTTTGAAGATAAGGTGCTAATTTTTAGGATATATATATATTTAAATTTTTTGGAACTGGAAGGTTCCCCTGATGGTGACATCAGTCAGAAATAAGTTTTACATGTTATAATTTTTTTTTATTTTTTTTTTTACTTTTTATTTTTTTCCTTATTTTTTTACATTTATTCTACTAATCACATTATGATTAGAAAGTTGGGCTCCATTGACTTGCATGGTTGAATGCAGTACCTATATTCAACCTGCAAGGGGAGCCAGAGTTCTCAGGAGGGTCTGGAGGGTCTGTCTCTAACTGGATGTTTGTGCATTAAATGCCCAGACTGTCAACTGTCATCAAGGGGTTAACAGGTCTAAAAATTAGGTAACAACAACACATGACATATTACACCGTGCCATGATTTATTCAACAAAATGAAGCCAAGATGGAGAAGCCATGTATGTAAAACTAAGTACACCTTATGATTCAATAGCTTGTAGAACCACCTTTAGCAGCAATAACTTGAAGTAATCATTTCCTATATGACTTTATCAGTCTCTCACATCATTGTGGAGGAACTTTGGCCCACTCTTTTTTACAACGTTGCTTCAGTTAATTGAGGTTTGCAGCCATTTGTTTATGCACAGCTCTCAGTACCATTATCCTTTGGTATACAGAGGAGTTCATGGTCGCATGGATGACTGCAAGGTTTCCAGGCCAACTTGTATGAGGTGTTTGTGCTGATATGCCGTGCATTATGATTAAACATCTCGTCTTTGGATTCATCTGTCCAAAGGAAATTGTTCCAGAAGTCTTATGGTTCAGATGCAACTTTGCAAACCTAAGCTGTGCTGCCATGTTCTTTTTAGAGACAAGAGGCTTTCTCTTGGCAAACCTTCAAAAACAAATCATACTTGTTCGGTCTGTTTTCTAAATGTAATGTAATGAACTTTACCAGTTAGCATGCTTACTGAGGCCTGTAGAGTATGAGATGTGTTTTTTTTTTTACAATTTCTCTGAGCATTGCACGGCCTGACCTTGGGGTGAATTTGCTGGGAAGATTGGCAACTGTCTTGAATGTTTTCCACTTTTGAATAATCTTTCTGCCTGTGGAATGATGGACTTTAATTTGTTAATCTAAGGCATTTGATAAGCAGCATCTCTTATTTTTATTGAATAAATCATGACAGGGTGTCATATGTTATTTGTTGTTGTGCATCTGAGGTTGTAGTTACCTACTTTTTAGCCCTGGTAAGAAAAGGATTATTGTTATTATGTCCTGATATGTAAAACACAACTGTACATCTTAATGCTTAAATAACTAACAAAACAAGGAATGCTCAAAATTGCATCCAGTTAAATTATTTTAGAGTCCATGCAACACTACGGCAGCTTCAATGTGCATTAAAAATAAAAAAGCAAAGAATAAACAAAGAACAGAAACTGTTTATATATGCAATTTAACCACTTGATGGCAGAAAAGAGCTTCTAAAACACATATGTGATTTATGTACAGTTTAACTGCCAGTGGTACATTAAATGTCTGTATTATTATACAGACTGAAGTGTAATATAAAATAATGATGAAAATAATCTACTGTACATCACCAACAGTATATTTTTATTAACAATTCTAAAACAAAGGGACAACTCTTTTAGAAATGATAAAGGGCAAACCTAAAGACTTCAAAATCAATGTATTTTAACCTGTAGGGTTAGGGTTAGGGTTAGGGTTAGGGGTTAGGGTTAGGGTTAGGGTTAGGGTTAGGGTTAGGGTTAGGGTTAGGGGTTAGGGTTAGGGTTAGGGTTAGGGTTAGGGTTAGGGTTAGGGGTTAGGGGTTAGGGGTTAGGGGTTAGGGGTTAGGGGTTAGGGGTTAGGGTTAGGTTAGGGTTAGGGTTAGGGTTAGGGTTAGGGTTAGGGGTTAGGGTTAGGGTTAGGGTTAGGGTTAGGGGTTAGGGTTAGGGTTAGGGTTAGGGTTAGGGTTAGGGGTTAGGGTTAGGGTTAGGGTTAGGGTTAGGGTTAGGGTTAGGTTAGGGTTAGGGGTTAGGGTTAGGGTTAGGGTTAGGGTTAGGGTTAGGGTTAGGGTTAGGGTAGGGTTAGGGTTAGGGTAGGGTTAGGGTTAGGGTTAGGGTTAGGGTTAGGGTTAGGGGTAGGGTTAGGGTTAGGGTTAGGGTTAGGGTTAGGGTTAGGGTTAGGGTTAGGGTTAGGGTTAGGGTTAGGGTTAGGGTTAGGGGTTAGGGTTAGGGTTAGGGTTAGGGTTAGGGTTAGGGTTAGGGGTTAGGGTTAGGGTTAGGGTTAGGGTTAGGGTTAGGGTTAGGTTAGGGTTAGGGGTTAGGGTTAGGGTTAGGGTTAGGGTTAGGGTTAGGGTTAGGGTTAGGGTAGGGTTAGGGTTAGGGTAGGGTTAGGGTTAGGGTTAGGGTTAGGGTTAGGGTTAGGGGTAGGGTTAGGGTTAGGGTTAGGGTTAGGGTTAGGGTTAGGGTTAGGGTTAGGGTTAGGGTTAGGGTTAGGGTTAGGGGTTAGGGTTAGGGTTAGGGTTAGGGTTAGGGGTTAGGGTTAGGGTTAGGGTTAGGGTTAGGGGTTAGGGTTAGGGTTAGGGTTAGGGTTAGGGTTAGGGTTAGGGTTAGGTTAGGGTTAGGGGTTAGGGTTAGGGTTAGGGTTAGGGTTAGGGTTAGGGTTAGGGTTAGGGTTAGGGTAGGGTTAGGGTTAGGGTAGGGTTAGGGTTAGGGTTAGGGTTAGGGTTAGGGGTAGGGTTAGGGTTAGGGTTAGGGTTAGGGTTAGGGTTAAAAATATTAAAAATATTGCACTCGCATTAAAGAATGTGTAGAGGAAATACTGTAACTTTGTAAATGTTCTTATCAGACTGAGACATGCTACTTACTTCTAGGAGCACAGGCTTAGATAGTAAAGCCTATTCATCTTTTTTCTCTTGAGTGTATACATTAAAAATAATTTTGTGATCAAAGTGGGAAATCTTTAAGGTCTGAGGAAAACACCCCTTACTGCCAAGTAGCCAATCTTTGCTACGAACAGGTGAAGTATTACCAGAAATCAAAGAGAGAAAAAAAATTTAAAAAAAGGAACAAGCCTAAAAAAGATCTGTTTCAGCTAAATGAAAAGGAATTTTTTTTCTTTTCAAATTACCGTATTTGCTCGATTATAAGACGAGCCCTCGTCTTATAATAGGGGTCGTCTTATAATCAGACCTCAAATAGGTCTGACTATGAGACTAAGATCCAGATCCCCCGCAGCGTTGCAGGGGACCTGGATCCTCCTGTCTTATGCGTGTCAGAGTTCCCTGCACCGGTGTCAGAGATCAGAGTTCCCCGCACCGGACAACACACCGGGGGGAGTCAGAAGCACCGGTAAGTTTGGGGGGGGGGGGCGAGGAATTATTAAATGGAGGGCATAAGGCATTTCTGTAGGCAGAGTGCTCTATGAAATGCCTTTTAACCCCCTTAATGCCACTCTGCCTCCAGAAATGCCTTTTAACCCTCTATACGCCACTATGCCTCCTGAAATGCTTTATACCTCCCTATATGCCACTCTGCCCCATAATATGCCTTTTAACCCTCTAAATGCCAGAGTGGCATATAGGGGTATAAGGCATTTCTGGAGGCAGAGTGACATATAGGGGGTTAAAAGGCATATCATGGGGCACAGTGGCATATAGAGGGTTAAAAGGCATATCATGAGGCACAGTGGCATATAGTGGTTTACATAGTTTACATGAATTAACATTTACTGGTAAAACTTTTTTCCTATAGGGTCGTCTTATATTCAGGTTTTTTCTTTTTTTTTTTTTTTTCTCCTAAATTAATATTCAGATTTTGGGGGGTCGTCTTATAATCGAGCAAATACGGTATGTTCTAGTGTTATTTATAGTGTTGATTCTATATTCTGCAGTATATCCATGGCTTCTGAAAGTTTAAGGATTGATACTAATATAAAACACAGTTTTTATATTATAGACTTAAAAATATAGGTATTATACTTAAAAGGGCCAGTTGTGGGAAGCAGGGATCTAAGAACATTTACGATGCTGATCTGCTTAATGAACTAATTAGTTAAAAGAAAACATTTAAAATCACATTTGAATAAGTGACAACTTAATTTCACACCTACTTGATGTGATATATCAAGTAGACTCAATTAATGTGACAAAATCACTATAAAACTTTGATACTAATTTCTATACAAGTGATTAGCAAGCCCTGTATTTGTCTTTCCATTTATCTGTATCTCCCCCTTTATGCTAGTGGGGGCTGTTAAAAGGCTGTCATTTTTGAAACCCCTGGATGTACTACTAAGCGGTCATGTACCATCCACTGACTTCTCTATTAACTTAAATGTTATTTTGCTATTTCGCCACTGTTGAGTTCTTGGTGGGTGAATAGTCAAACATCTTACTAAGCAATGAGTAACCACTAATTGTAGGACGCTAAAGAACAATTAAATGCTCGAATTGTGTTGTTTGTATGTAAAGTCTTAGATAATGTGTTTTAAACAATGTACGCATCCAAACTATATATTGTTTTGTTTTTGTTTTTTTTGACTAAATAGGGATTTCTTTGGATTTAATATAAATTTAGTATTAATATTTTTTTTTTTTAAAAGAGGAGGAAAAATATTTTCGACAATTCGTTTTACACAACTAATTCCAGCGAAAGCAAAATCAAATGTATTCTTTTAATTTTCCTTCAGGTTGGAGAAGCCTCCTTTTACACATCCTTGGCATTTACAAGGAAATATTAGAGAATGCCTTTTGTAATCTTTACTTTCTCAGATTTGATATGATGAGACTGTAGGCCCCATGACAGTTATATGTTTATATAAAGAAAGCAGATATTTAACAAGGATCACCACTTTGCCAAAGTGTCTTCTACCCTTTTTTTGGCACTGCTCTTCATCAGATGACATCACAGATTTTTTATCAATATTTTTATAATATTTACTTTTTGTCTTTTTAAAGAAAAATGTTGTGCCTCCTGCAAGATAATGCAAAATGGGGATTATGAATAAAAATTTTGGAAGTGGGTTTATATGGAATGGACTCTCAGGCCATTGCCTGCTATTTTTAAACTTTTTCAATCACCAGAATCACTTTTTGTGAGACTTGACAACATTCTTACCTAATTCAATCTTAAAAGGGTAAGGTACAAAATTCCTGTGAGAGGTGGTAAAAGTGGACACATGTTCAACATGCATTGTACAGCGAACTACATTATGGCATTTGAGCTGTGATTGGTGAAGACCCATCTAGGAATAATAGTTTCCTTTAAAATGTATAAACGTTAACACCCTGCACTACTAAATCTACAACAAGACAACTTATCATTATATGCACACTCTACCTGCACTCTGAAAATAAACAAATTAACTAGATCCAATATAATTAACCCTACTTACTTTTTGCTGTAGTTATCCCCACAGTAAAATCAATGGATTTCTATTCTGATCCCACACTAACTTCATAATAACTGTTAAATTTACTTTATAGTTGAAACACCAAGAAATATCACAAGATCATGAACTACTGAACAAACATATTGGTTCTCTCATATACATTGTGCATGGATGCAATAAGAGTAACAAAAGCTCTCAACAACGCTATATAGAGAAGCGGATGATCTTCTTGGGCATTAATTCAATCATTTGACTGGTGAAACATCTGACTTTCAATTCAAAGATATGGAAATGTTCTAAATAAAAGGATTTAGTTAAGAATAAGGGATCATCATGTTCCCATACATAATCAAAAACTCAAAAGTCTGGTTACCTTAATTACAAGAAGCATTTTTTATGGACATGTCATGTAGGATGCATTTTATTTGATTTAATGATGGCTCCCCTCATTTTACACTGAGTTCTTAATCTCTTAACCAACCACAGACAACCACAGTGTTAAAGTGTCTGAACATGGGTAGATAGAATGGTAACCTAGTCTGTATACAACAAAACTAAATTTGTGTTTCTTGAGATTATTCTACAAAACTGTTTTTACTATCCAATTATTATAATACCTGAAAGTTAGTTTCAGCACAAAGTGAATAACAAAAAGTGTTTAGGCAGATGACGTGCAGGTACCAGTCTCCCCATTATTCTGTCTTTCAATAAGTATTGGTTTTCTGCTAGTTGATGCCATATGAGAACTAAAATGCACTGCATGCTAAAGAACACACATAAATCTTAAGTTCTTCTGTGGGGAAAAACACAAATATGCTGCAATAAAGAACATTGCCAGGTTGTTCTTAAATGTACAAGCAGGGAAAAGAAAAGTCTAAAATAATACAAATGTGTAATATGAGGCCTACTAAACAGGCGTAAGCATGCTGCAAATACAGTGTATACAAAAAACAAAAACTGTCTGCACTTCTCACCCTAATAAAGTTGGCAACAAATAGATAAACATAATATAAATGAGAGGTTTTGGTTATATGAATTGGCCAAAGCATAATTAAGCTCACCCGCCACGCCAAGGTACACTCAATAGGGTGAGAACCTACTCTCACTTCCTACATAGTGGGGACACAAAGCAGTTTATACCTCTACCAAAACCTTATTAATATGTAGGGGGAGGTGCAATTAAACCTCCTCCCAGTTAACCCCTGGACAGCAAACAGCAACCGGACTGATGAAATGAAAAGAAAAAATGTTGGTGCTAAGCTGAAAAAACAAAAACTGTCTTAATGTAACCTGGTTGTATGTCCAGATTGATCCTAATGGAAATCAGCAACTGAGATCAGTAACCAAGTGGGGAACTATGTGTAATACTGTAGGATGGTTGAAAATTTATTGGGATGTCTTGTATTTCAGGCCATTCCCTGCAGTGAACCAGTTGAGTAAATGTAATTGTTTGTATACAATAAAAATGAGAGGGGAGGGGGCACATGCAGTCTTATACATTTCAGACAAACTGCAGGCGTTGGTAATGGGTACAGCTGTGGCCCCTGGCTCCTTGCATACAACATACACACTAGAACACACCCTTATGCATGCTTACTACAACAAACCCTTGCACACCCCTTCTCATAATCACTCCACCATACTACACTCTATTAACCTCACTCTCGCACATCTCAGTATACCTCTCCCCCTCCCCCTACTAATGGGTATGAGGGGTGTTAAGTACTAATATTAAAAAAAAAGTATGGGAGGCACTGACTCCAAATATTCCTCCTCAACCCTCATCCCATAAGCTTAGTGGGGCATCTTTGTTCTTCCTTCCCCCACCACTGAAGACAGACACGTTTCTAGGGGCAGTGTCAAAAATCTTCAAACACTAGCAGAGAGGGGGTGCTGCGGGGTCACATAATACAATGTGAGAAGTGATGATAGAATGATAATGTTTCAGTGTTAGTGTGTGTATGTGTAAATCTGTGCTAGAGTGAGTATGTGTAAGCATACTTCTGCTGGAGTATGTGTTAGTGTGAGTTTGTAGATGCATGTGTGGTAGTGTTCACATGTTAATAGTTTATTATTATAATCTAGGAAAATGCAAAGTGAGTGAACATTCCTATGTATGCCTTTGATTTACTGATTTAAGTAGCAAAATATATTATACAGATGTTCGTAAATTATGTTAGTAAATAATGTTAATTAACTTTATTATTACTAGTAAATTTACTCTGTTGTCCTTGTAATGGCGCTACAAAATACCTTGTTAACAATTCACTTATTAAGCAATGATGCTAGTAATTTTAGTAATGCAGGTTAACTCCATATTTGTCTATGTATTTTTTGAACATCTTTCATAATTTGCATTGTTTATACATGCCCAGTGTGTAGGACGAGTAACACTTCATCTCAAAGGATAGCCCTCAGGTCAATGCAGCACATAGCATACATGTGAATAGTGTAATCACTGATTTCAGTGAAAGGCATTCACAGAAAAAAAAATCTTCCGCAAAGGAAAGAAAGAAATGAGAAAACGGAAAAATAATTAGGAGAGGAATAAAATTCAAGCACATTGTTAAGTGGCATGCAAAGAATTATTACTTCCGTTACATTTGTTGGTAATGAGATAGGAGATTCAGAGAAAAGGAACTACAGTAAGAAAGGTTTACAGTAAGAAAATCTACACAATAAGATTTGCCACCTCCTAACATATAATAAACCAAGATATGACATTTCAATTAACTCACAAACCAATTTTGAAGAACTGAGAGATTTGACTCTGAGACACCTTTCTAAATATAGGTGAATATCCATGTGACCATTAGCCTCAAAGAATCCTCAAAGCAGGTGTGAGTCATGTTAATTCATTTTAATGTATGTCATTAAAGCATATGGATTTCTTTTATTATTACACGTTTTTTTACACATCTGTTTCAATGTTATTTTACAAAAGGTAGCATAGCTGTTGTGAAGTTCGTGTTTGTTCATTTCCCCATTAAACTCGGCACACATTTAATCACAGTGATAACTCATTTTCCCCTTGTTTAGTCTCTCCAAGACTGGTAGCAGGGTGACCTCACTAGTCCTGGAACTGTCCTTCTCGACCTTCTTATATAGTATATCTGTTTGTCTTGCCCATTCTCTCCCAAACTCTCATACTTTCTTCTTCATTACCGTTGGTTTTTTTTCTTTTTTACTTTAGCTCGTTCGTGTCACTCCCACTACAACTCTTTTCTAAATCCTGTTCCATCTGAATCCACAATAACACAATGAATAACCAAACTAAATAATCCTCACCACACACCTTTATGAGGAATACAAATTAAGACACAGATATATGCAGAAACAGGCACATGTACATACATATACATCTGCTCTAGCAAGCACTGACTTATTAGCTGGAAGCAACATGTTAGCTCCTTACAAAAAATTACTGCAGTTTTTCTGAAGTAATACTGCAGTTTTTTGGACATGAAAAAACTGCAATACTGCACTTTTACTGCAGTATTACTGCACATTTACTGCAGTTTTACTGCATCTGTACTTCACTGTACTGCAGTATTACTGCACATTTACTGCACTTTTTTTTATATTGCAAACCTACAGTTGTACTTCAATGTACTGCAGCTTTATTGCAGTTGTACTTCCGTACAAAAATAACTGCAGTAAAACTGCAGTACAGTGAAGTACAAATGTAGTAATACTGCAGTAAATGTGCAGTAATACTGCAGTAAATGTGCAGTAATACTGCAGTAAAAGTGCAGTATTGCAGTTTTTTCATGTCCAAAAAACTGCAGTATTACTTCAGAAAAACTGCAGTAATTTTTTCGTAAGGGGCAGTTCTGACGTGTTAGATCTGAAATTGCTTGACACTGATCTCTGAAAGAAGCCTGGTATCTCTGTAATCCAAAAGTAGTAACAGAGCAGGAGTTTGAGTCACCTTCTGTACAATAACTGAAATCAACGGGTGGGGGTTGTGGCAGATGGTTTCATTAATTGTAGCTGTCAGTGCTTTGTGGGCTTGTTGCTTGCAGTATGGCTATGCAGCCGGAGAGAGAAGATGGCATGCCAAAATCAGAGTATATTCCATGCTGACACCAGCTTTAGTCCTGAAAGACAGCAGAGATATTCTTTCAATGTCATATTTACGATGGGATATGACTATAAGATAGTGACTTTTTTGCAGCATTGTATTTTTTTCATACAAACATGAATTCCAGTGCAAAGTAGTAAAATAGAACCCATTTCACTGGATGCTGTAGAGATTTCAGAGTATTACAACTTTGCATCAGAATTTCCTTTTACACATAAACCCTAATGTGCCATAATTGTACCACTTTGTCTTTGAAGTCACATAATACATTATATAGAAGGCCATTGTTTGCAATTAAAGCTTATAAATAGAAATGCAAAATAAAATAATCAAAGTAATAATTAGATACATTATTTAGCAAAACAAACAAACATATGTAATCCCCATATTGTATCAGCGGTTGCATTTCTGCTTAGTGAAGTGTTGGTTAATAAGAATTTTTTTCTTTTCTGAATATATTCAGATTATTATTTTCTGAAATGTAAACTGTTTGGTTTTTTTTGACATACACTTAACTACTGCCTTTTCTAAGCATCACACAGAACTGCAAACCACTGGGCTGTATCTGGATTTTCAGGTAACAGATAACACTTTGAGCACAGGAAAAATGTTAAAACTGGAAAAGACTAAGAAAGCAAAAGGTCTTCACATGATGATAGTAAAAAGAGCCAATATACAGGAGTGAGAGGAAAACAGGGTGTTTTGGGATGTAAAAATATAAAATGAGCTCATGTTGTGCATTTTTTTTATTATGTATTAACATGTAATAACAAGACATAACACATACAGTGATGTTCTTTTATATGGAAAAAAATAGAACTAAGAACTTAGTATTGCAGTGCAGACAACCCATAATGACATCTACTGGTTCATTATTACGGTAATATAAACTCATAAACAATGTATAATTTTGAAAACTCACCAAAGCAAATATTATATTCCCAATTCATTCAGTAAAACTACAATTTAGCCTCTATTATCAATTTCTAATGCTGCTTCCCAATTTTTACTATTTATTTTGGTTTGATGCACAATATGTCATCTGAATTCATAGGGAAATGGCATGGAAACCCTCTCATTTCAGACAAAAAGGATAAATCTCAGATCACAATGATGCTTGATGATAGTTATCCTTACATTAACTTGTGGATGTTTTGATTATTCACTGAAAATTGCTTAATGTACACATAAAACTTCTGATATCCATTTTTTTCTTAGCACGTATGAAAAAAGGTTCTGAGACGTAAATACAGAACTGACTCTTAACAGCTGATGGTCTTTGTTTTTTTGTGAATCATTCTCGAAACAGTAACTATAAAGGGATACATTGTTTAAAACAAAAAGAAAACACAAGTAAACTCTAAATTTATATTGTAATATTAAAAAGGGGTATCCATATTATAAATAAGAATTCTGTATTTTTAATATTGTTGATGTCCTTTAGATGTTTTCTACCAGGAATATTAAGTCATGCGATGACCACAGTATTAAAAAGAAGAGCTCTTTAGAAACACATAACAGAGAAAAGTCAACATCTGTCCACCAATCCCAGTTCAAGAAGCAGAAGAAGCAGTAGCTATGTTCTGATTAGGTTTGACATCTAAAAACTGATTACGATGTTTACCAAGGATAACATTTTCTTTTATTATTAAAACACAGTTTAACTCTTTGCAATGACATCTGAATATCACATGAATAAAATGTTCTTTAACCCCTTAAGGACAATGGGTGGTTCCTAAACCCATTGAAAACAATGCATTTTGAGCCCCTACATGTAAGGGCTTTGTCATTAAGGGGTTAAAAAGGTTATGAACTCTGTTTCATGGCTTCCTTTGTTACGGTTCCTCTGTAAAAGAGCCAAACTCGTCCTCTAGACTAATCACATGAAGAGCCCTACACTGTTGAGTCTAACTTTTTTCAGCAGACAGCAGGTTCTAAACATGCATAGAAAAAAACATACTGTCTTTTCCTAAGATTCATCAAGCAGTGATCAACTATATCACACTGTTGAAGTTCAGTATGAGAAACCAGAGATATCTCCTGATCTGAATCATAAAATTCTGTTTTGCATAGTTTCACAATAGTTAATGCTTAATGCATTCAGTAGATCAATGTCATTTTTGGGCGAATGGTTTCACTTTTGACATGAGATATTTGTGAAACAGTTTATTTGCATTCATTTTCTTGAGAACCATGCTCTATAGACTGTGCAAAATTTTTTCCATAGCTTACCATGGCAGAAATGTTCATACCACATGCTTTTTGAAAAATCCTATATAGTGCATTTCCTTGCCATCTCTACTGGAAAGCCATTATAATCTCTTCTGTCATGGACACATAATCCATTAGTCTTTCAAACTTTCAAGATTCATTCCATTATAACATATGCATTAGAACAAATGAAAACAATACACATCTGAAATAAAACTGAAAAGACTAAGTCACTCATGCAATCAGGGCGTAGGAAGGGTGAGGTGAGAGAGGCACTCGCCTCTGGCACAGCTGAGAGGGGGCACACAGCCGCCTGATCAGCAGGTGCAGCTTCCAGGACTGGTTGGGGAGATCATGGATCTCTCAAACCAGTTCAACGGGCCCCGTGGTTAATCACATTGCTGCCAGCAGTCATGTGAAAGGCAGTGTATGTGTATATATGTGTTTGTAAGCTGCTGTGCATATGGGCAGTGTGTGTGTATGGGCAGTGTAGGTATTTGTATGTTTGTAAGCTGGTGTGTGTGTATATGTTATTAAGGGCAGGTGTGTAAGGGCAGTGTATGTGTATATGCATTTTTATGGGCTGGTGTGTGTAAAGGGAGTGTATATGTGTATGTGTGTGTTTATGGGCAGGTGTGTGTAAGGGCAGTGTAGATAAAATAGCCTCTGTAAAAATTGCTGGGGGGCACAATTTTCCATTCCTGCCTCGGGTGCAAAAGGAGCTAGCTACGGCTCTGCATGCAGTATCAATGAAATTGAAATTAAATTGAAAACTGAAAGATGTTAAGTCAGTACCTAATACCATCTGATGCTCTGGCTCACACCTCATCCCTATCACAATGAGTACAATGAACCCTTTTGGGGGCACATGCTTCCCTCATCCTCTGTGCAGTGTAATGAAATGGACTTTGTCAAAACAAAGCCTAATCGTCTTACCATGGAAAGAAGATATCTGCCTGACAAAAATATATAATTCCACTCTATGCTTAAGGACAATAGATTGAAAATAGTTGCTGGGGCAGGACATACATACTTCCATATACCAGGGGATGCTTCTTTAACTATAATGGAAGTAATAGGCTATTTCACAATGAATTGAGCAATTTACTTTGCCTTTCAAATACATCTAAATAATTTCATCGTATTAGTCATAGTAATTTAAAACACTACAAACGGGATTCTTTTATACCTATTCTCTAGAAATCCCAAATGAACAGATGTAAACCGGAATTTCATTTATCAACATGGCCCAACCAGAACAGATGCCAACTATTTGTCTACACAATGCTATCTCACTGCAAGCTGTCGTATGAACAATATGTTAATTGTGTTTTTACTAACTGTGATAATAGTAATCATTGCTATTCACATGGCACTTAGTGTTCTGTGACTAAATATGTTATGTTAACAGAAATCATATCTGATCCGGGGGATACCCGAATTGGTCCCCCCCCGGAGGACATTGCTTCTACTCTCCAAACGCTGTTCAACGAGATTCTACAGAGGCCGTCCGACGCTGCGGTTAAATTGGATAGAGCTCATCGTGCCATCAGACCTCGAGGAGACCCTGCCGGTCCTCCACGCAATATCATCTGCAGGCTACATGACTATCCGCTCAAGGAACAGATCATCCGTAAATGCCGCTTTGCCCCCTCCATCAAGTGGCAGGACTCGCCTGTGTCCGTGTTTCCGGACCTATCTCCGATTATACTACACACTCAACGGATCCTGAAACCGGTAACTGCAACTCTACGGGAGGCCTCCATGCCATACGGATGGGGTTTCCCATTTGCACAGGGACTCCGGCAACTACATAATTCGACAGGCCGCTGATGTTCCTCCTTTCCTGGAGTCGTTGGGACTGCCTAAGATCTCCGTCCCCGACTGGGAAGATTCCTTCGAGCCTCCTCCACCTCTCCGGGATCCATCTGCTGACTGGTCTCCTCGACCCCGGCGCCATAAACGCCAGAAGACACCTCCACAGTAATTATTACCCCTACCTACCTCCTTTTTTCTCCGTCGTTTTACAGACTTTTTTATTTTTTCGGGAGATTCTGCGGCACCTGCTTCTTCACGATTTTGTCGCTGCGACCGCTTGGAACACCGTTCATCCGTCTAGATGGGGCGAGTCTACTGCTCTACGTATGCACACACCGCTCATTTTGTTTCACCTGCCTGTCTGTGGCTCCCACTCGTCAATTCTGTGGTCCCCACTCTGTGCTACACCTTGCTGCGGAACCGTTGCATCGGGACTTGCTCCTTTGGACAGTGCGATGTGATTTTCATATCCTTTTACTGGTCTATTGTCCTCGGTTTCTGTGGTCGATGCCGTTTAATTGTTTGACCCGCTCATGTCTGCCTCATTGTACGGTTTGATTACTTATTAGACTGATACCTGTGCGGGTGTCCGCGCTCCTTTCCCTCTCTCCGCCCAGGGCCGCTAGAAGGGCATACACATTTTACACACCTTACATGCATTCACCTTCGGGCATCCCGCACACCCGGGATTTAGACACTCTCACACTTGCATTCTGCGGTGGCCCCCCCCTCGCGCCCCCTTTTTTCCCTAGTACACATTTCCACCGTTCCAGCATGGGGCTTGCCTCGCTTCACGCACACACAATACCTTGCTCAGGCGCCCCGGTACGTAGGGGTATCCCCGGCTCTACATTTTTTTGACCTACAGTGCCTTACTGTTAGTGTTTCCCTAGACACTGATTGCCACTTTATCGTTCCAATTTCAGTTACCATATGGCGGGAAGGCGGCGGGCTCATGCCTGGGCCTCTCTGTTCCTACTCACTGCTATGCCTGCTGTATTTTGTACTATCATACCATTTCACCCCCCACCAGAGCCTACCCTCCTGTCCTTCTAGGATGGGTTGTGGTTTTTTGACTGCTCGGCTGGTCCATTGGCTCAATATTGGATGATCCGGGATCGGGCTGTTGTTTTGCCCTGTTCTGTTCTTTTATGTATTTTGGTATTTTCCTTTGTTCTTCTCTTTTTTTTGGCTAGGTTACTGTCCGGTGAAGATTGTGATGTCTCTTGCTGCGCTGTCTGTCCTATATTGAGCTGTGATGTCCATGGCCATTGATTCACTTCGTATCACTTCCCTTAATGTTAGGGGTCTAAATAAACCACAGCGACGCTCCAAATTGCTATATCTGTTATGGTCAATGAAAACCCATGTTGCCTTCATTCAAGAAACCCATTTTCTGTGCTCTAAACAACCTAAATTGTCCAATCACCTTTACAATACTACCTACTTTGCAAGCTCTCCCTCGACTAAGACTAAGGGAGTGGCGATCTTGTTTCATAAGATCTTGTTTCATCTTGTTTCAGTGTTCCGATGTTTACAGGGATCCGGAGGGCAGGTATTTGTTTCTGAAGGGATTACTAGGTACGCATAAAATCACCTTTGCCACTGTATACGCCCCTAACAGGGACCAGGCCCCCTTTTTGGCGAAAGTTCTCTCTCAATTGGCCCCTTACCAGGAGGGCATCACTGTCTTCGGTGGGGACCTGAATATGGTCATGGATCCGAGACTGGATTGTTCCGCTGGCACGTCCCACATACCTTATGCTAAAATTAAAAGGGTAAAGCGCTTACTACTATTTAACCAGCTGGCAGACTCCTGAGATCTCAAAACCCTAATGCACGTGACTACACGTTTTACTCCCCGCCTCATAATAGGTATTCGTGGATTGACGCCTTTTATTTATCCCATCATCACCTCTCGTATTTACACTCCACTTCTATTGGCACCTGCACTCTAGGGGATCACTCTCCTGTGCACTTGGTGCTATGCCTACCGCCCTCTCCCCCCAAACATTTTAATTGGCGCCTAAATGAAAATTTACTCAGTAATCCACACTATGTCACAGATTTTACTGACCTCGAGAAAACACGGACGATACTCCGGTTCATACACTTTGGGAGGCCCATAAGGCCGTCATAAGGGGTTGCTTCATCCAGTTGGGTGCCAGGCTGAAACGTGCTAGCCAGGCGTCAATGGTTGCCTTGTCGCGTCAGATTGCTGAACTCGAATTACGCCATAAATCCACCATGGCTCCCATGGATCCACCAAACTATTGGACCAGCTTAAGGTCTTGCGATCCCGGCTATCCGATTTGCTTGACTCCCGGGTTTGAAGGAATATCCTTCTCACCCGCAGTAAGTTTTTTGAACTCGGGGATAAGCCGGGTAAGCTTCTGGCTCGCGCGTTGCGTGCCAAACGCTCGGCCTCTCACATACATAAAATTAGGGATTCTTCTTGATCCCTTCATTACACTTCATTACAAATTGTTAACTGCTTTTGTGACTTTTATAGCAAACTATACAACCTCCCTTCGCCTTCGGGGTCCGGAGATTCTCATGAGGCGCTTATTGATTCTTACCTGGCTAAACACCTCCGTCGTCGGCTATCCCAGGCCGATAGGCTTGCTCTGGACCCTCGCTGAGATATCGGAGGCGCTTAAGTCGCTCCCTAGGGGTAAATGCCCTGGCCCGGATGGCTTTACGCCTCTGTATTACCGGAAATTTCTCCCGGTTCTGGGTCCTCATATGGTTTCAGAGGCGGCCCACTGGATCCTCACCCTAATGCAGCCCATGTGACGGTCCTTCCTAAACCCGGTAAGGACGCTAAACTGTGTGGCAGTTACAGACCCATCTCCCTCATAAACACTGACCTGAAGATTCTGGCGAAGATCCTGGCACTTCGGTTACAGCCCTTTGTCCCGTCCCTCATACATGGGGATCAGGTCGGCTTCGTTCCTGGGAGGGAAGCTAGGGACGTGATTAAAATTGTCAATCTTCTTGCCTTGTCCCATCATCGCCAACTGCCCTTGCTGCTGGTGTCCATGGACGCGGAGAAGGCGTTTGATAGGGTCTCCTGGCCCTTTCTTTTTCGACTTCTCTCCGCTGTGGGGCTCGGCTCGGGTTTTGTTCAGTTGGTGAGGGCTATGTACACCGACTCCTCGGCCTACATACGGGTTAATGGGACTTTATCGGAGAGGATACCCCTTTCCATTGGTACTCGGCAGGGCTGCCCCCTATCCCCGCTATTATTCATTCTGATGTTGGAGCCCCTAGCTAATGCGCTTCGGGCTAATCCGCTAGTCAGAGGCATTAGGGTGGGGGACGATGTTCATAAATTAGCCATATACGCCGATGACATGATGTGCACGATTACTGATCCATTGGTTTCTATTCCACACATTGTCTCAGAATTAGACACCTTTCACTCCCTCGCCAACTACAAAATTAACATTCAAAAATCTGAGGTTTTGGGTCTTTATGTTGACCCTGCTCACAGCACTCAGCTCTCCCGTGAACATCCTTTTCGCTGGGTTGATGGCTCTCTTACTTACCTGGGTATCCAAATCACGGCCAACCCCTCGGACCTCTTCTCCCGGAACTATCTTCCCCTCCTTTCTAGTATTTCTGCCGACTTACATCGGTGGTCATATACTCACGTATCGTGGTTTGGTAGGATGGGAGTTATTAAAATGAATGTTTTGCCGCGTCTCCTTTATCTCATCCAAGCCCTCCCTATTTTTGTACCTCGTAGTTTCTTTAAGAGTTGCCGCAGGATCTTCGCCAGATATATTTGGTCTTCAGGTGCTCCTAGACTGGCCTTTCATCAACTGACCAGACCCGAGTTGGCTGGGGGCATGGGTCTACCCGACATAGAGGGTTATTGGACAGCCTCACACTTACGGAGGGTGGTGGAGTGGTCACACGGCTTCCGATGGAGGCTCCTCTATTCTCCCATCATATTTCGGCAGTACCGTGGTTGCCTTCTAAATTTGTGGTTCCACTATTTCGGTCACATCCCACGGTCGCCCCGACGCTTGGAGTCCTAAAACGCTTACAGGCAACTCATAGTTTAATGGCCCCCCCCGGCCCTATGACCCCGATCTCTCATAACCCTGAGTTCCCCTTGCCTGGTGGAGGGGCGGTACTTCGCCCCTTCATATCACAGGCGGAAACAGTGTCCAAATTCTTGGGTGGTGGGAGGATCCTCCCTCTAGAACTTGTGCTGCCGGGCACCGCACCCAGCTTTGGCCATAGATTCCTTTATTATCAGATTAAGCATTTTATTTTGCCCCTTTCCCCGCTTCCCTTGTGAGCTAGGCCCCTTACTCCTTTTGAGTCGCTTTGCGTCAATCCGACCTTACCTTCTCATCTACTCTCTACGAGGCCCTACTTTCTGGCTATGTGGGAGGAGGAGTTGGGCATCACTGTAGATCCAGAGGCCTGGGACTGCGCTATTGCCCTCACGCATAGTTGTTCGATCTCCAGCAGGCTCCAGGAGTCTGCCTATAAACTTCTTACGCGCTGGCATAGGGTCCCCGTCACAATCCATCTATTTGCAGATCACGTATCCTCCCTGTGTTGGAGATGCGGCTTGGACAGGGGTACCTTTCGCCACATTTGGTGGGACTGTCCGTTGGTTAAACCGTATTGGTCCATCATTCTTCGTGTGGTACGCCATGTGGAAGCTCCCGATTTCTCCTTCGATCCGGCCAGTGTCCTTCTCCATATTCATGATGCCCCTGTTGGCTCCTATAAACGGTCTCTTACCATGCAACTGCTTAACACTCCCAAGGCGGTTATACCCCGGTTTTGGAGGAAAGCTGAAACCCCGCCCGTCTCTGCCTGGCTGGCTCGGGTTAGTTTCATTCATCAGATGGAGGAGCTGGTCATGTCCTCCAAGGGTTTAGATTATAAACATGAGCTGAAATGGCGTCCGTGGCAGTCCTTTATAACCTCCTCTGCCTTTCCCGCACTTCTGTCTAGTACTCCTAGGACGATATAGCCAGCTTGCTGATGCACATGGGCATTGCTATGCCCCTTATCCTGCTGCTTCTCCACTGTATGTATGTACGTACTTTACCCACCGGTTTCTGACAGTGCTCCACCGGACTGATTCCGAAATCCTCGCCTTTGGTTTTCTTTTCTTTATTTTGTTCTCATTTGTTGTACAGGTTTCCTATGCCTGTCGGTTTTATTACATGGCGATGGTGTTTGCTATGATGTTTGCTCTAATGTATGATCTCTTCATGTGATTATCCCGGTCCCATCTCTCTAATGTTGGCCATGTGTTTGTGACACCTTTGTACACTATGTAATGTTTATCTTGCCTGATTGTGTATGCTGGTCCACGACTATGCTCCAATGTATGATTTGTATTCTTTACACAGTTGGTGCTGTTTACATTGTGTCATGTCTGTGCAAGTGTAACACACTGTATGCCTTTTCTTGGTGTTTAATAAACTGAGATTTAATAAAAACAGAAATCATATCTATCCTGTAAGTTACCATTTTCAAAAGTGTTATGTCACTGTTGCACGGTATAATACTACAGTATAGCATTGCTGGGTCATTTGATCTATTTAAATTTTGCATCCAAGCTGCACCTTTTTTGCCTGTCACTTGGTATAAAAAGGTCATAGCTTAGTTTTTAATTAACCCAATCAAGAGTTTTTCCTGCAAGTCAAGTCACTTACCTATTGATATTGAAGTATAGGGAGAGGTTGTTTTTTAATAAACTGGAAAGCAGACATAAAATGCTGACAGCAGACATGAAATGCAGACAAGCACAGTCCATGGACCTATGCCCTGGTCCCCACCTTATCTTGTTGTAGACAGAGCATACCACTGATTCTGCTCTCTGCAGCCAGACACACAGAGGCCAGGAATGATGAGTAGCTAATGGTAGTGCTCGAAATATAATGTGTGGCTTCATAATAAGTGGGCAGAGCTACCCCTTCCCAGAGTGGTAGTGGTAAACAAAGGAGGGACAGAGAAAGAGAAGAAGCAGATGGATAGAAACACAAGGGAGAAGTATGGAGAAAACTACAAGGGGAGGGAGCAAGACAGAGAAGGTAGAGTGGTAGAAAGAGGAGAGGATGGGGAGAGGGTGACGTGGAGTATTAGGGGAAGGTTGAGAGGGAGAAAAAGCAAGGGTTGAGAAAAGAAAGAAAGAAAGACAGAAAGAAAGAAAGAGAAGGGACGAAATAAAGAAAGAAAAGGTAAGAAAGAGAAAGAAGGGGAGAGACAGAAGGAAGAGAGAAGATGAAACAGGGAGAAGTGGAGAGATAAAAGAGAAAGGATAAGAAAAGAGGAGAGAGAAGGGCTAATATACATTTTTTGGTCATGTAATTTCAATTATGGGCACATAGCCTAGTTTCAAATAATATGGGATGTGAGCCTTGATCAATGGCACGATTCTTTGCCTATGTGATTTATATATCTGCCAGTACCTTAGCTTGACTTTAATTATTAGTTTTTCTTAATAAACTATTTTATATTTTTACATAATTATGAACATCCTCTTTTTGGGTACTTTTCTGTATTAATATCTAATATCATTTATTTCATTAATAAAGCCCCCCCAATGAAAATTGACAAACAGAGGGGAATTTTGTATTAGATTGTTTTCAAGGATGATGCTTGTTGAGTGGAAATGGTTATTTCAGAGATGTTCAGACTCATTGCACGCCTTATATTTTGATACTGCACATTAAGTGTAATTAAGACTCTCTGTGAATTGTATATTTGCTGAAGGAGACAGAAAAGTCAAATGTTGACAAGAGCACGGGGTGAGTTAAATGAGACGCTGCTTGGGCACTTATAAAGAATGCTGTTAAGGATAAATGACATCTGAACGCATCATTTTATACATAGCTTTTAACTATTACATTATGCATTCAATCAGTTGCCCTTTGTTGGTAGCCATTGACCTTGGCTTGAGAGCATCAGTTGTAAGTTATTTAAAAACACTGATCCGTCTCCTTTCTATTTCTTTATTTTGTCCAGAAGGGGAGGTGAGGAAGAAAGGGGTAGTGCATATTTAATGTGGAAGTGGCTGGCAAAGGAATGTTTCTATGCCATTTTAGAGGTTGAAACTACTTCTACTAACATGCTAACTACTATGCATCAGCTGCTATGAAATAAGCAAATCCTTCTAATTTGGTAAAATGTAAGGAACAGTATAATATAGATTTGCTACAGCATCTACTTAGGCACCACCACAAAGTATTGGTCATATCTTCGGCACTGGAAAAAGTCATTGCATGACTGTTCTAAACATTATGGATTAACAAATTCCTTAAACCACATATGACATACAGATCTACAAATACATATGTGTGTGAGAGAGTAAATTTTATTGTAATAGTAAATAATATTGAAGAACTTGAAGATGAGCAGCATATTTGATGAAAGCACAGAACGACTAATAAAAAGTAACAGATAGAAACAGAATAGTACGGTACTTTTATATTTCTGCTCTATAATTTCCATCCCATTTATTTCCAGATTCAGTTTTCTCCAGGTTTCTAAATGGATTTTCTCAAAACCAATCTGTTTTGAAATGTTCAAATGGCACATCGCAAAGTGCAACCTCTCTCCTTTGTATGTTTCTCCCGGTACTAAATTTCATTATTCTCACCTACTTACTGTAGCACGAAACCTCTTTTGTTTTTTAGTATCTATAAGCTACTATACCCTTCTTTTTGCATGTTTGTCTCTATCTATCTATATATCTATCTATCTATCTATCTATCTATATATATATATATATATAAGCGCTGCGTAAATTTTTGGCGCTATATAAATAAAAGATAATAATTATATATATATATATATATATATATATATATATATATATATATATATATATATATATATATGTGTGTGTGTGTGTGTGTTTCAATCAGAGCTTTTGCCACACGTATAAAATCAAGCACCTAGCCATGCAGTCTGTATTTCCAAACATTTTTGGAAAAATGGGTCATTCTGAACAGTTTGGGGAAGTCCCTTTTCTGTTCCAGCATGACTGTGCCCCAGTGCACAAAGTAAGGTCCATAAAGACATGGTTGGATGAGTTTGGTGTGGAAGAACTTGACTGGTCGGCACAGACCTTAACTCCATCAAACATCTTTGGGATGAACTGGAACAGATGAATTTTCAGTTCATACCATATTGAGCAAATTAATGGAGTCAGTTAAGGTTTCTCCACCAGGAATGGTTTAGGTTAATGTATCATAAAGACTTCATGCTGTTAATAAACAGTTTATTTTCCTCACTGTAGACTTTAAATTTTCCAAGTCCCATCTGTGACAGCAGAAGTCCTGGCCACTGCGGCTTTCTGTATGCATGACGGCTCTTGGAAACTGACCATGGATTCAACCAGCTGAGGATGAAGTTATAACAGCCACTCTCTTGCCAACATGCATAAGCTGGCACTGTACATGACGCTAGATCTGGATTTTCTATCTTTAAATACTGCAGATTACCTTTAATCTGTTGCCTGGAGGCTTTAGAATAACTTAATCAAACAAGCCAGCAACATGACCTATTTTGTTATGTTTTCTTTTATACAAAGTATATATTTATATATATATATATATCTCAGACCTGTGCCTTCGGATTGATATAAACAGTATATGTTATTTTGTGCATTAGTACAAATCTCTGATAACAAGGAGCATCCCCAACAAAACAAACAAAAATGAATGGCAAAATCTTTGAAATTTTGTTAAGATTCATTAAGTTGTTTTCCATGTTTTGGTGCGGTTTGATAAAGCGGGAAGGGTTTGTGTAGAGGAGGGTATATATAAATGAGTGGTGGGTAGAAGTAGCTAAAAAATTGACTGTGATTGATGGGTCCAACAACATGTGGTATTTTTCCTTACTTTTTTCACTCTGGTCAATCAACATTTACAAGGGCAAGGGACAAGCAATAGTTATATAAGCGTGCCTAAGCCATTTTAACTTCTCATTATCAGTCAGACTGATGACAGTTGGAGTATGAGACGGTCAGTGACAGGCACAGTGTTCAGGCTGAGATTTATGCTCATCTACCACACTGCAAGTGTCTAAAGTGTAGTGCAGACAATTTACTGAGGTGAGGTGGATTGGAGAAGCTGTAGTGTATTATTAGCTCTTTATTGATATACAGGGAGTGCTGCAGATATATATTTTTTTATTTTAGAGCTGTTTTTAAATTTAAAAATGAATTTGGGCAAGACCTCTTGTTTGTGGACAACACAAAACAATAAATTACATAAATATTGGAGCAGTAGCGTACCTAGCGGGGGCGGGGGGGGGCGGTCCGCACCGGGTGCCGCTCATCAGAGGGGTGCCAACTTGCCGGCACCCCTCCAAAGACGGACAGTAATGTCCGCCGCTGGAGGAGAAGGCTCGCAAGGGAGCGGTATCGGAGGTCTTTAACAGACCTCCGGCTCCCTTGAGTGATTTTAAGCCGGTGGAACCGGCTTAAAATCACTCAAGGGAGATGGAGGTCTGTTAAAGACCTCCGATACCGCTCCCTCACGATCCGCGCGGCAACTGCGGCTGTGCGCCGGGGTTTGTTGTCAGATCCCGGCGCACAACACTGAAGCCGCGCCCACCGCCGTCCGTGCCCTCTGAACCCGGAAGAAGACAGAAGAAGAGGAGCGAAGAGGAAGAAAAGGAAGCTGACTGCTGTAAGAAGAAAAGAGGAAAGGTAGGAAATCATTCAGTGAGTTACAGTGAGAGTGGATTGGTATGTGTGGAATCTGTGGATTGGTAAGTGTGGATTGGTATGTGTGGAATCTGTGAATTGGTAAGTGTGGATTGGTATGTGTGGAACCTGTGGATTGGTATGTGTGGATTGGTATGTTTGGATTGGTATGTGTGGAATCTGTGGAATGGTAAGTGTGGAATGGTAAGTGTGGATTGGTAAATGTGTGAGAGTGATGGGTGTTATGCTGTACCATTTCCAATGTCTTTTTCATTATATAATTATGCTCTAAAGTACATCATAACTCCCATCACTCTATGCTGTTCCATACAGTGGCAGAGCTGGGAGACAGAGGGCTTGCACCCCCACCGCAGGACTCCTGAAAGGTAAGTGAACTTCAAAGGGGGGAGAGGGTAGATAGTTAGGAGGGGATAGATAGGGAGAAGGGAGTGAGACGGGGGGATAGGGGGTAGATAGGGAGAAGGGAGTGAGAAGGGGTAGAGAGGGCAGAAGGGGGTGAGAATGGGTAGAAAGGAGGGTAGCAAGAATATTGAAATGAAGAGTCGGAATGAGAGAGCGAAAATGAATGGATTAATGTGTGGATGAATTGTGTGAATGAATGAGAGAATTAATGAATTTGTGAGAATGCATCAATCAACATGTGTAAATAATTTGTGTGAAAGAATAAATTGTGTGAATGAAAGTGAATTAGTGAGTGACTGTAAACGTGTTTGTGTTAATCACAGGTGTATAGTTGATTTGTCAAAAAGGCAAAGATGGTATAAGCAGGGTGTTTATGGGACAAAAATGGCACAGGCAGGGTGTTTATGGGACAGATGGCACAGGTAGCGTGTTTATGGGACACTCGGCTGTTTGGGAACAATGCTGACTCATGCTGGGCTGTTTGGGGGCAAAGATGGCACATCCTATGTGTGTGTGTAATTTGGGTGCTGGTCAGGTTCTATGTGGGCAATGTGGACGCTGTTTTTTTTAGAGGGTTATTAAAGAAAGCACTATTATATGTTCAGTAAATTTTATTTATATGTGTTTATTTTACTTATAAGTTATTAATTTATTTTTTCAGATTTCTTGTTGTTTACAGTTGACATACAGTTTACAAATTGGTGCAATAAATATTCTTGCCAACATAATTTTGTAGATGTCTTTACATTTGGGGGGGGGTGCCACTTACAGGATCCGCCCCGGGTGCCAAATACTCTAGGTATGCCCCTGTATTGGAGACACAATTATGCGTTTGTGCATCTTATGCATTTGATGGCAGAATTCAAAGTTTTCACCTTGTTTCCAAGAAGTAGATTTAAAAAAAAAAATGTTTAATTCTCTTTAAATATTTTATTAATAGCGTTTGTCACATAAACAAATCACAATCAATTATCTAAAAAGCAACAGTGCATACTTTTTCCAGACTTATATTGAACGCTTTGATTAGCTGCTTTTCATATATATATTTATATATATATATATTTGCTAAACAGCTTGAAATTGTTCAAAGTGACTTTTTTTTAAAGTAATTTTTACTTACTTATGTGTGACTGCCTGAGTCTCTGTGTGTGAGAGACTACCTGAGTCTCTCTGTGTGAGAGACTGACTGAGTCTCTGTGTGTGTGAGACTGCCTGAGTCTATGTGTGTGTGAGACTGCCTGAGTCTATGTGTGTGTGAGACTGCCTGAGTCTGTGTGTGTGTGTGTGTGTGTGTGTGTGTGTAAGACTGCCTAAGTCTCTGTGTGTTTGTAAGACTGCCTAAGTCTCTGTGTGTTTGTAAGACTGCCAAAGTCTCTGTGTGTTTGTAAGACTGCCTGAGTCTCTGTGTGTGTGTGTGAGACTGCCTGAGTCTCTGCGTGTGAGAGACTGCCTGAGTCTCTGCGTGTGAGAGACTGCCTGAGTCTCTGCGTGTGAGAGACTGCCTGAGTCTCTGCGTGTGTGAGACTGCCTGAGTCTCTGCGTGTGTGAGACTGCCTGAGTCTCTGCGTGTGTGAGACTGCCTGAGTCTCTGCGTGTGTGAGACTGCCTGAGTCTCTGTATGTGTGTGAGACTGCCTGAGTCTCTGTATGTGTGTGAGACTGCCTGAGTCTCTGCGTGTGTGAGACTGCCTGAGTCTCTGCGTGTGTGAGACTGCCTGAGTCTCTGCGTGTGTGAGACTGCCTGAGTCTATGTGTGTGTGAGACTGCCTGAGTCTCTGTATGTGTGTGAGACTGCCTGAGTCTCTGTATGTGTGTGAGACTGCCTGAGTCTCTGTATGTGTGTGAGACTTCCTGAGTCTCTGTATGTGTGTGAGACTGCCTGAGTCTCTGTGTGTGTGTTTAAGACTGCCTGAGTCTCTGTGTGTCTGTGTGTAAAACTGCCTGAGTCTCTGTGTGTGTGTGTAAAACTGCCTGAGTCTCTGTGTGTGTGTGTAAGACTGCCTGAGTCTCTGTGTGTGTGTGTGAGACTGCCTGAGTCTGTGTGTGTAAGACTGCCTGAGTCTCTGTGTGTGTGAGACTGCCCGAGTCTCTGTGTGTGTGAGACTGCCTGAGTCTAGATTAAAAGTAGAATTACTATAGATTAAAAGAAGAACATATTACCAGAAAATCTACTCCACAACATTTTTTGGACACTTAAAGACTTGGTAGTTACCCTTGTCTGGGTTGTGTAGCCTGCTCGAGTATTCTTAAAGGAGATACATTTAAACACCCCTATAACGAAATGGCATAAAATTAAAATTTTTGTGATCTGTGATTCTAATTTTGTCATATATATGCTTACTTGTCCATGTGATTTAATTTATGTTGGTGAGACTACCTAGAAAATGAAAACACGTTTCTATAAGCATAAATCTACAATTAATATGAATAAAACATGAATGTCCCAGTACATTTTTCTGACATGGGCCACAATTTGAAGGATCTAAAATTTCGAATCCTGGAGCAGGTCATTAAGCCCAGACATGGCTGTAATCATAAGTGTCTGCCACAGCAACGTGAGGCATGGTGGCTCTATGAGCTTGGTAGCTTGGAACCTAAGGGCCTTAATAGGGACTTTGATCTAACTTAATTTCTTTGATTGAGTTTTAAACAATTTGTTTAAAAATGTTTGTTATATGTTGAATGACTACAAAGAATGATTATCGTGTTGTCTCTCTGTTTTATATAAACAGATATAGCCATATCGTCCTGAATGTGACTGATCTTGTCTGATCGGTAACTAAGCAGGGTAGGGCCTGGTTAGTACCTGGATGGGAGACTGCCCAGGAGTACCAGGTGTTGTAGGTGAAATGATAAAATTGTTAAGAAGTATTAACCAAATATATATATTGACACAAAGATTTTATGGGGGAATGATACGATAAGTCATATCTAACTACTTGTCGAAACTATACTCCAGCAGCTGTAATGTGAGATATGTCTGATCTCTCTCCCTAGATATGGTGTTCTAGCAAGATCAGCATGGGCCTAGCACCTTTCTAATCTGGATTTGGATCCATTGTGGCCTTGCATTTGTCTATTATACTAAGAAGGCAATCAATGGTATGTTCCCTTCAACATACCAAGACATTTTGGGCAATGCTGTGCTTCCCATTTCAGGTCAAGGTCAATCAACACATGGTTAGATGAATTTGGTGTGGAAAAACTTGACAATTTTGCACAGAGATCTGACCGAAAACCCATTGAAGACCTTTGGCATGAACTGGAACGGAGATTGCGAACCAGGCCTTCTGGACCACATATATAGGTATAACATTTTTCTTTTAGTAATTAACACTCCACTTAGACACTGACATATCAAGATCATATTATTTTTGGAAATGTTCTTTACAGAACTACTGCAGTCTTTGGTCTATCATTCAGGTTCCAAATTTAGACTTTGTAAACCAGATCCTGATACCGTTTTTTGACATTTCTTTCTTGTGCCATGTAACCTCTTTCAAATGTATTTCTATAATTTGTCTCTGCTCCGTGAACTTGCTTTGAGAATTTGGTACTTTCATTAGATTTCTTTCTGTTTCTATCTTGTGTTCAGAGGTATATATTATAGACATGCATTAAGCTACTATTTTAGGTGAACTGTCAGCCGCAAACTATTCTCTTTAAGGTTGTTGACACCTTTTATCTGTGATGGTATATAAAAAACAAAATGCTTAGCCACAGGACTAATGGTGCCTTATGAGCTCCACCTTAAATGTATGGGTTTACACATTGACTTTTTCTACCTGACCAAGTAAACTAGAGGCTAATTTAGGAGAAAGGTTAAGCCTCAACAGGGTACACTGACAAATGGTTCCTGCTGGATTAGCAAAAATGTGTTAAAGAAAAGTGATAAGGGTACCAGTACCGACAATATAGTAATACAATAAGTATATAATAAATGTGAAAAACCTAACAAAAAAGTACTTCCCCTTTTCCACAGCTGCAACCGTAGAACAACATTCTCAGGATGTTGGTAACAAAAACCACTTCCACTTAGGGGTGCTCGTGTTATTCAGGGTAAAAACGAAAGAAAAAACAACAATATTGTAGCCAGTAACAGCAATGTGATTTTTTAACGTGTGGTAAGTATTGCACTCACAGTTGTTCTGTGATATTCAAACTCTTCTTTATTATTTATTTATATATTTTGTTCCCGTTTTTTATTTATTTGTTTCTTATATATTTATATTTATTTTTATATACATGATCTAATTTTAAATACTCCTAGAGGCGTGTTCCCCAATGAATTTACTTATATGATCAACTCCTGATTCCTCTTTCTGAGACACCAGCACTTTGGGGCATATCATGATTCCTGTTCTTCTGTGGAGTAAAACACTGAAGTATATTGAGAATTAGGGCTGAAACAACTAATCGATAAAATCGATAATCGATAATGAAAATCGTTGTCAACTATTTTCCTTATCGATTAATCGAATCGATTTTTATCGATTATAAAAATTATAATCCGACCTCAAACAGATCGGATTATAACACTAGAATCCAGATCCCCTGCAACGCTGCAGGGGACCTGGATTCCCCTCACTGTCGGCCGGTCTCTCATACATCACTCTGCCTCTCTACCCGGCTCCGTTACTGACAGGAACTTTCACTGCAGCCTCAGCGTAAGTGAAGGGCAGTAACGGAGGCTGGCTGTGCGCATCGTTTAGACCCCCACCGGCTGACAGAGGATCATCCTCTCTGTCAGCCGGTGGGGGTCTGCATCGCACAGACAGCCTCCGTTACTCAGGCAGAGTGGAGTATGGGAGGGGGGAGGAGGCAGAGTGGAGTATGGGAGGGGGGAGGAGGCAGAGTGGAGTATGGGAGGGGGGAGGAGGCAAAGTGATGTATGGGAGGGGGAGGAGCCAAAGTGATGTATGGGAGGGGGAGGAGGCAAAGTGATGTATGGGAGGGGGAGGAGGTAGAGTGGTGTATGGGAGGGGGGAGGAGGCAGAGTGAAGTATGGGAGGGGGGAGGAGGCAGAGTGGTGTATGGGAGGGGGGAGGAGCCAGAGTGGTGTATGGGAGGGGGAGGAGCCAGAGTGGTGTATGGGTGAGTTATAGTGGTGTATGGGGGTATAAGGCATATCGATATTAGGCATATCAGGGGGGCATAAAACATATCTGGGGGTAAAAGGTATATCAGGGGGCTCAGTTGCATATCACTGGCATGTAAGAGGTATAAGGCATATATGGGGGCAGAGTGGCAAGCTGGGGGTCAGATGCGCATAACCGGGGGCAGTTTGGTAAATAAAAAAAATTTAAACAAGGCTTTTTTCTCATAGTTTTTATTAAATAGGAAAAATAGTTAACATATGAATTAATATTTACTAATAACTTTGTATTAAAACCTAGTTTGAGAAACACTGTGTTTGGGTTCTTATAGCTTTTATTATTATGTCAGTAAAATAAGAAGGTGAATAGAGAGAGGCCATTGTGATAAAGAGATGAAAGTGTAACTTGTACGTTTTTTATTACATTATTTTAAATTGGAAAAAAAAAAAAAATTCCGATTAATCGAAAAAATAATCGTTAGTTGCAGCCCTATTGAGAATCCAACACCATTTGAGGATTATTTGTTCAATCAAAGTTACCCAGAAGTCTTGGAAGTCGTCTGATCCACTGCTTGATTTACAGCCCATTAGCACACAGTCAAGCGTGCTCATCTTCTTGTAAGTGCAATTTTATCTTGGTGAAAAATACTTCACAATTTGGTCTGTTTTTCTTTATCACTCTATACAGATTCAAAGATATTGAGAAACGTTTGAATATCACAGAACAACTGTGAGTGGAATACTTACCACAAGTAAAAAAAATTGCTGTTACTGACTGCACTATTGTTATTTTTTCTTTCGTTTTCAATTACAGGTGACTGAATTCTCATATAATGGATAGTTTTCATTCTGATTCATCATTCATTTGGCAGTTTAACAAGTATAAATATAGTATGTATTTTACAGTATGTTTATGACTATTATTTATTCAATATTAGATAATTTGACCTAAAGTTTTTTTTCAATGTGAAATGTGATGGTTCAGATATTTTTGAATCAGAATAGAATGTGAAGGACTCTGCTAAACATGGTGTGACCTATAAATTGATCTGTGCTCTAAGATTGGGATAAACAAGAACAATTAGAAACTGCATGTTCAAAAAGGTTAACAAAAAAACTTTTAGTTTAATAAAGAACAACCCCGACCAAACAAATGAAAACCAATAAAAAGGTCTGAATATTTTACATTTGTTCATTCATTTGTCTGTTGTGGCTGACTTCTCCCTCCCACATTTTCTGGGTGATTTGCCAGCAGTTAGTTAGTTGATGTTACATTTATTGGAGTCATAAAAGTTTAACAAGCTGTAATTTGTTTTTGGCAAAGTTTCCAGAAAATAATGTAGGAGAGGTCCCTTGACTCAAACAAATGTAACAGGTGGTAATTAATTGCTGGGGACTTTCCCACATAATTATCAGGACCTGATTCAAATTGATTAAAACTCATAATGAGTCAAAAGTATTTTATATGTTTATAGGTTACTGCACCTGTGTATAGGGTAGTATAAATGTGCATAGGGTAAGGTCATTGTGTAATGCTTAGTGTGTGTGTGTGTGTGCAAAGGGCAGTGTGACTTTGTATGATATAGTATGCATTGTGAGTTGTGTAACTGTGTATTGTGTAGCATGTGTGATGTCACTGTGAATTGTTTGGGATGTATGTGGATTAGGTAGGAATTGTCAATGTGAATTGCTTGGTGTGCTAGTTTTTATTTGACCTCAATGCAAAAGCGGTACTGAAGCAAATCCATAAAATGAAATCACGCTGTATAATTAAAATAGAGAATTATTGGACTCTCTATAACAAATCAAGTAAAGATAAAACATAACTTTTAATTGCCTTGCTAAAAAGACTAACATACCTATAGAATCACTACACACACTAATCAATACATGTATTATGACATTTAATGATCACTATCATAAATTGATGCTCCAAAAATAAATAAATTAAAACCACACTGGTATAAAAATAGACAAATATCTAGCGAGGTTACCAACTTCAAAAAAGTGTGATTTCTAAACTCTCTATCGTCATCAGTAAGGTGGTAACCAAATCTTACATTGTATGGATGAACAGATTAATCAAGACCCACTTTTTAGGAATACCTACAAATGTATGTGTTAACACCTTTCCTCCCATATTCCTTAGCTCACCTTTCGAAATCCATCTCCTGCTTTCGGAGGATACTTATACTAGTGTAATACAACCTTACTCCCTCTATTTTAAGCTCCTTTGAGCAGGGCTCTCTTTACCTCTTGTTTCTATAAGTCAAATTATTATGTTATATACTAGTTAAGTCCTGTGTACCAATTGTATGGTGCTGCAGAATATGATGGAGCTATATAAATCAATAATAATAACAATAATTTAATAACTGACTGCTGAACCAAAAAAAAAGGTACCAACATCCATCCTCCCTACAGAGGATTGTTCAGTCCTGAACCACCTAGGAAAGAGATGAGCCCCAAGTTAAGAGGTAACAGTAAAACATGATCTCCAGCACACGGTAGCAGGATCACACTGGGGTACCTGTGCTGAGATGTTCTGGATTTGCAAGTAAGTAATGCCACTCACCTCCTCGCTGGCTGGCAGCGGCCTGTCGGCTGGCTGCTGGTCCCAGTGGCATGACACTTACTTCCCAGCTGTATTGATCATAAAGTAAAGTGACATATTTGACTCCCTCTCTATTACTAATGCAATAATGCAATCCAGCACCCTGCTTGCTTTTTCTATTGCTTTGTCACTTTGCCTGACAAAGAAATAATGCCTCCCAAGTCTATCTCCTCTGTTGTCGCTGACAGCACAGTACCTCTAATATTATGCTTGGATATTTATGTCCCAAGTACATTATTTTATACTTATCAACTAGAATGACTGGTTAATAAGTATGAAAAGTATTAGTCAAAAGTTCAGGATATGATAGTTGGACTGGATAACGCAAGTTAACAGATTATTCACCAATTTGTGTCTGGAACCCAACAAAGCCTAAAGATGACTATTAATGAAAAGAAAGAAAATGAACACATAAATATAAAAAAAGAAAACAATTAAATAGACTACAAACTTTCCTGAACAGAAAAACACAGAACAGCAAAAAAAAGAGAACAAAGCTGTCAGGTCCCTACCTGCTCTCCCCATTGTCGGCGGTGGTCCTCGCCCGGCGGGGACTCCGCCGAGCACCCGCATCTTCGACCGCGTACCACGCGGTCACAGACTGCCTCCTCTTGCCGTAGGCCACGTCCCTGGCCTCTGTTGCGGCGCCAGCAGCACGCGGCAGGCACCGGGATGAGTGGAATGACTGGGGGCGTGTCCTGTGGTCCAACACCGCTGTAGGTAACCAGGGGGGGAGGAGTTGGGGGGTGACGGACAGTCACAGTAATATGAGGGGGAAGGAGGGGTTGTGGAAGGTGAAGCAACTTGGCGGGCTATTTGAACTTGCAGCCCTGTACCTTCAGCACTTGGTTGTTCAAGTACCTTACCGTTTTCCCCTAACCCTTGCTGCTGAATACTGCTATATTGGATTTCACGGACTTTGCTTTTTGGATTTACCCTTGCTGCGGTACTGTTCCCTATTGGATTTCACGGACTTTTGACCCCTGGCTGGCTTACTGGACTTTGCTTTTTGGATTAACCCTTGCTGCTGTACCTTTCCCTATTGGATTTCATGGACGCTTGACCCTTGGCTGGATTACTGGATTTTGCTTTTTGGATTAACCCTTGCTGCTGTACCTTTCCCTATTGTATTTCATGGACGCTTGACCCTTGGCTGGATTACTGGACTTTGCTTTTTGGGTTGCCCCCTTACTACATTGTACACGGTGTCTCTCTGCGCTGCGCTCCGACCCACCCTTGACAAAAGCATAAAATGTGTAGCTGACACAAATATCACATTTGAGCTCTTCTTTAACACATTGCAATGTGACCACGTAGGAGCTGCTCAAGAAGCCAGACATGGTAAATCTTTTGATCTCCCTAATGGCTGATCCCAACTGCCTGCAAAATAGCTTGACAAAATGGTGCACAGTTCTGCATAAAGCAGGACAATTGGGAGATATGCTGTTCTTCTGTGCAGAAGTGGTCTCTGACAGTTGGAACCTACAGTTCTATCATTAAGTACTAGTATATTAATGGATGAAAATATGTTTAGGACGTGAGGACAACCAACTTCTTTCTTTTTAAAACTTTTTCATCATAACACATAATTTACATGATTTTACCTTACTTAAGGCACACATAAACATTCACGCTACAAAGAAGTTCATTCCTACACAGTGATACTTGCCCTTCAACAATGTTGGCTCTAGTCCACAAGCATGTATTAAAAATGCTGAGAATCAAAGGTGACAATTACTTTGCAACTAGAGATGCATGGAATATAAATTCAACAAACCTAATGCAATTATGTATGCATGGATAATGCTAGTCTCAGCTGTCATATCATTTCCACTGGAGCAATCCCTTGTGCATAGAGACAAGAGGTAGGGAATACGTCAGGAAATAATACATTTTTACAGCATCTGTTTCAATAAATGCTTCTTAATTTGCTTTACAATAGCTGAACTGATTTTGAGGCCTACAACAGTTAATTTGCATATATATTTCTATTTCTGTGTTTATATTCAATATTTGCACTTTACCAGCCTAGCTGCAATGTAGTAGCTTACGGGTACCTTCATTTATACACAGCAGACACAGATGTGTGGTGGCTGCCATTAATAGGAAGTAGTTGTTATCAATTAATAGGAAGTGTATGGTTCCTAACAATTTCAAATATGCACTCTAGCTCGGACTCTTTTATGGGAAGCCAATATGGGCCTAATTTTCTAAGCCTTTGTCTATAATACTAACAATAAATGTACTTCTAGGGGGCAAGAGGAGTAGCTCCCCCAGGCAAAGGAAGCGAGGGAGCCTGATCTAGATATAGGTGAGGTCCTCTAAGGTAACAATGCACTGGGAATTTGGTGACCTTCTCAGATTGGTTTAAGTAATAAGAATTCCATATGTAGGGATTTTTTTTAAAACAATTGTCACTATATCAGCCTGACACTCTTAGGCTTTCCTTTTTTGCAATTGGAAGGAGAACGAAGTGAGCCCCACCAAACATGAGATTGTACATGGCACATAAAGAGCATTCCAATACCCACTTTTTAATTATAAGTATGTGAAATAATTGTATCAAGGGATTTTTTTTTTAAATAAGAAGAACGAGGGCCTGAAACAAAGAAGGACATGACAGCAATGTTAAGAAAGGACTTAATCTCTAGTATCAGTCAGGCAGTACATGCACATGTGTGCAGGTACTGGGAGCTTGTGTACACATTGCCAACACATTTTCACCTTGAGGTGTTAAGCAATAACTCCAAAGGTTTTTTGTCAATGCCACTGTTATGTAGGATGACCACATTAACCATGTTTTCCGGGGCATATAGGAATTTCACATATTGCTGACCAGCAAGGGTAAAGATATAAAGTGAGATATAGAACTGGATAAAAGCAGGACAGCACTTTACCTGTGAAAATGACCGTATATGTGCACAGGACAAAATGTCCAATATGGTCCACCCTACCGTAATACTATAACATACAAGACATGCTTTGGCTTCGACCTTCCAACACGAGAGGGGCTTAGCAGCAAAGCACAATGTTCATTATGATCAGTGTGGGGACTTTTCTTTTTTTCCCAATAGAAATTAAAAGTGAGACATGATAATTTTTATAGGAATTAAGAATTCCTATAAAATTCATAGTTGTGCTTTGATTTGGTACCTGTTAATGTTTTCTCCTATAGAGAAGCATGTAGCTGATACATTATAGATATAGTAGGTTTTACCAAAATGTATGGGTATCCATAAAATTTGGTTTGTAGACGACCCATGAGGACTAGGTTGAGGACAAATGAACCTTTAAGCACAGCATGTTTTTAATACCAAGTGATACATATCTAATTAAGTCATATGTATCAATCAAGATTAAGAACTAAAAACTAGAATCCTGCAGTAGAGCCTTTAGCTAGCAGCATTGCTTATGTGTTAATTTGTGGGTCTGTTGGGGCAGAAATCACTGTGTAACTCAAAAAGTACAAGTTGCTGTCTGGAAAATGTAAGGGCTACTTCAGATTAATGTGTTTTAAAGATTACTATTTCTATACTAGAGAAAGGTTCACTATAAATAAAAAATGAATAGATTGTAAATGTTAATTATTTATAAAGATTAGAAGGTTGCTTCCTTTGGAAATGGTTTGTATGTCAACTCATGGTATCTTTCTCCAGCCATTAATTTACTGCTGTTGAGGGCATAATTAACTTTGATTCTGAACCATTAGCCAGTATTTAATCCTTTTTTCTGCTAGTAACCTTTCCCAGTGCATAATCAGAATTGATAGTTTTGATTTAGTTATGTTAAGTAGTTGTGTGTTTTTTAATGTAACAATCCAAGTGACATTTATTAATATTGTGTTTTGTAGCATAACTATAAAAATACATTCCTTCATGTATATTGTACCATATAATAATATAATAGAAATACATCTCTAAACACTCTTTTTTAATTGTGACTCTCAGATTTCTGATCACAAAGGAATATTATTTGCTTCTTTTGTAAACTGCACTTTAACTATGCAGTAAATGTATTGTCTGGATGTAATATAGGAATCAATGTCCTGGTGTTATAGCCTGTCATGTACCCTTATTTTACAAACACTTTTTAAAATTATTTTCCAGTGGGCAATTTCCTTCAAATAGAATTCTTCAAATGGGGCCAGCCTGCCAAGATAGGAGGGCGAGACGTTACGGGGCAGACAAGAATGGTGTAAGGTAGTGATTTGGAGTTAGGGATTTGTTCTAATGGAGAATGAGATTCCTCATGCTAACCTAATAATAGTTAAGAGTGGGTATTTAAAAATGTTTAATAGGAAATTTCATTGATTTCCTCTTAAAAAATAAACTACACATCTCTTTATTAATGGGTAGTACACAAATGATCATACCATAAGCCCCAAAACCTCACATCTGAGGACCATAGATGAGACGCTGCTTCTTCAGGACTCTAGGTGAGTGTACTCAGTCTATGGGCCCAAGGAGCATCTAGTGGTAAGGAATTCTATAAAAGTCTGCACCATAAGGGAGAGAGAAGAAACAAGGAAATGGTAGAATCCAAAAAAGATGCTAGTCACCCCAATTAACTATTCCCAAGGACAAAGAAATACAGTGAATGCTTATAGAAACAACTAGACAGTGGGAATATAAAAATACCATCAATTTAATGATCAATATTTAAAACAATTTATTCCATAAAAAAGGATCAAAGATACATACATTAAAAATTATAAGTAAGTAGCTAAAAAGCTGCAGCATAATGTTTCTGTCTGACACTAAAAGATGAAAACGCATTTCACTGCAGCATACAATAACCGCTGTTTTAGGAGCCGAAGGAGTTCTGATCAATAATATTCAGATGTTATACTTTTTTTTTTAAATATAAGGTGTGGACTCACTAATTGTAAGTAGTTTAAGTGCAGTGTCCATTTATTACAAGAAAATTGTGGTTATAGCAGCACTAATTCAGTAAATGCCAAAAGTATGATTGCTTTAATCGTATAGGTCATAGTAATCGGTTATCCCCAGAAGCTATACTCTCTATAGAGCACTTGGCATTTACCCAACTAGTGCTCCTATAACACCAGTTTTTTTGTAAGATCAGCCTCCAAGGAGCATTTGGGGATCTGTTTCTCAGTATGTATGTAACTGTGTGTTCCATTGATGATCTCTTGGTACCCAATGGTGCTGATGAATATAGTGTAGCTGCATGTTCTGTAAGGCCTTTCAGGTGAATGCCATGCATCCATAGCATGAGACATGTCCCACTTATTTATAATTTATATAGTTTGAAATGATTTGCATGTCCAGAAGGGGATAACAGGCTTGCATACATATGGCTGCCAACTGGCATAGTGTTTCAATTAATTTGCTGGTTCAGATTCTCAGTTATGCTTAAAATCAAATTAATGATGGTACATTGATCAATTGGAAGATCTTTGTGTGTGATACATTTATATTAATACACCATGAATGATTAATAGTTTTATTAAGAGTTGATAACCTTCACTCCAATGAATTAGTGTAATAGGTTCAAATTCCATCATGAGTATCTCTGTTAATTCTGAACTATAATAGAATTTTCAAAAGCATGCATGTCCACGTTCATTATGAATAATTCAGTTGCAGTAGCAGCTGAATAAATAATAATGATATACTTAAAATGTTAATGCTAGTTCCATTTTTGTAAGGTTAGATATGATATGATTAATAAATCAAAGAGCCGGCTGTAAAATCATAGAACTGTCTTTCTGAATCTGTGATTACATGGAATATTGTTAGTCACAGGAGTTGTATCATAATAAATATATGAAAGGAAACAGAATACATATTGTTCTCGGTATTATAAATTTGTTCCCATATGAAAAGATACGTAAATTAAGTATGTGAGAAACCTAGCTCTATTTCATGGATATCTAAATAAAGATGGCATACAATGACACCAGTTTTAAGTTTTAATTTTGGTATACACTATACGGACAAAAGTATTGGGACACCTGACCATTACACCAAGAGGGACTTTTATGACATTGCATTCTAAATACTCTTCTGTGAAGGCTTTCCACAAGACTTTTGGGTTTTTCTGTAGGAATTGCCCATCCAACCAGTAGAGCGTTTTTGAGGTTGGGCATTAATGTTGGACGAGAAGGCCTGGCTCACAAACTCTGTTCCAGTTCATGTTAAAGGATTTGATGGGGTTGAGGTCAGAGTTCAATGTGGGCCAGTGAAGTTCTTCTACAAGAAACTCATCCAACCATGTCCTTATGGAAAAGATATAAAATAGATTGAAAATAGACACAAAATTGAAAGCATAGCATTGTCCAAAATGTCTTGGTATGCTGAAGCATTAATATTTCCCTTCACTAGAAGTTAGGGGCCTGACTCCCTCCTTTCATTACCCCTCCTCCACCAAACTTTACAGTCGGCACAATGCAGCCAGACAAGTAACGTTCTCCTAGGATCCGCCAAACCCAGAATTGCACATCATACTGCCAAGACAGAGAAGCGTGATTCTTCACCTCACAGAACATATTTCCATTGCTCCAGAATCCAGTGGCGGCGTGCTTTATACCACTCGATCAGACTCCTGGCATTGTACTTGGTGATGGGAGGCTTGCATGCAGCTGCTTGGCCATGGAAATTCATTCCATGAAGCTTCCCCCGCAGTTTTTTTATGCTGATATTAATGCCAGTTGAAGTTTGGAACTCTTCAGTTATGGAATTAGCAGAGCATGGCGACTTTTTTGAAGCACATGCCTTAGCACTCGGTGACCCGGCTTTGTGACTTTATGTGGGCTTATTGCTTGATGGGTGAGTTGCTGCTGTTCCTAAATGCTTCTACTTTCCAATAATACCACTTACAATTGGCCGTGGTATACAGTATCTAGTAGGGATACAATTTTACAAACTGGCTTATTGCAAAGGAGGGGAAAGCGAGCAGCCAATGGTCCAAGTTTCAATGTAGATGTAGATTAGATCAGCTTTATGGGATTTGTCAGCATTTAAAATGTATACATTAACAGATTAATTATCCTGTCAATGATACAGAGAATTCAAGGTAGCTAGAACTTCAATAATAGGCCTAATAAATCACATAGATGACATCACCTGTAAATAATAGTACTTATGTGTATTCCAGAAATGAATAATTATCAAAGAATTGTTGAAGATATTGTGTAAGTCTTTGCCATGTAGTACCAGAGAGTTCATAACTTTTAGGCTGATTTTTGGAATTAGGGAATGTTGTTGCAAGTTCTCTTCTGCTGTATCTAATTAACTGTAAGTCTGGAAGGATGGAAGAGGAAAAGTACGTACATATAAGTACATGTGGTAAATAAGTCCTTATAATGTTCTGTAAGATGTTGTCTCACCTTCAGCGAAGGACCTACTGAGTAATGATGTACTTAGATTGAGCATTACAGTATTAGAATTGCAAACTGGTGGAATGAAAGAGTTGACTGGTGTTAATAGTTATACTTTGTCTACTCACCAACGTACGCTATATTAGAAGGGTGAGATATATTGTTGGGTGCACCTGAAGTAATAATTAAGATTTGTTATCCAAGGTTTCAAGTAGTTGCTCTGTTGAAATATTAACCCTAATTATCCTTTTATGAGGAAGGTCAGAAATCTATTCTATCCTTCTTTGTAAGTTAGGTAAATACTAATAATTTTGTACTGCACTGTTTTAAAATAAGTTTAAAGTGATTAGGAAAATAAAACATATTGGCAAAACATTTGGAAAAACTGAAAAAAACATTCAGCAGTATGCATGTTTTTAGCAAACCTTGACATTGTATACTGCTTTTTTTTGTGTACCTCTAAAGCACAATTAATTTATCTGTGCTGTATTTATCATGCAGCAAATAGCAATTTTATTTTCACCAGCATTACTGTCCAGGATATTTGTTCTGTGTATTTCAAGGTTGGAGTTGGAAACCTGCCCTATAGTCATTCTATTGCTTCTGGTTTTGAGTAATTTAAATGCTGGCTCCCAGTAATCCATTGACATTGAAAACAGCCATTTGTTTAACAATGTGTGGCTTGTTAGAACCTAACAATTATAACTGTCTATGGAAAATGTTTGGAAGTGCCTGCTAATAATAATTGCTTTATAAAGAAGGGAAAATAAATCATGAAACAAATCTATATTTAGCATTTTTATGAGTATATCAATCAATCAAAATATCCATTGTGGCATTTGCTACATTGTTTTGAGTTCTACCCAAAATGAAATGTGCAAATCTCACAGTTTTCTGGATTGAGTAATCCACTGTGAGATCAGATACCGTATTTCGATTATAAAACGACCCTAATTATAAGACGACCCCCCAAATCTGAATATTAATTTAGGAAAAAAAAAGAAAAAGCCTGAATATAAGACGACCCTATAGGAAAAAAGTTTTACTAGTAAATATTAATTCATCTAAACTATTTTTTTTTAATATAAGCTATGATTGAGAAAATCATATGATTTACTTCTATTTTCCAACCTGCCTCCCAGTTATGCACATCTGCCCCAGAAATGCCTTATACCCCCTATATGCCACTGTGCCTCATGATATGCCTTTTAACCCTCTATATGCCACTGTGCCCCATGATATGCCTTTTGACCCCCTATGTGCCACTCTGCCTCCAGAAATGCCTTATACCCCTATATGCCACTCTGGCATTTAGAGGGTTAAAAGGCATATTATGGGGAAGAGTGGCATACAGGGAGGTTTAAGGCATTCAGGAGGCAGAGTGGCGTATAGAGGGTTAAAAAGGCATTTCTGGAGGCAGAGTTGCATTAAGGGGGTTAAAAGGCATTTCACAGAGCACTCTGCCTCCAGAAATGCCTTATGCCCCCCATTTAACGGACTCAGAAGTACCGGTAAGTGGGGGGGGGGGGGGACTGGTCCCCTGCAGCTGCGGGGGACCTGGATCTTAGTCGTCTCATAGTCAGACCTATTTGAGGTCTGATTATAAGACGACCCCGATTATAAGACGAGGGGTATTTTTCAGAGCATTTACTCTGAAAAAAAACTCGTCTTATAATCGAGCAAATACGGTATTTTGCAGTGGACAATGTTTGTCCAGATGGACATTAAGGTGATGTTCCACAAAACATTTATTATGCTTTGTAGTATGTTAAAATAATAGACTGGACCAGTAAATGTTATTTTTCCTCTGAAGGTTTAATACAAATTCTTGGTTTTGGACGCTATCAAAATCTCACATAAATTGTGTTAGTTTCTTTAAGTACACGAGACATCAATTGAGTAAGACTTTTCATGTGTAAAAATGTTTTCTAGTGCAAAAAGGCTATCCCTAGTATATAGGTGGGGTTGTGAGTTGAATATTCTCATTACCTGAAGGCTGCATATACGAGGCCATCATTATACATATCTTGGTTTGAATTACATGTCTGTTATGTTTAACTATTCTTGGGTTGTTTGGATGGACTTGCGTCTTTCAGGGTTAGACATTGTGAAGATACTCCTTTGGAACACACATCTATGGTTTTTAATTGTTCATAAAGTCATGTACCCAAAACCCAAGCAATAGTGAAGCTTATGAAATCTATGACTGACAATTGACACTTCCAATGCGAGACCCTAGGGATTTATGGCATGACATTTATGCCTGATTGCTTTCAGAATTCTGTTTTTCCTAACATACTTGGCATTTAAGCAATGAAATGCACATCAGGATTGCAGTAAAGGGGACCTCTGGAATACAAAACTCACCACACCATGACCTTTGTAAATACACAAGTTTTAGGTAGCTGAATAGGGGTAGGGGATGCCCGATGTATCTTACTGGCATTAAAAATCTTCTAATTAATACCTGAACAAAGGGGTGTAGGTTGTTAACATACATCATATCAGAGAAATATTGATATGTTTAGCTCTTTCGGTAGATATATTTAGGGTACAAGTCCCCTCTTTGATTACGCATTATAGTTGCCGCATAAGGGTGATGCCATTTGACTCTTCTCACAAAACTTTATAAAAGAGTTTACACCCGCATTTGCATACACCCAGGGTATTTGTAGATATAAGAGCATGGCAGCCAGTGTTCCCTCTCAGCTGTGTGTGTACCTATCAGGGGGCAGTCTGCTACTGGTTGTGCACACGGCACCCCTCCAGAGATGGACAGTAATGTGGTGCATTATCACTGCACTGGAAGGATAAGACACAAAAGAAGAGGAAGAACAAAGAGGAGGAAAGTGACAGAGAAAAGGTAGGAAAACTTTCAGTGAGAGTGGAATAGTAAGTGTGTGAGAGTGATGAGTGTTATGCTGTAGTTTATGCTGAATGTTTGTGAATAAGTGTGTGTGTGTGATAGCATGAATGTGTAAGGGGGGGATAGCATGGCATAGGGAGGCTGTAATCACATTCCTATCATGCCCAGGTCCCGGCATGTACTGGCTGCCTGGGCATGATAGGAGTGTGATTGTTAGCAATTATATAATTTTGGTGTGTTAACCACACTTTCATTAAATGTAACACACCAAAATTGGACAGAAAAATTCTGTCCAACACTCCTGTCATGCCCAGGCAACCAGTACATGCTAGAACCTGGGCATGATAGGAGTGTGATTGCTGTTATATATATATATTTATATATTATGCTGTACCACTGTCAGTGCGTGCCTCAGTATATAGTGATAGGTGTTATGCTGTACCCCCATTAATGTTTGCCTCAGTATATAATGATAGCAGTTATGCTGTACCACCGTCAATGTGTGCCTCAGTATATAATGATAACAGTTAGGCAAACATTGACAGGGGTACAGCATAACGGAGGAAGCTATGCAGTTTTAAAGTGTGTGTGTGTGGGGGGGTGCCACATACAGGATCCGCCCCAGGTGCCAAATACTCTAGGTACGCCCAGTTTTTTCCCAATAATAAAAGAAAAATTTAAATGTAATATTTGCAGAAGCATATTGTGCTCACAAAAAAAGATTTTTTCTGCGCATACCACCTAAAAAAAATTAGAGGAAACATTGATGGCAGCCCCTTCTGATATACCTTTATATGGCAGGTAAAGTTTAATTACTCTATAACTATTACCTATATGTGCAAAAACAGCTACTTTACAGCTACTTTATTATACCATAAAGCACAGTGATGTGCATCTGTTGTGCTTAATAAATGCAAATATGCATTACAGGTCAATAATACTAACAGTAGGGTTAGCAGACAATCTATAAAACCCATTGGAACTCATTTCATATCTGTTATACCCATTGGAAAACTTTATTTTACTGACATTTTGGTCAGTTCATACCAAACTCTTATATAAAAGCAGTAAGAGTTGAATTAGTCTGCATAATGTACAGTATAATGCAGGAACAAAAGCCCACTGATTTAAATGTGTATTACAAGGCTAAGTCAGTCTTTCTTTTAAGAGAAGCTGACTAGGGGAGATAATTCATCTGAGTTTAGAAAATACATGGCTGCATAAGTCCTCTATTAACAAGTTCTAGAAGAGTTCCGGAGTCATGTATGGCCCATTAATGGCATTAAAAATCAAAAGGAACAACCGTTGTTTAGAATGTGAAACACATAGTTAACAGCAGAGAGAAAAATGGACAAGATGTTTGTGCTCTTCACCCATCAAAGGCTGAAGAAAGTTGGACTCTACAACAATTGTCCCCAGGGAACAGTTTAACAACTCCAGCTCAGCTGTAAGGGCCTGGTCGACCTGAATTCTCAGTTTGTTCTGTGCTAGTCTTGTATATTGATCTCCCTACTAGTTTCACAGTCTTCCAAGGCCATATATGAACACACTGGGACCAACGACAGACATTCACAAACCCAATGCCTTGCAGCTACAAAAGTGTTTTCATTTATCCTATGGCTGTTTTATCTATCCAAGCAAAGCTACTTTTAATTGGTTAGTCTTTTTTAATGTTTTACTCTCTAATATGCTATTGGATAATTATTTTATGCTGCTTAACCATTGAATTGTAATTAAAAGACACTGTCATTCGTCCTAGTCATCCTTTGTTCTCTGAGAATTAACCGTCTTTTTCCCTGTACTGCTATGAACTAGCCGAAGTGATATCCAGCTTTCTGTGTGAAAATCCTTTTGTGCAGCTGAACCACACCACCAACTAATGGACGCTGTCCAAATTAACACTTGACAAAATACTTCATGTAGAATAAAAGACTTTATTCACAATATAATTTTACAAATATAATTCATATAAATTGTGCATTATCATCAATTACATATCCCTAAATTTTGAGATTTATATAAACGTGGAATGTAAAAAATTATTTCAAATGCATAGAAACAAATACATGGAATTACAAGAACTGATTGGTCAACAGAATAATATTTTTAACATAATGGCTATTTAGGTTTATTTCACATAATCTGTAAAATAATTTTTAAACAAAATATATATATATTTTTTTTTTGAAGAACGGAATGCAAACCAACTATATATATATTTTTTATTTCATGTGCTCTGGAAAATATAATAGATTCCCTTTTACTGATCATACATCCTGAAACAAGCTTGCGTAACAGCAATAGTTTGCACATAAAAAGGTGTTTGTGCTCATCTGGAAAGGAAATGCTAATAACTATTAATCCAGTTGGCTACTCAAGGACCAAATCATTGCCCAGTGGTAATTTAGTTAGCAAGCTTACTGCTGATCATGATGGTAAATATCTGTACACATACTATGATGGAAAGAACACCTTCTATAGTGTATAACACCAACTTCATATCTGAATACAGCCACTGTCAGTGCTAAGGATTGCAATATAGTTCCAACAGATGAAAGTCATACATAGACAGTCCTTACTATAACATGGGATTCCTTTACAAGGAATATGAAATTATTTTCACCGTACAAATACATTATTTTACTGGGCTTATATTCCTGAGTGCAGGTCTGAATGGCAGTACAAGGTGTTTTAACAATAGCTGGCATATGCAGTACTATACAACATATTGTTATTTAACATGTACTGCCTTTTGTAGAACAGTTATAACCGGAGAATGTATAATACCTTATTATCCATAAAAATCATATTAAAGAAGCCTAGCTTTTGATCGCTTGGTGGATCCTATTCACAAAGCCCACTCCCTTCTCTACCCGTGCCACTAGGATACCAGGTCCTGCCTATCCAAGTTGTCTTCATCCCCTCTTGCCTCCCATATGGGGGAGGGGGCACATGGCGGGAGACACACATCCAGGTTGGCATATCTTGGACGTGATGTGATATTAACAGCCAACATAGGGGAGAGTCATATAAGGTGGAAATATCACGTCTTCCACAAAGACAACTAGGTATCAGGTCTAAAATGGCAGAATGATATATTCAGGAGACTTTGAGGATTGCTGTAACTATGGCAATGCAATATATTTATAAATGTATTCATTAATCTCTAACAATGCAACAATAATAAGAACTTGAACATCTTGTATTGTTTCTCCTATTTCTTACAAAAGTTGGCAAGCCTTTGAAGCGACAGTAACAATATGAATTGTTACTGGGTTTTTTTTGCAACAATACCATTTTATTCGCTATTACAGTCCAAATTAAAACAAAACTTCCTGTAGCACATACGTATGCCCACAAAAATTCACTTATGCAAATTTAGACCAGAAAAAACATTTGGAAATAATAGATATTAATCAACAGAGCATAAAACAACTACATGTAATGCGCACATATTAGTATTTATTTTGAAGTTATCTAATAGTATTTGCACTCACAATCTATGTCTCTTCTGCTGAGAAAATGATGTATTACATAAAGCATCGTGTCATGTGCAGAAATACTGGTCAAAAAAGCAAGCAGCGGGAAGAGGTTTGGATGACGCAGCAAAGACGTTCAATGACAAAGCAAAGAGAAATCTAGTAAACGATCCAAATAATAGAGCTTCAGTGGCATATTCTTTATAGAATGAATTTAACCACTAAACCAATCTAATTCTTATTACATGACCTATTACGGCACATTATCAAATTTCAGCACTTTCTTTCTTGCACAAAACAATTTCTAGAATAAAGCTTGAAAAGTCAAAGTGATTGTCTACTATTATAATGATTATTAGAGGCCTGTTTTACGTTTAAAATTGCAAATATTCCAAAAATGAAACATCTGTGCCTTATAAGCGCTGGAAACATTTCAGTGGGCACTAATGCGCTGCGTAAACTGTTGGCGCTATATAAATAATAATAATAATGGTTGAGCTGACCAGAGACTACACCCAACATAAATCTTTTCCTAGGCAATTCACTAAGAGGTGTTTAGGACTAACAATGCACTTCTCCATAAGAAAAGTTCTGGGGTCTTCATTTACCTTTAGACCCTTGCATTCCCCAAAACAAAGCAGTGAGCTTTACTACATGTCGTAAAACTTGAAGGAACATCAACTGGGTCATAATATCATTAAAGTACTGAAATAAAATGCTTTAGTTTGCTGCAACTCATTGTTTAGTCAATCAACCTCGATTGGCCTTATCAGACAAAAAAAATGGTACATTTCTCCTGTAACCACCTTTTTTCAAGAAATAAAAAATATTCTTATAATTTAAGGCAGGTATACAGAACACATATGTATGCACAGGTCATGTGTTAAGCCAGACTGGCCAGACTGGTTTAGTGGTTATCACAAACATCGGGGGCCTATTAGTGGCATCTGACAATGGAGTTTCCAAGTATCCATTGCAATTGAACATCTTTGATCCAAAATATAGTTGGTTAATAATCAATAAAAAGTTATATGTAAACATTGTGCTAAGAATACTCCTACCTTGGCTCCAGTGCTTGAGTCAGCCTGCAAATTAGGTATTAAATCTACATCACACGTATACTTGGCTCAGATTTTTGTAAGCATACAAGATTTGCTGTTACTGCAATAAAAATCCAGTGCGGTTACAGATATACTAGCCCTCAAGCGAGCATTATATCACATTAGGCGCTTGGATTTCTAGCCTAGCATTAAACTGCATTTTAACATAAGGAGATTTTTGCAAGTGGGACGGATAAATAGGACGGTAAAATGCTTATGATTTGTGATTAGGACATGGGCTACGTGAATAATCTAAACAAATATTTTTAAATGCTTAATATGTTTGGTAATACCCAAGGTTCTAATGCTTCATAGTAAATTGCCCAAAAGAAAACAGTACTAAAAGTTACATTAAAGTGATAAGTAGATGAAACCTCAATAATCTGAATCCAAGAAACCTTTAGGAAGAGGTCATGTATAACTTGTACTAAACACCCAAAAATATAGGATTCATTTAACTACTTGGATTGTCTGAAGATTGGAAAAAATAGATCTTGAAACAAAAGAAAGAACTCTTTGCTTAACATAAGATGTTTTGCCATTTATTGATTAGTTAAAACCCCTGGAAAAAAACACCCGCAAAAAGTGTATATGGCCATTTAAGACAGAGTTATGCCTGCATGAAAATGAGTCATTTCTATGTCACTTTCATTAAAAGATATGGTTTAGAACAATTATATCAAAGTTAAAGAAAAACCCGCATAAGAGGAAGATGTCACAGTTACACTTTTTGTCTTAGATGACATTCAGACAAATCTGATTTACATACATCTGGAAAGAAAAAGAAAGAATTCTTTTACACTATTCAGTATGGCTTTTTGCAACATGGCAAAATATTACAGCATAAAGCAGACAATCTCCTCACAGAGGAGAAAGGATCTTTGCAGTCAAATGAAAAGATAAAAAAGAGAAACTAACAGAAAATGCAGACTGGTCTACTCTATATGACAAGAGATTTGTTTAACAAAACCTTAACATCGTGTTTATGGGGAAAAAAAGGTGCTTCAAATTCACAGTCGTATATCAGGTCACAATGGAATGGCTCTAGAATCACCCAGAAATGTCTAGTAGTAAACATAACAGACTGCAAAACAGTTGGTGTACAACTTCAAAATCGGAATCAAATTGACACATGAAAGAGGGTGTTCTGTTCCGCAATCCTGGAAAATGGACCACTGGAGGAATGCAGTGAATTGACGTTATGGCAGCAGTTCACATGTTGCAATCTATTTGGATTCTGCTATCGTTCTGTCACTTTTCTCAACTATGGGTAATGGATGTGCCTCTGTATTAAATACCCAATGTTCTAGTGGAAGGAGGTCATCGTCTGAAAACAACAAATATAAATATCTGGGGGGAAAAAAAGACAACAGCAAAGATTAATTATTGGAATGGAATTCAAAATACATCATTTTTGATTGAAAACAAAGTTATTAGTCAAATGTGAAAACTTCACTATTCTGAAGAATGTTAGGTGTATAGGAAAACACATTTCCTCCCTAGATTTTGGCATAAACCTAATCAATGCAAACATTTTCATACTGCAGTCATTGCAGCTTGTATAACAAAACTAAGAAAACCTTAGACTGCATTAAACTTTAATATCCTGGGGCTGTTGTCAATTTGCAGGCAGCCATGTAACTATGTGTTGAGTGGTCCCACACATTGTCTGCTGACTTGTCTTAACATAGGACGTGGGATGTTGGGGGAATGCCAAACTTGTCATGTAATAACAAGCCTGAGCTAATACCATAAGGTTATGTTCCCAGTGGCTCTGCCCATGGAGACTACTGGTGGGCAGGATAGGATAAGAACTGGTATTGCAGGGAGTGCTCGGTGGATTGGGCACCTGGGCCTTGCAACCTAGTCACAGCTGTAGCCCATGCTGTTATGCCACCAGTGCATGGATATCAAACTTGAGTTCACTAAACCCAGGAATGATGTACTCTGAACAATGTTTCCACGCAGTAGTAAGTGTATCATCAGAACATGTGGGAACCACTATATATTTTTAGGTTATGTAAGTTAAACCAACAAAAATGACAATCAGTTCTTGTGCATTCTAATGAAATGGCTGTATAGATTGGATGTGGGATTCAAATGAAAAGCCTACGATGTAGATCTATACCTTCCCACTTCCCTACAGACATCTATGATGTTCTTCACATTAATTAAACACAAAAGGGCTCTTCTGCTTTCCAGGCACATTATGCGGAAATATCAACAGCATGTGCTTATCTGTGCAACTTGCTAAAATTAATTGCACTTGATTGCTGCCTGTGCTTACTTGAGTGTTTCCGCAAGAAAAAAACTTTGCTGCACGTCATCATGATTTGGGTGGGCAGCATACACATCGCGGACACCAGAATATCCTCCTTCCACTCTGCAGTACTTTTCCAGTGCCTATGAATTACAAGAATAAAAAGAAAATATCAAGCTGCAGCACATGAATCTACTGTCAATGTTTCGATTAGCCTGCAAAATCCAATTACCTTTCACGTTTCTGCCAATTGAAAGCACCTTGTTTTACAAGAACATGGGCATGGTTTCAGTATACAATGACAGATAAGAGAAAAATTAAAATAAATGTGACTTCAGTCTGGCCAGTGAAACCAGTTTCTCAGGATTAAGGGACGTTTCATATGTACAGCTGTAACCCATTATGGCGTTCTAGCATTATTTAATTAAAACGCAAACATATTCTTCAAGCAGTAAATTTTGTTTCAGACATGTTGTGACTGATGCATAAAAGCCTTTAACAAGACACAGGGTCAAGACGTTACATTAACATACTTACAAAATCTATCAAACGACTTAATAAACATAATAGAGAACCGCTTCCATGCAGAAGTTGAGGCTAATACAGTAAAGGAATTAAAAAAGGCATGTGATACATACATACATACACACACAGCCACCTAAACCAATACTCAAAGCAAAAATACCGTATTGGCTCGGATATAGCCCGCACCCGAATATAGGCCGCACCCTAAAAGTTAGGTGTTTTTTTAAAGAAAAAAGTTTCTGCCCCCCCAAGATATGCTGCCACTCTACCCGCCCCCGAGATATGCTGCCACTCTACCCCCCCAGATATGCTGCCACTCTACCCCCCCCGAGATATGCTGCCACTCTACCCCCCCCCCCCCGAGATATGCTGCCACTCTATCCCCCCATGGAAAGTGCTGGCAGGGGAGGCTGTCTGAGCGTATCAGAGAGTAGGATCTGTATCCCATCCCTGCCCGGCGCCCGGGACTGCATGTCCCGGGCGTCGGGCGCTACACCCTGAATATAGGCCGCACCCCCACTTTAAAGACTTAAAGTGGGGAAAAATGTGCGGCCTATATTCGGGCCAATACGGTACTTTGGACCTAAACATGATATAAAGTGGATGTACAATGTATACATTTATGTATACATTTTCTACAGAACTGCAATCAAATACATAGTTCAGGGAAAATGCATTTTGGATTTAATTGCACTGTGTCTGTTTATGACCTTAAGCAGTATCCAAGTTAATTAGTGTAATGGAGGATAGTTTCTGTACAGATTCAGCAAATTTATACTTGTGTATCTTTTGATGAGAGCTTCCATAATTGTTTGCAGTTCTGTTTAGGCAATGGATAGATAGTTTTCAAAACATAAACCCAATTTAAGGGACAGAATCACTTTTAATGATGGAAACTAAACCTGGGCAAGTATGGAGCTCAAGTGGACCCTGAACTGTGCAAATGGATGCTTCCTGGTGGAGTATACCTGCATAGGAGTTATAGGAGTCTTATTATTATTATCTTTTATTTATACAGCGCCAACAATTTATGCAGCGCTTAATACAATACATATATTCAAGGGGTATGAAAGACGAGAATTGGCAGACTAAAACACATTAGGACACAGGTGGAGAGAGCCCTGCTCCCAAGCTTACAATCTTGAGGCTTATTTAAGTAAAATGGAGCCAATACAGAATAGGTCATGACATGCATTAAAAAGGTAAAAATAAAATTTGGAAGATGGCATGCACGCTTAATTACTGCACACTTTTTCAAAGATGATCAGAAAAGCTGTAAGCTAGAGCATATATAGGAACCAGGACTTTCACTGGTCTTTTTATAGAACACATTCATATTACAATATGAGAATTATGCAAATATACACTTAAATATTATCATGACACTGTCCTTGTTACAATCATTACCGAACTTCAAAAATACGGATTTTAGAGCAATCTGAAAACAAAGAACAAAGGCAGGGTATCTAAACAGATCGTCAGGACCCAGGGACTGAGATATACAAAAAAAAGCACCTGTGAATGCTGCTGATTTTCTGCCTTTCCAATTACAAATGACATTAAATAAATCTAATTGGAATGTAACAGGGAATTGATTTCATAGCAATAAAGCTGAGTGTTCGAAGGTCCTGTCATTTGGCTGATAAAATGTGCGCGCGTAGAATGAGATGTTTCTATTTTCACTTTAGGCTTAAAAAAAGAAAAAAAGGAGTGAAAGAACAGAATAATGCAGATGCCAAAGAGGTGATCTGGGTCAATCAATACGTCTGGAGAAAAGAATGGATATCAAGTAACACCTCTCTTCCCTGAGACATGAAGACAGCAGTCTCCCATACTAGTGGTATTGACATGATCTATGCAGCCAGAATCCTCCGATTCCTAGTCATCTAATTGACAGTTTACTCGGCTCTCAAAGCATCTTGACAATGTAACAGCACAAGGTTAAGAGCCACTCAACCTACAAAACAACTTAAGCATCCCTTGGATGCACAAAATTTGACTTTCCGTTGCAGGTGTTTTATCCCCCCCCTCCATAGATATACCGCCAACTACTGTGGTTATTGAAGAGTACAATCACACTCAAAATGATCGAGAGGATTTTAACTGGATATAGTTTGGACTGGGATTAGAAGCAGCTCTTCTTGGCAGGTTGATTGATTGAAATAACTCCCAAAGATTCCTGTGAGGTCCTTAAAAGGTATATATATATTCTTTTATGCACCTACATGAGTGCAAGTTATTTCCTAGTTTCCTAGGGCTTTAGATGTTATGAATAAGTTAAGCATGCCAATGATGAAAACTTATTCTGTGTTTTTATCATTTTTTCAAATTAATCCGTTTCTCTACATTACCTTGAATTCTATTCGCAAGGGCAAATAAACTTCGGAGTATGATTATTGCACTTAAAAGTCAACCAAGATAGCTCAAGAAAAATATCTGCTTCTTGAATATACCAAATTATAATGCATGATAATAAGGGTCTTTTGCCAATATTTTGCAATCCTGCTACATGATATCATCCTTATACTAGAATCATATCTCTTAATATATGGTAGAAAACACATACTTTAAAATAGTATTTTTGTTTACATGTTATGTATATAAAATAAAAAAAGACCATTTCTAAGATTGGTGAGCATGATTCAAATAGCTCTACCACATTAATACCGCTTGCATTATTTAAAGGTTCATTAAGAAAAGAACGTGAGCAGATAATTGTATACATCTAGAACAAGACAACTGATTTTCTTTAATCACGTGCTGCATTAGTGCCTCCGAACAAGCAGTTGACTATATATCAAATGCAATGCACAATGACAGGTTCATGTTTATCTCTGTGCTACTTATAACGGAGACTTTAATGCATTCGCCAAATTGCTAGATCATCAGCACAATGGTGATTTCCAGCACGGTAACAAAATCAAAGCCTGGAAACTGTTGCAACTGAAACACAACCCTGACGTTTCTATGTGACCCATATCAAGTCTCTCCTGTGCTCCTTATTGACAGAACATAAATACATAAAAATCAATCACTGACACCACTCTGGCAATAGATTGTGGAGGGTGGCTGACATTCGCTCATACCTAGAGAAATATAGTCACATGAGACCTGAGAGGGCAGCAGGCTTGGAGGCCCCCATATTGGTCGACAAGGTGTCTCCGGCCCTTAAGTAGATCTAGCCTGACAAGGCCCCTTAGACGGATGGTCTTGAGTGGTGATACTTTAAGTTATTTTTTTTCAGAACATCTGCTTTCATGAGGGTAATGAATGCAGTCTTGAAGGGCTCCTAATTCTATTCATACTCTTCGGGAGCAGTGTAATGTTGACTGCCAAAGGAGGGGAAGGACCCCACCCTGCCCTCTAGCTATTGCCCAATCGCATTGCCCAACACTGAGCTTAAGATAACATGACTAGAGCTTTAAATCTCATTCACAGCTCATTCTGAGAATCAAACTCTCAGCTCATTCTGACATGGGAACAGGAATGTGTAGTATTATTCCCAAACAAATATTGATTATAAATGTGCACTGATATTTCTGCACATTTAACAGTCAGTGGCACAAAAATAATACATATGACCGAGTTTAAAGTCTCAAATTCAAGATGTTAATCTCAATATTACATTTCACTCTGTCTAGGGTTGAATATATGACACATAAGAGCCATTTTCTCAATCTAGTACTCTCATCATAAACCTTGAAGGCTCAACTTAATTCTTGAGTCTATTAACTTCAGAAGACCGTTATGCCTACTCCTGGCGCCCTTGAACAGCTCGTCCAAGGTTAAATATATGCCTCATTATAATAAGAAACAGTGCTCCATTTTTTTATGCCAGAAAATCTTCAGTTATGCCATTCATATTATCTTAAAAGTTTTGAAATAAAGTACACTCTGTAGAATAAAAAGGACTAGTTCATTTATTCAGCTTGGACAAAAAAACCCAGCAACAAATATGTAAAAAAATTGTTCTAGAATATTTATTTGATGTTCTATTTGAAATCAAATCATTTTGGATGACATTAGTCAAGATTACTTTACTGCCTGTGAAGGAAATTTTGTCTATCCCACTGTTCTATTTTGGCACATATTTCAAGTACATTACTGCACCTTTAGCTAAAGTCTATTACTTTCATCACAATGTGACAGAATTACAGTTTAGTAATACAGCTGGGAACATGTACACACTTGCTGCATGGAATAACAGCTGGAATACGATTTGTGAATTATTAGGAAATGCTTGTACAAGAGGATTGCAGTACATCATTGTACATCATTAGTGGTGTTTTATTGGCTGTTCCAACAATTATTTACACATTTGAGAGTGTAAGGAAAGTAAATTGAACTGGCAAAGCAATACAAAAAAATCTCACGTTATTGTTTTCAGAAACCTTACTTCTAAGTATGAAGAAGAAAAGTATATTTGTACTTTGAATGCTTACGGTGTCTTTAGACCTAACCAGCCAGGATTTGAAGGTACTGTCCTAATTTACAAAAACGAGCCACAAAAACCCATGACAATGCATGACAAGATATTGCTCACCTGAACGGCTTCCCAGCCCCACTGCCGGTACTTCGGATCATGTGTGAAACGCCACATGTACATGTAGGTTTCAATAACCTCTGGTCGGAGGATATAGTATTTTTCATTTTGTCTCGTAGCAATCGCTTCGACACCTCCATCAAACCTGAAAGCTTCTGGGCCCAATTTCATTGCTAAAAATAAATAAGTAAAAAGAACTTAAACAAATATATATATGTTAAAACGACCAACAAAAAAGCCAGCCAACACAATTTGTTTTTTAATTGCAGAAACACATTCCTATCTGAAGGGGTTGTTGCTTAGAAACACTTGGGATACCAGAGCTTAACCTACACTAAAACCTGCTTATGGGACTTGTTTTTGACTTGCTTGTCATGTTAGCTTAATATAATCTCTTTAAATAATTATTTCTTGGCAGGGTTTGGACATTGATGAGCACTAGGAAAGCCGATTGTAAGATTATACTTAGTCATAAAAGTGTTCAGCAGAGTAGAAGGAGTAGCCCATTGGAACAAAAGTGGTTATAGGGAAAGGCTCATGCTACTTCTCCAATATTTGCTGCATCTTTCCACATGACATCCCTTTACAAGCCTCTGACACGACACAAGTTTTTGGAATAACCTCTACTAGCTGATATGCTACGCAAAACAATGTTATAAAACGATAATGCTGTCTCTAGTTTCTTCTAATCGCTGGTCTCCATGCTAGCAGTAAACTAACCTACTGGTGCCATGCAGCCCATCCAATGGTCACTTTAATGTCTCTACTCTTTCTTTACTCCCTCTTCTCTGGAACAAGAATGTACTTTATGGAGGGATGGATGGTTGCCAGGTGCAAGTTAGCCAGGGCTCCCTACATTTACCATACATACATACAAGTAAGAAGCTACATTTTGTAGCCCACTTTCTATCCCTCTGTTTTCTCAATTTCCCCTTGCATTCAAGAGTAAATCTGATAAAAAATAATTCCTCTCAAGCTGTTGGACTGTGAATGCTCATGGGAGATTCTGACTAGATTGCTTTAGATATTCTTCTTTTGCTAGGTCACATGAGATCAATCTTTCTCATTCAATGAACATCAAGTTAAAAGTATCTCTCTCTTAAACTGCATTTTTTTCCTGTGGACACCTCAGGCACAAATACTGACTAGTCCCATAACAAAAACAACAGATACATTTAAAACAGAAGTTCACAAAAAAGAGGAAACATGTAAGAAGATTTAAAGTTCCATTTGTAATTGAAACAGCTTACTTGTACGATCATAAGATTCATGGCAGGTGCGGGCAATCTCAGCCGCAAGCTCTATGTGATGGCCAGTTTTTTCTCCTGGTGCACTATCAGCGCCAAGTGCAAACATTCCGCCAGCAAAGCAAGTCAAATGCCCCATTTTATGCTCCAGTAGGCCCCCTTTCCATTCAGCAATGTATGTTAGGCCATTGCTAGATTTCCGGATTAAATGAGTCTCAATGGCCTGCAGGAAACAAACACATACGTTATTAATACAAAATATTATTCTGTAATTGGAAATAAGAAAGGCAGCAGAACCATTAATCTTATGTACACAACCCATGTTGTATTAATCACATAATGGCCAATGTTGTCTGGCCTGTATATCAAGAAATGATCATTGATAGAGGAGTGAAACTGGCTTTTCTACAGTACCTTGCAAAGTTCAGGTAATTGATGTTTGGTAGCATATTCAACACTGCTTTGTAGAACTCAAAAATGTTTTCCAACAATTTATAAAGTAATTTTAATGATGGTTTCTAAGAATCCAGCAACTTCACATTTACCAAGCTAATAAAGGAGTAAATGAATCCGAAGTTAACAGCAGTTCAGCATTTTAATTTAAGTTTTTGGAGCACGTCGTTTTTAAGCTATATGATAAAAAATGATTACTAAGACGTATATTTCCAGTACCACAGTGTTAGAAAAGGCAAGACATTAATCAGGTTAAATGCATGCAAACAAGGTGTTATGGTTTGCGAGTGCAGGATTATTATCTGGAACAAATGTACTAACTAGCACAAAGCTACCAATTGATCATCATATAAAACCGTTTCTTGCAAAAAATAGCAGCAAGCCAATTTGACAAATGAAGACATCAAAACTAGTATTACAATGAAATATTAATATTTTGCATATGAAAACGTCCTGCACAATATGTCAAAACAGATAATTGATGTCTCCCAAGGTTTTTGTTTCGTGATTAATATGTGCTGTGTGATCATGGATTTTAGAGTAAAGCCTAATGCACAACTATCGTTATAGCCAAATTTATTGCCAGAAATGATGACTGTTTAATGAGCACGTACACCGTGTGCAAGGAGAAGACAGATGCGTATTACCTTGCAGAGGAACACTAGTAATTTATCTTTTGTGTGTAGAACCTATTCGCTTCCCAAAGATGGGGGTGTTTGAGCAGAAATAACAGTCTCTCTCTAACAGATGAGTGCACGTTCAGCAGCATGCATGAATGATACACAGGCCTGCTTAGTTTTAAACCAATCACACACTCAATTAGGCAACAAAACCAATAGCTTTGCTCTCTACCCTCTTTCGTGCAAAACGTTTTTTAATTGTTTTAGAAAAGGAAACATCGGTCAATAAGATAAAGTCTATTTTTTTTTTCTTACAGAAAAAAAGGGAGAAACTAAAGAAAAGAAAAAAAAGTCCTGTAGTTTTACATACTAGATAATAAAGCCCGTGGTACCACAGACATGGCGGACATGAAAATAATTCCTACTTACCAAAAATCTGTAGTTCAGGTAAGGTTGGGGAGTAAATTAATGAGTGTGTGTGTGTGTGTGTTAGCATGGATCCGTGTGTAGGGGGCACAGGGAAGCTGAAAGTGATGTGAATGTACTGGCTGCCTGAGCATGATAGGAGTGCGATTGCTAACAGCTAACATCAATCACACTCATATCATGCCCAGGCAGCCAGTACAATAACTTTATGTAATATATATGTTTAAAAATGTCGGCCCCCAAAAATAAGGTGCGTCTTATACAAGAGATCGTCTTATACTTGGGGGAAATATGGTATGTACCAAATGTTTTTTTTTTTAGCCTAAATGGCTAATAGCAGTATAATGTTAGTTAAATTGACTCAAAGATATAAGGGCAAAATGCCAGTAAAACTGCATTTAGGGCATCACACTGGTTATCAATCATATTCAACAGTATATTTTACTTTGAAGGTAAGTGGGCATTTTGCTGTTAATTTGGCTTTAAAAAGCCGTTATCGGCTCTTCTGTTCGAAATAAAATGCAATGATATTGCATTATTGATTTAGTTACCAAAGTCTGTCTTAATACGAAGATGATCACCACACACTTTAGTTTGTAGGCAACAGTGAAAATGATTTAGACTACTCATCCAGTCTAACCCTACACATATTTTTACAGATCATGCCTTTACCTCTATTTGTAAAACTACATTGTGATGCTATTAAAACATTATGAGGAAGTATTTTCTTCAGTCAGTTTATTCATCCTCCATACTGCAGTTCAATAGCTAATGTTTGATGTAAAGAAAAACACCTAAGTACCTTAGTCAAATCTGCAGATTGAAGTGATTTGAGGTTTATGTGCTCTAATCAAATTTAAAATCAGAAACGGCTTATAAACGTGATTTTATTAGCGATTTTTTTATATCAGCAATATTTGTACCCCGTGTGGCACATTCTGCCTAGTGATTCACACACCTAAACGAAACTCACCTGCCTATTCACTCTCATATAGAATTGTTTGGACGCATAAGGTTCAAAGAGGCTTGAAGAGTTGAAAGGTGAAATAATGTAAATCCATTCAATAGTGTTGAGGTGAGGATTTAGAAAGGTGAAATCTCATGCATGTTACCTTTGCCCAATTGGTTTTCTGGAGCATTGGCACATTACTAAATACTTGGATCAAGGATGATAAAATGATGTGTCTTAATCCCGTAGGGGAGCAAATACCAGGAGCCCAACAGTTCCAAAAACATTTAATGCTGATGTCCATCCAAGCCATAAATCGCTCTGTTCCCTTCCACAAGATGGCTAATAAGTTTATCCATTGAGTTTCACTTTGACAAATAATTTTGTCTGTGTATTCTACAGTATAAAAATACTTTTTGAAGAGCCGTTAACACCACGTGTACTTCAGTATAAATGCTTTTATTAAGCCACCACTTAGGGAGGAAGGCAATTTATGTAAAAGATTACCAGTTAAAAATCCCATGGGCCAAATTAAATCCCTAATACAGTTTGTTCTTTCAGCAGTAACATTTCTGTTCAATTGAACATCAGTGAAATCAGCAACAGAATGACAAAGCAAATTGCCGGATAAGATAAGTGGACAGCCCTTATGCGCAATAATTGTAAGTCTACAATAGATATATGGCAATAATGAAAGTCTGTAATGAAGCATTTGTGCTTTTTTTTGCAGTCTGTGGATGCTTGGTTCCTGGTTGACGGCCATGTGAACATATTGTCTCATGGCTAAATCTATCACAGAATGAGCAATAAAGGAAAAATGATAAAAAAGCACATTTACATCCCAGTCACAAGTGCTACTGATAGCGTCATATTTATCTTGAGAATAAAATTCAAGCCATGAACTGTGAGAAGTCTGCAGCCCAAACAGAAATTTGAGCCATGGGAATCCTATTCTATACGGAGAGGGAAATCTATCCATCTATATGACCAAAAAGTTACAAAACCTTAAACTGTATATTATAGTGTATCTTGTACCTGGTTGTATGCAGCATGCTCCCTGTAATATGAGATGTCAACAGACTTTGATGCATGGACAGACTGATGGTGGAGAACATGCAGATCTCTATGATCCTTCATATAATGGAGGGTTAAAGCTTTTGTCCTAGTCGCAAATCCTGAAACTCTAGATTGCCTCTAAAGGAGTGTGTGCCGAGTGTGTGTATTCTTCCTCCATAATGCAAAATAAAACTGAAAGCACAATGATATGCAGTTTTGTCCAACACTGCAACAATTAATGCAGTTGCAATCCAGAAGTATAATCAGTAAATAGTAATCTGGCTTTCTGCCAGGATACACATATGCTCACACAAATAATTTCCTTTAGACATTAAGGAGCCATGGTACCATTTGAGATTTTCACATTTTAATCCAATTTAAACTTTGAAATCAATGTTTTATGACTTAGCCCGAGTGCTGCACAGCAGGCAATCAGACTTTATTCATTCTTTGAAGATGTTTTTGTCAGCAGAGCTGTGCATTCATATTTATTTTACCCAAAATAAAAGCTTAAAGCCAGATGCGGCTGTCAAACACATTCTAAAAATAATAATACTAATAATGGCGATAATGTTTGTGCAAAATACTCTGTAACCTACACATGTGGCTTTAGAAGTAAAATATCTTAAAAGCAGTGCCCGGTCTCTGGTGACATTCACAATGCAGTTTTTTAGCATAAGAATATTGTTTTCCAAGAAAATAGAGTAGAATGTCGCCACTCAAGACCCTATTACTAGATGGACAAACCTCTCACAATGGAACAGCAGAGTAATCAACGCATTCAGTGTAATACATGCTTTCTAGACGCAGCAGTTGTTAGGCAATATTAATATTTAACCAAAGGATTTCAGTTAAGCAATGCAACAGAGGTCTCTGACCTTAAATTAAACAAAGGCTACTTTGACACACAAATTCAAGACATACTATAAAAATGTATTGGGTAATAGTTGCACTTTTGGGAAATTACGCATATATTTTTAACACTACATTTTAAATATGACATATGATGAAAACACTGCTGGTTTGTACTATGTATTGCAGAACTATTAACAGACCTTTTTTCATATTCATCAAATCTCAACTAGATTTAGCAGGTTACACAATCGAGCCAAAATAAAACTTTGACAAACGTAGCTACAATCAAACTGCCAAGAACTTACTGCATATTAACAAATACACAGAAACCAAATTTTTTTTTTTTCAACATTGAAACGTTGCAGTACAATGTGATGTGAATGTTAATTATATATCCAATCTTTATTTCTGCTCTATTTCCATGTTATTTTGTTTATAAGTATACCTTTCAAATCTTTTATTAGAAACGTTAAACATGTCTAACTTTACTATATCTGAAATACATACCCATTTTATTATTTTATATGAAAACATTTGAAGTGTATTTTTTTTTCTGTACAAGAGTTGTCTCGTTTGGATAGAACAACCTTTGTAAAATTAAAATATTAGCTTCTCATAGAAATGATTCGCATCTCATTTACCTGAACAGCTTCATAATACATCTTCCTGGCTTCTTCATCTGTCTTGTCTGACATTAGCCAGGCCTTCAGCAAATATTCATAAAAGCTATCCCCAAGTCCTCCAACAGAAACGTGATCTGAAAGAAGAAGATCGTAAAATAACAAAACAATGAAAAAGAGCTGTTTTTCACATGCAATATAAATAAATAAATAACCCTATAAGTACAGTATTTAGCTTATTAAAATAACCTTTTGTAATAGCTGCAATAGCTCGGAAAAATAAGCTGTTGAATTAACTAATGGTTTAAGCAGACTATAGGAATCAAAGCATTCAACAGGAGATAGAATTGCCCCCCCTTGTCATCTTCCATTGACCGAAAGATAGGCTACTTAATACATGTGAGTATATAATCAATGGCAGTGATTAGAAGACTTTCCCCTTCAGCCTCATGCTGAGACACTGTGATACATGCCAAGGACAAGTGTCAATGAAACGTTCTGTTTCCTTATGCTCTTGATATGATAATGAATGATTATGATATGATATGATATGATTATGCTTAAGACTTATTCTTTTGCAGCTTGTGGCCCTAATCAGCATTGAATACTACCACTGTGCTATTCTTTTAATTACGGTAATTCACTCACAAAACAATTTGCATATGCACTAAAATGTGAGATGTTTGTGAGTGGATGGAACTTTACATTTTGCTAGTTTCAGATGAGGGCATCCAGTTGAATAAAAACCTCATACAATAAAAATCCCCTCCACCAACATGGAACTCTGGATGCCCCAGTAGGTTGCGTGAGGTCCATCCAAGCACCTTCAAAAAACTAAATTCACTTGTACAGGTCCATACAGCATTGTCAAACCATGGCCTTTGGTTTTCATGTTCTGCCCAGGGAAAGGTGCTAGTGGATTCTAACATGGTCACTGGTTGCAGCAGTTGTCACTGTTCATCCTCCAGGAACCCAATGGGTCCTTCGTTAGACTTCATCTTTCCCCACCTGAGGACTTGATTTTTTTTACTGACATTAGCTGTCCAATTCCACATCCTTTCCCCTCAGCACAGTGAGCTAGGAGTGCATAGATGTCCCTGAGGACATTTAAATTATTTAAACCCCCAATCCAATTGGAAGGAAGGAGGCATAGTATTCTATATAATTTGGAGCTAAGGACAGTGTACTTGTGGACTATACACTCATTGATTTGTTTAGCTGCCCTCCCCCCATGGGGTGTGGGCACAGATGGGCAATAATTGCCCCCCTTGGTTAACAGAGGGTCCTGGGGACCAGAATTGATAAACACTCATTAAGTAATATCACAAAAAAAATAACACTGAATTTATTTTTCTGTTAAAATGGTTTGCTAAGGTAAAACCAGAAATGTGAACACTGACTTAACTAACATTGTCACTTTTTTTCTCATTTGCTAATTTTTAACATGTTTTAACAATAAAACATACGTTAATACATAAGGTTCTGTGGAAACAATCTGAGATATCTGGTACACTGTAAAAATATGCTGTATGTATTTAATACTATTTACACAATGTATTTGCTCGATTAGAAGACCACCCCCCAATATTTTAATATTATATTTAGGAAAAAAGAAAATATAAGACTACCCTATAAGAAAAAAGTTTTACTAGTAAATATTAATTCACATGTAAACTATTTTTTTCATATTCAATAAAAACTATGAGAAAAATGCATTTTTTGTTTTTATTTCCTTTTATTTGGCAACCTGCCCCAAGATATGCCTAATACCCCCTTTATGCCACTCTGCCCTCAGATATGCCTTATACCCCCTATATGCCACTCTGCCTCCCAGATATGACTTTTAACCCCCTATATGCCACTATGCTTCCCTGACATTCATTTTAACCCCCTATATGCCACTCTGCCTCCAGAAAGCCCTTATACCCCCCATGTGCCACTCTTACCCTCCCCTGACTTACCAGTGCTTCCCTAGACTTCTCCCCGTGCTTCAGATTCTTTGGTGTCTGGTGTGGCAGCCGGTGAGGGTCTGCACTTTGGGCGCAGACAACCTCCGCTGCTGCTGGCACTTCCGCTGGGGCTCCTATGACTGAGCACCGAAAGGTTATGTGATGCCAGCGCTCCATCATAGAAGCCCCAGCAGAAGTGCCGGCAGCAGTGGAGGTTGTCTGCGCCCATCGCACAGACCTCCGCCATCTGCCGGAGAGGAGGATCCATGTCCCCTGCAGCGCTGCGGGGATCTGGATCTTAGTCTTGTAGTCAGACCTCTATTTGAGGTCTGATTAGAAGACAACCTCGAATATAAGACAATGGTTATTTTTCAGAGCATTTGCTCAAAAAAAAACAAAAAAAAAACCCATCTTATAATCAAACAAATGCAGTACTTTCTGTATGGTCACATAACAGATGTTGTGAAACATTCCGCAGGGGTGCTTGGCTCCAACAGCCTTCTTAGTAAGCTAGTGTAGTGCTGAAAGTGACAGACACTGACAGGCTTCTATCCTGCGGCCCTCATGCTGGAAGCACACACTCGTTAATTAAACAAGGAGGGTTTCTGAGTGAAACAGTGCTTGTACGCCTGAAAAATAGGTGTTCGTGAGGCAGGCACTATTGGCTTCAGTGATATCTGAAAATATTTTTGATTGGTATCTTTTTGGATTGTAACATAAAACAAAAAAAAATCCACACATTAGATTTGCCCACGTTGTTAAAAAAAACAAACAAACAATCTTAACACTAAACATTTCCATTTTTGCCCCACTCCAATTACAAGTAAATCATGTTGGAAGAATCAATCGCAAGCAGACATTTCATTTGAATTACTTAACGGAACAAATGGAATCAATAGCAAAGAATGGCAACTTTAAATTGCATCGAAACTATAAATTGTACAAAATCAAACCTGGTAATTGATTGGAAAACACAGGTGAATCATGAATAACATCCAAACATGTATCAGAAGTCCATGGGGGCACAGAATACTAGGTAAATCATTTTAAGGTCTTATGATCACTGCCTTAAGGGTGTACTGAACCCTTATTTGTTATGGATCAGTGACTATGGATTCTTTATGGATCCAAGCAGACAGGCTGACATCCAGCTTTCTTTGAGAGACAACCTTTGCAGGATTGCATCTGAAGGATAAGTATTTTCCTGCAATGCAGCTACAAGTTAATGTGCTCTCATTAGCCTGCACCAGACCTCAATGTGTATAGGATATCAATAGCTATGAACTACATTGCCACATTATAGCCTAAACATAGAAGACCTAGAACTGACTAACAGGGCAAATTGTTTTTAAAAGTAAAAGATACTCCAGAGAAATGGGCTCCTGATATGCTTTTCAAACTGGAGATTTTACCAAGTTGTTCCTACCAGAAATAGACTCTCAGCTTGCAGTGACTTTCGAAAATCAATACTTCTGGTCTGTTTGTGAAAGTAGTAAGCTGTGATACTCTGATGAGAACATCTGAAGTTTGAAAAAGACTATGCATTCAAGCACACTCTCTAACCTGTACATCCAATACACCATTAAAGTCTTATTTTAATTGGGATTAAGACCAATTACATCACCTGCTATGTCTGTCTAATAAATGGTTTAACTTCAACTAAATGTTCCACTTTCTCGTTGACCGATATGACTATACTTATTTTCATAAATTGAGAATGATGATGGGAAATTGTAATATTATTACTCTTTTTTCATATAGAGTGCTTGTGAAAAACTCTTTACCATCTCTGATAAGATATTTCCACCAGGCTAAAAGATAGTGTATGGAAACTAAAAAAAGAGAGATAATGTGAGAAGTAATAGAAAGTTACACGAAGGAACACACTAGTGAAGAAGTGAGGCATTTGTCAGAGAAGAGGAAAACGTGGAAAAGGCGAATTATGGCAAGACAAAAGAGATATGAGATAAAGGGGTGCTAAATAAAATCTTTGTTTTAGAGGCTTTTTCGAAATGAACAGTTATATTAAAAAAAAATGTTAGCCATAGGAAAATGAACTTGAGGTGCACCATCATGGTAAGGGAACAATACAAATGAAGAATGCGCCTCCATATCAAAACAAGATAAAATGTTAGATATCATGCAAGTTCAATGAACTTGCATGGTTTGGGGACCCAAAACAATCCTGCGTAGCTTAAATGAACAAGAGCATCTTTATTTCTACCCTAGTTACTGATGAGAAGACTGGATTATGAATAGACTACATATATATCAAAGAGAAACAAAAAGAGTGAACAAAGGCAAAAAAAGTTTGCTTTGTTAACTGCCGTGTACTTTTTCTCCCCCTGCAGAGCCTTGTGCTTTAGTGTGACTCATTAGTTGCGTAGATGTACAGCCAATTTCGATTCAGAACGTCTTACAACTTTGTGTGAACAGCACTCACTGAAAGCTGTGCTAGAAGCTGGAGATGGAAAGCCACTTCCAACTAACAGATTCTTATTCTATCTTCGCAACCACAGATTGAAATCGCATGAAACACACTGAAATTATTACACATACTGCACAATTAATGAGCTCTTAATTGAATATTCACAAGTGTATTGCATACCCCTCCTGTGTAAACTTGTATTGATACTTCAGTCAAGCGATTAAACTGCACAACCAGAACAGTTATAAGCTGGCTTGTTCGTGTGTGGATGCAAAGCAAATCAATATCACGGGTTATTACGGGATTTCAGGATTTTTAGAGTAGCTGAAATGGTCTTAACACCTAATTAAAATGGAATTTATATATTTTACCATTATATAAATTTGAGATTGTAGTTTGCTCTCTAACCCTTACTTTTCGTCACATTTTAGAGGGAAAACGCAAAGACTCGTTAGGCTACATTTAATGTACCTACATGAGTATGGAAGGTGGAAAATGAGATATACATTTTTTACTAAACGGACAAGACATCTTTTGCCTCTATATCCACCTTAGTCCCAAGCTTTGTTTAAAGGCTGTCTAGTACAGCAGACGTTTACTCCAAGGGGTCCATGCATAAAGTGAATATAGAGGAAAAAGGTGATCATTGTTGACCTTAGTTACACATGCCTACTCAGAATCCCTTGTGTAGGTGTGTTAACACTTCAAGATTTCCGTGGGAAAATAGGTCTTCTGGCTTGTCTGGTGTAGATTAGCGTTTAATATTGCCTCTGCTACCACCTTAATTTTAAATCAGACGGGGTCTCTTTGTACAGAGAACAAGCCTAATGCAAAGGTCAGGTTGCGGGCCGCTTGTTAGTGCAGAGGCACATATTTTTGTGTAAAACCAGATTGGATTTAGAAAAAGATGTGGTATACAGAACATAACACAAAACAAATACAAAGTATTCATGTACTTACGTTGACCCCACTGACCGCTGCTAGGATTCAGATAGTTCGGGTAGAGGCCTTGTGGTTTATCCAACCGATTTAGCACTTTTCGAATATTCATGACCTAAGGGAAAAATAAGATAAGATTTACTGAAATCGCAACTACTAGCCAAAGGGCTTAAAGTACCAAGATTTATTGTTTAATTATGTTTATAAGTAACCAATAAAACAATGTAAAATATACATCTCAACCTAATTAATTACCTCCTAATTTTGTTAGTGTTTCAGTCATAAAAAACTTGAAGTGTAAGGTGTTACAAAAAAAAACAAAAAACACAACAGTTATGGACATTCATGCATTTCCCTTTTTTTTTAAAATAATACCGTATTATGCAAATGCTCAGAATTTAAGACCCTCGTCTTATAATCGGGGTCGTCTTATAATCAGACCTCAAATAGGTCTGACTATGAGACGACTAAGATCCAGATCCCCCGCAGCTGCAGGGGACCTGGATCCTCCTGTCCCCCCCCGCCCCACTTACCGGTGCTTCTGAGTCCCCGGTGTGTAGCCGGGGCAGTGTGTAGATGTCTACGCCATTCGCGTAGACAACTTACGCTGCAGCCGGAAGGAGGTATGGCTAGCAGCGGGGGTTGTCTGCGTCAATCGCAGACCTTCCCCGGCTGTCAGAGATCGGAGTTCTCCGCACCGGTGGGGGGAATTCTCTCTGACAGTCGGGGAAGGTCTGCGCGATGGACGCAGACAACCCCCGCTGCTAGACATCTACACGCTGCCACGGCTGCATGATAGGGGAGTCAGAAGCACCGGCAAGTTTTTTGGGGGGAGCGGGGGAGTGTTAAATGTGGGGGCATAAGGCATTTCTGGAGGCAGAGTGTTCTATAAAATGCCTTTTAACCCCCTTAATGCCACTCTGCCTCCAGAAATGCCTTTTTAACTCTCTATACGCCACTCTGCCTCCTGAAACGCCTTAAGCCTCCCTATATGCCAATCTGCCCCATAATATCCCTTTTAACCCCCTTAATGCCAGAGTGACATATAGGGGTATAAGGCATTTCTGGAGGCAGAGTGGCACATAGGGGGTCAAAAGGCATATCATGGGGCACAGTGACATATAGGGTTAAAAGGCATATCATGGGGCACAGTGGCATATAGGGGGTATAAGGCATTTCTGGGGCAGATGTGCATAACTGGGGGGACAGGTTGGAAAATAGACGGAAATAAAACCAAAATATTTTTCTCAATCATAGCTTTTATTAAAAAAAATACTTTTTTCCTATAGGGTCGTCTTATATTCAGGCTTTTTTTCCCCCTAAATTACTATTCAGATTTGGGGGGTCGTCTTATAATCAGGGTCATCTTATAATCGAGCAAATACAGTAGATAATTATTGTAATATATTATTGCAATATATTATTGCCGTGCAGTATTCTAGATAGAGGATGACAGAGGATGGTCTAGAAGGAGTACAACAGGTTTCCTGATGAGTTGCTAGTATGCTTTTAGAAACTATTGCTTTACTGGTACCTAAACCAGTAAAAAACACTATCCTGGCTTTATTTTTTGTATCAAAGACAGAGAAAAAGGAAACAGAACTGATACTGCTAAATATCTAAAATTCTCACCGATATTTTTTTCAGAAAACACAATTAACATGCGTCACAAAAGCACTGTTGGCATAGAAACTAAAAAGCTTTTTTATGCTTAATTTACAGTTATAACTGCCAGGAAGAATATCTGGCTTTGACAACTATAAGCAGTTATGTGCTTTAAAATACCCACTATAAACTGCGATGCCTTCATAAGACAAGTAAAAATGCTGTCCCTGTATGCAAAGACTTTAAATTAATGACACTTAACATGCATGGACCTGACTTTACTTAGTGATCTAATCAGAAGGGCTACCTAAGGCATCACTATAAGAGCATTCACTGCTCTTCCAACCTCCTTGTCCACCTCTGAATATACAATATATATATTACTTTGGCATTCTACACCAAAACAAAAATGTGTCTCCTTTTATGTGTATGTATTCAAGGCACTTTTAGATGTGTGTGGTCACTTTTGTTTGTCTATATTGATTTAAGGGATAATTGTGGCGTTTATACAGTGTGAATCAGATGCACTCATGTTTCACTTTTTGCACATAGGTGGATTAATTACGCTTAACACCAATTTTTATTTTCTTTGTCCTAATGTAGATAGTGTACACTATTATATCTTCATTTCATGAAAACCAACTAACCACAAATTATTAAAAAATACATTTCAAAAAGGTTAACAATAAAATAAAGACTGACAACCCTAGACTGCTGAGCAGATAGATTCTTAAAGACCAGACAGCCAATCAGTGCCAAGAATAGTTGGACAGCAGAAGAGGACAACTGCTTCTAGCTGGGCTAAGTGTGTATTAGGCTAGGTTTCCACTGGGTTTTTTTTAGCTAAAAACGCCCATAAAAACGCCAATAGCGCCACCTGGCGTTTTTATAGTGAAAAAACGCAGCAGCCAGATGTTAGCTGTTCTTCAATAGAAAATCGCAGAATGCCATATCCACTTGGCGTTTTTTTGTTTGGCGTTTTTTCAGTCCTCTTTGGCGTTTTTCTGTTTTTTTGGGCTCTGTGGCAGTTTTTCAAAATCGCAGCATGTTGACACTCTGGCGTTTTTTGCAAGGAAATCTTGGCGTTTTTCTCCAATAGAAGTCTATGGGAGAGAAAAAACGCCATGAAAAAGCCATGTGGGTTTATTGCCTTGGCGTTTTTTATGGCGTTTTTTCCACAGTTACAATGCAGAGGATGGACCCAGTATCTGTGTGTCCTACGAGAAATAGGCTGGAAACAAACAGTTTCACACAAAACAAAGTTCATATTGAATTCTACACCATTTGGAACAAACATGCCATTACAAACAAACATACGCGACGCATCAACTGGATCCTGTGTGCCAAAAGCAACAGCAAACAATTTGCACCATCATTTGGGGCCAATCTTCCTAGAGGAGCAGACATTCGGAATAAAGCAGGCCTTACAAACCACAGAAAAGTGACAAAAGGATCTGCCGGGGCGTTTAAGTAGAACTCTACCAAGTAAATGACATCAGGGGCAGATACTTGCCATTTATCCTAATCCCTTTTAGCTGGGTGAAACTTCTAACTTGTAAAGGCTGGAAAAACTGCCTAAGGTCAAAAAAAGCAATTTCCACAGAAAGGCTAAAACGCCAGAAAAAAACTCCAGAAAAAAACGCCAAAACGCAGGAAAATGCAGTGGCAGTTTTCTTGGCGTTTTTCATCAAGAAAAAAAACGCAGGACAAAAACCCAAGTGGAAACCTAGCCTTAAGGTACTCACCTTGCATATTAATGCATATTAAGACAAGTTGTCTTTAAACCCATAAAGGACAATACATTGTGAGCCCGTACATGTACAAGGTTTGTTGTAAATATGCAGTCTCTTTTGGTGGGGTGTCAGGGACATCAAACTGTCTATTAAAAGCATTAAAAACTAGCACCATCAGAAAATTTCCACACAGAGTTAGAGTGGATCATTTACTACTACAGCCATTTGTGTATGAATGAGGAACTTTAAGGAATTCTGCATGCTGTGCAATGAACCTGGGTATACAATAGAGCATGGCTGGCACACTCAGCTGTATATCTAAAATGAGACTCAGTTGCAGCCCTAGTCAAAATGTACCGCAGGTACAGAAAATGAAGCTAACGATTATTTTCATAATCGATTAGTTGGCCGATTATTTTTTCCATTAATCGGATAAAAAAAAAAAAATTAATGTGCATTTTTCATTTATTTAAAATAATTTAACAAATGATGTTAAATACAAACAGCAGAATAAAAAAAAACTTTGATGCATTTCTTGTCTTTATTTCCCAACCAACCCCCCAATTTATGCACATTTGAGCCCAGGCTTGCCACGCTGCCTCCCACATATGCCACTCCACGCTGCCTCCCACATATGCCACTCCACTCTACCCCCACATATGCTGATACGCCTTATACACCACTCCATCCTCCCCAGACATGCCACGCTGCCCTCCCCAGATATGCCACTCCACTCTACCCCCAGATATGCCTTATACACCCTGATACACCACTCCGTCCTCCCCAGACATGCCACACTGCCCTCCCCACATATGCCTTATATACTGTATATGCCTTATCCCCAGATATGTCTCTCCGTCCTCCCCAGATATGCCTTATACCCCCCAGATATCTCATAGTGCCCTCAGAGTCACAGACCTGTTCGCATCACACTGACACCATACTTTTATAAATAATACCCTTAGTTTGCCCCCCTTTATCTCTAACTGCACCTTAAGTTAACTTTATTAAATTAATTAAATTAACCCTCAGTCCTCATTAAATTAACCCTAAACACCCCATTAACCATAACTACCCCTACATTAACTCTAAATACCCCATCAAAACAACTATTATAAATTAACTCTAAACACCCCATTAACCATAACTGCCCCTAAATTAACCCTAAGCACCCCATCAACCACAGCATCCCCTAAATTAACCCTAAAGACCCCATCAACCACAGCATCCCCTAAATTAACCCTAAAGACCCCATCAACCACAGCTGCCCCTAAATTATCCCTAAACACACCATTAACCACAACTGCCTCAAATGAACCCCAAACACCCCATTAACCACAGCTGCCCCTAAATTAACCCTAAACACCCCATTAACCATAGCTGCCCCTAAATCAACCCAAAACACCCCATTAACCATAGCTGCCCCTAAATTAACCCTAAACACCCCATTAACCATAGCTGCCCCTAAATAACCCCCACCTCCCAAATATTAATTTTATACTTACAGTTAGATGAGTGTCACAGCCATGTGGTTCTGGGGGAGGAAGGGGCGGGGCCAGTTGCCACTGTGATTACAGTAGTGATGGGAAGTTCGGATCATTAAAGTGAATCGGATCATTTTGACTCATTCACTGAAATGATCTGATTCATGATCCGAATCTTCGGATCACTCAGTGTGACTCACAGAAGTTACTGTTTCCCAGCCCCTTTTTTAGTCAATGAACCCTCCTGCCTGCCTACTCGAGTGATGTCAATGAAGGCAGAGTCTCGTTCAAAGATTCGGATCTTACAGGGATCCGGATCTGACAGTGATCCGGATCACTGTAAGATCCGAATCTTTGAACGACTCTCTGCCTTCATTGGGATTCGAAACATCAGAGAATATCACCATACTTTTATAAATACATTAATAATCACTGCCCCCAGGATTTACATTCCCCTTTACCCCCAACTGCACCTTAAGTTAACTTTATTAAATTAATTAAATTAACCCTTAGCATTAAATTAACCCTTAACACCCCATCAACCATGACTGCCCCTAAAATTAACCCTAAACACCCCATTAAGCATAACTGCCCCTAAATTAACCCTAAACACCCCATCAACCATAACTGGCCCTAAATTAACACTAAACACCCCATCAACCATAACTGGCCCTAAATTAATTGCATGTACTCCAGATACATTACCTAATAAATTGGTATGGTTGATGGGGTCTTTAGTGTTAATTTGGGGGCAGTTATGGTTAATGGGGTGTTTAGGGTTAATTTAGGGGCAGTTATGCTTAATGGGGTGTCTAGGGTTAATTTAGGGGCAGTTATGGTTGATGGGGTGTCTAGGGTTAATTTAGGGGCAGTTATGCTTAATGGGGTGTTATGGGTTAATTTTAGCGGCAGTCATGATTGATGGGGTGTTATGGGTTAATTTAATAAAGTTAACTTAAGGTGCAGTTAGAGGTAAAGGGGAATGTAAATCCTGGGGGCAGTGATTATTAATGTATTTATTTATAAAGGTATGGTGATATTCTCTGAATGATTCAAATCTCTGTAAGATCCGGATCCTTGTAAAATTCGAATCCTTTGAATCATTGAACGACTCTCTGACTATGAGTCATCGTTCCTATGTGAATTAATGAGCTGTAACCTGATCCCAGAGTCTGTGTCTGAGTGCTCTGCAGATGACTCGCTCTAGGATCGGGTTACAACTGCATGATTCAGAGACTTAACTGCTACAAATGAATCGTTCAGTCTACTGAACCGATTCATCCGGATCACTAAAAAGATTCGGATCAATGATCCGGACATCACTAGATTACAGGGAGGGACTGGTAAGTAGGAGCTGCTGCTGTGAGTCACTGAAACGGATTATATAATGAGGGGTATTTTTCAGAGCGTTTGCTCAGAAAAAACCCTCATTTTATAATCGATAAAAATTGATTCAACTAATCGATTTTATCGATTAGTTGTTGCAGCCCTAATTTTGACCCACAATCCTATGCAAAGTAAATGAAAACGAAACCCTAACTGCAAATTAACCACACATCTTCAGATAGAACAATGAAAGCAGTATTCCTAATAATTATAGATAATGAATATTTATATATTCAAACTCTGCTTCACAGGAAACCTTGAAATAATCAAAAAAGCCTTATCAAACTTTCCGTATTCAAATGCATCGCTATGTGAAATCTGATCTGGATCAGTAGTCTGATCATACATGGCATACAATACATTATACATAAAATGTACTAAGTAGGATGCAATGATATACACTTCTGCCAGTATACTGTGGGCATTAGATTTCCAAGAGTTATATTCTCTTTGGGAATGTGATATACCATACAAGTTTACCCTTATAGAGTTAGTAAACTTAAAAGTACCTGGCTTCTCTGGAAATAAAATTCTAAACGTGTGGTGCATCTACTTGGAAAGTTTCTCCACCAAGAAGGTCTGAGTTGGTCCAGTATAACCCATAGTTCAAAGCGTGAGGAGACTATGGAGAAGTGAAAAACAATGTTTCCTGTGCAATATGGTAACAACGGATCTTGTTAATCACCGGACCACCCAGGTCAGTGCAAGGGATCTTATTTCTTGCTGTTAAAGTTTAGTTGCAATTTCAAAATGTAGCCTAATCTAATAAAATAACTTTATAAGTACGTTATATGAATATAACGTGGAAAGAAAACAAACAAACAGGTACAACAGGTTGTACAACTTCCTTCGCTTGTCTTTACGTCTATATACATGACATGGTTTTAAACTATATTGAGTAGATCCCAAAAGACTAACCATTAGGGGGGTTATATAGAGGTGAATTGTTCAACTGGGGTTTCAACCAAGTGGATCTCAAAAGCAGACCTTAAGTGAACATATAGAACAGGGATGGACAAGTCCAGTTCAAGGGTTGCAAACAGGGCAGGAATTCTGTGTATGCTTGCCAAAGAAAACATGTTTGCAATGACGTTTTAAAGGAGTTGATTGTACCGAAGATGGGACACCAAAAGAATGTGGCCTGGTTGTTAATCAACCAGAGGTTTCCTACTTAGCATTAAAATGCTAGAGTGCGAGAATATTCTTTGTCATTGTATGTGTGCTAAATCTTCGATATGGGCGGGTCATTGAACAATATATATATTTTTTTATTTAAAAAATGTAACGTGTACACTGTACTTTTTGGGTGAACAGGTTTCCTGCAGACATCTAGTATTACAGTGCTGTGAAAAAGTATTTGCCCCTTTCTGATTTCTTCTATGTTTGCTTATCTTGTCACATTTAAAAGTAATTGTAATATAAGAAAAAGATGCCACTAACTAAGATAAAGTGTTAATCAAAACCTGTATTACCCATGTGAAAAAGTAATTGCCTGTTAAACTTAATAACTGGTTGTGCCACCCTTGGTGGCAACAACTGAAATCAAACATTTGCAATAACTGGCAATGAGTCTTTTACAGTATCTCACAAAAGTGATTACACCCCTCACATTTTTATAAATATTTTATTGTATCTTTTCATGTGACAACACTGAAGAAATGACTCTCTGCTACAATGTAAAGTAGTGAGTGTACAGCCTGTATAACAGTGTAAATTTGCTGTCCCCTCAAAATAACTCAACACACAGCCATTAATGTCTAAACCTTGGCAACAAAAGGGAGTACACCCCTATGTGGAAATGTCCAAATTGGGCTCAAAGTGTCAATATTTTGTGTGATCACCAATATTTCCCAGCACTGCCTTAACCCTCTTGGGCATGGAGTTCACCAGAGCTTCACAGGTTGCCACTGGAGTCCTCTTTCACCCCTCCGACATCACAGAGCTTGCGCTATCATTTGTGAGGTACTATACATCACTGTGGAGGAACTCTGGCTCGCTCTTCTTGGCAGAATTGTTTCAATTCAGCCACATTGACAGTGCCACAGCATCTCAATCAGATCCAAATCGGGATTTTATTAGGCCACTCCAAAACTCATAAATGTTTCTTTTGAGCAATTCAAAAGTGTGCTTCGAATCATTGCTCTGCTGCATAACCCAAGTGCGCTTGTGCTTGAGGTCAAAAACTGATGGCCAATCATTAGGATTTTCTGGTAAAGAGCAGAATTCCCTCAATCAAGGCAGGTCACCCAGGCAATGAAGCAGCAAAGCAGCCCCAGAACATCATACTACCACCATCCTGCTTAAATGTTAGCTTCACAAAAGATGTAATGGGACTCATGTCTTCAAAAAAGTTCCACTTTTGACTCCTCAGTCTACAAAATATTATCCCAAAAATTTGGGGGGTCATCAAGATGTTTTATTTTTTTGGCAAATGCGAAAGTCTTTGTGTTCTTTAGTCACCAGTGCCTTTCACCTTGCAACTCTCCCATGGATGCCATTCTTGCCATTCTTAGTAACAAAGGGTGCAATTACTTTTCATACATGGCCAGGTTGGGTTGGATACCTTTTATTCCTTCTATATACTGTATTTTGTGTTTACTTGAGCTATCTTGCTCAAAGATTAAAATTAGTTTTATGATCTGAAATATATGTGTGACAAATATGCAAAAATACATATGCAAAAAATCCCCCCCTGAGAAGGGGGAAATACTCTTTCACAGCACTGTATGTCTGTGATATATTAGTAAAATGTATAAATTCCCCTGGAAATGAAAGCCTGACTTTAAGTGAACACAAACACAATGCTAATATTCGGTTGGCCTATTACTCAAGGATTCCACATCATTCAACTGTCAAGGTATTCTAGCCTGCTGTTAGTAAATTACTAAACTCAGTAGGCACAAGGTTTTCCAATTGTCAACACACTGTTTCTTTGCATTAATGTACTTCGCTAGTGGTGGCATTATTCAGGTGCAGCACTAAAATTTCCTCTCTGCTTTAGGCTAAGCTGTAACATAGAAAGGTAACACTGTTGCTATTTAAATCTCTAATAGAAAGTGGAGGACAATTACAACCTTTTGTGAAAAGAACTTTCCAATGCAGGTCACATCTTATTTCCTGCAAAGTGCTATACTATTGTAGAGCTTTGACCTGCTATACAAAGTACAATTACTTTCCCTAAGGTTACATGACCAGTTAACAGCTTTCCTTTGGAATTCAGCTGGTGTCATTTCCATATGTTCTTACAGAACAATTTAACATATCTCAGTGGTCCTTAAATCAGGTGCCCCCACTGGCATTGATGGTTCAATGTAGAGACCAACATAAAAGTCCAAGAGTTTATACCTGCAGTCAACAGAACACCTGATTTTGTACTACAACACATAATCCGAAGACAGTATTAGAGGAAGCATACCTTTTCAGCAAAAATTGGGTTTCCAGATACTTGACTCAAATGGACAAACTCCAGGTGCAGTGTTCCAAATTCTGCCAAAATGCTACTTCCTCCAGAAGCCCAGGGCCAATTTCGACCTATGCCACTGAAATAAAAAAATGGATGCATGGATTTAGAAAAAACATAAAACGCATTTAACAATGATGGACATAGGTTTTCTGAAAAAGAAGGTATAATCCCACTACTGTGGTGATACTCTATGACCTAAACTACCGTATTTGCTCGATTATAAGACGAGGTTTTTTCCAGAGCAAATGCTCTGAAAAATACCCCTCGTCTTATAATCGAGGTCGTCTTCTAATCAGATCTCAAAAAAAATTCCTCACATAACTCTAACTCCCCCCTCCTTCCTCTGGGGGCGGGGCCAGAGAAGTTGCTCGCACAGCCGGGCCCCTGCAGAAGTCTGCGAGTGGGAGATCTGCAGTTCAGGTAAGGGGGTGGGGGAGGGTTTTTGAGCAAGTATGTGTGATTAATGGAATGAATGAGTATTTAAATGTTTGTGAATGAGTGTGTGTGTGTGATAGCATGGATGTGTAAGGGGGGGTGGTAGCATGGCATAGGGAGGCTGTAATCACACTACTATCATCCCCAGGTTCCAGGCATATCATGGGGCACAGTGGCATATAGGCGGGTATAAGACATGTCTGGAGGCAGAGTGGCATATAGAGGGTTAAAAGGCACATCATGGGGCAGAGTGGCAAATAGGGGGGTATAAGGCATTTCTGGGGGCAGATTGGCAAGCCGGGGGCAGATGTGCACAACTGGGGGGGGCAGGTTGGCAAGTAAAAGGAAATAAAAAATATTTTTCTCAATCATAGCTTAATTATTAAATATGAAAAAATAGTTTACATGAATTAATATTTACTAGTAAAACTTTTTCCCTATAGTTGTAGTCTTATATTCAGGCTTTGTTTTTTTCCTAAATTAATATTTTGATTTTGGGGGGTCGTCTTATAATTGAACAAATACGGTACATAGATGCCTCTCCTAATTATCGAGTTTAGGTATTTCATCCACACCCATTACTAACAGGTGTCTAAAGTGAAGCACATAGGCAGCCATCTCTATAGACAAACATTAGCAGCAGAGTTGGTAGTACTAAACAGTTTGGTGACTTTAAATTTGGCAGTGTCATAAGATGCCACCTTTTCCACAATTCAGTTTTTTTAATTACTGCCCTGCTTGATCTGCACCAGTCCACTACTGGAGTGTCCAGGAGTAACAACAGCCCTACCACAAAGTTGTAGATCATGCACCAAACCTACTCTGGAAGCAACATCAGCCCAGGCAATGGGTGTCAAGAGCTACATGAAATGGGTTGCCACAGCCAATCACCTACACACAAGCCAAAGATCATTATGTGCAATGCCAAGCGGTGTGGGGTAAAGCACACTGCCACTAGATGTTAGAGCAATGGAAATGTGCGCTATGGATAATGGAAGGGTAATGTTAATGCTATAGCATAGAAATACATTTTAGACAATTGTTTGCTTCAGACTTTGTGGCATCAGTTTAGGGAAGGTCCTTTCTTGTTCCAGCCCGAATGTGTTTGGTGTGGAAGAACTCTAATAGCCTGCACAGAGCTAGGGCTGCAACAACTAATTGATAAAATCGATAATGAAAATCGTTGCCAACGAATTTCATTATCGATTAGTTGAATCGATTTTTATCGATTATAAAATGAGGGTTTTTTCAGAGCAAATGCTCTGAAAAATACCCCTCATTATATAATCCGTTTAGTCTGACTCACAGCAGCAGCTCCTACTTACCAGTCCCTCCCTGTAATCACTGTGACAACTGGCCCCGCCCCTTCCTTCTGCCAGAAACACATGGCTGTGACACTCATCTAACCAAGTATAAAATTAATATTTGGGCTATTGAAAGTTAGGGGAGGTGGGGGTTAATTTAGGGGCAGCTGTGGTTAATGGGGTATTTAGGATTGATTTAGGGGCAGTTATGGTTAATGGGGTATTTAGGGTTAATGTAGGGGCAGCTATGGTTAATGGGGTATTTAGGATTGATTTAGGGGCAGTTATGGTTAATGGGGTATTTAGGGTTAATTTCGGGGCAGTTATGGTTAATGGGGTGTTTAAGGTTAATTTAGGGTAGTTGTGGTTGCTGGGGTATTTAGGGTTAATTTAATGATGAGGACTGAGGGTTCATTTAATTTAATAAAACTTAAGGTGCAGTTAGAGGTAAAGGGGGGGCAAACTAAAGGGAATCTAAATCCTGGGGGCAGTGAAGATTAACCCAGTACTTATTTATAAAAGTATGGTGTCAGTGTGCTGTGAACGGGTCTGTGTCTCTATGAGGGGACTATGAGATATCAGGGGGGGGTATAAGGCATATCTGGGGAGGACTGAGTGACATATCTGGAGGTATAAGGCATATAGGGTATATAAGGCATATGTAGTGAGGGCAGTGTGGCATGTCTGGGGAGGACAGTGGTGTATCCGGGTGTATTAGGCATATCTGGGGGTAGAGTAGAGTGACATATCTGGGGGTAGAGTAGAGTGACATATCTGGGGGTAGAGTAGAGTGACATATCTGGGGGTAGGGCAGCGTGGCATGTCTGGGGGTAGGGCAGCGTGGCATGTCTGGGAGGCAGCGTGGCAAGCCTGGGAGGCAGCGTGGCAAGCCTGGGCTCAAATGTGCATAAATTGGGGGGGGCTGGTTGGGAAATAAAGACAAGAAATGCATTTTATCAAAGTTTTTTTTATTCTGCTGTTTGTATTTAACATAATTTGTTTATTACATTATTTTAAATAAATGAAAAATGTACATTCATTTTTTTTATCTGATTAATCGAAAAAATAATCGGCCAACTAATCGATTATGAAAATAATCATTAGTTGCAGCCCTACACAGTGCCCTGAACTTAACCCCATTGAACACTTTTTGAATGCACTGGAACGCAGATCGTAAGTCAGGTCTTCTTGTGCCTGACCTTACAAATGCTCTTTTGACTGAATTTGCACAAATTCCCACAAACACACCCCAAAACCTTCTAGAAAGCCTTCCTAGAAGAGCGGAGGCTGTTACAACGGCAAAGGGGGTTTTGGATTGGGATGTCCAACAAGCTTATATAGGAGTCCACGTACTTTTGGGCATATAATATAAGTGAAAAATTGGGAAGTGACATTTTATTCTATTCAAGGGTTTCAAGCTGATCAGCATAAGCCACAGACTTTGTTAGTTTCAATACTTCGAAAAATACAATCAAGTTTATTACAAATAATTGAAACTTTAATGCATAACTATGAATTGTTTCAAACCATCCCTTCTAGTTGTTTTTATGTCTATTTCACTTGAGTGATCCAATTATATACTGCTACAGATGAGGCTGGGAACCAGAGGGAGAATGAAGACCACAATAGCAATTATACAAGGTCCCTGGCTTCCACCGCTGAAATCTGCCATTTGCAATTAATTTAGTGTGTGTTCAAGTAGTTTGTATGCATACAGAACAGAGACCCAATCTCGGTTTTGTATGTCTTCCACGCATTTACTGTTGCAGCCCTTAAACGAGATCTGGAACAATGTCATTGTTTGAAAGATTAGAAAATGAATAAGTGAGTTTTAGCTTGTGTGTAATTAAACTGGTTGAATTTGAAAATGTCACAAGGTTTTAAAGCTCCACAATTCCTAAAAAATGATGAAAAAATATTTACAGTAATTGTTGCTATAGCAATCATAAGCATAACTGTAATCCAAGAATCAAATTATATTTGTTAAAATAGTATTCTTTCCTGAAATAAGAAATAGTCCTCTAACTTAGTGCTGTCTACACCCCATTAAAATGAAATGGCACTATTAGTTATGTACTTTCCTATTACCATATAAGAAATGGCAGAAAGGGCACTTTATTTCTATGTGGGTTCCATCCCTGCAAAGATGAAATTCTAAATAAATATGCAGAATTTTACAACTCGCCTTCCCCAATCAGAGTGCTTGTCACCCAAGTGCCCCAAACACGTATTTAGGAGCAGTAAAGAAAAAGTTCCAAAAAGACAATTAAACTGAAAATTGCATTTTGCAAGGATAAAAATTTATAGTAATGGTAGAGTGCTTCTGACATTTTGTTTGGTCTAATTTCATTACCCTGTCTTTAGCTACATGTACAATAACTTGGCATGCATGCATTAAAATTGCAAATAGATTTCTAACTCAACATTCTTCATTGCTGCTCACATCCGGTAAAACATTAACATTTTCCATTGACAAGACTTTAGCCGACAGACTGTACGGCACCTCCGATGAATCATTACTCCACACTGTTTGCTGTAGCGAAGACTATATTAAACAAATCAATGTATTTTGGAAATTACAGCGAACTCCTAATGTAAAAATAAAACTGTAATGCTACAGAGTTTGGTTTAAATTATAGATAATTACTGGGATCCAGAAAAACAAGCCATTTGGCAGAGCATATCATACCGGTTGAAATTTCATCAGTAAGATTAGCAGTTTATCTGGCTGGGAGGCTCTAGAGCCAACATATAATTATATAATCACAATACAATACAGTAGCCGGTCACTGTTTGATACCGTGTCAAACTATGGGTGTCAGATGGATGATTTTAAAATTGGACATTCAAATTAGAGAAATTCAAAGCATGTTCTGTATGGCGTGTTTTAATGTTTATTGCCAGCCAAACCATAAGATTGTATGTGTTTAGAAATCGCTCTAAAGAATGTAACAGCGCTGCGGAATTGGCCGACGCTTTATAAATAAATTAAATATAATGTAATGTAATGATGGCTGCCAACAGAAAGGACACAAACGGTACCGTAACTTCTCCTTTGTGTTACACAATTTCAAGCCATATTTACACTTGTGTCAGGTGGGTTATTTAAAAAAGCCTGAATTTCTTGTAAGCGTGGTTGCGTTCTTGGATTGAACTGGGGGTTTACGGAGCACATTTTTATCCAGATTGTCATGTATATGTGAACAACTAATTTTTACAGCTAGTTCTTTAACTAGCCTGGCCAATTTACTATAGCAAGAACCAAGCAGGTGGCGAGTTACAAATGTGACAAACTATGTGCAAGTTTAGCTTAAAATAATCTGAGCCGGTGTAACAATGCTGTCACTCGGCTCACGTCAACCCGGGTCAATAAATGTAAAATCGGATTCTAAAATATATATTTCTTTATCATACCATTTTTATACAGGTATTAAGCATCACATCTTCTTAGCGCTTTATTATCTAACATTTTACATCTTTTTCTGCATTCACGTAGACAATACTAAGTACTGCTACCTGAATAGTAGCAGTTCAACTTGTATTGTTCTTCCCAAAACACATTCCTTTTTCTTTTAGTGATACTTATTTACTACAATGTATCTTTGCACAGGTATAGTTTCTATTGTTTACAGCAACGTAGTCTGATAATTAAATATCTTTTTCTTGACAGAATTAAAGAGGTTATATAGCAGCTGTTTATGAAATATGATACTTAAAAATGAATTGTCTTTCCACTTTATGAACTCAATATTATACACAGTGAGTTCTGTATAACTATATATACACACAGTAGTGTGAAATGTGCATTGTTATAGTAACCTTTACAACGCATGTGTAATCATGATCTGTATAATGTACATACTAAGGTATTCTACTGCTTTGGATGAAAACCACCATATACGTATATTACACAAATTATATGTACAGTACTACACGTCATCAGTCTCTCAAACGATGAAAAAGTATATAGATACTGAAACCAAAATACAACTGGATCTGTAACATGAAAGCCTTTTTACTAAATACCCCAAAAGACACATTGTTTCAAAGTACTACTTTGCTAAGTAGATACTGAAGGAGTTACAGGCTTTCATAGATCCATGAAATGGTAATGCTTCTGTGGTATCACTTGTTACAATGCCGCAAAATACCAAACTTTCACACAGGAACTTTTTACATTCTTCTGAGATATATTTTTGAACTACAATATGCAAAAAGAAGGCACTTTGGACCATACAATTTTTAGTACATGCGTAACGTATGTATGTATGTATGTATGTATGTATGTATCTATTGATATTATACCCCACACATCGTCCACAATTCTTAAACATTAATATTTTAGTAATTTGTGATATGGTCTCTGCAAACCACTCTTTCCAGGTAGATATCTGTCTACTCCTTTGCCATCATGAATGGTTAAGGTGTGGTTTTCATAGATACCACTAGACTTTTACTCTCCATAATGCCACTGTTATTCTCCCATCTGTCGACATCAAATACATTTTTTGTCAAATTACAATACATCACACCATAGAGCTGTGCAGGATATAGAAAATGTATTGTGCCGGGGAGTGGTTTAAAATGAGTGACGTTTACGTTTAATAATGTGTAGCAATATGAAACCTCTATACACTAACCTTGGTGGCTTAATTAGAAGAGATTAAGATTTAAAAAAACAAAAACTCTGGAGCAGTGGTAAAAAAGTAGAAATTGACAGGATGATTTCATTGGTTGCTATGGCAGCCGCACTTTTACCAATTGGCACCTTAAATGTCCTTTATATTTAAACAGCACAGTTCTGTTTATGACAATAGTAACATTTTCAAGAATGATTATAATTTGAGGTACTAGATATCTATAATAGTACAATATGTTCAGCCAAACGCTTAATGTAGCAGTGTAATTGAGGGTGGGGGGGAGTCGGAAGCCACTTAAAATGTACAGGAAATCTTTTTATAAAGGTTAAAACTCTTTACACTTATATGAGATACAAAACTGAATATTATGCTATATGTCAAAATTGAACATAGTGATATTAATAATAAAGGTAGGGATTGGAGCCAAGAAACAATCTATATTCAGTTCAGGCCATTAGCATCTATACTCGGGCTATTACTTAAGTGCCGTCAGAGACTCTTGGGGGTGCTCACCAATTTACATTCTAGTTTGATTGCAAACTGTATCCAATTATCGCTTAATGCATTTTCCTTGGGTAATCCCTTCCTTCTCTTCAAAATGGCTGCCAACTTCCATTAAGAGGAAATGGTAACTTAATCAATGTAGAGGAATAACCTAACGGAATAAAAAAAAAAATGATTGGCACGACAATTAGATGGTCATTTCTACAGTATCCAGACAGGCAGGGTTTCCGATTTGTTTCTGGCAAATATTATGTATTTGACACTGTAAACACTAGACCACATGTTTATTTAGTTGTGCAGTAAGATTTGAGAAAGACTTTAAATCTGCAAGACTCAATTTACACATTAGGCAGGTCCAGCTCAACTGTGCAAGGAAGTTGTCTGGGCCAGCCTTTTATATTGCATAGTTAATATTCAGAGAGTTAAAATGTGTAACAAACCTGGTAACCCCAGATTACATACTAAATACCCCTATATGGAGTATACAATATTAAAGTATGTCATTTGCTGAAGAAAAAAGCCCATGCCTTTCTGCAATTCAAAGGATGTTGGGAGTTGTAGTTAATTATTGCAGGTGGATGATAACGGAATGTGCAGTATGCTAGCCAGAACAACTGATTGCACTGAAAAGCGTAAGTGACCTAAAGAAATTAGACTGAAAAATGCTCCTAGGTATGTCTGTTTTGCTCCTTGGCTATAAAGATTTGTGTTCTCCCTCCTCTATTTTTCAAACATATAATTAACCCTTTGATTGCATCATAACCTCCAAGACTGAAGTAATTTCTGTGGCTGTTCAAGCCTACAAGAGCTATAATTTTCTTGTACAAAAACTCAGACAAATTATATACTGTTGATTCAAGAAGGTTCTGTAGATTGTAATAGTTTATGGTTGTCTAGTCACATTTCAGACATCTTATTCTGAGTTCCGAAGATATGAAATTTCTTTAAATATTTAAAGGGAAATAACACAGGCTGACGAAAAAAAAGCATTTATCCTGTAATAAGCATATATATAAAAATGTGTTCTGGTTAGCAGCATGGATATTATAGCATTTTGTAATCTTAAAGAACAGTTTCAAGTATTAAGCCATTTTGTGGTAAATCTCAATGGAATATATAACTATACAAACAAAAATTCCTTTGGACCCAAGGATAATTTACAAAGCTGTTGCATCACCTGCATAAAAGATTTTCCCTAACAGAGGAATGTCACAAAGAACACTTGAAACCCACAAAGGACTTCTTACTAAGAAAATGAAAACCATTACGTGAACAATGACCCTACATGTATGCAACTCATACGTTAAAGCCCAAATTGCAGGTATGACAAACTACTAAAACATAGAGGCTTCCTCTGTTTCTAAACAAAGCTCTATTGACGTGCTCCTGAAATTCAAATAATTGGGTCACCATAATGACAAAAAGAAATTTACATTTTGCCATTTCATAAGATTAGCTTTCTTTTTTCACATCCAATACATTTTCGTAAACTAAAAGAATTATTCAGAACAAAATATATTATACTTACTTTACACAAAAAAACTCCACACAAGTTTAGGGCAAAAACAGTATTTTTTAGAATAGAAGTAGTGATATTTGATCATATTTTCCAATGAAAAAACATAGGAAAATAAATCATTTACTATATGTTTTGTTAGAATCCCCTGTCATACAGCAATTACATGGCCTATATATAAATATATATTGCAGACACATACATAGTGTACATACATACATACATACACTATACAGCACATATATAACCCCACCAAACTCATCCAACCATGTCTTTATGGACCTTGATTTGTGAACTGGGGCACAGTCATGCTGGAATAGAAAACTGTTCCCACAAAGTTGAAAGCATAGCATTGTCCGAAATGTCTTGGTATGCTGAAGCATTAATATTTCTCTTCAATGGAAGTAAGGGTGATATCTCAAACCCTAAGAAAACAGCCCCACGCCATTATCCCTCCTCCACCACTGACAGTTGGCCGTGGAATGTCTAGCAAGGATAAAATTTCACAAACTCACTGATCACAGTATTAATTCAATGAGCTCTTCTGAGCGACCCATTTTTTTTACATTTTTTTTTTTACAAATGCTTGTAAATGCAGGACTTTATTATAGGATCCGCTGAATTAGTGAATTAGTTTTTGTTTTGGTAAGCCACAAGTATAGACAAACACAATGTGTTTAAGCTAATAACACAATGATAATCTTCCATGTCTTTATTAAACTCACTCATTAAGCATTCACAGTGCTAGTAGAAAAAGCAATTAAACCCTTGGATTTAATAATTGGTCACAAGGATATTTAGACCATTCTTCCTTACAGAACTGCTAAAGCTCAGCCATATCCTTAGGATGCCTGGTGTTCCACAGCATCTCCAAGAGTAGTACTATATTGTCTCCATTTATAAACATTTTGTCTAACTGTGGATGGCTTAATATGTAAGCTCTTTGAGATTACTTTGGAATCCTTTTCAGATTTATGCAAATCAAGAATTCTTCGTTGTAGGTCTTTTTTTTTTTTTTTGAGGCATGGTTCACATCAGAAGATGCTTCTTAAGAACAGCAAACTAAAAATGATCAAAATCATTTACTGGACCAGGTTTTCTAACTCCTGACTGCAATTAGTTTTTGTTGAAGTGATTAGCCCAGGGGTTCACATACTTTTTCCCACCCACACTGTGAATGTTTGAATGATTTATTCAATATGGACAATAACACAATTAGTGTGTTATTAGTTAAAACAGAAGGTGTTTGTTCATTATTGTAATGAAAATAATATATTTAAAGAGAAAATGTATACATAAACGCAGGTTTTACGTACCTTTTCTTGCCACTGTATATAAACCTTAGAAAATTGTGGTTCAATGCATGAATGTCATGTATGTTCACTTCACCTGAGGGTTGTGAATGATGTGTGACCCCTACACATTCAAATTTTGTTCAATACTAATTTCTAATAGATTGCTAGCTGTTCATAAAGCAGACCTGGACTGGCCATCTGGCACACCTGGCAAATGCTTGGTGGGGTGCAGCATGTGGCCAGCTGCAGGATATGCCCAGCTGCACAATATGTAAGCACAAAAAAGTAGCACGCACCCACACAGATTGAGCTGTCGGCCACATTAAGGTCATAAGGTGCTATATACTCAAAAATTAAATTCATAAATGGTCTATTACAATAGACTTTGGGGAAAAACGTATATCCACTTAAATAAACCATAATATTTATTTTCATAATCTTCGCTGTTTGTATTGGTTTAAACTCGACTGGCAAAGTCATTAAAAATCACTGCAGAATGGAAATGTGTAACACTCATATAGCTCATTACTTAGTACAAGTTAAGTGCACTTATAATCACAAAACGGATGAACTTTGAGAATGCCAAGCAGGGTATATTTAATTATGTATGTGTACTCTTCATTGCATTTAACGAGATGTGTAACCAGAGGTGTCTATGTTTGCCCTCAATAGAAAGGCTAGCAAATGGAAATTGTTCTCTGTAAGATTTCCATTTTTAAATCATGGATCACAAAATATAAAAACCTACATACATATGAGTGAACATGATTTTGCATATTTTAAAGATTGTGTCAAACCTTAAAAACTGGACAAGTAAAATAAAAGTATTTTCAAATAAATTTTTTATATCATACATTAAATATTTTCTTCTCTCACTGGTTTGGTAATTCACAAAAATCCCATTAGATCTACAGGCTGACCTAGGCTTTACCCAGAGTCTCAGTGTGAAGCTCAATCTTCTTTCTCCGAAGGTAGTAGAGCAGTGTTTATCCATAACCCACTCCCCACCCAATCCCCCTCCCATGCCTTACACATTCAATGTGTTATAGGAGGCTAGCCCTGTCCTTCCCAAAGCCCCTCAAAAGAGCTCCGAGTAGCCTTCCCTGGGAAGTTTCCAAGTACATTGATGAGTTAGACTGTGTATACCTATACATACCCATGACCACTAGGGAGAAGTGGAACTGACATTTAAGAGTAGTTCATAGTGACACAATAATTCAGGTTTAACAACAACACAAATACACAAGTCCATCAAGTTCTACCCTACTGTGGATCCAGAAACAATTTCCAAGTGTGCCTCAAAAGGGGAAAAGTTCCTTCCCGTCTCCAAAATGGCACTCTCCCTGGATCAACAAGTTATAATTGAGCTCTTATATTCTTTTAAAGCATCCAACCTATATTTAAAGACACCAACTATCAACTGTTACTATGAATACAGACTTTGTCACAGAGCATATGCTGAAATAAAGGAGACCCACAATATTTGGAATCAAAGGGAGACTCCATTGAAAAACTATATAAACTCATCATGCAATGCAGAAAAGCCTTCTGCCTAATGATTAGAATTTGCACACGCCCAAGTTTTGAACAACAAACAACTGCAATGTTAAACTGGTAATAAAACTTCACTCATACATTGTGCTGGCCTTACTTCCAGAAAATGCACATGTATGAAACATATACTGATTTTTATTTGAAATACTCCACATACATATAAAAATTAACTTTTATGCCGCTAAATTGCTCAATTCCATGTACATCACATAATGCACCACACAAAGTCACTCATTCTAAGACTCCAAGTAGAAATCTTATTCCATATTTATATTTGCTGGATACTTAAAAGACAGATTCAGCGTGATTTCTTATAGTGCATGACAAGTCTACTGTAACCTTACTGTACAAATCCTTGTCTGCCAACAATGTTGTTAAGAATATTGTTTGGATGACCCAATTCCCCCAGATAATACATTTAATAAAATATAAATAGGAGAAAAAACACAAATCAAAGCCTATCCACCACCATCAGATGACAATTAACACTTTAACCTTACCGGCAAAGCAAAAGACCTTCTGAAACCATTAAATATTTATCATATTTATCAAGTCACACCTTTGTAATAAAAAGGGCAAGAATGTTATTTAAAAGGAAATTATCACCATATTAAATGTCACCTTATTGTAAATTAAGAATGGTGGAACATTTCACATTAAAAGGCTAATGGGAATGCCAAGTGTAGCCGTCTTGAAAAATACACTCATGGTTTGACACACGTAATGGTCTTTTATGTCAATATACTGTAAATATATCTTATTTATTTTTAAAAGGATGCCACAACTATCACATGTACGTCAATGCATAAATGTCTCCTTTAAATTAACGTTTTCTCTGTGAAAATTGTGTTTAAACATATATCTGACATATTTGTCAGATCAGCAGGCTAGAGTTTCGCTAAAAGCATTTATCGAGTGGATAGCCCCATGCATGCGATTAGTTGGCAACTGGCCTTAAAGCGCTAGGGTCAATCTCTATCCCAGTGCATTGCTGTTTATGTTTGCCTATGTTTGCTTTATGATATGTTGTGTATAGTCACCTTCATAGGCTTTGTGTGAAATCTACATACTGTATATGTCTAACCATACATATAGGATAAATGAGGCAGTGCAAGCTTTTAACAAAATTTTGTGAATTTTTTTCATTAATTTTACTATTTGTGAAATAAGGAAGAGAGTGAAGACAGGGTGAAGAAACCAATCTAAACTTATAATAAGAAAATGACAAACTGCTTTGTTGATCTAAAATGTAGGCTACTGATAAGAACTGTAAAAAATGTAATATAAAAAAGTGCTTAAAGAATTAAAGTAGTTAGGGAAAATATGCACCAAAAACATGCTATCGGACAAACATTTCCTCAGGCAAACAAAAAAACTGCAGTGTTCAAGCCTATCTTCGCTCAGAAATGTAACAATTCTGAAGTTGGAAGCTATGAAGCCTGGGGACTATGTAACCTCATAATGTAAAGAAACTGATGAATGAACAGGCATTAAAACAATATAACTCAACCAAAGCATAACTGATTATTGTTCATGTGCTTGCCTATTAACCTGCGAACTGCCGGAGGGGATTCTGTGTAATCATGAGGAATGTCTTGGCTAGGTACCAAGGGGCACAGGGAAGCAATGCGCAGTTATTGCTACATCTTTATATATCGGCTAGATTGGGAGGATGACTTTCAAATCACTTTCCACTGCCATGCAGCATACCGTAGCATGTCTAATGAATGTGCTAACATGAATGACATTGCTTTGTTGCATTTGCCCCATCTCCTACAAAGTTGCAATTACAAAAATTGGTTCACAGAACCCAGACAGAATCAAGGACCTTCTTAATCACATGCTGTTACTCTAACCCCGCACTTTAACTAGCTAGAAAGTGGAGTCCTTTGTGATGATCCTAAGGAAGAGGGTAAAACATTCTGGCCCAATGGAATAAACTGATAACGTTTTACACAGAGTTTGCAAAGTGATTTACTCTGCTAAAATATTGGAAATGATAAACACTGTTACATACAACACATATAGCATTTCAAATGGCAATAGTGAATTTTCCAAAAAAAATGGCCAGCCTATGTAGCACAGAAAGATCACCACATACTCATCCCCTCAAAATTTCAAGTCTAAATAGGGACACCTTTATTGAGGTGTGTGGAAAGAGACGGGGAGATATGAGGAAAGATATTCAGAGAGATAGGTCTAGCAACAGAAGTAAGCAGGGATTGCTGCGTTCAGCTTCAGAGGGTCAGGAGGTGGCCATGTGGAAAGATGCAATGGATTTCTGTGTTGTAGCAGAGACCTCCATTGATTGTACAGCCCACTAGGGTAATTTAGGGAGATGCCCAATAGTCCCACAGTCTGCCTCTATTAATGTTCAGCCAATATACAAAAATCAAACACACTCACGGGACTTCCAAGTCAAGAAAAAATATACAGTAAGGACAATAAAAGTGGAATTCACTGGCTGAAGGGTGCTAGCAAATAATTTAGATGCATTTAAAAGGGACCTGGATACTTTTTTAATGAAGCAAAACAGAAGGCTATGTATGACAGTATAGGAATTACTAGTATTTAGTGCTTGTTGATCCAAGGAGAAATCCTATTTTTTGCCTTCTTTTGTATCAACAGCGGTAAACAAGCAATAGGAAAAGGGTTGAGCTTGATCAACGCAAGTATTTTCTCAACCTAAACTACTATAAACTATAAACTGTCCCATGATCCCAATTGCCCAGAAATGTAAGGACAGAGCAGATGAATCCTGGGACAAGGTCCAAAAATTGGACTCTCAACTGCCGTAAGTTTTTTCCACGCTCACTTGTCTAATATAGGTGAAGACCTAAATTATTATGGTTAACTGGAAACGTTCATTAAAAAACACTTGTATTTGTAATTAAAATGAAATTCAAATTATTTTAGAAAAGTGTTTTGTGTGGGAACATACTGTTTCAAATTACACCCAATACCTGACTGACCTTCAGGCATCCGGAACTGCTACATTTACAGAAACAATTAAGGCACCGTCAATAGGAAATGGCATTTATTAGGTATCTAGTAGGAAGCAAATGTAATTAAAAAAAAAGCTGTAAAATTCAGTAATCAGGCAAAAATCATTTAAAAGGCACCCTTATTAAATGTATCACTTGTATTGTTTTTTTTAAAATGACTGCTAGTGTACCATTTAGTGAAATAAAAAAAGGCTGCTCAGTTAAATGTACAACTGTAAGCAAAGCGCAAAAAAAAGATAGTTTTTTTTCTCGGGACACTATAATTTAGATTTCACATACATACATATATATATATATATATATATATATATATTGTAAATCGGGTGGAACCACAATCCCTGAAGGACTCCTAATTGATCACATTTTAAAGGGCCTCGGTGAGTGATGCATTATGTCCCTTAGGGCAATCTGAAAGGGGTAATGGAACAGTAAATTAAAACTAATGGTCTCATACTGTAGGCCTCAACTGTGCAGCAAAATAATTACAATGGTTGCAAACAGAAAAAAAAGTTGGAAGTAAAAATGTTAACATATCATAAACAAACTTGTGGTAGATGAAGAGTTTTATTTGTCCCCTGCACTACTACCTGCTAAGGTACCTACTAAGGTGGTAGACCATGAAACCCTACCTTAGCATGGTGTATGCAGTACACACGTGCTCATAGACCACAAATTATTCAAACCTTTTGTTTTTGGACAAGTTTTAACTTCCTGTACTTTCTGTTCTGATGATCTGTTCCGATAAAATTCAGGGGGATTTTTTTTATTATTAAGAACAATTGTTTTTACCAATCTCTCTCACTCCCTCCTTACCTTTTCTGACAACTGGTTCCATATCTCCCCTTTGCAGACATTCTTCTCCCCCTTTTCAGAGGGAAAGAGAGGATGGAATTCCTCCTCCTCATCTCCTCTATTGATCCAACCTCTGTCTGTTACAGTATTGTTCCAATCCCCTCTCCTCCCAGCGATTCTTGCATTGCTTATTTTTTTCCTTCCCTCTTTTAAAGAAATGTAGAAGTGGTTGTCCCTCGGTTGAGTGCAGAGGCCCTGCTCTCATGTGGAAGTACTTTGGAGGAGTGCTGAAGATGAAATAAGAATGTCTGGGAAGGGGAGACACAGCAGCGGTTTTTGGAGAAAGCTTTCATTTGTTTGGTTGGCACTCCTTTCTTGTTTCCAGACAAAAAACTTGCTAAAATTAAAATTCATATGAATTTGAATGCACAAATCTAATGTTTACTAGATCTAATGGTCATTGCAAGGGTGATCCTGGAAGAATGTTTGAGAAGGGAGACACACATGGTTGTCTGAGAAAGTACGTAGAAAGTGAGGTTGAGTCGAAAAAAAAGCAACAAGTTTCAAATGAACAATCTTAACTTTCAGCTTTGTCTTCATTTATTTGGTTAGGCCCCCCTTCCTTGATGTCAGACATTTGTATGAACTAACAAATTTAACAAAACTCATTGAACGCTTCAGAATGCACAATTTATCACACACAATATGAACCAACAGAAAGTTTTTTTTTATTGCTTATACCAAAACTGTGCTATGAAGTGGTACGCAGAGGAAAAAGAGTAGGTTTCATACACTCCTACAAACATCATTAAAACAGGAGAACCTAGTGATAAAAGGTAATAAAAAAATATATTACTCACATTTACACATACCCAATAGCAAAAAATTTCTGCATGTAAAATCTTAATCATGCAAGAAACTCTTTGGGTTTTCCCTAGGAGCTATGGGTATAGAATCTGTTTACTAGTTGTCTGACGTAACCTTGTGATGTCTAAGCGATAGCTGGAGTGGCACTTACTCTTTTGCCCACTTCCTACATGTTCCACCCATATTTCTTCAACTTGCAAATAGCCACGTTTTTGTGTCTCTCTCCTATTGCATATGTCCCACGGAGCAGAGCTTGTGAGGTAGAGTGCCACTCAAACTGGCAGCACTACTGTACATGAATGCAATTCTGCTCATGAAATAAAATCGGGACTACAGTCTGGATTTTTGTGTTATTCTGGTGATCTGTATCTGCTATGCTATGTTTCCATTATTTATGTATACCTGCAAATATAGGGTTTGTGTGTCTTATTTTGTATATTTGATCTATAGTTCACAGGAAGAAAGTAAACGTGAGGTGTGGCTGAGTAAATGAGGGACAAAGGGACTCTGGGGATGATTACGAGGGAGAGGACCTACTAATGTCACGGCAGGGTCAGAAGGAGGAAAGACTGCACTGACGCTCACAGTCTTCCCCTAACCTGCAGTCAGTGTGGCAAACGTTGTTTTTTTTGGTGTGGGAGCAGAGGGAGTGATTGCATGCACGGGAGTGTGAAGCGGGGCCCAAGGAAATGCTTTCCTAGGGTCCAATTTTTCAATATTAAATTAAATTGTTACAAAGATTAGCTGTTTTTTCCCCAATATTTAATGTATTAAACGTACATTATTTTTACCAGTGTTTCAAGTTATATATTATTGTACGTGTTTGCAAAAAAAAAAAAAAAAAAAAAAGAGATGGGGAGAAAGTGGGGTAGGGGATAGTGAGGAAAGAGGTATCTGATGGGGGAAATGCTACCCCCCCAGATTTTTAGGGGTTCCTACGCCCATGGACATGTTATTGCCAGCTCCTATACAAGGAGAGAATGGGAGAGATCATAGTCTTCACTTTGAATATATGTTTGAGGCCTGACTGTTATACCTCAATTACCTAGTGCAGAATTGTATTTTGTTTTCATTTGTGTGCAGGATTTCAAATGGCTTGTTCTCTTTTATTTAAACAGAGCTATTAAACTGCTTCACCACCAAGGTTTTTTGCCACTTCAAATACCGCAGCTATTTTACAATTTTTGTCATATCTGTTCAACCATTATTCCCCTTTCCTGTGAATAGTCTACCCATGTAAATGTATGTATGGTTTTTGAAGGAGAGATAGAGCTTTCCTTTGATACCATAACGTGATTAGCCGAACCATAATACGATTAGTCGGATAATTAGTATGAGTATTTTGATAAAAACTAGAGAAAACAATATATAACATTTCCATATTTTTCCAGCAGTTGTAAGGCATATAAACTGTTCACTTTTTACATTTAGTATGCTGGGTTTGCAACTCACAATTTGAACATAGAAACCAAAAAATACTCACAAAAGTATATATATTTTTATAAAGGAGAACATTTGGACACTTTGGGTTTTTTGTAATTTCTCTAAGCATTGAACAGTCTGACCTTGGGGTGTATTTGCTGGGATGTACATTCCTGGGAACGTACATGTTTTCAGCTTTTGAACAATCTTTCTCACTGTAGAATGATGGACTTCAAATTGTTTGGATATCTTCCCAGATTGATGGGCAGCAACAATTGCATCTCTAAGATCACTGCTGATGTCTTTCCTCCTTGGCATTGTGTTAACACACACCTGAATGCTCCAGACCAGCAAACTACCAAAACTTCAGCTTTTATAGAGGTGGTCAATCTTGCTGATAATCAAGCGCATTTGATTGGCAGCACACAACTGTCTGCTACTAAGCATGTTAATTCCTATGGAAGCACTAAGGGTATACTTAGTATTTCACGTGTGGCTTCTCCATTTTGGCTTTATTTTTATTGAATAATCATGACACAGCATAATATGTCACGTGTTGTTGTACTTACCTAATTTTTAGATGTTTAAGTTATGTCCTGATATGCAAAACCATAGAATTCAAAGAGGGTATATACATACATACACATATTTGCTTGTGTATGTAAGTATATCAATAGCTTACCTCTTCATGTTTAACAGTGCCCAAGGAATACCAGTAGGAGTGTTGAAAGCAGGAAGCAACTTTTCTCCCAGTTCCACTGCCTTTCTTCTAAAGATCTATAAAGAATTAAAATACAAAATAGGGAACATTACTTCATGTTCAGTAAGGACAGTGTGGGCCCATTGTTTACTACAACAGCCTTGGAATATGAAGTATATTAAGTATAATATAAAAACCTTGAAGTGTATGTGTTTGTATTCTCTGAAATAAGTTATTTTCCATAACAACCCATAAAACTAGTCTTGTGTAACTAGGGTTAAATTGAACTAGGGAGACAACCACACTGAACAATGTTGTATACACACACACACAAAGATATACTCCTCAACTATTTTTAGTAGTAAGTTGAAAACTTACCAAAATCAAACCAAAAAAATGCATTATTTGCTATATAATGCACAACAACATAAATGCGTGACATAATCAGGATGAGACAGGTTACCTCTCAATCTAAAAGTAAAACTGTTCACAGATACTTAACATGTCAAATGACAGGAATCTTAGAAACAAATGCTTGGTTTGCAGATATACCCCCCACCCCCCCCGATCCATTTCACATGAAGCTGTTAAACATATTGCATTTTGTGAATGGCCAATTCGTTTTACATATCCAAATTATGAAGCCAAGCATAATAAAGCTACAGCTAATCCGAGAGTGATGAATAATATTGGCTGCCAGATTCTACAGAGTACAAATAATAAGTACAGTCACTTCCATTATTGTGATTGATAATATATGCATAATTCAGTACTAGCTAGTGAACCCTCCAGATTAATGCTTGATTAACATGCCCTGCTCGGGAATGGGTAGAAGCTATTTCAATGACACTTTTACAGAAATATGTGACATTTAAACCAAGATAATAAGGAATACACGTTATATGTGAAGCTCAAAGTAAGATGTTGAAAAGAATCAATACACCTACCTCATAAGCATTCGTTAATAAAATAAATGTCAGATAATTTAATTGGGAAACTGTTTGTAAGTAACAAACATGCATCATTAGTAGAGACTAATTTATTATCCGTGATTCCCTTGGCCAGCTTCTCAAGCTGTCTTATTTGCGGCTGCTGTCCTTTCTGTTCCTAGACCTCTATTAAGGAGGCACAGCGCCTGGTACTGTGGGTTATGGTTGTATGGGTTCATAGTGAGAATGAACAAACTGGTGTTTGTCTACGCACCCCCCCCCCCATCAACAAGTGACAGAATGGCATCAATAGAAGTTAATGCATTTGCTGTCATACCACGGAGATTGTAGGGAACCTTGGGGGCTCCCTGTATTCATTCTTAGCTGGATAGTGGGAATCCAGGTTCTTCTTTGAGCTCTTCCTCTTTACAGGGATGCGATACGAGACCACAGCACCTTTTTCCTCTGCCCGTAAACACCAAGTGAGATAATGAGTAATGGAGCTATATAATCTCAGTGGGCTTTATTCAGTAAATAGATTTGCACGTTTAACTTCTTGGTTTAGTTAGCTATTAAGGGCCAATCCTTGCAAATTTCTCTTTAGGAAGGGCTGCCCTTCCATAAGGTATTGCTAAGTGGCTTTCAAGAAATCTGCCCACGTTAATTCTATATTATGTATGGCCAGCTCTGTCACTCCTGCATGAGAAGGTTGTTGATGTTGATTATTGATTGATTTATATAGCACCATAATTCAGATATAATTTTATACACTCAAACTAAAGAAACAAATTTCTTCCTAGGCCATAGTTTCATATAAGAATGAGTCATAATCAGATCATTCAAACATGTAAAACAATAGTGCCTACATTATTTCTGACTAATGATTAAGTGTCAAAAATAATGCTAGTCTTACAGGGATTTTCCATTAAGCTCACTGATGGGACCAGACACTACACTAAACAAGATGCATTGCTTTCTTTGTAGCATTCAAACCAGTTCCCCTGTAGGCCCACAAGGAATCCTGCTGTCTGAGCAGAAAAATGAACAAGGACAGCCAATTTCGCTTTCATAAGTATTTATTAAGAACAAGTGTTTGCTACATGTCAAATCTGAAACAAAAGGACAGTTAATAAGCTTGTTTTCCCACATCATAGTTACCATTCACCAACTGATAAATGGAAAATGTAATGAAATTTATATTATAATAATAAGAGGTTTAATCTGACACGTATAATATTTTATCAAGTACCATACATCTCTCTATTTGGTGGGGTTAGAAAACGTAGGAGCCAGAAAAGATACTGTATTACAGGGTGGAAACTATCCATTTGCTAGGGATTCTGATAAAAATAAAACAGTTGTAAGAAGTGCAAAACTTTAATGAGTAGAAGCATATTATCAGTAGTCCGTATATGCTCCCTCAGATTCCCTCACAGCCCTTAGTCTTTTGGGATAGGACCAACAATTTCTCAAACAAGTTGGTGTCAAATTCCATGGATTTCAATATTTGGAAGTGTCCAAGAAAAGTTTCTTATTGCTATCTTTTTTTGAAGCATGAGAGTCTGAACTCATTATTCACACCATTTTTTAGTCTGAGAAAATTAACTTTTAATCGTGAAAAAAAGTCACCTTGTCATGAAGAAAACACACTTCATTTGGATCATGCATGTTTTTAGGGTTTCTCAGAAATAGAAAAGCTTTACTTTCCAGGATCATCTCTCATCCCATTATTCCCCTTGCTCCTTAATGACCCAACATTATGCTGCCGACAGAGTCTGGGTTTTTTTTCGGCATCGCTCATCACATTCAATACACACAAGTCTACAGTTGTAGAGCATTTAATGGAATTGACCAATGCTGTATCATTTATCATCATGGCTGTCAGCCTCCTGCAAATGGTTATTTTCCACCCTGTAAGTATAATGTAATATACATGCTCAATTTAGCCCTTTGCAGGAGTCCAGACAACAAGGGATGCGTATTACATAAAAGCATGGCTGCCAGCAAAGCCCTCTCCATTGTCGTTCCTTCAGTCCCAGTACATTGACCGAGTCTGAGCACATTAGTCTGTGCAACCAAAATGCTTTCTTTCCAAAGTGTAATGATTTTCAGACACAGTTGGGATCATGGGCTGGTCAGGCACATCAGAGAATCTCTCCTAAACTCCGACTGAGCTTGAAGCTCTCATGTGGGCACCTGAAATGATGTAGTGTATTAAATGTGCTTAACCATAGCACAAATTATACTGAGCTAAACTAATGTTGTTTAGGTTTTACAATAAAGTAAGATAACTTTAATTCTAACTTCCTGTAACACTTCTTAACACACATTTCTGCTCTTAGCTTGCACTCTAACTAGTCAAGTAGAACATGTAATAATGATAGTTACTGCATATATAACATCTGGGCAGCAATAGATTTTTCTTAATTGATCTTTGGTCTCATTTTTCATTCTATTAAGAGAAAAGTGGATTGGGGATACAAATGGATCCACTTGATAAACATGGGAGGTGATATCAGATTGCAAATTACTTCAAGAAGACATAGAAATGAAGGTCAAAATAGAATCTGTGAAAAGTAGAAGATAGCATACAGGGGGAAAATTGTATACTCATAACAGCAAAAACTATAGAAAACATTTCTTCAAAGACATGTTACAGACAATTTGTTTTAATTCAAATCGCTGATTGTCACAAAGCTGGAAAAACAAGATACATATGATACACCCATCTGTCACCCAAACCTGTTATTTTAAATGTATCAATAAATCATGGCTTGCAAATATCCTAAACATACACATACTAATAAAAATCTACTGTATATACACGATATGGGACACCTGACCAATACACCCACAGGGACATTCATGACATTGCACTCTAAATACATAGACATTACTATGTAGTTGGTTCCCCTTTGTAGTTATAACAGCTTCCACTCGTCTGGAAAGGCTTTCCACAAGATTTTGGAGTGTTTCTGTGGGGATGTTTGGCCAGAATCCATAGAGCCCTGATCCCAACCCATGGAACACCTTTGGGATAAACTGACTGAGATTGCGTCAGTGCCTGACCACACAAATGCTGTTTCCAGAAGAGTGGAAGGTTTCATAGCTGCAAAAGGGGGAACCAACTACATATTAATGTCTGTATATGTAAATATATTTGCAATGTCATGAAAGTCCCTGTTGGTGTATAGGTCAGGTGTCCCATATAGTAGATATATATTAGTATATGTATGTTTAGGATATGTGAAAAATGTATAAAATCAATCGCAAACCACAGATCCTTCTTTATGATTTATTGATAAATTTTAAATTACAGGTTTGGGTGACAGATGGGTATATCATATGTATCTTGTTTTTCCAGTTTTGTGACAATCAGCGATTGAATTAAAACATGGCTTTGAACAACTATCTTCCATAGTTTTGCTGTTATCTGTATACACTTTCCCCCTTGAATGCCATTTTCTACTTTTCACCTTCATTTGTATGTCTTCTTCAAGTTCTTCCACACAAAATTCATCCAACCATGTTTTTATGGACACTGGAGCACAGACACCCTGGAATAGAAAAGGGCCTTCCTCAAACTGTTTCCATTACATGATCTGACGCTTGCTACTGTACTTGGTGATGTGAGGCTTGGCCATGGAAAACCCATTCCATGAGCTCCTGCCGCACAGTTTTTGTGCAGATATTAATGCCAGTGGAAATTGGGGACTCTTCAGCTATGAATTCAGCAAAGCATTGGTGAATTTTATACACCATGCATCTCAGCACTGCTGACCCTGCTCTGTGACTTTATGCGGTCTTCCACTTTGTGGCTGAGTTGCTGCTGTTCCTAATTGCCTCGCCTTTCCAACAATACCACTTACAGTTGACTGTGGAATGTCTAGCATGGGCATTGCAAAGGAGGCATCCTAGCACACTTAAATTTACATAGCTCTTCAGAACAAATGTTAGTAAATGCAGATGGAATGGCTAGGTGCTTGATTTTATACACCTGTGGCAATGGGTCCGATTGAAACCCCTATATTGAATAATTAAGGAGTGTCCCAATATTTTTGTCCATATAGTGTATACAGTATATCTATCTAATCATATATATAATATGTTTGACTGAACACATCTCCCTGGACATGATATACTCAACTCCTGTCATCTTCTAGCGCTCGCTTTGCTTTAAGAGGCCAATCACTGTCAATGAATGTCTGCGCACAGAGAAGGAGGGCAGCTGCTACAGCTTCTAGGCCAGGTATCCCAGAAGAATGCATACTAAAGAGCTCACCGACTTCTTTAATACGCATTATTCTTTAATGGGAGTGTCAGGGACGTTAAAATATGCCTTTAGTGTTGTCTTTTTTTTTTTTTGTTGGCTAACCCTCTAATCTTAACAAAAAATTGACACAAGACAGAAACAGGGCTAGATTGCACAATACACATGCACAAACAGTACACTGAAAAGGTCAAGCGTATTCATACGGTTTTCCTGAAGACAGCTGCCTTCTCAATAAACAATCCCAGGATCGGCTAGTAATCGCAAGTATCCTTTATCAGACTCTCTGCTAAGCTCCAAGCACCTGGTTCGCAATTTTTCCATTATTATTGAGCACGGAACAAAAGAAAAACCAGAAAAAAAAACTATAGCGGCAAGTAATCTCTATATTAATGTTAGGCATAAAGAAAAATAAAGGTGCTGCTACTCGCATAAACACTGCTATGAAACGCGACACTTGCAGCAGGCTTCATGACTTAAACAGTGCAACGTAAGGCAGTAATTACTTGCTCATTGCATAAAATGCTGCTCCCTGCCAGCCTCATAAATATAATTATCTTTTAATTCTAATGCCGTTCAGTGACTTTGTATCGTGACATGCACAGCAGACAGCTCCTAAACCACCGTGGAAGGCACATTAAGTCACACATTAAGCAGTGATTGCAAACCCTAGACGCTGCTATCGCTTGCACTATTGCCGTTATGTGCAGAAAGGGACTTGTGGGAAAGCAAGGTTGGTTGTTTTATTTGTCACCCGTGAAGCAATGTAAAAAAATGTGTCTTGTCAATTAAGATGTCGGCAGTTTTTATTATTGCATTTCGTGGATGTGTTAATTTCACACAGGGACTACAAACAATGGTACGCCTGGCGATGTAGCACTTAACATCAATTGTCACACCTATTTCTTGCTTTAACACTTCTCCCAACATTTCAAGCGGCAAAAGTGAGCTTTTTTTTTTTTTTGTTTTGCTGAGGTATGGCAACTTATGGAAACTTTGTATGCGATTTTGTGACCTACGTATAGAAGTAATTAAGAAAAAAAAAATAAATGTAGGAAATATAGGTTTATTTTATAAACCCATTTACTGCTTTCTTTATACACAGTATTATAACTAAGGATGCATGGACATAATTGGAAAAAGGTGTTTAGGTCCCATCAGAGCTGAAACATTAGGATATATTGTGACGTCTGAATGTGTGTGTGTGTGTGTGTATATATATATATATCAACTTATAGTTAAATCAACTTTTATTAACTCAAGGATGTGGAGATGAGAACGTGGCATCAAAAGGCCACAGCAAAGTGCAGTGCTCCTGATTTTCCTCTGTGATCCCTTCCTTCTTACCTCAAAAGGCAAGCAGGACGACTGGATCTTCTGGGTTCTGCCACCTGAGGAGGAGAACGATTGAATTCTTCACGGGAAGTCGGTAGCCAAAAGGGTCCCAGCTCCACTGTGGTATATCCAATGTGAGCAAATCTCCGTCAAAAATGTGTTACACATGTGCAAACCCCTCAGAAAACCCAATGGGAAATACAATAAATAAAAAAAAAGGTGGCCTGTACAGACCCAGTCCATAGCTGATTTTATAAAAATGTATCCATTACCTGCCGACTAAAAGGTCACGACAGTGAGGGAAAAAAGTGAAAGGGCCCCCGGTGAGTGCCTGGTATACCCTTTATCAAAACCCCACCCTGTGAAGATACAGCCAAACAGCACTGTTCATTTAGTAAAGAAACCTAATAGCAGACAACTGAGCCCCACCAACAATTGTAATGACATTGTACGTCTAATGCAGTAGCTATAAAGATTAACTATAGCAGCACAAAATCCTGCACTCAAACACCAAGAGGAATTTACTGCAAGCTCAGTTCAGTACACTTACAAATCTGGTTTTAGACCATTATTGTATTCGGTGATGTTTAGCGAATGTCATTTTCTAAGAAATTTGTAACCCTAAAGAAAATTCCACTCGTAGTATTTGCATTAAAAGAGTTTGTACTCGTACGTTTAACCCCTTCATTCCCCTATAGACGTACCGGGACCTCCAAAAAACGCCTATTAAGAAACCTCTATGGACGTCCCGGTACGTCCAGCCCTTCGTGCAGCGTCAGGGACACATCCCTGCCGCTGCACGGGAGACCAGGCTGCCGTTTGACAGCCTGGACTCCCCACTGACGGCAGAAGCCGGCATTGCCGGCTTTCTGCTGTCCGATGGCCTGTAACAGCTTCCGGCATGAAATCCGGTAAGCTGTTACACTGTAAACTGCCCGATTGCGCAGTTTCAAACGCGCGATCGGGCATTCCCTTCCGGGTTGCGTCACTGCTGACGTAACCCGGAAGGTCATCGGAGGGCAGGATATCCCCGCAGGACCTGCATAGAGATCACAATGTGATCGGTGCAGGGGGATCGAGGGGAGGGGAGTGAGAAACCATCTCTCTCACTCCCCCTCCCGTCCTGTAAGTGAATAGCTGGAAAAAAAAAAAGGTTAATTCATTTCGAAAATAATATTAAATAAATCATTAAAATAATAATATAAATAATACTAAAAAAAAATAATGTGAGCATTGTGACATCACTGGCATGTTCAGGAGGTCCCCTAAGAGGACCTCTAACCATTTCTGTGTTAAAAAAAAATTAAAAAAAAAGTAAAAAAATTAAAATTAAAAAATATATATAAAAAAAGATAAAGAAAATATTAAAAAACCTTACTTCCCATTGCCCTAGCATAATATCTAGACAGTATAACCCTCCTGCCCCCGTTCACAACCCCCAAACCCGTTAAGCCATAGGCATAAAAAGTATACAAAATTGTACACCTTATAGTATGCTCCCTGGTGCTAAGAAAGTATGGAAAATCTATATAAATTAGTTATTTCTGAAATCAGGACACCTGAATTGATAAACTTGGAGGGGATTTTCCATCACTTTACCTAATTTTGTGAGGATTCAGAGGGAAAATGTAAAAAGATTTAGTGTTTTTTTTCTAATCTTCGCTAGTTTTCACTAAATTTCTCATTCTAAATTTTCAGCTAATCATCCAACTATGGTATCAAATGAAAGCTCTATCTCTCCTTGAAAAAACAATTTATAGTTTACATGGGTACACTACTCACAGGAAAGGAGAATCATCGCTAAACCGACATACCCCAAAAATGGCAAAATTGCTCCGGGCTTTGAGGTACCAAAAACCCCTGGGATTGAAGGGGTTAACAGAAAAAAATCATATAGCTGAAAAAAATATAAATAAATATCAATCTTATTGTGTGTAAGGATGCAAGTAAAGCTTCCCATGGTGCAGTGCGCAGAATATTCTGTAAGGACCTATCTACTTGTCTTTAGCTAATGGAAAGTCTATAGACAAATCTACGGCTAATGTTAATCCTTGGCTTATGTCTTAGTTGTCTAAATCCTGTTTACAAAATATAACAATATTCCAAGTAAGTATCTACTTAATAGAAGTAAAACATTTTCCATGGATGTAACCTTCAAAACGTTTAAGAACAACCTTTAGCATCAGGGCTGAGTAGGCTTGAAATGGCCAAGACTAAAAACTTTTCCTTTTGGGCTATAAGCAGAGACTTGAAGGTTCTACTCTGAAGGAAATGTGTTGTGGTCCTCTTCTAACTTAGACCCTAGCAAGCTTCTGCAAAATTGTTGTGTTTAAGGGACTAAACATTCATAGGGGGCAAAATATAGTTATAGAGATGCTAATACATGTTTTTGCGTAACATACTAGAGATAAAAGGACATTGTCTAGCTAGAAGCGTTACTATAACGTATCACTGTATTTGCAAACATCTGCAGATGAGAAAAGACACGTAACAAAATCAACTTGGTCTTCACCTTAGATAATGAATTTATGAGAAACAAAGTAGGACAACAAAGTGAAATAAATATGGATTACTGGGGATCTTTGTGATTTTTTTTTTGCTGAACCAGAAAGAGTTAATGTACCTAAAAGTTAAATATTTTATAATATAGGAGAGGCAGATAGAGAAAGAACAAAAAACACATTTCCCCAAAGGGAGGACAGAAGCCACTAGGCTTGTGATCTGAGAATTCATGGTGCCAACACAAATATGTCTAAAAGGGCTTTATCAAAGTGTGTTGGAAAAATTCGGTTCCATATCGGCATAATTTCATTTTGTTGAATTTTATTTTTTATTTTTTTTTAATACTTATAAGACATTTACCGTAAAACCTCTCTAAGACAAAGAATATATTGTATTACTTACATGAATATTGCTAACTATTTAAAGTGTGGTACAAAGTAAACATTCTTCTCTGAACCTAATGCATTTTTAGTAATATATGAATATATTGGCTCAGATTTTGGTATCAGTTCATAAGAAATATGTGATTGAACTGGAAAGACTACAAAGAAAAGCAACAAAGGTTAAAAAAAAAACAAAAAACTATTCAAACTGTGCCAAGTGTCTAGCTAGACTTCTTACTATTTGCAAGAGGTGATCTCATCATGCTGTACAAATATATTCAAAGTTCTTATCTGCCTATTCCTGGAGAAATATTTATCTAACTGACAGGGTAGATCCATTAGAATTAGAGGTTCCAGCCCAAAAACGTAAGACAAGGCAGTGCAATGCGCAACCTGGGGAAATTGTGTTTGCTTTTTAAAAGTAAACTGAAGTTATTTTTTGTCAAGGAAGCCCAAGTTAATCCAGACAATTTGACAGTCATTGGGTGAAAGGTCCCCCCCCACATGTACCAAGAATGGCTGAGGCGCAGACAGACAGCATGAGTTTGTGTCTCCGTCTGATCAGCTATGGAAAAAACTGCACCTCACATAAGCCGAAGCCTTTCTTAGAGCCATTAATGGCTCTAAGAAATATGGCAAATTGTCAGGAGATATCCTGTTAGCTTTAGATCAATGCCTGATTTCTTTTTAAAAACTCTACTAAGTGTGTTAACAAGTCTGGCATTGCTGCTTTCGCGTGGGGGGGCTTTTACATTGTAAAGGCAATGGTGGTTATGAGTACATACATTTCTACAAGAATGTAGTTTGTGATATTTCTGTTTTATTAACACCTGTACAAACCTGGTAGAACATTAGGAAACACCGTAAAGTTTCTGGAGTGGTTTATATGCTAGTAAAAAGAGTTGGGAATGCCTAATGAGTAGTTTAATCGCAGACAAAATATGGCCGCTCTCCAAAACTTGTAGAAGAAATAAAATGCAACGTATCATTATTAATGGCCTATGTTTGCCTTGTAACTAGATAATCTGTGTTCCAATATTGTTAGAAAGTGATGAGGCTTTCATATACAATAAGCAATCCCTTATGTTTTAATATCCCATATCAGTACATGTACAAAACATCATCCTTGTAATTCAACTCATGAAACTTCTTGACTGCTGATGTACGAAGCAAAGTGCAGTTAGTGCACGTCCCTGCGCGACTGCAGAAGCTCCTTTTCTAGCTGTGCTCATTCGTTGCGGCACTCGCATTTTGATTTAAATGGAAATGTAAGAGACAGTGAAGCCCCTGGCTCACAATATCATTCTACTGTCACTTGCAATCCATCTCATTTAGATTAAGGAAGCTGCTACCCAAGCCGACCATGCTTTTGAATTCACTCTGGCAATCAACAATTGTCAAGGTTTGACTGGCTTGTACAAGCTAAACCAAAAATACTTTTATTGTACATGCATATGCCTGAAATAGACAATTATGCAAATGCTAGACAATTCAGACAATGATATAGTCAAACATTTTTCCTTGATCTTCAAACTGTTATTTAATGTAACAGAAACACACCAATCAGTTGATTTACTCTTTATAGACACACGACAGTGCCAATAAGATACTCCTGCTTACGAGCAAAGGGGGGCTTTGTGATGTCATCAAACTCCCCATTGCACCAACGTGGACTTTTATCGCATTCTAAATACATAGACATTAACATATAGTTGGTCTCCCCTGTGCAGCAATAACAGCTTCCACTCTTCTGGGAAGGCTCTCCACAAGATTTTGGAGTGTTTCTGTGGGAATCTTTTCCCATTCATCCAGTAGAGCATTGTCCGAAGTGCCTTGACGGGTACATAGCAAGACATTTTAATGTCTACATGTGTTATTTTAATTTAAGGCTTGGTTTTGTTTTTGTTTTTTTTAAGTTATTGTAGCGCAGACTTCTCATATGCCACATCTCATCTACTTCCACCAAGGGCAAAGCCTCGTTATTTAACTGATCCTTTTGGAAAATTTCATTTAGAGCAGAAAGGTTTAGCACATGAGCCCCTGTAAAGCTATTACAAATATCTTGAGGTCAGGCAGCAACTTGTGATGTGACGTGGCATCAGATGGCAGCTTTCCCATACAGAATAACAAAATAGAAGTAATTTTATATAAAAAAATATGAAAAAAAATTCACTAAATTAGGATTAGGTGACACTTCCCCCGTTTATACAGATTGAGGACTACAAAATGTTTAGACTTAATGTTGCTGTACTTGCTAGTTATTTTTTTTTCTTAAGTGTCAATAAATTATGCAGCGGTGTACAGTTTATATGGGGCAGTAAATACATGCATAGCAAATTTACGTTGGTACATACAGATACATAACCCTGCACGTAAGCTTGCCAAGTGTATGAAAGGCATTTCTCAAGAGGTAGTATGGTATAATATTGGCAGACCAAAAAAAGTAGTGACTATTAATGTATATGGGGATGAAGTGGAGGGTAGTGGAGGGAACCTCCCTTATTATTCATCATCCCACTCGCAGTGCAAGACACACCCAGTGCAAAAGTTAACATCCCTCGGTCCTTCTCATATACAGAGGTATATGATGCTTTAGCTGAGCACCGCAGGGCACGGTGGGATTCTGAACGGTTATTAAGAGAAGGCAGGTCCTTGGCCGTATCACTTTGCAGTTATGAAACCAAGGGAATGGTCTCCATTTGTAAACGTACAGTGGCAACATAAATGTTGGTGGCAACAGACTAGATCATAACAAGTAACTGCTTTATTTCTTACGGAGGCAGAGAGAACATTATTTCAAATCTACAAAAGGGATGTGGCACAGTAGAAGGGTTAAGGGGCTCGATGTACACTTGCGTATGTCGAATGCGAGCAGGGACAAGTTAGATTTTCAGAACCGAGACACTAGTCTCAGGCCTAACAGATTGGGAATGGATGTTTTAAAGGGACAGACCATTCATATACAATCCAGGAGTTATGCTAAAAGTATACTGACATTAAGCTGACGGACCAGGATTTCTAAATGCGTTTAACAAAGTTAAATAATGAGTGCTGTCTCCCATGAGAAAAAAAGTTTGGCTTATTTGCCAATTTAAAAACTGAATTGAAAGAATTTTCTTGTGTGACTTGCATATAAAGCTCTGACCTAGAATTATTAAGACTGCTATTCATTCCACTTAAGTAATACAAAATCGAATATGTACAATCTTTATTTCCTGTGCTCTCCACTTCAAAATGTAATATCAAATTAAATTAGGCACCCATTATAAAAGCAACTATGTAACTAAACTGCCACTTTGAATTAGACACATAAATGAAGGAAGAAGCATTGAAGCATATAGTGATCTCTAAACTAAGCAAAATGAAGAATTCTTTCTGGAAGGCATGCTATGAATTTAAAGAAGTTTAAACAATACTCCAAACAATACAATCCAAGAGAGAAAAAGGTGCCATATCCCAAATTCTTCCAAGTATTTTAGTGCCACCCACAAATGACTTATTGCCACCTAAAATCTTCTTTAAAAAAAAATCAGCCAACCAATGCGAAACATCCAAGACTTATCCTGAGACTCGGGTATATCTACAGTCCACAAAGCTTGTAATTTGACTACCTGGATACAGACAGATCAGTGATATTCAAAAATATTGATGGTTCACGATTAAAAGGGACAGCCCTTCTAAAGAGTAATGAATCTTACAGTACATTCTTCAGAATCCAAATATAAAAAAATATACTTACCAGATGTAGAAACCGTAGCCCTCCAGTCACCTTCTGATTCTTGCCACTAATTGGCTGTTTGAAGGAGCCAATCAGTGGCAGGAAAATGCTTCTATTTTAATAACTTGGATCGCTTTATGCTCATGCACATGGGGGTCTTAGACCCTTGCCTGCAGCACTAGGCCTGACAGGAGGAGACTATAGCATGTGCGAACACACAAACAGAAAGGGGCAACTACATATGAGGGTTTTGCAGAACATCCCATGCAAGGGGGGCACCATGCAAATTTAAAGGAATCTGGAATGGAATCATTTCCATTATAGAGTGTATACTGTCCCTTTAAAAACTATTTGAACTGTGATTTCATACATACAATAATGTAAAAAAAACATGTGTTAACTTTTTAAAGAAGAAGACAAGGAGTTTACTTTCTTGTGTTATGTACTCACTTTTCTACTAGATCTGCCAATTCTACCTCATATGGTCGAATATAGTGAATGAAGGTAAGAGTTCTTACAGATTTAAATAACACACACACACATATATATATATATAAGCTCATGTGTTATCTATATGCTCCACATTGGTGCAGCTATTTTAAGGTTAAAAAAGTAAAGTAAATAAGGGGGGTGGGAAATGATTAGGGTAGTTTTGCATCCACTCCCATAGGTCTTACCTTTCTCTGAGATACAACTGTCTCACGTTTAAATCTAGTATCTCCAAAATAGTTATACTTATTAAAAAAATACACAAAATGTAGCTTAACAAATTAATGTATTTTGCCAAAAGTGGTGGAAGTGACAGTTCCCCTTTAAGTATTTGGAGACCTAGTAAGAAACATTATATGGTACTTACTGGAAGTTTCTTTGCATTTTTCCAAAGTCGGTATACAGCCAAGTGTTGAGTAGTGTCTGGAGCATTATGCCAAGATGGGCTATCAATTCTAAAATGACTGGTGGTCACAGCGGCCCCTCTGGGATGCATTTGTAAAATTAACCATATTCTGTTACTAAAATAATTAAGTTTTACTGCTGGCATTTACATCTGTCGGATCTAAACCAACAATGGATGTTTATGCGATCCTAAAAGCTGTTCTTACTTTTGTAATCGACCTATTTGGTGAGAGCTGACATTGGTTCATGCAATGCCTGTCATGTTGGATAACAAACTATTTCCCACAAGCTTCCTCCTGTCTGTCAGCCATGACAAAAAAAAATGACAAGGGGGAACAATTTCCACAAGTGCTACAAATTTCGCAGAAACTTAAACAGGTCAAGATCAAAACATTAATCTGATTTTTTTTTGTAAAGCACCTAAGGGAATGTATTGAAACTGGATCTGTTAGTAACTTGGCAATATATATTTTTTTAAATGTATTTTGTAAAATGAAAATAAACAATAAAAGTGAACATATATATATCACTTACTCATATAATTGTCAATAATAAAAGTAAAAAAAAATATGTTTCATATAAGTATATAGAAATATATATTTAGAAACATTTCCAGACTTGCTATAATCTGCTGGTTTTGTCATAAATGTATGTTGTAAAATATAATATAAAATTACAATAATACACCACTGCATGCACCCTAACTGATTGATGTTCTGGCTCGGTTTCTTCCTCCCCTTCCCTGTGTATACTGAAAACATGAAGAGTACTTATGTAGCAGCGCAGCACGTGTGCTCCAGACCTCCCACTAAGGTCAATAGGAGCGCTGCAGTACAAAGAACATATATTTAAGAACTCTTCCTGGAAATAGAAAAAGGAAATATATGTATAAAAACAAAATGAGCTGGCACTTAGAGGCCTAGGCAACAGTCAACATTGTAAAAAGCTGGGAAGCACATTTCCCTTTGGCTGACCCCTATTGTGCCACTGCTCAATGGGTCAAAGGGCCGGTTACGAAAGATCTTTGATCTCTCCAACGGCTTTAATAGGCAATGAGTTCCTTAAAGTATCATTATATGACATCATATTCCATGGCTTTGCAGTGAGGGGGCAGCTGGGGTGCTGTCCTGGGCCTCCAAAAAGTAAATAGTCGTTAATCAGCAAAGTGACACTATGGCGGTTTTATTTGTTTGCATACAACTTTGTTCCTTTATTTCTCAAATATGCATGGAATAGACATAAAGCTATCCTGAACCGAAGTCTTCCAAATCAAAGACTGATTTTTTTTCCTCCCATGAATTAGAGAGAAGTTAAAGGATGTCACAGATAAGTTTTCTACACGTTTAGAAGAGGTGCAAAGGCAGAAGCATTACTAAAACATTAAACATACACCTTTATTTGAAATGTTAGACTGTCCCTAAAAACTCTAGCCTTCGCTTAGAAAAAAGCAAGACATAGGATGAAAATGTGAGTGTCCTTGAATGAAGACAGTGAAGTCTCCACCTGGGAGCCTCATCATCTTGCACATAAGTATCAGTAATACTCACTCGCCTTTGGATGTAAGGCATGTGCCATAATTCACCAACATTTCATTTTAATGTAATTAAGTTCATTATGAGGTTGTACTTGCCCATACAGATTACATATTTGGTGCACTTACCTCTTCCCCTGTAAGATAGTAAGCAGACAACAGGCCACCAACAAAACGGATATTGACCTCAAATACGGAGACTTCCGCATTCTGCAAAAAGACAAAGCAGTGGGTTTATGCACCGTAAATTATAGACAAGTAGTACTGAACTAGTAATAGAGAATTGAACAATGTTATTGTATACTTAATAGAATATAATGTTCGTTATTAAAAGTCCCTCTACTCTTTTTCATATAGTTCTGGCATCATAGTCTGTCTAACAGGTTAACGTGCTGATAGCCATGGATGGGTCAAACATCATGGCTTCACTAGTAAAACCCTAAGCTAGGAGATCATCAGTAAAATATTTCTCATCCTACAAAATGAAAGTATTGAGATACATAAGATAAGGGGGGGGGGAACGAAAATAAGCAGAAACAAATCGAAACATTTCAAAGTATACTTGAGCCGCTAACTACAAAGATTTGCCATATTCTTCACACATTTCAAGGCTTTTGAATTTTTAATTTGCAAAAAGACAAATGGGGATAATCCAAATGCAAAATTAATTGAAATTTATTGAAGATTAGTAAAGGACGCACACAATGAAGCTTCAATAGAGTTGGTGCATAACATGGATAGATACATCTTAATAAATGAAAAGATAATAACTGCACAGTTAACTATCAGTTAACAAATCTTAGAAGTTAAAGGCAGAAAATCTACGATCAGAAACACTTGTTTTATACACTCCAATGACCAATATAGGGATTTTTAAAACTAGAATGCTTTTCAATTAAACTATTACATTTTCAATCCAATTATCTTCATATTGTCTGTAGCTGTACCTCTGTGGCAAAAAGCGGTCCAATGTTCAAGTTAATGTAATAATATTAGCATATGGAGATTACACCGTCCATACCATCTTGTTATCAGCACAATATTTACATGTAACTCTTGTAAGTTTAGAAGCTGTGTTGCTCGTTCAGTATTGCTCAGTTGCTTTACGAGCACAAAACAGTTTCCTACATTTATTACAATCGATAGCTTGGAGTATAAACGTTCACAGAAGCAGTCCGTGACTTAAACATTTTGTGTATAAAAATATGCAGTATGTCCTATCTCTCAGTAATACTTATAAGGCCATGCTTTATTTGAAATCACAGAACACAGTTTAGTTTTCATGCATACATTATACAGGTTTGTTTTCAAGGTAAGGCTTGCGTTTTACAGGGAGGTTAGATGAAACGTCTAAACTTCAAAATAGTTTAAGCATGCTGTATATGATTCTTTCAGGGCTCCAAGTGCTTGCATCAGAGTCCAAGTGATTTCAGTGCCTTTGGCTAAGTAACGTCCTGGTGCCACAGGCGCTAAAGCAATTCCTCTGGTACAACTTCAAAGCACAGCTCCATCCTGCTTGGCAAGGATGGCGTTACTAACCTATACTAGAGAGACTCTAGCAGTGCCAGTGGCACGAGCGCCGTGCTACACCAGAGGGGCCCATGGGGAGAAAAAAATACAAGCACTCTGTATTACAAATGCTTAAACTGATTTACATGGGTACTACCTAAATAACTACTTGTTTTAAGAAAAATTATGGAATGTTGCAAAACTTCATAAATTTTGTTACACTGTAATATCGCTGATTGACTAAATATCAAAATGTGGCTTTTGCTCACCTTTTTAAGATAGCTGCAGCTTTTCTTTGCAGAGAGGGTAAACAAATGCACATTTCATCTCTAGCCATAAGATTTTGTCTGTTTTTCATAAAAGCAACGTGCAAATATCCGAGATCTAATCAGCCTATTGCTCTATTTTGACATCTGAAGGTTAAATGAGGACTTAGCATACAACTCCTTAGAAAACTTCTAATTACAAGAGCTGGCCTACAGTAATGTTTTAATACAGCCTTGCAGTCTTTGTTTTCCTATGGGAGCCTTCGGGAAATGAAGAGGTTATTATTTTTTATTATTAAGTGCCAGCATATTCTGAAGCACTAATACAAAAGGGTACAACAATGAACAAAACGTGTGCTGTAGCATCAGAACGCTTTCCCGAAGACATTACAATCACGCCTGATACAGGGTGTAAAACAATGATGTCAGAGTTAGTTGGTTTGACCCAGAGTTTCAGGCTGTGTGCCCCAACCTCAGGGTGAAGTGGAAGATTATCAAAGGCATACAGCCTAAAACCGACTCATTTCTATTCTACGCTGCTGTGATCATACATTAAACTTCCAATTGGTGCTTTTGCTGCCAGTATGCCATGATTGATACCACTGCTTTAATACAATTGCCTCAATGAAATGTATCTCTAAATAAGGAAAACTCAAGGTTTCCACGTGGATGGCTATTGGAGCCATTGGTTAACACATTTGGTGAGTCAATACATAGAATTGTCACAACGGGTTATTAAAGTGTTAATATCTAAAGCGCCTCAGGGTCCACTCATCAAGAAAGTTGGCAGGTATGGGTATGGTGGACCAAAACAATACTGATGAGGTGATTAAATACTCAAGAAGTAATAGCTAGAAATTGGAGATCCTCAGATCCAATATTGTGGACAAAAGTAAGATCGCAAATCTTACACCAATGCTATATGGAGAAGCTGATCCTAACACAAGATAGAGGAACTACTAAAACTCAGGAAATATGGGAAAAGTGGATTAAAACTATCCTAGAGGGCAAATTAGACTGGAAATAGGCCTGATTAGACACTTCATACTTATCTCTTTGGATTTAGGCTAAGGAAATACTATGGCCGGAATAATAATAATTAAAAAAAAAAATATATATATATAAGCAAACTCGAAAACCCCAAAAGAGTCCAAACGTACATATTCAGTATATCCATATACAAAAATATATGAAATAATGGAATCCACAATAAGTGTTGTGCCTGTACTTGTGAGTCTTTTTTATTGTATGATTTACATGTTGTATGTTTATTTATTGTACTGTGATTTTTACTGTTGTATTTCGTATTAAAAAAAAATAAAAAAAAAAAATACTCAAGAAGAGAGAGGTTTCCTCTGATTTGTCAAAGTATGAAATAAAACTACCCAATACATTGTAAAGGTCTTTAGCACTGTATATTGAATGCAAGATTTATTCATCACGTTTAAAAATGTACCTTTTGTTGAGTATTTGGGCACAGTAACTGTTAAGTCACACATTTATATAGCTCACACACAGGGCCGGCCCTACAATGGAGCCGAGTGGGGCAATTGCCCCAGGCGGCACTTTTGAAGGGGCGGCACTTTCCGCCACGCGCGTTTTTGTTTTTTTTGAAGCGGAGGAGAGAGAGAGGGGCGCCGAGTGGTTTTCGCTTACCCGCTCGGCGCCCCTCTCTCTCCTCTGTGAGCCCTCTAGCTCGGTCTCGGTGCCGGCTTGTAATGCTGAGCTCCGGAAGTGACGTCAATTTCCGGCGCTCAACATTACAAGCCGGCACCGTGGCAGAGCAGGGAGACTCGCCGCTGGACTGTTTAATGGTAAGTAAAAAGGGGGAGGGTAGATAATGGCATCGGCGAAGTTTAAAATGCCGCCTGGGGCGGCATTTTAAACTTCGCCCCAGGCAGCATTAAGTCTTGGGCTGGCCCTGCTCACACATTTGTATAGCAAGCAAAGTCATATTGTGCTCCTTACTAGTCAGAATTATTGAAGGAACTTGGGACATCAGGAGGCAACCAATACCTGAGCCACATTCTTTTTTCCTAAAGTACTGCTTGAACAAAAGAATGATAGCAAAAGAAATAAATGGCTACTGGAAAAATAGAAAGGAGAAAAGGGGTAGGGGATATAACTGCTCGTTTAGGAAGATAAATATTGATTAGTTTTTCCTTCATCTTTGTTAACAACACACATTACAGAATTTAAGTCTTCAACAGTTTTGTTTTAAGACACAACTGATGAATGTCCTAAAAGACTATGCACAAACACTTGGTGTTTTCAAACGCTTAAAATTTACTTGGAATTATTTTAACAAGTAACCAAGGAAACCCTTTCCCAACTCTTGGATTTTATGGGCTTACATTCAATTCTCGCTCCATGGAAGTTAAATTGCCTTTCTTTCACATGTTTTTTTATAAACTGTCTACTTTAAAAAAGAGGTTTGAATAATTGAATTAAATTAGCACAGCAGTTAGTTCATTGAGCTAAAATGTAATGAAATGTTTGATGAATAACTTTCTTTACACTTGAACTACATCAACTGCTTTTTAAGTGAATTTGACGATAGTGGCTTACAGGCATGAAGAGTGTTCAGTAATAAAAGATTGTTCTACATGTAAAATGACAGCAAACTACATGAAACAAAATCTCTAGAGATTACCGTCTTACCTTTACAGGTAACACGTCTCCATGCAGTGCTACCTAATCTTTTTATATCTAGATTTGAGGTTTTCCTCCAAAGCATTTATAGTAAAATGGTAAAAATCTGTCAACAATGTTGTCTCCACATGACAGTATAGGGGGGGGGGGGAAATGTAAAAAACTACATTACATATTACATTACATATATTATTTTGCTCTTATGTAGTATTTGCACGACCTCTGTCCAAAATGGAAAATACATTATTGAGTATTAATTTAATCTTTGAACTGCCAAATTACATTTTATGACGGCAAATAAATGAAATAATAATGTAGACTTTTAAAGAAAATACCACGTGTATTCTATTGTCATCCTTTAACCCCTTAATGACAAAGCCCGTACATGTATGGGCTCAAAATGCATTGTTTTTAAAGGGTTTAGGGACCGCCCATTTCCCTTAAGGGGTTAATGAAGAAGAATCTGGGTTTCCTAGGCTAGAGCAGATCCCAGTTTATATACAAATCAGAAAATGACATAGCAGATTACGAGGGTATATTTGTCTAAAAAAAAAGAAATGTTCAGACATTAGGTTTTATTCACTAAAGGGATAATTTGAAGGAGAATTATGGTTTCAGATTCTTGAATTCCCTATACATTTTGGACCTCTAGTGGGCTTCTCCTGCAGGAAGAGCTTGGTTGGCCCTGTGTCACTGAATTAAGGATTGCGCAAGGCTAGCTCAGTGCTTCAAACTAGAGAAACCTCACACCTTTTATAATGAATAGTGAAGTGAGGGAACTGGAACCAAAACTCTAATGTCAACTCTCCCTTTAGTAAACCATTTGTGCTATACTGGGTAGTCTCCTGTGAAATGCTGTTCTAGATATTTATAGACTGTTTTAATTCTAACTGGATATCATCACACACAAAACAACTCGGTGTGTAGTCTAATACAAGGCAATGTGTCTGCCCACTGAAACCTGGTTTCACAGATTACGGTCACATATAATTTATAGACCGTGCAATCAAAAACTAATTATGTCACATGTTAAAGAATAATTTTACATTACAGGAGTGGGAGTACATAACAATCCATTTCATCTTTCAGATAAGATACATGAAAGAACCTACGGTTTTGCCAGCTGCAATAACATTTGATTACATTAGAAGTATTCCTGAAATTAAAATATACATAGAGCTTTAAGGCTGCGGACTGCTTTTATGCAGTGATTATTCAGAATCCTTTCACACCAGCAGAGATTATTTGGATGCTTTACAACTCTGCTTGAAGGTACTTTACAATGACAAAGAGCATTAAAATCATTCAAATATTCATAAAGCAACAGAGGTACACCCAGGCACAATACTGAGCATTCTGAATAGACAATTAACTATGAGATGCTTGAGAAGGGTCACTATGCAAACACTGAGAGGTTTGCTACGCGGGGAAACTAATGCTAAAATATTTAAGATCTTCGCTTTACAAACGCCGCATGTCTCATCTCATCTGATGTTGTGCTAAGAATTCAGTGTTTTAGGATTAATTTCTCTTTATTGCCCAAGAGTTCTTCATGTGTAGAGATAGCAGTTCTTAAACTCTATCCAGTTCACGTGAGAACATGCTAATAGAATCTATTTGACATGCTCGTAATTAGTATTCCTGTACTCTGCTGAAAAGTTACCGAAATGAACACGTTACCTACAAATGATCTAAAAAGGAACACTGTCAGAACGCTCATAAATCCATTAGTTCAAGTTGTGGGGCTATAGAAACATTTTAGTGAAACGGACTTCAGTCTATGAGACAACTTCGTTTTTGTAACGAGGAACACTGGTAATAGCATGCTACATGCTGGAGCTACAGTATATTTAGAATAATCAACCAAAATTAATTAAAAGAGCCGTTCCTTTTAGCAAAAGCAAAGCAGAGTCGTAGAAAGACAAAATTCCTACTAACAAAATGTGTACCCCCTACCAATGCCTGGAGAAGCTTCCCAAAGGAACGCAAGGTTACTAGCCTCATGCGCACACGAGTACTCTTCTGCCAACTGTTTACGATAGCATTAGAATTTTAGCTGTAAATTCTTAGCAAAACAACTTTCCAACATATACAATCCCATCGATACAGATTAGAGTAACATTAGTTTTAGTGTGTAAACATGAAGAAGTATGTTAAGTTATACAGATAATCATAACAACTTACCACACTGAACTCTAGGTTTTTTTCCACCCACTCTTTGGCATCGTTGAATTCATCTTTCATTTCCATGATATAAAGTGTGTCAAGGGCATCTACTACTGTGGCTCCTTGTATATTGCCTGAAAGAAATTGTGGTAACACGTGAGCAATTAAATCATATATCCAATATACAGACACATCACTGTTTAAATAAAGAACTATATAAACCCATTCCTATGCACCGTACAACTTCCCAATACAACACAATAATAGGAAAATAGCTCAATTGACCTATTAATGAACTTTTATACAATAAATAAAACATATGCACAATCTCTAGTGCATTGCATCATAACAGAAAAACATAATAAACCTGATGATTTTAAAAGGGTTATTTTTAACGATTAACTCAAAATCTAAACAGACACATTAGGACTCAATATGATCATATAATCCAACATTGGGAGCATCATTATTCTAAAGAATGGTTTTGGGGACCTTACAGAGTCCGGTATTAAAAACATTCATTAAGTGAAAGGAATACATCACTCAGTTTACATAAAAGTATCACTTCAGATACTCCGATTTGCCATTGTCCACGGTGAAACTGTACATCTTAGCCAAAAATTATAAAAGATATATATATATAAAAATTTAAAGCTAGAAGAATTTAAAACTGCGGGACAGGTGAGAAGCAAGCAAAAGAATGAAAGAACTGGGAATGTGGTCTTCATGGATAATACATTTCAGTGAAAAGACAGCATTCTTTGGGTTTTAGGGTTTTGTTTTGTTTTTTGACCAGTAGTTACAAACAATATTAGCTTGAGACAATTCACTTTAAAATGTGGCTTTACCACTACTGTGCAAAGTCTCTTTTTGGCACCGAACACAATTCGGAGTGCTCACTTATCTACTGCCACAAACAATAAACATGTGCCTAGCTCCAGTTACTGCTTGTCCCGTCCTTCTCTAGAAAAACTCTCAAAAACTGTGCCATCTAGTGTTTGTAGTCCATATACGAACATGCTAGGCATCATCTATATCCAAAGAACGCCACCTGGTCTCTGTAAAAAATCTTAATTATAGGCAGTGTTGCAGGCACATTTTATTTAAAAACCCTGTGTCTCTTCTCTTGCTTCTGTGATACATTTTTTTTTTACAAATGCTAGGCAAAGTTTGTAACTATTTATGTATACCTCTAGGGAGGTACTACATACTTGAGCATTATTAGTGATCATTGTGTATGCATGTTATTACTACCTATCTGAGAGGGTTATGTATCCTTTGTGTGTCAGAGGAACAGTCAATATAAAAATCCAGTCAAGCGAGGTTAGATCTAAGGCAAGCACAAATGAAGGTATGTAATGGAATTGGTTGAAGAAAAATCAAATGCAATTATCCAAGACATGTACTTATTACAGTATAAATAGTATAAATTACTTCTACTCCATTACAGCTGGTTCTACTACCCAAAAAATGCAACTGTATAAAAATAACCATGGTTTAGTCACTGGAGTAAAAGAACAGACAGATCTAAAGCAAAAAGTGGTTTGGGGGTTGTTTTTCCCCCAATAGGGCTGTCTTATATTTAGGCATTTTCTTCTTTCTTTCATTAGGATCCAAAGTTTGGGCATCTTCTTATAATAGAGTATTCAATATTCTCTTTCATAGCAGAACTCTGTTAGTTTATAAAGCTAACAATTTTTTCTGTAAGTATGATGGCCCACACAGGCAAAATAAAGAACACAGCACTGTTTCGTTTTATTCTAGCAAATCTATCACTTTTCATGAGCCATTTAAAGTTCTTTTTACATACCATCTATTTTTTTTTTTATTATTATTATTTTTTATATAGATAAAGCAATATTAGAGAAATTCTATCACCTAAAAGAAGACACTGGAAGTAGTGCTCCTTAATAAACTTGCATCAACCACTGAAAAGTAGAAAATACCAATAAATATAAAGGCTTCCTCTCAGAAAACGGTGGCTGAAAAAAACTTGCATGATGTAATACAACATTATTAATTACATGTCTGAATATTACTGCAAATTCAGGATATCCTTTACAATTATTTAAACACGATTAATACATTTAGGTGATTCTGTCCATCAAAGCCAAGATAATAAGAAATACAAAAAAGTCATATTGTTACAACACTGATGGATTTGTTGCAGTGAAACACATAAGAAGTGGTAGACATTGAGCAAACCCCCTCGCTCAAGTCAACCATTTGAAGGTGCTTCATGAAAAAAAAGTAGTTTTGTACATATAAACATGTGGAAAGGTGGAGGAGCAGTAAAATGAACAAGGTGGGAAATAAATAAAAAATGTAATGCTTACACTGCTTACATGTTCATGCAAACAGTAACTTATTTCATTCTTATACGTATGTCGTAATTGAGATCTTAACTTTCCCAAAGCTGCGTTCCCTTAGTGTGAGCTCAAATGCACATAAACTACAGCTTTCCTTATCTTCTCCCATTTTAAGTGCTTCCTCAAAATGCAATTTGTTAAAAATCCATTTAACCAACTCGCTTCCCCTTTCTACGTAGAGGACAGTAAGTGCTCAGTACTACCAATACTACTAAATGTCTTACTACATAATGTGGACCTTGTGATTGATATTCCCCTGCACTTTTTACGCTGGAATCATCTAATCTACGTGGGTATTTAGAGCTCTGAAAATAATTAATGACTATGCCAATCGCATCATCGCTGTTAAACCATTCCTATCATGAATACTGGCTAGATCTTACAAATACACATAATACAAATAAACAGTCTGAAAAATCAATGTAGAAATCTAGGACATAGATTCGTAATGGCACATCGCGGATCGGGTTGACAGATTACTGGGAGGGGCTGGAGAAGACCCAGCAGTCATGGTGCACATTGGCACCAATGACAAAGTGAGAGGGAGGCGGAGTGTCCTTAAAAATGATTTCAGGGACTTAGGTAGCAAGCTTAAGGCAAGGACCTCCAAGGTAGTATCTTCTAAAATATTACCTGTACCACGTGCCACACCAGAGAGGCAGCGGGAGATTAGGGAGCTAAACAAGTGGCTCAGAAGCTGGTGTAGGAAGGAGGGGTTTGGGTTCATGGAGAACTGGGCCGACTTCTCTGTCGGATACAGGCTCTACGGTAGGGACGGGCTGCACCTCAATGGGGAGGGTGCAGCTGTGCTTGGGGAGAAGATGGTCAGAAGGGTGGAGGAGTGTTTAAACTAGGGAAAGGGGGGGAGGGAAACTACAATATAGACGGGGAAGATAGTGTAGATAGAGAGCTGGGGCTTATAAATGTACCTGGGGGTGGAGCAGAGGGAGGGGTTAGAATAGTTAATAGGGATAGGCTTCATAGGGAAAAAAACCATACACCTCTAAATTGTATGCTTACTAATGCCAGAAGTCTGACCAATAAAACTGACGAACTGGAGTTAATAATGTCTGAAGAAACTCATGACATAGTGGGTATAACAGAGACATGGTTGGATGATAGCTATGACTGGGCGGTTAACATACAGGGGTATAGTCTATTCAGGAAGGATCGGAAAAAACGAAAAGGGGGAGGAGTTTGCCTTTATGTAAAGTCCAGCCTAAAGGCCACACTGCGGGAGAATATATGTGAGGGAAATGATAATGTGGAGTCATTATGGGTAGAAATATATGGAAAGAAAAATAATAAAATACTGATCGGGGTTTGCTATAAGCCACCAAATATAATGGAAGCAGCAGAAGATCAATTATTAAAGCAAATAAACAAGGCAGCTAATCACAATGAGGTGGTTATTATGGGGGACTTTAACTATCCCGACATAAACTGGGAAACCGAGACCTGTGAATCTCATAAAGGAAACCGGTTTCTGACTATAAGTAAGGATAATTATCTGTCCCAAATGGTACAGAACCCGACCAGAGGGGGCGCCCTACTGGACTTAATATTAACCAACAGACCTGACAGAGTAACTAATGTGCAGGTCAGGGGACATCTAGGAAATAGTGATCACAATATAATACATTATAACTTGTCCTTCAATAAGGGAACTCTTAGAGGAGCCACAAGAACTATGAACTTTAGGAGGGCAAAGTTTGATCAACTAAGAGAAGCCCTTAACACTGTAAATTGGGAAAATGTCCTCAAAAACAAGAGTACAGACGCTCAATGGGAGATTTTTAAGAATATCTTAAATTCTCACTGTGAAAGGTACATACCGTATGGGAATAAAAGAGTCAGGAACAAGAGAAAACCAATGTGGATAAATAAAAATGTAAAGGGGGCAATAAATGGCAAAAAAAGGCATTTAAGCTACTAAAACAGGAAGGCAGTGAGGAAGCACTAAAAAGCTATCGGGAAAAAAATAAAATATGTAAAAATCAGATAAAAGCAGCAAAATTGGAGACAGAAAGACTCATTGCCAAAGAGAGTAAAACAAACCCCAAAATGTTCTTTAACTATATAAATAGTAAAAAGGTTAACAATGAAAGCGTTGGCCCCTTAAACAGTAATGAGGGAGAAGTTATAGACGGGGATCAGGAAAAAGCTAATCTATTAAATATATTCTTCTCTGCTGTATTCACAGAGGAAAATGAAATGCCAGGTAATATACAGCAGGATGAGATAAATGCCCCAGTACATGTCGCCTGTCTAACCCAGGAAGAAGTGCAGTGCCACCTAAAAAAAATCAAAATAGACAAATCACCAGGTCCAGATGGCATTCACCCCCGCGTTCTAAGGGAGTTAAGTAATGTAATAGACAGACCCCTATTTCTAATATTCAAGGACTCTATAGTGACAGGGTCTGTTCCCCAGGACTGGCGCATAGCAAATGTTGTGCCAATATTCAAAAAGGGGACAAAAAGTGACCCGGGGAATTATAGGCCTGTTAGTTTAACTTCTGTTGTGTGTAAACTGTTTGAGGGTTTCCTAAGAGATGCTATTTTGGAGTATCTCAATGAAAATAAGTGTATGACTCCATATCAGCATGGGTTTACAAGGGATCGGTCCTGTCAAACTAACCTGATCAGCTTTTATGAGGAGGTGAGCTCAAGACTGGATCGGGGTGAATCGCTGGATGTCGTATATCTTGATTTTTCCAAAGCATTTGATACGGTGCCACATAAAAGGCTCGTACATAAAATGAGAATGCTTGGGCTGGGGGAGAATGTGTGTATGTGGGTAAGTAACTGGCTCAGTGATAGGAAACAGAGGGTGGTTATTAATGGTACATACTCTGAGTGGGTGACTGTTGCTAGTGGGGTACCACAGGGGTCAGTTTTGGGTCCTATTCTTTTTAATATATTTATTAATGACCTTGTAGAGGGATTGCATAGTAAAGTATCAATCTTTGCAGACGATACTAAGCTCTGTAACGTGGTTAACACAATAGAGGACAGCGCACGAATACAAATGGATCTGCATAGGTTGGAGGCTTGGGCTGGGATGTGGCAGATGAGGTTCAACACAGATAAATGTAAGGTTATGCACATGGGGAAGAAAAATCCAGGCTGGGAATATGTATTAAATGGGAAAACACTGGGGACGACTGACATGGAAAAGGACTTAGGAGTTTTAGTTAACAGTAAATTTACCTGTAGCGACCAGTGTCAGGCAAATAAAATCATGGGGTGCATCAAAAGGGGCATAGATGCCCACGACAAGGAAATAATTCTACCCCTGTACAAGTCACTAGTCAGACCACACATGGAATACTGTGTACAGTACTGGGCACCAGTGTACAAGAAAGATATAGTGGAGCTGGAGAGGGTTCAAAGACGGGCAACCAGAGTAATAAGGGGAATGGGAGGACTACAGTACCCAGAAAGATTATCAGAATTGGGGTTATTTAGTTTGGAAAAAAGACGGCTTAGGGGGGACTTAATAACTATGTATAAATATATAAGGGGACAGTACAGAGATCACTCCCAGGACCTATTTATACCCAGGACTGTATCTATAACAAGGGGACATCCTCTACGGCTGGAGGAAAGAAGGTTTCTACATCAGCACAGACGGGGGTTCTTTACAGTAAGAGCGGTGAGATTATGGAACTCTCTGCCAGAGGAAGTGGTGATGGTAAACTCAATAAAAGAGTTCAAAAGGAGCCTGGACGTGTTTCTTGAAAGCAATAATATTACAAGTTATGGATATTAGATTAATAGGGACAGAACGTTGATCCAGGGATTTATTCTGATTGCCATATTTGGAGTCGGGAAGGAATTTTCCCCCTGGTATGGGGCAATTGGCATCTGCTTCATAAGGGTTTTTTGCCTTCCTCTGGATCAACACAGTAGGGACACAATATGTATATAGGTTGAACTTGATGGACTTTGGTCTTTTTTCAACCTTATGAACTATGTTACTATGTTACTATGTTACCTGAATAACGCAAAAGTCTGAGTCCTAAACTGTGTACCTTATGTCAGATTCTAAAGTACCTAGAGGGTACATAGAAACGATCCCACAGTGCATACAGTTACATCATGGTTTTAAATCATGCCTTGTAAGAAACGTTATTTCCAAGCTATAGCACAGAACAATGACATTTCCATGTGTCCTCTGAAAAGTGGACCTTAATGTTTTAAGTACTTATCTAACTCTATACCTTACCCTTTAACAACAAAAGAGAAAACGGGAGCAAAATTAAGACAACCAGACTCATCTAATAGCCATTGGAACTAGGTGTCCAAATTACATATTTTAGAGAGGCTTTTTGTGTTAGTAGACACAGCTTATAGACAGAGACATCTGGTTAGAAAAAAAGATAAATACTTCAAATATAGAGCCAACAATAAAGCCCTGTGCTCAATTATTTTAGTTTGGAAGAACTCCGATTCTAGCTTCCGGCTTCTAGCTTAGAAGTTATAACCTGGTTTCTTGGCTTGCAGAGTCAATCATACAAGTAAGCAAATTAATTTTGATCAATAGAGGGGATCCTAATCATAACAATCACAGGAGCAGCAAGATAAGAAAAGCTAGATTTGTTTATTGTGACAGCTGATTGGCTGAGGTGCATGCTAACAGCATCTATGTAGGCTTCTAGCGGTTCCCTCCACCATCTGTGAGCAGCCACAGAAAATGCAACGCATCTCAATAGACAATTACTTTTCAACAGAATAAAATGCTACTTAGAGGCACAAATACCGTATTTGCTCGATTATAAGACGACCCTGATTATAAGACGACCCCCCAAAATCTGAATATTAACTTAGGAAAAAAAGAAAAAGCCTGAATATAAGACGACCCTAAAGGAAAAAAGTTTTACCAGTAAATGTTAATTCATGTAAACTATTTTTTTTAATAAAAGCTATGATTGAGAAAAATATTTTTTTTGTTTTTATTTCTTGTATTTTCCAACCTGTCCCCCAGTTACGCACATCTGCCCCCAGGCTTGCCACTCCAATATGGCACTGTGGCCCATGATATGCCTTTTAACCCTCTATATGCCACTGTGCCCCATGGTATGCCTTTTGACCCCCTATGTGCCACTCTGCCTCCAGAAATGCCTTATACCCCTATATGCCACTCTGCCTCCAGAAATGCCTTATACCCCTATATCCCATTCTGGCATTTAGGGGGTTAAAATGCATATTATGGGGCAGAGTGGCATATAGGGAGGTATAAGGCATTTCAGGAGGCAGAGTGGCATTAAGGGAGTTAAAAGGCATTGTATAGAGCACTCTACCTCCAGAAATGCCTTATACCCCTATATGCCACTCTGGCATTTAGGGGGTTAAAATGCATATTATGGGGCAGAGTGGCATATAGGTGTATAAGGCATTTCAGGAGGCAGAGTGCTCTATTAAATGCCCCCTTAACGCCACTCCAGAAATGCCCTATGCCCCCATTTAACACACACACACACACCCTATACCCCCATTTAACTAACACACACACACACACACACTCTCCCCTCCCCTCCCCTCTCAGCCCTCTCTTACCGGTGCTTCCAGCCGGGGCAGCGGGTTGACGTCGCCTTCTGCTGCAGCCGGAAGGAGGTGGAGTTGGCAGCGGGGGTTTGTCTGCGTCCGTCGCGTATACTTTCCCCGGCTGTCAGAGATCAGAGTTCCCCGCACCGGTGCGGGGAACTCTGATCTCTGACAGTCGGGGAAGGTTTGCGCGACGGACGCAGACAACCCCCGCTGCTAGCCACACCTCCTTCCGGCTGCAGCGGACGTTGTCTACGCGGATCGCGTAGACGTCAACCCGCTGCCCCGGCAATACAGCAGGAAGCACCGGTAAGTGTGTGTATGATGGGGGGGGGGGTGAGACAGGAGGATCCAGGTCCCCTGCAGCGGTGCGGGGGATCTGGATCTTAGTCTCCTAATCAGACTCTATTTGAGGTCTGATTAGAAGACGACCCCGATTAGAAGACGAGGGGTATTTTTCAGAGCATTTGCTCTGAAAAAAACCTCGTCTTATAATCGAGCAAATACGGTATTTATTTTCATATAACCCTATGCACAGATCAAGCTCTGACTGGGAGAAATGCAACGAGGTTAAAGGGCGACTAACAAAAATGTTATTACCCCTTCGTGACAATGGCTGTTTTAACATTCTTGCAGTGTTGCTGTTTAGCAGTAGTTTACTACTGCCTTTTTTAGCGTACCCACACAAATTATTTTCTGACTTATTTCTTCAATCTTTCACTTGTCTTCAAAAGCTAACAGAAAACCTGTTAAATAGATAGTGTAGAAGTACCCAATGTTTTTTGGGGGGTTGCAAGTTCTAGGGCAATCAGTATAAGTAGATTTTTTCTATTTCAAAACCATTTTTTCCCCAAATCTGGTCATTCTGCCACATATCCTATTTGGGACATCTTTGAACCCGACCAATTCAATTTACCCTATCAAACCAAACATACACATGGTGATCAGTAAGCAACATGTCTCTTGCTCTACTAAGGCAACATCGTTTGAGATTAGGAGGCGATTGCTGATCGCTGTCTAAGCTCTTTAAAAATGTGTGAATAACAGCAACACTGTTTAACTCCATAAGATGCCTGGCACATCAATTGTCGTCAATGGTTTTAAAGGTAAAAGGTTTCCAAAAATATTGCATGTTTTAGAATGCTTCATATTAGTCATGTATATGTGTTCTATCTTATACTGTACCGTATTTATCGGAGCATACCACGCACCGGGGTATAACACGCACCCCCGCAGGGACCGGAAGCGAGGGAGACGTGGCTGCAAATTGTGCAGCTCGGGGTATAACACGCAGGTAGGGTTTCTCTTCTTATTTTAGTTATAAAAGTGCGTGTTATACGCCAATAAATATGGATTCACTTATTTTATTCATAATAAGAATGTTTGAGGCAAAATGATTTGAATAGAATGGGTCTACTTTTCCTATACAATATGCACCAGACCAGCTTCTAGTACACAGAGCCCACTGTAGTTTCTAAAATATGGTTTTCCATTTATACATGTGTACTTTGGTTGCTCACCAAGCACTGGGTGTTTGATTTCCCGTCCGACAATATCTCATTTTGTTTGAGAATACTGAAGGCGTATCTACTGATGAACGGTCATATTGTTAGCATGTAACAACCCAATGTTAAACCAAATCAATACAAGATCAGTGAATGCAGAGTACACTCGCCAAAAGGGCCCATGGTGCACCAGAACAAGAATTAGTAGATTCTTCGCTACAAAGTAAGGAACCGAGGGCAGACCAAACAAAGATTTCTCTGAAGAGAACAGCAAGGGTTTTTCTTTGTTTGTTTTATTAGATGTTCATGTCTCTCTTAATGTACTCCATCACTTTTTTGACAGCATGCTTGAAGCATTTGTTCCACGTTATTACTCCGCACTGATTTTTCTTGACGGCGGTAATAATATTAGTTTATTGGAAGGCATCCATTGCAGGCAGCATTCCTACGGCTTGTGCACAACACAAAATACAAGTTAAACCCCTGTCGACAATTATTAAAACATGAGCAAACACTGCCGTATAGAGTTTAAAGTGAAGGATGTATGCTGTAAAACAATAAAAAAAAACGTTGGACATGTCTAATGAGGAATAGCATGTAATAGAATGTTGCTATTAAACGTCTCTCAATAATGGACCAGGGTAAAATACAATTTTAATACATGTTAACTAGACCTGGCAAACCAAAACGGCTTTAAAACTAAACTCTTTAGGGAGACAAACCCAATTTCATAGGGAGATTTAAATATATAAACTTTACCGGGTAGATGATTGTGTGAAAGAATTCTTACAGCTCGTGTTTAGTATAGTATAGCATCAACTTCAAGCAACATCCTACCGAACCTGCAATCAAGGGACGTGGAAATATTGTTTTCCTAACCAGAACTCGCCTTGAAGCCACTGAATAGCACTGCCATTTGAAATGAAATACATTTTTATAAGTAATTCATGGAGTTCAAATGTATCCTTTCTACATTAGGCGATCGTACACAAAAAAAATGTTTCCTTTAACATGAATGAATACATTACGATGGTAGCACGTTAAAGTGTCTGAATTTATGCGAAAATAAGCAAGCTAATGAACTCATTTCTACTAATTAATCCAAACATTTCTTGCTTTAATAGTACCAAGAACGCTGGATAAGACTATTACTGGCAATCTGCACACCTACTCAACATATGAAATTAAAGTAACAAAAAAGCTATTTCTTGGCCAGAGACATAAAAAAAAAATCCCAAATTAGGACATTTAGAAAAAGGATATCTTAGGGCAGTTATAACAATCTGTACACCTTAATGGGAACATTAGAGTTTCCTTTTTTAGTTTCCCCTCAGGGGTGGCTGATTTCACCTGGCATGTAAGAAGGGTGAGAAGACAGAAGCAGACCAGTGAACCATTAAGCCAAATTAACCTACAACAAACTAAAGCTTTATCTACTATGGTAAGAGTTCCCCTAACACAAAAACACAATACTACAATCAGATCGGTTTAAATAATGATTTGGTCATGTTAAGATGTCTCTAACCATCCAACCGTTTCCATAAATCACAGGAGATCCATGAGATTCTTCACCTGCACTTGTCTTCTTTCACCATAACTCAACGTACATCTGCTCAACACTTCCTGTCGTCGTCATGATCATGATGGGAAAGTGGATCAAAAAACGTTAGAGGGTTTAGCTACAGTAAGTACCATATTGGCTCGAATATAGGCCGCAATTTTCCCCCCACTTTAAGTCTTTAAAGTGGGGGTGCGCCCTATATTCGGGGTCTAGCGCCTGACGCCCGGGACATGCAGTCCCTGGCGCCGGGCAGGCAGCGGGGTTAGGATACAGATCCCCCGCAGTGGTGCAGGGGACCTGCATCCTACTCCCCGATACGCTTAGACAGCCTCCCCTGCCGGCACTTTCAATAGGGGGAGTGCCGGCACAGGAGGTTGTCTAAGCGCATCGCGCAGACGTTCACCGGCAGCGGCGACGCGACCGTAAACAGCATCCGCTGCCGGCACATCTGCACGATGTGCTTTAACAATCTCCCTTGCCGGGAATTCCCACAGGGGGAGTCCCGGCAAGGGAGATAGTTAAAGCACATCGTGCAAACGTGCCAGCAGCGAGATGTTGTTAACGCTTGCATCGCTGCAGCCGGTGAACGTCTGAGCGATGTACGCCAACAATCTTCCTTGCCGGCACTTCCCACAGCGGAAGTGCCAGCACCGGAAGTTTAATACGCGTACTGCGTAGCTGTCCCCCGCCGGCCCTGCAAGACCCCGTGCAGTCTGCACCGGTAAGTCTAGGGGGGGGGGACCTCTTGGGGGCAGAGTGGCAGCAAATCTCAGGGGGGGGCACATCTCGGGGGCAGAGTGCATATCTCAGGGGGGGGGATCGAGTGGCAGCATTACTCGGGGGGGCAGAGTAGCAGCATGTCTGGGGAGGGCAGAGTGGCAGCATATCTGTTCCACTTAGGGGCTTTTTTAAAGAAAAAAATTTCTTAGGAAAAAAAAAAACCCACTAACTTTTAGGGTGCGGCCTATATTCGGGTGCGGCCTATATCCGAGCCAATACGGTATATATGCGCACTCAGGAAAAAAGATTACCAACATGGTCTAGTTTTGGGGACATAATGGGGACAAAAAAACAAAAACATTTCCTTTGGAATTCCCCTAGAAAAGGGCAAGCAAAAAATGTACATTTTTGTAACAGACCTGTGAAGTGCTATGAAGTTTTACTATGCCAGCAACTTTGCTTTGTTTTAGAAAAAGGCTTAAATAATTGTTTGCAACACCTAATTATTTACTCAATAGGCATGTTGGCACTAAAATTACAGTTTATGAAAGATACTTATAGTGTTAGCAGAGATGGAAGTCAAGTCCCCAAGAATGCTTTAGCAACCACAAGGTATGTGGGTTGATTAATAAAGAAAAGAAACTCATTTGCGAATGCTTTTCCATAAATACACATTAATACCAATACAAAGGTCAAGTACAAGAACATACCCTGTTCATTTCAAAACAGACATGCCTGTTCTATAAACTCAATATAGTCGATGCATATAGCTCCGCACAAAACCAAGTCCAGCTATTAGAAAGCTGCAATCATAACCTTGAACAATGGCCCACATTAGATATGCACCATTAGCTCATTTAACACAACATTAACCTTAGTTAGTGGTATGTTTATTGCAATACAGTGTATGCAGGAGAACAGATATACTAAAATAAAAAGACAAAAAAAACCCATAAATATAAACAAGGGAAAGGGACTTGATAGATACAAATCACAAGCAGAGCAGAGAAATATAATTATACCAAAATGGAAATTATATCTCATTGTGCCATGATAAACATTCCATTGTTCATCCTTGAAGAGATAGCTTAGTGTAGCGGCTACAATAGTTTTCAAACAATGGTCACTTCATAGTCGGTCTTTACACTGGCACACTTGCAGCACAAATATTTAAGTGTTTTTGCATGTTGTTCATTGCCTTGTTTCATAAAATATTTTTAACATTTGCCCTCCTGGTTAACTGTTTAAGCCAGCATTTGCCCTAGCATGTATATTTCACAACACTTGGCTCTGTTCAGCTCGTCAAGAATGCAGGAATGCAAGCCACAGCCAGCCTGGCTCGTATTGTTTTTTTATTATGTTGGTCCTAGTCTCTCTTTGCAAGAACGTTTGTCAGAAGCAGGCTTAACCCAGGCTCTGCTGGGACTCCACTCTTCATGTTTCCAGAACAGAACAGAATTCCTGGTTACCCAGGCTGGGCTTGTGTTTTCACAACAGCCTGCCAGAACGGAATGCCTGATAACCTGGTTGGGCATTACACCAGATCTGCAGGCTGCCTGATCTTCTCAATGCTGCCACTGGACATACTGTTACGCCCCAACTGTCCTCCTGACACCTTTTATGTTGATGGAACGTCCATAGGAACATCCGTAGGTTAAACCCATTTCCTCAATTAGATGCAGGTGTGGTTCTTTAACACTGCCTGATCTAATGTGTTGCCTGATGGCAAATGAGTTCTCTGAACAAAACCCTCTAGAGGATACAAACTCTGTAGGGTTCTGGGCATGGGCTTAGGAAGAAAATCATGGGGGGGGGGGGTCAATAATGAAGAAACCCCTGCAGGGGGCACCCCTCTGTCGCAAAACTGGGTTTATGCGTTATTCTGTTGATCTGTATCTGGTGTGATATGTTTCCATACATTATTTATGTATACCTGCAAATATGGGGTTTGTATGTCTTATTCAGTTGATCTATGCATGCACGTGCTGTTTTACGTGTTGTGTATTTGATCTATACCTGAACTACAGGGCGTAAGTAAAAGAGAGGTGTGGCTTAGTGAATGATGGGGACAAAGGGGCTCTGGGATGATTACGGGGGGGGGGGGAACCTCTCAATGTCACTGTAGGGTCAGAAAGAGGGAAGACTGCACTGACTCTCACAGTCTTCCCCTAATCTGCAGTCAGTGTGGCAAAAAATTTTTTGGTGTTTGAGCGGAGGGAGTGATTGTATGCTAGGGAGCGTGAAGCGGGGCCAAGGAAATGCTTGCCTAGGGTCCAATTTTTCAATATTTTAAAAAGTTTAGCTGTTTTTTTTCTATATTTAATGTATTAAACATACACTGGTAAAAATAATGTATGTTTAACACATTATTTAATGTGTTAAACATACATTATTTTTACCAGTGTTTCAAGTTATATATTATTGCGCGTGGGATATTTTCATTTACCTTTGTATATGTTAACATACTAGCGAGTTCACTACCATAAAAGTATGCTTAAAATACTAAACCTGAAATACTTTTCCTTCGGGACATCTGTAAATTAAATGTGTATTCTAAAGAAAATATGTACGTTCTAAAGAATTTTGGTTTATGGATACACTGCTTTAACCTAAGAAGCAGGATCAGCTGCAGAAGTTTCACTAGAAATAGATAATTAGCTAAGGCAAATCATTATTCCCGAAAACAAAATCTACAATCATCCTTACATACGTCATCAAGACATCAAAAACAGGGAGATAATAAAAAGCTACGAATGCATGTTTAAAAGCCTCCGTGTCATTTATGGTTCTATGAAAGAAAAAACACCACTAGAGGAAAACTCCTGTAAGTGGTTTAACAAAGGAGGATAAACAGCCTACAAAGGATGAGAGGGTTACCACAAGGATAAGTGCCCAAACATGTTTGCCTGAGGACATCATGCAGCTCAATGGTTCCGAAATAGACCATTTAGGAAGACACGGATATAACATATGCACGTAAGCCTTTGTAAAGACAATAAGGAAATACGTTTCTGGAACAAACACAGGAATGACATTTTTCAGATATATAACCAGTGTACATTTTGAAAGTTTTTGTAAGGGAACAAAACAGACTTTCCAGCCCAGTTTCTGCTGCTGCTTTATGTATATGGTTCCTGTATCTTTTACTAATCTTTCTTATGACATTTTCATATGGAATTTACAAGGGATGTACAACTTCTGGAAAAGATAACCCTACCAGAGAATGAGTCAAAACATCCTGTGGCTAGACATCTAAAACCTGCTTTAAACTAGGGCTGCAACTAACGATTATTTTCATAATCGATTAGTTGGCCGATTATTTTTTCGATTAATCGATTAATCGGATAAAAAAATGAATGTAAATTTTTCATTTATTTAAAATAATGTAATAAACAAATGATGTTAAATACAAACGCAGAATAAAAAAAACTTTGATAAAATACATTTCTTGCCTTTATTTCGCAACCAGCCCCCCCCAATTTATGCACATTTGAGCCCAGGCTTGCCACGCTGCCTCCCAGACATGCAACTCCACGCTGCCTCCCACATATGCCACTCCACTCTGCCTCCCACATATGCCACTCCACGCTGCCCCCCACATATACCACTCCACTCTGCCTCCCACATATGACACTCCACGCTGCCTCCCACATATTCCACTCCACGCTGCCTCCCACATATTCCACTCCACGCTGCCTCCCACATATACCACTCCACGCTGCCTCCCACATATTCCACTCCACGCTGCCTCCCACATATTCCACTCCACTCTGCCTCCCAAATATGCCACTCCACGCTGCCTCCCACATATTCCACTCCACTCTGCCTCCCAAATATACCACTCCATGCTGCCTCCCACATATACCACTCCACGCTGCCTCCCAAATATACCACTCCACGCTGCCTCCCACATATTCCACTCCACTCTGCCTCCCACATATACCACGCTGCCTCCCACATATGCCACTCCACTCTGCCTCCCACATATGCCACTCCACTCTGCCTCCCACATATGCCACTGTGCCTGATACACCTTATACCCCAATACACCACTCCATCCTCCCCAGACATGCCACACTGCCCTCCCCACATATGCCACTCCACTCTACCCCCAGATAAGCCACTCCACTCTACCCCCAGATAAGCCACTCCACTCTACCCCCAGATAAGCCACTCCACTCTACCCCCAGATATGCCACTGTGGCCCCAGATCTGCCTTATACACCCTGATACACCACTCTGTCCTCCCCAGACATGCCACACTGCCCTCCCCACATATGCCTTATATACCCTATATGCCTTATACCCCCAGATATGTCACTCCGTCCTCCCCAGATATGCCTTATACCCCCCAGATATCTCATAGTCCCCTCATAGAGTCACAGACCATACTTTTATAAATAAGTACTGGGTTAATCTTCACTGCCCCCAGGATTTAGATTCCCCTTAGTTTGCCCCCCTTTATCTCTAACTGCACCTTAAGTTAACTTTAATAAATTAATAAAATTAACCCTCAGTCCTCATCATTAAATTAACCCTAAACACCCCATTAACCATAACTGCCCCTAAATTAACCCTAAAGACCCCATCAACCACAGCATCCCCTAAATTAACCCTAAAGACCCCATGAACCACAACAGCCCCTAAATTAACCCTAAACATACCATTAACCAAAACTGCCTCAAATTAACCCCAAACACCCCATTAACCGCAGCTGCTCCTAAATTAACCCTAAACACACCATTAACCATAGCTGCCCCTAAATTAACCCTAAACACCCTATTAACCATAACTGTCCCTAAATTAACCCTAAACACCCCATTAACCATAACTGCCCCTAAATTAACCCTAAACACCCCATTAACCATAACTGCCCCTAAATTAACTCCCACCTCCCCTTTCAGTAGCCCAAATATTAATGTTATACTTACAGTTAGATGAGTGTCTCAGCCATGTGGTTCTGGCCTTCTGGGAGAAGGAAGGGGGCGGGGCCAGTTGTCACAGTGATTACAGGGAGGGGCTGGTAAGTAGGAGCTTCTGCTGTGAGTCACTGAAACGGATTATATAATGAGGGGTATTTTTCAGAGCGTTTGCTCTGAAAAAACCCTCATTTAATAATCGATAAAAATCGATTCAACTAATCGATAATGAAATTCGTTGGCAACGATTTTCATTATCGATTTTATCGATTAGTTGTTGCAGCCCTACTTTAATCCTTATAGCATTTTAAATGACCAAAGAGGAATTTTTTAGTTTTTTTTATTTAAATGTGTGATTATAGCATGGCTAGGGGGAGGCCTTTATGGAGACTTTGGTGTCCATTGACTAAAGGAAATTGTGTGTTTTAGATCCTTAACTTCACTATTTATCATGAAGGTCCAAACTCTGACGAGCTTCTGCTGCAAGAGATGCTTGGTTGGCCCTGTACAATGTAAGGTTAAATAAGTGATATTTGCTCTTACTTCTACATTACACATAACTTTTTGCAGGGTTAACGTCTCATTGATGGCTCTTAATGAATAGGGAACGGAACCCCAGCTCTCCTGACAACTTTACCTTTAGTGAATAAGCCTGTTTCTATGCGACTGCGACCCAATGATAGCTCTTCATTTGACAAGGTCAAATAAACAGTGCATTTGATTTAATTACGAACTCTTTTTCCACATTTCTATACACAAGTGTGACTTTGAGGGCTACAGAACACTGATGTTCTCATCCCCAAACACGAGTTCCTAGAAAAGAGGGACAGGAGAAGACAGAGTGATTGACATTCCTAAAGTGTCCCTATTTAAGAGCGCCATTTACCCCTATATCTCACAGACGATAACATACCTATGGATCTTCAAAGACGTTTGACAAGAAAATAATCAGTCCTTTTAATAGAGTCTAGAGACAGATATAATAATTCTATGTACTGAACACAATCTCATCTTACAATTTTCATCCTGAATTTGCTTATTTCAACAACTTGCTTCTTCTGGTAACACTCTGTCTGCTTTAATGAATCACACCGACTCAATGCTTTCATGAAATCAAAGTAATTAATCATGCAGAAGAATACAAACTGCAGGCTGAACTTGAAAATGATGAATGGAATAACTTTTGGAAGTAGAGGCAAATTTACTTATGCGATTCTTAGTATGCTTCTTATGTAGTTGTGACCTTTTAAGACACGTTATTAAAAGCATAAACAAAGCTTAAATTGTACAAATCGGTTTGGAACATGCATCTGTGTGGTTTACACAGTCAAGAACTTCTTAGTCTTGCAAGACTACCTTAAACGGTGCAATCCTATTAGCAAATTTCATAAGGTTCAGAGGTTTAAACTACAAAGTGCTGTGCCTAAGAAAAACAAAATAGCTCCATAACCTCATCTTTTAACATAGGGTCATAATATAAAACCAGTGGATCAGAGATACAGATGTAATGTAAAATGTGAAAGTTATATTTTACGGAGAAGGTAATACAGTAAAGAAATTTTAACATGCATGGGGTAGGCATAAAGCTATCCTGAACCTAAGACAAGACCAAGGACTGATTAAGGTCAAAGTGGCAGACTGGATGGGACATCTGTAGCTAAGAAGGAGCTATGATCGTGTAGGCTTGATATTCCTCAAGCCCTAGGTCTCCAGGAACAGTTGTAACCCTTGTAAATCCCCCCTGACCAACAGTATGTACACCGTGTCCCTTTCTGAAACACAGATTCCTTTGTTACATTCTCTCCTGCTCCACATAGGAAACAGGGTTTAGCTGTATTTGGTTCGAGAAATGATGCCTTTTATTGGACTCTAGCAATAAAAGATATAGAGCCACACAAGCTGTTGGCACCTCAGAGATCCCTTCTTCCTAAGGTATCAAAATAAAATACATGTCTGCCAATGTGAACATGTCTAACACACAGCCATAAGGTCTGCCATTTTTTAGTTCTTCAGATGGGATGGGAAACTAAGGAGTGGAGGTCTTAAAATACGTTACAGTATGAATAGAAAGAGACAGTGGTTGAGGTGATTAACATGACATGATAATCTGTAGTAAGTGTGGATCAATGAGACAGACAGCGACACAGGATTAGTGGAGCCAGGCTCAGTGTGAGCAGGATGTAATTACAAAAATTCATAATGAGTAATAAATGCACAATCTTGGTTTAAGCTAGGATTTTTCAAACTTGCATGCCAAATGCTTCTCACTTTGCCCTCACTGTACTGAGCCATGTACGACATAACAGAATTTAACAGCCCATCCGTAATTAAATACAACCAAGGATCAGGTTCTGGGCCAGTTTACTAGGATTGTTTAATGGGCCAAAAGCTACCACTGCAAGCATACAAATATGTTTTTTAGTAATATAACTGGGTGATTGGGGGAAAAAAAGTTTGAAGAACCTCTCCTAGGGTAGAAGCTATTGATCTACTCCAGTTGCCACTTGAAAAAAATATAAAAAAAGTGAAATGGAAGATTAGTAAAACTGTGTTTTTATCATTACATGTTTAAATGTTTCATCCCAGTTGTAAAGATGGGCTATACCAGAACATTTAAAGAGAGCTAATATAACATATCCTTAAGCAAGGGAGTCAACAACAGTTTATCTTGCTACTCACAATCCTTAAATACCAAAAGAGGATTAGCATTAAACAGCAAGTAAACACATCATGTGTGTAATCACAATTCTAAAAACCTAAGTATTAAATAGACAAAACATGATTACAATATAATATATAACTACCCATAGAATTAAAGTGCCTTTAACACCATGGCTTGGGAGAATTATTTTGTATATTTATTCGCTGCAATCTCATTGATATAATGCCATTCTTTGCTCTCCTTCCTGCAGAACCACAAGGTATATACTGTATATTCACAGTGCTTTAGATCTCCTGGCTTGCATTTGTAACTCATGCCTCTAGCTCCACACCACAAGTGTGCTTTGTATTAAAAAAAAGTAATAATTTGATTTGAAAATGGGTCAATGTAGAACTATAGGACATATACTTCGGGCATACTGCCATTCTGATATAAATTCATACTAAAAAGAAGTCTGTCCTTTCTTAAACCAAAGCACATTGAGGCATGCTATGCTTATTGGGAGATCTTCAACATTCCTGCATAGCAACGAGCTTACTGTGTGACATCATAAGACAGAAAGAAGTTGAGGAACAGTGGAGGATTTCAAGTATGGAACATACCATATGCATTGAGGATGGGGTTGGGGGTCAAGGGACCTTATCCATTTGTGAGATAAGACACACAGGAAGGAAGAAAAAAAGAGTTGGCATGAGTAAGAACAGTAGGTCTAAAATCAAATGCCACATATACTATCAGAAACATATTAGATTATGAACTACTTACCAAACAAATTACTTGAATGCCCTTGTTTCTGAACAGGCTTCAGTTCATTTAATCCCCATGCATATCTTTTATAATTATCCCAGGAAAATTTCATCATCTGTGAGAAAAAAAGGGAACTGGTGTCATACGTGTGTATGTAAAGATTACATAAAGCATTAAACGGTTGGATAAAGCCTCAAATATTTATGGAATAAAGAAGAAATAATAAACCAAAAGGAATTCCACATAAACAGATAAAAGAGAGAGACCTATTGGTATAGTACCTCTGCTGCAATGCTTATTTTGGCCACTACGAGGCACTGTTTAGCATTCTCACAAAAGCAAAAATGTATTGGAGGCCCAATACTTGATTATGTAAAAACAACCCATTGATGGGTACATGGAGTTTGAAAATGGTGTGCTTTAATTGCTATTTTAGTAAATTCAGGAACTCAACAAAAACACAGTTTACAAATTTCACCCTTTTTTCCCAATTGCAGATTTAAGTCATAAAAACTTCAGGTTTTACACTTCACACAAGATCTCACCCTCTCCTAGTCATCTAATTACCGTATTTGCTCGATTATAAGACGAGGTTTTTTTCAGAGCAAATGCTCTGAAAAATACCCCTCGTCTTCTAATCGGGGTCGTCTTCTAATCAGACCTCAAATAGAGTCTGATTAGGAGACTAAGATCCAGATCCCCCGCACCGCTGCAGGGGACCTGGATCCTCCTGTCTCACCCCCCCCCATCATACACACACTTACCGGTGCTTCCTGCTGTATTGCCGGGGCAGCGGGTTGACGTCTACGCGATCCGCGTAGACAACGTCCGCTGCAGCCGGAAGGAGGTGTGGCTAGCAGCGGGGGTTGTCTGCGTCCGTCGCGCAAACCTTCCCCGACTGTCAGAGATCAGAGTTCCCCGCACCGGTGCGGGGAACTCTGATCTCTGACAGCCGGGGAAAGTATACGCGACGGACGGATACAAACCCCCGCTGCCAACTCCACCTCCTTCCGGCTGCAGCAGAAGGCGACGTCAACCCGCTGCCCCGGCTGGAAGCACCGGTAAGAGAGGGCTGAGAGGGGAGGGGAGAGTGTGTGTGTGTGTGTGTGTGTGTTAGTTAAATGGGGGTATAGGGTGTGTGTGTGTGTGTGTGTTAAATGGGGGCATAGGGCATTTCTGGAGTGGCGTTAAGGGGGCATTTAATAGAGCACTCTGCCTCCTGAAATGCCTTATACACCTATATGCCACTCTGCCCCATAATATGCATTTTAACCCCCTAAATGCCAGAGTGGCATATAGGGGTATAAGGCATTTCTGGAGGCAGAGTGCTCTATACAATGCCTTTTAACTCCCTTAATGCCACTCTGCCTCCTGAAATGCCTTATACCTCCCTATATGCCACTCTGCCCCATAATATGCATTTTAACCCCCTAAATGCCAGAATGGGATATAGGGGTATAAGGCATTTCTGGAGGCAGAGTGGCATATAGGGGTATAAGGCATTTCTGGAGGCAGAGTGGCATATAGGGGGTCAAAAGGCATACCATGGGGCACAGTGGCATATAGAGGGTTAAAAGGCATATCATGGGCCACAGTGCCATATTGGAGTGGCAAGCCTGGGGGCAGATGTGCGTAACTGGGGGACAGGTTGGAAAATACAAGAAATAAAAACAAAAAAAATATTTTTCTCAATCATAGCTTTTATTAAAAAAAATAGTTTACATGAATTAACATTTACTGGTAAAACTTTTTTCCTTTAGGGTCGTCTTATATTCAGGCTTTTTCTTTTTTTCCTAAGTTAATATTCAGATTTTGGGGGGTCGTCTTATAATCAGGGTCGTCTTATAATCGAGCAAATACGGTAACTAGATACTGAAGACTCGCATTCCAAGTCAGACACAAGTAACTCTCAGCTGTCAAGATGATGATCTATAACCTGTATGACCCTACATGTAGGGAGATAATGGGAGTTCCAGTTAATCAAGAACAGAAAAGCAAAGCCTCTATCTGTAAAACACACACGCACACACTCTAACACCGATTGCCCCCTGCCCCATAACAAAACAAACAAACATCACTTTGAAAGTACTAGATGATCTCCATTCAGGATTTGTTGCATCCCCCGAGTCCGATGCTTGTAACAAACACCCTGAGTTCAGGTAGAGTACTCATGAAAAGTTGATGACAACATTGAGTTACCCTGCTGAAAATAAGACATGTCATTAGAAAATCCCCTTCAACCCTATAAATATAACAGTATAAGTCTATTTAGTGGCAAATGCACTCTATATACTCACAATGCAGGGTTAAAAAGAAACAGAAAGGAGAAAATACATTTTATAGGACTAAGCACTGCCCTTCTTATTAAGGAGTTTGGCTCCAAGACAGCAGTAAAAGAACATGTCATTTTGAGGAGCAGAGAGATTGTTTCTCGGCAAACATTACACATTTGGGCAGCGAAACCAGTGTCCTGATGGTTTTCTCCGGGGGGGAAAAAAAAAAAAATAAATAAAAAAAAGGAAAAAAGCCACGTGACAACATTAACTGGAGTTGTGCTATAGAGATCTGCAGGACATCAGGAAAGTGATTAGTTACGTAGTGGTCTTTGTACACAGCTTTGATTTTGTAACACAAAAAGGACGTTAGTGTTCCTGCTGCTCTCCTTGTGACGTGACTATTATCTGACAAAACAGTAAAAATAAACCACCAGAAATAGAAAGACGCTTTTTGTTGCCTTGAATGCTACATTACATATTCAAGTGCTAAAAAGATTTGTGATTACCACATGCTTTCCTTTACAAAAAATAAATTTATATATATATATACACATACACACACACTATATTTATTTATTTATATATATATATATATATATATATATACACACACACACATATATATATATATACACATACATATATACATACACATACACACGGTATATAGTGTTAGCATCACTATGTATTCTCAGATTAGAGACGGACCAAATGAGCTTCTTTACAGATCAAGTGACAGAAAAGGAGTTTACCCAGCTTACCAAATCGCTTAAGTCACATAATGCCCCAGGACTGAATGTTCTATCCAATAATTATTCCATATTATCGAAATTATTATCTTATCAGACACAGCCTCAAGCATTTGTAATTACAATCCCTAAACTGAGCAAACCTCTCTTGGACTGCGAAAATTACTAGCCCGTCCCACTCCTTCATTTGGATACCAAACTCTATGCTAAGCTGCTGGCTACCCTCTCCGATAGCCTATGACCAAGTGGGCTTCATAAAAGACAGACAACCTTCACTGAACCTCCGAAAGCTCGTTAACATTACACATCTAGCAGCTACCCAACATTCTCAAGCTGGTAGTAGACCCACTATCCCAGCGGTTTCAATACAAGTGGTCTAAAAGATTACATCTCATACCTAGGGATCGAAAACATCTCAATCTCTATACAAACAGAATTCAATACCTCTCTGGGACAGGCTTCAGGAAGATCTTACTAGATCAGGGGCTTCCAACGTGCGGCCCTCCAGCTGCTGCAGGACTACATATCCCATACTCCTCAACCAGCCCCTTAGCTGAAAGAGCATTATGGGAGATGTAGTCCTGCAGCAGCTCCTAGATGGTCTAAATCTGAGATATTGTGGTTGGGACGTAATTTAAGGTCTGCTCACAACACATGGCTCTAAGTGGTTTCTAGCCCATCCAATTACGCAAGGGTAAAATTGACAAATCCGATTTCCTGCTTTCACTATACTACGGCATTTGTCATCTCTTCTATCAAATCGCTTAATTAGCACCTACACAACTGCACGCACATTAGCAGCTTAAATCTGTTTATGCCTCCCAATTGCATGGAAATTACATCTAAATCTATTCGCACCGTTTGGTATATTTAGTGCTAAAAAGCAGATTGACAAGGTTACGTATTGCTAATTAGTCGAAAGGGTTTCTCTGCTCTCAAATCACAGACCATTTTGTGAACATTATACTTGTGTATTTCTTCAAACAAAATAATAAACATAATTTAAAAAAAAATAAAAATGTTGCAACTAAACAAAATGGGGAAAAAATATTGCAAAATACATTTTAAAAAAAAAACGTATTTTCCTTACGAACAAATGCAAATATGCTAATTTGAACAGAAAAATCCTCTGTTTCTGAAAGTTCAAATTGTTATGTGATGCACTGTCATGCCCTGTTTATCCATTCTACAGCACTGTGAAATATAATTTTATACATGTAATCTAAAATAATATATAAATATAAAAACATCTAGAAGCGAACATCTCCAGTATATGTTCTAGCTTAATTTGGCTGTCTGAAGCAAAGATGCAATGGGTATAGAAAATGACGACAGCTCGGACCAATAAAGGAAAATATGGTAGTAATAATAATAATAATAATAAATAATAAGTTGATGATTGGTTTTGTTGATGTACGTGAAGTTGTTTATAGCATATAGAAAGCTATGTGAATTGTTAGGTATAGGCTGTTCCAATTTCATATTCTGGCTTTGGCCATAAGATAAACTAAAACATTGCTTAGCAGACAAAATCTGAGAAAAATTATTATAGTAACTATATTAAATTATTATTACTATTATTAAAACTATTATAGTTTTGTCTTTAGTCAAGTGGTATATCTCTTATTGAGCCACATAGAAAATGTAAAGTTGCATATTATGAAACTTCTTGCACTGTATCTGAAAACAAGAGCTCTGAGGTTATAAGCACTTACATTACTTTACATCTACGTAACTTTTCTATATTGGCCCAATAAACAACCACTTATCGTCATTATGATCAAACCACATGAAACAGTCCAAGGCCATGGTGTTGTACACTTGCAACATAAACTACCTGGTGATAAAGTAGGTACTGCCGCGTGTCATCACACAACACTTTCCTTCCGCGGTGAATTAAGTATCTCGTCTTCACTTAGATGAGTTCATAACATTGGGTCAGGAGGGGAAATCTGCTTTATTTTGCAATATTCATTGCAAAAAAGGAGCACATCTCTTTCAGTCCCGCATAAAATCTTGATATAACGGCGGAAATGTAAAATCCAGTGATGAATATTTTAAAAGCAATGGAATGTTAAAGTGTGCAGCTGATGTACAAGGAACATTGTAATTAGATTAGGTAATCTAATGCATCATACAGCTCCACCAATGAAGAACGCACAATTAATGTACTTTAATTTATATATTATTTTCCTGCCAGAATTCTAAAAAAAAACACATACTTTGTCAAACCTGTGCTGCCAGCGTTTGGCACCAGGTCTGGTTATTTAACCCCTTCGAGACAAAGGCTGATTTTACTTTTTGTACCCTTTGTGACAATGGCCGTTTTAACATTTCTGCGCTGCTTGTGTTTAGCTGTAATTTTCTTCTTTCCCATTTACTGAACCCACACACATTAGATATTGTTTTTTTCAGGACAAGAAGGGCTTTCTTTAGATGACATTGTTTTGATTGTATCATATTATTTACTATTAAAAAAATTATAAAATATGGTGAAAAATTTAGAAAAAAATGACTGTTTCTAACTTTTAGTTGAAAAATCTTTTACTCATCTATAAAAGGTAATGAAAAAACCTGCTAAATAGATTCTACTATTTGTCCTGAGTTTAGAAATACCCAATGTTTTTATGTTTTTTTGCTTTTTTCTACCCATTATGGGGCAATAAGTACAGGTAGCGTTTTGCTATTTCAAAGCCATTTTTTCCAAATCTGGTAATTCTTCCCCCCATGTGCCATTTCGGGTATCTTTGAACCCGGCCAATGCAATTTACCCCATCAAGTCATATATTTTTGAAAACTAGACAGCCCAGGGTATTCCAAATGCTAGTATTTTAACTCTTTCCATGCACCATATCTACCACCAGTCTTTGTCAAACTTTATGGTAGTCATTTTTTTGCATTTGTTTTGTCATACACATTTTACTTCAGGTATGAATTAAAATGTTCTAGTTTATGTCACTATCACAAAACACCCCAATATGTGTTCAGCAACATCTCCTGAGTGCAGCGATACCCCACATGAATGATTTTGCCTGGCTGTTTGGGGGCAAAAGGGCCACATTTGGGGCATGCGCATTTTTCAATGTTGAACTTTGGCATTTGGGGATCCACTGCCCATGCCCTATTTGGTACATCTTTGAGCCGGGCCATTTCAGTGTGCCCAATAAACCCATATATTTTTGAAAACTAGACACCCCAGGGTATTTCAAATGCTAGTATTTTAACTCTTTCCATGCACCATATCTACCACCAGTCTTTGTCAAACTTTGTGGTAGTCATTTTTTTGCATTTGGTTTTCCACACACATTTTAATTCAGGTATGAATTAAAATGTTCTCGTATATGTCACTATCATAAAACACCCCAATATGTGTTCAGCAACATCTCCTGAGTACAGCGATACCTCACATGAATGATTTTGCCTGGCTGTTTTGGGGCAAAAGGGCCACATTTGGGGCATGCGCTTTTTTCAATGTTGAACTTTGGCATTTGGGATCCACTGCCCATGCCCTATTTGGTACATCTTTGAGCCGGGCCATTTCAGTGTGCCCAATAAACCCATATATTTTTCAAAACTAGACACCACAGGGTATTTTAAATGCTGGTATTTTAACTCTTTGCATGCACATATTTTACCACCAGCATTTTTTCAAAGTTTGCAGTAATATTTTTGTGTGTGTATTTTTCCCACACACACCTACTTTATGTATGAATTTACAGCTCCTGGTATATGCCGCTGTCACACGACACCCCATAATGTGTTCAGCAACATCTCCTGAGTGCAGTGATACCCCACATGCATGGGTGTGTCATTTTTTGGGGGAACTAAAAGGCCACATTTGGTACGTGTGCATTTTTCTAATTGGAAATTAGATGTGTGGCCATCCTTCCCCCTGTGTTAATTGGGACATTGTTGAACCTGGCCCATTCAATTTACCCCATCAAATCATACATTTTTTAAAAGTAGACACCCCACGGGCATTTAATATGCCAGTATTTTAACTCTTTCCATGCGAGAATTGTTTTAAGCTAATATGCTAATTTTAGGACTTGCTCACAAAAATATATTTTTTATATATATATATATATATTTTTTTTTAATTTTTTTTTTAAAAAAATTTAACATTTTTTTTCAACTTGGAGGTTCCCCTGATAGTGACATCAGTGGGAAATGATTTTTACATTTTACTGTTTTTTTACTATTTTTTTCTAATTATTATTAATTTTATTTTATTTTTTAATTTATTTTTACTAATCACACTGTGATTAGAAAGCTGGGCTCCATTGACTTGCATGGTGAATGCAGTACCTGTATTCAACCTGCAAGTGGAGCCAAAGTTCTCTAGATGGTCTGGACCGTCTAGCGAACTTTTAAAATTTGTGGTTCCTGTTACAGGACGGCGGCCATCTTCCTTGATGGCGAAGATTGCCGGCAGCTGCGGCTGTGACCGCTCTCCGGAGCGGTCACAGCCCATCAAAAGGTTAGTGTTTGGTGTCGCTGGATGCCTCCTGATCGAGGCATTCCAGCGACACCATTTAAGTTTAGGAGGCGATCGTCGATCGCCTCCTAAACGCTTTTAAAACGGGCGTCCGCCGCCATACAAAGTATGGCGGGTGTTGACGCCCCGTGGAGGGGCCAGAGATGGCCCCTTCGTGCCGATCGCGGCGTTGCTGAATGCCTCGAGGTCGAGGCATTCAGCAACGCTTTTTGGGTGCAGAAAGCGATAGTAGATCGCTTTCTGCACCCGTTTAAAGACGTGCCGGTCCTGGCACGTCAATTGTCGTAAAGCACATGCTTTTCCGTGTCGTGCCAGGACCGGCAATTGTCGTTAAGGGGTTAAAGTGCCAATCACAGACAAGAAGGTGCCCCAGCAATTGGAGCACTTTCCACGCATTAGAAACTCCCACATGAGCCAGCGCTGGAGCTGGTTGGCAGTGAGTCTGCATGGTGGCTTGGAAGCTACAGGTTGCTCAAGACATGTCGATTTTAAAATAAAAAACACGATGCTGCCCCCTTTTTTTGAAAACAATTCTGCGGAAACACCAACGCCTATGTAACTAGAACAAAAAATGGAATATCCGCTCATTGACATCGCTACTTATGTCTTATGTTTTCAACCATTTTTAAAGCCTGGAGACCCGGTGGCTGCCATTGGTCTCAGTCATGTGATACTTGTGTGACTTTCCCTGCTCCAACACCACACTCAGCTGATTCTTTATGGCAGTTCTAATGAAGTCCTTCAATGAAAGCCTTTGATCCATAGACATTCATTAGACAGAGTAACAGGCTAGGCGGTTAGGTCATTTTATTTTTTCCTACAACAAGGCAGTCTAGTAGAATGGGCTACGATAACAGAGCTAGAAATGGCTAATATGCAACTGCCTGAAAACATTGTTATGACGAAAATAGATTTTTTTTAAATTATTTTTACTTATTTAGTTTTTAATAACCAAAGACAGCATAATACCTTTAAAAACCTATTTTTAGTGTGATACTAGTAATAAAAAGTGATGAGAGTTGCTATTTAATGTCTTTTTTTATTTTTTTTATTAGATTTTGCACAGCTCTTTTGGTTTAAAGGAGCGCAGTTAGAGCTGTGGCTACGTGGAGATGCTTTTAAGATTTTTTTATGTTACTTTGTAATTTAGAAGAAACCACAAATATTGTAGCTTATTTACCCAATACAATTTATGAAACCAGTTGGTATTGTGTGTGTATAACATATACACATTATATTATATATATTACATATACACACAGTGTGACCAATAAAGTTAGAGAACAACGACAATACCCTCATCCATCACCTATCAAACATTTAAAGCTCAGAGAAAAGAACATTTTGGGAGGCAAAAAAAAAATGACAGGACTATTTGGGTCCCATGGAGTGGATTGCACTCCTTCACATGTGGAGGTATGCAGTATAGTTTATCTTTCACAAATCTAAAGGATTAGATGTCAGACATGTTTTTAATGAAAATGTAATGATTTTTTTCCCCCTAGCAATCTGCTACAAAATGTATTTTTTCAATACAAAAAAAGCTATATGTGTTTATTATGTTATTACTGCTAACAGTTTTGCTCCATAACAGAAAGTCAATCGAGGGAGGATTTAGGCGCAGCTGTTAAGGTATTGAACCAGATGGAAAAAGACTCCGATGTTGTAATCAGTTTAGGAGCGCTTATCTGTCAACTGTTGAGGCTTCCTGGAACAAACTGCAGTGCATGCAACCTTCTATACAGATTAACCATTAGAAAAAAATCCAATGTTTACAGAAATTCCATTATTCAGGGGAAAACTTTTACATTTTTTTTCTACCAGGAAAGTATATACTGAAAATTATATTTATATAGAATAGTATATAAAAAAAAAAATACAGTAAATAAAAAAAAAATAAATCAACATGTAGAAATTAGAAGATAATTTAATCCAGTGGTAAATTCTTCTAACAAACTCTTATTACTGTCCACAAAATTGTAGAATGTGTATAATATATATATTATTTATTTATTTTTTTTTTTTAAAGCACGTCAATTTATAGAAAGGAAAGTGCCTGAAGACAGATGACAAGCAGTATTAAAGGAATCTGGTTAGAGGCAAATTGGGTTGGACGTACAGCATTGTATAGACACCGACCCTGCCCTCTACATACTTTTATTATTAGGAGTATAGGATACGCACAGAGCACCTCACAGGGAGTACTCAACCTAGAAAGAAAAAAAGGAAATTAAATAAGGAACAAAGAAATTGTTCCACACAAGTCAAGTGTTTTTTCATTCTTTCCTTTTTTGTTGTTGTAGTAATGTCGATAACTTTTACATCACATTTTATTGATCCCTTTGTGGCTTTTGTAATAAGTATTCACATTAACGAGGAAAGCCACGCAATTTTTGGATAAGAAGCGCTTACCTCCTGTAAACAGACGAGGATGATGCACATAGGTAACAGACCAATCAGAATCTAGCAAAAACAAAGGAAGATCTGACTCCAGCCTTTAATATGGCTTTGCTACCATGGTAACAACACATGGGGGATCTTACAGTGACAGCTAAATGATTTATTGCAGAGGGTCCTTCTGCCAAGCAAATATCACAGATTGTGAAATAACTTTCCCCCTACTAGATCACTCTGTGTCTATTATTATTATACATTTTTATTTATATAGCACCAGCAATTTACCCAGATCTTCTTACAGTACATATATGCTAAAAACTAGACTTGACTAAGATAAACCAATAATTAACTCCTCTCGTGATGGATTTGGAGAGTTTTATTCATACACTTAACATACCATACATCATGGCATTAATAAAGACACAAACGCTAAATTAGCAGTTATACCATGGCAATATTTAAGAAGAGATGCCTTTCGGAAGTTATAATAATAAGTTTATGCATACAGAGCGTCACCAATCACCACTGCACTAAAGCATGAAAAGTGTTCCAAACGGATCTCAAATCAAGCTATTTTAATGTAATCAAGATACTGGCTTAAAAGGCAATTAAAAAAATACTAAAATAAATGAAAATCTACATTAACCCTTAGAAAAAGAAAGCATTTTTAGCAGTTAATAGTGGGAGCTACAGATGTTCGCTGGCTGCCAAGGACAAAGACTGATCTAGCGGTACAGAAAGGAGGTGAGCAAAGCCAAAGCACATAATGACATTTATGGAGTGAAGTATGTGACATTTATAGGTTGATATTCAGAACTCAGTTCTTCCCAAAACTGCTGCAAAGTTATATTCCAATTTATTTCACGCAATCTGACAAGCATTTTATTCTCAGTGGCGCTGTCTGATGGAGCCCACTTTGTTCCATTCAGAAATATATTGGGGATGGCCAAGTCTTCATGACGGTAGGTCATAGGATTAGTACATTCAACAATGGCTACCCGAGAGGAGCGGATATAATACATATTCAAATCTAGAGGAGGCCCAACTTTTGTTCTACTTGTTTCAAGTGGCTTTAGGAAACAGCAGCCAAGCTCTTTTAAAGCTTACAAAAAGGGGCAATGACATTTCGGTTGCAGGACCATTGAGCCTTGGTTTAGTGACATTGTATGTGTAACTACTCACCCCTCTTGGAACGCTTCAGTGCGGTATGCGAACTTATGGGATTTGGCCAAAATACAGTAGTAAAGCCTCATGTTTATTGAAAGTACTTATTTGCAGGTTTTAATGCGAGTGCTGGTAATTTGTTCTTCTACGGAACAAATATGTCATACAAAATGATGAGCCCCGGCCCCCTTTTTATTTTTGGCAAAGGGGATATTCCTACGAGAAACAGTGAAGGGCTGCTAAGCCCACTCCATTAGTGAATGGGTTGGAGGAGAGGACATTGAGATCTTGTAAATGTGGTTGCGCATGCAGAGAGCCCCAGAACTGCTGACACAGTTGGCAGCTTCCAGGTATGTGAAGGGGTAGAATAAACATGCCAATTTCTCTATAGCAAACAGTGGTCAATGTACAAATATAGTTCTGAGGCACATTATTAGCATAATACATAGAATAAATTGTTAATAAAAACGTTTGTTCAGCTTTAAAATTAGAATTCAGACGGGGACCTGTCAATCTTACCCCAATTATCTTATTATATTATAATACTTCCAACAAACACATTCTGATTCAGTAAATAATGGAATAAAGCAGATATTCTGTTCTATCCAATCTACTAATGCACAACCATTCTAGTAGGTACTTTTTCCAGCAGTACTGAGGAAAATGTATTTCTGCACTTATGCAGAATACCAGATTAAAGTCAACATGACCGCTTTTTGAAAAGAAATAAAAGGAAACATACTGGAAAAAAAAGATAATTTTATTTAAAGCAGGAGAACTAAAAAGAGTGAATGGTCAGAAAAAAAGAAAAAGAAAAATAAAAACACATTTAATTCACGTAGCAGCAACATATTCTGTAGAGATGTACAGCGGGTAAACAGGACATAACCAGAAGCATATGATATAACAATTGAGCTTAAACTCTCATTAACTGCTTTAATAGCACAATATTTGAGATAATTAGTAGGCAGTGATTATTCTATTTCACACACACAAAAAAAAAGTCAGCGATAGTTGGAAAGTGTCAGTTTTCAAGAGTGTCGCAAACTATCACCAGTAAAAATATATGATACAAATTCCCTTCCCCTGGTAGATTTACGCCCGTAGAATCCAAGGTGCATTTGCTATCCTATTCCGTTGTGCGTACATAGCGTGTGCAGTACATGCAAGTGTGTCAAACATAATTTACATAAACTCTCTCAATAGTGATCATCTCTCACTGACCTTTGTGCCTAAGCCATGTGATGTAGCTTTCTGAACAGCCATATAAAGGCAGGGCATACTCATTTAATTGGGTCTTATATACATGGAATTCAACAATAAAGTTGCATACTTTCTTTGGATCTGGTTGGTTCACGCAGTTAACTTACATGAGTTGTTCTGGGTACACTGTGCTTTAATAGTACATGAGTTGATGTTCTGTGAACAATTGTATTCTTTAGCCAAGAGCTAGTGAATTAGGAGTTGCACTGAATCCGCCTTATGCTAAAGGGGTTGCAGCATTCCAATACAGTTAATTTTATTTGTGTTGTGTCTGGACTGGTTACTATATCAAACATATCCATTCTTCACTTCCATAATGCATCCTATCAGACTGTGACAAGTTATGTGACTTAGCAGGACTAGAACATACCTATGTAAGATGTCTCTCAAGTTTGAGGGCAGAAGTCTCTTTTCTAACGCAAATAACTAAAGAATGTGTACAGCATGGAGTCTATTGAAAATGAACTCCATTGTGCCTTAAAAAATGAAAAAGCAAAACGTAATGTTAATGGAAATCTAAAAATATGTGGTTTTGTATAGATCGAGGAAAGACATAAGATGAGATATCAAACCCAGACAATCAGATGTGCTGAAAATATCTACATAGAATCCTTGATGGAGGAACCCAATTACAGAACTTTATTAAACTAAAATCATGGATTTTATGCTCAATTTAACTAATAAGGAGGACCGGTATAAGAACCAATAGAAGAGCAAACAGGCGAGGCAGACATGTCTAAGGGTATCATTCATTAGGACGCTACTAATGGGGAGCCAAGTCAGCAGGAGTCCAATTAGCGACAGGTTACAGTATTCAAGACAGGACACCACAAATGCATAAATTAAAGCTTCACTTGTGTCTAGTGTGAGAAAATGAGCAATTTGAGGCAAAGATTATACAAAGGTTGCAAATCAGGAAACACCGGTAACCTTTCATGGCTCCAATGTGATTGACATTCACAAGAATGTAGTAGAGAGATAATAACTGTGGAGGATTTCACAGAAATTAGACTTCAGTTGTAAAATGGTGGGAAAAAAATGGGTGAAAAATAAATAAATAAATAAAGCACCACGTTGTTGCTAAGGTTAGATCAACAGGGCGGGAAACATGGAGAGGGGGGATATCTAGCTAAAGGCAGAGACACCAGGGGAAGAAAAAAAAACAAACAAAAAAACAGAAGAGGGTGGGTGTAGTAATACATGCTGTATTATTCCCTCTCACATGTGAAAAACATACAAAAGGTGTAATAAAGTGCTAGACGTGCAAGTGAAATTCACACACTTTCTAAGAAATATGAACATTTTCAAAAGGTCATGCAACGTTAGGTCATGTTTTATTAATATACGTTTTAGATAAGCTCTCCTAATAAATTAAAACGTTAACAGTTGATTCACACTTGTTCTTTCATGCTGTGCTACTGTTCACTTTTAAGGTTAACTCACACAAGCTGTCGGTGACTTGAAATTCACTGGTAAACCTTCCCCTTTTTAAGTTTACGTTCTTCTACTCTTTGAAACCAACTTGATTTTGGGGGAATTATTAAGGAACGCAGGCACAGAGATCCATAAAGCCCAAAATAATATGTATCGTCACTACAATTTTCCAAGCCATGTCTACCTGATATTTCAGCCTATGTTGTATATATGCAAAAAAAAAAAAAAAAAAGGACAACACCAACAACTACATTTGCCACTTGAAATGAAATAATTTGTAATCCTAGCGGACCTACTGTTCAGGCAGCAGATATTTCATTAGGATTACATCAATGATCTAAGCAGATGAGGGTAAACCCATTCTCGGGCTCATTTAGCGCAGGCAGGTATGTTGTGTGATAAGTAGGGAGCTATTATATAATATACACCAAGCCCCTCCAAATGGATAAGTATAGCCTTTAATCCGATTTTAAAGGGGACTAAAACATCAAACATTAGTCAGGTAGAGACCGGTTAACACAAATACAGTATTGTTCTTTCTGGTAAAGATGGTGCCATGCAGAGGAATGTTATAACAGGTCATCTATTCATGAGATAATTTTATGGAGTCAATTGTTATAGTTTGAAAAATTAAAGTGTTTAGTGATCCCAGCCATTCTGCAAAAAAAGCTGCTTAATTTCCCGGTGACTGCCTTCTGACCTGGGGCAGACCACAGCTCTGTGCAATTAAGTACATGTGCGCTCCCAAGGAGTCAGTGGCCACTGAAAGGGTGCCAGGCTCTGCTGCCCTATAGTATATATCACAATGAAATCACACTGCTTCCACATGAAATCTGGGGGTACTCAAAATAACTTTTAAAAAGGGAGGAAAAATACTTAAAGGGTTCCTTTAAAATATTATACCTTAATACCTTAAATGGAGACAAAAGGCTTTCTTTGAGAAAAGGCGGGTATAGAAATGCCTCTTTGGAGTAAGGGGAGTAAAAATATGAAATCCAATGCCTGAAGAGGCTCACTAACTTCAAGGAAACACCAGGTCACTACTTGGCAGAGCTAGAAAGAAAGTTACAGGAACACAGAACTCAAGTATATCATCTATCCGAGGGAATCTAATTAGTAAAATTGAAACCCAAGAGGAATGTCTTCCTCACTGAAGAAGGGCTTTGTTTACTTTTTCCCACCATGTCAAAAATCAGTGCAATGAAAAGGGATAAATGAAACACTGAACGTGTTCGCCTCCTTTTCAATTCTATTTTATTCTAGAACAACATTAAGCCAAGTTTTCAACAAATATTCATGTAGGTAGGTGGGAAATACACAAATATTGTATTGTGTTCTGAGGACACATGTTTCATTCAGAAAATGAAAGTTAAAGTACAAATAAATAATCTGTCACCTTGGAGCCAACCAAGTCTATACGCTCATATTAGCATGATAAATACCAAAGTCATGTGGCTATAAATAATATTTAAAATAAAAAATAAATAAATAAAAAAGGCAGCAGTAAAAGTATTGTGTGCCCACATACAAAAAAAATAAATAAAAAATGTAAGCTTTGTTAAAGAGGTGTGAAAGATTTAACACATTAGCTGAGAGTGCACACCGATTTTCAGCTAATGTGCTTCTCGGCTTCATGTCGCCCCTTTCTAGTATCTATCTTGCTATTATATGCTAATGCCGCATCTCAAAAAACAAGCAAAATAGCAACGTTATCTTTTCTGCAGAGGCTGCTTACTAAACATGATGTGCAGGAATATTTTTGGGCCAACGGTTAACACAATTGGCAGGGATTTTATTAGAAATTACATTCAAATTTGCAGTCCCTTCAAACTATTTGTTATAAAATGTATATAAAGAATTATATTCCTTACAGTAGCACCCAATCCTGTTTCAGAACTGATGGCACACTGTTAAAGCCTATTAAAGGAGAATGCATATTTCGGGCATATGATGGCTACATCATAAATTGACAATGGTATCTAAAATGAAATAGGTATTCAAATAAGAAAGGGACTGTAACACTACAAGCAACCAAAACAATATAAAAAAAAAACAAAAAAAAACCTTTAGTAAACAGGCTGGCTGAGGGTAAGAGAGAGGCAGTTCAGTAGTCAGAAGACTCCAAGAAATCTGGCCCACTTTTGAACCAAAACAGTATCATTCTGCTATATGAAAGTCTAAATAAAATTTTGCATGGAAGTATCAATTCCCAAGACCCCACTAACCTAATTAGTAGCGTATTAAAAATAAATGAAGAAATGTAAGATTAAGAATACTCTAATAGTCTGACTTGTCTTTCTGAAACATCTCTATGCGAATGAAGACTATTAGAGGTTCAGATCTGTTAACATGCACGTGTCACACCTACACAGTGGCATTACATGAATTTACTCAAACCACCTGCAGCTCGGGCTTTGCAGTTTTCAATCTGCGAGATGTTTAAAAAGTCAACAGAGTTCCGTAACAGCCTGTAGCAAAATCCGCTCGTCCCCAGTTAAAATTACCAGATTCAATACCAAGCGAAAGATATCATGTCTACGTGGAAGAATAATCATGAAGACCTTGGACACAGCCGTTAAGACGACACAGAAAGTAGGTTTTTAATACATAGCTTATTAGCATCTGTAACTTTTTAAAGTCAATGGAAACCTAGGAGCACTGAGTTTGCCACATGTAAGAGCCATTAGGCCAATCTAGACTCTCCGTTTTTTCCATTAAAAGCATTAAACCTCTCAATCATTGGTTGTCTTAAGGCTAACTTTATGCCTACTCAATGCTTGTTTAAAGTATGTCATGGTTTTAATTTCTAGCACTTCTGCTGGAACGCTGTGCCACCGTCTCAGTGAAGCAACACTTCCTTACATTACAACTCATAAATCCTTAGCCATTACTATTAAAATAGTCGAACACCTCCAGCCTAGCAGTGACCGACCCAGTGTATCTACGAGAAGCACTATACAGAGCCCCTGGCAGGCTTCTGTGTCACTGCACAAACTGGGAATATGTTGATACACACGTCAACTGCGTGGCTGCCAACCTGCGCCTTACTCTGGAAACAAAGGGGAAAAAATGTTCTCGAACAAAAAGGATAGGAACGCAAGCTTGAAATTATTAAACTAATCCTTGAATAGAAAACCGTCTCTGGTTACAAATTTGGCAAAGAGGTAATCCTGTTTTAAAGTAGTGCTTTTTGTGTCTTGATCAAGTTTTAGCTAAACTATATCATCTACATGCTTTGCATAGGTTTGTTCAGGTATTGTATAAAATGCAGATTTTGCTCATTATCATTACCACAAGGCAAGAACGTATTAATTATATTAATTGCAAGATGGAACTTGGCCAATAATTCGCTTTAGGAACTTGGCTCTCAGCTCAATAGAACATGCGTGGAGTTCCTAACTAGGGTAATCGCAAAGAATTGCTAGAAGAAGGAAAAAAATCTCACAGATAGTACCGTAGGGTTGATTTTTCCAGGGAAGCACGAGACAACCTCATTCAATCATATACTTGACCTTTTAAGTCTAACCAGAGACATTTTGTGACACATTGTACTCAAGTGGAAGAGCTGATCCCCTCCAAATAGGACATTTTTTGAATGTTAGATAACATGGTGTATTTTCTCCATAATGCCTTGATGCACATGCTCACTATAGGGTCCAGAGCGCATTATACCATGCTTTCACATCAGGGGCTTTTAGGTGTTGTGATATGTTGGGAAGCAAATGTAAGAAAAGCATTTCATTACTTGCTACATCTTCATTGGTTTGCTAACCCTCATGTGTCGGTCTACACTATTGTGTACGGAGATGCTTCTGATCTACCTGTTTCGCGTGTTTTCTTTCAATCTTTCTTGAGACGATAGTGGGTACTGGCAGTGAAGCTGTGTGGACCTTTTGTATGTTGCCAGCGTCATCTTATACATTTCTGGTTCTGAGCTCCCTTCTCGCTTCAACAACAGGGTAGAGAGAAATTCACGGGGAGGAACCATCACACAGATCCTAAGAACAGGCTGTTATGATATCCTTGCCCATGGCATACACTTAAGGAGTGTGTACGCTACACATACATTGGCTAGTTTAATCTGTCAACACTATTACACGGGTTTATTTAGTGTATAGATTTGGAAAGAGTGACAGATCTGTTTGAATGCTTTTCCACTATAAATGCTTTTCCACTTCTTAAGGTTCCTAGTGATACTCAACTAACTTTCTGTAATACAATTTATATTTCAGAAAGCTACCTTAGTATTTTTCTTCCTCGTATTTTTTTTTCATTTTTTTTTTTTAAAGCCTAGTCAGACCGGAAAATTTCCATGCTAAAGGACAGCTATTTCCCAATTTGTTTTTGTTTATTGTTCTCTTAATGTTCTCAATGCCACAGTAGGAACAAAATCTACAAAACGGTAGGGGGTAAAGGTTCATGATATTTCAGTAACCATGATCACAAATGCTGTTACAGTTAAGCAACCTGAATTGGCATAACTACAAATACAGCAGCAATCTCCTAAATATAAAGCAAACCATGGTGGAAATTCGCAAACATTATGACTTTGGTTATTCACTCAGACCAATTACTTCAATTTCTTTCACATTCTTTAGTGTCATTAAATATTATAACAAAAAAAAAACCAAAACAACTTTCTGAACAATCTAATATACAAAAATGGCAAGTTGATCAAAAACGGGTTATACCAAATAATTGTCAGAGCATAAGCCAACAGGTTGATAATGACTGGTATCACATATGAAGCTCCATAGGCTGAAGGCTCGACAACCTCCAAGGGATGCTATTCTCCTCGGTGCTTTTTCCCTAAATTCCCCATGACATTTCCAGATGGTCGGTGGATAAGAAGATCCTCAAGTTCCAACACCCAGCCTGTATCCCCTCCCATTAATCAGTGGCCAAGGTCTGATTTCAGAAGGGTGCCCTAAATTAAAACTTTCTCTAGATTAGGGCTGCAACTAACGATTATTTTAATAATCGATTAGTTGGCCGATTATTTTTTCGATTAATCGGATAAAAAAAAATATGCAAATTTTTCGTTTATTTAAAATAATTTAATGAACTGGATGTTAAAAAACAACTTAAAAGTTACATTAACATTCTTATTTTGTTATGATGTAATAAAAAACAATATTTTCAAAGTACAAGAACCCAAACACAATATTTATGAAACAAAATAACCCCAAACATTCTGAAAAGAGGTGGACTATTACTGTTCAAGAAACTTTGCCCCAGCCCTGGCACTTTGCACCCAGCCCTGGCACTTTGCACCCAGCACTTTGCACCCAGCCCTGGCACTTTGCACCCAGCACTTTGCACCCAGCACTTTGCACCCAGCACTTTGCACCCAGCACTTTGCACCCAGCCCTGGCACTTTGCACCCAGCACTTTGCACTGTGCCCCTGCACCCAGTCTCCAACTCTGCCCTGCACCCAGCCCTGCCCCCACATTCTGCCCTGCCCCCACACTCACACCCTGCCCCTACACTCACACCCTGCCCCTACACTCACACCCTGCACCCACACTCTGCCCTGCACCCAGTCTCCCACACTCACACCCTGCATCCCCACCCCCACTCTGCCCTGCACCCAGTCTCCTGCCCTGCCCCCACACTCACACCCTGCCCTGCATCCCCACCCCCACTCTGCCCTGCACCCACACTCACACCCTGCCCTGCATCCCCTGAAACCCCACCCCCGCGAATCGCTCTGTGCGAATGGAGCCACTCGCACAGAGCGAACCGCTCTGTGCGAATGGAGCCACTCGCACAGAGCGAACCGCTCTGTGAGAATGGAGCCACTCGCACAGAGCCATTCGCACAGACATGAAGAATACTTACCTCCGGAACGCGTCACGTAACTAAAAGAAGGCGGAGACTGCAGAAGCGGGGAACGCTCGCGGAGGTAAGTAAACAACGAATCGATCACTCGATTAATCGATAACATCGATTCGTTGTTTCAGCCCTACTCTAGATACTCAAGCCTGTAGGGTAAAGCTGTAGATTTAAGAGGGACAGACTCTCTGGGTCATCTGGTTAATACACAGTAATGTGGAGACTTCTTAGGATGATGAAGTGGAGCAATGTAGTAGACATTTTTTATGCATTTCCATTATTCCATCAGATCACTGATTAGCTGAAATAATGTATTCTATCCTTTGGCTTCACCAAATGTTTGGAAATAGCGTTGAGAAATGTGTGGCTCTAAACACCCATCCCCCTCCAACATACTTTTGCATTGGTACAGAAAGCTTTACATGCGACTCCTCTAATTGTTACACAATGTTAAATCAAAACTGTTCTCAAACAAAATAAATGCAGTGTCAAAAAAATATACAGTAAGATGATTCCCCTTTCATCAGTGGAAATTGTGGAAAAATCTTTTTATACTCCGCAGACATGTCAACAAAGTGTTTACTTCATAGACTTAAAGTGGAAATGCTTATGGCAATGAAAAAGGAACATTTACTTTGCAGGCGGTCTGAAAAACGGTATCTGACAGCGAGGACAACAAACAAAACAAACCACGTTTCTGTCAACTGCGACAGTTTATGAAAAGCTTCTTTACTATGCATGCTGGATACATGCTTGTTTATTAACATTAAACAGTACACCATGTTCCCTTTCTGAGAGTCAGAAAGAAAACATGTTACTTTTCCAGCTCTGGGTTACTCAGCGTCTCCTTTTCAATTCAGCTTTCCAAGCTAGACCAAGGTTGACTGTTAAAGCAAAAAAGCCTAAGGTGCAAGCTAGCACTTTATCATTTAAAAGGCTACCAGCAAGGGGGGTACAACTATTACACTTGTAAGGGGCCTGGATTGGTGGCAGCTCCGTCAAGCTTGTGATATCAAAACTACAGGACCACCAATTAGGTGGCCGAGGATCGCTAGTCTCCTGCCTTGATGACATGCTGCGAATTGATGTAATCCAAGAGCGGTAGTAAGGTAGTTGAAAATTGCTGCAAATAAGGTAAGGTGCATTCTGAGAAAAAAAAAAGTTTCAGTGCCATCCTTGCCCCCAAACAGCTTACAGGGGGCATCTTCACACCAAGAAAAATGAGTAGAAGTTAAAAACTCGGGGGGAGGGGGGCTAGACCATTCTTTCTGTAAGGAGCCCCAAAATTTCTCATGGCAGCCCTAAAGGCAGGTGTAAGGAACAAGGGTCAAACATTGTTTAAATTGATACCTATAGGGATAGCCTATGTTAAGCCACTGCATACATCTCCCATACAAACCAATATGAAACGGTATTTAGGGTCCCAGGAAGAGCAGAATATATGACACCTGAAGAAAATAGGGGTACATATTGTATTATGCTTCTAGTAATAAATTCAAAAGAACTCTAATGGTATCCAGGGTGAACATAAGCACAACAATTCGGTCATGTGGTTATTTGGTCATGTTAGCTAAAGACCGTTAGTTTACACGTAAAGATCCAGAAACTCGCAAACTACTAAGGCTACGTATAAAGGGAGATTCAGGAAAGTGAACGTACTGGGAAATAACAGAAGGACAGGAAATATCGCATGCCAAAAAAAAAAAATCACACAGTTATACACAGCATTTTATGAGGCGGCATTTACAAATCACAAGGTTTTTAGAGTACAGATTTTAGAAAAAAAGCTATTATATGCAACCTAGCTTGTGTTCTGGCGGTTTGGTGAAAGCATAACTTTTTAGCACTGCGCTGGGAACGGGGTAAGTTAAGTACACGTTAATACTGGTATTAATAAAAACGGTCACTTTCCCAAATACTACATTTTGCAGTTCTTTGTGCCAAAAAAACAACCAAGCTTTAAATCCGGCGATGTGAGAATATGGAATACATGTGTGGCACAGGGAAAGTAACTTCTTCTATTTTTTTTAGGATCTGCACAAGCATTCCTCCCAATTGCCTTATCTCTGGCGTATGTTTTGGTTGCTGATTGTCGTGGAGTGACTCAGACAGCCATTGTAACTATGGAGGAGAGAAGTTCTGAGCAGGAAATTGATAAGATCATGCTGACTCTGGCAACCTCAGCTTTCATGAGCTAAGCATCTCCAAAACTCAAGCTATTGGTTATGTAAAGAAAATCTCTATTTCCTGGAAATTCTCCTATTCATGTAAAACTGAACGTAAAACTAGGCTGGGAGACACAGCATTGTATCAGTCATCCCCTTGTCTGGCACCTTTAGAATATGTTACAGATTATGGATATCACAAACCCAAGGGAGATTTTGTTTACTATACCAAACTCATAATAATAAATCAAGTTTTGGAATATAAGGTTGGGGAAGTATTAAAAAAATGGGGGTAGAGGAAATTGAGGGGGGGGGTGTCATGATTAACTCATATAACGTAGTGGAAGCATGGAAGGGTAACCCAGCAGAGGTGGTTAGTTTCTTTGTTTAAGCATTCAATTAGTTAATCTGAGGTTGATTTAATGTGTTTCTTTATGAATGCCCTCTGTATCTGTTCTGGCTAGAGGTGTCATCTTCCCAAAGGACCCCTGTGGTGATTCATGGCCTAACAGATAAGGACCCTGAGTTATAGGAATTCCATTCCTATCTTAAGTGGGGGGTTTCCATCACCTTTACCCCACCATAACTTATTGGCACATCAAAGATGGGACCCGATTCTTGGGGATGGTGTCATATAATCAGTCATGTGGTCAGAGGGGCGTTTGCTTGCAAAAGTCTGATTTAGGGACAAAGCAGCGACCTCAAAGCAGAACTCCATGATATACTCTGATCGGAACAACATCGTAAGAATCCATCTGGATTTAAGGAGTTCCCACAGGCCTACTTATTGGAGAAACTCGTGAGTGAGGGTCCTGTGTTTAAGTCCCTTTGTTTTTAAGAACTGTTTGCTGTTTTACTTTTATTTTGTATGTCTTGTTTTTGTAATTCTGGCACTGTGTAATCTTTGTCTTTTTGTTATTAAAATATTCATAATCCAAGTCTGTCTTTGGGCTCTAGTATCCACGAACCCTAAGAGAGGATAACACGTTACCATATTGTTATTAAAGTTTTACAGGATATATATATATATATATATGTTGGTTGCCCAGGGGGGTTGATATATATATAGAGATAAAGGTTCTAATTCGGATTTCTCACGAATCCGGTATCAAAATCGTGAGTGGTGGCAGACTACCTGGGGGGATACAGGCAGGATTTGGGGGTTAATTTGGTGTAACTTATGCCTTGTTAAGGGGTGAAGTTAGTAAATCCAGAGGCCTGGTGCTATTAACCCCTTCATGCCCACGCCCTCCACACAGTCATGGCTTGGCAATTAGTCCTGACCGTTACAGGGGGGGGAAATACACATGAGGTAGGACCTTTGAATAATTTGTCAAGGTGAGTTTGGCCTGGTGAATCGCTTCTTTCACTGGTAGTCTATTCTTTCTTTGGGCTGTGGAGGTATTTGCTTATGTCTACCCAACTAAAGGCTGTCGGGGACAAGCCCATCATTAAGCTACAACCCCAGAAGAGGGAAAGGTCTGGGTAGCCTACCCTGGAAAGTTCCAAGGTATGTATGAATATAATACATAAAATAAACACATCTACTAGCACTATATCTTTGTATCTTTCCAGGTTATCACCCAAATTTCATGTTAAGGAATAACCTGCAATTACAGAATAATGTAATTTAATATGCATGGCTCACTCATGAATACATTGTACATGTTACGGTATCCCGATGGAAATCTACTTTTTTTATCATTATTATTTGAATTGGATGTGCAATACTTAACTATTAGATAAAGTATCTGTAGTCACAGATGTAAGTCATATTTTCCCTGGTGGGCATCTCAACTAGGTGACTGCTTTTGAAGTTACTCTTTAAAAACTGTGATGCATGGAAGTAAAAAAAACCCGGCTGCTGGATCCAAAAAAAGTGTCTCTGGCAAAGAAAAATCCCACTTGATATGACAAAACTGGCAGCCATTTAAAGAAAATGATTGTGTGCCTTAAAGGCACCAATTAATAATTCTTCGTTTCATGACAGACCTTCTTACTGTATAACTCTAGGGACATTTGCTCAGTCACACAGAAACGTCTTTGCCATCAGTTTATTAAACAGCTCTGTCCCATTTATTTGGCTAATTTCACCTTTATACTTCTGATGTTCTATCATGACATTGCTGTGAAATGTCTACAGCAATTTGCCCTTACTCCAGGCTTTAGGTAGACTACAGAGATCCTTTTTTTTTTGTAATAACCTAATAAAATGAAACGGTGTTTTATGATGTCAAATAACATAAAAGTACCTATTTCATAGAGCGACATAACTTACCACAATCGTTTCGTGAATATTTACCAGAGGAGAACATTTGCAATGAAAATGAAGTGAAACCCAATAGTCAACATAAGAGCTATGATGCCCCCAACCAGGGTTAATAGAGTCAGTAAGGCCTTAAGCTGTGTGCAAACTAAGGTGGAATTACTTGTCATGGGAAAAATATAACAAAAAAACATGAAAACAAAGCAAATCCAATTTCTTTTGATGGCTCTCAAGCAGGTACGCCTACACCACCCACACTAGCATTAAGAACTTGACATATCTTTAGAGGGGTAAATGTCCTTGGTCCTTATGTACAGTACTTTAAGTAAACTATTGAAGCAATGGCTTCTAACCAACTATTTACATCTATTGTCATCATGACTTATTGTTTCTTGAGTTAACAAGCAAAAGCACAATAAAATATTTAGGGGGGGAAAAAGGGGCTGGACGCATTTATTTAGAATTTAAGAGCCAGAAAAAACAACGCATCTGAAAATAAACCAATAGAAACAGTTAAAACATTAGTCCTCAGCACTAAAACCGTTAACAGCGACTGATATCTTCTCCTGGGAGTTGTCCGCCCTTGAATTTAAAAAAAAGTTATGTTTTCCAGATTTTGGGACTACACGTTAATAACAAGATTTCCAGTTTTACGGTTATTCCCTTTTGTTACTTTCACGTAGCTGTTTGAAATAATGTCACCAGCAATGTTATGGAAAATCAATTCATACTAAAGCACAAAAGAAGTTACAATGTTCATGGTATTTTTTTCTTTTTAAGTTTTTTTTTTTTAACATTATTTCACTCTTACTTGTCAGACAAGTAACATTAAAACCAGAGCAGGGGAAAAAAAAAAAAACAACAAAATCGAACTCTATTTAAAATCTGAAAATGCGGATAGCATCTGATTCATATGTTCTCGGTTGCAGAGGGTATTTCTCCGTATTATAAATTCCCTGCAGCTTTTACCGACCTTACTGGCATATGTTACAGACATTGCACATTTCCTAAAGACGGTCAGCCAGAACTAGAGAAAGAACTGCACTTTAATGGCGTTTCTGGGTGCTTAGTAATGAAAGGTGCCACTGTTAAAAGGGGTTTCCACTGCATTACAACCAAAGTTGTGAGTCTAGCAAACATCGTATTGGAAACTGCAGCCTGAACCAATTAAAAATGGCTGCTGCCCAAAACCTGTCCTACAATTTGATAAAAAACAATCCAGTGGCTTCAAGGCATTTTTAAATTAACCACAATTGAGGACTCAATGAGAGTTGCAGATACGTGACAATAATGTGTGGGGGAGTCTATGCTAATAACATGCAGTTAAGAAATGTCTTCTTTTAAGCGCGCTAATACTTTTGTTTCTAATTTGAATTTAAACATTGTGTAATTCTGCTCGACTTGTGCCAAAAATGTGCAGTATACACTGGTAAGTCAGTTACATTAAAATTCTCAGATCATGCAGATCAAAAGCAACGCAGAGATACTGCCAGTAAGGGCTTCTTACAGCAAGCAAGACACCATGTACTCTCTACAGCTTGCCATAAGTAAGTATATGAAACCTACAACAGTAATTGTGTAGAATATTTTTTTCTCTTTATTTTAGGACACAGAGGTACAAAATAACTTGACCCGTAGATTGTAAGCTCCTGAGCATGGCCCTCAAAAGCCCAACATTCCTACCAGGAATTTTGTATAAGAGTACCAGAAGGCTTAATGGCAATCTTACTGGCAGGGTTCTCAACTCGTGATATGTCTGTATGCATTAATGTATATTTGTTATGTACTGTGTTAACTGCCCCATTGAAATTGTACAGTGCTGCATAATTTATCGGTACTTCATAAATAAAAGAATAATAACAACCCATATGTAAACTTATACTGTGTGCAACGTATGAAAAATGCATGCTACCAATTGGACAAACGCTACATATTGACTCAAAATGTGTCCATTTCTGAAAACCTGGGCTTCACATATTATGCTTCTGACGTCGGCTCTGGCTAGTGCCGTTCCTTAGCATCTGGTTAGGAAAGCTGAAGCTTAGCTGTAAAAAAAAAACACCGGATTTACTGCAAGAAAATCACACGGGGAAAATAGGAACTATGGAAAACACCTGTGTCAAACGCTAAGCGATTTTTCTGCGTCATGTAACAAAATCTAGTAGACTTTGCTAGCAACCCTACAGACATTACCAACAGGATACGTACATTATGAAGGGCCAACCATATTCAGCTTCTTCTGCAGGAAGACCTTGGCTGGCCCTGTATAATGCATAGTTAAATCAGTGAGATCTCTCCAAAGTATCCCCACCCATTAAATAATGCATTATCGAGGGCCAGCTTGGACGTTCACGCTGGAGGAACTCGCCATTGTTGACACTTTATAATAAATAGTAAACTGAGTTAAAACCACAACGCTCCTTTTAGTGAATAAACCTTTTTATGTGCTAGACCTCTCTGGCTCGGCTAGTCATGTGCCATAGGGCCAGCTTGCCTACCCGAATCTATAGATTGTGAAAGGGTCAAATGGTAAAATGTTAGGCGTCGCAACTGCCAAGATTCTGGGATTTGGCCAAGCCTGGAAATAAATACACCGTCAAGACGCAGCAGCAAATGACAGATTTGGGGAGATTGGTTTTGACTTCTAGTGCAACACAGTAGGGATTTACTTGGCAAAAGTAAAGAAACGGAACGTTAAAATCACTTCTCGGAACAGGAACATTATATAGACAAGTGAGCTGTGCTTTGATGCTTTTGTTTGGGAAAGAGGAAATTACTGTTTGAATATGTCAAAATATTAGGCATGACAGGCAAATTAAGGTTTCATTGCACTCGCATGACCGCCTTATTAAGCATAATTGGCAGGGTTGCATTTCAGCTTATAGGTATATACATCAAAGTAGGTTTTAACTAAGTAAGAATAAAAATGGCATAATTTTAACCATAACCACAGACCAACAGAATGCACTCCCAAGATACTGCAAATCTACACCAAAACGGTAAATTACTAGTATCATCTTAAAAGGCTGTTTAATAATAATAGGGCCATGTGCACATGCATGATTAATGCAACGGTTGAAATTGAGATTCTGGTGTTTAACCATCTGCCCACTGCGCTACAGAGAAGTATTTAATCTGACCACTGATGGGCGGCTCGGAGGGCCACCACGCACTAAATAAATGGTTAACCTTTGCCGCCTGCTTGTTGAACCACATATCCCACACATGGTTTGCCTCTAAAGGTTAAAATGGTTCTGTCACTTTTTACAAATCCTCCCTTTCACAGTTATATGTACTTGATCACTGTGATGTACATACGGATGTACTAAATCCCACTTGTATGCCATGGGTAGATGTATTTTGCCTTCATTTTCTCTAGATAATGCATGATTATTTTCCCCCATTAACATTCATCTAAACGTCAGGACAAAAAGTCGGGTTTTTCGAGAACCTAAAAAGGTTACATTTCTACCATGTTTGATAAACCATGACTCCCCTTTCCATATATCAATGAATCCACAGAAATTATACATCGTTGTGTTCAGTAAGAGTAAGGGCTCCTTTTAAAAATCATAGATATACTTAAAACATATACTACTACTACTACATATGAGGCATATATCACATGTTTTAATATTATTGGTTTAAGAGGTTTGGGGGGTAGTGAGATTATATAATATATATACTCATACATGCATGGCTCCACATTTTTATGCCAGTGATATTATGGAGACATCACTGCGCTCCCAATATACTTTATTTGATTTTTTATTCATTTTTCCCCTATCCCGCCCCCCGCCCCCATTTTTTGGATAATAGCCCTGCACTGCCGACTGCAAATATATGTGATCAGCCAGCACGGGGAATAATGGCCTATATTTGAGTGAACGTCCGGTGGGTGTCAACAAAGTTTAAAATAAAGAAAGAAAAAAAATACATTTACTTACGTGACAGCAACAATAACTAAGCAGAAAGTATTATTAGTGTTTCACAAAAAGAGTGTAGATAAAGGGGAAATACTACTGTTTTTTGGGGTTTTCTGTTGGCGTCACATTTGTTTTGTCAGTTGGCAATGCGTGCTAAATAGATGTTTGATACTTAGAAGGGCAGGAAACCATAAAGTTTTCCATGGGTGTTCCTTAGTTCGTGTTTTCCCAAGGTGATTTATCAGGAATAAATCCAGTGTTTGTTGCAGTTGTGTGTCCCGTTTCCTAGGCAACCTTTGGACACCAAGGGCTGTTATTAACCTGAGCCAAGGTCCAACGCACCATACATGAAGCCATAGTATTGTCACAAATACAGGTTTCACGCCATTTGTTTCATATTTATAGGATTTGGAGATTAAAACATGGAGCCAATTGCGTTACATCCCATGTAACGCAAATTGGCTCCATGTTTCAATCTCCAAAAGGCTTCTGGGTCACGAGAACTATGTTCTCAAATAGCAGAGGATCATGAGTAGACAAGGCCTCACATAAAAATTTGAAATAAATCGTAGTCAATATTTTTGCAACTATCTGTGACAAATATTACCCACATATTCCACAGGACAATAACAAAAGGATGTAGAAGTATGGTTGGAGATGCCCTTCATGGCTCCAAATGTTTGTTTTCTTCTGTTATTTTCGGTTTGTCGCCTCATCATTTCACGCGACATAATTGCATGAATTGTTGTGTGGATATATACCCCCTTTCAAGAAGCATAATGTGATTGATCTAAAAATCTGTCATTTCTCATCCCAACATGCTTATTCAAATCACTAAACAGGAAAGCACAATTATATTAATATGATACGCAAGCATGATGGATTTTAACATCAAAATCAGACGCCTCAATGACAGTCAAGTTTTACGTTTTCTTTATTCAGTCTTTAAAAGAAATGTTATTTGATATAATTTTATTTCAATAACCCTTTTTTTTTTTTTTTTATATAACCAATTTATATATGCCATCCTCTATACTTTGTAAAGATCTATTTTTTTTTTGCTTTGTCGTTGCTTCAAACACCGCAAAGGGATTTAATAAATAGAAACTAGTTCTTACAATTAAAGCGGTAAACATAGCATATAGCTTTCCAGAGGATTTGCGGGCCAATGCGGAAGGGGAATTCAGATTGTAAGCTCCTAAAATCAGAGTATCCTTCTGCACCCAGAATGGGCGTTAATTTGATTGTTATTTTAATTCTTCCCTATTGCAATGTTCTTACAGGATCAACTGGCCACCTGGATCTTATCGGAGATCAAAGTATAAAAACGTAAATAAAAATAAGAGCATCAAAACTAACGGCATCACACGTATACTATGATTAATATAAAATATCCCACAGACCAAGCCTTTGCTACCAGAGAAGATCAAAATCACCATCTCTTTATTGAAGAGTTAGTGTTTTGATGGATTAATGAAGTGATACATGTTCTGTCTAAACTCGCATCTGTCAGATAATATCACAAAGTGTCCAAATCTGTAGCTGTAAGGCTTTTTCCACAACATTCTCTGCATGCACAGAAGAACGCCACCTTTCTCTTCCACCTGGCTTATATTAAAAAAAAAAAAATCTCTTTAGTATCACTAAGCATCTTCCTCCAAACAACAATTAAAATCTCAAAACTCGAAGAGGGGGGTAAGATACCTAACTTTTATGGCTTAACAATAAAAATTCATCATACGATTTCAGAAAAGAAAAATCTGCTAGCATGGTAATAAACAGATATATCCAGACTGTCTTAAAGAGAAGGGATTAATCTGCTAAAAGATGTCGTGTACTTCCACGAATGCAAATCCCTTGTGCCCTTAAGCAGTTATAGGAATGTGTATGCTATAATTCAAGAGGAGAAGAATAGCAGGTGTGTAAGACATTGGGTTTCAGTTAAATAATCTTCAATGGAATTCATGAAAAGTGAGCTAGATCCAGCATCGAGATAAAGATCTGAGCAATTTAACTATTAAAGTGGAAGAAAAAGATTCTGTGCCAATTGTAAAGGGGCAAAATACATTTGTTTCAATGACCCTGACTACCTGAGCAGATTACACGCCTAGTTGGCTGCCTCCTGACATACATGCACTCCTATTGTCGGTTCCCATGACTTACAACTCTGCTCATCAACGTAGTGAAGTCAGAACTGATGTGCTCAACCATATTTTACCATATTGTACCAAAACAACAACAACAAAAAGTTCCAAAGATAATGAAAGAATTTCAATGGGTTCACAGAGAACTGTCCAGATGCGTGACCTTTTGTGATCATCCATACACAAATGAACCAGACGTTTTATAATCAGAGATAAAATAGTTTGTTTTTTTTTTATAATACAGAGTGCTCAGGTAGCTGAGAAACCCAAGGAAAGGCTTAAAGGGACTGGAGTGGTTTACCTGTAACGTCACCTTTGGATTTGAGGAGCTCAGTGACCCATACAGGGTCACTGAGCTCCCCAAATCCAAAGGGCCAATTACAAATATCCAAACATAGTTCTCCCTATGAGGAATTAACGACCACGTAACAGCGTACAAATCAATCAGCCTATGTATTGTTAAACCATTTAGCAAGGAAAACAGCTGATGTTCCTCTGCTACTTTGTATTAGAGACTGCATTAAATGATCTATAGGAAAGTTAATAAAGATTGGTTACACATGTGCATCATCGATTTCTTGGCTTATTTTAATTTTGTCTTTCTGCATCTATTAGCTCTTTGATGTGCTCATTTGCTGATAAAAAACTCCTTAGTTAGGCTCTGACCGCATCCCCACTCCCACTGTGACTGGAAACCACTCACTACAGATCTTTTTATAACTTAAGTACTAATACGGGGGTCATTAGGGTTCTTGAATAGATCTGAACAATTTGTGGCGCTTTTGAGCTTCCGTACATCATGTTGGAGAGAAGAAATCGCCTCCACTAAGATTCTACTAATTGAATGCTGAACTTGGAACATCAACTGCATGCCATACAAAAGACAGATGATAATCTCCCCCAGGTGAATAAAATGTGTGGGATATATGAAGAAAACACAATGCATGTGTAATGCAGTTAATCAACTATGTTTAATTAGGGATTGTAAAATAGGATTAGTCCATTAAGAAAAAGAAATACAGCAAGATATATCTTGTTTTAATAACATATACATCATATTAAGTCATGTATTAGGAAAGAAGCAATGAGGTATTGACAATAAGTATTTTTTTTTTATGCACTACAGCTATACTGAGCAGAACTGGTCCAAAATCAACTTTTTTTTTTTTTTTTTTTTTTAAACTTGAATCTACTACATGAAGGAGACAACTTATCTGCCACTTTTCTTTTGATATGGTAAGGTGCGAATGAATTTAATTCCCAGAAACGCACTTTAATAAAACACCAAAGTTTTTCACATAAGACTGTAATGAGAAATCAAACCTGTTTCGCTTCCCTCAACTCATTTCTGCCTCTCTGCAGTACACTTTGTTGATAAAATCAAAAAAGTGCCAATCTCCAACAATTGTAGAAAAAGACAATTTGAAAAAGTTAAAAAGGAAATTTACAATTCCGGCAATAGAGCATTTTTAAAGCTAAAGATTGACATTAAGCTTTACTTTAAGACACGCGTCAAACAGTAGAACTGTGGGCCGGATATGACCCTCAAGGGCTTTTTATATATCCGAGTCTTTATAAAGACATAACTGAATGAAATAAACCTGATGCCAATGTGAGTTTCATACAAGTCAGCCACTAAAAACACAACACCATAACTACAAGTGAAAAACCGCAACACACATTTGGGCTAGGAGTATTTGCAAATGTAAAACAAAAAAAATAAAGACGTGCAGGTGTGCGTTTGTCATTTGGCTTTGTCTGCAATAAGGTCAAACCTATCAACGGTGGACTTTGTTTAAACAATAAAGCGTGTCACCGGCTTTCCCAGTCCTGTTATTCTATGCTGCAGGTGGCGGTTGTGAAGCTCGTTTTGTAACCCTTTATGTACTACTGCCCTGGATTTCTCTTCCAGCTTAAGCAGAGTTTCTGGCCCAATTCACGAGCACGGCAAAAATAACTATGCTCTGGACTCGAAGCACACATTGGGCCGTGTCGGGGTTCTGATTTTCAATTAAAATTCTTAACTTTTTTTTTTTTGTTTTTAAATTGGACATATTGACCATATTTATATATTTTTCAGTAAATGTGGAGGAGCAAATGAATTATCATTATATCACATTGAAATAATAATTTATAAACAAACAGTAAAACATTTATATGAATCAAACTGGGTTTAATCAAGCCAGAAAATAAACCCTGTCCAGTGCATTTTTTTAAGGAGCACAGCCGACAGTGGAATACTACACTTAGCTTTAAGCCGTCAGTGTCTGCATGTATTTGCTCTCTCACTCGGTCACATGCTTTGTCTTTCAGTGCGAGTTTCATTAGTTCTTAAAAGGTATAACAATACTATTGCAAGTGATTTAGTGATCTGCATAACAGCACACTAAAAACAATATGCCAATTCTTTTAGCATGTCTACTGCAGCCGAAAACACAACTGCTGCTTTTGGAAACAAGAATCATCATATGGATATATAAGCGTTAAACAGTTATTTCAAAAAGGTAATATACTTTTCATGCACTATTCATGCCAGAAAACTGGGGTCTTGCCCTCTCCCCATATCATTTTGCTTTCTAAAAGGCACACTACAACCACTTCAATACATTCGCTAAGGGATCATTTTAAATGAATGTTATAATGCATGGAGGGTTTTATCAGAACCCCACTGCTTCTCTGTCTTCCATGAGATGCCTTTTGCTTGCCATATACATCGCCAGCCATGTCTAGCTGGCCCGTGTGACATTTGTGGGGGCTCTAAATAGACACCCCACATGCATTGGCAAAAAGTTCCCCAATTGATTTAAATAGGAGCATTTTCCTGCCAGTGATTAGCTGCTGGAAATTGTCAAAACAGGCATTAACACAGACAGCGGAGGGGAGCAGTAACACACTACAGCTCAGGTCCACACACACACTCGAATGCACTTGGTGACATCCCCCCTCCCCCAAGTCAATTGCTTATTTTGCATCTGTGGCAGGGCCAGTCCTGAGCATATCCCAAACACTTGCTTTTGTCATACACAAAACTGGTCTTAAAAAAAAAAAGAAAAAAAAAAAATTGATGAAACACAAATCTGTAACATTCATATTTGCAGTACATGAATGTTTAGAGTTTCATCTCGAAAGCAAGAAGAAGTCAACAATAATTATTATCGCCAGTAAAGTTATTTAACTCAGGGGCAGTACACGGAACGTCAGCACATTGACGCCTGTTCAGTCTAAACATCTATTGTATTTGGAAGCTGAAAAGAAATGCAAAGAATGTTGTAGCAACTGGTATAACCTAATGCCTAATCTCTGCTTCAGCCCCCAGCACACATTTGGTCACATTATCAGAAGAGGGGGTAAATAGTGTTAATATATTGCTCAGCCAACTTAACTTCTAAAGCCTCACAATTACACTTTGCCCTTGTGTTCAACCCTCTCTAGACAGTCACGGTGTGGTTTGCTAATAGCATGATGACAGTTGCAGCCTTTGAAACATCTCGAGTTACAAATGCTCCTAGAAGCATGGGATACGATTAGGCTAGTGTCAGAAGTCCTTAAGAAAACACGGTGCCAAAACTTTGGTGGTTACGCCACATAATTCTTTTCTTCCAACAAATTCAACCAACCCTCTCTCTCACACATCACAAAAACTAGAAAGATTAACCCTTAGAACGTGACAAACATGTTACTTGCCTGACAGTAGAGAACGGGAATTTGAGAGTATTTGGGTGTTGTTCTAATGAGGCGGTAGTAGGTTTACACAACACAAAATAAAAGCTGCGTAAACCCCCGGCGTTACGGAAACTTTCAGACGGGATTTTACATTGTCTGCTTTGGTCTTTTTCTTGCATTCAAATGAACTACCGACAACACGGTGGGTGTGTAGCCTACAGCTTTTTATTTACTCTTAACAAAGAGCTGCAGGTACGAGTTGACAGGCTGGCATATGAAAAATAAAAATAAAACACTCTGGCAGACTATGCACTTCTCTGTAGTCTGGGTTATAATAGTGAACCCCTGATTGTGATCTCCTTTATATCTCACAGAAGATAACACAATTTAGGTAACTGCCGCAGTTGAATATTCACCAGATTGACACAGATGGTTATGAAATGAATATCCCTTTTTCCTATACGCTCTGTTCTTGTTTAACCCCTTCGAGACAAAGGCTGATTTTACTTTTTGTACCCTTTGTGACAATGGCCTTTTTAACATTTCTGCGCTGCTTGTGTTTAGCTGTAATTTTCTTCTTTCCCGTTTACTGAACCCACACACATTAGATATTGTTTTTTTCAGGACAAGAAGGGCTTTCTTTAGATGACATTGTTTTGATTGTATCATATTATTTACTATTAAAAAAATTATAAAATATGGTGAAAAATTTAGAAAAAAATGACTGTTTCTAACTTTTAGTTGAAAAATCTTTTACTCATCTATAAAAGGTAATGAAAAAACCTGCTAAATAGATTCTACTATTTGTCCTGAGTTTAGAAATACCCAATGTTTTTATGTTTTTTTGCTTTTTTCTACCCATTATGGGGCAATAAGTACAGGTAGCGTTTTGCTATTTCAAAGCCATTTTTTCCAAATCTGGTAATTCTTCCCCCCATGTGCCATTTCGGGTATCTTTGAACCCGGCCAATGCAATTTACCCCATCAAGTCATATATTTTTGAAAACTAGACAGCCCAGGGTATTCCAAATGCTAGTATTTTAACTCTTTCCATGCACCATATCTACCACCAGTCTTTGTCAAACTTTATGGTAGTCATTTTTTTGCATTTGTTTTGTCATACACATTTTACTTCAGGTATGAATTAAAATGTTCTAGTTTATGTCACTATCACAAAACACCCCAATATGTGTTCAGCAACATCTCCTGAGCGCAGCGATACCCCACATGAATGATTTTGCCTGGCTGTTTGGGGGCAAAAGGGCCACATTTGGGGCATGCGCATTTTTCAATGTTGAACTTTGGCATTTGGGGATCCATTGCCCATGCCCTATTTGGTACATCTTTGAGCCGGGCCATTTCAGTGTGCCCAATAAACCCATATATTTTTGAAAACTAGACACCCCAGGGTATTGCAAATGCTAGTATTTTAACTCTTTCCATGCACCATATCTACCACCAGTCTTTGTCAAACTTTGTGGTAGTCATTTTTTTGCATTTGGTTTTCCACACACATTTTAATTCAGGTATGAATTAAAATGTTCTCGTATATGTCACTATCACAAAACACCCCAATATGTGTTCAGCAACATCTCCTGAGTACAGCGATACCTCACATGAATGATTTTGCCTGGCTGTTTTGGGGCAAAAGGGCCACATTTGGGGCATGCGCTTTTTTCAATGTTGAACTTTGGCATTTGGGGATCCACTGCCCATGCCCTATTTGGTACATCTTTGAGCCGGGCCATTTCAGTGTGCCCAACAAAACCATATATTTTTCAAAACTAGACACCACAGGGTATTTTAAATGCTGGTATTTTAACTCTTTGCATGCACATATTTTACCACCAGCATTTTTTCAAAGTTTGCAGTAATATTTTTGTGTGTGTATTTTTCCCACACACACCTACTTTATGTATGAATTTACAGCTCCTGGTATATGCCGCTGTCACACGACACCCCATAATGTGTTCAGCAACATCTCCTGAGTGCAGTGATACCCCACATGCATGGGTTTGTCATTTTTTGGGGGAACTAAAAGGCCACATTTGGTACGTGTGCATTTTTCTAATTGGAAATTAGATGTGTGGCCATCCTTCCCCCCGTGTTAATTGGGATGTTGTTGAACCTGGCCCATTCAATTTACCCCATCAAATCATACATTTTTTAAAAGTAGACACCCCACGGGCATTTAATATGCCAGTATTTTAACTCTTTCCATGTGAGAATTGTTTTAAGCTAATATGCTAATTTTAGGACTTGCTCACAAAAATATATTTTTTATATATATATATATATTTTTTATTTTTTTTAAAAAAAAATTTAACATTTTTTTTCAACTTGGAGGTTCCCCTGATAGTGACATCAGTGGGAAATGATTTTTACATTTTACTGTTTTTTTACTATTTTTTTTCTAATTATTATTAATTTTATTTTATTTTTTAATTTATTTTTACTAATCACACTGTGATTAGAAAGCTGGGCTCCATTGACTTGCATGGTGAATGCAGTACCTGTATTCAACCTGCAAGTGGAGCCAAAGTTCTCTAGATGGTCTGGACCGTCTAGCGAACTTTTAAAATTTGTGGTTCCTGTTACAGGACGGCGGCCATCTTCCTTGATGGCGAAGATTGCCGGCAGCTGCGGCTGTGACCGCTCTCCGGAGCGGTCACAGCCCATCAAAAGGTTAGTGTTTGGTGTCGCTGGATGCCTCCTGATCGAGGCATTCCAGCGACACCATTTAAGTTTAGGAGGCGATCGTTGATCGCCTCCTAAACGCTTTTAAAACGGGCGTCCGCCGCCATACAAAGTATGGCGGATGTTGACGCCCCGTGGAGGGGCCAGAGATGGCCCCTTCGTGCCGATCGCGGCGTTGCTGAATGCCTCGAGGTCGAGGCATTCAGCAACGCTTTTTGGGTGCAGAAAGCGATAGTAGATCGCTTTCTGCACCCGTTTAAAGACGTGCCGGTCCTGGCACGTCAATTGTCGTAAAGCACATGCTTTTCCGTGTCGTGCCAGGACCGGCAATTGTCGTTAAGGGGTTAAGCAGCACCCCCCACCTTGTGTTTCAGTAACTTCAAAATGTTATACGATATACTACTTGTTACGTCCATTGTACAGCTCTGTAGAATATGACGGTGCTATATAAACCACCAATTATTACGCTTTCATAAAGACAAAACAGCCAAGCGATAACTTGGTACGTAACGCAATTCCGAACTATAAACACAGCCATCAAAGGCAATAATAAGACAACCAGCTTTAATAAGCATACAGATTCTTCCCAACGAAAAATAAATGCAAAAACGTAGTGTGTCTGGAATATGCATACGTCATTTATTACCGATTAGTACGCTATCCAAAAACAGTCATTTTTTTAAGACGAATAACACTTTTATTCTTTGTATGTGGTACTGGAAAGGTGAGCACATAATATATAAACCTATACGTCTGCAAAAAAAATATCAAAAGTCTACCAATGTTTATAAACACAGCCATACATAATACAAAAATGGAGTTGGGGTTATTTATTAACTACTCTAGAGGGGAGGATCCATAAAATAAAAATAGTATTATTATTCTCTGTGATCAGGATAGACTTGCCAAGTAGTTAACTACTGCCAGCCAGAAATAGAAATGCATGTCTGCTTACAATCATGTTATGTGTAAAGTTGGACAAATTTACAACAAGAAGTTTGGTGCCAGCACTAAAGGATTAGAGGCATGAATACCTGGCATTTAAGCATACTACATACACACCTCTTACCACCAGGAAAGCTGTCCAAATGCCAAATTGGGTCTTCTCTTAACAAATCTGTGCTTTTCGTGAGAAGAATAGCAAAATACTTTAATTAAACAGAGCTTTATTCAAACCATCGGTTATGAGTGTGAGCCACCGTAAGCCCAAAATGAGCTTGTAGAGCCCTCTAAGGAGTCGACTCAACCGATGAACATGGGTCTGGCTGCAACCAAGTCAACTATGGGCATCTCCAGGAGTTCAGCATTAAAGGAACTGGCCACTAAAAGAAAATGCGTTATAATGCTTACCTTGCCAAGTTCAACTTGTGCACCAGAAAAAAAAATTAGATTTATTTTGGGATTCGCTAGCTTGCTATATAGAAACTGTCATATCACAGATAACCTGACTTTGCAAGAAATTAAATGCGATATTTTATAGTTTTGTCGAAAAAGTACTTTGACATTTTGTCTGATGATGAGCTCCAACAGGAGGAAAAGGTGAAAATAATCCCGGATTGTCCAATACCCCCCCAGTCCTCACTGGACCATTCTAAACAACGGATGGGATGACCACATGCCCCAGAAAGGAAAAATGATCAACAGTTGTCCTCAAGAGAACCTAATAAAAGTTTCATGTGATGGGCCATCAGATACGATGATCTTTTTCACCACGAGATAGCTCAGTAAAGCACCGAGAACCTACGCACAACTGGGATGCTATTATATACCATTAAAATCATACTTGAGAGAAAGTCAATCAAGAAATGAACCAGACATTTCCAGGAGGAAAAAAAAAAAAAAAACAAAACATAAAACAAAAAGGCACAGATGGTGAGAAAAAATATATATATGCACAGCAGTAGAATATGTTTAATGAAGATGAGTTAAATAAGAAGATCAAAATTCTCTATTTTCTCTTAAATAAGAATCAGGTATACATAGAACGGAGAGCTTAAATGTTAAGTTTTCTAGTTGTAGAACTAGATGTTTTCTGAGGTCCTCCCCTCTAACCACTTCACTGTTTTATATAAAAAAAAAATATAACAAAACTTAGGGGTCTGAAGAATAAGCAGAAGAGCCTCCAAGCAGAAGTGGTAAAGGTTAACACAGTAGGGAAATTCAGACATGCATGGCATAAGCATACAGCTACCAGGAATCTAAGAGGAGACCATGGACCAATTAAGGTTCGAGTCTTTACATAAGGAAAATGGGCATGAATAGAGGCAAGGAGAATAGTTGTTATCCGTCATCCAATAACTCTTTGTTTGTGTCCGTATTGCCACAAAGAATAATCCTAAACAAATGATGGCATAATAAAATTTAAAAAAGAAAGACACATATTGTGGGCCATTTGTAGAAGTCTTTTCAATCACACAGTTCCACAGCATATGGATTTCTGTGTTTTTCATATTAAAAAAAAAGCATCAGCTTTTTATTCCAGTGCTCGTCATAATAGACGTGTCATTGAATGCAAATAGGTTTATACCTTTGCATATCAGTTTACCTCTACCATAAACAAGCTTATAAGAAAAAGGCAGGGATAGGGAGATGTCAAGGAAACTCAATAGGCAAACAGAGAGTTAATAACGATTCACATTTAACGCATATCCCCAAAAGGATTTTATATCTGAAATGTAACCGCAGTGATAAAGCTAAACCAGACGAAGATATGCTGGTTAGGCTGATATAAAGAACGCAAGATTAGGGTGCAAAGAAATGCAGGTGCAAATAGGAAAGGGTTAAAGGATTGAAGAGATTATCACAGAAATATTGTTCCTCATTATGGATTTCAGCATAAAATACTAGAATTACACCCGCTTCTGTGTAGAGAGAAATTGTGAAGGGGAAAATAAAAATGTATTTGCAGAAGAACAAGAATGCATAAAATGCCTGCCACCAATGGCCAAAATCAATGATTTCAATTGTAAGCAGGACTTTGCAATATCTGGAAAGTGATGTGGATCATTGGTACCCCTTGTAGAAAGGCTGTTATGTAATGGGATTATTGATTTCAAATGCAACACTTTGCAGAACCAGCAAAGACACTGCTTAGAAAATGAACTTCAATAAACTGTTGAGCAGGAAGGCAACCGACCTGATGGTTAAACAGTCACAGACTAGGTCTGCCTGGTTGTGCATTTCTGTAAATACCCCCTGCATGCGATTGTGCTGCTCTACAGTGACCTTTAAAAGAAAGGTGTGGGCTCTTAACCACAAACGCGGCACTAAGACACTCAAACCAGAATCATAGTCCGCACAAAAAAGCTGCCATGAGTGCCCACAAGCAAAAGGCTGATGCTCCCCGTTGCTTTCCTTTCTCTCTTCTTGTAAGGAGCCTCCTGCTGAGCATGTTGAACAAGCAAGCCTACTGAGTTAGACTGAAGGGGTAGGTGTGATGTGTGGTGGGGAGAAGTCAATGCTTTACACACCGGAAAGCCTCCACAGCCAGGCTCCTCTGCAGGATGACCCATCATATGGAGCAGGCAGGACCTGGTACAGGTCATCATTGATAAGCGATACAGACAGTGGTGGTGGGAAGGGACAGAGGAACATCTCTTGGGAATGTCGCATGTGATAATCTCCTGTCACAGTGAACTCTCTGAAGGTGCACTGCCTGCTAGAGGACCTTGACACATCATAGTGCACAGGCTCATCATGCTTACATCGGACCTGGCCAGGGGGCTCATCCTGCACCACTGTCAGGGGCAAACACTGTCTAGATAAAAAAGGGTAAAGGGCAGAGATGGGGGCACTTCTGGAAGGAGATGACAGCCTGCAGCTAGGACCATTCCCCATCTAATTTCAGAGAAACACTGCCAGTCTCCTGCGGGCACTGCAATACATACCGGATTCATGAATGACAGCGGCACCCCTAGGACTTCACTCACTGACTGACATTCCCATAAGACACCCTCACACATCACACTCCAAGGACCAGTACACACAGATACACATGACACCAAGTGACAGCCCCCCAGGACAACCAGACACAAAATCAAACATTCAACAAGAGTCATCTAGAATGACAGCGTTCTATGTCCCTTAGGACAACCACACACAATGACACACCACCTGTGGCACTAGTACTATCGTGGGTGACAGGACACCGCTAAGGCTACACTATTCATATCAACAGATCTCCGCTATGATTACAACATACATAATGTGCGCCAGGTAACCGCTAGGACCATTGTGTGCAGACACGACACACCCTCTTACCTCTTTGATCTTATCCCTCTTCTCCTTGACGTCTGGGTCATCCGGCTCCTTCCCCACCACCCCCACTGGGGGCTTGAAGACCCTGCTGGGCAGCTTCCCCCCAGCTGTCACCCTGCCCTGGGCCAGCAGCTTCTTCTTGTCCCGTATGATGTCCCCCTTGATGTCTTCGGGGGGCCGGTTCAGGGTGTCCTTGGCTTCCCTCAGTGCCCGCTCATGCTCCTCCCGGATACGGGCAAGCCGCCCCCCAACCTCCGGCTCCTCCTCCAGCCCCCCAAAGCTGACCGACGGTCTGTGTCGCGGGGGCTGTTGGAAGAAGACTCCGCTCAGCAGCTTGGACGAGTCCGGCAGGAAGAAGATGGCCCCGAAGCACAGGGTGATGAAGCCACTGAACACCAGCAGCAGCAGGAACTTCTCCGTCAACCGAAACCCAGAAAGCTTTCTCCCTGCGGGGCCCAGCAAGAGCAGCCCGGGGCCCGACACCCCTACCCCAGGGGGGCAGCCTGCACCGCCTCCCCCGGTGCTTCCAGGGGCCACACCGAACGGCAGCATCCCCTCTCTTCCGGGCACGAACTGGCTTTGAGGAGAGCAAAGGTCAGGACGGCACTACGACACAGCACCTACACCAGTCAACATCCACAGCCGCTAGGACGGGTCCAGGTAAAGCCGTACACCGCTAGGGCCACTTTCTACTACTCCTTTGGGCTGGGGAGGAAGTTGTGCCAGCCAAACCTCTAGGACACGTGTGGAGGAGAGATGCTAGGACCGTCAAGCCCGTTTGTCAGAGATAACAAAGTTGATAGCTTCCGGCTCCAGGAGTCCGTGCTTTGCTTGGCTCGCTGATACTTCCTTAGCAGAGCCCGCAACCCCGGTACTTGGTGTCCGAAGTAGTGCTGACACTTCTCGGGCTGTTTGTCAGATAGTTTATCGGAGGGGGTGGAGTGTGGCCGAGAGAGGTGGGATTTCCCCCCCCCTTCCTAGTAATAGAAAGAGGGCGGTCCGCTCACGCCCCCTTCCCCTGGGCGGGGCAGAGCAGGCAGGTCACTTCATCCCCCATACACAGAGTTGCAGTGCGGTTCTTTCCTCTACCCAGCTCTGAGTGAGCCTCAGGGTAGCCTGTGAAGGGAGGAGGTGCCTGACCCGCCTACTAAGAAGCGGAACACGCCTATCCCCACTGACGATTGGCTGCTTCTCTCTATCTACACATAAAGTTGTATGATTGGTTCTCTCGCCAGGTTCTTGAAAGTAGCTGCTTGATGCACAAACATCTCTGTTCGTAATGGTCTGGGACCGCTATATGACGGAACGCAAAGGCCACCGGTAAAGCATCAAATCGCAGGGTATATTCCTATTGGCTAATGCGCCCACTCCAGAACACCCCGTGTTATAACATGACAGCACTCCGTCCCACGCTGGACACGTCCGTGCTCCCTTTAACTTTGTGATTGAAGGTCTTTTCAGCGAATAAGCTTCAGGGCGCATCCCTAAATGCTCTCCCAAAGCCACACCTTTCTGATTTCGATAGTAATAGCAAAGGCGGAGACTTCGCCAGAGTGGGCGGAGTTACGTGTCCTCATGTGCTTCTCAAGCTGATGTGCATATCGGTTACGGGGGCCGCATGCGGCGCACACCCTGTCCGCAGATGCAGTCCAAATACATTGATAAGAACGAATGTCGGCGAAGTCTATTGCGCAGGACAATAGGAGCTAGAGAAACACAATATGACGGCAGATAAGACGCATTCGGCCCTAGTCTGCCTGCTTTTCCTGTTGTAGAGACAGACCTTAATGGGTCCTGGGTCTTGTCTCAGATTCAGTGTGGCCATATGTCTGTCCCACACATGCTTAAATTCCCTCATTGTATTAACTTCTACTGGGAAGCTGTTCCACTAAAATACCACCTTCTCAGTATGTATTAAAGACTGGAATATAACAATTTAGACACCTGAGCTAAGCACACAAACCACTGCAGAACGTTCCGGATGAGAGATCCTATATGTTAAGTTGCTATTTATCTCACCGCACTAAATTTGGATCTTAAAAATCACTAATTTACCAGTAGGTCGCTAGGGTTAAACACACAAACCAAAAAGTGGTATAGTTTCACGCACGCACGCACCTGCATCCTGTAATGTGAAAAGTCATCTTCCTGTCATCCCCCCCAGTACATAATTGCTATCACAGTGCTTTTCATAAAATAAACAAGGCTGGGCTGTTATCTTTCACTACACAGGGAAGTGATCTGCAAATACAAAATAATTACAAATGTGATCTTTGTACAAGATTATTAAAAATGGTGTTCGACCATGAAAGAGGAATTATAATCCAAGGTTTATTCATGTGTTCGAAAGGAACATCCCTTGTAGCCGCTAATATATATATATATATATATATATATATATATATATATATATATATATACTACACACACACAAATTTACAGTGGAAGGAACATTTTAATGCAAGTGTCCCAGATGTCTTTTGTTTGCTGAGTTAAAACAGTATTTAAAAGGTTAAGATGCTGCCGGGTAAGTGAGGAAGTGGCCAAGCTAGTAAGACAAAACTTCCTGGACCAAGTTTCCTGCCCTTACTTTCTGGAAAAAAAACTAAAACACTGATTTATTTTTTTTGACCCTTTGAATGCCAGAGTGGGTGATCAGCATACAGCTTCCTGTACTATTTCCAAATGGAGAGCAGATAAATAGAAGAGTTTAGCGCAAGCATCGATCTCATGACTTATTTCCCACGATACTGCATTTTCACAATCCTAACGGCAGGCTACAGCCTGCTCTTTACTGGAAAGATACTAAAGAACATCATGATCTGATAAGCCGCCCTGCACCCTGTCTAGTCGCTTCTTATCGGCTGAATCTCACAATGGTGGGAGGGGAGGGTGTTTGGTTCTTTTTCATATCAAAACTTCTGATATCACTTCTTTGTTATACTCGTTGCCTTAGGGTTACCAGTTCCCAGATTCACAGCAGCGAGCTCGGTAGATCTAAAGCACTAAAAAAATTAGGAAACATAAAAAAAATAAGAGGTTCATCAGATGAATAATAATATTGAATGTTTTTGATGGTACTGTGCTTACTGTTCATTTAATGAAAAATATTTTGAGCAAAACACTGTTATGCAGTGATGACCAAACCTGTCTTACGAAGTAAACTCTACCTGCTCTTGTCACATTGACTGCACAAGAACCTGTACAACAGGCTTAACTGGCTGACTGTGCGCACTAATAAGTAACGGGGTTTGCCAGGACTATGTCGCAGAGCTATGATTTAGAAAATATAACCATATGGGAACTGGGGCTGTATAGAAGTAATCACAGAAGGGGAGCTCGCCACGTTCATGGCTGATTTACATTGGCCACAACACATACACTATAGGTACAAAATTGTTTTGAAAACCCCTATCATCCTCTCATGCTTTTGTATAGTAGGTTAAAATTTAAGGCAAATGTAAAGGGAAATACTAATAATAGAACATATTTGTAATTGTTGCCTGCCAAAAGATTAATCTTAATAGGTGTAGCTTCAGTGTGGTATGTACAGTGCTGTGAAAATGTATTTGCCCCATTTCCTGATTTCTTCTATTTTTACTTATTTGTCACATTTAAAAGTTCTAGATCATCATACCTTTAATAGAAGACAACATGAGTAAACAGAAAATGTAGCTTTTAAGTGACCATTAGTTAATGGTTATAGTTAAAACCTATATCACCCATGTGAAAAGCAATTGCCCTCTTAAACCTAATAACTGATTGTGCCACCCTTGGCAGCAACAACTGCAATCAAACATTTTTGATAACTGGCAACAAGTTTTTTTTTATCGCTAGCGAGGAATTCTTGCCCACTCTTCTTGGCAGGATTTTTTTTAACTCAGCCAATGTTGGAGGATTTTCAAGCATAAACCACCTTTTTAAGGTCATGCCACAGCATCTCAATCAGATTCAAGTCAGGACTTTGACTAGGTCACACCAAAATCTTCATTTTTGTTTCTTTTGAGTCATTGAGAGGTGGACTTGCTTGTGTGCTTTTGATCATTGTCATACTGCATGACCTAACTGCGCTTGAGCTTTAGGTCACAAATTGATGACCAGACATTTTCTGGTAGAGAACAGAATTCATGGTTCCATCAATTATGCAACTTCACCCAGTATGATGGACATCCAGGTCCAATATACAGTGATTACACAACTCTAGCTATATGAGAAGACAAAGAACTCCAGAGAAAGAGATAATCCTGATTTATAATAGCTCCACCTAATATTCCAGAAGGCTTTTCCCCATAAAGTAGTAGACCCCATTCTGCTGACAGGGTCTAAGAGTTTTAAACTCCCTTATGCTTTGGATTGATACATTTATTTCCAGGCACAGGTCCCTGTGTTCAAACTAATTTAGATAGGGTGGATGGGGTGTACCCCTTAATAGCCCCATTATTTGCTGGGCAGTTATGATTTATGTGCAGTGTCCCTGGTACCTACCGAATTGTCCCACATTTGCCGGAATCATGAGCCAGTTGGGGAGATCCTCTGATTTTCCCCAACCAGCCCAGGGAGCTTCAAAGTCAATGGCAATCTGTGCTGTAGGAATTGTCAGCAACGACATTCCATTGGTCGTTATTAAGATAAGTCCACTTATTAAACTTTGGACCAGACTATCTTATAAGTAATCAACATTTTCCTTTTATCTTGCTAAAAATGTTGCCTCTTCTTGTTCTTCTGTCTTCTTTTGTAGCTGGAATCGGCAACCCTGCATGTTCCCAGCCAAGCTCACCCCCTTGTCTACATTAGGGAGCAATCCTAAAATGAAAGAACCAAACAATGTTTTTTTTTAAAAAAAAATTTCAACAGAATAGTGCTTTGTTCCTGTGTTTGGAAGAGGCCGTGCTCTGGAGGCTTGTTGTTTTTGTGGAGCTCTGGTTATGTGTCTCTTTTTCCAGTGTTGTTATACTCTGATAAATGTATTTATCTTGTAAAAACATACAAACTGCCTCAGCAGAACTTTGTGAGTCATGGTGCTATTTAACGTGGAAACTATATAAGTTCATTTTTTTGTTAAACATTATTAATTCTTAGGTGGGATTTCATATGTCTCAGTATAAAGTATTTAGACTGTACATAACACAGTAAACTTGTGCAGTGGAGAAGAATTTGAACCCACTGTGTTTTTTTTCAGCTATGGGAAGTGAACTTTGTTAAGTCATTCTAAACTGGAAATGACATGATAACATTCAATACTAAAGTCCATTCCATAGAGACAAGGAATTTCGTAATGTCACAATCGTATGTAGGATACAGAGAGACAGGATAGTTATGGCAGATGATTTTAGCAAAAAATGTTTAGGTGATTTTGATTGTTCTTCTGAGTATTAAGGCAATCTAAAAAAAGGACTTTGGATTTTATCACCAGTAAAGTGGAAAGAAGCCAACAGAAAGTTGATCAAAAGGAGGGTGGGGGGCAGCAACTTGTGGTGAGTATAAAAGGGCAGAACCAGTCAGGGAGTGCTAAAAGTCGCTCTCTTTCCTCGGATCAGTTAAGTTAACTTTTTACCTATTTCTAGGCGGCACCCCTACTTACAGAAAAATCTATTTTAAACTTAAAGGTGCTGTTCCACTTAGATAATTTATTATTACATTCACATCTGCACCAGCAGATTCTACAGGACAAATAAAGTGAGAAGAGTTATCAAATAAACAATATACAAAAACAGCAATAACATAAACAGACATAAGATGCACTGGCACAAGAGGAGTGCAGGGTCCTGCTCTTGTAAATTTACAATCTATTACAATCACATTAACTCGACTCTCCTTTAGGTGCGTGTAGACCTAAATTGGCAATAGTAAATATGGGAGTTGGACATCAAATGTGAATAGTCATGAGATTATTCTGACTGCCCTTCAGGTCAACAATTACATGAGCATTTGGGATTATCTTTGAAATCCCAAACCTTATGGATTTGCGTCCTTTTTCTTTCATCCTTACTAACTATGAAATTTCTTTGATGCAGAATGGGTTAAGGCAAAGTACTACACTAATGAACAAAATCTGTTCGCTAATGAACATATCAGTAATGAAGTGTTATTTAGCCTCAAACACTAGGGTACACTAGGGTACAGGATCAGTTTGCAAGAAAATGTGGCTCATTTAAATTTGCATCTTCAGGCATGAGTTCTCCTCTTATTCACATACATGCATACATGCAGACCTGAAAGAGAGGCTCTTGTACATCCTTTTGCCTTGAGGCATTTGAAGTGCCAGCAGGACTCAAATTTAACATTCAATGAATACTGTTCAGAAAGGTCAGTCCATGTCAGTTTGACTATAACACAAACCTTCAGAAATAGTATTATGTCGCTTTTGGTGACTTGCAGGAATGATTTATCCTGTGGGCCACTGAAAACGGTACAATTCTCTTTACAGAACAGCTCATGGTCCTAAAGTAGTAATTCTCATAGGGATTTTATATCTCTTCTGTGCAATGTAGAAAAGCATGGCCATGAGTTATGAGTTCATAAGCTGGACAGGGAATGACAGGGGTCAGCAGGGGAAGCTTGGTACCATTCAGCCCGGAGGGCAAGTCCAGCCATGGGGCTCAGTAATAAAGCAGCAGAACACATTTGGCAGACGACACACCCAATGTGTATTATTAATCCCTGTCCAATACACATTTACAGAATGAGAATGCATTAAATGAGCATAGTAAGGGTCCAGTTAGGATACTTATTCTGCCCAAAGTTCTTATTAATGCAGATGAATCAATGGCTTTGCATGTACTATATGTACCGTATTTCCCCATGTATAAGACGCACCTTTTTTTAGAAAAATGTGGGGTCTAAAAATCGGGTGCGTCTTACAGTGGTGGTAGATTTTTTTATTTATTTTTTACTAAAAAGGGGACCTGCTGCTTACCTTGATCCGCCACGGCTGCATAGGTACCCAGTGGAGTCACGTGAATGCACATCGCATCACATGACTCCGCTCAGTTCCTGTTCCTGCTCGAGCAAGGCAGAGGGGAAACAGCGGCCCCCACGGAAGTCGGCGAGTGGCAACAGAAGATATGCAGTTCAGGTAAGGTGGGGGAAGTAAATTAATGTATTTATGTATATGTGTGTGTCTGTGTGTTAGCATGGATCTGTGTGTAGGGGGAACAGGGAGGCTGAAAGTGATGTGCATGTACTGGCTGCCTGAGCATGATAGGAGTGTGATTGCTAACAGTTGGTAGCAGCTAACATCAATCACACTCCTATCATGCCCAGGCAGCCAGTACAATAACTTTATGTAATATATATATTTTTTAAAAAATTTCGGCCCCCAAAAATAGGGTTGCGTCTTATACTTGGGGAAATACGGTAATACACACATCCCCTGCCAGCTCTCTATTGTGGGTCAGATTAGTTCAATTAGGTTACTTATGTACAGATTCTCATTCATTCAGTAGATAAACATTTCTGTAAAAGTTTGTTTTTGTGACACAAGCACGTGCAAATGTTTAGCGATACATTTATCTAGACTCATTCCAAAAATATGTAAAGAAAAGGGTGTTGTTCTACGAGAGGATAATGTAAAAGAGTAGAAAATCATATTGTGGATGCTGGAGATGTCATATAAGAAGGTTAAATGGCAGTGTGACCCAAATTCCTCACAAATGTTATGCCTCAATAGACTGAGACCATAAGTATTGAGTAGTTAGGTTTCTGTGTATTACTTTATGGTTGTTTTTGTTATTTTTGTTTAGGTTTTTAGTAATAACAAAATGACATGAATTTATACAGTTTTTTACTGGCCGTTGTTGAGATAACAGTAGGGCAATTCCCATTACAGAAAGCTGTTAAGGGGATTTGGATAATACACATTGCCAGAAGAAGCTGCTACTGTCCATTTTACTCCCTGGTTTGGTTTTATGGAGGAGCTTTACCGGATTTGAGCTGTGGGTTGGCTGAATTGCCCTCCCGTGTGATCTTGCAGTCCTAGTATGTCAAATAAGCTTATTTATAAACAAATACCAGATCTACTGATAGCAAGTAAATTCTACAATCATAGTTTACAGAACTTTAAAACATTTAAAAGTGTCAGAATTTTTTTTCACATACCTTTATGTGGATCCTCAAACCACCTGTATTTAAATTATTATTCTTTTTATTATTTGTCGGGTTTTTTTGTCATTTTTATATTATCATTCATTGTCAATAAAGCACATTTTTTACATTTTTTAGAATAAATACTGACACTTTGTGTTTTAAATACAAGAAGATGGATAGGGCAGGTTTGAGAGTAGTATGCTTTTGATCCATGACACTGTTAAATATTTCAGCAGAGTCTTTTGTTTATAGCATAGGGAAGGGTTTGTTTCACATGTGTTCCAAGTAGAACCAATATCTGATATCTGCTTTTGGCAGTGTTATTTTCTGGCAAGCTCAATTAGATGTGTCCTATGATAGACGTTGTTCTGTTACATTGCAACAACCGATGAAAGGGAACATGTTAGAGACTGATTAGAGCCTCTGTTTAGCAGGACCATGATGCAGCTTCAACCCAAACCCCTTCCACTTTAGTCACATTTTCACCACCTCTAGGCACAGAGTCTTGGACCCTGCAAATGAGATCAAATTAAACAGTTGTGTAGGCAGGGTACATGTGGGAAATCTAAAGAATGTGGTCAGAATGGGTGGAAGTGGGTGGAAGGACCATTACTTTCTTCCCAACCTGCCTCATTTTTAAATAAGAACATTTTCCCCTTCAACACACCATTGTCACAAGGAGGCACACATTTCTTCTGGAATGCGTACAGTATGCAAAGTTCTCATTACTGGATGCCAGTACTCCATCATACCCCATCACCCTCGTAAATGTGTCTGGAACCATCTGCAGCCTTGACCCTGATCTTGTATGATTCAGTTCCTTAACATGTGGTTGAAACTTTCTTGCACTTAACCTTCTGCCAAGTTTCAACTTGGCAAGTCAAATATGAAGTCAATGAATTCACCAAGTGGCATTGTTATTGCTTTCAAATCAGATGTACAATCTGCCTGTTGTGGTTCAATTACCAGGAGGGTTAGCAGCCTAACTGAATTGCTAAAACTATTTTGTCAAACTATGTATCCAGGACAAAACTGTAACTCTGCTGTCTTGTTTAGTTTTGTAACTTTCTTTTTTCCAATAAAGGATAAAGAATTCAACACTGTGAACCAGAAGGTCTTTGTCAAGCCTGGGTCCAATTGCCTGTGTGCACTTGATAGCACAGTAAAGAATTACAATACTACATGATACTGCATAGTTTTTTTTGTGTGTACCTGTTTTGCTATCTGGGCAATCTGCTACCTTTAACCCTTTATCCTCTTGACCATAGCTGGGTGCAGACCTTAATTTGTACAGGGTTTGTTTTTGTACTACCATTACATGTATACCAAGCTGTGAAACCATATTTACACTACAAACTACTGGGTCATAGCTTGTATATATTTTAAAGGGATCAAGACAATATAGCTGATGAGAGCTATTGCGTATTATACACAAATACAAAAGTTTAAAGAGTGTGCAAAATGTGTTCCAGCAATTTTACAGAGTCTTGTTTTACATAGCACAATATCTATATGTTCTTTGTGTAAGATAAATGCTCACTAATCACACTGCTTACTAAATCTAGCATGTGTTTTCTTATAATAATGTCTCCAACCTTGGGGCACGTATTTGCAGTGAGTAAAATGGCACTTCACAGATATGCTATGGGCATAAATTAAGCAATTAAAATTAGAGCAGAGGACACGTGATTGACAAGAACATAACCATTACTAATAATAGCTATAATTAAAAAGTGTCTTCAGGTGTGGCAGCCTCAGGCAATGTTAACCTTGATGCATTCCTGTCCATTATATTGAAGAGACAGGCGAATCATACAAAGAATCTTAGTATGCATAGTTCAAGAATTAATATTCATATATGTTATTAAACTAAAAGCTTTTTTTACATGGACTAAAGCAAACTGTTATGTAATTTAAAATGAAGTGGTGGTTACTTTTACAGGTGTTGCAATAACAAAAGTATTAAAAAGTTTTGCTATTTTGTGATACAGTTGTGTTTGCCATTTGTGTATTAGTATGAATAAAGACTGGTAATTCTGATTGTAGAATGTTGGATGTTAGGTTTTAGGCATTGTGCCTATGATGTGCTTTATTTATAACCCGCATTGTATGTTGTAGGAAGGAAAGAGAGAAAAAGGAAAGCATGGAGAGAGGGAGGGAGAGCGAAATAGAGAAAGGGAGCGGAGAGAGAGAGAGAAAGGCAACATTAACTCTGGGTATCATAAATCAGTTTATGTCATGCCCAAAGGGAGTTAGGCATCACACTGAATCCATCTTAAATCACTGAGATACATAAACTTTCTTAATTGTCACTTAGACAAGAAAACAAGTTATTTTAGGTCAAAATAGTTACCTGATTTCACACAATGGATTGTTTTGATTGAAAAAAACATTAAGAAATATTGCTTTTATCATGCGGGAAATATAACTATACAAACATTGATCTCAATTTGAGTGTTGCAGATGGGGAATGGTTGGATCATTGTGATGAGACTATCTTTCTTCTGCATAGTTTCTTGCTGTCAGGATAAAGTGGTTTGTGTGGTTTTGGTTATTTCACTGAAGTGTATTTAGAACATTGGATTCTACATTATCATGCCAAATAGCAGCTGCTAAGCAAATAAATATTAGAAATTAAAATGTTATAGTGACGGAAGAGAAGATAGCAAAAGCGGGCTAGCCCAATGGGACATAGAGGTAATTACCCCCTCCAAACCAAGTCTCCTTCAAATACGTCATGCAGGGCGGGTAGAATTTCTTCAAGGAGAGCTGGCCTGACTTCTTAAAGCGTGGCATTTCCCAGGGGGCAGCCTTCATTGGAAGGTAGGTAATAAGCAGCAGTTTAATATGTAAGTGCATTTAAGTATCATGTTTGTCAAGTTTGTAGTTACATAGTCACATATGTAGAATTTCTTTTGTCCCAAGTTATTTTTCTCTGAATCATGACATTTGGCTACTGCCAAATTTTCTCACATTTTAAAGGGGAACACCCATCAACCTGCCCCAAGTTTACATCCTTAAGTACTTTCAAAGCGTACCTGTAGCTTTAACATGAATAGACACCTGGCCATCATTCTTATTGTATTCTACCAGCCTTTTCTCCTATGATCTACCTCATCATTTAAGAATGAAAGCCACATATTACTGAAAGGTTGCAGACTGCAGATTTATTTTTGGCAATCTGCAACTTTGTAAGAGGCATCTGACTTCATTAGCCACAAAAGGTGCTCAATGTCCCATACAAAAGCCACATAATGTCGAAAAGAGGGACCACGCTGAAGATTTAAACAGCAGACTGCGCACCAGAAGAGAACCAGGAAACAAGGACGCCAAGTTACCTATGCCTTATGCAGCACCAATGCAGACCTTCTTGCCAGAAAATGCCCCTAGGCTATTGTGTACTAATAATGTACAATGACAACAGGGTTAAAATTGTCCTGCACACTCTCTCTCGAATAATAGTAATAAAAATAGTCTAGTGAAAAACCCCTGTATTAATAGTGTTTTTGAAGTAAAAACAAAGGATGCACAAGGGGTGGATTGTTTTTAAACCCCTTGCGTCATAATCAGTTTTCGCCATCTGACCCTGAGCTAATTCTATATAAATACTATAAACTCTGTATGATATGTCTCTTTGATTGTGTGTTAATTATCTAATGTAGTCTTTGAGATCACACTACCTAAAAAAATGTTTTATTTTACTCTAAACTAACAGTCAATATTTTAAAAGATTTTCCACTTGTTACATCGTTGTGTTTAACTATTGTTTTTTAAATTTGTAGAGCAGGTCACACAACTCCCTTTTAAGAAGCAACATCTGTTGCAGAGCTGATATTTAAGGAGGATTATTAACAAATGTTAAACTGTGTTGGAAAAACAGAGCCCGTAAGTCATTATTAATTCATAATACAAGAGCAAATTTCTGTAAGTGGTGCAATCTCAAAATAGTTTGAACCACATGTAGCATTTTGCAGAAGAATTGCTCTACATAGCTGTTTCCGAACTTTAACTTTCAAAGAGCCTTTTACAGAACACAGTGACATCACCCTAGTTCACACAGAAGGAATGAGAATGTTGACAGTTTGAGATACCATTTCAAGGGTGTGTTGAAGTTGATGCACCACAGCAGGCTCAACTGAAATCAAAGTGCACCAAGACACCTGCAGATTTTAAGTTTACAGGTAACTTGACATCAGAATTAACTGTATAATGAGCACTGCAAAATCCTGTTCATTTATTTACCATTTTTATTTATTCACTCATTATATTTGTTTATTGAGGCATAGATATATATTGGATAAACCATATGAAGTGGAAATATGAATTTATTTGGTTGTAATTAGGCTAGTTGTTGCTCTATGCTGGATATACACACTACCAAAAGTATGTGGACACACCTCCTAATTATTTAGTTTAGGTGTTTTAACCACACTACTTGCTAACAGGTGTACAAAATCAAACACATAGGCATACCATCTCCATTACTAAACATTGGCAGTAAAATGGATAGTACTAAAAAGGCTCAGTGACTTTAACCAGTAGCGTACCTAGCGGGGGGGCGGTCCGCACAGGGTGCCGCTCATCAGGGGGTGCCAACTTGCCGGCACCGGGCACACCTCCAGAGACGGACAGTTATGTCCGCCGCTGGAGGAGCAGGCTCGGTTGGGGAGATCACGGATCTCCCTTTAACCGGCTTAAAATCACTAAAGGGAGCCGGAGGTCTGTTAACTGCTGCTGTGCGCCGGGGTTTGTTGTCAAATCCCGGGGCGCACAGGGGCAGGCTGGGCAGGGTAGCGTACCTGGCGGGGGATGGTCCACCGGGGTGCCGCTCACTGAGGGGTGCCGGCATGTCTCCAAAAACGATGCACGCGGCAACTGTGTCTGTGCGCCGGGACTTGATGTCAAATCCCAGCGCACAACACTGAAGCCACGCCCACCGTCTTCCGCGCACCAAAAGGACAGGACACAGAAGAAGAAGAAGATGAGGAAGAATGAAGAGGAGAAAAAGGAGAAAAAGTGACAGTGACAGAGGAAAGGTAGGAAAATAGCGGATTATTAAGTGTGAGAGTGATGGGTGTTATGCTGAATGTTTGTGAATGAGGGTTTTAGATAGCATGGATGTGTAAGTGTGGGGGGATAGCATGGCATAAGGAGGCTGTAATCACATTCTTATCATGCCCAGATTCCATCATGTACTGGCTGCCTAGGCATGATAGGAGTGTGATTGCTGTTATCAGTTATGTTTTTTGTCCAACTTTGGTGTGTTAACAACACTTATTAAAAGTAAATTACACACCAAAATTGGACAGAAAAATTCAATAACACTATTAATATATATATATATATATATATATATATATATAATTGCAAACAGCAATCACACTCCTATCATGCTAAGTCAGCCAGCACATGCTAGAACCTGGGCATGATAGGATTGTGATTGCTGTTAATTATATATATATATATATGTGTGTGTGTATATATATATATATATATTAATATTGTTACTGACTTTTTTTGTCTAATTTTGGTGTGTTACTTTTAATAAAGTTTTTTAAAGTTTTTTGTTTTTGGTTTTGTTTTTTTTTCAGTTTTGGACAAGTGAATGCTGAATTTTCATTTCGGTGCATCCCTACTATATACTAAGCCAGTCACTGACATGGTAGGCCTACACCACATCAATGTTTGGCTTAGTATATAGTGATAGGGGTTGTACTGCAGTATTGTCTGGCTCAATGTATAGGAACACATTGACGGTGGTACAGCGTAATCCCTAAGTCTATAATGAAAACAATTATGCTGTACCCCTGTCAATGTTTGCCTAACCATATAAACTATGCAGTTTTAAAGTGTGTGTGTGGGGTGGGGTGCCACATACAGGATCTGCCAGGGGAGGGCTGGCAGCCTAAGGCCTGGGGGGCAAGTCTAGTGAAGTGGCCCATTGCGCCACCAAAAAGGCTGCGAGCGACAGTGAAAGCGGCCGCCATGCGGCAGTCACTCCACCGGCGCCTAATGAAATTAAAGCGGCCGGTGTGCACGCACCGCGCCGCCGAATAGCCGTGCCTCAGCTTTTCATCCCACCCCTTTTAAGACGTGGGACGAAGAGCTGAGGAATGGCCATTGGGCCTGACTGCCGCACGACGCAAGGGCGTACCTAGAGTATTTGGCACCTGTGGCAGATCCTGTATGTGGCACCCCCCCACACACACACACTTTAAAACTGTATAGTTTCTATGGTTAGGCAAACATTGACAGGGGTACAGCATAACTGCTATCATTATATACTGAGGCACACATTGACGGTGGTAGAGCATAACTGCTAACATTATATACTTAGGGATTACGCTGTACCACCGTCAATGTGTGCCTATACTTTAAGCCAGACACTAACAATACTGCAGTACAACCCCTATCACTATATACTAAGCCAAACATTGATGTGGTGTAGGCCTAACACTTCAGTGACTGGCTTAGTACATAGTAGGGATGCACCTAAATGAAAATTCTGGACCGAAACTGAAAATTCTGCATTCATTTGGCCAAAACCGAAAAAAAAAACAACTTTTAAAATACTTTATTAAAAGTAACACACCAAAATTAGAAAAAAAATAAATCAATAACAATATTAATATATATATACATATATATACATATATATAATTAACAGCAATCACAATCCTATCATGCCCAGGTTCTAGCATGTACTGGCTGACTTAGCATGATAGGCGTGTGTTTTCAATCATATATATATATATATATATATTAATACTGTTATTGAATTTTTCTGTCCAATTTTGGTATGTAATTTACTTTTAATAAAAGTGTTGTTAACACACCACAGTAGGACAAAATTGATAACAGCAATCACACTCCTATCATGCCTAGACAGCCTGCCTATGCCATGCTATCCCCCCACACTTCCATGCAATCTCAAACCCTCATTCACAAACATTCATCATAAACTATAGCATAACACCCATCACTCTCACACACTTACTAATATTTTCCTACCTTTCCTCTGGCTCTGTCACTTTTCTTCCTCTTCATTCTTCCTCTTCTTCCTCTTCTGTGTGCTGTCCTTCCGGTGCAAAGAGCGCGGAAGACGGTGGGCGTGGCTTCAGTGTTGTGCGCTGGGATTTGACATCAAGTCCCGACGCACAGCCACAGTTGCCGCGCGCATCGTTTTTGGAGGCGTGGCGGCACCCCTCAGTGAGCGGCACTCCAGGCGGACCGCCCCCGCCAGGTACGCTACCGGCACGGCGGACAGTCCCGGTGGCAGCCGCTTCGTTTTTAACTTTGCGGCTGCCATGAATGTTCGTCTGCCGGCCCGGCCAGGATTCAGGGCGGCCTGGGGGGCAATTGCCCCCCGACCCAGCACGCCCCTGGGATCTGCCATAGGTGCCAAATACTCTAGGTACGCCCCTGCGTTGTGCAGCCATGCCTCAGCTCTTCGTCCCATGTCTTAAAAGGGGTGGGATGAAGAGCTGAGGCACGGCCATTGGGCGGCGTGGTGCGTGCACGTGGAGTGACTGCCGCACGACGGCCGCTTTCAATGTCTCTCGCAGCTGCTTTGGTGGTGCAATGGGCCACTTGACTAGACTTGCCCCCCAGGCCTTAGGCTGCAAGCCCTCCCCTGCCAGCGCACAACACCGAAGCCGCGCCCACCGCCGTCCCTGCCCCCTGAACCACCGTTCAGTGAGAGTGAGGGGGGTAGAAATTATATTGGAATAAATAGTGAGAATGAGTGAGAGAATAAATGAATGTGTGGATGCATTGTGAGAATGAGTGAAAGAATGGATGAATTGTCTCAATGAGGGATATAATTAATGAGTTTGTGAGAATGCATTAATGTTAGCAATCATACTCCTATCATGCCAAGTCAGCTAGTACATGCTGGAATCTGGGTATGCCTGGGCATGATAGGAGTGTGATTGCTGTTAACAATCATATGGTGTGTTACTTACTTTAAATAAAAGTGTGAGATTTTTTTTTTATGGTGGGGGGTCATATTTGGTTTCGGCCAGGTAAATGCGGCATTTTCGGTTTCAGTCCAGAATTTGTTTTGGTGCATCCCTGCTACTAAGCCAGACAATGAAGTGGTAGGCCTACACCACATCAATGTTTGGCTTAGTATATAGTGATAGGAGTTATGCTGCACTATTGTCAATGTCTGGCTCAATGTATAGTGATAAGGATTATGCTGTAACACTGTCAATGTCTGCCTCTGTATATAGTGATAGGTGTTATGCTGTACCACCGTCATTGTCTGCCTCAGTATATAGTGGTAGGTGTTATGCTGTACCCTCGTCAATGTCTGCCTCAGTATATAGTGATAGGTGTTATGCTGTACCCCCGTCAATGTCTGCCTCAGTATCTAATGATAACAGTAATGCTGTACCACCTTCAATGTCTGCGCCAGTATATACCAATAGAAGCTATGCAGTTTTAAAGTGTGTGTGGGGGTGCCACATACAGGATCCGTCACAGGTGCCAAATACTCTAGGTACGCCCCTGACTTTAACCATTGTAATAGGATGTCACCTTTGCCACAAGTCAGTGTAAGTGATATTATTGTGAAGTGGAAGCAGGGCCGCCATGAGTGTATATATCCGCATGTAGTGTGAGTGTGTGTATTGGTGTTTTGAGGTTAGCATGCTTGTGCGTATACGTATATGGTGTTAGCATATGTGTGTGTGTTACCGTAAGGTGTAAATGTCAGCATATAATGTTAGCATGTGTGTGTCTCTTACGGTATGTTGGTATATAGTGTATGGTGTTAGCATGAGTGAATGTGTGTTAGTATTTTGTGTTAGCATTTGTGTGTGTTATCATGAGTTTGTGTGTCAGTGTATAGTGTTGGAGTGTCAGCCTAGAGTTGAATGGGCAGTCAAGTACGCTGCATTGGAGGCACTCCCATGCAGAGGATCATTACCAATTGGATAGAGTGAGGTGGGAGGAGGCATGGTCAACACCAAAGACAGGCTGAGGCTACCTGGGGGTAAGTGAGCTGTGTATATGTGTCTGTCTGGGTTTGCATGTTAGTATCTGTCTGTCTGGGTATGCATTTTCAGTGTCTGTCTGTCTGGATATGTATGTGTGTCTCGATATGCACAGTATCTCACTAAAGTGAGTACACCCCTCACATTTTTGTAAATATTTTACATTTTAGCAGGAATTTTTTAAAAAAATTACAAAAATATGAGGGGTGTACTCACTTTTGTGAGATACTGTATGTTACTGTGTATGTGTGTCTGTATGTTAGCCTCTGTGTATGTATGTTACCGTCTGCCTGGGTATGCATGTGCATCTGCCTAGGTACGTGTGTGTCTGGGTATGTTAGCATGTGAACAGGTGTCTTTGTTTGGGTAACATCCTTGCATGAACCCTGTTTACGTGTTAGTATAGATGCGTGTTAGTTTTAGGGGGCTTTAAATAAATACTGCACCCAGATGCCTACTAACCCTAGGCTTGCCCCTGTTCTCATAAGGTGTGCTTATGGAATAATCTTAAGGCAAAGTGATGGTTGGGGCAGTGGGATGGACATGGGTTGGCTGATAAGAAGGGCATGGGGCCCATGTTTTTGGGATTGGGATGTCTAAAAAGCTCATACAGGTACAATAGTCAGGTGTCCACATATATTATATGGACAAAAGTATTAGGACATTACAGTAACAGGGACTTTCAGGACATTGCATCTAAATACATAGACATTAATATGTAGTTGGTTCCCCCCCTTCAGGGATATAACATGATCCCTTAATATGTAGTTGGTTCCCCCCTTCAGATATAACATGATCCCTTCAGGATACCAAGACATTTTGGACAATGCTATGCTTCCAACTTTGTGGGAACAGAATGGGAAAGCCCATTTTCTATTCCAGTGCACAAAGCAAAGTTCAAAACATGGTTGGATGAGTTTTTGGTGTGAAAGGACTTGACTGGCCTGCACAGAACCCTGACCTACAACTCCATTGAACATCTTTGGGATGAAATGGAATGGAGAGCCAGAAACACCCCAAAAGAGTTGAAGCTGCAAAGGTCCCTGTTCGTGTAATGGTCAGGTGAAGCAATACTTTTGCCCATAGAGTGTACACTTGGTTATATAAGGTATATATTGTGAAGCAAGGTATCAAATAATACATTTCATCTCTATCCTGCTTATGATATATATTATAACTGTAGACACTGTTTATTATGAACATGTTTCCTGCCAAACCTTTGCAAATTGATTTAACATGACTTTAATAATAGCCATTTACCTAATTCTTCAAATAAATGTTTTTTTTACACTCATTAACAGTAAAGTATACCTCTACATTTGTCTGAATATAAACAATGTAATTGACTTGGGTGAAGTGGATATGTTGTTCTATAATGTATATAGTATATTATAGATAGATACTAGAACACTTCATTTGTGAAAGGCTATCGGCCCAGCACAGCTATTTATTACACAAGTAATGTATTGTGAATTCAGACTTTGCTTATGCCTCTGAACAGCCAGGAAAATCCATCAAATTGCCTGAAATGATAGGAAATCATGATAGAATTGTGGTATGGAGGAAAAAAGAGTATTTTGTGTTATTTTATGCCTTGGCTTGGCTGTTTATATTTCAAATAATTACTAACAAAATTAGTTGACTTAAGGGCATTTTCAATGGCACATAGCGAAGGTGTAAAGAAAACATGGAAACATAGAATTTGAGGGCAGATAAGAACCAATCGGCCCATCTCTTGTCTGCTCATTTTTCCTCATGGAGAGTAGGGTGAACACATTTTTCCTGAAGAGAGTTGGGTGAACACGTGTCCCAAATTGCCTGGGCAGTATCGCAATGGGACTTTAAGTCCTGGGTCAAGGGCAACATTGTCTTGGAATGAGAATTATATTATATTTACGTCTGTGTGTGTAGTCTCATCCACTTCATAGTGTGTCCCTGAATGGCAGTGATAAAATGTGGTCACCCTACCTACTTGATCAGGTCCTATAGTGAGGAAAGATTTATGTCTATGTTTATGCCTATCTCCCACTGTATTAGCCTCTACCACTTCTGCTTGGAGATTGTTCCATTTATCTACAACCCTGTCGGGGTGCTAGCTGGAAAGGTAGGGAGCGTAGAGCAGGGTAGCACCAGATGGAAAGAATAAGCCAAATACAAAGTCTGAGTGATAAATCCGGGTCAGGGCAGGCAGCGAAGGAGCAATAACGAGAAACAAGCCGAAGTCGTATACCAGGAGGTCAAACACAAAAAGGCAGGATAAATGGGGAATCGCACAGAGCAGAACACAAGGCACTAGAAGCTCAATAACTAAGCCCAGACTGAAGGGTGAGCTGGGTTTTTATATTCTACAGGCCAGATTCCTCCCACTGACTCACAGGTGTTACACCTACACCCGAGAGCATAAGTATTCCCCACCATGGGGGTTAATTAGGGGTTAATTTAGTCTGCCCTGCACTACCGTGCGGCGGCTAGCAGAGGGCGCCTGAGATTGGGATTGTGCGGGAGCGCGCCTTGCTGTAATTGCCGTGCGCGGCCACAACAGCGTGGGGGCGCGCCTCGCAGCAACTGCCGCTGGCGGCCGTGATGGCCGGATGATCTGCCGCGTGGTTGCCGGCACGGGAGGCACCGGAGGACGGGGACGTAGTCCGCCCCGCAACGGAGCACGGCGTCCAGCCAAAGACCCCGGTAAGGGGCATGATGAGGGGCTGGGGGCCTGACAAACCCGCAGTATAGTAGAACTTCCTTACATAACATATAAGCCTTTGATTCTCTCATTTTAGACTATGCCCTCTTGTCCTAACATTGCTTCTAACATCCTTCTTTCAAATAAGCTTTCTTCCTGTATTTTGTTGAATCCCTTTAAGTATTTAAATACATTCCCCCTTCTCTTTTTTCCTCCAAGCTATACATATTATATTTAGTCTGATCATTTGTATTCTGCAGTCCAATTTAGTAGCCCTTTTTGAACTCTGTGAGGCCTAACCAGAGATCTGTAAAGTGGCATAATATCCTCCCTTTTCCTGCTACTAATGACTCTCCCTATGCAACCCAGCATCCTGCTTGCCTTTTCAGACTCTTTATTGCTTTGTCTGCTTATCTTTAAATCATCAGAAATAATTATGCCCAAGTCCCTCTCTTGTGTTGTCACTGACAGAACAGTGCCCCAATACTAATTCTGTCAACAGTGCATTATTTTACATTTATGAACATTAAACTGGGACTGCCACACTCTTGACCATTCTTCTAACTTACTTAAATAATTTACCATTTGTATCATCTGCAAAAATACATATCTTACCATTAAGTCCTTCTGTAATATTACTGATAAAAATATTAAAAAGTATGGCTCCCGAAATTGATCCCTGAGGTAACAAATCCTTCCTCTGAAGCAATGGGACAGAAGTACTTATTTAAGCAGTCAGATTTGTATCCTCATTTATATAATTCCCTTAACTTGTCTTTATTTTTAATTATTGAATTAGTTTTTGTCTCTTACTTAAATATAGAACAAAAAGGTTTTTTGTTAACACAGAACTTTTCTCCTCAGTTTGCTTGTTTTGGTGCATCCAGTAATGCACTTTGCCTCCCTAAGCATAGCTTTAACTTCCTCATCTTCCTCATTTTGAGTCTGTTTATTTTTCTTTTGAGTCTGTTTATTCAATATGTTTGCCACATCTCGAAGTACCACATTGGCTTCCTTTTTCTTTTAGTCTAACACGTTTAATGCAATGTTGTGCTGCCTTTAGAAGAAGATCTCTTAAATATTTCCATCTCTCCTGAACTCCATCTAAAGATGTCCAGACCATCAAAGACTCACCTACCAGTCTCTCTATTTCAGGATAATCCATATTTTTAAAATCGAAAACTTTGGCAGAGGCCTGATTTAAAAGAGATTAGTAGGTGATTCTAAAAAAGTGTACTACTGTTAAAATACCAGTATTTGAAATACCTTGGGTTGTCTAGTTTACAAAAATATATGGTTTGATGGGGGTAAATTAAATTGGCTGGCTTAAAAGATGTCCCAAATAGACATGAGGACAGGATTAGCAGATTTGTAAAAAAAAATGGTTTTAAAATAGCAAAACTCTACTTTTTGCCGTATTACTTGCAAAAAACATTGGGTATTTCTAAACTCAAGACAAAAAGGAGAATCTATTTAGCAGTTTTTTTTCATTAGCTTTTGTAGATGAGTAAAAGATTTTTCAAATGAAAGTGAGAAAAAGTACTATTATAAAGTATCAAAGTAAAAAAATGTATGTGAAAATGTAAACTTCTGGAGTAGCATTACTAAAAGGTGATTTGATGTATAACAGAAAAACACCTACAACAAATGACTGTAGCAGCTTCCAGTTATGCAGGTTACATATGTTGACATTAAGCTAAAACCAGTATTAAACTCTTATTGTCTTAAAGGGACATTCCAGTCATCATATGCACTACATGCATTTAAATTTGCTAAGTGTCCCTTACTGCAAATGCATGGTGATTTGCCCCTTTTTCCATCCACAATCTCCACTAGTCGCTGTAGGTGATTATTCCTTCACATTAAATTTAGGTAACAATTCCGCTAAAGACATAAATAATACTAGCTGATATTGTTTATATAGATGACTAATATAGCAATGGTTTCATGCAACAAAATAACATGTGAGCCATTGGCTTTAGTCTAATATTACTAACCAAATGGAGGTACCAAAGTTTCTACCACCACATTTTTTTCCCCTTTTTGAATCTTTGATTTTGTGTTTAATGTATGGAAAATATGTGTTTAAGGTCCATTTCTAACTCAAAATTGAAAAGATGACTGGATTATAAAAATACATAGACACTTTAAACCAAATACATTGAAAACCACTACCCTGCTTAGAAAACAAAAAGTAGAAGCTGAAAGTAGTTTAAGAAAAAAAAATGTTTTAATTTTGTAAAAAGCTGTGACAGTGACATTTCCCTTTAAAGGATTCATAAAGAGGGTGCTTTTAAAAAAAATTATTTCAAAAAATCTGTAAGAACATTATCAACTACAATCCTTATCAAATGTGGTAATAGTGGAATGTAGAACGAAATTTGCTTGAAAATAAGATTTTGTGGAAACTGAGATGGTTAATGACTAATGACGTAGAGAGTGAGCTGGTTGCCTCAGAAACAAAAACAACTATCATTAAAAGTGACAGCCTAATTTGTAGTCACTAGGCACATACATATAAAGCATCACATAAAGCTTATACTTACAAGTAACTGTTTCAAGAAGGACATAAAACATTTATCTTAGAAAAAGGACAGTAGGTCATATATAACATTTAATAGACATGTCAAAAACCAGATGAAAGGTGATTTAAATATAATTCTTAAATTAGTTCTATTGAAAATGTTGGCAGACCAAATGTGCCTCGATTCTGTATTGCATATAAACAGCAGCTTCCTGTTAAAAAGAATATTAATTATATATATATATGTTATATATGGGCTTCTTACAATGCAAAATAGCAACAATATATCACTGCATGTTAACAGCTTTTCTCTACTGTCGTTCAAAGAAGGATTACCTTATTTCTTGTTATCCAAGCAGACAAAATAACTACGTATAAGAAGGATATGAAACCTTCAGAGTCAGAATAAGATTTATGGAAATGCATTAAAGCCAGAAAGATAGGCTTTGGATAAAGGTCCAAAAGCCATTCACACAGCTGAATATTATGATGAGGGCAATTTTGAAATGACTCCTTTACTACATACACCTATTTTTGTATTATGTTGATCCTGACCTAAAAATGGATTGTCCCAAGTCATAGTTTTACTCCATGGGGCCCTGGTTACTCCAAAGGCTGTCCAGGGAGATCAGATATCCTACCTATAACCAGCCTATTCAAACTATGGAGGTCTGTACCTAGACGTACCCATGCTGTATGCATCATATGCCAGCTCTTAGTAGAGAGAATCTTGGTGTGGAGGAACGGAGCAGTTGGAGGGTCAGACCTAGGGCAGCTCCCAACTTAATGTACAACTTACGCTAGACACCAAGGCAGCTATATGTTAACAAACACACACACACACAAAAATCTTCAAATCAGATCAGTCCTGGGTATAGTATTGTTTGCTCTGTAGTCTGAGACATTGCAAAATAGTAAAGATTTCAGCACCATGGCTTCATAATGCGTTATTAAGGGAAAAACTGAGAGGATCACATTTAAGTAAGGCTGATCCGGCCTGTTTAATGCATTGTCAATGCAGGGAAATGCCCTGAAATCCACCTATTTAACTGTGCATTATGCACTCTGGAGAAGTTCAATGGGGTGGTCATTCAAAACAATAGCACATATTGAATTCAGCTGAAATATTTCATTGCTATTATATGATAATAGCATAATAGGGGCATGATCTTGTTTTGAACTCAGCTGGAGGAAGACAGATGTTGCTGTGCTGAGTTGCAGATGGCTGTCTGTAGTAGCCTTAGGCTTTCTGTTTAGCTCCATATATAGACACATCGGTAGGAATAGGAGTCTAGGAACAGTCTCACAGCTTCGGGGGTCTGTAGAACCAGCAGGCAGCAAGGAGTTCTGTAGCATTAGCATATGGCAAGGGGGTCTGTAGCACGAACAGATGGCAAGGGGGTCTATAGACTGGAGAATGATAGCATAGTTACAAAGGATAATCTGAAATGGAAGTCAAAGTCCACGCCAAGAGATCTACGTCCAGAAGATCTGAAACATTAAGGGGCAAACTAGGTTCGATGTCAAAGTCCACGCCAAGGGTCAAAATCCAGATAAATTGCAATGAAGTAATCAGCAGTTTTTATTAACTATATGCAACAGTACAATAATTACATTTAAGACACTTCAATGGATAAAATTGATCATTGATATAAAATAATGATAAAACATTAAAAGATACAGATAAAATTAGTTCCAGAAAGTATGTAACACTGTCTTGTCTTGTACACACTGATCCCTGGGGCACTTAGTTTTGTAGCAATACCTCTCCTGTATTAAAACTGCCTAGTAGGCAAACCAGCTGCCAGGCTAGATCTCTCATTCTGCTTGAAAGGGGGAGTATTTTGTCACCTGTTCAGGGTTAAAATCTTGCAGGTGATATAACTAAATTATTTTCTCTAAAATTGCATACTGCTTTGGCTGATTTACAATCACAGTAGAGTTAAGGGGACAGCTGTTTAACCCCTTCGCGACCTTTGCCGGTTCAGGACCGTCATGACAAGGTCACTAAATGACCTTTGACGGTCCTGAACCGTCAAAAAATTAAATAAGCTTAGAAAGTGATCAACGATCACTTTCTTCGCTTAAACGGCGTTACTGTAATGCCTCGATGTCGAGGCATTCAGTAACGCCGAGATCGGCATCGGAGGCCATGTCTGGCCCCTCCCCGGGGCGTCAACAGCGGCCATACATTGTATGGAGGCATCCAGCGACACCAAACACTTACCTTTGGATGGGCTGTGACCGCTCCGGAGAGCTCTGCAGGGGCTGTCCCATGAAAAGTGCTGGAACCGCTGAAAATCTACGTAAGTGCTTCATTTGCCATTATTCTGCTCACTTTTCTTAATTCTCTGAAAGTTAAAAGCATTTTTTAAATCTGTTTAACGCTTTACTATATAACAGAAACAAGCAGGGCTTCTGTCACTTACCGCTTTCCGCAATAATATACCTGAACAAGAGACCTCAGTGGTCCCAAATGCTTGCAATCTAACCCAATTCATATAGCTGATAAAGCTCTCATCTTTACGGCATCTTTACCTTTTTGGCTTCATCGAGATCCGATTCCTGATCCTGATGCCTTTCGACCTGTAAGTTCCAAAACATGTTAATGTTGGCGTTATCACTGAGTGATGTGATGAGTAACGCCTCCCAACAAAATTCATGCATTCTGCGCATGTTCTGTCAAATGCCCCTGTCTGTTTTACCAACCGCTGCGCTGCGAAATGATTGGTCCAGAGCAGTAGAATCTCTTCTCTATGAGGATGACTTCCTTCTACTAAAACACATTCTAAAAGAAGCATTTTGGTCCAGATAGACAGAATAACACCGGGGGTAGAGTTTCAGCGCTAGTCCGGTGTTTTGAAAGTATGTTTGTCTTTACGAGTTGGCTAACTGATCGCGTGACTGGAAAGGTGACTACCTGACATGGCCATAGTGCTAGAGACGCTGTTATTCCAGGTTACGTGTCTTAGCTGCCCCTACATAAAGCAAAAGCACATCCTTTTGTGGTCATTAGCATACCAGGTACATCCTGAAAAGATGTCCCTACAGGACCCAGTGACGTACCTCGGTTAAAAGCCAATCGCTGCCTTTGTTAATAATAATAATATTAAATAGCGTATGTATTATATTATATACCAGTCAGCCGTAACATTCTGAACACTGACAGGTGATGTGATAACACTGATGATCTGGTTATCATGGCCCCTGTCAGTGTGGGGGGGGGGATATATTAATTAGCGAGTGAACATTTCATCCTCAAACTTGATGTTAGAAGCAGGAAAAATGATCAGCGTAAGGATCTGAGCGACTTTGGCAAGAGCCAAATTGTAATGGCTAGACGGCTGGGTCAGAGCATCTCCAAACCTGCAGCTCTTGTGGGGGGTTCCCGGTCTGCAGTGGTCGGTACCTGTCAAAAGGGGTTCGAGGAAGGAAAAATGGTGAGCCAGTGACAGGGTCCTCTATGGTGTTCCCCTCTACAGCCAGCCCCTTAGCTGAAAGAGCATTATGGGAGATGTAGTCCTGCAGCAGCTGGAGGGGCGCAAGTTGGACACCCCCGCCATAGGAGAACCCACTATATACTGTGCTGGGAACCCTAACAGGTGATGTCACTAGTCTGTAGCATAGAAGAAAATTTAAGCAAGATGGCAAAAATTGGAATTTTTTCTATTTTAGTATAGGTTTTTGTTTTATCTGTTATCACTAGTTATTTTTTAATGTATTTCTATGATTTTAAAAGAAGGGCCTACGGCTTCTAGACAACTTGTGCGCGTTCATCAAAAATAATATCGTGTTCACGAACATATGGTAATAATGACGAAAAAAATAATATTTTGGTTAAAAAAGGATTAAGCTTATTTAAAATACATTCCAAATTAGTACAAAATAATATAAAAAATCTAGGAATGTTGGAGAAAAAAAACCTCATTGTGGATCTGGCTCGGTAGAGATTTGTTCTCCGTAGAAATACTTACTATTGAGCCGTTCTTCTAACCGCGTTCCCTCTCATTTTATTAAAATACGAACAAAGCATTAAAATAAAGATTCGTAAAGATTTCCACTGAAAACTATTTATTATATAATAAAGAACTCGGAATAACAACATTTCTGGCGCGGGGTCCGCTCTTCGTATTATGCGCCGTCGGGCTCGCTGTCGGCAGCCCCCATCTTCTCCATCGCACATTTTTTTATTTTTTTTTTACGGAAGAGGACAGCAAAAAAAAGCAGCAAATAAACATCGGTGATGTCACACTACTGTCATGGCGGGAATGCTTGCTGTGGAGTTCAATCACACAAAATACACAGTTTTATTTCCAGTAATATAATATATTGTTTAATTATAAGAGTTTTTTTTTTTTATCAGCGTTAACTTTATGCTGCATTTATGTTATAATATTGTTCTAACTGTGACACGTACGCAGAGCCACAGAAACGCAATGATGTCACACGTAGGAAATAGTTAGCTACTGTTTACTCCCTATACTTTCCCTCTCATTCTTCCACTGCTGCTCTCGCTCTCATTCCTCTCTCCCACATCGCTTACCTTAGATATGATGTCTTACAATCCAAATATCCAAAGAATTGGTATAAAAAATAACATTTACAGGCCAAATGTGTAATAAAAGTGTCCATTAATTAAAAAAATTTAATGTATCATTTATAAACACAAACTGGTGTGTAACTCCTAACCGGGCCAGCATCGGATACTTGCATTTGCCCTGTCTGAGAACAGGTTGATTTTTTAAAGTAGGATTATAACAGCAGTACCTGCAGAAATATCCGGTCTTTGTATTATGGGCCATCGGGCTTGCTGTCGGCAGCCCCTGTGTTCTCCGTTGCATGTTTCTTTTTATATATAATGAAGAGGACAGCAAAACAGCAGCAGAGCAGACCGAAGCAAGCGATCATCGGTGCTACTACAGTAATGCCCCACGCAGCGGGGGCCGCGGGGGTCTGTCTGGGTTCGGAAGCCGCTGTCTTCTCCCGGGTCACGTCGCCGTCTCCTTTACCCCGTGTAGCTGGGAGCGGAGCAGCGAATTGTTCGCACATCAGCAGGAGTGAGAAGAAAATCACAGGCAACATGTTTCTTCTCCAGTGAAGGCCAACAAGTGAATGTCTGAGCCTACACTCTGTGCTCTCTCCCAGCTGTGCCTTTATTGCATCACTGGGCTATGATGTTACTCGCTGTGCTGTTACCGCGGGAAGGCTTGCTGCTGAGTTTAAGTACACAGAGTTTGTTATATTGGCTTCCGTGTGTTACATTGTAATCATTTGTATTTTCACCCTCTTGTTTCTGTTGTATGTTTATTGAAAATGACTGTACCAGGAAACCGTTGGGGTTTGAGCCAGATTCTCTGGGCTTTACCCCAGTTTCGGGGTGAAGGGGCCGATTCTGAGGGTCACACAGTCTGAACGCTATTTCTTCCTCCTGTACACTGATTGAATAGAAGACTCTAAGTTGGTGCTTTTGCTTCTAATATGATATACCTGCTTGAATGCAGGTGACTCTGTTGAGGTCTGCAGATAAAGGGGGCTTTATTGGGGCAAAATGAGATAAAGCAGGCAATCTTCTCTGCTGCGCAGCTTTACCGCGCGTATAACGCTGTATTAAACACTTCAAGAAATCTTTATTCCGCGGGACGTTTTCCTCGCAAGCAATCAATGGTTTAGTGACTTCAGGACATTCAGCCCCGAGATGGACCGTTTTATGGTGAATTAACGGTTATTTTTGTCGGAAATGTAAGAATCTGTGTCCGTTTCCAGGATTCGCTTATTTTCCTTTTTCTCCCCCTCCTTAGAGACAGAAAGCCGTGATTATTTATTTAAGGCCTCGTTGGAAAAATAAATATTTTTCCCCACAGGAACGTTGGAAAAAAGCAAATTTAGAGAAGAATGTTTTCTTGGACGGTTTCGTGGCCTTTGGCGGAGGGAAATATCAGTGTCCGGGGAGGTCGGTGGAAGCTCTTTATTCCCTTTTTCCCGTTTGGAAACACTAATTGTCTCATTGTCCGCATTAATATGCTCAATTTATTGATCACATTTGGGTGACTTAGCTCCGGGTTCTATAGTGTTCTCTTCCCACAACGGATGCCTGAGGATGATGTGATCCGTAATCCAAAAAAGGACGGGCAACGCGTTTACTTAAGTGATGCTTTGCTGGCTGCAGTTTGGTGGCGTGTTCAGCGTTCACACGGTTAAAAACATATAATAAGCAACATATTACTATTACCCCGATCCTCCCTATAGAGAGAGGATTCTTTAACCCTTTAGCCATTAACAGGACACGGTAAATCATAAATACCACGTTTAAGGCGATCCATGCGGCCGATCACATGATATAAGCTGTAAAAAAAAACTAATTATCCAAAAAAAAACCACATTTCTTTCCCCACCAAAAATAGTAAAAGTGGATATTTTTGTGCAGCCAATCGGTGGCAGGCAAACTCCCATTGAAGGAAATATGATCGCTTTCCGGGTCTTTGCAGGGATAGGTGAGCCAGCACTGCTGGTAATTATATCACATGCAGAGAGATGAGTCTGTCCTGCAGAGAATTCCTCTCCTGCTCTACAAATAACGAGAGGACTGAGGTGTATGGGGGGATTATTGGGGGGACACCATGAAAATGCATTAAAGTGTCTATTTAAAAGCCCCCGATCCCATCAGTGTGTCTGGTATATGTACCGGATATATGTACAGTATATATAGATATATATATATATTGCACACACTAGCTGTTGGTTGTACGCAGCGTATTGCGGGGTATGGACATAAAAGAGGGTGACTTCAAAAATCATGCCAAAGAAACTGAATTTGGGCAAAAAATACACTTTTCAGTCCGTGTGACACCTTCTGCTTCAAACACAATCACCCGGAACCCTCTTACCCGAAAAAATCCCAAATATTCGATAATTTAAGCGGGAAAGGGGCCAATATTTCACCCACAATGGATGCAGCACAAAACATTACTGATAAAAAATCTTTCTTTCTTGCTGAGGGTGATGGGAGCTTCAGACACAGAAATTTATCAGACCTTTTTTTTTCTTTTGTGTTATTTTTGGAAAAAGGTTGAAATTAATGTGCCTTCCATTTTTTTTTGTGAGGGGGAGGCGGTGACATCATAGTTGCTGCTCCCTGCGTGTTAGCGGGGAGTACAGAATGCATATTACAGGACTAAGTATTTTTCATGAGGGGGCTGCGTGGAAAATTATACAGCCCCTTTAATAGAATCGCTAAGTAGACGCCAGACGTACCCCTTATGACCCCTTACAGCCGTGCTGCGCATGCTTAGAGACGTTTTATTGATTTGTATTTATTTTTATTATCTCGTTCCTGGGTGCTAACCTGGTTCGGTCTGGGGTCTCCAGGTGAGGCCTCCTCGGTCTTGAGGTCGGGGTTTTAAAGGCAAACTGCAACTAAACATGCCAGAGATAAGTTAATGGGGAGGAATAATTGTGCAGATCCTGAGAAGAGGAAGCTGAGATGGCTGCTGCTCCCGTGATATACATTGGTGTTGTTTCCCGTATGTAAATACACAATCTATATACCGTTACATGGGTTTGATTGTTCTATAGAAAGTACCGGATATACGACTGTTAACCCATCTTATATGACGTCACTCCGCAATAACCAAATTGCCACAATACAGACGTTTCCTAATGCGGGACCGTCAACAGTCGTCAAGGGACCGTCCGCTGACATACGTTGGCGTTCTCAATGACGTCTGGGGTGTTCCAAGTGATATCGCGGAAATGGGTGGGGAACGTCAAGGATTCAGTGCTTCTCCCAGAGTTCTCGGGGTCAAACCCGTTGAGTTCCCCGGTACGCTTATATTTCTTTTCTTCCTTTCCTTCTTTCCTTTGCACCACTAACCCTAGGCTTACCCCTTACACTGTAACACCGTACACTGACACACGCTCACACTAACATCATACTCTAACACACACATGCTGAAACCAAACACTTGTGATACTCATGATAACAATACACCAGCATACATGGCATGACTGATCATCCAGTTTGGAGACCTATCTTCACCGCAGCTCCCACTCCCCGTGTGAGCTGGTCATGCATTTTATGACCAAGGTGGACAGCTCGGATTCCTTAGCTCGCCCTTTTATCATATGTTAAGGTGAAACAGATTCTGGAGACCTGGATCTTTAAATGTTTAATTAAAAACTCTTATCAGACACCACCCTTGTCCCACCTTAATTCAAAGTATCTAGTATCAAAGTGTCATATTCCCCCTTGAACTGGGTTTAAGGTTAGTAGACTACGTGAGTTGAACTAACTATATACTGTCCATCCAATGGTATATGTTGGGGGTATGTAACTGCTTAGATGCCTGAGATACAGGCATCTAAGCAGCATGCCCCCATACCTCTTTAACTGACAATTGTCAGTTGTTAATATGACGATATGACGTCACCGCGCAACTTTATTAACAACTGATCGCAGATTGCCTGGGTAGGTGGTGATGGAGGTCCACAGACCTCCATCAAGGTAAGATAGTGCTAGTGACGGCATGGTGCTGTTGTTAGCACCTGACTGGGACTGCTAGCGACGGCACCATGCCGTCGTTAGCAGTCAAGGACTGTCCTGGGTGGTTTCAAATTCGACAGGGGGGGCAAGGAATAACCTAGGGGGGGCAATTGCTCCCCCTTGCCCCCCTGTAGCGACACCACTGGGAATAACACTCCTGGGTATTGACAGTATTCTCTGTTGCTACCCATGGAAAAACTATTGGGGACCCTTGACTATTCCACCAACCCCTTCATTGTGCTCTTTTAACTGCACAGGGAACCTCATATTACTGCTACTAATCCTGGGTTCATTGTGAGCCATCTTTGGGTTATTTACCTTGTTACAATAGTGATGTAGCTAGCTAGTGATGGCTTTGTCAGACACATAGGGGTTTTACATCTGAACAGTAAGATGGATTTCCTCACTGCCATACAGTAGCGTGAAGTGGAGTCCGTTGAGGGTCTTCTTTCTTCTCTTTGAGGTTCTTACAGAAATTCTGACACACTTCAATGTTCTGTAGCATTAATGTGTCCTACTGATTTGATCCTGCAGGAAGTAAATATTGTTATAATCTTGATTAGCACCTCTTCTATGACATATGTCATCCCTTTTTCCTCCTTCTCTCTTTCAGGAACTTCAATGTTTATCAAACTGTGCAGTCACCCATCCTTAAAACATGCAAAAAAGCTTAGCTGGTTCAAACCCCCATCACTTCTGACAAATCTTGATGCATGTAAGTTTTTTGTTGCTGTTGATCCAAAAGAAGGCAAAAAAACCCCCAGTTTGGCTCTTTCCAATTTTGCACTAACCAGGGGAAAAAAATCCTTCTTGACCCCAAAATGGCAGTCAGATCCTTGGATCAATAAGCTGTTTCCCCATAATTAAAGATTATATCCCTGAATATTATGTTTTTCCAAGTATCCATCCAGTTGATGTTTATATGTCGGTACAGACCCCAATAAAACTACCTCTGCAGGCAGATAATTCCACATCCTTATTGTCCTTACTGTAAAAAACCCTTTCCTCTGCCTTAGACTAAATCTCCTTTCTTTCACATGTCCAATGCATAGTCCTGTTTATGAACAGATTTCCACACAATGGTTTGTATTGGCCCTGAATATTGGCCTGAATATGTAGTTCTTGTATGTAGATTACCCATATTAAGATGTTACACCGTGTACATGAGTGCATATTGTGAGCAAATACTATGCCATCAACCATTTAATAGCACTGGAGGCTTAATTTGTTAAAAGTTAATTTTGTTTCCATTTTTAGTATAAAGTAGACTTGAGCACCTAAAGCAACACCTACAGCAGCAGCACCATCTCAGGGTTAACAAACAGATCCACTCTCGGTTTTGCACTGCAGGAACACCAGCAGCAACAGGAACAATGTTCCAATGCAACATCCAGCAGCAAGTATTGAGACTCAATTTCTCATTTTGACTAGGTTGATTACTTGATCCCTCAAAGAAAGGAAGGTGATATGCAGCAGTGGTAGTAGCAGGGCACTGGGATTACATTGACGCTGGCCCATATCCAGCCCCACTTTACAGGACACTGAATTTCTCCCAAAATTAGAAATATATTTATCCATAAAGTAAGGAAGGAAATTGAGCTACAGCAACAGAGGTTGAGCAGGGCACAAAGCAGGCACTGGCAGACAGACTGAATCCCTCATATTAGAAACAAGAACAAGACTTGAGTAGGGAAAGGCATTGAGGCACATGGTAGTGCACAGAGCAGATTTAGAATGCCTAGTTTTGTCACCAATATCTATTAATGAAGATACAGAATGATATATGATAAGAGAGAAAAATAATACAAAATATTTTGTGTTGTCCACAAATTAGAGTGTCTGCTAGTAGCGTAAATGGGCAACTGTCTTAATCAACTAAACACTACTCAGGAACAGTATACTATTTAATAAACAACTAAAAATTCCAGTTATATGTCTGAGTCCACTTGTCAATATAATCTGACTTTATTTTCGGTGATTTTCTGTAACGCAGTGTCAACATATACCATGATCAATCAAAATAATAAATAATAAATATGCATTAATTAAGTGTTAATATATGTACTTACCTCTTAAAAGTTTATTGTATAATAAAATGTGAGATACAGTTGTATAATAAATATAGTAGTGCATTGACATTTTGATATGTGTACAATATGTATGAATAAGGCTCCTGCCTCTAAACAGAAGTAGGCAGTAGGTGGACAGTCAGATACAGTTAGTGCAAGGGAGGGCTTGCAACTTTTAGCTGGGAGTGGTGGAGAATTATAGCCTGGTGGCCCAGTAATAAAGCAGCCCAAAGAAGACAGCAGTGCCCCTTGTTGACTATTCTACATATAGAAATGGAATAGATAAAGATACATAAAGAGAACTTACAAAAGATAAGTACATTCTTTCTTAATGGCTCTGGTATTATGTACACCCTAGAGGCTATATGTGGAATTACAAGTAAAATATACCATAAAGCATATCATTTATAAATGGTCTTTGTACAATTTCTTCTATATGCTTCAATTTAACCTTTCCATAGCATACCTAGGATAATTTGCTATATGCTTTTTACAGGGCCGGATTAAGAGCATCATTGACAGAATAGACAGAATCTTAACTCACTAATGTCATTGGTGCTAGGGAGATAGTATAGGATATACTCTTATGTAAAGGGATTGGAAGTATTTCAGTACACTAAGAAAAGTAATCATACATGTACTGGTGTAACTACAGGGGTCGCAGCAGTCACAGCCCCAACGGGGCCCGTGCCTCTAGGGCATGTATGTATGTATGTATGTATGTATGTAAATGGCCATTGGAGTGAAACTAAAAACCTCCATTTGTCTAAATAATCATAGGGATTTGGGATAGTGCACAGGTAACTATTTTTTGGTGTTTGTTCTATGTATTTTTGGCTGATGAATACTATAGCCGTTGCTGCCGCCCAAGATTGATGGGAGTTTGAGCGCAGGGCTTTCTTCTGTGTGTTTGTATTTCAATTTTGTATTTCACAGCCAGGTTACAATTGCTGACGCCCACCCCATGTGGTCCCTATTAAGGGCTAATAAATGTTTAGAGAATACCCCTCTCTGTCTCATTTTTACCTTTAGCTCAAAGTAGCAAGGTGAATTGTTCAGTGTAGGACTCGCCTAAGAGGTTTGCCGTGAAGTGGCAGGCGAGCTTCCACTTTTAATGGACATTGGAGTGAAACTAAAAACCTAAATAAGCATAGGGATTTGTGATATGTTGTGTTTTGGAAGGGAGGGCAAGGGGCAAAAAAGACACAGACCAGTTGTGTAGGGGCAATGATGGCACAGACTAGCTGTTGAAGTTGGAGGAAGCCTGGGGGAATTTTGGCACCAGGGCCCCGTGGTTTCTAGTTACGCCCCTGCATACATGGGATGCCTAAAGTCACAATTTAGCTTGACTAATGCTTTTCATACAGATTGAAATAGAGTAAATAACAATGTTTTGTACTCTGAAGTGACTACAAATCAAGGAGGATGTTTTATTCCTATAGTCCTTTAAGTGCTCTGCCACACTGATATCCAAAAACACACAAAACAGGACAGGCGCTGCCACACTGACACCCAAATACTCACACACCAGGACCGGCTCTGCCACACTGACGTCCATGTCTGGATGGGCTAAGCTACAACAATAAAAAAAAATTATTTTCCCACACTGTTGCTGATGTGATTTATGTGAATTAAAGCCCCCACACCCTTGTGTATTGCCCCCAGCCAGCCCCACTGCCAGCAAAAAAAGGGGGTTGGCTTCGATCTACAAAATCACCATCACAATCCTAAATGTTGGAATTTGGAGACGAAATATAATAAACTTCTTAAGAGCTTCTTAAATATGGGTGACCCATAATGGGTCCACATCCATCATCACCCCACTAACTCACCTTTACTTTATCTTTTTCCTGACTCTCTCCCTGTCTGCTCTGTGCCCTCCTCCGATTACTCCTCCACAGGACTGACTCTGATTCTGTGTGAGCCCACCCCTCGAGCGTCACATTGTGTCTTTAAGGGGCCTGGAGCTGCAGCTCCATCAGCCCCTACGTTAATCTGTTCCTGGCTTTTTAGTTAAAAAACTAAAAAACTAAAAATGAGTTAAGCAGTCCTAAGATAAGAGCTTATCTCTAAAAGGAACACAAAGATTTTATGAGGTCCCATCTTGAGTATATAGAGTTTAGTCATCACTCCACTTTTAATCACTGGAAACAGTGCAGTAAAACACATCATGCTGATATGTCATTTGAAAGCATAACACTAATTTTGTTTAAAAGAAATTCATAGAGGCCGGTCATTTTAAATGATAGAGAAAGTAATTGGTTCCATAGGGGCTATTTTCTCATGGATGAGTGTAAAAGAGGTATCAAGCTGAATCACCTTGTCATTTTCTCTTTTCTCTGTCAGTTATTAGCAATTCACATCAGGTAAAGTCGAGATTGTTCCTTGAATTTCAAGTAGTCAAGATCATGCAGTGCCTGGAAAATGAATGTTATAAATCCACTAACATACAAATACTAGATGGTTAAATATACTAAGACACAGATAGTTTCTAGGACATCATACACTATCTGAATAGTATATTATGTTTATGTTTATTATAAGTCATAACCTTTATCATTACTGCTCTGAAATAGAAAATAGTTGTTTTTTTCACCTAGTTAGCTTGGGCTGTAGCCTAGAAAATAAAGTTATAAGTATTCATGTTTCCTTCAGTTCTAAAGAAGACCCTTAATAGTTATCAGTGTTCTCTCCTTACTTTTGAGTTAGGGTTACAAGAGTCTGAATCCCCAAGAACAACAGGAGACAATCCACACAGTCTTAGGCTACCAATTTGTGAGAACGAAACCCATTGTTGGAATGCACTGCTAATAGAGTGGTGCCATAAAATACAATGGATGTCTTAAAAAAATCATCTGGATATTTTTTTGAAAAGCAGAACATACAGGGCTATAAATGATAGAATATATATTAATACTGTATAGCTTCTTGATCCAAGGAGAAATATGATTGCCTGTTGGAGTCACAAAGGATTCCCCCCCTATGTGGCAAAATCTGAAAAATAGCTTGGATCAAAAGCAGGAAGGATAGGTAGAAGGGTTGAAGTTGATAGTCTTTATTTAACCTAAATTACTATGTTATATCTGTGTGATGCCTTTACATTTTCATGTTGTCCCTTTTGCAAATGCATGAGGGATTTTATAAATCCCCCCCATATACTTCTGCTCCTTTTCACACCCCTCAGGCAAATACGGTACACATGATACACTCACCCCTAGTGAGCTCCAGCATTGGCTTGGTGAATGATGCTTGAACCTGTGACTTTCCTGTCACTGATTCAATGTGTTAAGCAGCCAATAAGTGGCAATACATTTTGGACCATGGAAGCAGTTACCCCAGGGCCCCAGTGTGAAAAATGCACCCCCAATTTCACCAAGCAACATGTCCCACAATACTTTTCCCGCAAACAGTTTGCCTGTGCCATCTTAGCCCCCAACCAGCTTGTCTGTGTCGTTTATGTCCCCCAACAGCTTGTCTGTGCCATCTTTGCCCCCAAGCAGCCTGGCTGTACAATCTTTGTCACCAAACAGCCTGCCTGTGCCCCTGCCCACACCACTTACCTGCATAAGTGGTGTTTCTCTCTTCCTCTGGGTATCAGTCAGACACAGCATGTAGCCTAGAGGGCAAGTAAAGCCAAGTGGCTCCATTGACCATTTGCCCCCTCCAACATACATCACACATATGTACACACAGTTACACAAACTTAACATACCCATGCTTACACATACTTTCACTAACATATACTGACTCATACTCTCATACTCTTGTTACACTAACGTATACTGACTCATATTCTTACACTCATGCTAGCACACACTCCATCTCACACCACTTACATATACACATTCATGCTCATACACAAACACTCACACATGCACATCCATGCTAACACAAAAACGCTTACACATATACATCTATGCTAACACACACACTTACACATCCATGCTAACAAACAATTACAAATACACATTCATGCTCATACTGTAAAAAACGATAGCTTACCTTCTGCCCACCTGATCCACCGACACTCCGAGCTTCCTCGATGCCAGCAGCAGCTGCCACGATCCTTTGCCTCTGACGCCGACCCCATGGTTTCTCACACAAACAGGCACACACGTGCCCCCGTGTGGCCAATATCAGCTGTACCGAATAACGTCTTCTCCAGGAACCTTACAGCCTCCATTTTGACTTCTGGGCGGGACATTCTATTGAAGGACTATTTGAACCTGGTTCTAATCCGATGTGAGTGCCTGTGATAGTGCCTTGTGTATTTCATTGTGAATAATAACTTTATTGATCCTTTGGTTCTGACCCTGGCTTGTTTAATGTTCCTGTCTGCCTCCTACATTTGACCCGGCTAGTTATTTGGTTATTCTGTCCTCGCCTATCCCTGACCTTGGCTTTGTGTACTGACTATGCCAACTAAACATTTACGTGTTCCAGATTAGTTCAGCCTTGTGTACCTGCCTGCCATATTTCCCTGGTGGTCTCTATCAAGTTCCTGCACTTGCTGGTCTTCTAGCTGTGACACTTACACACTAATGCTAACACACACTCCCTGTCACACTACTTACACATTCATGCTCACAGACAAACACCAACATATCCACGTGATCACACAAACACATACACATTCATGCTCACATATACAAACAATTACACATAAACATTCATGCTCACATAAGCACATCATTCTAACACACTCCCTCTCACACCACTTACGCATACACATTCATGCTTAAACACAAACATTGCATTTTTATGGTGGAGGTGTCAGGGATGCTAAACTGGCCCTTTAATAATGCCACAGGAGAAAATATCAATTGCTTCACAACCCATTTTGATTGATAGTATAACATCCTCAAAACTAACTTGAATAATAGAAGATGAAAACAAAACATGTGGCTATTTAACACTGAACTAAAATAATAAGTAGCATAGGACAGTATGATATACAAAAATGTAACAAAACAAAAACACAAATTCTGATGAGTCAAATGTTAACTAATTTAATCACTAGTTTTCTCTTAATCGGTTTGCTACAATAGTAAATCATATTTGTCAAAAATAACTATACTGTTTTACTTTGTTAATAGTCAATAGTTTAATACTGAAAAAGTATCTAAAGAATTAAAATCTTTCTTTGGTAGTCCAATGCAAGAAGTAAGAAAATCAATTGACATGAATCTCAAAGAGTTCTGATTTATGATATCGTAAAATTGTGTCTGCTTTATAGACACAGATTTTTAAGTAAGCAGGAAAAGGCAGATCATAATACTTATAACTCATAATTCTGTCCACTAAAAAGCTGAGTGGTCACAAAGTTTTAGGGTTAACTCAACTGGCCAGACTCAACTAAGGTTCTACGGCCTTGTGTGATAATACACATGGTGATTAATGACAACTTGACTGTTGCTAACTTGTGCATAAAGACTCAAAAATAAACTGACTGTAGGAGACAAAGCCATAGAGAGCCTTAGACTTACCCAGAAAGTCAAAATATTTGACTTAGTAGAGTAAGTTACTTAGCACATGCAGTCATACCTAAGCCATATAGGTTTTTCCTGTTATAGAGTGACATCATTCATTATCCTCCGGCCAAAACATATATTATGATTATTAATTATTTTATTATTACAAACATTTTTAATTTGAAATTCATGGTTTTTACCAAAGCAAATTTAATATGGGGCTAGATTCATGATTTGAAGTGTGTTGCTGTATGTATTGTTGATTTTTTCCATTGCAATCTATCAAGGAATTGATGTTCTAGTATTCTTTTACTTTGGTAACAAGATCATAAGGATGGTTTGGGCCTACCTCTAGGATATTGTATATTATATAAATACTGTTTCCAAGTTAAGTAAATCCCGAGGACTTAAATTTGGAAGCATTGCTTTAAGCCACATAAAAAAGAATCAACATATTCATTAACTTTATAATGGTTGGGCATGGTTTATCAAAAACTCTAGGTGGTATTTACAATATTCAGAAGAAAGTGGCTTCACAGGGTAGGCATACAACTCATGTTATGCAAGGAAGAAGTTCACTGCTGTCAAGACATACTTTGGAAAATTGAAACTGAAACCACTGATTCTGTGTCCTGCTAAGCTTACGATTGATTTTAGAGGGTAACATTTTCAGCTAAGAATCCACAGGATGCCAAAGTATCCATTAAATGGAACTTGACAAAATACATTAGAAATGTTTCACAGTATGTGTGTAAAATGTCTTTCAGTCTCAGGCATTGTATTTTGGCTTGGAGATTAACCCTTGTTATTGTTATTCATTGTTGTAGGTCTCAAGAGGGATAAAGTGACAGATTAACCTCTCCAACAGTGCTAAGTGAACATGAAAGGATCTTGACAACATGTCATATTTGTCTTTGGCATAGGTTTCTGAATGGGATTATATGGGGTCTAATATGTATTTTAGCACAGTGCTATTTGTTCCTGCTGGAAAGTACAGGGGTTTACTACAAAATATTACTTGTTTTACAATGTAGGTAAATAGCTAATAAGCAAGACAAAATTTTGAAACCAAAATAGATGTACTCATTGTGAAAACATTCCTTGTTTCTTGTGAACATTTTGTTGTAAAGTGGATTTTTAATGTAAGTTTTTCTTTATTTTTTCATGTTTCATGTTTAATGCCAAGAGTTACATTTTCACATGGGACATTAGCGTCGGAAAAGGGTGAAAATGAGACCACACTAAATCTCAATTTAGATCTGGTGTACCACACTAAATTGACAATTAGCGGGCAATGGGACAATAGGAAGAAAGGGTAAATGGTAAGTGAGAAGAGCAAAAAGTGCACCACATTTAACTCCTTCTTTACTAAAGTTGTTTTGTGTCCAAAAACCTGAGATTCTCTCAGCATTTTTCCAGTTTCCTTAAACATGATTTCCCTTTTTTAATTTTTCATGCACACACAAATTTTTTATTGCTTTTTCAAGGACAGATACAGCACAATTTTGTTTACTTTTTTATTTATTTGTTTTAAACTTTTCTGAGGCTCATGATCGGTCTCAGCAGCACTCACAATAGATTAGCACGAGGCATCCAATCATAAAAGAAGTTTCAGGTGATCACATCATCACACAAGAATTCTGACAGGGAGGACTGTTATGGGTGCCATGCAGTTCCCTGCTACAGAAACTGCCGATCACAGCATCCCAGCCTGCTGCTGCCTTTAGGCAGCAATCAATTTTTTATTATTATTTATTTTAAAAGTTTGACACGGTCAACTGGAGATACATGAAACAAGTCATCAACTCTTTCAGTATTATGGGATGGAATATCTAAAGCTATAGGCGCACTATACACCAATCCCTCTGCTAGAGTAGTAGGAATAGATCTGTGTTCGAGTTGGTTCCAGCTAAAAAATGGGACTAAACAAGGATGCCCACTGTCACCACTTTTATATATTTTGTCAGTAGAGCCACTGGCAATAAACATTAGATCCAATTCACAAATTAGAGGTTTTTTAACTAAGAATAATGAATTGAAAATCTCCTTATATGCCGACGATATTATAATAATGCTAACAGACCCATTAATATCTCTAAAAAGTTTAATGCTACAAATAACAGAATATAGTAAGGTATCAAACTATAAATTAAATATTCAAAAATCCACAGTCCAATTCAATAACATAAATAAATATCAATTCAATAATCAAAAGGGAGAAATTAATTATTTACGTATTAAGATCCCTAAGAAGATCAGTGAGATTATGGAAATTTACTTTTTAAGTTTATTAAAACAATCAAATAAAAACTTAAAGGAATGAAATCAAACAGGCCTTTCATGGTGGGGGAGAATAAATGCCCTGAAACCATACCTCTTACCAAAATGGACTTATTTATTCCGTTTAATACCGTTAGCAATTCCTCCTAGATGGCTCAATATGTTACAATCTAGCTTTAATAATTTTATATGGAGAGGAAAAAAAACGAGAAATCGTATTAATCTAATAGCAAAAAAGGTTTCCAAAGGAGGGATGGGGGCGCCACTATTACAATAACAATACGAAGCAAATATCCTATTGCATATACTAAAAATACACACAGCTGCTTCTAAACAAGAAGGTTGGTATAAAATAGAAGAAGACTCATGTGATCTGGGGGATTTATATCTATTTATATGTGAAAAATATTAAAGATTATTAAGAAAAAAAAAAAAGTTGTCTCATATACATAGGAACCAATGGAAGGGTCCAATCAGCATAAACATTCAACTGGTTGCTATAATGATAAGAGCACATTTAAAACATTTTGCTATATATAAATATCTCCCTGCAGTAACAGACTGGTACAGTAAAATCCACCTACCACTTAAAGCAGAATGACAGAGAACTAACTTGCGCGTGGCAGCACGACATTCTTTTAAGTGGAGGGAAATGTAAGGGGAAAGTTCTGATTGGGCATTAGGCTGGGGAAGCCTAAAGAATTTAGGGCATCTTTCCCACTACTGTCAGTCTATACCTGCATTTGCCTCACTGCATGAGGGTATATGTGACCAGTAACTCACATCTCTTAGGTATAGAAAGTATAGACTTTCCATGAATCTCCATGTGGAAAGACTCGGGGCATAAGAGGATAATACTTTCCATACAAATATCTGGACCAGCAAGGGACCAGAGGAGAGAGATTTCTGCTGACCAAGATGGGAATCCTGGGTCTCATGCCACTGATCATAGCACAAGCTTATTTCAGAATCATAAATGGATTTAACAGTAATATAGCATAATATGCCCGTGGGGCATTTTAAAAGAGTTCTTTGTCTCCAATGTCAACTTCTGCTGTAAAGTGATAGACTCTTTTAATTACAAATTAGCAATTTAAATGGGGTGAAAGACTTGGCATGAGCTCCCATTGTGTTTTAAGAGACATACAACTAAAGCTAACCACAGCTTCTAGGCCTGGGTCTTTATCGGGAAATGTGTTATAAGGCCAGGTGGATTAACATTCTGGCTTAATAGAGCACAGTTTTAGAATGGCCTTAAGAAAAACATTTACTATCAGGAGACAGATATGTTTTGGAACAGGAAGCGAAATGTTTGTACAGCCTTTGGAGAAGTTTTAGGGCAGTTCAAGTGAACAGTCACAAGATGTTCGGTGACCTTCCTTTCTCTTTCTGGAAACAGATTGTGAGGTTGCGAAATCATATTGACAATGCAAATAAATATACCGACTGGCCTCTGTTTTCCCTGTAACAGACATTGATACTTCCACCCTGATAAACTGTTTATATTTAAAGTTGAATATTTAGTTTAGGTCGTTAGCTACACATATTATTGCAGGCTTGACATTGAGATGCCAAACTTTTTTTTAAAGCTTGTGTATCTAGTTCTTTATATACAATCATAAACCTAAAAAAGATGGAGTTTTTTTGACAAAAAGAGATGAAATAACAGTTAACGCATTTACAGCGGCAAAAAGTTTGAAGTGGGAAGGTCTGGTTTACTAGCAGAGTAAGCTCTGTGTGTCTTCCAGCAAATTACTTTGTATCTTTGCGCTTCTGGCACTGAAAATTACATTGTATGCTCTAAAGGAGGAAGGAACTCACTGTGCCTGGAAATTGCTGACTACAGTCTGGAGTGCATTATTAGCACTATGTGAGTCCGGCTTGCAACATGATATTTACTTGATGAGTGCATTGAATTGCTGTTGTTTCTAAAAGGTGAATAGGCTACTGTCTTGTGTTCAGGGCTGCTAGCTAGAATCTCTGTTCCATGTGTCAGGAAATCGGCATGTAGTCAATATAGCGCTGTCATGATTGACACCTAGTTAAATCATACTGCATTATGTCCAGAAGGAGATGGTCTATCATCGATTCTAGTCAGCCCTCATTTATGATACAGTTATCTAATGCAATCTCTTCTCTGATACCGTACATGTGAGTTGTTACGAACTGCCATGTGTGAGTGCAACATGCTACTCAACCACTTCATTTTTATCTTCCAGTTACATCATTAGTATAGTTGTTACTCTGATAAGGCATTCAAGACAATACTATGAATTAAGCATACAGTTGTATGGAAATTAATTTGGACACAGTAACGTAATTAGATGTATTTACTTTCACACAAAGTTTAAACTTTTTTACACCTGTAAAGAACTTTCAGTATTCATCTTTAGGTTTAACCGATTTAATTTCATAAGGTCTTTTCCTGGCTCATAGAACAAAATTTATTTGATGAAGCGTTCATTTCTAGTAGTCTAGCCTTGATGGTGGTGCTTAGGTTTCAATTAAGTTTTGAAGTTCCAAAGCCACCAAAGTACGTTTATCATCATATACTGAAAACACCCCTTAAAGGGACTGTCTACTACCCAAAACAGCCTCACAGAACATAACTGCATAATAAAGTAATTAGAATAAGTAGTAGCTTGAACTGTTTAATAGTGTGATAAAGGCATGTTGGTATAAGGGTTAATTTATAAAGGAAAGGTTAATGGAAAGGCATGCTGTTTTTCAATAAGTTTTGTGAAGTACTGAAATTTTATCTCAAAATTATATTTTAAAAATTAGCATCCCAGAACATCCTCACACCAAAATTTTAAGATAAGAATTAATGAGCAGACTTTTGTAAACAGTTTCACATATTGAATGTATAAAACATTAGCCCTTTCAGTATTGGAAAGGACTCTGCCATGGATTAGTACACAGTGCCTCTAACTAAGCCCTGCAGCCCAGCTTGCACAGCAGTGCACAGCTTTGAGGAACTGGTGTAAGCAGTTCTTCCCTACAGAGCTGCTTAAGCTCAGCCATATTCGTAATATGTGTGGTGTGAACGGCTCTCTTGAGTTCATTCCACAGCATCTCTAAAGAGTTAAGTTCTGGTCTCTCACTGGGACACTCCAAAGGGCAGATTTTCTTTTTTTTTCAAAACTTTCTGTAGTAGATTTAATTTGATGTTTAGGGCTGCATTACACTTCTATGGTGCTTCAGCACTTCAGTGTACTGTATGATACCTTCATAAACATGGGAATTCATGAAATAATGATGCTCCCACTACCACACTTGACCATTGGGATGATACCCTTTTCACACCATACGTAGCTAGCAAAACATTATCCCAGTAGCATTGTGGAGGGTTAAACTGCTCTTTTGGCAAACTTCAGGCCAACGGCTATGTTAAATTGGACAGCATGTTTCTCTCTGGTGTCCTGCCATGGACTCCATGCCTGTTCAATGTTTTGCATATGGTACACTCATGAACAGAGATGTTCCAATGATTCCTTCAAGCCTTTAGCTATTAAACTATGGTTCTTTTTTACGTCATTGAGCATTGTGCCCTTGGAATCATCTTCTCTAGGCACCAACTTCTAGAGAAATTAACCACAGTACTAAATGGTCTCCAGTTATAAACAACTTGTCTAACTGTGGACTAATGAATACAGACTGATGAATATGTAAACTCTGAGATTACTTTACCCTTTATATTTCTGATCTCATATCCTAATAATCTCCTAAGCGCCCTTTTATTTTTCTCCCATGATTTGCATCTATTTTCTACCATTACTACCTGTTTTTACCTGTAAATTCAGGATTTCATATATGCTGCACCACTTGTACCAAATTATCTGTCCCATTTTGTCAGATTTCCTCCCTCTTACTTACGCTTGCTAAAAACACAACCTTCCCGCCTAATATTCTCAACGACATTTTAGAGAAGCTATCCCTCATGCCCACCATCAAGAACACAGAGTCTACAGATCCTCCTCACTACAATCTACTAATTGTCACCCAGAAGTCCATTCCTACTGTTACTCCTTCCTCAACCATGAAAAGATTGTAAGGTTAAAAGAACAAGCCCCTCTTCTTCTGTACTAGTATGTTTTAACATGTGTTAATGTTGCCATTGTCCTTGTTAATAATTTTCACTATTTGCTATTGTACCGGTGCTACAGAACCTGCTTGAGCTATATAAATAAATGTAATGTAGTTGATGTATGAACGTATTATGTACACCCTACAGAGAAACCAGCTGGTAATTTAGAATTAATTGCCAACTGGCACGAAATGGATGCATTTTTTTCAGGTTTTTTATGTTTAAACATGTTTTATTATTATTTTCCGAGGTCACATAAACATTGCTTTCCAAACATTCAAGCAGCATTTTCCTTAAAAGACACAATTAAAACCAAACATGTTGAAGAGAAAAGAGACAGCAGCCACTTTCGTTACAGTTGAAACACAACATCTGTACCTTTTCACAAGCTGCACTTTGAGATTACAAAGATGTTAATAAATATATTATTTGCTATTATAAACAATATGTTTTAGGCTTGATTATTCACTAACAGCAAACATCATTTCTCTTTGAGACTTATAGGCATGAACTGTCTATGTGTATGAGCCTTTAAAAAACAAAGAGTATGTACTTGCTGTCCCTGATTAAACAAAAACGTTCAAACTTAATTGTACTCCATTGGTTGATGGCAGAGTTGCTGGTACGGACCTTTAAAACCATGGCGCCAAAGCTGCTGCATAGTGCGTACCACGTTAACCCCGTATTAAGCCCTTCTACAAAAAAACGGCAAAAAACGATGGAAAAAAACGAGCTTGAAGAATGTACACGAATATTCACCCGAACCGAACACAGGAACGGGCGAATATTCATGGAATACGAATATTTTTTTTACCACGAACACGAAGAGTTGGCCGGTGCCCAAGTCCACTTAAATCCCCTTTCTTACCCATTGACAACATCTGCATGCCTAAATACATTGTGTTGCTGGCATGTGATTGGTTGATTAGCTATTTGTGTTAACAAGCAATTGAACATATGTGCCTAATAAAGTGGCCAGCGAGTGTATATGCGTTCTTCAAATTCACACTTCTTAATAAACTCATTTTGTGGCCATCTAGTAAATTATCAATCTCAGTGATGATGAGCCTTTATAGGCTTCAGTTTGTATTGTGAAGCAAATGTGATACTGAAGCTGCAGTCATTTCAACTAGTAAGTTGGGGAACACACACACATGCATTAGTTTATTGTTATTGCTTGAGCATTATTTCACTCTCAAAATATATATCTATTGTTTTCTCAGTTGAAACAGACACCTAATAACTGAAAGCCTTGAAATACATGCTCACAAAAACACTTTATAGCTGTAATAGAATCTTGCCTCAGGTTGACATTCACACATGACACCTGTGCGGAAGAAAGAGAATGATATTGTAGGGTAAAGTGCAAACTACAAGAAAAGTTTGATATGAATCGTGAGGGTTTTTATGATTATGAATGTACAAAGTTTAACCAGAGGAACCATTAAGCCACTCATGGTGTTTGTGCTTTTATAACAACAGTTTTGTGTTTTATAATGAGCTCAGCATTGACAGGCTGGTTGTCATTTCCATGTACACTATATGCATGGGGATCTATAGCAGTGGTGGTTCCAACATATAGGTGACCTAGGTAGCTGCTAGGGAATTTGACCAATGTGGGCACCCCACAAAATTCTTATTTAGGTTATTAAGCAAGTGTATTCAGGAGTGGGTTTCGGAGACACAATTTGCCTGATCTCTCTGTAAGGAGGTAGTGGACCTTCTCTCTTGAGAATTACTACCATGGTATGGTAAAAGGGCCTTTTGTGGTTGAGGTTGCACTAGTTAGAAAGTTTGTAATGTTAAAAGAAAGAGAAATTGAAGAAATCAGATGAACTGAACTTAAAGAAAGCATCAATTATTGCAATTGAAAGGAAGTGGCAGAAATCAGTAGGTAATTAAAGGATGACACTAGACAAATGAGTAGAAAAGGTGAAGTGTGTGGAAGTTTTTTTTTTCCTTGCTCTTACTTTGAAAAAAAATACGTGGATTGACTACTTTCTCTTTACTTAAGTGAAATTGATAGATCAAGTTCCCATTTACTTCTTACCTTTTTCCTTAATGTAGGATAGAATGAGCATGTGGAATATGAAAATATTACCAAATGTCCTGATTTATAACTATAATAGATAAAAATAAGAAAATGACTCGAGAATCTGTCAGCACTGACCCGAGGGTCTACATGGCTCAGAACCCACCCAACAAAATCAGTCAGTATCTCTTTTTTAATAAAACATAGTGAAATACAAAGCCTTTACATTAAACATTTTGTCATTCACGCTGGTTTGTGGAATTATAAAATATGCATATTTTGTGATTTTCTTCTAACAGTATTAGAATATGAAAGTACATATCCAGGTACTGGTATACAAGATGTGAGGCTGTAGGCACCCTAAAGCTTTGTGGTTTAACCTTTTGAAGATTAAGATAATATTTAGGTTTCATTTTCCACTGATCGTTCACCCCTTATACTTAATGTTTTAAGATTTCAGCAAGTTGTCATGGATCAGCAAATATGACCTAATCCTATCTTCATAAATATCTTGTCTGAAGAAAGCTATTGTTCAGGGACAAATTGCAGAAAACTAACACAGTCTCTATACAAATCCCTGGTTCTAAAATAGTTATAATTTGAAATAAACTTCTTAAAATATGGCTATTATTTAAGTGTGAATAATCTTAATTCTATTGCTAGTACTGAATGAGATGCTTGCTGAACTCATAATCTTTTAATATTCAATAAACAAACATATTTGATGTTTCACATTGTGATAAAGCCATAATTGCAAAAGGCAATAAAACCATCACTTTTGTTATTATGTTTTTTTTTTAAACTTTTGATTTTAAATTACTCACATTTATAATTGCCCGAGCATTTAATTAAAACTTTCTTCTGTTTGAAATGACCCCTCAGTGAACATTGCATTGGAATCAAATACCTCTGAAGTGTCACAATAACTTCATAGAGCTAGCAATTGGTTTATAAATTAAACTGTGTAGATAAAATATATTATTTTATATGATACTTAAAGTTTTACTATGTTATGGTTATTGTTTTGCCCTGACTCACACTATGTCCTAGATAGTTACCTAGTTACATAGTTCATAAGGTTGAAAAAAGACCTAAGTCCATCAAGTTCAACCCTTCTACCTAACCTTCCTATTCTTGATCCAAAAGAAACAGAGCTGAAGTAAAGGCAACCCCCCCCTAATTAAGCTACTTCGAATTCTGCCATCAGGGGGAAAAAATTCCTTCTTGACTCCAAGAGGCAATCAGATTTCTCCTTGGATCAAGAAGCTCTAAAATATGAATGTTATTCTATTTATATCCCTGTATGTCATGCCTTTCTAAGAAAATATCGAGACCCTTTTTGAAGGTATCTAATGTATTGGATAACGCCACCTCCCTTAGCAGTGAATTCCATACCTTTATTGTCCTCACTGTAAAGAATCCCTTCCTTTGTCGTCTATAAAACCTCTGCTCTTCTAGTCTCAGAGGGTGACCTCTTGTTCTTTGTATATTTATGTTAATGAACAGGTAACTGAAGAGCTCCTTATATTGGTCCTACATATATTTATATAATGTTATCATATCCCCTCTCAGACGTCATTTTTCTAGTGTATATAATTTTAACTTTTTTTGTCTCTCTTCATAACTAGTATCTCCCAATCTCCCCTAGAGGGGTATCCTGTCCTGAATCCACGGTAGAGGGGTGTCCTGTTCATGTCGGATCTTGAGTATTCCTTGTCTTGTTCCCTGTTGTGCCCTGTAACATGTATGTCTTGTCTGGTTATGTTTCTTGGTTGGTCTTCCTGTCCCTTGCTCGCAAAGTTTCTGCTATAGACTCTGCTTAGCTTCCACACTCCCAGCTTGCAGCATCCCACACATGATTCTAGTGCTATGCCTGCTCCAGGGTGCCTGCAGGATATCTCCAAGTTCTGCTCTAGGTCAGGGCGCTGGTATGTGGCTGCACAGCCCTAGATGCCCACCGGGAGAGTCCTGTCGCCCTGCACCAGGCCCTGTCCAACTCCGCTACTGCACAGTAACTCCTGAACACAATCTTTGGGTGCTCTAGGTCATTACAGTCATCTGTATGGACCCAGTTCCTGACAAAAATTATCTTTAGTATTCTTCAAGGCCCATATTGTATAGATATACCACAAGTGTTTCAAAGAGACCCCCCCCCGGGGGTTACCTGGGATGTCAGAGTTTTCACCTGACATTTTATGGTCCATTCAATCAGATCTGTCAAGGCCATTAGTGTAGATTTTACATGAAAAATACGTAAGGCTCCCCAAAAACTCCAATTTACAGGACACTTCTATGGTCAAATCATTGATAGTAAGCCAGATGCCAGCAAAGTTCTCACTACTGAGAAAGTAAAAAGCCCTTCTGATGTAAATGAACTGAGACAAATATTGGGCCTTGGCCGGAGTGTCTGGCCAGAGTTTGTGTGAATGCTTCCAACACAGTCTGTTGTGCTGGGAAGGGTTCAGTCTGGAGACCGACCACAAACCACTATTTCCATTGATAAACAATTATGACATTGACAAGGTACCCCAGAGATGCCAGAGACTTGTGATGAGGCAATTAAGATTCATTCATGTGCCAGGGAGGCAACTGGTGGTGGCAGATACACTCTCTGGGCTAGCGCTGGGTGCTGCTGAAGAGTAAGTGACAGAATCAGATGTTAAGGTGTATGTGGATTCACTATTGGCATCCAAGTCTATCTTCTCTTGGAAATTGAAACAAATTAAGAGAGAGAGAGACACATCTTGATACTGACCTCCAAGAAGTTAGCTACATAAAGAGTGGCTCGCCTGAAAGCTGAACTGTGTGGATTCAGGTCAGAAAGAGCACATCTCACAGAATCAGAGGATTTGGTGCCTTTTCAAGATCACATTGTCATACCTCACAGTATGTGGCAAGAGATATTAAGTTGAATTCATGATGACCATTTGGGGATTTCAAAGTGTAGAGAAAGAGAGGCCATGACATAGCAGAATACAACTCAAGATGTGCCTTTTGTCATGAATGTCAGCCTACACAAAGGAGAGAGTCTCTAATGTCTACCCCACTACCTGCAGACCCCTCGGAGAATTTACCTGCAGATTTGTGTGAATTCAACAGGAAAAAAGTGATTTATTATAGACTATTACACCAGGCATCTTAAGATTGTACTATTAGGTAAGGCAACTGGGAGAGGAGTGCTGTAGACACAGGCCTGAAGCTGGATGCAGATTGTGTTTCTCCTCAGGTTAAGCAGTCTTTAATAAAGATATTGAAACCAGCTCACTGTGTTATGTGCATTTCAAGACAGTAAGGACTGATGATCAAGGAATTTCCTGTATGCACCTGGTTTAAAGACTTCAATAAAGTACACAGGGTTTGCTTGCCAGAGGCCTTAACATGTCAACTCGTGCCTTGGCATGACAGACCATTGGCTATTGCACTGAACTTATGGTTTTGCAACCTTCCCAGTTATGTAACTCAGTTAATTTAACTCCTCAACATGATACATTTTGATGCTAAAAGAAGTCGAAATGGTTGATCTGATATTGCAACTTATAACACTGGTTGTTTGAATCCCACAACCTGATTGGCGTGTATTTGCAGTTACCACTCTTCACTTGGATTGGTGCAGTTTCTGTTATGACAAATTCATAACATAACTGATATTAGCTATAACAAACATTGTTTGTTTTCCCATGGTATTTGATTGCTCTGTTATTAGCAGATCATATCATAAACTATTTATAATGACATGATTATTTGCTATGCAATTGATTCCAGGCCCGTTTAATTGGCCTTAATGAGACATATAAAGAATGACTGTTAATGCAAATGTTTCTAGAAGACTAATGGTGCTATGAAAAATCATTCTTGAACATATAATAACAAAATATCTCTGCAGTGATTTACAGAAATACAATAAATGATGGGTATTCAAATGTACTCTCTCTCTATTCTTTTTTGTAACTTTATTTTTATACAATCAACCTAGCAACTATATCCGAAGAATAGAATTTCCAGCATGTGCCAATAACAGCATATTTATACATAGGCTCTTCCATTTTGTATAATTATATAGTAAGAAGAGAACAGATATAAACAAAGATGATTTAACTCCCACAAGTGTGTGAAGCCTGTAAATTAAGATACACCCAGCATATATACCCAAACATCTCACCATAGAGGAGATTCCAGTAGAAACTTAAGAAATAGAAGAGAATTGAGAGAAGTAAAAATAAATTGCACCATCTATTTAAAATGTTTGAGTGGGGGGGTATAATGCGTGATGTGGGAATTATTATTATAAACAACAATTTCATACCAAACCATAGCAGCCCATGAATCAAATTCTAGTGTCACAGACCTCTTCCATTATATACTGTCAGGAACCACAAACCAGATGGAGACAGAAATGCAGTGCAATCACCTTTATTGAATATACAAAAAATAATAATAAGTGCAGATAAAATAATGTCCATAAGACGTATTCAAAAATCCAAGCCAGGGGTTCGAGAGTCAAATCAGGAAGTCAAACAAGCCGAGGTCAGGATACCAGAGGTCAAACAGAGTCAGGGATTTAAACAGGATTCAGCCAAGCCAGGAATCATACACAAGAAACTGAAGAAACAATGGAGAATCCCCTAGGAGGGTCCGAGATCAACACAAGGGCAATGAGATACTGAAATGTTGCTGTTTTAATAGCCAGACTCTAGCAGGAAGGGGCTGGCTAATCAGCAGGAAATCAGCTCCGGGTAGACGGTCCCGCGCCGCGTCTGTCCCAACCTCCTCCACCGGCCGCATGGTCTGTTCTAAGTGCGTGCGTCCTCACCAAACTTTATGTGTTCATCGTCATAGCCGGCATCTATGGGCGTGGCAATCACTAGCAGGAAGTTTAAAAACTGAGCACTGAGATTCATTCTGTGCTCAGTAATTGTGCCTTATAGTACCCTTCCTTGTGTTTTCCTTGCTGCCCTTACCGTGCACCAGACCCTGGCTATCCTGACGTGCTTTCTCGTGTACCAGACCCTGGCTGTCCTGACGTGCTCTCTCGTGTACCAGACCCTGGCTATCCTGACATGTTCTCTTGTGTACCAGACCCTATATTAAGTTGTTTCATCCAAATGTGCAAGCAATGGACCTAAAAGAGACCCTGTTAGCAGTTTATTGCAATATAAATCAAATGTATGTCAGACAAGTGTATTAAAAATCAATTATTATTAGTATTATTACTTATTGATTTTTAAAATACAATTAATCAGCACTTATTTCTATGTAAAGTATTAATTAAATAATATCTTTTTTGCACGAAATCAAATGAAAATAAAATGAATACATCACATGTAGATTTTTATTTTCAACTATGTTGTTGCCATTAAGGCTTCTTTTGCACTGTTCTGTGCAGAAGACTCTTAGGGGTGCATATTAAAAATTAAGTTTTTATTTAATTTTTTTTCTTGGTTTACTTGAACTGAATAAAATTCATGGTAGGTAGAAACTCATAAGTATAACCAACCCAAGCCTTAACACATGACTGAGTGTGTTCCTTTTCCACTGGCCCCTTCTAGTACTTAACCCTGCATTGACCAGTACTGGAAACACCCTGCTGTACACTGTCGTGCTGGCCCTGTATCAGTTTTGGTTGACTAGTACTGCATTTGTGTATTTTTAAGCAATAAAGAAAAGTGTTTTAAAGGTTAACACTTGAGAGAAAAAAAACATATTTTTGGCCTGACCCAGACAAGTCATTTTACTTTAAATTACTTCCTTTTGTCAGTACTTTTAAAGAGCTGTCTTCCATTGAATCAACCGACAGGTAGTCAAGAGAAAACTACCATACTGACATCCATTTCAGAATTCTTGCTACAGTAACTCTCCTATTGACACCCTGCTCTTGTCGAGCTGGCAAATATCTTGTGCCAATACTGCGTGGAGACAGGGGTCAATAAGCTTGACTGATGAGGCAAAAGGCTGGTCAACACAGAACGGAGGGAATCTTTGTACTGTATATGCTTCACAGCTGTTGTTGGCAGCCAAGAAACATTTATCTGCCAATCTTGCTAAGACAAGGACATTATGGCTTGATTTAAGCATTGTGAGTTAATGCTACTTTCTGCCAGAGATGTAAAAAACAGTCTTTTTAGTTGTGCTTACTACTTTTCCTTCTACCATATTGATACTATAGGTCAAATTTTCTCCAGGAAAATTCAAAGGGTAAGTGATATAAAAGATGACAATGATGTTTATGATAATTAGTTTGTATTCTGTTTGACATGAAAGCTCTTCATGTCCTGTGATATTTCATACCATAAATATCTGCTGTTTTGTCATTGGTTCCCCTTTTCTGTTTTTACTTACACAAATGCCTATTGTTTTCTCTTAGAACGAGGAGCACTGTCCTTTAAAACTTTATACACATTTATAATTCAATTTGTGCTAGAACCAAAATCCTAAAAACTTGTCAAAATGTTAAAGAAAAAAAACATTTTAACATGTTAAGATTTCTTTCACGTGATGGGTACCACTTAAGCAAAAAGCCTAAATACTCCACATGCATAGGTTTTTGTTTGGGGAGGGGGTTCAAAATGCTTCCTTCTATACTACTAGTTACCGTATTTGCCCGAATATAGGCCGCACTCCCCCCCCACTTTAAGTCTTTAAAGTGGGGGTGCGGCCTATATTCGGGGTGTAGCGCCTGACGCCCGGGACATGCAGTTCTGGGTGCCAGGCAGGCAGCAGGGTTAGGATACAGATCCCCCGCAGCGGTGCAGGGGACCCGTATCCTACTCTCTGATACGCTCAGCCTCCCCTGCCGGCACTTTCCACGGGGGCGCAGCCCGCAGACGTTCACCGGCAGTGGCGATGCACGTAAACAACCTCCTCTGCCGGCACGTCTGCTCGGTGTGGTTTAACAATCTCCCTTGCCGGGAATTCCCACGGGGGGAGGCCCGGCAAGGGAGATTGTTAAAGCACATCGTGCAGACGTGCCGGCAGCGGAGGTTGTTTACGTTCGCTGGTGAACGTCTGCGCAGTAAGCTTTAACAATCCTCCTTACCAGTGCAGACTCCCGGAGTCCCGGGTGTCTTGCGGGGCCGGGGGGGGGACATCTATTCTACGCAGAACGGTATACAACTTCCGGTGCCGGCACTTCCCGTTCGGCGTAGAATAGATGTCCCCCGCCGGCCCCGCGACACACCGGGGACTCCGGGAGTCTGCACTGGTAAGTCTAGGGGAGGGGGCACATCTCTGGGGACACACAGAGTGGCTGCATATCTCGGGGGACACACACAGAGTGGCAGCATGTCTCGGGGAGTAGAGTGGCAGCATATCTATTACACTTTAAATTACATTTTTTCTTTAAAAAAGCACCTAACTTTTAGGGTGCGGCCTATACTCGGGTGCGGCCTATACTCAAGCCAATACGGTATTTAACACCTTTAGGTTTGGGGAACAAGAAACAATTTGTAAATATTTTAAATATCTAGTAGTAGGGGTTTGAGGTGTTGATCCAATTTTTCTATTTTTTTATTTAAGATCTAGAAGGAATTAGGGTGTATTACACAATAGGTAAAAGGTAAAAGTGCGAAAGTTAGGGATGGACCAGCCATGCTAGCGTACGTATTGCAGGAGAGGTGTAACGATTGGATGGGAAGGACCGCAGATGGCGGAGTGAGCCAGGCAAACAGGAACCAGGACAGCAGGAACCGAGAATCAGGTCTGGTAAAACCAGCAAAGCGGGAAGCCGAATCAAATCCAGAAGAGTAGTCAAACAAGCCGAGTCGATACCAAACTATCAGAGAACAAGAGCCAAATCAGTAAACAGGAGCGAAGTCAGCAATCCAGGTCAAAGAATAAATCAGTCACAATAACAGGCAAACAGCAGAATGCACCAACCAAGGGTGACCCAGAAGAGGAAGTCCAGGTTTAAATAGGGAAAGGTGGAGGCGTGTCCTGCATGAAGAGGTCACCTGAGGTTATAAGAGCACTTTACAGATGTAACGTGCAATATTAAGTTTTGACCACACAGTGGCTGTGCTACCAGTTTGCCACGTGGTCGGCCATGCAGTGAAGACGTCGACCGGGTAGTGGTGGTACTTGCTGCCCAGGAAGCCGCCTGAGGAGGAAGCGTCGCGGGAGCAGCCACGGAGCGGGACCGGAGAGGCAGGTAAGTCCTTACAAGAGGGACTAGGAAAGGTGAACTAAAGGAATATAAGTTCCTTTAGCTCATGTTATAAGCGTCCTTAAGGAAGAGGGTCTTGAGGGATTTTTTGAGGGACCGAAGGATGGATAGGCCAGGAGAGGACATTCCAGAGGAAAGGGGTAGCCCTTGAGAAATCTCGTAGGCGCGCATGAGAGCTAGGAATCAGAGGAGAGGATAGAAGGAGATCATTGGATTAATGGAGAGACCGGTTAGGAGTGTATTTAGAGATGAGTGAGGAGATGTATGTAGGGGAACCACTGTTAAGGGCTTTAAAAGTAAGAGTCAGGAACTTGAAATGAATCGTGAAGCGCACAGGCAGCCAGTGAAGAGACTGACAGAGGGGAGAGGTGTTAGTGAAGTGATGGGAGAGTGGTCATGTAAAGCTGTTTGTTACAGACAGAACCTGCGTTCCATAGTGCAGATGTAAAAGGGGGGTAGAAGCAGCGGGGTATGTGGACAATATTATTGAAGTTTCTGGAAGTTTCTGGAATGAGTGAGAGGAGGTCGAGACTTGCATGAGCTTAGAGATTGTTGAGAGTGTCTGATTACAGACAGGGTAAGGGAAAAAAATTGAATACCTGGACAATTAATTAATTAAGCAGGGCAGCCAGCAACGATGCTGATTACAGATGGGGGGTAAAGCAAAAAAGTGGAATACCTGGACAATTACTTAATTAAGCAGGGCAGCCAGCAACGATGCTGATTACAGAAAAGGTAAGGCAAAAAAGTGGAATACCTGGACAATTAATTAATTAAGCAGGGCAGCCAGCAACGATGCTGATTACAGACAGGGTAAAACAAAAAAGTGGAATACCTGACAGCAATCACATTCCTATAATGCTCAGCCAGTACATGCTGGAATCTGGGTATGCCTATGCATAATAGGATTGTGATTGGTGTTAACAATCATTTATATATATATATATATATATATTAACATTGTTGTTGATTTTTTTTGGTCTAATTTTGGTGTGTTTTTTGTTTTTGTTTTTAAAGGTTGGGGGGGGGTTATTTTTGGTTTCGCCACAGAATTTTCATTTCGGTGCATCCCTTCTATATACCAAGCCAGACACTGAAGTGATAGGCCTATACCACATCAATGTTTGGCTTAGTAAATAGTGATAGGGGTTATGCTGCATTATTGTCAATGTCTGGCTCAATGTATAGTGATAGGGATTATGCTGTACCACCGTCAATGTGTGCCTCAGTATATAGTGATAGGTGTTATGCTGTATCCCCATCAATGTTTGCCTCAGTATACAGTGATAGGTGTTATGCTGTACCACCGTCAATGTGTGCCTCAGCATATAGTGATAGGTGTTATGCTCTACCACCGTCAGTGCGTGCCTCAGTATATACTGATAGGTGTTATGCTGTACCACCGTCAGTGCGTGCCTCAGTATATCATGATAACAGTTATGCTGTACCACCATTAATGTCTGCCTTAGTATATAATGATAACAGTTATGGTGTACCACCATCAATATTTGCCTCAGTATAAAATGATAACAGTTATGCTGGACGACCATCAGTGTTTGCCTCAGTATATAATGATAGCCGTTATGCTCAACCACCGTCAATGTCTGCCTCAATATATAGTGATTGGTGTTATGTTGTACCCCCTTCAATGTCTGCCTCAGTAAATAATGATAACAGTTATGCTGTACCCCTGTCAATTTTTGGGGTGGAAATAGGATCCACCCAAGGTTCCACATACTCTAGGTATACCCCTGGCTGGGGGTAATACACACATCAGTGGGGGCATCACATTAACCAATACAAAAAAGGGGTGGGGGCATCAATACACAAGGGAGGGGGTTGGCTGGGGCATCACATAAATGACACGTTAATGACAAAGCAGTGTAGAAAATATATTTTTTATGCTTCAGTGTGACAGAGCCTGTCCTGATGTGTGTGTTTGGTGTCAGTGTGACAGAGCCTGTCCCGGTGTGTGTGTTTGGGTGTCAATGTGGCAGAGCCTGTCCTGGTGTGTGTCTGAGTGTTGGTGTGACAGGGCCTGTCCTGGTGTGTGTGTTTGGTGTCAATGTGGCATAGCCTGTCCTGGTGTGTGTGTTTGGGCATCTGTGTGGCATAGCCTGTCCTGGTCTGTTTGTTTGGGTGCTGGTGTGACAGAGCCTGTCCTGGTGTATGGGTTTGGGTTTGGGTGTCAGAGCATGTCCTGGTGTGTGTGTTTGACTGTCGGTGTGGTAGAGCCTGTCCTGGTGTGTGTGTGTTTGGGCATCTGTGTGGCAGAGCCTGCTTGGTGTGTGTGTCTGGGTGTGACAGAGCCTGTCCTGGTGCATGTGTTTGGGTATCAGTGTGGCAGAGCCTGTCCTGGTGTGTGTGTTTGGGGGTCAGTATGGCAGAGCCTACCCTGGTGTGTGTGTTTGGTCATCTGTTTCCTGGCACTTTACTTACTGTAGGAATAAATAGAACTATTTAATTTTTACTTATCCAGAGATAAAATGCGCTCCTGAATTTGTAGTCACTTGAGAGGACAAAACTTTCTAGGCACAGAAATCAGTTAGAGGAAAAGTAAAGGTTTTGTGTTATTTGCTCTGTTTCAATCTGCATAATTTATTGAAAAGGATTAGTGGCACTAAATTGTGGCTTCAGGTGTATCATGACCTTTTTTAGTGTATGGATGTACTCCCAATCCCATCACATAAAATTCTATCTCATACATCTGCCGAGCTCTGATGTCATCTTTATCCAGTACACATGGATGCCGAAGAGTTAAGATTCTGTCCATTCCCAGGTACTTATTTGGGCTTTTAACACTTTTGGTTCCTGGGATTTTAATAATAATGTGGTATTCTGTTATAGAAAAGGAACAATTTAATACAGTTTTAAAAAGAATGATTTATAGCTATTTGGATGGTAAATAGTGTGGTTGGACAGTGTGGCGTGTGGGCACAAGAGCTCAACCATGCAATACAATACATGGGGCTGGTGTCCAAATATTTCCAGGGCTGCTTTTCATTCCCATTCCGGCCTTGCCGCCATTGGCGTCTATAACACAGGGCAAAAGGGACAGCTGCCCCTTGAGGAGCCGAGGAGTTAAGATTTTGTCCTGCCTATTTTTTTTTTATTTCCATAAAAAGGCCCACCAAAAGCCCTGCACCCATTAGAGCGCTCCCCCCCTGCCGCTCTGTCTTTAGTGCAGCGCTACGTGCCGCGACGGCGAAGGCTGAGCGCTGGGGGGAAGTGATGTTTAATTTCATGACATCACTTCCCCCAGCGCTCTGGAGTCTGGCAGCATCAGCATACCAGCCGGCCTGTGCAAGCTCACTGCCTGTGGACTCGGAAGAGAAACCATTATGTCCCTACTTTTGCCTGCACTGATAAAATTAAACTAAGGTAGGTGCACATTATGTTTCTGTGACAGGAAATATTGCGGGGGGGGGGGAAGGTAGGTGCACATTATGTTTCTGTGACAGGAAATATTTGGGGGGGTAGGTGCACATTATGTTTCTGTGATCTCACACATATATAATTAATAATTAATAGCTCCTAATTGACTCTTGAGAAGTATGGGTTACCCATGTTAATGTCATGGTGAAATCAATGAGGCGCCTATAATAATTTATTTTGAATATATATATTTTAAAATATTTTAATTACTTTTTTTCTTGAAGGACAGGTATTGTTTCACATTTTCCTCACTCTGATCTCACTGCAGCCAATCATATAAGGATCAGCATGAAGGACTCTTTCCTAATCACAATTTGCCTTCAGCGTCGAGGGACATCAAGGACCCAAGGGCATTTAAGCATTGCAATTGTGTCAGTGGTTGCACCGAGCTCCATTACATCAAATCGACAACACTGAGCAAGCAATGCCAGTTCTTGCTGATAGGGAAGTCTGGGCATTGAGGAGACAGCCTGATCATAAACATCAGTGGAAATAATTTACCATGATGCCTTAATGGTCATTGTGATAGTAATTGTAATTAGACTTGTGCATTCAGATTTGTACAAATTTTCAATTTAACGAAATCTTCCAATTTCGTTACTTTCTACGTATGCCCGAAATGTTGTTAAACACAGAAAGGAAATTAAATTCCCAGACAGTATCTCCAACTAATGGGAGGCCAAGTACGTGGGCCATGTTGTTTGAAGACACAGTGGTCTGGTGGGGTTCTGGGACTTGAGGAAATCATTGCCCACCAACAAGTTTTTTTTTTACCAAATCTCCGTTTATTAAAAGGTAATAAAGTACAAATAGGCATGTGAGTACAATCCGACAGCGATAATAACAATAAACAATAAAAAGGGAAAGAGTCAGAGCATAGATAATAAGAATAAAAATAAAAATAGGCTACAGAGCGCATACAATGCTAAAAATGACAATGACAAGGTAGTACATCGTAAGTAGCCATAGAATGTCACATATACTCGCAGCGTAAAAGCGGTACAACACAATCTACATGAAATAGTATGCATACTTCAAAACTAGACCGGTACATAAAGTATCGACCGCAAACTTGAATTCGATGTACAGAGATCACATAGGAAAACAAAATAACAAACAGAACCAAACCGAAGCCTCGAAAGGCAAGGAAAACTGTCCAGTGGGTAGTTTTAGTGACCGAGCAGAGTGAAAAATACACAAAGAAAATAAAAGAAAATAAGGAGTTGTCTACCAAAAGAAACAAAGGTTGCGCGACCAATACTTGGCAAGGTTGAACGATGCAGCCAATACAAACAAAGAGACCCAGAATGGATGGGCATTAGTCACCGACGCAGTTCCGTATTAGTGTGGAGAATTGGGGGGACACAAGAAAGGACTGCCACGGTAGCCACTTCAAGGCGTTTTTGTGCGTAGAGCCCCTGGAGGAAGTGACAAGCTCCTCCAATTGGCTGAGTAAGGTGACCTGTCTCAACCAAGCCGAGACCGGCGGTGTAACGGGTTGCCTCCAAAAACGAGGTATAACCACCTTAGCGGCATTAAGGAGGTGAATGGTAAGGGACCGCTTGTATGAACCTATGGAGGAACCATTAAGGTGTAAAAGCACACTAGAAGGCTCAAGGACAAAGCCCGGGTCAGCAACAAACCGGATAATACGAAGGACGACCTCCCAGTAAGGGACGATCAGAGGGCATTCCCACCAGAGATGAAGGTAAGTGCCAGTAGAGGAACCGCATCTCCAGCATAAGGGAGATACACTTGGCAGGAATCTGTGCAAGTCAAACGGAACTCTGTACCAGCGCGTGAGAAGCTTGAAGGCGGACTCCTGGAGCCTACTAGAGATAGAACAGCAATGGGTAAGAACAAGAGCCTTCCCCCATTCCCCAGGTTCAAGAGTTACACCCAGATCCTTTTCCCAGAGGCTTAAGTAAAAGGGTTTAGGAGAGGTGACACTATCTATATAGAGTGTATATAGTCGTGATAGCAAATGTGAGGCGGCTGCAGGGTCATCACACATGGACTCGAAGGGTGTCAAGGGCCTATCGAAAGCGACCATAGAGGGAAAAGTAGACAGATAATGTTTGACCTTATATAGGAGGAACTGATGGAGAAAAGATGGTGGACGTCCCTGAAGTAAAACAGAGAGGAATAAACTCCCCGCCGCAGCGCAGTCCAGAAACACGAAGGACCTCATCCCCTGGCAGTAAAAAGGGGCGTAGAGCATCCCCACCTCTCCCTATAGGGAAGTCCGGGTTATGCGAGATCGGTAACAGGGGGCTAGGGAAGCTGGTAAGGCTATATTTAAGGTGCGCTCTCCGCAAAATTTTCAGGGTAGGACCAATAGTGGGGTGTGCCTTCACACAAACAGCACAGCGTCGGTCAGCCAACCACGGCAACACTGAAAGAGGAGTCAGGCAGAGGGAGTTTTCAATATAGACCCATTGTGCAGGTGCAACATGTGTCCATTCCACCACTCTCCGAAGGTGAGACGCCACCCAATAACCCTCAATGTCCGGAAGCCCCATGCCACCGGCGGCCTTAAAACTAGCCAAGTATGAGAAGGCTAATCTGGGGGATCGGCCAAACCAGATGTACCTGGCGAAGATCCTGCGACAAGTACGAAAAAAAGTTTTGGGGATAAAAATAGGGAGCGTTTGTATTAAGTAAAGGAGACGAGGCAGAACGTTCATTTTAAGAACGCCCAGTCTACCAAACCACGAGATGTGCGGATAAGACCACCCCTTAAGGTCAGTTGCAATCTTGGCGAGCAACAGCGGGAAATTCAAAGCGTATAAATCAGAAGTGGCCTCAGAAATATTGATGCCCAAGTAGGTAATATGTGAATCCGTCCATCTAAAGGGATGGGTACGCAAAATGCGCGACCTCACAGAAGGGGATATGTTGAGACCAAGTATTTCCGATTTTTGGAGATTGATTTTGTAATTCGAAAACTTACGAAACAGTGAAAGCTCTGAAACAATATGGGATAGAGAGAGGTCAGGGTCAGTGACGGAACAAAGCATGTCATCAGCGTAAATGGCAAGCTTATGCTCCCTGTCCCCAGCTACAATCCCCTTAATATGTGGATTACTGCGGAGAGCGTTCGCCAGGGGTTCCAACATAAGGATAAACAAAAGCGGAGAGAGAGGGCATCCCTGTCGCGTACCGTTAGAGATATGAATCCTGTCAGAGAGTGTACCATTAACCCTGACACGCGCCGAGGAGTTCGCGTAGAGGGCTCGAACTAGTTGGACAAAGCCATGACCTAGACCGAGACTTGCAAGCAATTTGAATAAGAAAGGCCACGCCACCCTATCGAAAGCCTTTTCGGCATCCATGGAAACTAATAACAACGGGGACCTGCGGCTTTGAGCTATGGCGAGAAGGTTAATGATTTTAATTACGTTATCCCGCGCCTCTCTCCCAGGGACAAAGCCCACCTGATCATTATGGACCAGACGGGGGATAAGAGGCTTAAGTCTTGTAGCCAGGACCTTCGCCAGAATCTTTAAATCGGTGTTAATGAGTGAAATCGGCCTATAGCTCCCACACACCTCAGCATCCTTTCCCGGCTTAGGGATCACTGTGATATGGGCCACATTGGACTGGGGGTCCAAGAGGGAACCCTTAGCTAACGCATTAAACAAAGAGATCATGTAAGGGCCCAAAACATGTGAAAATTTTTGGTAGTAGAGGGGGGTAAAGCCGTCCGGCCCAGGGCACTTGCCCCGAGGTAGCGAGTTAATAGCACAGGTAAGTTCCTCCAGCGTGATCGGAGAGTCTAACGTCAACCGTTCAGCGGAGGTCAATTTGCGGTGTAAGTGCTTAGCCAAATAGGCGGCCGAGAGCTCCTCAATGGGGAGATTCGGAACTGGGCCCGCGGATAAATTGTATAAATTACTGTAAAAGTCATGAAAGCAGGCGGCAATCTTAGACGTTTCATGATGTAGAACGCCCCGAGAATCTCGTATCTTAGGGATGAACGTGGCGGCGCGTTTAGCGCGCAAGGCCCTGGCCAGCAGCCTCCCAGGTTTGTCGCCCAGCTGGTAAAAGAGACCCCTAGTGAGTAAATAATTCCGCTTTACGCGAGAATCAAGGAGGTTAGAGAGGCGAAGCCTAAGAGCCGTCAATTGCTCCAGAATCTCTGGGGCCAAGGAAAATTTATGTTGGAGTTCTAGTTCCGCAATCCGCCGATTGAGTGAAACTATGGTCAGTTGATCAGCCCTTTTCAATTTTGCCCCAAGGTGAATAAAATGGCCCCGTATGACAGCTTTATGGGCTTCCCAAAGCGTCTGGATTGGAACATTGCCCAGATCATTTTCAACAAAATAATGTTTTAAGTGAGAAGAAAAGTCATCTATATGCACAGGATTAGCAAGAAGGTTCTCATTCAACCGCCAACACCATTGTTTCCCAGGGGAGAGAGGCAAGCAAAGAGTCATATGGACAGGCGCATGGTCGCTAAGCGTCTGAGAGCCAATAGACGAGGAGGAGAGATAGGAAAGGTGGTGATGTGACACAAAAAGGGCATCTATTCGTGTGTAACGATTATGTAACGCTGAGAAAAAGGTATAGTCCCGTGTAGTGGGATGTTGAGATCTCCAGGAGTCCGCCAACTGATTCACCAAAAGCATACGTTTAACCCTCTTAATTCTGGTATAAGGCATATGGGAACGACCCGCAGAGCAATCCAATTTGGGATCAAGCACCATGTTCAGGTCCCCCCCAAAAATAGTTAGGCCCTCCTGGAAGCTAGCCAGTCTAGAGAGAGCGGCAGCTAAGAAGGAGGCTTGGTCTTTATTAGGAGCGTATACGTTAGCCAGAGTAACCTTGTGCAGACCAATATACCCTTTCAAAAAGAGGATCCTACCCTCCTGGTCTCTCCAGACATCGGAACATTGAAACGGAGTGGATTTGTGTATTAATATCGCAACACCTTTCGTCTTAGACGCGGAAGAACTAGCAAAGTAAGCGGTCTGAAAAAATGTATTAGTCATTTTAAATTGTTTCGAACTAAGGAAATGAGTCTCCTGTATAAGTGCAATGTTAGTCTTAAAAGATTGTAAGGTAAACAACAATTTGGAGCGTTGTTGGGGTTTGTTGAGTCCCCTTACATTCAGGGACGTGACCTTAACACTATCAAGGGCCATAATAAAGGACAATCCGAGATTGTTGCATAGAAATGAGAATGGAGTAGGTACCCATCTGGACCTAAGATCATATAACATAAAGGAAAAGCAACACAACTAAACACAACAAAAGAAAACAAAACCGGGCAAAGGACTCGCCCGATGCCATGGCATCCGGTAGTGAGCCATTGAACCAAACAAGTGGTTGATAACCCAATTCCTAACCCAGTAGGGATAGGTGGGTAGACTCTGATGGGGGTGAGTGGGCTGGAAGAGAGGAGACACTGGGCATGAGAAAGCAACATGAGCGTGTGCAAGGACAGAACCTGTCCCACAGCCTCTCCGCTAAAACATAAAACAAAACAGCAAAAATAAAATACGACTTAGTAGTAGGGACATACATGATGGGAAGTGCGGTAAAAACACAATAGGACACCCATTAATGCTAGGCATCAGCGCCCATAGCGTAATGTGGTCAGTGCAACAAAACCATACAGGACTATGAACGTAATAGACAGCATGTACAGAACAATAGACCTGATGCAACATGTGTAAGAGGGAGGACCAAGCATGCGTGAGAGCGGTAAGCGAGGGGCAGGACCCCATGGGCAACAGGGGGCAAGTAGGCACCCCTATGAAATGTGTGAGACGAAAATATGGCACGTGTGAATGTGCGTAAAAAGGTGATAAAAAACATAGACAAGAAGCAATGTAAAAATAATACATAATATGATCACCACTGAGGTTGAGAGGGTCTGAAAGAAATGTACAATAGCCAACTCGAAGGGCACGCCTTACGTAACAGGAGCTGCTGTGTGGTCTAGAAGAATCCACCAAGAGTGTCTCTCGGGGGATGGCAGCCGAAGACCCGGGTGATCCCGAAAATGAGAAGTCCAGCGAAGCAAGGCGTAGCAGCGGGATGCATCCATCCAGGGGAGCGAGGAAACGAAAACAATAGTGTCAAAGGGCGCAGGCACACAGGGTCGCAGGGTGTAGCCGGGCCCCTTCAAATCAGGAGGTGCAGGGTCGCAACGAGGAAAGGAGGAGCTCAGGCAGGAGGCATCTGCTGACGCTTGCGGCGGCGAGAAGAGGTGATCCACTCCGAGGACGAGTCCCTGAGAGGAGCCGGTGCAAGGAAAGATGCTTCCCAATCCGGAACATGCATCCGTGGCAGGCCCAGAGCTTCCAGGAACGTCGGGGCATCCGATGCTTGGCGTAGTACGTAGGTCTTAGAGTTCTTGCGAGCAATCAGGGCAAAGGGGAAGCCCCATTGATAGGATATTGAAGCTTCCCGCAGCACCGTCGTCAAGGGCTTCAGCGCCCGTCGCGTCTGTAGCGTTATAGGCGATAAGTCAGGGAATAAAGATATATCCGACTCTTGCCACTTAATGGACGAGCTGGAGCGACAGCCACGGAGGATCTGCTCCTTCACCGGGTAGTCGTGTAGACGGCATATAACGTCCCTCGGCGGACCGTCCGGATCTCCCCGCGGTCTTAAGGCTCGGTGAGCTCTATCAAACTTGATGCACGTGTCAGTGGCCCTCTGAAGTATAGTGTTAAAAATGTGTTGTAGAGTAGAGTGTAAGTCTTCAGGCAGGACCGATTCCGGAATGCCGCGGACTCGCAGGTTATTCCTGCGGCCCCTATTGTCTAGGTCTTCCAGGCGGCGGGAGAGCTGCTTAACCGTGTCCGCTTGGGTAGTCACCTGTCGCGACAACTGGTCCACCGTATCCATAATCTTGGCGGCGTCTGCTTCCGTAGCAGTGACTCGGTCTCCCAGCTGGCGGACATCCGATTTAATTTCGGACAGCGTCTCCCGTATACCCTGTGTGGCTTTCTCAATCAGAGGAACCATCTCCTCCTTTGTAGGCAGCAGTTGCAGAGCGTGACGGATGGCCGGGTCAAGCTGGTGAAAGGCCGCAGAGCCTCCCTCCTCCAAACACTCCTCTTGGGAGCTGGCGGGAGAAGGCGCCATCTTGGAGAGAGGGTCTCCGGAGTCCAGGTCTGCAGACCCCTGAAAATAGGAGCGGACAGAGGTAAGTGCTGTCCTGTCTCGCTGCGGCTGTGACCGGGGGGTTCCCGGAGGTCTGTTGGTCTTCCCCATCTCAGCAAAAAGTTAGAAAGTCGTAGTTTAAGCGGAGAGGTACTGCGGAGCACAAGGCTTAAGCAGCCATCTTGGTAAGCAGCAAGCCACGCCCCCGCCCACCAACAAGTTTTGACGCCACTGAAACAAACAAAAACGAAGCCAAGAGCTCTAAATGTTTATTTCATTTTGTTGTTTTTTCCCACTCACCCTCTCTCATGCTTCCTCACGTTCTCTCTTAATGTCTGCCTACCTTCTCTGGCAACCATTTTAATATTTGTTTCCTTTTCTGCAGCCTCCTCTTGTTCTTCTGTCTTCTTTCTTCCGTCGTCTTTCTTGGTCTGCCTGTCTCTGCAATCTCCTGGTGCATTTCCGGCAAAAAGCTAAGCCACCGTGCAATGGATTTTGTTCCTGAATAGGAAAAGCCAGCTGAATTTAGACCAATCTGACAGGGCAAGAAACAAAATTGGCTGTCTGAAAAGGAATGACCACAAATTAAACAAAAAAGTAGTCCAAATTAGTTGTGTAACTACAGGGGCGACCACTTGTTCCTGTCTCCTCCTTTTTCATAATTGTTCAGAAAGGGCCCTGCCTACCTGGACCACTCTAAACTATTTTGAACCACCACAGGGAGAAAGGAAGTATATGGATCACGTGACCCAGCAGTGAAACCGAGGCTGCTTGCAAAATGTGCGAGCAATTGATGAGAAAGCATATGGAACGGTGAGAGGTGGGGGGGGCGGGTGGAAAGGGGTATGTATGTTTGTATGTGAGAATGAATGTGCATGCATAAGTATATGCGACCATGGATGTGTAAGTATGTGTGTGAACATGGACATGTAATTGTGTGTGTGAGCATGGATTTGTTAGTGGTGTAAGAGTGTGTATTAGCATACCATGCATGAGTTTGTGTGTTTTAGAATGAATGTGTACAGGTGTGTTAGTGAGTATGAGTAAGTGTGTGTGACTTGTGTATTTACATATGTGTGCTGTTTGAGGGCAATGATGGCACAGAAAAGCTGTTAGGGGCAGTGACAAGCTGGGGGCAAAAATTTTTTTTCTCCTCACCTTACACATATCCATCTAAACAATCAACTGATTCTACCCTCTAAGGTAGCGCTATAACCTCCTAAAACAAATTCCCATATAGAACACAGTCAGTATGGCAAATTTGGTGACCCAATTGATCACAGGGATTAAATTGATTAAGGAGGAAGAAGGGAATTAAATTACTTTACTGCTTTATTTAACTTTAAATGTACTAAATTTAACAAGAGCTCATCTATCCATGCCTCGGAATCAGTTCATGGTTCAGGATCACATGACCCAGCATTGTTTTTCGCTTTCAGATGGGTACAGCACTATGATGAAGCACTCTGTCCATCCCAATGTTTTGAGGAAGACATTCTATGCTGTTCTTATAGTCCTTGAGGACCAGCATTTGAAGGGCAGCATAAATTGTCCAGATGCAGCATGATATTGCGGCCCTGCCTGTACACCTTAACTAGACTTAAACATCATGCAAGGATGGTTACCTCAGGACAGGACAGGTGTTCAGACGTCACACAAAGGGATCTTCAATTATTATCAGATGTAGCTGGGTTATCAGAGATTAGTTATAATCTCATATGTAGTGGTTACATTAAATATCAATTAATGTCAATAATCTGATATAAAAGTATTCACTAACTAAAAAACATTTTAACATTTCTGTAGCTTGTAATTGCATTTGTCAAATGTGTCTCATGCTTTACATGGGGAAATAAAGTGAGCTGACATCGCTGCAGGAAGAGGAATATTCCCATCGCTGGCTGGAATTATTATCTTTCATTGTAAACCCTTGCTGAGATACATCTATTGTGCATTATTCGTGTTCATCATTATTACGGAGCATTGTGTAGAACAGCATACCCATCTTCAGCAAATAGATTAAAGAATTAAAAATGAATTTGATACATTGATCAAACTAGCTATACTCCAGGAATAAAGTACTTCCATTTAACTTTTGCAAATGAGAAAAAATAATCCTCATGTATACTCAATCTTAAAGTAAGCAAAAATATTGAAATGTCACTTGTTACCAGGGAAAAAAGGGGTGCTTTTAATGCATTAGGTAAGAAGGGATTGGTGTAACTTTTCTTACTTTTAGTGGTTAAAAACTATAGTGATGATACAGCAATACAATTTAAAACATAGCCTAACATCAATCACACTCATATCATGCCCAGGCAGCCAGTGTAATAACTTTATGTAATATATATTTTTTTAAATTCCGGCCCCCAAAATTAAGGTGCGTCTTATACATGGGAGCGTCTTATACTTGGGGAAATACGGTACATGTAAAATGTTCATCCTCCCCATGTGCCCCAGGCTCCTTATAAATACCATTCAATAATATAGCCACAAACACTTTTTTTGTTTTGTGGCACCAAAAGCTTCTGCTCCTGCCACAACTGACCTTAGTCTCACCTGGTACAAAACGTCTAATATAACCCTGTCTACATCATCCATCAGAACAATATGCATGTAGTTGCCCCATAAGTGGCACTTTTACCTCTTGTGTAATATACCATTGCTCATTCTAGATTGTAAGTAGGGCCTTCCTTACCTTTTGTTTCTGTAAATCAAAATTATGTTATGTACTTGTTTACTCATTGAACAGCACTGCAGAATAAGATGTTGCTATATAAATCAATTAATAATAATTATTCTTAGTCTGAAATTAGTTTCATGATGTCCCCATTGTTTTTCTAGCTCAGCAAAGTTTGCCACTACATTATAAAGTAATGCTAATAAATGCCAATTATAATAGGTAACCTCTGCAATGTCAATCAGCCCACGTACATTGGCTTACACATGATAAGAATCAATTATTAGAGTGGAAAAGATGATGGACAGAATTCCATTCTAATTGGGACATTATAAAATATATAAAAGGTTTACTTTAATGTAGCCCAGTTGTGTATATATATATATCAAAAAAATGTATATCTATATACATGGGCGTAGGAACCCCTAAAAATCTGGGGGGGACAGCATTTTCCCCCATCAGATCCCCACTTTCTCCCCATCTACCCCCTCTCCACCTTCTCACACTATCTACCCCCTCTCCCACTTTCTTACTATCTACCCTCTCCCTACCCTCCCTTCTCACACTATCTACTCTCTCCCTACCCCCCTTCTCACTAGCTACCCTCTCCCCACCCTCCCTTCTCACCAGCTACCCTCTCCCTACCCCCCCTTCTCACTAGCTACCCTCTCCCTACCCCCCTTCTCACTAGCTACCCTCTCTCTACCCCCGCTTCTCACTGTCTACCCCAGGGGTGTCCAAGTTTTTTCTGCAGTGGGCCACTTAATCAGAATTGTATACGTGCGCGGGCCGCACTCATTTTTCACTGTGAGAAAATATGGCCTTTAATAAAATATGCAGATTAAAATAAAGTAAATGACACAAAACCTTTACTTTTCCTCTCACTGCTTTCTGGGCCTAGAACGTTTTGTGACTACAAATTCAGGACTCAGGAAAAGTAAAAATGAAATAGTTCTATTTATTCTAGGGATGCACCAAAATGAAAATTCTGGACCAAAACATTCACGGTTCACTTAGCCAAAACCGAAAATAACCCCCCACATTCACATTTTTAATAAAAGCAACACACCACAATTGGACAAAAAAATAGCAATATGACTTGGCATGATAGGAGTGTGATTGCTAACAGCAATCACACTCCTATCATACCCAGGCAGCCAGTACATGCTGGTACAGGGTGGCTGTAAGTGATGTGCAGACCCCATATTGCTGGCAACATCAATACACAAGGGGGGCAGCTAGCTAGGTTTCAGCATGTACTGGCTGACTTGGCATGATAGGAGTGTGATTGCTAACAGCAATCACAGTCCCATCATGCCTAGGTTCCAGCACTTACACTTTCCAACCAGTAAATGCTGGAACCTAGGCATGATGGGACTGTGATTGCTGTCAGCAATCACACTCCTATCATGCCAAGTCAGCCAGTACATGCTGGTACAGGATGGATGTAAGTGATGTGCAGACCCCATACTGCTGGCAGCATCAATACACAAGGGGGGCAGCTAGCTAGGTTTCAGCATGTAATGGCTGACTTGGCATGATAGGAGTGTGATTGCTAACAGCAATCACAGTCCCATCATACCTAGGTTCCAGCACTTACACATCCATGCTATCACACACACACACTCATTCATTCATATACTCATTAAATCACAGATTCATTCCCTCAATCACGCATACTGATTCAAACCCCCTCCCCACCCCCTTACCTGCACTGCAGCTCCTCGATGCCGCTCACAGACTTCAGCAGGGGGCGCGGCCTACCTCTGCGTTCTCTGGTACTGCACAGAGGAAGCAGGATGTGATGTGATGTCACGTGAACTCTGCTGGGTTCCGCTTCCTCTGTGCAGTACAGAAGACCCTCCCACAGGTAAGTAGCAGGGCTTTTGTTGTAGCAGGGCTCAAGGTGCGGACCGCGTAAGATCGGATGCCTTGGCTGCCGATCTTACGCGGGCCGCACCTCGAGGTCTCGCGGGCCGCATTTGCGGCGTTTCTATTGGGGGGGGTTCCTACGGCCCTGGGGGGGATTTCTTCATTATCGGTCCCCCCCGCATGAGTTACTGGGGGGGATCTGTCCCCCCTTCCCCCCCGGTTCCTACGCCCATGTCTATATACAGTATATACAATATTTTCTTAACCATCTCTACCGTTGAGGGAGGTGAAATATTTATGTGTTCCCAATATACACACCTGTACCTTACAGGGGCAGAAAGGCAAAAGGCGGTGTTAAGGGGGTGCAGGCAGTCTCAGTTTGACTTAGAAGAACTAGAAAGTGGTGATGAGTGCGCAACCTGGGTAAAGATTAAGCATGACTTAGCACCACTACCTTGACTGAAGACTGAATACACTAACCCACAGTTTGTCACTTTGAGTGCAATGGGTAAATTAACAAGCATTTTTAGTAATTTGCATTCCAAATTAGAGAACACCAGTTGCCCAACATTTTTCCATTTTCTCATTGCTTTTTACACACTATATTAGACCGTACTGTATAGCTTTTAAAGGGCAAACTTGGAAGCCATAAACATACCTGGGAACTTCTTAGCTCTGAAAATATAAAGCCTTTAACACCCAATCACGTGTCAAAATATAAGTGAGTAAAAGGAAATACTTCCCTATAATAACACTGCCGCTGCGCAACAAAACACTCCTCTCAGTGTTCAAAAACGTACAAAACAGCAATCGGGGCGCATGTGTATATGGGAACAAAAGAAAAAATATGATAGTGTGATATAAAATCAAATATGTTGAAAATATTTAGATGCACAGTGTCAGTACAAGAGGCTCTTCAGAAGGTAAAATGTGTTCTTTATTCTTTAAAATTCTATAAATATAAAACAGAAGACAACCACATGGTACAATAACTTCCTATGCTGTGTATAAGCAAGTAGAAATGCACTTACAAGATGGTTGAGTTCAAATGTATATATTAAAACTTAAAGTCCGAGGTCCGGAAAAGGTAATCTCCGATCAGGAAAAATGCAGGTTATTTTCTTCTATATCTCAACGCGTTTCGCCCTGATAAAATGGGCTTCCTCAGGAGAATAAAATTGAAGTGGTCTGCAATAATGATCCGAAATCGTAGCATGTATTATTTGTTGTGAGAGTCCGCTTTAAATGCCGTCCGTATATTTTTAAATAAATATATTTATTAAAAATTAATTTTTAAATACAATAATTTTATTTTTCTAAATAAATTTTTAATTAATTCATTTGTTAATTTTTAAATAATCTACTCTATTTTTGATGAATTCATCTTTTTTTCAAAAAATAAACTAAAAAAGTGTTTTATTATATTTGGATTAAATACACTTTCCATTGGGTAATATAAATATCCCCATACCTTTTTAACAAGCATATCCATATCAGCTATATTTAAATTATTAAGTATCTCTGCATTTAAGTACACTCATTACAAGTACTCAAAGGAAAATTGAACAGCCTATTTGCCTTTGGTACCTAGAGTACATATCTATATATACCCTTTCCTTTTCATCTAGAGTACATACCTATATCTCTCTTATCTCTCTTATCTATCACTCCTATCACCACATTTTTATTCCAAATTATTCCCCTAAACCATAAAACTTACTCTCTTCCGTCTGACTAATTCCATATTCAGTCCATTTCTATTATATGATTTATTTATTTATTTTCACCCGGTGCATACATAATCATTTTTACTCGATATATACATAACTCTTGCTTCTTTTACATTCTATCTACGAGCAAAAGCTCAGGATCGTTCCTGAGGCTCTAAAGAATTGTAACCCTACAAGACACGATACCTCTATAAGAGGCAGGACTACATTCATTCAGGGAGGAGGAGCCGAAAGAGACAGAAGCGTCTACGTCCTCTCCAACACGCACCCGCGGCAAGACTGAAACGGACGGCATTTAAAGCGGACTCTCACAACAAATAATACATGCTACGATTGCGGATCATTATTGCGGACCACTTCAACTTTATTCTCCTGAGGAAGCCCAGTTTATCGGGGCGAAATGCGTTGAGATATAGAAGAAGATAACCTGCATTTTTCCTGATCGGAGATTACCTTTTTTCCGGACCTCGGACTTTAAGTTTGAATATATACATTTGAACTCAACCATCTTGTAAGTGCATTTCTACTTGCTTATACACAGCATAGGAAGTTTTTGCACCATGTGGTTGTCTTCTGTTTTATATTTATAGAATTTTAAAGAATAAAGAACAGATTTTACCTTCTGAAGAGCCTCTTGTACTGACACTGTTTGTGAGTGCATCTAAATATTTTCCACATATTTGATTTTATATCAACAATATCACACTATCATATTTTTTCTTTTGTTCCCATGTACACATTTTTTGTAACTTCTTAGCTCTGGCTACCTGGAGGTCTGCCCACTGACTGGGGTGTCAGCGTTCTCGCTGATGTCATTGGGCATTCCCGCTGATGTCGATGGGCGTTCCCGCTGACGTCATGGGCAAAACCCCCATTTAAAGGGGAAATGGGTGGGGAGTGGAGCATGTCAAGACCCTGTTCCCGCGAAGATTCAGGTGTTGACCCGAAGAACCGGAAATTTGGTGCTTCATCCAGAGATCTCCGGGTCAAACCCGGAGAGTTCCCAGGTATGGCCATAAAACATTGAAAACTAATGCCTTGAACTTAGAGATCACATCTTTTGTGATTACATCCGTTCACATTTATTTTATCCTAGCTCTACCAAAGGAATCTATGTATCCTATTATGTTTATTATTATTTAAATCATTTATTTTGATATAGTGCCATCATATTCTGCAATGTACAATGGTTAAACATCAGATAACAAGTACAACATAACAATTTGATTTAAAGAAATAAGAGGTAAGGAGGGCACTGCTCAAACGAGTTTACAATACCCAAAATTCAGTATCATTCTATCCATACGTATTTAAGATTTCCTCCTTCTTATCTGAAGAATAGACCATCAAAATCCCAAAAGCCTATGTGAAGCAACATCTTCTATATTAGTCAATAAAATAAAATTAATTTTCTCTGTGTCTAAAATGGGTACGGTGCTATAAATAAATATTTGTCCCTTTCCTGATTACTTCTAAGTTTGCATATTTCATACACTTCTAACTTTAATATAAGACAAATATAAACACAAAATTCAGTTTTTAAATGATGATTTCATGTATAGAACGAACAATGCTATCCAACTGTACCTGGCCCTATGTGAGGAAATAATTGTCCCCTTAGTTACTAAATCAACCAAATAACCACATTTAATTGAAAATTGGGTTCAGTTTCAGTAGACACACCCAGGCTTGATTACTGGCAGCCCCATTGAGTCTAAACATCAATTAAATAGAAGGTGACTAAAGTGAAGAAGGCTAAAAGGTCTCAAAAAATGTAGCAATATAAATAAATTCAAGAACAGACTGTAAAAATGGTATCTGTGGGAGAGTTGGCAGGCAAAAACTACTGCTGACCAAAAAAACCCACAGAGGTTCATCTACAATTTCCCAAACAACATCTTGATGACCCCAAGAAGACATGGGTCCCGCTACATCTATTACAGCATTCCACAATGAGGACATTACATTACATTTATTTTTAGAGTATCAGTAGATTCCGTAGCACTGGAATCAGTGGAATAATTTAACCCCTTAAGGGATGTTTTTTTCTTTTTGTACCATTTGTGACCAAGGCTGTTTTAACATGTCTGTCTCCTTTAGTGTATGCACACATGAGTTCTTAATCATATCATCTATGATATATAATTTCCTATTAATCATAATAATAAAATATGGTGACATTTAAAAAACCCAAAACTCATTTACTCTTCTCCAGAAATGAATGAAAAAACCTGCTAAATAGATTCTAATATTTGTCCTTGTATGTGAGTTTAGAAACACCAAATGTTTTTTATGTTATTTTTGTTATAAGACAAAAAAGTACAAGTAGCATGTTACTGTTTCAAAACCATTAAAAATAAATAAATCTGGTAATCCTGTCCCCGTGTCCTGTTTGGGACATCTCTAAAGCCCGCCAATTAAATGTACCCCGTCCAACCATATATTTCTGAAAACTAGATACCTCAGGGTATTTCAAATGGTGGAATTGTAACCTTTTTCATGCACTGAGTTTACCACCAGCATTTGCCAGTTCGTGGTAGTCATTTTCTGTGGGGTTTTTTCACACACATTGTAGTTGAGGTTTGAATTTACAGCTCTTGGTATACACTGATCAGCCATAACGTTATGACCACCTGTCTAATATTATGTAGGTCCCCCTTATGCTGCCAAAACAGCTTTGACTTGTTGAGGCATGGACTCCACTAGATCTCTGAAAGTCTGCTATGGTATCTGGCACCAAGACCTTAGCAGCAGAGCCTTTGAGTCCTGTAAGTTGCAAGGTGGGGTTGCAACTTGTTTGTTCAGCACATCCCACAGATGTTCAATTGGATTGAGATCTGGGTAATTTGAAGTCAACACCTTGAACTTGTTGTGTTACTCAAACCATTCCTAAACTATTTTTGCTTTGGGGCAGGGCACATTATCCTGCTGAAAGAGGCAAATGCCATCAGGGGATACCATGTCCATGAAAGGGTATACATGGTCTGCAATAATGCTTAGGTAGGTGGTACGTGTCAAAGTAACATCCACATGAATGGCTGGATCCAATGGCTGGACATCATGTTGCCATGTGTTCTCCGGGTAAGTGACGCACATGCACGTGATGTAAAAGACAACGTTATACATGAGATCAGGCCACGTTCTTCCATTGCTCCGTGGTACAGTTCTTATGCTCAAATGCCCATTGTAGGTGCTTTCGCAGTGGATGGGGGAACAACATGGGCACCCTGACTGGTCTGCAGCTCCACTGTGCCATATGCAACAAACTGTGATCAGCATTGACATTTTCAGTAATTTGAGCTACACTAGCTCTTCTATTGGATTTGACCACACAGGCCAGCCTCCACCACCCCACATACATCAAACCATTCATTTTTTTTAAACGAGATACCCTTTTTGAAATGCTAGTATTTTAACTCTTTCCATGAAAGGATATTTGAGAAGATTCAGCACTAATTTAAACACTTGCCAATAAAAGTTATTTTTATTTCATTTTTTATATTTTTGGACTTTGTTTTTATATTTAGTTGGAACTGGAAGGTTCCCCTGGTGATGACATCACTGCATAATTGCTTTTAAATATTACCATTTTTTTCTTACTTTTAAAAAACATATATTTTACAATAACATTGTAATAAGAGAGCTGCACTCTATTGAATTGCATGGTTGAATGCAGTACCTGTATTTAATCTGCAGGGGGACCCCAGAGTTCTCCGGAGACTCTCTGGGAAACTTGTTTATTTTTTTAATGGGTGCTGCCATCTTTCTAATGGCAAAATCTCTTGCAATGGTCATTTGTTGTTAACCCCTTCAATCCCAGGGGTTTTTGGTACCTCAAAGCCCGGAGCAATTTTGCCATTTTTGGGGTATGTCGGTTTAGCGATTATTCTCCTTTCCTGTGAATAGTGTACCCATGTAAACTATATATTGTTTTTTCAAGGAGAGATTGAGCTTTCGTTTGATACCATAGTTGGATGATTAGCTGAAAATTTAGAATGAGAAATTTAGTAAAAACTAGCGAAGATTAGAAAAAAAACAACAATTTTTTTTTACATTTTCCCTCTGAATCCTCACAAAATTAGGTAAAGTGATGGAAAATCCCCTCCACGTTTATCAATTCAGGTGTCCTGATTTCAGAAATACCTAATTTATATAGATTTTCCAGACTTTCCCAGCACCAGGGAGCATACTATAAGGTGTACAATTTTGTATACTTTTTATGCCTATGGCTTAACGGGTTTAGGGGTTGTGAACGGGGGCAGGAGGGTTATACTGGCTAGATGTTATGCTAGGGCAATGGGAAGTAAGGTTTTTTAAATATTTTTTATTATCTTTTTTTTATATATTTTTTTAATTTTTTTTATTTTAATTTGAAATTTTTATTTTTTTATTTTTTATATATTTTTTTTAACACAGAAATGGTTAGAGGTCCTCTTAGGGACCTCCTGAACATGCCAGCGATGTGACAATGACATCACAGCTCACATTATAATTTTTTTTTTAGTATTATTTATATTATTATTTTAATGATTTATTTAATATTATTTTTTTAATGAATTAACTTTTTTTTCCCAGCTTTTCTGTTACAGGACGGGAGGGGGAGTGAGAGACATGGTTTCTCACTCCCTTCCCCGTGATCCCCCTGCACCGATCACACTGTGATCTCTATGCATAGAGATCGCAGCATCTCTGTGTCTTATCGGAGGGCAAGATATCCCCGCAGGATTTGTCGTACCGGGACGTCCATGGGGGATTCTTTATAGGCGTTTTTTGGACGTCCCGGTACGTCTATAGGGGAATGAAGGGGTTAAGGGGTTTAAATCACAAACAATAAACATCGGGAGCAGATCTCCTTCATGGCCTATGGTCGTGTGGGTCCATTGTCCTTTGCTGGACCAAATTACAGGCATATATTAAGGAAGTACTGGGTATTTCCTTTCAAGGTACGGTGGAATAGGCGATCTTTGGAATATTCCCACAGACTCTCCACCGCAGTGCTTTCCGAGCCAGGCCCCTTCTTAGCATACTCTCAGCAGTAGGAAAATTAGCCATTCTATCCCAGTGGATATCTCCACAACCACCTTCATTGGACATGGTCATGTCCCGAGTACAATTTCTGTTCCGAATGGACAGGATTGAATCCATCCTACATAAGGAAAATAAAGTCAAGCATTTTTTTAACAGGTGGTCGCCATACATAGCGACTCTAGATAGATCCACACAGAGCTCCATTTTTCTAGCTTTCAACACTACTCAATGGTGAGTTTCTGTGTTGACCCAGGGGAGTCTGACGGTGGAGGCTGGGTCCCTTCTATTCAGCCTATTCTATTAGCCCTTTCCCCTTACCTCCTGACACTATTTCTGTTGTTTTTCATTACTATTCAACAATGTTCCATTATCTCTTTGTGTCTGAGGTGATTTCAATGTCATGTACTCACTTTCAACCCACGAATTGTATTGATTTGTAATGATGATTGATATCATAATGCACATTACTACTGTTATTTCAAATGACACTATCCCGATTAATAAAGAAGTTTAAAAAAATAATCACAAACAATAACAAAGTAAACATCATACCAACAGTCAAACACTTTGGTGTTATGGACTGTGGCTGCTTTGCTGCTTCAAGACCTAGGTGACTTGCCATAATTGATGAAAACATAAAACCATAAGATCCTGAAAGAATGTTTAGCAATCAGTTTGTCACCTAAAGCTCAAGCGCAGCAGGAAAATGATTCAAAGCACACATGGCCATTTTTCAGTATTTGTACCATTGCATAAGTTATGGTGGGTAAAAGGTGATGGAAAGCCTTCCACTTAAATTTAAGGGGTAGTAGAAGTATTATTAAACACTCATCTACAGACACCAGAAAACCCAGAAGGCTGTTTGTCCCTCAGAAATCTCATGGTGCTTCCACAACCACAAGGGATTCTGGGTAGGCACATGCAAATAAGGTTAACAATTATCACCTTTGCCTCTATATCCACTTTATACATGGATCCCTTGAAAGTAATTGCCTGCTGTACAAGACAGCCTTTAGACAAAACTCGTGAAGAGGTACAATAGCCAGATCACCACTCATGGACAGCTGTTTCGTCCTTCAATTATGGGCGGCAGACCGGCGTGGGACCGCGGCGGACATGGTAGGTGTAACACTGAACGAGAGATTGACGTAATTATGCCCACTGCTTGGGCCAGTTAGTGGGAGATCCATTATCTTCCCCTAACTGACCCTGCTCCTGTAGACCTTGGTCCATGACCAAGGGCCCAATGGGACAGTCTGCCCCTGCACAAGGCCATCTCTGAATGGCTCAAAACAAACACAATAAAGGTTTATGAGTGGTCTAGTTAAATTCCTGACTTTAATCTGATTGACAGCTGCGGTATGACCTTAAAAAGGTAGTTTATGCTTCAGAGGCTTCAGAGGCGTATCTAGGGTATGGCACCTATGGCTTGTGCCATAGGCGCCATTTGAAAGGGGGGCGCCAGTGAGCAGCTTTCAAACGCCGTCTTTTTTTTTTCTTGATGTGGTTGCTTGGCGCCCCTCATTCTCCTCCACCTTTACCTCCGTCCCGGTGCCGGCATTTCATGCTGAGCGCCGTAATAGGCTGTCTTTTTATTTATTTATTTTTGATGTGGAGGAGAGAGAGTGGCGCTTAGCAACCGCTCGGTGCCCCTCGTTTTCCCCCGCATCAAAAAAAAATAAAAAGACAGCGTTTAAAAGCCGCTCGCTGGTGCCCGCTGCCGGAAGTTTTTCTGCCTGCAGTCAAAGCATATTTTGATGTAATGATTTTAAACTCTTTTATTTGCATGCTTTTCATAGTAGATGCTATCTAACCTGGGCATGGCCATTAGAAGCACGCCCACTACCATGCATCACTCAGAAAGAGGAAGTCTGTTTACCTATGTGTGACCTTTTAAAAACGTATTATCGCTAATTGGATTGTTTGTACTATCTAGTCAAACCTAGAGAAATATATGGAACCAATATAAGGAAATCACATAATAATATGGGAAATGTTCAATAAGATTATTGACAATAATAAGCAAGACTCCCTTCTGAGCAGTATTTGTCTACTTTATTAGATACATTGCACATTTAAACCTTTAGGCTACTCACTGTGCAGTGCAGCAATTACCTTAAATTGTTTTTTTTAAGATTACTGGCATTACTATTGATTGTGATTAATGTGAGCGTTCTAATATTAATTTTAATCAATGTAAAACGTAAAGAAAAACCTAAACGTTACAGCCCTACATTTGATTTACAAATTGCATCATATCGTAAACAGCCTTGGCAAAATAGTGCTTAATTTTCTGTCCATATGTTCTCTCCCCGATCCTCCAATTGGAGGAGAGCACATTACCAGAAGCACTGTCATTTTGCCCTAACTTAAACTCAGGGCGCTATGGCGGCACTTTCGGTTACATCCTCGCCCATGATTGAATGATCTGGGAGAGGACCTCACCAGACGCGCCACCATATTGCCCTAAGTGCTCAACCCTAAGGTTTGGTCAGAACATGCAAAACTGTACAACAATAAAAAATATACAGAAAGGGGGAACTCCTTGGTAAGCAATATAACTATCAATAAGCCACTAAAAAGGGTGAATGAGTGAGAGAGAGGTAGGGTAAGGGAGTGAGTGAGTATGTATGTACACTATGTATGTATACTAGATTAAGAGTGTGTGTTAGTATGAATGTGTATGTGTGAGTGAACATGAATGTGTAAGTGTAAGTGTGTGTTAGAATGAATGTGTTAGTGTGTATAAGAGCGAGTGTGTGTTAGCATGAGTGCTTAAGTAATATTAGAATGTTTATTATTATGTGTAAGCGTGTGTTAACGTAAGCATGTATGTTATTGTGTAAATCTTAGTTGGCGCCGGCCAACTCTTCGTATTCGTATTCCACGAATATTCACTTGTTCCTGTGTTCTCTTCCGGTGAATATTCGTGTACATTCTTTGTGTTCATTTTTTTTTCCCTTAGTTTTTTGCAGTTTTTTGTAGAAGGGGTTAATACGGGGTTAATGTGCTACGCACTACGCAGCAGCTTTGGCGTCAGGATTTTAAAGGTCCGTACCAGCAACTCTATTGGTAGCCGGCAGGGGCCTCCTCTGACTTTTAAAGTCCTGGTGCCGCAACTTGGCCGGGGGTGGTCTCCCCGCTCCAAGAGTAAAAGGTCCGTACAAACGACCAATTGGTTGATGCCAGAGGAGGCCCCTGCAGGTGACCAATAGAGTCCCTCGCACAGCCCTTTAACTCCTGATCGCGAACCTTCGAATTTCCGCTCCCATTAACCCCTGCAATGCTGCGTAGATAAGGTAGGCTAGATGGGGAAGCGACCAGGAAGATTAGTAAACGAAGATGAAGACGAAGATTCTTTGTGTTGTGCGTCTTCGTATACGATTTGCCGATGCCATGTTTGGTATTCGGGCTGAACAACGAAAACGTGCCCTTCGTGTTCATTTTCATGTTCGCCCAAATACGAATGCACAAGTCTAGTAAATATATTTATAACTTTTTGCATACGAGAATCTGATTGAGGACTGCATCTGGGAATTGCTAAAGTGCATGGACAGTAGGAGAATCTATAGGGATCCCTAATCCAACTATGAGATTAATTATTAACAGCCCATATGTATCATGCTTTCTGATTGTGTGTAACTGTATTGTCTCTGTTAGGTTGCTTGCATAACAGCTCCAAGAACATTCAACTATTGATGCTACATGTGCCTCATAGATGCCACACATATGACTAGCTGCCTAAAAACTTAAATTTATATGAACAAAAAAATAAATGGCTGTCTCACATTTTATGTGTAACTTAGATTGAATTCACAGATGGTATTCAGAAGAGGATAGAGTATATTTCTGTTTGCGACTTTACTAAACTGTTGAGGGATAGTTTTGTTTGTTACAGAGGAGCAGACAGGTGTAGATCCATCTGTTTCACCAATTATTTTCTCTCTTGTCAACCCTAGTTAGAAGAGCAGCATTATTCATTTTCTCCTGAAAATAGTCCTTTTGTTGTCAATGTTTACTTTCTCCCCCATAGAACACAGCAAAGAAGCTGCAAACAAAAAAGGCAACATTTTCATGCACTTTTATTTCACCCACCCCCAAAAAAAGATAATAATGAGGTATGTCAAAGAAGATGCACTCTGTTATTTATGTGAATCAATGGGAAGAAATATAGCTATTTCATGCTTCCCACATAATTGTACTTTAGACATAATTTTTTTGTGTGGTAAAACGACACTTCCGCTGCACAGGTGTTTGGTGTGTATAAACGCTCATGAAGTCAAAGTATTACTTATCTAAATACAATAGCAGCTCAGGCTGGACTTTAACCTTTAATATTACAACATCAAATTAGCTTCATTTTTTATATTGTGCTCACAATGACCAAACACCATTTTAATGGGCATCTGTATATTAAAGGGTAAATTAGATTTTTTACTTAGTGACTTGACTGAGTTGCAACAGTTAATATTTCATATGAATCAGCTTACAAATGTCCACTGGTGAATTAAAAATACAGAAAAAACATCTATTTAATTCTATATTTTCAAAAATACAATTGTCATTGCATGTTGTGGAAATACAGATGGAAGGTTTAGGCGTGGAAATACTGGGCTGAGTTCAATGCAGTTTATAAATCTGTCACAAGTGATTGAATAGCAATCATTTTATAGATTGCAATACAAAAAAAAATTGAGGTAAAAAGCGGTTATAAACCTGTGTCCAAGCTTTTCTTCATCTAATGTCGATGTTGATTGACAGAACCTCAAATTGAGATACTTTCGAACCGGAGTGTCTTAAAGGGACAGTCCAGTCATAATATGCACTTTAATAGCTACGATAGCTGAGTGTCCCCTTTTAAATGAATTCCTTGTAAGTTAAGAGAGGTATTCATTAGGATCCCCCTATACATTTCCTCGTCAACAGTATGTTGGCTTGCAGGAGATGCACTAACACATCTCTTACTTGCCTGTATGCATGCTCTATGCACAACCAGCTAGTTCCAGTGCAACTTGAGAAAAGAACTCTAGAGGATCTGATAAGACTTCCTGCCCACATGTGCACAGCGCACTTCCATTGATTTCAATGGGAGTATTTTCCTGATAGTGCTTCAAGTGGAGAGGACAGGTTTAGGATTGAGCAAAAGTAGACTAAGGAAACTTCTGTTCTCTATCCTTTAACATAATTCTAGCTCCCAATAAATCACTGTAAACAAGACATTTCCAGTATTGGGCATTTTGTTGCTTATGTTTCAGGATATATTGAGTTCTGTTATTGCATGATATTGCCACAACACTTTGACAATCACAGGATTGTGTTCTTGGTCATAACTTAAGTAGCCAGAACAAATCACCACTCGAACTACCTCTTTAAAAAGAAATGCTTGTTTTTTATGTTAGAAATGAGAATTGTATCCATGCAACTGTCTACACAACTTCACCTTCTCCTTCCTGCTCATCATGAAAGCTAAAATTGCTAATCAATCATGGCAAATTGACACTTTTGGCTACCCTCTGTGTTCTGACATTTTCAGTGTTCTGCATCTTTCTGCTAGACAACTGTCAATGGCTGCACTGTCGTCTATTGCATGTTTTGCAGTAGAATTCTTATAATTAAGGTTGAAAATATGTGTTGAAAGCAGTTCAATTTACTTAAGATCAAATCTACATTTTACAGTTTCTTGCTTAGCTCTTAACACTAAGTGAAGTATGGGACAAGTGATTCCAGGGCTACACCTGACACCAGACATGACTTGTAGAGGCATGCAACAAGTTGAACCAGACTTGCCTTTCCATACAGAAAGTTACACCTTTTCAGGTGGGTGGGATGTGTTTTAGCTTGCTTGTGCTTCACCTCTTCTGACAAATTGAGTCTGGTATTGGACCCAAGTCTGGTTTTTATCCTTAGATTGCCGGCTACATCCGTTGTACATAGCTAGCAAAGTGGATCTTCATGGCCAGCTACATACGCCAAACACAGCAGCCCTTCCCACTGCCATTGGCAGCTTTTAGCCATTGGAAACATTGCCTTACATTCTCTTAGAAATGTGTTAAAAAAGATGCACAATTACTTCCATGTAGCATTAATCCTACAATTGCATAGGCAACTTTAGGGTTGCCTTCATCCACAAATCAGGATGATAGGTTCCTTTATTGGTTAACTATATGCTTTGGGCTAGTGTATTGCCTTTAAGACATTTGTAGAGGTAGAAAATCTATTAGACTAGATGGGCAATTTATGTTACTGTAAAACAAAAATGTTTATCTATATCATTTTATATTTTTAGATATCATTTTATAATAAAAGTGACATAAGACATCATTGTTAACATATGCAGATTTTTTATTTTTTTATTAGAGATGCAATCAACATTTGCATTAAAGTCATGACAAGAATTTCTTCTTACTGATATGTTGGCCATCATAAACTTGTAAATGGCTAAAATGAACAAACGTTAAAACAATGCATTTGTACACAGCTTACTATCTAGAAACCTCTAGTGACATAAGCTACTTTCAGACCACTACAATTCATCTTGAAAGAACACATTTATGTAGAATAATGTGTTCCAGAGAAGGAAATAAAGAATGTGTTTAGTGAAATTACAGGGTTGATGCGTGTGTCAGGAAGCAGGAAAACATCCAATAACACCAAAAACTTCCTCCCACACTATTGGGATATATGAAAGAATCCGTGCAAGGACAGATATGATATGAGCAGTGAAAGGGATGCTGGAAAATGTTCCAGAAGTGTAAATATCACAGCTGGATGATGCTGCAACCAAAATAACCATTTGCCCCAGATTAATAATTAAAAGTGCAAGTGTTATCCAGAAGATCAATCCTTTAGGTATGACAAATAGAATTCTAATAAGCTGTTCTCTGTTCAGGATGCAAGTAATTCTAAATTGATACTTACAGAGCTTTTCAGGGCTGGCAATTTCCTAAACCTAACATTATCTGAGCTAAGTAAGAGCAAAATTGCACATGATGGCCTGATCCACACTCACCAATTGAATTTGCATCTGCTTGATATATGGTTTAAAAAAAAGTTTAAAAAAACCCAAAAAGTTTTGAAGGCGATGCCTTAACTAATAATTTTCACTTTATTTTGTATTTTTATATCTTATATATTTTCTTTCTGTTTATTTTCTATGTTTTATAGAACATATAAGAACGGTAGCGTAAATTGTAACAATTTGTTTACTGTTGGCCCTTTGCTGCTTACTTGCTGTTGTCTCATTTGTATATTTGTCTGCATTGCACAGCAGGAACATTGTTTTTCTGGGTCCCAAAATTTACAGAGGCAGATTCTATTTCAGGAGGGAACTTCTCACTTTCATGTGGCAGGGTCAACTACTGAAACACTACTTTTCATATATTGCAGTTGCAGTTAGCATGAGCGAAACACTGGCTGAAGTGTATATGACTCAGGGCTGCACTCCCTTCTTTAACCCTTAGGCGGCCGGATACAACCAGAAAAACGGATTTACCCATATGAGAGCGTGATTACCATAAGGGAAAAGTATATACTCTTAATTCTTTATTTGCTCCACCTATTTGTGTTTGTTTATTGGACACATTTATTTGTTTATGCTTTGCAAGCACATATTGTTTTTGTTAACTGAAATATAAGCTATTTCTCTCATACACATGGACACATGTTTTGTTGTTATGCCATAAAATGGACGCACCAACCTATCTGAAATTTCAGGTGATAAATAATCTCCATAGACATAGACTGGAACAGATCTTTTCTGACTAGATAAGAGCCATTCGCTGAATATAACCCATTGTCTAGGAGAAGAATATGTGTTTGCTGCTCATGTCAAAACTAACAGCAGGCGTGCATGCACTGTTAAAAAAGATCACAACACTGCAAGGATTTAATTCTGCACAGCAAGGAGTTTACTTGAAAATATGATTCAATTGCCTGACAGACGGTACCCTGTGTTCCTTCCAATATCAAAGATATGATCAGGCACTATCTATCAAATCCATCACACCTACAACAATGCCTCACTGTGTGTGGTCTATAATATCCTCAACACAATTGGGTGGAGTGATTGATGCTTTTGTACAATACAGGTTAGTTGCTATTAACACAAATACACCTTAGTGGATCTGACATGGCTTTTGTCAATGTAGTCATTTACAAGTATTTCTTTCTTTTCCATCTACTGAAGGAATACTACTTAACAAAAGAAATGACACGTTCGTGAGTTCTGAAAAGCAAGTTTATTTCCTACATCTGGTTAAAGTAAGGTTTTGATTATGTATGTCAATTGTTTGGATTTTGCTATATTAAAATTACATTGAACATTAAAAAGTAGTATCAGTGGGATACCTTCCTAGCATATGTTGAGTTAAAACTCATTTATTGCCTACACAACTTTTAGAATTGGAAAATGAATTTATAAAAAAGATATGGCTTGTTGCTTTTTAGATTTCAGAGTGTGTTTGTTTTGAATCTATTTAACCACTAAAGGACTATTGTACCTGAGGTAAGGTTTACTTTTGGGGATGGTTGTGGGGGGGACAAATGTTTCCTGATCAAATCTGATTTAAAGATTTTGGCTACTGCTGCAAGCTTTTTTTAAAAACTTTTTTGAGTGCATTGTTTGCAGTCACATATATAGTTATCAGTGTTTATAAGATTAACCATTTGCCTGCTGCCTACTGTTCTCAGTCATTTCTGGGCTGAGTTATGTATTCCTGCCTGAAACTGGATTCTTTTCTTACTACTCCTCTGGCTGTATCAGCCACTTTACATTTGCTACATTCATATTCATGTTCTTACTTTGTTCATATTTCCTGTTACAAAAGAATATGTATCTAAAGAAATTACCGTATTTGCTCGATTATAAGACGAGGTTTTTTCACGAGCAAATGCTCTGAAAAACACCCCTCGTCTTCTAATCGAGATCGTCTTCTAATCAGACCTCATTCTGCTGGGGCCAGTCTGCTTACCGTGCTTTGGTCGCAAGCAGCGTCGCTCCTACTAGCTGCAGGAGAACAGGAAGCTAGCACAGTACTCACATAACTCTGCCTCCCCACTCCTTCCTCTGGGGGCGGGGCCAGAGAAGTTGCTCGCACAGCCGGGCCCCTGCAGAAGTCTGCGAGTGGGAGATCTGCAGTTCAGGTAAGGGGGTGGGGGAGGGTTTTTGTGATTAATGTGTGAAGTATGTGTGATTAATGGAATGAATGAGTATTTAAATGTTTGTGAATGAGTGTGTGTGTGTGTGATAGCATGGATGTGTAAGGGGGGTGGTGGTGGTAGCATGGCATAGGGAGGCTGTAATCACACTACTATCATCCCCAGGTTCCAGCATGTACTGGCTGCCTTGGCTTGATAAGAGTGTGATTGCTGTTAGCAGTTATATATATATATATATATATATATATATATATATATACCTCCAGAAATGCATTTTAACCCCCTATATGCCACTCAGCCCCATGATATGCATTTTAACCTCCTATATGCCACTCAGCCCCATGATATGCCTATTAGGCATATCATGGGGCAGAGGGGCATATAGGGGGTTAAAAGGCATATCATGAGGCACAGTGGCATATAGGAGGGTAGAAGACATTTCTGGAGGCAGAGTGGCATATAGAGGGTTAAAAGGCACATCAAGGGGCAGAGTGGCAAATAGGGGGGTATAAGGCATTTCTGGGGGCAGAGTGGTAAGCCTGGGGCAGATGTGCATAACTGGGGGGGGCCAGGTTGGCAAATAAAAGGAAATAAAAAATATATATTTTTCTCAATCATAGCTTTTATTAAATATGAAAAAATAGTTTACATTAATTAATATTTACTAGTAAAACGTTTTTCCTATAGGGTTGTCTTATATTCAGGCTTTTTGCTTTTTCCTAAATTAATATTTTGATTTTGGGGGGTCGTCCTATAATCAGGGTCGTCTTATAATCGAGCAAATACGGTACTAGAAATTCAAATGCCCAAATCCCATTAATCATTTATGTAACACCATATACTGTATATTTTACTCTGTTCCAAAGGTATATAGCTCATGGTCCCTATGGCTGCTGACAGATAAAATAGAAAAATAGGACATAGTCATCAGTCAAATATAATGCTTAGAAGATAGATATGTCTTAGTTTTTTCTAATTTGTTCCTGTTAGTCATAAACCAAAATCTCTAGAAAAAGATGTGCAGAAATTAACTACCATTTTAAAACAACATCTTGCAAAGCTAAAATCACTAGAATAAAAACAGAGGTCCACACAATTATCTTATTTTATTCTGAAAAATTACAATGTTTATATAGGAGTTACATTTTCCTTTATTTTATTTTTTTGCTTTTTGCAACTATGGCTTTTATGTATGCACCTGTAAATTAATAGCTCACACCTAATATAGTAAGTAATGCATTATCAAAGAAATATACTCATGGGTGGATCTAGGGTGGGGGGAGCAAGGGGCAATAGCCCCCGCCTAGAAAGACAGCAGTATGCCTTTAATTTCAAGGAGGGCATGTACCATCTCATTGCTTGATCTCGCTGTAGTAGCATGGCAGCAACCACTGTGTCCAATCTGCATTAAGGACAGGCTGAGGCTTCACTGGGCAAGAGGTGTATGAGTCTATGTATGTTAGTGTGTGTGTCTGTGTATGTTAGCGTACGTAAGGTTATGTTAGTGTGTGTTAGTGTAAGTGTGCATATGTAGTAATGTGTCTTATTGTGTGATAGTCTAGGCAAAACAAGCCCAAACCATTACCCCTCAACCACCATGCTTGACAATTGGTATGAGGTGTTTGTGCTGAAATGCTGTGTTTGGTTAACAAACATTGGCAAAGGCTAGTGGTAGAATTGAAGGGAAAGTGTTAAAATACCACCATACTGGAATGTCTAGTTTTCCAAAATATGAGGGCCCCCTTACAGGATTCCCCTAACTGCTCTAGAGGGGAACACCACGGCAGAACCCTCTACTGCACAGGGGAAACCAATAGCGGCACCTCCTGATTGCTGTGCTAGGGAGTCCCTAACAGGTGAGGTCACAAGTAAGCAATACTATGTCACCCTGTAGGGTAACCTGACAGACATTGTAAAAAAATTTAAATCAGTGAAAATGGACATATTTCTTTCTGACATATCCTAGTTAAATATAAGCAATTAATTCACATTTATTGTGGAATACTATTTGGGCCAATATAGGTGTTAGTAGATGTGGTATAAAACATAGTGAGTTCATAAAACTTTCACTAATATTGATTTCTTTACAAATAGACTGTCCCATTCACCCTACCAAATATCTATTAAAACCTTTTCATATGATGTTGCAAGAAACATAAAAAACAAATGTAGCCAAACCAGTTTACACAAACAAATTAAAATTCTGTTTTTGAGATAAGGCACACAAGTTAATGGAAGAATCATGGACTTTTTCTTTATTTACTCCAAACAGCAACTTTTCAGTTTCTAGGATCCAGATTAAAGTCTTAGGCACATAAAGCACAAATGAAGTTTTTAACTCAAACAGATAAAATTTAGGAATCTATCGACCAGAACTTTAAAAGTTTGTACTGAAGGCAAATTCATTCTTCTTATCATGTAAGTAATGCAAAAACAGAACAACTGCAAACAAGTATTACTCTTGTGGATCCAGCTGTGAAAAAGTGTTGCCCTGGAAAGTAAGTATTAGTCATAGAAAAATCTTTCAAACTGTGCCAACAAGAACAAGAGATTAGTGTACTAGGGGGATATTGCAGACCTTTTAGTCAGCAAAACATGATGATGATAGTGTCCTAGCATGGGGTTAGTGGTTGGGAAAGGGAATTACAAGAAAATTGATGCTGTTTAGTACATAATTTTGTTTCTGAAGCTTTAGCACAGTATATACAGAAAGAACATAATGTTAAAATGGCATAAAGATCATGGCAGATCATTTTACATCAAAGATATGGAATGTACTGGGTACCAGAAGCTTGATAGTAACCTTGGTTATATCCAAAACATGCAGTAATTTATTGTGGACATAATGATTCCTAAATATATTTTGAGGTAAAATGTTTATATGTTACATATTGCATGTATATGTATAATGGAACATGAATAGCTGACATGGTGATATCACTGATGTTCCTTTAGATATGTTTATTTCTTAATGATTTTATTTGTCCCCTGTGCACCCTGATTCCCTACATGATGATCACATAGTAATCAAGAATCATCAGACACTCCTATAGAATCTTTTTTACACCGAGGGACCTCTTCTGTGGTCTCAGTGCAGACCCCACACCATGGATATTGCTAGATATTTGTTTTGTGTAAATAGCCAAATGTTTCTATGACCAAAGAGCAAGCATGACCACAGCTTCCAAGTCTTACTTAATATGTTTATAATACAAAGCATATGCTGTATTAACAGCACCAATTTATGACAGATGACCGTGATGATGTACTTAAGTGCTGTACATCAGTGTGTGAGTGGTCATAGAGGTAGAGATCTAGTGTTCTGTGACTTTTAACAAGTTTTTATACCCTTTTTCTAAATTAGAATGTATGAAGAGCTTACCTTTTATACCCCAAAAAATTAAAAGTGATTCATGCGCTTATAGTGATCAAAAATAAAATATTGAACCTGTTACTGAAAGCAAGTTCCTTTTGATAAACCGGCTCATAAAAGGAGAGAAAATAAAACAAGAAAAAACATATAGTGTAGTATTCCAGAAATCCTTATTAGTGGTAATTATGCATCAAATGCACTCACATTTCCCAAAAGAAAGCAGAGACTTCAGGGGCAATCTTGTGAGAAACTTCCTTAAGTAGAGGAGAATTTGAGACCTCTAGTATGTTCTCATAACAAGGTAAGAACAAAAAAAAAGACAAAGAGCAACACAATAGTGAAATATTTATGAAATATTGATTATTTAAATATGCATCAGATGCACTCACATGTAATGTAAGATTTAATAGGCACTTCAAAAGTAAAGTAGGTGGATATCTTCTTTATGGTGGAGTAACCTTCAATACACCCCAGGAGTAGGTATGAAGAAAAAAACTTTTCTCTATCGGATTGCTATATCATTCATCCGTGTCACAAATAAAGTTAAAAAAATCTAAATAACATTTATCTTTCAACAGTAAATAGAAAATATTAAAAATGTATAAAATAAAAAAACTATAAAAAGTCTTATGAGAATCAGTGTAGTTCCGCAACGAGTTTCGTCCTTTCACGGGCTTCTACCAGGCGTCCACTATACTTTCCAATGGTCTTCTTTATAACTTTTATCTTGTAGGCACTTCCTGGTTCTTTGCAACAGAGTGTGATGACGTCATGTCTATGTATCTTTTATATAGGACCAGGTTCGCCCTCCATTGGTGATCTGCCCCAAATGTACCTCTCTTCCAAATCTCCCATAAATAAATTGGCATAACTGGGGGCGAACCTGGTCCCCATAGCTGTACCCTTTAATTGGAGATAAAAAGTGTCCAAAAACTATAAGAAGTTATGTTCTAAAATAACCCCAATTGCCTTAATAATGTATTAAATTTGAGGGAGAAAAAGAAGGCCTCCAGTGCAGAGAATTTTATTAACTGCTTCCATCCCTTGTTGATGGTCAATTATTGTATAAAATGAGACATCACTAAAAACTAAAATATAATTAGAATCCCACTTGAAGGTTTTTAATAGGTTAAGCAGACTCATTGAGTTCTTCAAATATGATTTTTATCTTTGTACATACGGTTGTAGCATAATGTATATATATTCTGATATATATTCTGATAGATATTATAGGCCGGCCAGGAGGATTTTTTTGATCTTTATGTATTTTGGGTAAAAATATATATTGTAGGTATTTTAGGATAGAGAATGTTTATGTAATTAAACTCATTCTTTGTTAATAATTTATTACTTATACCTTTAGTTAGGAAGTCTAAAAGAACGCATTTAAATTTAGACTGGGCTCTTTTTCTAATTTCATGTATATTTTATTGTCTAAATACTTATATAATTTTCTCTAGACTGTATGACTGTACCACCTCCTTTGTCCGCTGGCTTAATAATAATACCCTTATCCTCCTGTATGGCCTTAAGTAATTCATATTCTTTTTTTGACATTTTATTTTTATCATATTTTGAGGGTTTTATTTTCTTTAGATCTTCTATAACTAATTTTTCAAAAACATCCAAAAAACCTGTTTTATATGAAGTGGGGAAAAAAAATATTTATTTTTTAGCTCAGCACAACAAGGGATATTTCTATAGAAGCTTGGTTTTTATTTGTCTCATAGGGAGTTTTTGAAGCAAAAAATCTTTTTCTAACAAACTTATTGACATCTACATATGCTGGGAACATTTCAAATTTTCTAGTAGGTGCAAACTTCAGTCATTTTCTAAGGACCGAGATTTGCTCCGGACATATCTTTCTCTTCTGTACCATCTCTCCTCCCCTTTTCCCGATATTTTGGTCTAGTCTTTCTTTATATTGCTCTGTCTTTCTCTTCTGTACTATCTTTCTTCCCCTTTTCCCTCAATATTTTGGTCTAGTCTTTTCTTTATATTGCTCTGTCTTTCCCTCTGGATATTTGGAAGGAGTTTTATCAGTCTCTGGTCTCTGTCTTAAAAAAGAAGAAGTCTCTCCAGATTCAGACAAAATATCATATATCTCTTGTTCGTATGCTAAAGTTACTCTCAAGTGTCTATTTCTTGTCGGTGATTGATCTACATTTGTGTATATTCTATTAGGTATCTGTATCTTCTTGTTTGGATCTCTTAAAGTGCCTTTATTTTCAAAATAATTTTTTCTTTCATCCTCTGTGAAACAGAGACAATGTCATAGCTTATAGACTTAACTAATACCAGCTATCTATAGAACCCATCTCTCATGTTCCTGTCGCTCATGTTTTACTATACCTAAAGTGAACACATATATCGAATGCAAGGTATTTTTACAGATATACAGAACTTCCTCAGGCAAAGGGATTTTTACAAAATATTAAGCTTTAGTTTAAAATGCATGCAGAGGTAGGTGAGGGAGTACTGATTTACTGCCCATGTATTGTTTTATGGCATACAGTGTTTTATCCATAGGAAAACTACTATCCTCTATTTAGGTCATTGTACCAAACCTTCTTTTTATGCCCATTTAGAGCATTTTAAGGTCAGCTGCTGATGTTAAAAGAGAAGGCCTTGCTCACAACTAGCATTCCAGTTCCTCCTAGAGGTGTTCAATGGGATTAGGGTCAGAGTTATGTGCAGGGAACTCGCATTCCTCCATTCCAAGTTTGTCAAACCATGTCTTTATGGACCTTGCTTTGTGTATAGGGCATAGTCATGCTGGAACAGGAAGGGACCTTTCCCAAACTGATGCCACAAAGTTGGAAATAAAAGGCATAGCCGAAACCCTGAGAAACAGCCCCAGACCATTACCATTCCTCACTCTGTGAGTTTGTATGTTCTACCCCTTTGTGGCAAAGCTATTATTACTCCTAGAAATGTCTTTTTCACAAAAGTAGTAATGACAGTGGACCAGGGCATATCTAGCAGGCAGAAATTTCACAAACTTATTTGTGTTAGAAGTGGCAAGCCAGTGAACCCTTTGACACAATTCATTCTACTGCCAACATTTGTCTACGGATATGTCATGCCAATGCTTGATTTTATACACCTGTTAGCAATGAGTGGGGCTAAATCCCTTAAATTTAATAATTCATAAGGGTGTCTACATGCATTTGATCATACAGTGTATATTCCCACGCGTTTAGGGTCACCCCATGAATTCTTGCATGTCCTACCTATTATTATTACTTTATTTATATAGCATCTACAAATGGGTACCACCCTTGTTTCCATTTTCACAGGGTGGGATTTTGAGGTATTGGTCAGTTAAGCAAGGAAGTTGCCTTTTGAAATTTATATAAGAGCAAAAAGCAAAACCATGAGCTTTCACCATAAAATATAACAATTTTATCATACACAAATAAAATATTATACCAAGCCTGAATAATGAAGAATCCAAATAGATTAGATATGGCATTTAAATCCAAGTGAGGTATATCTTCTGACAGATGTCTGAATTATTAGCAACGTTTAGGGTAGACAGATTTCTTTATTAAAAATTAGCCAGCCGTCATTGCCAGGGAGTTGATAGCCTCTATGGTATTCAGCCAGCATGAGACATTTATAATGGGTCTGCACTCAGTACATTAGTGATCCTAATAAACTCTTGTCTTATTAGTAAGGAATGCTAACGTTGTTTATCAAGCAGAAGGTGAATGACTCAAATGCTAAATGGTACTTTCACATCCATTTATTAAGGGTGCAATGTCTGCATTTGATGTCCTGATTTTAAGAATTTGCAGTTGTGTCCAAAAATGATGTCAGTCTCTTAAATATGAGACAAGTGCATCTCGCTAATAAACACACGGCAAATAATTCAAATGCTATAATTTAGGTGATTATAAAGGGCTCACGGAGTGTCAAAGTATCAGTTTAACATTCAAAATAATTTAGACACATATGCTGCTGGATATTTTTTTACATAAATTATGTTGCACTCTGTAGTCCGTTAGGAAGTTTTTCAAATGTTGTCTGGAAATCATATTAAAACAGTATTGAGATTTAAATACAGTGAGCTCTGTTATATTGATAAGAATAGTAATGCTTGATGGCACAGAATATCTAGATATTTTTTAGGCTCTCTCCTATACTCTCTTAGATGGACAAATGTTTTGATAAGGATCAGGAACTTTAGTGTACACCTTGGGTTGTTAACTCCCTTGTCCATAGAAAACAAATTTGTTTCTTGATTGAAGTGGGATAAAAGTCTCCCAGAGATTAAATATGTAAATGTTGTCTGTTCCCCATTGAGCTGCCTCTCCTGTTTTGTACATGTTAAATGATCATAATGTATTTTCCACACCCTTTAAAAGAAATGTGATGTCTCAATGTTTTGTTTGGTTAAAAAGCAGGTATAAAAGCTCTGTTAGCGTTTGGCCTACAGACTCAACCTTGGTCAATGGGTGAGCAATACATTCCTTTTTTTCTTACTAACTGTAAAGCTTTGTAACACATATTTAGCAATGCAGCATATAAAAAAGTATAGCTACAATACATTTTTCAAAGCTTTCATTGTAAAATTCAACAGCTTCTAGTAGTGAACAAACTTTGAGAAAGCTGTATTATCAAGTAGGCTACATAGAACCCTTTCAAAGACGCAATGATTCAAAACCAACTATGACATCACCAACTATGACATCACCAAGGGATCGATGAACAGCTATAAAATAGATTTTAATATGATACTTCCTGGTATCAGGAAGAATTAACCTAGTTAATTAGTTATACTAGTTATTATTAGTTATTAGTTATTGGTCTTACCATCCATAAGGCTAAATTTGCCTTTCATGAGGTCTTCGTCTTTTCAACTATTGTGTGTAGTGTTTTTGCTTCACACCTTTCTAAATAATAATATATCTTTTTAAAATAATATAAAGTATTTATGCTTGTTCTGCTTGTGGCATCTGGTAGTATACTTGACTGTACAATCTAGTATATCTAACTTGATCCATCCTAAGTAAATGGGATGATTATGAGTTTTCTAAATGTGATTTGAATGTCCATTATTTTTCTCTTTGCAGTGATCATTCTTTGAATGACAAGCAATAAATCTAAAGGTTATCAACAAATCTGACATCCTTACCTTCACTGCTAATAACTGCCTACTTATTTTCAATAATGTATAAAAACACGAGAGCATGGCCATGACAGTAACTTTCCCATATAAAATTGTACTCAATCCCAGATATAAAAGACACTTAATTCATTAAACTACCCATTGTACTTTCATTCATCATGATGCACTGAAATGTGTACTTTAGGCTACAGTTTTCCTATTGTAGTAAAACTTTCAGCTGAATGAAAAAAGCTTAGCTAAACAATCAAGGTATTCTGAAATATTATTTTGAAATGGTTGCCAAGGAGATTTAAATTTACGGTTAAAAGCTACTATGACTGAAAAGTTACATGTATTCATGCCAATGAAAGGGATGTAATAGAGCCCTGGATACAGCAGAAAACATGTTAAAGGGATAATAAGAAATACACATAGTGCTATTATTTACATAAGTGTGTTTATTTCGGTTGCTTTTTACATTAGTTGGCAGCTTTAATACATTAATATCTTAAATTCTGTTTGAACAACCAGCTGCTTTCCTGATATGCTTCCGTTATGGCAATAGAAGAAAGTAGGAAATTTGTTTTAATAAACCTGGTTGGGCTGTTGTCAAATAGCAGAGCAATGTTACCTGTCAATGAGCTAATCAAAGATTGCCACCTAAGATGAACCTAAGGTTTACCACATCCTGCTTTGAAAGAACTAAATGATGAAACCTAATTAAACAGCGCTATTGTATCAATAGGAATTAATATTAATACAGTGAATATCCCAATCCATGGAATCTAATATTGACTAATGAAATATAAAGGGAGTGCCTACTGGAGTGGCTTTTCAGGAGCTCTGCATCCTAATTTCAATCCCTGGCCACTGTCTGCCCACTATGTCATAGAGGGAGAGGGAGGTCTAATATCCTGGGTGAACTCCTGAGGAGAACTCCTGTTTTCCTCTGGTAATGTAAAGTAGCAAATACTGATTTCTGTTAAGTCTAGGTAACATTTAGCATTTACATAATAACCACTCTCAATTAATGAGCACAGCTACAATTACTACTGATATTGCCTTAATCTGTTTTATATTACTCTTGGCAGCATACTGTATTACAGTTCACCCTGCGAATCCCTTTGAATGAAATGATGAACACATCATCACTTAACAAAAAGGTAGATATGATGCTAAATTGTAATGCTTTGCTTTGTGGTTTAACATGTTATATACTCATGCTTTAGTTTAAGCACCCACTATAATGAATCCAAATTTGCATGATTGTAATCCTCAGTTTTTACCTAAATGTATCAATCTTGTGACTTTACTAGAAACCTCATTTTGGATAGGGATAGGGATTTGGATAGGGATAGGGATACAATATGTATTTTATGACCAAAATAAATAATTCAATTATAATTAAATTTACCATATATGTACCTTTACAAAAACACACAACACAAAACATGTTTGTCCTACAATTCCCCTGCATTATCCAGTTTTCAGTTATGTCCACTTTCAAAGGATAATTTAGATTATACCACAAATTAGGGCAGACTTTGTAGAATGGGAGTTTGAGCAGAAGAAAGAGAAATTTAGTGCAGGAAATTGATTAGATAATGCTAGTTTTGACAATTTCCCCATATCTTAGTTTCTCTAAATTTTAGAGACCAGCAGCCGGTTCAGCAGAGTTGCAAGAACAGAAAGGTAGAAGCCTAGTCACACAAGCCAAGGTCAGTGGGTAGGAGAAGGCAGCAAAGTCACAGGATTGATAACAGGTAAGCATTAACAACATTAGCAGGCTTGAACCACAATAATCTGGCAAAGACACCGACTCAGACACTAGCTGAGGACAATTGGCAATCACATCCAGGCCTGTAGAGTGACGGTTAACATAACTGAGACTAAGCTATTAAAAATAGGTTGGTGAAGTGGTAAGGATGAGGGTAACCAACATTGAAATCATGGTTAAAGTTTGGGTGAGGTCAGACCCAGACAGACACATAGAAACTGACGGCAGATAAGAACCATTTAGCCCATCTGGTCTGTCAATTTTACCTGATGTAAAGACCATTAATTGGTCCTTGGTCTATCTTTTACTTACATAGCACCAACAATATAAACAGCACTTCTTACATATAAAAGGCCTTTCATGAGGTCTTCTCCTTTTCAACTATTGCGTGTAGTGTTTTTGTTTCATTACATGTATTTAAGGAGTATACTAGAACTGACAGACTAAGACAAACGGATACATTAAATAAAGACTGTTCTGCTTGCAAGCTTAACTGGTACCACTTCTGCTGGGAGACTCTTCCACTTTTCTCCCTAGCTGTCATTGAAGCTCACATTTAATTTAAACCTCCCCTAGTTATGATCTCTTGATGTAATTTTAGTTTTGATAAATTATATTTATGTTAAAATCGTAAATATAGGTAACTGGGAGTAGATTTTTGTGATTCAATATATAATACAAAACTATTTATTTTTAGTACAGCCATGCATGTAAATCATAGTTCCAAAGAGAACAAAAACATTTTTAAAAACATTGTAGCAGTTTACTTTTACAAACGACAAACATTTGAATTGTTATTTTATTTGTTAGGATTCATTTCTCCAAAATGTTATTATTGGTGTAGAAAGTCACAAAAATTTGTTATTTGACATCCCATAGAAACTGTTCTGAAAATCAGATGTTGATATTATGAATTAGAAATCTCCATTCTGATTTGTTGTCTATTAAAAGGGCTTTATTCTAAAAGAAGAAGCTTTCTCTGGAGAATCTGATTGCCTGCAGTTACTCTAGTGCAGAACAGAGAGTAATACTTTGTTTAGAATGGCATAAATATTTTAAACATTGTTCTTCAAAATAAATACAATATAACTCCTTGAAAATGGGTTGCAGAGGTCAAATAAAATGCATCCTCTGGTTATATACTGACCCATTCCTCGTTAGAACTTTTTTGCCTTTATTCTTACATTTGAAGTACCGCCTATTTTCTATACAGATATTTTTTTCAGTTGCTCTAGAAATTTGTGCTGCTTGGTTTTCAATGCTTTGACAGCCGCCAGTGAATTAAAGGAGAAGAATTTAATTTGTATTGTTGTGTTGATTTTGTTCATATCTTTTGAACAATACCCTTCTACTACTCTGTGGCCTGATGCGATACTTTGCTTTACGGTGGGTGTGAAGTATATACAAAGAAATGGTTTACAGGTTTAGACCAGTACATTGTTAAGCAGCATGTCTTTCGAAGACTGGAAAGGAAGCACAAAATCCTTGAAGTTGATCATAAGCGTGTGCCTCCACAAAGACCAGTTCTGAAATTATGTAATTATATGTACTTTAAAAAGGAGGTGAGGGGATTCATATCTTCTTCCTTATGATGAATTAGTCTAGCATGTCACTAGTTCTTTAACAGATTTCTGTAACTAGCATATAATAGATACATGTGATACACATCACATTAAAAGACCTAGAGTTGCTGGAAGGCACAGGAATCAGTAGCCCCTGGACCGCTTTACTATGAGTGCCACGCTAAGTCTTTGTGTCATTGCGCCTTACCTATTACTTACTGTTTTTATCTTTTGCTTCACCATTAATTATGAAGGGCTAACATTGTCTGGATTCACCAGTGTGGACGGCTAAGATGGCCCTGCATAATGCATAATCGACAATGTAAAAGATACTTTAAATACCTCTCAATGATATAATTACAGCACCAGCCAAGCTCTACCTGCAGTAGAAGTTCACTGGGTTTGTATCATAGTCACCCCCCCACACACACACGCACTTTAATATACTGGCGCAGACATTGATAGGGGTACAGCGTAACGCCATCACTATATACTGAGGCACACATTGACGGTGATACAGCATAACACCTATCACTATCTACTTAGGCACAGATTGACGGTGGTACATCATAACACCTTTCACTATATACTGAGGCACAGATTGACGGTGGTACAGCATAACACCTATCACTACATACTGAAGCACACATTGACGGTGGTGCAGCATAGCACCTATCACTATATACTGAGGCACACATTGACGGTGGTGCAGCATAACACCTATCACTATATACTGAGGCACACATTGAAGGTGGTACATCATAATCCCTATCACTATACATTGAGCCAGACATTGACAATAATACAGCACAGCCCCTATTACTATATACTAAGCCAAACATTGATGTGGTGTAGGCCTACCACTTCAGTGTCTGGCTTAGTATATAGGGATGCACCGAAATAAAAATTCTCGACCGAAACCAAAAATTTTGCATTCACTTGGTTGAAACTGAAAATGACCGCCAGACCTTTAAAAAAAAATCCCACACTTCAATTAACACACCAAAATTGGACAAAAAAAATTAAACAACAATATTAATATGTTAATATGTTAACAGCAATCACACTCCTATAATGCCCAGGTTCTAGCGTGTACTGTTCCTTACTTTTAATAAAAATGTGGTTAACACACCAAAATTGGACAAAAAAATCAATAACAATATATATATATATATATATATATATATGATTGCTAACTCCTATCATGCCCAGTATATGCTGGTATTTGGGAACCTGGGCATGGAAGAAGTGAGATTACAGCCTCCCTATGCCATGCTATCCCCCCCACACACTCATTCACAAACATTCACTCTCACTCTCACTGAATGTTTTCCTGTGTTGTGCGCCGGGATAAGACGTCAAATCCCGAGGCACAGCATCAGTTGCCGCACGTATCGCATGGTAGCAGGATCGGAGGTGTGCATTAACAGACCTCCCGCTCCCTTGATTGGCTTTAAGCCAGTTAGAGGGAGATCCTTGATCGCCCCAACTGAGCCTGCTCCTCTAGCAACGGACATTGCTGTCTGTCTCTGATGAGAACTGTGGCCGACAGCACCCCCCGCCCCCACGCTAGGTACGCTACTGATTATAGTTATGTATAGCGAAGTCAAGGAGCTGAAACTCGCTCATTAACTCTCTAGTCAGCTCTCCCTTTACTGAATAGACCCCTTAGTGAATATGCCACAAAAGTGTCAATATTACATAGGCTTACAAATGTGGAAGCAATCATTAAACATTAAGACACATTTAAAGTTGTTGTTCCACTTAAAGTAAATATAAGTATGAATATGCTATGCTGAAAACTCACTCACACCTAAAATAATTGTACATTTTTTATGTTGTTTGTTGTGATATAAAAATGCAAGTAAATGAGTGTAAAAATGATAGGATATAAACCTTGTTGAGGAAAACAAGGCTTGGCAGTAAAGATGGAAAAATACTTATCACTTGGGTGGCATTGCTCCCTCTTTGGAAAAAATAATACATCTCCCCTTATGATAGATGTAAGTAATTCTAATGATTTATACCCACAATCTATTTTCATTTCCGAGACAGACCAACAGCTACGTGCCTCTTGTGTTTACATTCTCTTGCTTCACAACGGTTTTTATCGTGCCAGAGGCAAGGAAGCTCTGTTGGAGAGTATGCAAAGAACAATAATACCAAATTAATCTTCAGAGCATATTCTGACAGGTGCTATAATGTATGCAAAATCGACCACTACAAAGATTTTTTTTGTCAAAGTTACAGTTTTTTCAACTACAGTTACTAATATAAACATTTAATGCCCTAGTTGGGGATTAGGTCCAACCAAGCACCCCTTGGGCACCCATGGCACTGAAAGGATGCAACCTATGAGGAAAAATGCTTTTTCCCCACATACATTTTTTTTTCTTTTTGTCTCCTGCTTACATAGTTACATAGTACATAAGGTTGAAAAAAATACCTAAGTCCATAAAGTTCAAGCCTTCTACCTAACCTTCCTACTCTTGATCCAAAAGAAGGCAAAAAAACCTCCCTAATTAAGCTATTTCGAATTCTGCCATCACGGGAAAATTTCTTCTTGACTCCAAGAGGCAATCGGATTTCTCCTTGGATCAAGAAGCTATAAAATTTTAATTTTATTTATAGCCCTGTATGTCATGCCTTTCTAAAAAATATCCAGACCCTTTTTGAAGGCATCTAATGTATTCGATAACACCACCCCCCTTGGCAGTGAATTCCATACTTTTATTGTCCTTACTGTATAGAATCCCTTCCTTTGTCATCAATGAAATCTCTGCTCTTCCAGTCTCAGAGGGCGACCTCTTGTTCTTTGTACATTTCTGTTAATGAACAGGTCACTGAAGAGCTCTTTATATTGGCCCTGCATATATTTATGTAATGTTATCATATCCCCTCTAAGATGCCGTTTTTCCAGTGTATATAATTTTTACTTTTTTAGTCTCTCTTCATAACTAGTATCTCCAAATCCCCTTATTAACTTTGTAGCCCTCCTTTACACTTTTTCTAGTTCCATAATGTCCTTTTTAAGGACCGGTGCCCAGAATTGTACCGCATATTCAAGGTGAGGTCTTACCATTGACCTATAAAGAGGCAAGATGATATCCTCCTCCCGTGAATCAATACCTCTTTTTATGCATGCCAAAACCTTACTGGCCCTTGCAGCTGCTTGCTGGCATTGCGCACTGTTGTCAAGTCTATTGTCTACCATTATTTCTAAGTCCTTCTCATTGGTAGTTTTCCCCAAGGATATTCCATTTATAGTATAGGTTGCATTTTTATTATTTTTACCATAATGCATAACTTTGCATTTGTCTATGTTGAACCTCATCTGCCTCTTGCATGCCCAGTCCCCAACTATGTCTAAATCCCCCTGCAAAGAAGAAACATCCAGATTAGTCTGAATTATCCTGCCTAATTTTGTGTCATCAGCAAAAACTGTGACATGGCTCTTAATGCAGCTTGGGAGATCATTTACACATAAATTAAAAAGAAGAGGACCCAGGACAGACCCCTTTTAGCCAATATCTGATACAAATACAAATTTGCCACTAAGCCTATTTCTGTTAATTTGTAGAGTAGCCTTTTATGCCCAACTTCATCATATGCCTTAGTAAAGTCCAGATAAATCACACCTACAGCCACACCCAGATCTATATTTTACTAACTTCTTCATAGAATGCTAATAGGTTGTTTTGACAAGACCTGTCTTTCACAAATCCATGTTGACTTCTACTAATTGGATTATGGATCAAGATATGTTCTTGAATGTATACCTTTAGCAACCCTTCAAATAATATCCCCACTACCGATGTTAAGCTTACTGGCCTGTAATTGCCTGGTTGAGATTTTGATCCCTTTTTAAATATGTGCACAACATCTGCCTTGTGCCAGATGTTGCCGGTTTCCGGTTTTAGGTAATAAAGGACCGACATTCTCTACCTTTAACTTTTTATCATTTACATACTAAAAACATTTCTTGGGATTGGTTTTACTCCTTGGCAATTAGTTTGTCATTTTCCAATTTAGCCATTTTAATTTGCATTTTTGTAGGCTTTGTTGGCATCTTTGTATGCCATAAATGATACTACTGATCCCTCGCTTTTATAATGCTTGAATGCCAATCGTTTATTTCGTATTTACTGTTTTACTATCCTAGTAAACCACATTGGTTTTGATTTGCTTCTTTTGTATTTGTTTCCCATAGGTATTTATTGGGATGTGTAATTTTGCAATGTGTGCGTAAGGTATTCCATTTGTCCTCTGTGTTTAGTCCAGAGAACAATCCATCCCTGTCTATACATTCCATAGTTGACCTTAGCCTGTTTCCATAGTTTGCCCTTCTGAAATTAAGTGTTTTGGTAGCATAGTTAACCATTAGCTTTTTGGAATTAATCTCAAATGAATGTTATGGTCAATATTCCCCTACTTTGATGTTTGAGATAAGTTCCGCGTTGTTAGTTATTACCAGATCCAGATAGGCATCTATTCTGGTTGGGGTTTCTACTAATTGTGACATAAATTGGTCATTAAGCGGTTCAGAAACTTGCTGCCCTTAGTGGAACTAGTTCCACAATTCCAATCTATATCTGGGTAATTAAAATCTCCCATGATTAAAACTACATTCCTCTTTGCAGCCTTTTCAATTTGAAATAGCAGCTGATCTTCCCTTCATTACTAATGTTTGGTGGCTTGTAGCATACACCTGCAAGTAGTGTGTGACTCTTTTTACTATCTAGGCTAATCTCCACCCACAGTGTCTCCATATTACTACTGTCATCATGCACAGCTTCCTTCATATTGGGCTTTAGTTTAAAGTTTGCATATAAACAAATCCCTCCCCTTTTTTCTATTTACTCTGTCCCTTCTAAAAAACGAGTAACCTTGAAAATCAACTGTCCAGTCATGCGTATCATCCCACCATGTTTCCGTGATTCTGATCAAGTCGTACTGTTCATCACTTACCAATATTTCCAGCTCACCTATTTTGGTTGCCAAGCTTTTCGCATTTGCTGAAAGACATTTAAGCTTGCTACCCATTTTTGGTTTATCAGTTGACAAATATTTCTTGACTACTATGTAGCTCCATATTGTCTAACCTATCTTATCCTTCTTCTTGCTTTTTAACTCCTTCTTTGCTTGTAACTCCTCACTTAGAGATGTCACTTAGGAGATGTCAGTAAGATTGGTCCCAGCTCAAGATTCGCTTGTTTGTCCAAGCTAAATGCAGCTGCAAAAGCCAAGCAGAACTCACAGAGAAGTGTCACAACTTACCTCTCCGGAGAATCCTTGTCAGGGCGCCGTTCCTCGCATTTGCGGCATAACAGCAAAACTAGTGCAGCTGCTTCTAGCCACATGTCTCCTACCAACCTGAGTGTGAGTCATAGGAGGGGGCGTGCCCAGGCTGGGAGATGACTGGGGGTGTTGCTGCCTGAGCAAATCTCCAGTGCAGTTCCGGGGGCGTGGCTTGGTGTGGCTCCTAATTTAAAAAGCCTGCTGGTCTGCTGCACTTTACCTTGTGTGGTTTTTGAGTCTGACGTGCTGCTAGCTGCTCCTGCTTTGTTTATTACTCCGTGTACCGAATCCTGGCTTGTCTGACTTACTCCTCTGTGTACCGAATCCTGGCTTGTCTGAGTAACCCCTCCGTGTACCGAATCCTGGCTTGTCTGAGTATCTCCTCCGTGTACCGAATCCTGGCTTGATTTCTTTACTCCGTTTTGCAGTTCCGGTGCTACCTTCACTGTCCACGCTACTGCAATCTACTCCTCAGAGACTGCCTATATTATTTTGCCTATACCCTGTCCTCTGGCTGCTCAATATCTCTTCTGCCCTGGGTGTTCCCTTTGGGCCTTCCCATTCGGTATCTCCCAGGGTGAAGTTGCGGTTCTTCAAGTTTCGGGGTATAGGTACGTGACAAGAAGGTTACTTAATTAGCAAGACACCTGGAATAGCCCTTACCCCCCATTTTTTTTTAAACAAAACTTTACACTTAACACCACACAAACAAACACAGTGCTTCCCCCTTCTTTGCTCCTCACTTAGATATGTCACTTAGGAGATGTCAGTGATGAATGCTGCGGGCTCATGGTGTGCAGGGAGAGCTGGTTTTAAGGGATGAGTAGAGAGAAAGCTGCAGGCAAGGTAAGTGGGTGCAAGAGAGTGCATGCATGCATGCGTGTAAGTTAGAATGAGAATGTATGCATTAGTGTGTGTGTGTTCTAATATGAATGTATGTGAACATGGAAGTGTAAGTGTTTGTGTGTTAGCATGGATGTGTTTGGGGGCAAAAATGAAACAGGCAGGTTGTTTGGTGTGACTGACAAGCTGTTTAGCAAAGATAGAACAGGGAGGCTGTTTGGTGGCAAAGATGACACAGAAAATATGGGGGGTATTAACAAGATGTTTGGGGCAAAGATGGCACATATCTGTTTGGGGCACTGACAAACTATTTGCACATACAAGCACATACAAGCTGTGGGGGTTCAAAATGGCACAGACAAGCTATTTGGGGGGACTGAAACTGATTGGGGCAAAGATGGCACAGGCACATGCTGTTTGAGGGCAAATATTGCACAGGTAGGCTGTTTGGTTTATGTTTTTGTGGGCAAATGTGGCACTGTGGGACATGTTTCCTGTTTCTTTTTTCTAGTCACGTCCCTGTGTTAAATTGTATGAGTTATTTTAAATATTATATAAATATGAAGCTATGCTAAGAGAAGGGTATTAAGATGATGCCAAAATAAAGGATGGGTATAGAGATGATAAGTTAAGTTAGGGAGTATGAAGATGAATGGGATGCTTGTGGTGCAATATGAGGTGATAATGGTAGGGGATGGGGATGGAGATGGTGATGTGGATGAATATGAATATGGTGGTTTGGGGGATAATGCTTGTCGGGTAATGGAATAAATGGGTGTATGATGATGGTCAGGGGCAGCTCTATACTAACACATACATACATACAGCCATAAAAATACATACATGTACACATACATAAATACTCACACTCTTAGAACATACATACGCAGTCACTCTAGCAGCATACAGTACATATTATACACACACACCTCTCTAACTTCAAACACTTACTCATGCATACACACACAGCCCCTTCAACAGCAAACACTTACACATACATACATACACATACCTACTCCAACACCATGTACTTATACTGATCAGCCATACCATTATAACCACTGACAGGTGAAATGAATAACATTGTTGCAGACCATGTAACCCTTTCATGGACACGGTATTCCCTGATGGCATATCCCGACATGTGCAGTGTGCCCAAAAATGGCACCATGAAATATGGTGCTAGTATTCTGTTATTTCCATGGATGGTTTTAACTCTCAGTCCAGCCCTGACAGATGGCTTGTGTTAAAAGGTAACCTACCTTCCAAAACACGGGCACTGTGGAATGAGCTCATCTATTGTATCAAGAAAACAGAAAACAGAAAACAGACGTACTTAAAAAAAAACCCAAAGAAAACTGGCTGCAAGCAATCAAACACATTTGTTAAAGAAAGCTTGACAGGAGCTGATGTTTGGTTAAAGAAATTCAAAGGATTAAAAACATTTATCACTGCTAATGTCATGCGAGCATTTTATAGCTGCAGTATGGATGAAAGTTTAATTTAAATTTTTTATTACAAAAAGATTCATACAGGTACTTGTCCATGGACATGCAGTTTTTTGGAACTATATTGTGACATATGATGTGAATCCTGTACTATTAATTTAAAAGGACTGTCCCTGCAGTAACCTTTTGTGCTATCAGCTACTGACTGCTTCTTCCAAGCTCAGAAGATATTTGTGTTCTGTACCAAGAGGCCCACATAGCATAGATATTCTGCTAGCTTACTTGAACCCTGCTGATGCAGCACATGGACTGATGCCAGTAACTCACTGCAATCATTCACGTTCATTCTTCAAAGAGCGGCCTTTTATTCTGACTGCTGAAAACATTAGTATTTCTGTGATACATTTGCATTGATAATCCGTTTTAAATTTCTTAATAGTTAAGTTTTTTTGAAATCTTGTCTGAAAATAAATACATTTGTCAACATTAAAACCCACCTGTTATTCGGACACCCAGTGCTTCAACTTGACCAAATCTCTTTGCAAGGAACAAACATCTAGTTCTGACTGTATTACCTTACATATTTTTGTGTCACCTGCAAACACATAGTTTTCATAATCCAGTAAAAGGTCATTAAATAACAGTGGGCCTAGGACAAAATCCTAAGGAACAGCCATCTACCATGATAGTCATGATTCACTCAAACAACAGCATGCCAAAGTCAAGTCAAGATGTTTTATAACCGAAATATACATTTGACCTAATCAACTGATGTAAACATGTCAGATCATGAACTACTATAGTAGTTTACCCAATGCGAATAATAACTTATTATTATAAAAATAACCAAGTTGCCAAAGTTTCCAAGTGGGTCTCTCCAGACCCTCTTGAGAACTCTGGCTTCCCTTTCAGGTTGAACACTGCATTCAATCATGCAAGTCAATGGAGCTCAGCTTTTTAGTCACAGTGTGATTAGTAAAATATTAAATAAATACTTTAAAAAATATGGAATAAAAATAACCATCCGGTTCCAGCAAAATGTAAAAAAAAGTCTAAAAATAATAAAATAAATAAAATAAAAAATAAAGTTTATTATTATGAGCAAGTGCTAGAATTAGCGCTGTATCTTCCCAAAAAATCCTGACATGGAAAGAGTTAAAATTAAAGCATTTAAAATACCCAATGGGTTTCTATTTTTAAAAAAAGTGAATGGTTTGATTGGGTAAAGTGGAGTGGCCGGGTTAAAAAATAGGACATAGGCACAGACTGACCAAAATGGAAAAAAAAACACACTTTCCAAATGCTAAAATGCCTTTTAGCCCCAAAACGGCCAGACAAACCCATGCATGGGTGGTATCACTGTAATCAAAATATGTTGCTGAACACATATTGTGGTGTTGTTTGACAGTGACATTTACCAAGAGTTGTAAATTCACGCCTGAAGTACAATTTGTGTGATAAAAAAATACCAAAAACTTACTACCACAATGGTGGTAAAATCGATGCATGTAAAGGGTTAAAATAACAGCATTTTAAATACCTTGGGGTGTCTAGTTTTCAAAAATATATGGTTTGATGAGGTAAATTGAACTAGACCTGCTTTAAAGATGGCCCAATTAGGACAGGCAGTAGAACCAGATGTCAAAGATAAGAAAATGCGCACTTCCCAAATGTGGCAATTTACCTCCCAAACAACCAGACAAACCCATGCATGGGGGTATCACTGTACTCAGGAGATGTTGCTGAACACATATTGGGGTGTTGTTTGACAGTGGCTGGTATATGCCACTTTCAACCCCCTATATGCCAGAGTGGGGTATAAGGCATTTCTGGAGGCAGAGTGGCACATAGGGGGTATAAGGCATTTCTGGAGGCAGAGTGGTATATAGGGGGTTAAAAGGTATATCATGGGGCAGAGTTGCATATAGGAGGGTATAAGGCAGTTCTGGGGGCAGAGTGGCAAGCCTGGAGCAGATGTGCATAAATGGGGGGGTGGTTGGCAAATAAAAGGAAATAAAAACTAAAAAATATATATTTTTCTCAATCATAGCTTTTATTAAATATGAAAAAATAGTTTACATGAATTAATATTTACTAGTAAAACGTTTTCCCTATAGGGTCATCTTATATTCAGGCTTTTTCTTTGTCCTAAATTAATATTCAGTTTTTGGGGGGTCATCTTATAATCAGGGTCATCTTATAATCAAGGAAATACGGTATGTGTGGCAGAGCCTGTCCTGTTGTGTGTGTATTTGGTTGTTGGTGTGGCAGAGCCTGTCCTGGTGTGTGTGTCTGGGTGTCGGTGTGGCAGAGCCGTTCCTGGTATGTGTGTCTGGGTGTCGGCGAGCAGGGCTTGTCCTATTGTGTGTTTAGGTGTGTCTGTGTGGTAGAGCCTGTCCTGGTGTGTGTGTGTTTGGGTGTCGGTGTGGCAGAGCCTGTCCTTATCCCAAAGAATTAATCACAGAAACTTGAATGGTGGTTGGGATCTTCAGTGTGAAACTTTTTAGTTGTAAGAACTGATTTCATTATTTCCGTTGGTTTCACAGTCCTTCCCCTTTAAGAGAGGACCTTTTACATAAACATACTGGCAGACCACTTTGCATAATGTAATAATGTATCTGGAATGAGGTGCTAGAACAGTTTTGGTGGTATTAATAGCCAAAAATTTCTTACAGGAATATTGTGAAGAATAATGTGATAAGTTTTGTTCCACTGAATAAAATTGAACTTTTTCATCTAAACATTTTTGCAGTAGCAAATGTTTTGATTCCACTATGTCTAATGTATTTAATTTATTAGGGCCTTTTAACACTTTTGATTTCTGGCATTTTAATACAAATAATGGGATAAAAAGAATGTTTTATAGTTATTTGTATGGCAAATAGTGTGACTCGGGTATGTATAAGGGCTGCGTGTGGGTATAAGAGCTCGGCCGCGAGATAAACTATATGTGGCTGGTCTCCAAATGTTTCCAGGGCTGCTTTTCATTCCCAGTCCAGCCCTGCCCTTGATTGATTTCTAATGCCATGCTGTCACAACCCCTGCAAGGAAGTCAGAGAGGAGCCTAGCTGCAGGGTATACAAAGGACTCTGTCTGTACCCCACAATACATGAATAACTACTGGAAGGTACAGACAGGACTGATAAGTGCAAACAGGACTGGTTAGCACAGACAGGACCAAGCAGTGAAAAAGGGCTGCACCAAGGCTGCAACAACGCAGAACAGACTGGAAAAAGTGCATATTAAATCAGATCATACCCAGATATGAAATTATGAATGCCTTGCTTTGACAACAGTAAGAGTGAATTATATTTTCAAATGCACTCATCAAATATTTCATGAAGCAGACAAGGATCAAGCTGATTTAGAAGAGCAATACATTTTGAGAATCACAACCGTTATGAACACAATTAAATGTTCAACATTTTACATCTATTTTTGTGTTGCTACATTAAAACTCATTAAGTTACAACAAGACAGTAAAGCATAGGCAACAGAGTCTCCCTGCATAGTAGGGGAGAACAAGTTTTTCCATCGGCAGAGTAAGACAGTCTCCCAGGCTACAGGCTGGTTATGGGTGGAGAAACTAGCACAATAGACAAAGCATGGTAGAGTTTAGTTAGAACTGTTCTGCATCTTTTCCTGCACACTACAGGTAACCAATTGTAGAAAGCACCTTTAAATCCCGGGATATATAACCTTCACCCGTCTGGCTTTCCTTTAACTACTACAGATTCCTCGTCGAATGAAACTCCACTTACACCAGTGGCTTAAAACAATGGGTTTATTAAAATAACAAATACATATATATGAGTATATAGAGAAGCGTCTGAAATACAAGGCTCTATGACTAACTATACTATGCTAATGACTCTATGTGTGCATGTAAGGATGGGGTGTCCCTGTCACCTTGATGTTATCCTTCCTTCTTTCTTTCTGGTTCTCTCTCTCTTTGTTGCTCACACAACACCTTTATAGCCACTATGCCCAAACAGTCCCAGCCAATCATCTTCTTAGTTTGTGTCCACTCATCCTTAGGAAGGCACAATCTTGTACCTGCACCAGCTGCCTGTAGAGACCGCTCTTGACCATGAAGTTAGATTGCCCCCACAGTGAAGTCAGGGCAAATTCAGGGTGGGTCTCTGGAATGTTGATATTGTCTCCTTTTGTTGTAGGACAAACACATGCTTGTCTCCAGCCCAGATACTATCTCCTGCAGTCCTTTTGTTGTAGAAGATTGTAGATTGTATCTCCTGCTTATTGTTCCCACCTGGTAGAGAGATAGCTCTTTGATGTATTGTGAGTTCCTGGACATTTGGGTTTCGCCACTAGTGTAATTCCTTGAAACTGGTTTACTCAAGAGGAATCCCATTGTGTTGGGATCCAGCTGTTGTCCTTGGAGATTAATAGTTGACTTATATTTATTACACCAATGTATAGTGTCTAGCTAATGAAATTATAGGTGTTTTACCATTTACTATAGTTTGTTAAACATTACTATTAGTTGCTCAAACACAATCATGGTACAGAGCTCAGGCAGTCGCACCAAAACAAGTAGTTTATTAATTGTTATTGACATGTTGGTGCTCAAGCTTTGGTTTTTAAAAATGATGGACTCTTTGTGGCTCTCGTGGATTAATGTACTGATCTAGATGGTTATTCCAACACGTTATAATTCAGGACATGACTAATCCACACAACATATTTCTTAAATATACTTCCTTTTTAGAATTTGTTCTTGTATTATATAAGTCAATTATAGAAGGAAGTTAGTTTGTTCAGTAATATAAAAAGGTTATAATTATATTAATTATTGGGTGTAACCCCCTAATATTTTGTCTTTTTCTAAAACTACTTAGCATTTTTAATTTTCAATATGTTTTAAATACAATAATATCAGTGTTTTTTTTCCTATACCTATTTTTCATCCACTTATTTCTACAAAGATATCCTTCCTATTTATTGTTATATAATATTAGGGCATTATGTGAAAAAGACACCCAAGGAGAATGTAATTTATGTTTCAAAAGGTTGCTTTTAAAAGGAATATTGGAAATGAATTGCTACCTATCAGATAGGTATTATGTTTCTAAGTTCAAACACCTATTTTTAAGTTCTTATAACATATTATTCATGGTTCATACTAAAATAGAATCATGCTGAATTATTGAGATTACTGGATTGAGCTTTCTGTTACAGCACAGTTATTTTTAAGTTTTAAGTTACAGATTTTTGTTACGTTATAGAACCCTTATTTGTCACATTAAAACACTACAAATAACTACTACCGTTGTGATTGTCCAAAGCTCAGCAAATCCCACTGAATGATAAAATGAAACAGGAAATTACTAAAATTATGGTTAATTATAATTAAGGAGTAAACCAAAATAGAAATGACAGCGAAGAAGAAAAACTGTAGGAAAATGAGACAGATAAGATTCACTTTTGAATTCTGTTTTACTATCTATCTTTGGCAATTTCTTTTGCCCTATCTCTTTTTTGCACTTCACTTGCTCATATCTTTTTCTTACCTTTTTCTGTCTTCTTTCATTTTTTTTTTTATCTTGCTTGTCTGTCTTTTACCTGTTTCATCCTCTTGCTAACTTCTATTCTGCTCCCAGCACACAAACATAAACCCGGACTACCATTCAAAAGTTTGGGGTCCTTATAGTCTGTAGCTCACTTAGTGTGCTGCAAGCCCAGAAATGACATTGCTTTTCCTTGCACACTTTTAGTGCTGGAGGACCCGATTGAATTGCTGCTTTGTGAGACAGGTGAGAGGGATGAACGAGAACTCTGGGGTCCTGGAGCAATTGCTCCATGTACTCTGCCATTTATCTGCTTATATGTTTATACTCTTTTTCATTGTTTCCTGGTAGAAGTTAAAAGCAAAGCTTGTATGACGATGGAGGTCCAGAGCTCTTGAAGAAAGTGGATTGAGAACATTAGTGTATAAGCATGAATTCAAAAGGAAAAAACAGTATGCACATCCGGGAGGAGGACTAACATTTTTGGAGAAGCTATTCTATATAAGTGACTTTTATTTTAAACCTATATATTTATCCTAAATAAACATTTCACCTCATTCCTATATAACCTACTGGTTGTTTAAGTTTTATTGCAATAGATTGATATTTCAGCATGCTTATTTTTTTTTAGACCACACTATCTATGATTTCTTTCTTAAGATTTACAATATCATGTAAGCTAAAAAAACTGCATGTTGTAGAACATAGTATTGTAACTAATTAACGGAAGTCAGCAAGGTGATAACTTTGGAGGTGCAAGACGGGCAGCTTCCCTAAAATTGAGGGGTGTGCTTTAGCCAACCTTCAGCCACAGGCAGACTGGGCGGGGGATCAGTCCCTTAACACACAGCAGTTGCATGGAGTTACTGACTGACAGAGATAGAAGTGCTTGTAGCTGCTGGCATAGCTCTCTCTATCAGTACTCCCTCAGCACCTGCATGCTGCGAGAGTCTCATTGGTGGGGCATAACGTCCCTTCCTGGCATTCAGACGCTAGCAGCGTGTGAGGCCCACAATGCAGCAGAAGAGAAGTTTGTGCACATACCTTTCTCACACCATGAGTACTTTAATATGTATTCTTCCAAAACAAAAAATCACACACTTGAGGTAGAAGCTGTAGTCCTGTTTTGTGGTCTGATAATTCTTGCTACTGATTTGCCACTTTAAGCCACTCAGTAAAGACTTACTCCTGCAAAAAGTTAATCAGTCTTTTGTCTCATCTTAGGATCAGGATAGGCATTTGTGTATCCCATGCATGTTCAAATTCATTCATTGATGTGTTCATTTATAGTACATATATTGTGAAATTTTACAATTTTGTGAATCTCAGGAAAATGTCTATTCACAATAGTAAATCTTAGTTTTTTCTAATTGTCGTTGTACTGAATTAGATCTTTGTGTAATAAGAATTGTAAACAACTAAATCTATTTTTACTATAAATACTTGAGCATAGTACAGAGACCAAAAAGTAAGCTTTGTGGTTGTAAAATATTCTAATACATTTTCTAACCTCAATTAAGAAATGGACCATATATAATTATTGGTATAGGCAGTAGTCAAAGATATGTAATCATTGTTCATAAATAAATGATTATTAAGATATATTAATATGTTTCAATAATAAGCTTCAAGGTTTCCTTGACCTTAAATATAGAATGAAGGATTTGCTGAACAGGCATTCTATAGATAGGATAGTAACTTCCTAATGCATGGTATAGTTGTAACTGTAAAAGGGCATTACAATATGCGTACAGTGACCACCTAAAATAGGGTTTCGACGTGTAAAGATCTTAGTGAGCATGTTTACCCAATTAGGTGAAGACCAATAGACTGACAAGACTGACATCATTATTCAAACTGTGTATATAAGTTATGACTTGGAGAAGCATAGGAGGAGAGGTAGAGGGGTGATGTACTTGCCATCCACGGACTCTTCACGTCCCAACACTCCCTCCCTCCATCCTCAGGAATGTATAGGACAGATGTCATTAACTAAATTCCTCTCGAAGGTTTTGTAAGACTTGTTTAGTATTATTTTTGTTATCTTCTTTTTATATTCTTCTTCTATTTTTGTTCGTATTAAATGTTTTACCTTTGTTTGCATCTAAGTGACTCTGCCTATTTTTGACGCACATACATTTATGTGTTGATCCAATTATCTGAAGTTTGTATTGGCCTTATATTTTATTACAGTGGTTAAGAATACATTTACTTTGTAAGTACTTAGCTTTAAGCTTGAAACTTTTTGTATGCTATAAAGCTGAAGCCAAATAACCCTTTCTTGGCTTTTATTGCAATTCAGATTTACATGGATGGAACCTCTGACATCATATCTGTTGTGTTTAATACGATGCTGATGGGAATTTTAGTACAAGGTACAAGGAGTGTAGTAATGCAAACTTATATCAGATTCTATCAGTAAAGTGAAATGTATTTGCATGGTGGTGAGGATGTAATAATCAGTTCAGTGATTATATCATGTTTTGTTACTGCATTGTTATAATTACAGAGACAAATGCTTAGAAAACAGATAATGCACGGTAAACACACATTACTTTTTGATCATATCATCTTATTTCTCACTTTTATTTGAAAAGTATTTTACTAATCTACAAAAACTAATGAAAAAAACTGCTAATTATATTCTACTTTTTTGTCCTGAGTTTAGAAATACCCAATGTTTGGGTTTTTGCAAGTTATAGGGCAATAAGTACAAGTAGTGTTTTGTTATTTTTTTCAAATCTGGTTATTCTGCCCCCTGTGCTATTTTGGACATATTCGAAGCCGGCCAATGCAATTTACCCCAACAAACCATATATTTTTGAAAACTAGACCCCCCCCTGCAAGGTATTTTAAATGCTGGTATTTTAACCCATTGCATGCACTAATTCTACCACCACACTTTGTCAAACTGTAATTTATTGTGTGTTTTTTTTATTACAAAAAATTGTACTTCAGGTGTGAAATTACAGCTCATGGCATATTTAACTGTCACACAACATCGCAATATGTGTTCAGCAACATTTGCCGAGTACAGCTATGCCCCCCATGCCTGGGTTTGTCGGGTTGATTGGAAGGTAAAATGCTACATTTGGGAAGTGCACATTTTTTAAACTTGGAACTGTGACATATGGTCCTTCTGCCACAATGTCCTATTTGGGATATCTTTTGAAGCTGGTGGTTCAATTTACCCCATCAAATCATATATTTTTGAAAACTAGACACCCCAATGTATTTCAAATGGCGGTCTTTTAATGCACTCATGTTATCACGGGCCTTTGTCAAAATTTGTGGTGATATTCTTTATGTGTTTTTTTCACACACACGTTGTACTTCAGGTGGAAATTTACAGATTCTGGTATATGCCAATGTCAAACAACACCCAATATGTGTTCAGCAACATCTCATGAGTACAGCGATACCACCAGAGCATGGGTTTGTCTGGTTGTTTGGTGTTAAAAGGCCACATTTTTTTTAATTTTGATCAGTCTGTGTCTTTGCCTTATTTGGGACATCTTTAAACCCAGCCACAATTTTCCCCATCAAAGCATTTTTTTTTTAAAAGAAGACACCATTTGGGTATTTGAAATGCTGGTATTTTAACTCTTTCCATGTCAGGATTTTGGGGGAAGATATAGCACTAATTTTAGTACTTTCTCATAAAAATAAACTTTTTAAAACATTTTTTTAGATTTTTGACTTTTTATTTTTACATTTTGTTGGAACTGGATAGTTCCCCTGATGGTGACATCACTGCATAACTGTTTTTAAATGTGAAACCAACGAAATTTAGATGGGGCGCAGGTACATATAAAGGGAAAAAATAATAATACAATATAGTGTAGATGATTTGTTCAATGTGGAACTTAAGTGATATAATGCACTCACAAATCGAAGAAGTGATTCCAACCCATCAATAGGACTGTATATAATCTTTAATGTTCTTCTTGAGAAAATCTAAAAAACAAACTTCAATGGTGCAGTATTCCAAAGTCAAATGTAGAAAAATGGAAAAAAATGCACTCACAATTGTATATGCACTACAGGTGCATATATAGGCGTAGAAAGTCCACCAGAATGTGGGGTATATCGATCTCCAATTGAAAATCAACGCGTTTCACCCGTAGGCTTCTTCAGGAAAATCAATTGAAGAAAATGTCCATAAAATCAGCAGTCCGTAAGTGTTTTCGTCTTCTTCATCTGTTCTTTTATATCCACTTCCGCATATCGCCGTTTGTTGACCTTTCCCCTTTGGTGTCATCGCGTTTTTTCAATGTTGTCATCACGTTTCATTTGTATTGTCTGTCTGTCTTCTCATTCATTAATAAAGTTTATGCAGAGCAAAAAACGGAAGACCATTTCGCCTGTATCCGGGAAGATCTTTAAACTCCATTTATGGGTCGCGAGTGGGCTCGGTCTCAAAAGGATAATGGATATATTAAAAACAGACTAAAAGAATATATATAAAAGGAAGAAACGAAGGCCGAAATGGAAGACAAGCCGAAGAGAGAATGAAGAGAGAACGGAAAGAGAACAAGCGTGCCCGCCCTATATGTTAATTATGTATGTATTGTATCGTACGATTAAAGTGTATGTGAATCAAGAATGAAAATAATGTGACTGGAAATATCTTTTACCAAGAGGAATATATTATTTTAATTAAAACAGAAAGTAATATATTATTTCTGCTTCGTATTAAATAAGAATGTACGTATTTGTTCCATAAGTAATTCTCATATGTGTGTGTTATGTTATATTCCTTTGTGTAACGTGCATGTTTTTAAATAAATATATTTTAGCTGTATCCTCAATGAATTAATTAATAAACCAGTGGTATATCTATCATAATCTCAGGTGCATGTGTGGTGAGTGAACGGATGAATGAATGCGTGTGCATTTTATCTTTAAGTGAATTAATAAACACAGTGTGCCCAGACATACAAACAGCTGTAAATTATTTTCCTTTGAGAGCCTTAAGATTATGGGCATAGACATAGTTACTCCACACTGGCGGGGAGGTAATATTAAGGAACAATTAGCGAAACGAGAAACTGAATGGATATATAAGTTCCAAACGCACAAAAAAGAGGGGTTAAATATGGAAATAGATATTTTAGCATTTATGGATTAATATAGCTTTTAAAATTATATTACTAATTTGCGTAAATTTATTTTGTAATCAATAGATATTCTGAATCCATATGTAATTTTATTTTTATTTTAATTTTAAATATTTTACCATATTTTATTTATATTTATATTATTTATGTCATTTTAGGATATTTATAGCCATTTCTCTGTATCATTTTTAAAATGGATTTCATCACCACCTGTAGTGTTAGTTTTAATACTACTACATTTTAGAGTTATCATTTGTAGTGCTATTAATGTCTTATACATTAACATTAAAATAGATATCATTACCTCCTTTAATATCAGTTCCAATATCATTTTTTAGAGTCATTATTATTATCTTTTAGTGCTATTTTGGTACTGTTCTTTATATACACCAACTCTGCTTACATATACTAACAGGCAGTCAACATTTTTGTCTCATCATATAATTGTACAATATAAGAGTGGATTCACTCTTTTCAGATGTTTTAAATTATTTAAGCTATCTTAGATATTGAATGAACACATACATACAGTTAATGAAAATTACTGATTTATTCATTCAGATACTGCACACTTTCATACACACACATTCACCTGACACATAATAATGAAAATCACTTGCCTATTATTTAATCATTTTAGGATGACGAATTCATTTAAGGATATAATGGATATACACTCATTCACGAATACACTGCACACACAGACACGTATCACTCATCATTTGTTTATTAATTCACTTAAAGATATAATGCACACGCATTCATTCATCCGTTCACTCACCACACATGCACCTGAGATTATGATAGATATACCACTGGTTTATTAATTAATTCATTGAGGATACAGCTAAAATATATTTATTTAAAAACATGCACGTTACACAAAGGAATATAACATAACACACACATATGAGAATTACTTATGGAACAAATACATACATTCTTATTTAATACGAAGCAGAAATAATATATTACTTTCTGTTTTAATTAAAATAATATATTCCTCTTGGTAAAAGATATTTCCAGTCACATTATTTTCATTCTTGATTCACATACACTTTAATCGTACGATACAATACATACATAATTAACATATAGGGCGGGCACGCTTGTTCTCTTTCCGTTCTCTCTTCATTCTCTCTTCGGCTTGTCTTCCATTTCGGCCTTCGTTTCTTCCTTTTATATATATTCTTTTAGTCTGTTTTTAATATATCCATTATCCTTTTGAGACCGAGCCCACTCGCGACCCATAAATGGAGTTTAAAGATCTTCCCGGATACAGGCGAAATGGTCTTCCGTTTTTTGCTCTGCATAAACTTTATTAATGAATGAGAAGACAGACAGACAATACAAATGAAACGTGATGACAACATTGAAAAAACGCGATGACACCAAAGGGGAAAGGTCAACAAACGGCGATATGCGGAAGTGGATATAAAAGAACAGATGAAGAAGACGAAAACACTTACGGACTGCTGATTTTATGGACATTTTCTTCAATTGATTTTCCTGAAGAAGCCTACGGGTGAAACGCGTTGATTTTCAATTGGAGATCGATATACCCCACATTCTGGTGGACTTTCTACGCCTATATATGCACCTGTAGTGCATATACAATTGTGAGTGCATTTTTTTCCATTTTTCTACATTTGACTTTGGAATACTGCACCATTGAAGTTTGTTTTTGAGATTTTCTCAAGAAGAACATTAAAGATTATATACAGTCCTATTGATGGGTTGGAATCACTTCTTCGATTTGTGAGTGCATTATATCACTTAAGTTCCACATTGAACAAATCATCTACACTATATTGTATTATTATTTTTTCCCTTTATATGTACCTGCGCCCCATCTAAATTTCATTGGTTTCATATTTCAACACTTGGAGGAGAGTGTTATTTGGGTGCTGCGGTCCAAATCAGGGAAGTATCCCTTTTATTT